>OU342746.1:166798249-168068249 GCA_910589775.1 Avena eriantha
TCCTGTACGATAGACAGTAGGATTTGGACAATGCCCGTGCTGGGAGGCCAAGATCATAGGGGAGGTGCCTATACTAGAGGGTGTAATTGAAAGGTTAGAATTGATTATCTGCATACCAAGTATGATGATTCAGGGTTATCCCTAACAGATGTATTGAATTTTGTGGTGAAAGTGTACCACCTCTGCAGAGTGTCAATGTATTCGAATAGCCGCGTCCGTGGTTATGGACAGTTGGAGTGGCCATACCGTTCCGTTGTCTAATGTTTTCAAAAATGACTTGTGAATTGAACTATGACCTTGACTTGACCACAACCGGGTTGTGGACATGAAAACTAGGTTCCCACTTAGGTGATGTAGAAAATTAAATTAGGTTCTTTACTTTTGAACTCCTTATGAAATAAACCTGCCTTTTTGCAAATAAACCTAGAGCTTAAGATTCCTTATAGAACTACCTTACTTGTTAGTGTTAGTTTGCGAGTACTTAAAGAGTACTCATGCCTTTGTCCCTGGCTATTCCTGTGGCCAGATTATGAGGAGGACTACCAGGAAGATGGACAGCAGGAGGTCTATGAAAACTAGGATCATCTCCCATCGTCAGCATTGCCTGTGACCCTAAAGATGGAGCCGCTACTACGTTTACTTTCCGCTGCTTTGATTGTATTAAGACTGGATCATGAGATCCTTTATTTGTAAGACCTTTGTTATGGTTTGTAATGGATGATGTACTGTGGTACCAATTCTGTTATGTCTCACAAAATGGTAATCCTAGGATTGCGATGTATGGCATAACAGGCATCTGGGATTAAAAATCTAGGTGTTGACAACAGTCTTTTGCAAGATGGATTTAATTTCTCTATTTGATAGTTCTACTTGCCCACTAGTTTGGGGATGATAATATGAAGAAGTTATATGATTAACATCATACTTAGCAAGGGTCTTTCTAAAGCCACCATGAATGAAATGAGAACCGACATCAATCATAAGATACCTAGGCACTCCAAACCTAGGAAAGATAATATCCTTAAGCATTTTTAAAGAGGTCTCACCATTAGCACTTTTCGTAGGTATGGCCTCTACCCACTTAGTAACATAGTCAACAACAATAAGAATATGAGTAATTCATAGGCATTTCATTGCGTCTAGAAATATTACCAACTCGTTGACATTCATCACATGATAAGACAAATTTTCTTGCATCTTTAAAATGGGCAGGCCAGTAAAAACCTGATTGTAGAACCTTTTGTGCGGTTCTATCTCCCGCATGATGTCCTCCATAGGTCTGAGTATGGCGCCTAGAAAAATGCTTGATAGCGGTGTTGATGTAGAGCTTGTTGGGAACCCCAAGAGGAAGGTATGATGAGCACAGCAGCAAGTTTCCCTCAGTTATGAAACCAAGGTTTAATCAAACCGGTAGGAGCAAGGAAACACCCCAAAGGTGTTACTAGCTGAGCTTTCGCAGGGCGCACTACCGGTGCTAGTAGCAACGTGGAGACCTGCACAACACAACCACAGAACTTTGTCCCCAACTTGCGATGAGGTTGTCAATCTCACCGTGTTTTGCGGAAAACAAAGGATTAAACGTATCGAATGGAAAGAAGTAAAAGTTTGCAGAAAGTAAACACAAAGCAGTAAAAGATTGTAGATTGTATGTAAAGTAAAAGGACCGGGATCCATAGTTCACTAGAGGTGGCTCTCCTTAAATAGATAACATGCTGGGTGAACAAATTACAGCGGGGCAATTGACAAACACCGAGAAAGCAATACATGCATATACTAATCATCTTGACTCCTCTGAGACTTGATTGGGCATTACAACATAATACATAGACCGCCATCCAACTACATCTATGACTAATAATCCACCTTTAGGTTATCATCCGAACCCCCTCCAGTATTAAGTTGCAAGCAACAGATTATTGCTTTACGAACTGTGTGTAAAGTAAACAATACGATTGTTCTATGAACAAAGGATTGTTGTTTTCTCCCTAGTAGCAACAGCACATCTAGTACCTTAGAGATTTCTGTCACTTCCCCAGATTACCAGAGGCATGAACCCACTATCGAGCATAAATACTAACTCTTGGAGTTGCTAGCATCTACTTGGCCAAGATAGCTACTAACAAGGGAAATCATGCAAGATCACAAATAACAAAGACATGATAGAATCAATAATCAATCTGAAATAGCATCTCAATATCCATCGGATCCCCGCAAACACAACATGTAGAATTACAAATAGATGATCTTGGTCATGAATGGAGCTCACAACATCTAAACAAGAAAGCACAAAGGAGAACCAGCCATCTAGCTAGTACATGGTTCCGTAGTCCAAGGATGAACTACTCATGCATCACACCGGAGGCTTGTATGGTGATGAAGAAGGCGTCCAGGGTGAATTCCCCTCTCCGACAGGATGCCGGGAAGAGCTTCAGATCCCTCCCGATCTAGGGATGGAGATGACGGCGGCTACAAACTCTTTCGTGGATTTTTGATCAGGCCCTTAGGGTTTTCATCCCGAGAGCAATATATAGGCGGAAGGAGAGGTTGAGGGGGTGCCGGGAGCGGCCACACCACCCCCTGGCGCGGGCCAGGCCAGGCCGCGCGGCCAGGTGGTGTGGTGGCCCCCTGGCCCCTCTCCGTCTCGTATTCTGGCACTTGATGACATCCGGAAAAATAGGCACTTCGGTTTTTGTCCCTTCCAATTCCGAGAATATTCATTTTCTGACTTTCCTGGAACCAAAAACAGCAGAAAACAGGCAGCTGGCACTTTGGCTCTTGTTAATAGGTTAGTCCAAGAAATCATATGAAAAGTACTCCAAAGTTGGAACAAAACACAATAAAGTGGATAAAACTAAGCATGGAACATCAAAAATTATAGATACATTTGCAATGTATCAACATCCCCAAGCTTAACTCCTGCTCGTCCTCGAGTAGGTAAGTGATAAAAACAAAGAATAACTTTTGAGGTGACATGCACCATCAAAGACTTGATCAAAGTATTTGTAAAACATTCAAAGCTGGGATCATAGTACTTCATTCATAACATGAAAGACAAAGTGCTAGCAATAAGCAAAGAAACCATGATGCAACATGAAAAGGCACAAACAAAAGATTCATGAATAACAATGCTTTGCAAGACGTTTGTTTGTTTCACATAAAGAAAACATAGCATAATAGTATTCAACTTGTCCCTCAATAGAGTAGCAAATATAAATGCATAGGACACCTTCAAAGTACATAAGAGTGACTAGATACAATAGTTTAAAACAAGCAATAACAAGTTATGCATCAATCAACTAGTCTTGGGACAATGCACATAGAACTAATAATGGCCACTATGCTCTCAAAGTAGGTGCATAAAGGTAGAAGGTGGAGACTCAATGTAATGGTGGAAGAAAGGCCTTTGTAAAAGGAAGTAGGAATTAAAGTCTCATAAAGAGCTTCCAAAAATTATGGTACTTATAGCTTTCAGCTATCATTGCCCCTATCATAAGCATTTTTAAGGTGATTAAGGTTAAAGTGACACAACTAAGAGGATATGCTTGACAAGTTATAAACCGAAATCTCATGCCCCTTACTTATGAAGACCGATCCTCTGCCTCGCCCATCTTGTTGCCCTCGAGCTCATAGCTCCCGCCATGACCTGACAGCAAGGGGAGGTGATTACGAGGATGGGTGAGTATGTGGTGCAGTGATGTGTTATTGTTGTGACATGTGTGTGAATATGGAGGCAGTGTGCCACAGACCACTGATGCGGTGATGTTGAGCAATACGAGAACCGCATACCGACAAACAAGATCGAGCCGGGCACCGAACAAGTTCATCCTCGACCACTGTAGCCGAGAACCCCGACAAGATCTCCATCACGGACTTCAAGTTCTTCCTCAAGGAACGCCGAGATCGGACACCGCTACACGCTAAGCAACACCGATGAAACGACGCGACAAAATACCATCGCCAACAAGACCGGCTTAACGCCGATGATCCTGAAGGATGTACATGGAGCCACGAGAGGGACCACTGGCGCTTGAACCCGAGAGAAACCACGTCGAGGACCCGCGATACCTGGAGGTCGACACCGGACCGGAGCACCAAGACCTCCTACATGGAACCGTCAAGCCACGCCAAGACCCGGTATCCGAAGACACCGAGAACCCGGACGCCAAGGTCGCCGACACGGAACGCCAAGCTCTTCATCCCGGACGCCATGACCGTCTACACGGACCCGAAGACCACCGGTACCCGATCCATTCAAGTTCGCCATCGACGACAAGGTCGACCGCTTGGAACCCAAGTTCTCCGTCACGACACGCCAAGCTCTCCATATTGTATCTGAACCTCGCCGTCCCCGTCGAACCCTGAGACCGGACCTCGAACCCCCGGAACCCAAGATCTTCCGAACCCAGATGTATGACCCTAAGCCTCTATTTTAATAATATGACATATACCTATTGCATCATAAAATCATCATGCTTGCATACATGTCATCTGGTGGGTTGGGTTAAATAGTCGATTCACCTAAATTACATATGGAGACTATATTCGGGCTATTCTAGTCTTAATATTGTCTTCATTTAAATTGGTTTAGCGAACCGATGCCATGTTTTGTCTTGTTAATACAACATTTGAATTGCGGGGTATCTAAATAACTGGAACCTATTAATTAATTGTCGGGACCCGGTTCCGCTTAATACTGCCAAATTGCACCGCATCTGCATCATATCATAATCATGTCGGATCTTCTGTCGTAGTATTAAATATTGTATCCGGTGTTTCTTCTAGTGTTTGCTTCTTCGTGGATTAGGCCGATGAGTTGATGCGAGTATCGACAAGTTCTCCGGATATGATCCTTCGGAAGTGTTTCCTAGGCAAGCATCTTCCCTTTTCTACCTATTTTGCATTTGTAGTCTTTACTTCCTCCTGTTGATCTATTGCTATCCGTGTCGCAATGCTTTAGTTTCTGTACACCAGTTATATCCCGTGCAGCCTCTATATTTCCTTGGACACCTCCTATTACCTGTGTTTGGTAGATAGCTGGCCTTGCGAGTCGTGGTTGCGTGCTTAGGTGCGATCTCGTGTTGTCAAGTATCACAGTTGTTGGAATGCTGGCAGATGTTTATGGTGGAGATGATCATGTCTTTAATTACAACTATTAAATTGCTAGATATAACTAATGCAGAGGCATCGGTGGGCAATAGATGTTATTTGGTTCTTCCACGCTCACTTATGTCCCCTAGGACCCCGAGTACTTGATACCTGTTCCTTTACTATTCGCACAATCCACATACGGGAGACTCTATGAATCCCCCTTAGCCAGAGCTTGATTCATTTCTTATTTCTTGGGGCCACAAAGTAGTTTGGGGCTTTATTACTATCCTATACTTATGCCATGTTACTGCTTTATTTAAGATTGTGTGTGGTGCACCTGTACTGTTTTGGATCGTGCCACGTTTCCGCGGTATCGACAAGCCCAGTCACACTTTCGGGTTCCCAGTCGTTTACAACCGTCGTCACAAACCCTGGGTCCGTCTCGGAGCCGGCCAACTTCGTTGCGGGTAGCTTAGTGGGGTGGCCCCCTGAAATGATTTATGAATCTTGTGATTGCTTTGTCGTGAAAGCCTCATTGGGTTTTGATTTGGTTTTTCCGAGGTTGATCGTGTGTGTGTGTTGCTATTTGTGCACCCCTGCAGGGTAAAACTTTCTGAAAGCCGTGTCCGCGGTTATGGACGACTTGGAGCACAGTATCTCGATCATAGACAAGCATAACTAAAGTAGTGCTATAAGTTTGACTTAATATGTGACTAGTAATCAGATGCAACTATAACGGAATGGATATTAAAAATGCCAACAACTGGTGGATCCGGGTTGGTTGGTGACATGCTGTACCTGCCTAGTAAGTAGTGCAACTCCAATGGAATGTGATAAAAGTGCCAACAACTGCTGGGTTTTGGGATTCTTCAGGACAATTATATCTGACTAGTAAATGTTCCTACTACAATGGTTTGGTTAACTAAAATTGCCCACTACTTATGCTTCAAGATGTCTCATGCTATATATCTGACTAGTAAATGCTACAACTAAAATGGAATGAGTAAAACTGCCAACTGTGTGAGTACCTTGGCCCTACTTCCTCGTTTGGTCTCGAGGGGGCAATGCCAGGATGGGTATGTTTGGTGTTAGTATCAGGTTGGATCCGAATAGGTCTTTCTTAACCCTCTCTAATAGCCGACAGTTTTACTGAGTCTCTATAGGTTGTTTAGTGCTGCTGCGCTGCCGCTTCAGCCCACCATACCTATGTAGGCGAGAGCCGCCGAATTCTAGCCTCGCCGTGTACTGGCCTCAGTACTGACGCTCCTCTTTTTCCTTTGCCCTTTGTCGACACCCCCTTTTGTTTTAGCAGGTTTGCGATCAACGTCGTTAGCAGGGTTACCCTTCCGGCTTGGCCTGGGCAGGGTTATGGACGCCATTGGTTATTCTTTAGGGATCTTAGCCCCATTTGCATCTTGTCCGTACTCGGATGCTGTATCGTTTTCAAGGTGATCTGGACCTTTGTAGTGTATATCTGTGATCTTGACTCTTGGAGTCGTGCTGTATATATATCTGTTCTGTGGGTCCCATCGAGGACTGTTGTGTAATGGTATTACTTCATTTTCCACCCGCACGAAAGTGCCTGGTGGGCGTCCTTGAATCGTTTCTATGCGGGTTTGGCGAAAAGGGCTAAAACTTGCATAGGGCCGATTCGAGGGTGTTACAGAGTGGTATCGGAGCCCATCAGTTGCGATACCCCACTGGTCCAGCCTGTAGGACAACCTAGCTAACGGACGATCTAGAGTGTCAAAATATTTTGCAAAATCGGTTGGATAGATCTGATTAGGTCTGATTTTACTCCTTACCCCTCTGCTGTTCTCCTCTTACCTCTACGTGTTTTTAATCTGCTCTCTTACCTTTCTTCAAGTCCAGGATTTCTCGTGATTGGGTTCCGTCGTACCTTCAGGGTTTCGCTTCCTCCTTTTGTAATGGTGCTTCTACATCCGGTCTTCGTGCTATCTGAGGAATCATTCATCTGTTGGACTTCCCTCTGTTCCTTGTTGTGCCTTCCGGTGTTTTCCAACGCGACGACATCATCTACGCCAGATCCGATGCAGAGCATGCATCACTCCTTTGTTCTGAACCTCGATTGTCGAGATCTTCAGTCTGATTCCAAGAATGGTTGCACGTGTTTCTACTGATTGTGCGGAGTAATAGTTGCGGTGCGTGATGGATTGGCCCCCATGCCGACTACTCACTCTATTTGCTCGTGTACATTGAAGTGGATGAGAATGCATCGGTTCTCTCTTTCTATCGAAGTTAGAGGTGGCTTTATTTGTGGATACCTCTACCTTTGCCCTTTGTTCCCGAAGTGTTCTCTCGACGATCACGAACAACAACCTCTTGTTAGTGGTGTCGCGAGGATCGACATGAAGGGAGGAGATTCAGATCGCCGACTTTCTTCCCCGTACCATGCGGCGGATCTCGAGGGCGAGATCCCTTGTTAGTGGTTTCGAATTGTGGCATCCCGCTAAAAACCACTACTAGAAAATCGTTGTGTTTTTGTGTTGCGCATCAACATGACCGCATGCTCATGTCATCATGCCACATTACATTTGAGCATCGTCATGTCATCATGCATTTGTTCGTCTAAAACTATTTTCTAAAAAGCCTAGTTATGTTTTCTAAACATCCCCCCGTCTTTACTTTAAATAAAAACCTCGATCTTATCTGGATCTTTTATTCGTCTAAAAACTATTTATAAAAATATTTTAAAAGATAAATAGAAATAAATATTTTTAGTGGGGGAGGCAGCCGCCGGCCAGGCCCAAAAGGCCCAGCCGACAGCCACCTACCACCCCACAAACAAAACCCCAACCAGCTAACCCTAAACCTAACCCTCTACCTACCCCCAGCCGCACCAAGCTCCCTCATGCCGCCGCCACCCTGGCCAACCCGTGCGCGCGCCGCACACCACCTACCCCACTCCCACACTCCCGCCCCGCAACCAACCTCCACCAACCACGCCCGGTCTCACCCCGCCTGGGCCTCTCTTTCTCTCACCACGTCCCCGCACGAGATCGCACACCCGTCCGTGACCGACAGGCAAAATCCTGCTCCTCTGCATGTTCCGCTCCATCCCTGGCCCCACCACGAAGTCCGACCCACGCACGCGACCCGTCTATCCCCAACCTTCCTCTCCCCGCCTCCTCCCGTCGATCTCCACCTCGATGACCGCTGCCCCAGGTCTCCTCCTCTCCGTCGGACCGCCGTCCTCCACCACTCCAACCCCCACCTCTCACCTCGTCAGCAGCCGCCGCGGTCACCCCTGCAGTGGACCCACCTCCCTCGGCCGCGGGCACCTCGTCACCGTCGATCTCGCCCCGACCTGGCGCTCCAGCATCGTCGCCACGGCCGCCAGGCCGGTCCTCGCCCTGGACGCGAGCCCTGTGACCACCAACTGCCACCATCCTCGACCTCGGTCCCCGCTGCCAGGAGCCGCGTCACCGCCTGGTCCAGCCTCCTCCGCAGCCCCTCGAGCTTGCCCCGCATCCCCATCGAGGCCCTCCTCGCGAGCCTGGCCCCGCCGGAGCTCCTCTCACCAAGCTTCGCGTGTTCGGGCACCGCTCTGACGTCGCCCTCGACCCTACCCTTCGAGCTCTGCCGCACAGGGCCGCCACGCTGCTCGCGTGCCGCAGCCCCTGGCCGCCCTCTGCTCCCTTCGTAGCACGCGACCGCGGGCCCCTGAAGAAGCATTGACGCCATTGCCCCTGCCCCGTGTGAGGACGTTCTCGTTCTGACCACCAAACATCAAGGGCAGTGCCTCCTAGAGCCTCTGTCTCGCCCATCTAGTTGCCCTCGAGCTCGTCGCTCCCGCCATGACCTGATAACAAGGGGAGGTGATTACGAGGATGGGTGAGTATGTGGTGCAGTGATGTGTTGTTGCTGTGACATGTGTGTGAAGATGGAGGCAGTGTGCCACAGACCACTGATGCGGTGATGTTGAGCAATACGAGAACCGCATACCGACAAACAAGATCGAGTCGGGCACCGAACAAGTTCATCCTCGACCACCGAAGCCGAGAACCCCGACAAGATCTCCATCACGGACTTCAAGTTCTTCCTCATGGAACACCGAGATCGGACACCGCCACACGCTAAGCAACACCGATGAAATGATGCGTCAAGATAGCCTCGCCGACAAGACCGGCTTGACGCCGATGATCCTAAAGGATGTACATGGAGCCACGAGAGGGACCACCGGCGCTTGAACCTGAGAGAAACCACGTCGAGGACCCGCGATACCTGGAGGTCGACACCGGACTAGAGCACCAAGACCTCCTACATGGAACCGTCAAGCCACGCCAAGACCCGGTATCCGAAGACACCGAGAACCCGGACGCCAAGGTCGCCGACACGGAACGCCAAGCTCTTCATCCCGGACGCCATGACCGTCTACACGGACCCGAAGACCACCGGTACCCGATCCATTCAAGTTCGCCATCGACGATAAGGTCGACCGCTTGGAACCCAAGTTCTCCGTCACGACACGCCAAGCTCTCCATCTTGTATCTGAACCTCGCCGTCCCCATCGAACCCTGAGACCGGAACCCGAACCCCCGGAACCCAAGATCTTCCGAATCAAGATGTGTGACCCTAAGCCTCTATTTTTATAATATGACATATACATGTCGCATCATAAAATCATCATGCTTGCATACATGTCATCTGGTGGATTGGTTTAAATAGCGGATTCACCTAAATTAAATATGGAGACTATATTCGGGCTATTCTAGTCTTAATATTGTCTTCATTTAAATTGGTTTAGCGAACCGATGCCATGTTTTGTCTTGTTAATACAACATTTGAATTGCGGGGTATCTAAATAACTGGAACCTATTAATTAATTGTCGGGACCCTAGTTCCGCTTAATACTGCCTAATTGCACCGCATCTGCATCATATCATAATCATGCCGGATCTTCTATCGTAGTATTAAATATTGTATCCGGTGTTTCTTCCAGTGTTTGCTTCTTTGCGGATTAGGCCGATGAGTTGATGCGAGTATCGACAAGTTCTCCGGATATGATCCTTCGGCAGTGTTTCCCAGGCAAGCATCTTCCTCTTTCTACCTATTTTGCATTTATAGTCTTTACTTCCTCCTGTTGATCTATTGCTATCCGTGTCATGATGCTTTAGTTTCCGTACACCAGTTATATCTCGTGTATCCTCTATATTGCCTTGGACACCTCCTATTACCTGTGTTTGGTAGATAGCTAGCCTTGCGAGTCGTGCATGCGTGCTTAGGTGCGATCTCCTGTTGTCAAGTACCACAGTTGTTGGAATGCTGGCAGATGTTTATGGTGGAGATGATCATGTCTTTAATTACAACTATTAAATTGCTAGATATAACTAATGTAGAGGCATCGGTGGGCAATAGATGTTATTTGGTTCTTCCATGCTCACTTGTGTCCCATAGGACCCCGAGTACTTGATACTTGTTCCTTGACTATTCGCACTATCCACATACGGGAGACTCTATGAATCCCCCTTAGCCAGAGCTTGATTCATTTCTTATTTCTTGGGGCCACAAAGTAATTTGGGGCTTTATTACTATCCTGTACTTATGCCATGTTACTGCTTTATTTAAGATTGTGCGTGGTGCACCTATACTGTTTTGGATCGCGCCACGTTTTCGCGGTATCGACAAGCCCAGTCACACTTTCGGGTTCCCAGTCGTTTACAGCCGTCGTCACAAACCCTGGGTCCGTCTTGGAGCCGGCCAACTTCGTTGCGGGTAGCTTAGTGGGGTGGCCCCCTGAAATGATTTATGAATCCTGTGATTGCTTTGTCCTGAAAGCCTCATTGGGTTTTGATTTGGTTTTTCCGAGGTTGATCGTGTGTGTGTTGCTATTTGTGCACCCCTGCAGGGTAAAACTTTCTGAAAGCCGTGTCCGCGGTTATGGACGACTTAGAGCACAGTATCTCGATCATAGACAAGCATAACTAAAGTAGTGCTATAAATTTGACTTAATATGTGACTAGTAATCAGATGCAACTATAACGGAATGGATATTAAAAATGCCAAGAACTGGTGGATCTGGGTTGGTTGGTGACATGTTGTACCTGCCTAGTAAGTAGTGCAACTCCAATAGAATGTGATAAAAGTGCCAACAACTGCTCGGTTTTGGGATTCCTTAGGACAATTATATCTGACTAGTAAATGTTCCTACTACAATGGTTTGGTTAACTAAATTACCCACTACTTATGCTTCAGGATGTCTCATGCTATATATCTGACTAGTAAATGGTACAACTAAAATGGAATGAGTAAAACTGCCAACTGTGTGAGTACCTTGGCCCTACTTCCTCGTTTGGTCTCGAGGGGGCAATGCCAGGATGGGTATGTTTGGTGTTAGTATCAGGTTGGATCCGAATAGGTCTTTCTTAACCCTCTCTAATAGCCGACAGTTTTACTAAGTCTCTATAGGTTATTTAGTGTTGTTGCACTGCCGCTTCAGCCCACCATACCTATGTAGGCGAGAGCCGCCGAATTCAAGCCTCGCCGTGTACTGGCCTCAGTACTGACGCTCCTCTTTTTCCTTTACCCTTTGTCGGCACCCCCTTTTGTTTTAGCAGGTTTGCGATCGACGTCGTTAGCAAGGTTACCCTTCGGCTTGGCCTGGGCAGGGTTATGGACGCCATTGGTTATTCTTTAGGGCTCTTAGCCCCATTTGCATCTTGTCCGTACTCGGACGCTGTATCGTTTTCAAGGTGATCTAGACCTTTGTAGTGTATATCTGTGATCTTGACTCTTGGAGTCGTGCTGTATATATATCTGTTCTGTGGGTCCCATCGAGGACTGTTGTGTAATGGTATTACTTAGTTTTCCACCCGCACGAAAGTGCTTGGTGGGCGTCCTTGAATCGTTTCTATGCGGGTTTGGCGGAAAGGGCTAAAACTTGCATAGGGCCGATTCGAGGGTGTTACAAGGAATTTAGACTAAGTTTATAATTAAATGAGTTAATATAATAACTCCACTAAAAACACAGATGCCCTGAAGGGTTCTAGTGATCACACGACCCCTTTTCCCCACATCTCCCCCGATCGTCACGGCCATCGATGTGGGTGCTAGGGTTGACGCCTAAACGTCGGTCACATCATTCATGCGACTCGTGCTTGATCTTTCGACCATCCGTGTTCCGAGGCCACGCTTCTATGGCGTTCTAGGCTCGCCAACTCAACCTTAGTGTATTCGATGTGCAACATGGCTTACACCCACTATATGCGAACATAGATAAGTTTGACACCCAGTCACCCTAGGTCGCCTCATACCGAAGAACTTTCTTTGTGGTGCACACTAAGGGGGAACACAATCGTTGGTAATTTTAATAGGGATCATCTTATTAGGCTACCGTCGAGTATCTAATACTAGCACACAATAAGATATACATACAATAACATTGAATGTAAATGCGATGTGATATGGTCCTTCACATCGTGATCTCCATCCGTCGTCACCAGATTCCGGCGCCAGGGTTCCGGCGCCGTAGACACTAGGGTACCGGTATCATTCCGGTGTAGTAGTTTGTCACCTCCGTGACTATCTACTACTACGTAACAAAAGGTAATCACTTTACCTTTGCCACAACCATATCACAAAGCAACGCCCCCCTGCAAAACAAAGTTAGACGCCTCTACTTTATCTTTGCATGTTTTACGTGGTTGAATGGGCTTTCGCACAAGAACCGTTCTTACCTACGAACTTTCAGCACAACGCTGATCAAGTAGTTGTCTCTACTACACCCCTTTCGGGGCCCTCCGTTGCAAATGGTATACCAACTAATGCGAGAGAGACAAACACCCCCCTAAGCCACTTTATACGGTACAAGTCGTATGTCAAGTGTGGACCAGTCTCGCGAATGAACGCGTAAAGTCAATTGGGGGACGCTTCATCAAGCATTACTGCGGTATACACAAGTACACGTGGGAGGGTAACAACTAAAAGATCAACGCCCACACGCTACATCTCATATGTTCTACCCGTACTAGCATTACTACGCATAGATCTAGCTCTGATACCACTATTGGGGTTCCGCGTATGAAAACAATAAAATTTTACCCTACGCCCCTGAACCCCTGATGCTGCCAGGACCTATCTATTAGTAATACAGTAACGGGAGGGGCTTTTCGCAAACTTACCCTTGAAGACCGAAAAGCGTTGTCAACGCTCAGGAGAGTGTGGTTGATGTAGACGAGCCGAAGCCGACCTCAAGGTCGTGATGAAGTCCTTGTGCTCCTTTGGCTCCAATGACTTGAGTGCCTCAAGTGCGACACCTCGCGGGGAGTTACACACGTCCGGTGCCTAACAATGACTCCCGCTTCCCCGATCAAGCAGCAGTTGCGGAAGTAGAGCTCCCGGATCCGAATCCCACAGGGCGACGGTGCTCCGCGGTGAAGATGTCTCTCGTTCGTGCAGTCCAGACTTGGGACCACGGTCAAGAGAGAGAGAGAGGGAGAGAGAAAATATCAATTAGAGGTCCTCACAAAAGTGAGAATACCTTTATTGATTATTGGTGTATTTTATTTGGCCAAATACCCCCACTATATATAGGGGGAGGGGAGGTACTACCTCCCTCAAAGTCCCGGGGTGGGACTAAAGGAGAGGAGGGGGAGGGGTGGGACTAAAGGAGAGGAGGCGGGGGCTGGCCCACTAGGGCGTCGGACACCCTCTTGGCCCCCTTCTCCCTCTCTCCTTTCCCTAATGGGCCCTCTCCCCTCCGGGAATTGGCCCATTAAGCCTTTGACCATTTAAATTGATTTTATCTTTATTAAATAATTATGAATAAATGATTAAATCAATATTTAACATTCATTCACATATTATTCAATCTCCGTGGCTATGGAACACTTCCACCTCCACTCCGGACATCCTCCGGACTTACCGAAACCCTTCCGGTTTTCTCTCTATAAATCTTCGACCATTCCACTGATTCTATAAACACTCTCTAAGCATCATCATCAAGCCCTTAAGAGTGATACCCCACGGTTCGGGAACACTCCAGACATGGTCGAGACACTCCCGCACCAATGATCGACAGAGGGACCTGGATGGCCATGTGACCCCTGTGCGTTCCACGAAGATCTTTCGTCGTTTGAACCGGGACAGTCGTGTCTTATTCCCTTTGTCAATTGATACTTGCATTGTCCAAGATCTGATCAATGACATCCCCATGTCGTGTTCAATCTCGTTACTGAACAATGCTACTTGACTTGTTCTGACAAGTGATATCCCCGTGATCAAATCACATGTTGCGCAGCTATTGGATATAACTTCTCCGTGTGGGCCCTTTGAGGATCTTCCCGTCACATGGACGGACAAATCCCGCTTTTGACATATATTGCCTCTATGGTTTCCTCCGAGTACCTGAACACACCTTTATAACCACTGTATTACCAAGTGGCGCTTGATGCTATCTAAGCACTCTCGGGAGACAGTGATTGATATAGCCTCACTGTCTAAGGAATAGTCTACGAGGATCCATTTCTAACCATCGTAACTTGAACTTCGTGACATGATCAGGTCACGATGTTTAGGTTGGGTATTGGTTCATCATCTCATTCTCGGAATGAGATGACGCCATTTCCAACTGGCATAAATGCCACATGATCAGGAAACATGATCATTTGTTGACCAATGAACCAGTGAATAGCGTTTCACTGGGAACCCCTGGTTGTTTGTATATCACACGTGTATTGATGTTTCCACTCAATACAGCTATAGCATGATATAAAACTTAATCATAAACTATATGAAATATGATAATAGTCCTTACTACTATTTGTCTCTAGGGCATATTTCCAACACCTACGTGTGTAAAACTGTCTTACACCCGTTGTATGCAAACATAGAGTCTATCACACCCGATCATCACGTGGTGTCTCGAAACGACGAACTTTCTTAAAAGTGTGTACTAAAGGAAGAACACATTTTTATCTTGATATTTAAATGAGGTATCATCTTATAATACTACTAAGCACCATACAACAAAATAAGATGAAAAAAGTGATATGATACAGTTCTTGCACTTGATCACTATCGTGTACATCATGGTATGATCTCCATCATTACATTTGTATAATGCCAAGGTCATGGTGCTTTGCTGACTCGTGTACTAATGAGCTCGTTGGGGAACCCCAAGAGGAAGGTATGATGAGCACAGTAGTAAATTTCCCTCAGTTATGAAACCAAGGTTATCAATCCAGTAGGAGCAAGGAAACACCTCAAAGGTGTTGCTAGTTGGACTTTGGCAGGGCGCACTACCGATGTCAGCAGCAACGTGGAGACCTGCACAACACAACCACAGAACTCTGTCCCCAGCTTACGATGAGGTTGTCAATCTCACCGGTTTCACTGAAAACAAAGGATTAAACGTATCGAATGGAAGAAAGTAATAGTTTGCAGGAAGTAAAGCAGAAAGCAGTAAACTGTTGATTGTAGATTGATTGTAAAACAAAGGACTAGGGTCCATAGTTCACTAGTGGTGGCTCTCCTTAAGATAGATGGCATGTTGGGTGAACAAATTACAGCGGGGCAATTGGCAAACATCGAGAAAGAATACAAGCATATACTACTCATCTTGACTCCTTTGAGATTCGATTGGGCATTACAACATTATACATAGACCGCAATCCAACTGCATCTATGACTAATAATCCACCTTCAGGTTATCATCTGAACCCCCTCCAGTATTAAGTTGCAAGCAACAGATAATTGCATTACGCATTGCGTGTAAAGTAAATAATACGATTGTTCTATGAACAAAGGATTGTTGTTTTCTCCCTAGTAGCAACAGCACATCTAGTACCTTAGAGATTTCTGTCACTTCCCCAGAATACGAGAGGCATGAACCCACTGTCGAGCATAAATACTAACTCTTGGAGTTGCTAGCATCTACTTGGCCAAGATAGCTACTAACAACGGAAAGCATGCAAGATCACAAATAACAAAGACATGATAGAATCAATAATCAATCTGAAATAGCATCTCAATATCCATCGGATCCCCACAAACACAACATGTATGATTATAAATAGATGATATTGATCATGAACGGAGCTCACAAGATCTAAACATGATAGCACAAAGGAGGAGAACCAGCCATCTAACTACTACATGGACCTGTAGTCTAGAGATGAACTACTCATGCATCACACCAGAGGCTTGCATGATGATGAAGAAGGCCTTCGGGGTTAATTTTCCCCTTCGGCAGGGTGCTGGGAAGAGCTTCATATCCCTCCCGATCTAGGGATGGAGATGACGGCGGCTACAGACTCTTTCGTGGAATTTTGATCGGGTCCTTAGGGTTTCTGTATCGGAGGCAATATATAGGTGAAAGGAGAGGCCGAGGGGGTGCCTGGGGCGGCCAGACCACCCCTGGCATGGGCCAGACCTGGCAGCGCGGCCAGATGGTGTGGCTGGGCCCCAGCCCCTCTCCGTCTCCTATTCTGGCTTCTGGTGTCCCTCGGTGAAAAACTAACTTTGGCTTTTGTCCCGTCCAATTCCGAGAATATTCATTTTCTGACTTTCCTAGAACCAAAAACAGCAGAAAATAGGCAGATGGCACTGTGGCTCTTGTTAATAGGTTAGTCCAATCAATCATATGAAAAGTACTCCAAAGTGTGGACAAAACATAAGAAAGTAGATAAAACCAAGCATGGAACATCAAAAAATATGGATACGTTAGCAACGTATCAACATTCCCAAGCTTAACTCTTGCTCATCCTCGAGTAGGTAAGTGATAAAAAGAAAGAATAAATTTTTAGGTGACATGCACTATCATAAACTTGATCAAAGTATTTGTAAAACATTGATAGCTGGGATCATAGTACTTCAATCATAACATGAAAGAAAAAGTTCTAGCAATAAGACAAAGCAACTATGTTGCAACATGAAAAGGCACAAACAAAAGATTAATGAATAACAATGCTTTGTAAGACGTTTGTTTGTTTCACATAAAGAAAACATAGCATAGTGGCATTCAGCTTGTCCCTCATAGAGTAGCAAACATAAATGCATAGGACACCTTCAAAGTTCATAAGAGTGACTAGATACAAATAGTTTAAAACAAGTAATATCAAAGCTATGCATCAATCAACAAGTCTTGGGATAATGCACATAGAACTAAGAATGGCCACTATGCTCTCAAATTAGGTGCATAAAGAGAGAAGGTGGAGACTCAACATAAAAGTAAAAGAAAGGGCCTTCATAGAAGGAAGAAGGGATTCAAGTCTCATAAAGAGCTTCCAAAAATTATGGTACTTATTAGCTTTCAGCTCTCATTGCCCCTATCATAAGCATCTTGAAGGTGATTAAGGTTAAAGTGACACAACTAAGAGGATATGCTTCACAAGTTATAAGCCGAAATCTCATGCCCCTTACTTAAGAAGACCGAACCTCATGCTACTCAACTTTAGTCACAAGTAAGCTCTTGTCATTGTAAGTACATATGCATCATAGAGAACCGCCGACGGGGTACCCCTTGCACATGATACAGGAGCTATCCCATAATCAAAATGACAAGGCAAGCAGACAATGAGCATCTCAACAATCTTTTTATTTGCTATTTGCATAGGTTTTTATTGAGGATGCTTCATAGAGTGCTCATTATGGTTATGCTGCAAGTTTCCACCATGATTAGGCATGGCTTAGGCTAGAGGCCCAGGCGTTTCTCTAACACACATACAAACTCCATGATCTTACAAGTTCCCCTTTTATTTCACACCGCCGGGATCCATAAGCAAAAGAACATGATATCAACGGGGTACAAAGTACATGTGAAATATCGAAAGCGTTCCCCATGATACATGGTTCTGTTAACTTCAACTTATAAAGCGCAAGCATATACGCAACAAAGATGAACACAATGGTTCAAGTTTATTAAGTGCAAGAAAGTAAAGTGTGCCATCAAGTTCGTGAGAGCTTTAATCACTAGTTTTCTCACAACAAGTTTAATTCGGAAGGTAGAAAAAAACATGAATATACTTGGAATAGCATATGCTAATAGGTAGGTATGGTGGACTCTTTGGAATAACTTGGTTTTAGGAGTTGGATGCATGAGTGGAACTCATACTTGGTTACGGAGGCTAGCAAAAGACTGGGAGCGACCAACTAAGAGAGCAATGATGGCCATAATCCTGTAGAGCGACAAAACATCATTAATCAAAGCATAAAGTGATACTAGAAGTTGAAAACTAAAGGATCATAACGGCTTATGGTGACTTGGGATAGTCATAACATGGTGTGAGCATGTGCCAAGTCAACCCAAATAAAGCATCAAAGGAGAATACCACAATACTCTGCTTTAATATGCTAAAACAACGCATGATTCTTCCAAGGCACATTAAGCAATCTCAATTGTTTATAACAAGTCATGCTACATCAAATAATACCAAGCATAAAGCCAAAACAATATCAAGCATGGCATGACAAAGCATGGGCCACAATCAAAAACAAGCTCTCCTTACCACTTAAGCATGAACTTTCCTACTCTTTTCCAATCCAAACCAAACTATTTGAAAACCAATGTATGAAAGAGGGGGTCCAACCAATTTATTCAGCAAACTAAGCAAACCAATAAAATGAAAAACGAAAACGAAAAAGAAGACGCTCCAAGAACAACACATCTGTGCATGAAACAATAAAAATAAAGTGTTTGGAAGAAACCTGGGATTTTTATTGATGAAGAAGGGGATGCCTCGGGCATCCCCAAGCTTTGACGCTTGTACTTCTTGGATATTTCTTGGGGTGACATGCGTGGTATCCCCAAGATTGAGCTTTAGTCTATCCTTCATCTCATTACTTGTTCCTTCCATACACCTGAAATTTTTCCTTCATACAAAACATCGCACAATCTTTATTAGCAACATTAGTGCACTCAAGATAATAGGTCTTTAGGTTCAGTTGCAACACCAATAAAGCTTCCACTAAAACACAAGCTACTATATCACCTCCCTCAAAAAGCTCAATTCCCCAAAAGAACTCAAAAAGGAACCAACAAGAAGCAAATGCAAATAATGGCAGAAATCTGACAAAACAGACCAGCAGGGAAAAACCAATTTTTTAGAAGACCTTTTGTTGCTCAAATCTAAAGGTGTTGAACTAACGAAAGTTAGATAACAACCTGTATTAAAAGCACACAAATTCATGCCTCAAAAGTACGTACAGATATTTTACACGAATTTTTACGGTGAAGTGCAGAAATCTGTTTCGGGACAGCAACTTTTCCAATCATTACTTCTCTCTCATTAGAGGTTAATCTTGGCACAAAAAGCAAATAAAAAGTATAAGGAGCAGTTATTAATGAGTTAATAACTTCCAAGACTCATCTAAAACTTTTGGGTTATCTCCCAATAAGTACTTTTCTTTAACGCCTTTAAGTTAGGTATAAGAAGCAAGAAAAAGAATCAAGTGTTCTCAAATGAAGAAGCATTAATAGCAAATTTTGTTTTCATAGGAGAGGCAAAAGAAATCTTTTCTCTCTTCTTAGGGAAGTGTTCTATACCTTTCTTGAGTAGGAGTTGATATTTAATGGTGCATTCTTTCATATCAATAATGGCACCAACAGTTCTAAGAAAAGGTCTTCCCAAAGTAATAGGACAAGAAGCATTGCATTCAACATCCAAAACATAGAAATCAACAGGGACATGGGCATTGTTAACCATAATAAGAACATAATTAATACTCCCCATGAGTTTCTTTTTAGCATTATCGTCAAGTGGTACATTCAAATAACAATCTTCCAATGGTGGCAAATCAAGCATATCATAAATCCTTCTAAGCATAATAGAAACACTACTATCAAGATCACATAAAGCTTTGAAATTAAAATCATTCACTTTCATATTAATGATGGGTTCCCAACCATCTTCTTGTTTTATAGGAATAGAAGCTTTATGTTTCATCTTTTCTTCTTTAATTTTTATGACAGCATCAGTAATGTGTTTTGTAAAGGCCATATTCATAGCACTAGCATTAGGACCTTTAGCAAGATTTTGTAGGAACTTAATAACTTCAGAGATGTTGCAACCATCAAGATCAAAATCATAACTATCTTCTAAAGTAGTAGATCTATTACTAGCCTCAACACTAGTGGTAGTGATTGTAGAAACACTAATGTTTCTAGCAATTTCATCTTCTCTTTCCCATTTAGCATGCAATTTAGCTAATAGTCTAACATTTTCAACAATTTTAACTTGTATGGCATTAGTAGCTGCAAAGGGATTCTCATTAATTTCAGGTTTAGCAGCCATTTTATTCAAATAAGATTGGGCTTCAGCCAAAGATGCTATATTTCTTTCAGCATTAGAGAGTTTTTCCTCAATAGTTTCATTGAAAGCAGTTTGCTTACTAATAAAGTCTTTAAGCATAACTTCAAGTTCAGAGGGAGCACTCTTATTATTGTTGTAAGAATTTCCATAAGCATTACCATTGTTGGGAGGATATGGCTTATAATTGTTATTACCAAATTTTTTCCTATAAGCATTATTACCATAAGCATTGTTGCCAAAATTGTTATTTCTTATTAAGTTCACATCAACTTGCTCTTCTTGAGCAACTAAAGAAGCTAAAGGAACATTATTTGAATCAATATGGGCTTTCCCATTCACAAGCATAGACATAATAATATCAATCTTATCACTCAAGGAGGAGGTTTCCTCAATAGAATTTACCTTCTTACCTTGTGGAGCTCTCTCAGTATGCCATTCAGAATAATTAACCATCGTATTGTCAAGAAGTTTTGTTGCAGCACCCGAAGTGATGGTCATAAAGGTACCTCCAGCAGCAGAGTCCAATAGGTTCCTTGAAGAATAGTTCAATCCTGCATAAAAAGTTTGGATGATCATCCAAGCAGTCAGTCCATGAGTGGGACAATTCTTTACCAAAGATTTCATTCTTTCCCAAGCCTGAGCAACATGCTCATTATCAAGTTGTTTAAACTTCATTATTTCACATCTCATGGATATAATTTTAGCAGGAGGATAGTATTTTCCAATAAAAGCATCTTTGCACTTAGTCCAAGAATCCATACTATTCCTAGTTAAGGAATTCAACCATTTTTTAGCTTTTCCTCTCAAAGAGAAAGGAAACAATTTCAGCTTAATAATATCACCATCTATATCCCTATGCTTTTGCATCTCACAAAGTTCAACGAAGTTATTTAGATGGGAAGCGGCATCTTCATTACCAATACCAGAAAATTGTTCTCTCATAACAAGATTGATCAAAGTAGGTTTTATCTCAAAGAAAGTATCTTCAGGCACATGTGGAGCAATAGGTGTGCTCATAAAATCATTTTTGTTGGTGCTAGTGAAATCACACAACTTAGTGTTTCAAGAGTAGTCATTTTTTTGGGTTTACAAATAAGAAAGCAAACAAGTAAAACTAAATTTTTTTGTGTTTCTGAATAACAAAACAAGCAAACAAAGCAAAAAGAAACTAAGCAAAACAAAAATAACAAAGTAAAGAGATTGGTTATGAGGGACTCCCCTTGTGAAGATGTCCTTGACTCCTCGGCAACGGCGCCAGAAAAATGCTTGATGGCTCTGAGTATGGCGCCCAGAAAAATGCTTGATGTCAGTGTTGATGTAGAGCTTGTTGGGAACCCCAAGAGGAAGGTATGATGAGCACAGCAGCAATTTTCCCTCAGTTATGAAACCAAGGTTTAATCGAACCAGTAGGAGCAAGGAAACACCCCAAAGGTATTACTAGTTGAGCTTTGGCAGGGCGCACTACCGGTGCTAGTAGCAACGTGGAGACCTGCACAACACAACCACAGAAATTTGTCCCCAACTTGCGATGAGGTTGTCAATCTCACCGTGTTTTGCGGAAAACAAAGGATTAAACGTATCGAATGGAAAGAAGTAAAAGTTTGTAGAAAGTAAACACAAAGCAGTAAAAGATTGTAGATTGTATGTAAAAGACAAGGACCAGGATCCAATTAGTTCACTAGAGGTGGCTCTCCTTAAGATAGATAACATGCTGGGTGAACAAATTACAGCGGGGAAATTGACAAACATCGAGAAAGCAATACATGCATATACTAATTATCTTGACTCCTATGAGACTTGATTGGGCATTATAACATTATACATAGACCGCCATCCAACTTCATCTATGACTAATAATCCACCTTCAGGTTATCATCCGAACCCCCTCCAGTATTAAGTTGCAAGCAACAGATTATTGCTTTATGAACTGCGTGTAAAGTAAACAATACGATTGTTCTATGAACAAAGGATTGTTGTTTTCTCCCTAGTAGCAACAGCACATCTAGTACCTTAGAGATTTCTGTCACTTCCCCAGATTACCAGAGACATGAACCCACTATCGAGCATAAATACTAACTCTTGGAGTTGCTAGCATCTACTTGGCCAAGATAGCGACTAACAACGGAAAGCATGCAAGATCACAAATGACAAAGACATGATAGAATCAATAATCAATCTGAAATAGCATCTCAATATCCATCGGATCCTCGCAAACACAACAAGTAGAATTACAAATAGATGATCTTGATCATGAACGGACCTCACAAGATCTAAACATGAAAGCACAAAGGAGGAGAACCAGCCATCTAGCTACTACATGGATCCGTAGTCCAAGGATGAACTACTCACGCATCACACCGGAGGCTTGCATGGTGATGAAGAAGGCCTCAAGGGTGAATTCCCCTCTCCGGCAGGGTGCCGAGAAGAGCTTCAGATCCCTCCCGATCTAGGGATGGAGATGATGGCGGCTACAGACTCTTTCGTGGATTTTTGATTGGGCCTTAGGGTTTTCGTCCCGAGAGCAATATATAGGCGGAAGGAGAGGCCGAGGGGGTGCCGGGAGCGGCCACACCACCCCCTAGCGCGGGCTAGGCCTGGCCGCGTGGCCAGGTGGTGTGGTGGCCCCTCTCCGTCTCGTATTCTGGCACTTGATGACATCCGGAAAAATAGGCACTTTGGTTTTTGTCCCGTCCAATTCCGAGAATATTCATTTTCTAACTTTCCTGGAACCAAAAACAGCAGAAAACAGGCAGCTGGCACTGTGGCTCTTGTTAATAGGTTATTCCAAGGAATCATATGAAAAGTACTCCAAAGTTGGAACAAAACACAAGAAAGTGGATAAAACTAAGCATGGAACATCAAAAATTATAGATACATTTGCAATTTATCAATAGGAACTACCATGACATTTCCGCAATATATCCTTTTGTTCATATTATGGAACATATCTTCGCATAATACCATATACTCCCTCTTTATATAACTGTGGGTCATCCCAAAAATAATGCCTCAAATCGTAAAAGAACTTCCTTCTTTGTTGGGATGTAAAAGTTGGAGGCAAATACTTGGAAACAATAAAGTTAGCATAATCATCATACCAAGGACTCTCTCGCGAGCTTACCCCTACTGCAGCCAACTGCTCATTTGGGAAACTATCATTAATAGGCATAGGATCAAAAGAGATGTTTTCCAATCGAGATAAATTATTAGCAACAGGATTTTCAGCACCTTTCCTATCTACAATATGTAGGTCAAACTCTTGTAAAAGCAACACCCATCTAATAAGCCTAGGCTTAGCATATTTCTTCATCATAAGGTACTCAATAGCAGCATGATCAGTATGAATGGTAACTTTTGAATCAACAATATAGGGTCTAAACTTATCACAAGCAAATACAATAGCTAGGAACTCTTTTCAGTAGTAGCATAATTTTTTTGAGCAGCATCAAGAGTTTTAGTAGCCTAATGGATAACATTTAACTTTTTATCTATTCGTTGCCCAAGAACAGCACGTACAACAAAATCACTAGCATCACACATGATTTCAAAGGGTAAGTTCCAATCAGGTGGTTGGACAATAGGAGCGGTAATTAAAGCTTTCTTTAGAGTTTTAAAAGCTTCCTTACAATCATCATCAAAAACAAAGGGTACATATTTTTGGAGAAGATTAGTAAGGGGTTTTGATATCTTTGAGAAATCTTTAATAAACCTTCTATAGAAACCAGCATGACCAAGGATACTACGAATAGCTTTGACGTCTCTTGGACATGGCATTTTCTCAATTGCTTCAACTTTGGCTCTCTCAACCTCAATGCCTCTTTCGGAAATTTTATGTCCAAGGACAACTCCTTCATTGACCATGAAGTGGCATTTCTCCCAATTAAGAACAAGATTAGTTTCTTCACATCTCTGCAAAAATTTATCAAGGTTCTGCAGAAAATTATCAAAAGAAGTTCCATAGACGGAAAAATCGTCCATGAATACTTCCACAATTTCCTCACAAAAACCATAAAAGATAGCAGACGCCTATAAGCATAGGTTCCACAATTTCCTCCATGAATACTTCCACAATTTCCTCCATGAATACTTCCACAATTTCTTCACATCTTTGAAAAGTAGCAGGAGCATTACACAAACCAAAAGGCATACGCCTATAATCATAGGTTCCATAAGGACACGCAAAAGTATTTTTTTCTTGATCTTGTTGTTAACAACAATTTGAGAGAACCCAGAGTATCCATCAAGAAAGCAAAATGGGTCTTTTTAGACAACATTTCTAACATTTGATCAATAAAAGGTAGTGGGTAATGATCTTTCTTAGTAACTTTGTTAACCTTTTCTGAAGTAAATGCATATCCTATAACCTACTACTATTCTTTGGGGGATAGGCTCATTATTCTCATTAGGCACAATAGTAATTCCCCCTTTCTTAGGGACACAATGAACATGACTAACCCATTCACTATCAACAATAGGATAAATAATACCAGCATCAAGGAGTTTTAATACCTCATTTCTTACCACTTCCTTCATCTTAGGATTTAAACGATGTTGATGTTCTACCACTGGTTTTGCATCGGGTCCTATATTGATAGCGTGCTGACATATAGTAGGAGAAATCCCCTTTAAATAATCAAGGGTATAGCCCATAGCTCCTTGGTGTTTCTTGAATACTTCCAATAATCTTTCCTCTTCCTTCCCTGAATGTTTAGAACTAATAATAACAGGATATATTTTCTTATCATCAACGTAAGCATATTTAAGATCATCAGGTAAAGGTTTCAAATCAAAAACCAGATCCTTTTTAGGTGGCAATATGGTACCCAAATCTTTCACAGGCAAGTTATGCTTAAGCACCTTAGGTTAACGACGAAGAATCTCGTCAATCTCATTTCTTTCTTCCATGAAGATCTCACTTTCGTGGTTTCCATAAATTGCTGCAAAGCATTGTTAGGAGCAAGAGAAATAGAAGCAAGTTGTTCAACTTTAAAATCCTCATTAGGAGTTTCATTTTCATAAGGAATTTTAGCAAATTTCGAAAAATTAAACTCATAAGATTCCCCATCAAATTTAGTTAAAATTTTCTCCCTTTTACAATCTATAATGGCTCCACACGTGTTCAAGAAAGTTCTACCAAAAATGATAGGATAGGTTTTACTAGTAGCTGAACCAAGTAGTAGAAAATCAGCAGGATATTTAATCTTACCACAAAGAACTTCCACATCTCTTACAATACCAATTGGAGAGATGGTCTCTCTATTTGCAAGGTGAATAACCACATCAATTTCTTCTAGTTCGCATGGAATAATTTCATGCATAATTTCTTTGTAAAGCTCATAAGGAATAGCACTTAAACTTGCACCAATATCACATAAACCGTAATAGCAATGATCACCAATTCAAATAGAAAGCACAGGGACACTAGCTTTTCTAGTTCTATTAGGATGTGAGACAATATTAGAAGCATCCTCACAGAAGACAATGTGTCCATCCTCTACACTTTTAGTGACAAGGTCTTTCACAATTGCTACTGCAGGTTCAATGTTTATTTGTTCATTAGGCTTTACAGCTCTCTTTGTACTTTTATTAATTACACTAGTTATCATAGAGTGCTCCTTTATCTTATCTGGGAACGGTATTTTCTCGATATAAGGTTCAGGTAAGATACGATCAATAGTACAAACTTCAGTACTTCTAACAGGAACACAATCAACAATATCTTTATATGGTGCATGATACTTATTCCATTTATTTTTAGGAATTTCAATATAAGAAGCAAAAGCCTTAAAACAATTTGCAATAACTTGAGAGTCTAGACCATAAGCATTACTAATATTATGAAAGTCATCAGTTCCCATAAAATATTTAATGCATTCATAATCATAATTTATACCTGACTTTCTTCCTTTATCATTCTCCCATGCTTCAGCATTGTCTTGAATACGGCATAAAAGATCCCATTTAGCTTCTTATTTCATGCGTGTAAATGATCCAGCACAAGAAGCATCTAATAGATCCTTATCATGAAGAGAAAGTCTTGCATAAAAGTTATTGATAATAATATTGTTAGGGAGCTCATGAATAGGACATTTGAGCATTAGTAACTTCAATCTCCCCCAAGCTTGAGCTGTACTCTCTCCATCACGAGGCCAAAAGTTGTATATTTGATTCCGATCTTTATGAATCTCACTAGGAGGATAAAATTTTGAATAAAAGAGAGGTACAACTTCCTCCCATTCAAGAGCTTGACCATTCTTCAGCAGCTTATACTATTCCTCGGCTCTTCCATTCAGTGATAATGAGAATAACTTCTTCTTGACTTGATCTGTTGTAATACATGCACACTTGAACAACCCGCATAATTCGTGTATGAAGAGCAAATGATCACCAGGATGGACAATTCCATCTCCAAAATAGTAGTTATTCATAACACGGTCAATAATTCTTGTAGGTATCTTATAAGTATCATTTTCAGTAGGTGGTGCTTCATCTACTACCTTAGCAGTGGTAGTAGCATTATGAAATAAGAAACTAAGTGAATTATCCATATCGAAATAAAGTAACTAACAGAAGTAAACAATACTCACAGTAGAAGTTTCCTTTACCAGTTCTCCCTAGCAACGGTGCCAGAAAATAGTCTTGATGACCCACAAGTATAGGGGGTGTATCGCAGTATTCGATAAGTAAGAGTGTCGAACCCAACGAGGAGAAGAAGGTGTTGACGAGTGGCTTGGAGTAGGAATTCTCTGTAAATACTTAGCAAATGGATTTTTAGGGTTTTTTGATAATGCAAATAAATAAAGTGCGAGTAAACAAAAGACAATGATAATAATTGCAGCAAGTGGCCTAATCCTTTCTTTTAGCAAAGGACAAGCTGGTTGTATTACTTAAGATGACCAAACATTCTCGAGGACACATGGGAATACTGTCAAGTGCTTTCACTTCATATAGTTGATTAATCTTCTTTAGTTGGATAAGTGTTGTGTGGGTGAACTTGTGCTAATGTAGTGACCTTCCTAGGACTAATACATACTTGTGATTATACCCCTTACAAGCACCTACAACTACAAGAAAGTAATTAAGATAAAAACCTAACCACAACCTTAAACTTTGAGATCCTACACTCCCTTGTGCAAAGGTTTCCTAACGGGGGTTCAGGTTTCTGTCACTCCGGCAACCCCTACGATTAGTAGCCAAATACACAATGCATTCTCCTAGGCCCATAAAGCTAAAATATCATGTAGTTGACGTTCACATGACACTACTAGAAGAATAACACCACAAATTAAATATCAAACCATTGAATCTTTCGCAACACAATTCCACTACTAACAACATGACTTCTCCCATGTCCTCAAGAACTAAACGAACTACTCACAAGACATCATATGGATCAAGATCAGAGATGAAATAATGATAAGTAACAATCTGAATATGAACGATAATTCAATGGTTCCACTCAATAGCATCAACTACAACAAGTAATCAACACCGGGAAAGTTTCCCCTAAGAACTATGCAAGATTCAACCCAATTGTTACAGCGGTACGGAGTGGTCATGATGGTGTTGGTGGAGATGATGATGATCCTAATGAAGTCCAACTTGATGGTGGTGTTGATGGCGATGATCTCCCCTCTCCGGGAAGGAATTTCCCCGGCAGATTTCTGCCTACCGGAGAGCTCTTTCTCTCTCTACAGTTTTCCACCCTGCAGAGGCGGCAGAATCTTTCGGTGGTCGCTCCCCGAGTCTTAGGGTTTCGGGAGGATTATATACGCCAAAGATCAGAGCTAGAGGTGGGCTAGGGTGGCCACACCACCTGGTGGCGTGACCTAGGGTGGCCCGCGCCAGGGGGTGATGTGGGCCCCCTGTGGCCCATCTCCGCTCCCCCTTCTAGCATACTTCGTCTTCTGGAAAAATAGGATTTTCCATATATTTTCTGGGATTTTCTGATCTTCATGAATTTTGCCTCCAAACAGTGCATTTTCCATCAGAATCCCGACTTCAGCGGTCCATCCTCCAAAAGTCATCAACCATGCAAAAAAAAAATGAAATAATATAAGTATCATCTCTTAATATGAAATATATCAATGAATAATAGTAAATTAGGATATAGAATAGTGATGGAAAATGGATGTATCATACATGCAAAAGGACGTCATGCACATGTCTTCCGTAAAATTTTAAGAACAATCCACCTCAGTCTCATGTTACAATTCCTTTACTTTCCTGTGAATCAAACACTTCTTTAAGAAAAATTCCAGTAGGCTCCAAATCTTGTAGGATTCAACTGCACATGATATTCTAATAATACTGTGTTTTCCCTATGCCTTTGCTTTTCATATCCCGCAAATCAAACAGGCCCAATGTTGAGACTCCCACGAGCAACATTCCTACTACATTGGGCCTGTTTGATTTGCGGGATATGAAAAGCAAAGGCATAGGGAAAACACAGTATTATTAGAATATCATGTGCAGTTGAATCCTACAAGATTTGGAGCCTACTGGAATTTTTCTTAAAGAAGTGTTTGATTCACAGGAAAGTAAAGGAATTGTAAGATGAGACTGAGGTGGATTGTTCTTAAAATTTTACGGAAGACATGTGCATGACGTCCTTTTGCATGTATGATACATCCATTTTCCATCACTATTCTATATCCTAATTTACTATTATTCATTGATATATTTCATATTAAGAGATGATACTTATATTATTTCATTTTTTTTGCATGGTTGATGACTTTTGGAGGATGGACCGCTGAAGTCGGGATTCTGATGGAAAATGCACTATTTGGAGGCAAAATTCATGAAGATCAGAAAATCCCAGAAAATATATGGAAAATCCTATTTTTCCAGAAGACGAAGTATGCTAGAAGGGGGAGCGGAGATGGGCCACAGGGGGCCCACATCACCCCCTGGCGCGGGCCACCCTAGGTCACGCCACCAGGTGGTGTGGCCACCCTAGCCCACCTCTAGCTCTGATCTTTGGCGTATATAATCCTCCCGAAACCCTAAGACTCGAGGAGCGACCACCGAAAGATTCTGCCGCCTCTGCAGGGTGGAAAACTGTAGAGAGAGAAAGAGCTCTCCGGTAGGCAGAAATCTGCCGGGGAAATTCCTTCCCGGAGAGGGGAGATCATCGCCATCAACACCACCATCAAGTTGGACTTCATTAGGATCATCATCATCTCCACCAACACCATCATGACCACTCCGTACCGCTGTAACAATTGGGTTGAATCTTGCATAGTTCTTAGGGGAAACTTTCCCGGTGTTGATTACTTGTTGTAGTTGATGCTATTGAGTGGAACCATTGAATTATCGTTCATATTCAGATTGTTACTTATCATTATTTCATCTCTAATCTTGATCCATATGATGTCTTGTGAGTAGTTCGTTTAGTTCTTGAGGACATGGGAGAAGTCATGTTGTTAGTAGTGGAATTGTGTTGCGAAAGATTCAATGGTTTGATATTTAATTTGTGGTGTTATTCTTCTAGTAGTGTCATGTGAACGTCAACTACATGATATTTTAGCTTTATGGGCCTAGGAGAATGCATTGTGTATTTGGCTACTAATCGTAGGGGTTGCCGGAGTGACAGAAACCTGAACCCCCGTTAGGAAACCTTTGCACAAGGGAGTGTAGGATCTCAAAGTTTAAGGTTGTGGTTAGGTTTTTATCTTAATTACTTTCTTGTAGTTGTAGGTGCTTGTAAGGGGTATAATCACAAGTATGTATTAGTCCTAGGAAGGTCACTACATTAGCACAAGTTCACCCACACAACACTTATCCAACTAAAGAAGATTAATCAACTATATGAAGTGAAAGCACTTGACAGTATTCCCATGTGTCCTCGAGAATGTTTGGTCATCTTAAGTAATACAACCAGCTTGTCCTTTGCTAAAAGAAAGGATTAGGCCACTTGCTACAATTATTATCATTGTCTTTTGTTTACTCGCACTTTATTTATTTGCATTATCAAAAAACCCTAAAAATCCATTTGCTAAGTATTTACAGAGAATTCCTACTCCAAGCCACTCGTCAACACCTTCTTCTCCTCGTTGGGTTCGACACTCTTACTTATCGAATACTGCGATACACCCCCTATACTTGTGGGTCATCAAGACTATTTTCTGGCACCGTTGCTAGGGAGAACTGGTAAAGGAAACTTCTACTGTGAGTATTGTTTACTTCTGTTAGTTACTTTATTTCGATATGGATAATTCACTTAGTTTCTTATTTCATAATGCTACTACCACTGCTAAGGTAGTAGATGAAGCACCACCTACTGAAAATGATACTTATAAGATACCTACAAGAATTATTGACCGTGTTATGAATAACTACTATTTTGGAGATGGAATTGTCCATCCTGGTGATCATTTGCTCTTCATACACGAATTATGCGGGTTGTTCAAGTGTGCATGTATTACAACAGATCAAGTCAAGAAGAAGTTATTCTCATTATCACTGAATGGAAGAGCCGAGGAATAGTATAAGCTGCTGAAGAATGGTCAAGCTCTTGAATGGGAGGAAGTTGTACCTCTCTTTTATTCAAAATTTTATCCTCCTAGTGAGATTCATAAAGATCGGAATCAAATATACAACTTTTGGCCTCGTGATGGAGAGAGTACAGCTCAAGCTTGGGGGAGATTGAAGTTACTAATGCTCAAATGTCCTATTCATGAGCTCCCTAACAATATTATTATCAATAACTTTTATGCAAGACTTTCTCTTCATGATAAGGATCTATTAGATGCTTCTTGTGCTGGATCATTTACACGCATGAAATAAGAAGCTAAATGGGATCTTTTATGCCGTATTCAAGACAATGCTGAAGCATGGGAGAATGATAAAGGAAGAAAGTCAGGTATAAATTATGATTATGAATGCATTAAATATTTTATGGGAACTGATGACTTTCATAATATTAGTAATGCTTATGGTCTAGACTCTCAAGTTATTGCAAATTGTTTTAAGGCTTTTGCTTCTTATATTGAAATTCCTAAAAATAAATGGAATAAGTATCATGCACCATATAAAGATATTGTTGATTGTGTTCCTGTTAGAAGTACTGAAGTTTGTACTATTGATCGTATCTTACCTGAACCTTATATCGAGAAAATATCGTTCCCAGATAAGATAAAGGAGCACTCTATGATAACTAGTGTAATTAATAAAAGTACAAAGAGAGCTGTAAAGCCTAATGAACAAATAAACATTGAACCTGCAGTAGCAATTGTGAAAGACCTTGTCACTAAAAGTGTAGAGGATGGACACATTGTCTTCTGTGAGGATGCTTCTAATATTGTCTCACATCCTAATAGAACTAGAAAAGCTAGTGTCCCTGTGCTTTCTATTTGAATTGGTGATCATTGCTATTACGGTTTATGTGATATTGGTGCAAGTTTAAGTGCTATTCCTTATGAGCTTTACAAAGAAATTATGCATGAAATTATTCCATGCGAACTAGAAGAAATTGATGTGGTTATTCACCTTGCAAATAGAGAGACCATCTCTCCAATTGGTATTGTAAGAGATGTGGAAGTTCTTTGTGGTAAGATTAAATATCCTGCTGATTTTCTACTACTTGGTTCAGCTACTAGTAAAACCTATCCTATCATTTTTGGTAGAACTTTCTTGAACACGTGTGGAGCCATTATAGATTGTAAAAGGGAGAAAATTTTAACTAAATTTGATGGGGAATCTTATGAGTTTAATTTTTCGAAATTTGCTAAAATTCCTTATGAAAATGAAACTCCTAATGAGGATTTTAAAGTTGAACAACTTGCTTCTATTTCTCTTGCTCCTAACAATGCTTTGCAGCAATTTATGGAAACCACGAAAGTGAGATCTTCATGGAAGAAAGAAATGAGATTGACGAGATTCTTCGTCGTTAACCTAAGGTGCTTAAGCATAACTTGCCTGTGAAAGATTTGGGTACCATATTGCCACCTAAAAAGGATCTGGTTTTTGATTTGAAACCTTTACCTGATGATCTTAAATATGCTTACGTTGATGATAAGAAAATATATCCTGTTATTATTAGTTCTAAACATTCAGGGAAGGAAGAGGAAAGATTATTGGAAGTATTCAAGAAACACCAAGGAGCTATGGGCTATACCCTTGATTATTTAAAGGGGATTTCTCCTACTATATGTCAGCACGCTATCAATATAGGACCCGATGCAAAACCAGTGGTAGAACATCAACATCGTTTAAATCCTAAGATGAAGGAAGTGGTAAGAAATGAGGTATTAAAACTCCTTGATGCTGGTATTATTTATCCTATTGTTGATAGTGAATGGGTTAGTCATGTTCATTGTGTCCCTAAGAAAGGGGGAATTACTATTGTGCCTAATGAGAATAATGAGCCTATCCCCCAAAGAATAGTAGTAGGTTATAGGATATGCATTTACTTCAGAAAAGGTTAACAAAGTTACTAAGAAAGATCATTACCCACTACCTTTTATTGATCAAATGTTAGAAATGTTGTCTAAAAAGACCCATTTTGCTTTCTTGATGGATACTCTGGGTTCTCTCAAATTGTTGTTAAACAACAAGATCAAGAAAAAATTACTTTTGCGTGTCCTTATGGAACCTATGATTATAGGCGTATGCCTTTTGGTTTGTGTAATGCTCCTGCTACTTTTCAAAGATGTGAAGAAATTGTGGAAGTATTCATGGAGGAAATTGTGGAAGTATTCATGGAGGAAATTGTGGAACCTATGCTTATAGGCGTCTGCTATCTTTTATGGTTTTTGTGAGGAAATTGTGGAAGTATTCATGGACGATTTTTCCGTCTATGGAACTTCTTTTGATAATTTTCTGCAGAACCTTGATAAATTTTTGCAGAGATGTGAAGAAACTAATCTTGTTCTTAATTGGGAGAAATGCCACTTCATGGTCAATGAAGGAGTTGTCCTTGGACATAAAATTTCCGAAAGAGGCATTGAGGTTGAGAGAGCCAAAGTTGAAGCAATTGAGAAAATGCCATGTCCAAGAGACGTCAAAGCTATTCGTAGTATCCTTGGTCATGCTGGTTTCTATAGAAGGTTTATTAAAGATTTCTCAAAGATATCAAAACCCCTTACTAATCTTCTCCAAAAATATGTACCCTTTGTTTTTGATGATGATTGTAAGGAAGCTTTTAAAACTCTAAAGAAAGCTTTAATTACCGCTCCTATTGTCCAACCACCTGATTGGAACTTACCCTTTGAAATCATGTGTGATGCTAGTGATTTTGTTGTACGTGCTGTTCTTGGGCAACGAATAGATAAAAAGTTAAATGTTATCCATTAGGCTACTAAAACTCTTGATGCTGCTCAAAAAAATTATGCTACTACTGAAAAGAGTTCCTAGCTATTGTATTTGCTTGTGATAAGTTTAGACCCTATATTGTTGATTCAAAAGTTACCATTCATACTGATCATGCTGCTATTGAGTACCTTATGATGAAGAAATATGCTAAGCCTAGGCTTATTAGATGGGTGTTGCTTTTACAAGAGTTTGACCTACATATTGTAGATAGGAAAGGTGCTGAAAATCCTGTTGCTAATAATTTATCTCGATTGGAAAACATCTCTTTTGATCCTATGCCTATTAATGATAGTTTCCCAAATGAGCAGTTGGCTGCAGTAGGGGTAAGCTCGCGAGAGAGTCCTTGGTATGATGATTATGCTAACTTTATTGTTTCCAAGTATTTGCCTCCAACTTTTACATCCCAACAAAGAAGGAAGTTCTTTTACGATTTGAGGCATTATTTTTGGGATGACCCACAGTTATATAAAGAGGGAGTATATGGTATTATGCGAAGATATGTTCCATAATATGAACAAAAGGATATATTGCGGAAATGTCATGGTAGTTCCTATTGATAAATTGCAAATGTATCTATAATTTTTGATGTTCCATGCTTAGTTTTATCCACTTTCTTGTGTTTTGTTCCAACTTTGGAGTACTTTTCATATGATTCCTTGGAATAACCTATTAACAAGAGCCACAGTGCCAGCTGCCTGTTTTCTGCTGTTTTTGGTTCCAGGAAAGTTAGAAAATGAATATTCTCGGAATTGGACGGGACAAAAACCAAAGTGCCTATTTTTCCGGATGTCATCAAGTGCCAGAATACGAGACGGAGAGGGGCCACCACACCACCTGGCCACGCGGCCAGGCCTAGCCCGCGCTAGGGGGTGGTGTGGCCGCTCCCGGCACCCCCTCGGCCTCTCCTTCCGCCTATATATTGCTCTCGGGACGAAAACCCTAAGGCCCAATCAAAAATCCACGAAAGAGTCTGTAGCCGCCATCATCTCCATCCCTAGATCGGGAGGGATCTGAAGCTCTTCCCGGCACCCTGCCGGAGAGGGGAATTCACCCTTGAGGCCTTCTTCATCACCATGCAAGCCTCCGGTGTGATGCGTGAGTAGTTCATCCTTGGACTACGGATCCATGTAGTAGCTAGATGGCTGGTTCTCCTCCTTTGTGCTTTCATGTTTAGATCTTGTGAGGTCCGTTCATGATCAAGATCATCTATTTGTAATTCTACTTGTTGTGTTTGCGAGGATCCGATGGATATTGAGATGCTATTTCAGATTGATTATTGATTCTATCATGTCTTTGTCATTTGTGATCTTGCATGCTTTCCGTTGTTAGTCGCTATCTTGGCCAAGTAGATGCTAGCAACTCCAAGAGTTAGTATTTATGCTCGATAGTGGGTTCATGTCTCTGGTAATCTGGGGAAGTGACAGAAATCTCTAAGGTACTAGATGTGCTGTTGCTACTAGGGAGAAAACAACAATCCTTTGTTCATAGAACAATCGTATTGTTTACTTTACACGCAGTTCATAAAGCAATAATCTGTTGCTTGCAACTTAATACTGGAGGGGGTTCGGATGATAACCTGAAGGTGGATTATTAGTCATAGATGAAGTTGGATGGCGGTCTATGTATAATGTTATAATGCCCAATCAAGTCTCATAGGAGTCAAGATAATTAGTATATGCATGTATTGCTTTCTCGATGTTTGTCAATTTCCCCGCTGTAATTTGTTCACCCAGCATGTTATCTATCTTAAGGAGAGCCACCTCTAGTGAACTAATTGGATCCTGGTCCTTGTCTTTTACATACAATCTACAATCTTTTACTGCTTTGTGTTTACTTTCTACAAACTTTTACTTCTTTCCATTCGATACGTTTAATCCTTTGTTTTCCGCAAAACACGGTGAGATTGACAACCTCATCGCAAGTTGGGGACAAATTTCTGTGGTTGTGTTGTGCAGGTCTCCACGTTGCTACTAGCACCGGTAGTGCGCCCTGCCAAAGCTCAACTAGTAATACCTTTGGGGTGTTTCCTTGCTCCTACTGGTTCGATTAAACCTTGGTTTCATAACTGAGGGAAAATTGCTGCTGTGCTCATCATACCTTCCTCTTGGGGTTCCCAACAAGCTCTACATCAACACTGACATCAAGCATTTTTCTGGGCGCCATACTCAGAGCCATCAAGCATTTTTCTGGCGCCGTTGCCGAGGAGTCAAGGACATCTTCACAAGGGGAGTCCCTCATAACCAATCTCTTTACTTTGTTATTTTTGTTTTGCTTAGTTTCTTTTTGCTTTGTTTGCTTGTTTTGTTATTCAGAAACACAAAAAAATTTAGTTTTACTTGTTTGCTTTCTTATTTGTAAACCCAAAAAAATGACTACTCTTGAAACACTAAGTTGTGTGATTTCACTAGCACCAACAAAAATGATTTTATGAGCACACCTATTGCTCCACATGTGCCTGAAGATACTTTCTTTGAGATAAAACCTACTTTGATCAATCTTGTTATGAGAGAACAATTTTTTGGTATTGGTAATGAAGATGCCGCTTCCCATCTAAATAACTTCGTTGAACTTTGTGAGATGCAAAAGCATAGGGATATAGATGGTGATATTATTAAGCTGAAATTGTTTCCTTTCTCTTTGAGAGGAAAAGCTAAAAAATGGTTGAATTCCTTAACTAGGAATAGTATGGATTCTTGGACTAAGTGCAAAGATGCTTTTATTGGAAAATACTATCCTCCTGCTAAAATTATATCCATGAGATGTGAAATAATGAAGTTTAAACAACTTGATAATGAGCATGTTGCTCAGGCTTGGGAAAGAATGAAATCTTTGGTAAAGAATTGTCCCACTCATGGACTGACTGCTTGGATGATCATCCAAACTTTTTATGCAGGATTGAACTATTCTTCAAGGAACCTATTGGACTCTGCTGCTGGAGGTACCTTTATGACCATCACTTCGGGTGCTGCAACAAAACTTCTTGACAATACGATGGTTAATTATTCTGAATGGCATACTGAGAGAGCTCCACAAGGTAAGAAGGTAAATTCTATTGAGGAAACCTCCTCCTTGAGTGATAAGATTGATATTATTATGTCTATGCTTGTGAATGGGAAAGCCCATATTGATTCAAATAATGTTCCTTTAGCTTCTTTAGTTGCTCAAGAAGAGCAAGTTGATGTGAACTTAATAAGAAATAACAATTTTGGCAACAATGCTTATGGTAATAATGCTTATAGGAAAAAATTTGGTAATAACAATTATAAGCCATATCCTCCCAACAATGGTAATGCTTATGGAAATTCTTACAACAATAATAAGAGTGCTCCCTCTGAACTTGAAGTTATGCTTAAAGACTTTATTAGTAAGCAAACTGCTTTCAATGAAACTATTGAGGAAAAACTCTCTAATGCTGAAAGAAATATAGCATCTTTGGCTGAAGCCCAATCTTATTTGAATAAAATGGCTGCTAAACCTGAAATTAATGAGAATCCCTTTGCAGCTACTAATGCCATACAAGTTAAAATTGTTGAAAATGTTAGACTATTAGCTAAATTGCATGCTAAATGGGAAAGAGAAGATGAAATTGCTAGAAACATTAGTGTTTCTACAATCACTACCACTAGTGTTGAGGCTAGTAATAGATCTACTACTTTAGAAGATAGTTATGATTTTGATCTTGATGGTTGCAACATCTCTGAAGTTATTAAGTTCCTACAAAATCTTGCTAAAGGTCCTAATGCTAGTGCTATGAATATGGCCTTTACAAAACACATTACTGATGTTGTCATAAAAATTAAAGAAGAAAAGATGAAACATAAAGCTTCTATTCCTATAAAACAAGAAGATGGTTGGGAACCCATCATTAATATGAAAGTGAATGATTTTAATTTCAAAGCTTTATGTGATCTTGATAGTAGTGTTTCTATTATGCTTAGAAGGATTTATGATATGCTTGATTTGCCACCATTGGAAGATTGTTATTTGAATGTACCACTTGACGATAATGCTAAAAAGAAACTCATGGGGAGTATTAATTATGTTCTTATTATGGTTAACAATGCCCATGTCCCTGTTGATTTCTATGTTTTGGATGTTGAATGCAATGCTTCTTGTCCTATTACTTTGGGAAGACCTTTTCTTAGAACTGTTGGTGCCATTATTGATATGAAAGAATGCACCATTAAATATCAACTCCTACTCAAGAAAGGTATAGAACACTTCCCTAAGAAGAGAGAAAAGATTTCTTTTGCCTCTCCTATGAAAACAAAATTTGCTATTAATGCTTCTTCATTTGAGAACACTTGATTCTTTTTCTTGCTTCTTATACCTAACTTAAAGGCGTTAAAGAAAAGTACTTATTGGGAGATAACCCAAAAGTTTTAGATGAGTCTTGGAAGTTATTACTTCATTAATAACTGCTCCTTATACTTTTTATTTGCTTTTTGTGCCAAGATTAACCTCTAATGAGAGAGAAGTAATGATTGGAAAAGTTGCTGTCCCGAAACAGATTTCTGCACTTCACCGTAAAAATTCGTGTAAAATATCTGTACGTACTTTTGAGGCATGAATTTGTGTGCTTTTAATACAGGTTGTTATCTAACTTTCGTTAGTTCAACACCTTTAGATTTGAGCAACAAAAGGTCTTCTAAAAAATTGGTTTTTCCCTGCTGGTCTGTTTTGTCAGATTTCTGCCATTATTTGCATTTTCCCTGCAGCATAAATCCTAGACGACCGCATATTATTATGACAGAGAGGCGAGCTGGCAGCACGAGTGGTATCAGATGGCATGGGCGGACGCAGGTTTTCGCGGCCGAGGGCCGAGCTGGCAGCATAGACTCTAGGCATATGTGGTGTCGTAGATATACGTCAGTGGGTTCTCGTGGGAGAGAGCCGACCTAGCAGTAGAGATGGCATCAGAAAGCATGTGCAGACGCGTATTCTCGCGGTGAAGGGCCGAGCCGACATAGTAGACTCTAGGCATCCAAGGTTTATCGCGGTGAGAGCGTGTTGTGGTTTACATCTAGAGCTGATCTGACATTGTTATCCATCTCCGGTTGGAATGCCTCACCCATGTGGCTTAGAGCGGCTATAAAACACCTTCCCCTCTTCATTGTTCCTCGCATTCTTTTTGGTTTTCTTCTACCATCCCGCAACTTAGCTTCGGTGTCACGACATCCCATAGGTACGGAATTAGGGTTCATCCAGAGTGGGCGTCACAAAATTAGGGTTCATCGAGACTAAGACGATGCGTCGTCTTTTTTGGGTTTGTTTGGGAGCTTATGATCATCCGACCGACGGTAGCGGGCTCACAAGAAACTCTAAAATAATGCAGCAGTGTCTTTATCTGCGCCCAAAGGACTTTATCACGTATGTACCATCGAGATAAAAGCACGGTAAGCGTCTTATAATTTTGTTCGCATTTCGGCTTACATTTCCTGTTCGGCGTGTTTATCTCTTTGTCTTCTGTTTAGCAGTTATTTCTAAATTTTTCTTCATGCGTAGGTAAACGAGCGCAGTCTCGTCGAACGCGAAGATGGTGGGTCGCGTGGTCGTCGTCAATTCAAGCCTCCGAACATATCGGGAGCTGCTTTTTGTCGCTTACGACTTATTACACGTACGAGTGTAAGTTTTTTGTGCCATAACTTTTTCCCTGTAATCAACTTTATGTTTGTACGTTATGTGTATGTACTTATTTTTAAGAAAGTGCTGATGCAATCATTTCATCTTAGACCAATCTTGCGTCTACTGAGGCTTATCGGTGGACAATGGATCGCGTTACCGGCCATTCTACGCCAAGATACACCCATATACCAAATTAATGTGGGAAAAGTACATTAACTATGATGTCGAAATGGCCATGACCTTTTTTGGTCATCAGGGTTGAAACCTAATAATATTCATACATGGTGGGAAAATATCACGGGACTAGTTTCCATAAGTTGTCAAATTCCATGGTTATCAGTTTCCTGGTAGGCTATACACGTGACGTGATAGGATGCCATGCATCAATATTTATTTTTCTGTTTTTCTTTATTAGATGTGATTGTCTCAAAACAGGTTCAAAATTGTCAAGATACAAATTCTTAGTAGGAAGTTAAATTAGTCAAAACTCTCGATTGTTTCTAATATATTAACTGCCTGATGGGTACCTCCAAAAGCTTTTTGTAGAACTTCGATAGCAATCTACCACTTTCTAGAGCTTCTAGTTCAAATATGACCTGATTTTGTTAAAAGAGACATAAAGTTATTTGAGTGGGCCGAGTTAGCTCGGAAGCTTTGAAAACTCATAAAACTTGGGAATCATACATAAAACATTGTCCACTATATCTGGAAACTTGTCTTGTGGCATTCAAAACCATGTGCTCTATACTTTCTGTGCATAGTATATTCATGGTGCTAGAGGCCAACAATAATGGGATCTTCTATATGCTGGATATGATATAATCAAATATATTGAAAGAGATCCAATGGTCAACAATGTCGGGTTTTGCCAATCTATATCCAACTGCCAATGTTCGAAGTTATTCGTACAGTATATAGTGGTATGGAAATTGTGAAGCAACATAGCAGTTTTTTCTTTTGAAAAGAAGTGTCAAGCACTTACTTCTGATTTTTTTATGGAAAGCAACACACATAAGAGGACGCCACATTAAAGTATTTGGTTTATAATTATTTTTATTTCAATGTCTTCAAAACATTATCAAATTTGTAGGCATGCATATTCTTAGCACGAAGTTAGTTGCATTTTTGAAACCTCGCGATGGTTCTTGATATATTGACAACATTGGTACTAACAAACGGCATTTATAAAATTCATTTCAAAACTTTTTAAAAATTTGACTACTTTTTAAAACTAACCGAGTAATTTATATAACATGAAACCTACATATTATGAAAGTACATTTCAAAACAATTAAACTTGTAGTACTAGTTTTGTGTCATAAATATTACGACATTTATAAATGAAAGTTGGTCGGAAATAGTTAAGTTTGATTTAGAACAAACGCTAGAAGTACACTTATTTGAGGACGGAGGAAGTAGCTAAATGCACAAGATGCAACACAGCCAACGTTCATGATTTATCTCATAATTTCTAAAAACTTGAATGTACGACAAATAAAAAGGGGGTGCATGCACAACTACTTTGTGGAATATACTTGAGAGATTGAAACGATGTTGTGCATCATACTTGATAAATCTAAGACATCTATTTTTAGATGGAGGGGGTATTATTTGGGTGCTAGCCAAATTCAAAGTCTCTGTCAAGCGGCAAAATTTATAGCCTAGGCCGTGTGAATTGTAGGTATCCAATGTTGCGTGCAAAAATCTCTACTACTATAATGGAGTAGTTTTGAATAGGATCCATAGCACCAATCCTAACTGTTGGGCTGTTAGATCCAATGGTTTAGAGCATCTGGATTCGTGTTGAAGGAGTAGTACCTAGAGAAAACTCCACCTTGTTCTAGAACCATCATGTCACCACACCAAAATTTTATAGCACAGTAGGTTGTATTCTCAATATGTGTAGATAGTTATTATTAATAGACTTAATGTATGCATTTTTTTCTCTAACAAGACTATTGACTTAATATTTGTTAAATCACATTTCATATAGTATATACGTGTGTGGCACGTGCCTTTTACTAGTATGGATATGGATGATCAGTTTATGTGACTCTCGGCCTTGAATTCCTGGACAGATAGGTTATGGTCTACTACATTTTTCTATTACTAGATGGACACTACCAAATTCAAAATCTAAATCTAGCGGCAAAATCACCTAGCAACTTTGAAGCATTTCCTGCCCCACCGATTCAAAACCTTTGAGCCAAAATCTCCCACCAGATAGTACCATTTTTCTATTATTATTAGCTAGACACTAGCCAAATTCAAATCTCAATCGAGCAGCAATATCACACACTAACCTTGAAGAATTTCCCACCCCTCTATTTCGAAAACCTTTGTATTTAAATTTCCTATTCTACCCATTGTTCAGACGATAGATGGGCATGCTAAAGTTAGTAGCTCGGGGGCATGATCATAATTATATTGCTATTCACCTATACTATGGTCCCGATTCGCGCAGTTTTTGCCGCTGGCCCTCCCAAAAATCTCAAGATCATCTATCGCCTCCATGGCCACCGCATGCACTGGCTTGATCTGCGGTCTCGTGCACCACCGCGGAGCCGCTTCACCGACGCTCACCCACCGGATCTAGTTTGCACCGGAACTACGGTGTCGTTCAACCATGTCGATGGCATCATTGACCGCCCAAGCTCTACTTCCTCGCTGCCGGTAGCATCATCGACCACCCAAGATCCGCTTCCTCACCATCGAAAGCTACCCAACCGTACCGGGTCCTCTTCACCGGTGTACACCGGAAGTGATCTAGTTCAAGGAGTTCCATGTCCACCGCTCTAGACCAGCTGCTCGGCCATCGCCGTTCACTGCACTAGATCTGCCTCAGCGACGCTCTCGTGCAGCGCGCTCAAGCTGACATCGACCGCCCAAGATCTGCTTCCCCGACGCTAATAACCACCACAACTGTAGCACCCTCGGTGACCTGGACGTCACCCATACGGTAAAAACAATGCTTAGACGCCTCTCCGACCAAGGTTACCCAAATGTCCAACCCGTTTTAGTTTTGTTAGCAGTATAGCAGGTTCAAGCCTATCGCAGTGAACTACATTTTTGTAATCGTGCTAGTACATACAAGTCAATGGTGACGCCTGTTCTTCGTGCTAGTACATACAAGGTCATTAGACATGTTGATTTGCATTCGCTGCTCTGCAAATTTCAAGTGATGCACATGTCTGCTATTGTCATGCACATGTTCTTAGCTACTCCATACAACAGTAATTTCCTGCTACCGTGTAATTCTTGCAAAATTTGAAGTTAGTGGAAAATATTAGTTTGGATTCCCTGCTCTATAGTTGCTGAATCTATCTGGTTTGTCCTGAGATCAGTTCCTGCTATTATTTCCTCCTTGGCATCGTTCTGATATCCTGTAGTAGCCGTTTAAACTTTTCGTACTAATTCGATTATAATTTTGTTGTTGCCATCTGGCTCTTCAAAAGCTGCATCACTAACTATTTCCTTTTTATTGCATAGATCTCAAATTGGAACAATGAACACGTTGGTTTGCATAGACTATTCTATAGGTTCACAAGGAATGCCATTACTTCCTTATATGATGCTGATTCGTCCTGAGCAACGGCATAACTGTCCTCCACTATGTAGTTCACTCGTGGTTTGCATTCCTGCTCTAGAAGTTCTCTTATGATGCCATTATAATTTCTATCTGGTTGATTCTTAGCTATGAAAGTAACTACATGCCATTGTGTAGCTCACCGCAAATTCTGAGTCACCCAATGACTCTTTGCATTCCAGGAGATGCCACTGCTTCCATATATATTTGCTAAAATGACCTCGCTAGTTTATATTTGCTAAAAATCAAAGAAACACTTTGTTTGATTGCTCATTTCATTCTAGGCATACTTGTCTAATGCTTGTTTGCCCTGTTATACAGGTTCAAGAGCGACGCCATTATATCTCGCATCTGGTTCTGGTTCTGGTTCGTCCTAAGACATGGCATAACTATCCTCTACAATATATAGTTCATTCGTGGTTTGTATTCCTGCTCTACAAGTTCTCGTATAATGCCGTTATAATTTCTATCTAGTGACAGTAACTACATGTCATTTTGTGGCTCAATGGAAATTCTGAGTCACCCAACGACTCTTGCATTTGTTGAAATGACCAAGCTAGTTTATATTTGCTGAAATTCTAAGCCACACACACACATTTTTTGATTGCTCGTTTAACGGTAGGCACATTTGTTTAATGTGTGCTTGCTTGTCCTGTTTCTTTGACGTGTTGGTCAATAATTGAATCATTGACCAATTGTAAACTTCAGTTCATAGATCCTGTCATATCAGTCAAATGAGTAGTTTGTCTTGTCCGATGTATTAACTTGTTATTACTTAGTTTTAGACTGCAATTATTGCTATCGCCGCCAAAGAGGGGGATGCAAGATCATGTCTCCTCCAATGTAGCTATCACACTCAAAGGAAGATGCAGGTGATCGATTGAGAAAGCAAATTGAGGACTCTTCTATCAACTTGATTGTCAACTGAAACACCGATTTTGCTTTCCCTTGAGTTGATAATATGTAATAATTTTAAGAAGTTTGCATCTGATGTAATATCTAGATAACTCGCATAGGCCATGTAGGCATTTAGTTGACGCTGTCCACACATGGCAGTAGTCGTTACGGTAACTACGCCAGGCAGGTCGATTAGGGAACAGTACCATGCTTTGTTATTGGCCCGTCATGTATTCGGCAGACGATGAATAGTAAAAAATGCTGGCTTATTATACCTGTTTTATGATATTGGCATGGGCTTCAGAAAGGCTGAAACTGTAAAAGGCCGTAAACGTAATGGGCCGACCCGCATGTGGTAACACGCCATAACAGTAATAGGGCGTAATAGTAACATGCCATAACAGTAGCAGGCCAGAGCAGTAGCAGGCCAAAATAGAAACATCTCATTATAGTAACATGCAAGAAACTGTAAAATGGCAAAATGGTAACATGCCAAAATATTAACGGGCCTCAACAGTAAAGGGACACAACAGTAAAGGGACGCAACAGTAAAAGGCCAGAACTGTGACGAGCCTGAATAGTAATTGCCTAAGAAATTTCTAGACGAGGGCAGTAACAGGCTGACAAATTTACCAGGCTAGAACAGTAAAGGACTGTTTGTGGGCCTGAATAGTTGACAGCCAGAACAGTAATGGACTATCTCAAAGAAGGGCCGTCAGTAGGTGGCCCATGATGGGCTGCGATAACAGTGATGGGTTGACTGCAGGCCTTAAGTGTACAAGAGCGACTTGGCGCAGGCTGCTAATGGGCCGCAGAGTGTTGGGCCAACATGAGCCTTCTGTAGGCCGAAATACAATCAGGCCTGAAGGCCATACGTCGTGGAAGACTTTTTGGCCACGGAAAACGGGCCTTCAACCACGAAAATCATTCGTTGTAAAAGCCAACTTTTCTTGTAGTGCCATGAGATCATGTCAATCCCTAACACCAGAAGTGTAATTTGATAACATCAAATATCACACCGTAACAGGCTAACAATAAAGGTGGGTTCAGATACTTCGAAAGTGTTATGTAAAGGCTCATGGATCAAGAGTGGGATTTGTCCACCCCAATGACGGAAAGATATACTCAGGGCTCTCTTGGTGATATCACATTGACACAACTTTTAAGAAAGTGATAAGATCACAAATAATACTATATCACGAGAACGAGAAAAGATTACTTGTAGGTAACGAGATCGAAACTAGGTATGATGATACCGATGATCGAATCTCGGACATGTAATATATCGCGAGACAAAGGGATTTAGTTACGACATCAAAGATTCTCATGATCACTAGAGTCATCACTGAATATCTGGCAGTTAGTACGGATCTCTAGGTCCCGCTGCTGATTATTGATCGGAGATGGGTATCAATCATGTATGCATTATTCATGAATCATAGGGTGACACACTTAAGGTATACCGATAACAAATGGAGCAGATATAATGCCATAGAAAGGATTTGAAAGCGCTAGGATTATTTCGATGGACAACAGAATGGTTTTGGGTCAAATTGCTGAAAATGATTCCAGATGTGATATCGAAGTATTGGAAGGAGTTTTATGTAGTTTTTTAAGAAGAGTAATTAAAAATTCTGAATAAAATAAATAAAAATAATTTTGGTGGAAAACTAATGCATGTGAGTGGAATTGTGAGTGGATCATCCACCCATATGAATGAGGGAGAGGTGGGGGAACCCACCTTAGCTTCCAGCCATGGCATGGGGCTGCCCCTCCCCCAATAAAAGGAGAACTTCTCTCCTCTCACTCTCACGACTCCTCGTGAAGGATATCTCTCCCCCTCTAGTAAATTCCCCATGGCTTTGGATTAGCGAAGTACATGTTCTTGGTGGTTTCTCTAGAAGGATCTGTTGCTTCCGCTCTTTGATAGAGTGAGGACTCGGAGGTTGTCGGGGTGCTATACATGTGTGTGATCACGGATGCACTTCTACTTTGCGGCACTGGACTTCAACTCAATCTTGAGATTGGCAAGTGTACGACTAGATCATCAACGAAATCATATTTTGCTAACAAAGCTTTTCGGTCTTTGAGGGTAAGATCTCTATGGATATATATCCACCTATTTATTGTATCTAGATAGATAGATCTTGGTGCTTAGTTGTTCATATCATAGGAATTTTTTGTTTTCTATGCTACGAAACCAATAGGTTCATCCATAGTGAAAGTAACACTAATTTTTTATTGATATAAGGAAAGTAAGTACACAACTAAAAGTAAACTAAATTAATACTCATAGCCATAAAAATAAGTAAACTTCCCCAAACTTAGATGATGGCAAGATATAAAACAAACTGGAAATAAAACTAGATGCAAAACTGAAAGTAAATCTAATATCTAGTGCACACAAGAATAAAATCCTAAGCGCTACGCTTTCTGGCAATGGCACTAGAAAAGTAATTGATAACCCCCAAGAGTAGGGGTCACTATAATACCTCTCAATGTGGAGATAGGGTATGGATCCGCAGGAGCAAGAATGAAAAACTATTTATTCTCTACAACTAAAGTGTCACAGGTTTTAGTTGTTTATACACTAAACAATTTAAATAAACAATGGAGGTTGATTTAATACAAGGAAGTAAAGTGAAATAGAATAGTAATGTAAAGTGTCCCAATCCTCTTCAATACAAGAGGACAAGACAAAGGTTTTCTCTTATAGGAACAATGGACATGGGTTCATGGGTTCACTCAATCCTCTCTCTCTCCATCTATAGTGATAATCATGTTATAGATAAAAGTACGCACAATTGTCATGTTTTAATGATAACTTTTATGATGATTACATGTCCTAAAACACATAGTTGAAATAAATACTCATTTGTGTTGCTAGGTCACCCTCATAAGACTAGCGTTAGTTATTGTCACACCACACATCATACTTCTCCCTTTTTACCCATAGATAAAGGATGTTTTGCTGCATTGTGTCTCTCAATACATATTTCGCTGTCACTCGGCCACCCATTACCTACATACATCATAATTCTTAATGCAAAACCATCCAAACACTAATACAATGATTTATTTGTCATGTGCATTACCACAAATCTCTCATGTACCTCCACTTGGTGGTGTCACACACCTCATGGTAATTGGTAAACAAGGCATTTTGCATAGATCAAAACATTACATGCGATAGAATATTCCAAAATTATGACAAGCCATAAAATATCGAACAAAATGGTAAATGCATAACAAGTATTCATACCATAATATCCACCATAGGAATTACATAGATAGATACATAGTCATGCAAGGTACATCATATGGACTTCAACAATGATCATACATATAGATATTAGATCAAGTTACCACCACAAACCTATAGTCCAGAGGGTGGAATACTCCCCTGTCATCATGGAGAGTGATGATGAGGCATTGATGAAGGAGGAGAAGCGATCAGAAGCGATTCTAGCAACGGTTCCCCTCCAATCTTCCTCTGGTGGTGACCTGCAAACTCTCTATTTTGGTGTTTTCGATCTCTGCCTCCGTATGTGTCGAGGACAACCACGAGGGGGTATATACAGAGGTTTTTAGGTCAAAACAAGTCAGTGGGAAAAATATTGAAGCGAATCGGATGACCAAGGTGGGAAAGAGCACAAGTGGCGCGTGTTGTAGGGTACCCCGCGCCATTGGCCCTATTTCCCAGCCCATTGGGTCCCTCTGGCCCTTATCTGTCTTGTTGGATGCGTCTCGCAATTTTTAAACTATGGTCTCTGACCTTGCTCTTTTTGGAGTTAGAGGCCACGGTTCAACGTCTCGAAAAAGGGCAATGTCAAAAATACTAACAGAAGGTATATTCTGCCAGATAGAGTTAGAACCAAAGGAAAGGGTATTATTTAGAAAATCCACGAAATCAGTAAGAACATTGATAATAACTACTAATATGATGCAAATATGTGGGCATATGTGTTAATAAACTACAAAGTTCATGTGTGCATTTTACATGCATCAGTTGCACAACTACATGAACTTCAAGGACATCACTTCTCCTTCGAGGAAGACTACTACATGAGCTTTAGGAACCTCAAGATAGAATACCTCCTATAGTGTTGGTGCTACCTCACAGACAAAAAGGCGTCAAGTGCAAAGAAGCGAGATCCTCATCATATGTCACCTTCTACTTCATGTTCCACCACCATAATGGCACCCAAGAGAAACTCCCACCACTAGAAGGAAGATCACGCCACCAATAATGTGGTATCTCCTTCTATTACCACCACCAATAAGGTGAACAAGAAACATCATGTTTTATTCCCCTCTTATCCCACCCGCATAAGCCCCCGTGCGATTCAAGGACCTACATGCTACGAGTGCAATGGCTATGTTCATGATTCATGGAAATATCCCAATCTCCTATGCGATAAATGCAAGGGAAAGGGCCATTCAGAGTAGAAGTGCTTCAAGAAATAATCCAAGGTGGTTACGAATAAGGAGGTGAAATATGACACCTTCGATGGAGATGAGAGCGATGATGTCCAACTTAAGGCATTCATACTTGGAGGCGATAAGGTTGAGGATGGTAAGCATAGGAATTTCCCTTCACCAATGGAGGCGCATGGAGTTGAGTAAATCGAGTCTATCCCTATATGCTTGAGTGATGATGTGGTACCAATCTCATGTGAGTTTGAGAGTCACTTAGCCCACTCAAGTGAGTGCAAAACTGAGATGAGGGACTCCACCATATGTGAGTTTGAAGCTTCCACTTTGAGGGCAAATAGTGATACACCGAATATGTTGAGAGTGGTATTTGATAGGTCAAATGAAGCCATTTCAATTTCTAAAAACTTACCCTCTATCTCTAGTGTTTTTTATGATATACTAGGTTCCATGGGTCAAGAAGTGCCGAGCCTTAAGATGATGGTGCCTCATATGGAGAAGATGTACACGGTGCATAAATATGATGCTCCTACATGGATACATCAAGTTGACGAAGTCGCCCACATGGAGGCCACTACTACCACACCGCCCACTTCAAATGAGAGGTATGACTGATGTAAAAATACAAGTGTTTATGATGTCATGATCCCACTAGTGGACATGTTAAATTGTGAGGATATGCATGCTATGGATACTACCTGCGACATTTCATATGATTCATTCATGTTCCCATGTGATACTTTGCCTTTGCATAATGTTGACCATGTGGAATCATTTGAGTGCCATTATATTGCCATAGATATGCCATGCAATTTTTGTGATAAACATGATGAACCATTTTTCTTTCCATATGTTTGTCGACAACCATGCTCGTACTTTGGAAATGCTTGATCATGAATGTTATTCATTTTCTCCCATTTGTTACTTGCAATATCAGAGTAAATAATAGCACTTGATTGTTTCAGCTCAAACTGTTATCCACATCGCCCGGATTATTTTCGGTCATGGGATGGACACCAAAAAGGACACGCGGTGACTTCGCAATGGAGCCCTGCTATCCCGTGAGGCGGGACCCACTACGGTCCAGGGCAAAATATTCTAGACCACGTACGTCTGTCTCGCCGTCATACCCCACGTCGCCGGATAGTGGGCCACGCGCGCTTCATGGGTCTGCCACTAGTGTACGCGGGCAGGACCGCACGCGGTGAGAGACGTTAACAGCGTGACACGCCTCCACACCCGCCGGATTGAGGGGCCCGCCAAGAGCCTACGTGGCATCATGAGCCCATGCCGGCCACGGTTTCTCCTCCACGTTCGGACTACCGACAGCCGAGTGACACCGTGATCCCATGGCGGCCATGGTTTTTCATGACCATGGGGTCCGCTCATAGCCGAAGTGGCAGCATAAATCCTAGACGACCGCATATTATTATGACAGAGAGGCGAGCTGGCAGCACGAGTGGTATCAGATGGCATGGGCGGACGCAGGTTTTCGCGGCCGAGGGCCGAGCTGGCAGCATAGACTCTAGGCATATGTGGTGTCGTAGATATACGTCAGTGGGTTCTCGTGGGAGAGAGCCGACCTAGCAGTAGAGATGGCATCAGAAAGCATGTGCAGACGCGTATTCTCGCGGTGAAGGGCCGAGCCGACATAGTAGACTCTAGGCATCCAAGGTTTATCGCGGTGAGAGCGTGTTGTGGTTTACATCTAGAGCTGATCTGACATTGTTATCCATCTCCGGTTGGAATGCCTCACCCATGTGGCTTAGAGCGGCTATAAAACACCTTCCCCTCTTTATTGTTCCTCGCATTCTTTTTGGTTTTCTTCTACCATCCCGCAACTTAGCTTCGGTGTCACGACATCCCATAGGTACGGAATTAGGGTTCATCCAGAGTGGGCGTCACAAAATTAGGGTTCATCGAGACTAAGACGATGCGTCGTCTTTTTTGGGTTTGTTTGGGAGCTTATGATCATCCGACCGACGGTAGCGGGCTCACAAGAAACTCTAAAATAATGCAGCAGTGTCTTTATCTGCGCCCAAAGGACTTTATCACGTATGTACCATCGAGATAAAAGCACGGTAAGCGTCTTATAATTTTGTTCGCATTTCGGCTTACATTTCCTGTTCGGCGTGTTTATCTCTTTGTCTTCTGTTTAGCAGTTATTCCTAAATTTTTCTTCATGCGTAGGTAAACGAGCGCAGTCTCGTCGAACGCGAAGATGGTGGGTCGCGTGGTCGTCGTCAATTCAAGCCTCCGAACATATCGGGAGCTGCTTTTTGTCGCTTACGACTTATTACACGTACGAGTGTAAGTTTTTTGTGCCATAACTTTTCCCCTGTAATCAACTTTATGTTTGTACGTTATGTGTATGTACTTATTTTTAAGAAAGTGCTGATGCAATCATTTCATCTTAGACCAATCTTGCGTCTACTGAGGCTTATCGGTGGACAATGGATCGCGTTACCGGCCATTCAGCGAGGGAGATGTACGAAATATCATCCAAAAACTTTTAGTCATCACTCAAATCATGGAAGATATGCGTTGTGTCAACATATAGAGATCCTGAGTCTGAAAGCTATGCAACGCGAGGCTAATGAGATAAAGAATCTGAATGCTAAGCTAGGTGACATGGGTATTCCCAATAGGCACTCAACTACAGCCTACCTGGTGCAGCTCGACGGAAGGCGCACTCGACAAATCGCCAAGGTCCATGACGCCTATGACGGTTCGACTGGTATAAAGCCCATATGGACACGGACTCCCAAATGCACAAGACAAGGAAAGCTCAAAACTAGAGTTCTAATCTAACTTGTAACCAACTCGTATTGGTACCTGAGACCTAGCCTCCCCATATATAAAGGCTAGGAGGGTCCAACGAGGAGGACACACAACCTAAGACACGCTACACCACAATAGATTTAGACATCGCGACTCCTACAATAGATCGCCACAATAGACAATAGATCTAGACAACACCGCCAGATCTAATCTGCGCATACACCGCCATCGGCGACATTGTAATCCTTCGGATCATCATCAATCAAGAGCAGACAAGCAGGAGTAGGGTCCTCTACGAGGCCTGAACCTGGGTAAACCTCGCGTCCTGTGTACTTGTTTGCTAGCCGATCGAGACTTCCAGCGCTTCCCAATTCCTCGAACCTAAGTCCATAACAATGGGCATTGATGAGTTAAACCCTCGTCAATTGGCGCCGTCTGTGGGAACGTGGGCGCGCTGATGTTGCGATCTCGACGGCCTCAACACCTACGATCTATGACTCGCCAATATCTATGGAACAACAATGCGACTTCACCACCAAAAAGAAGGCGCCTAGTGCATAGATCTAGGCAGGATCAATAGTCAATACTGGCGACAAGGTCGCCGTAGGCTGAATCATCTGCTGGCACGTTCAAATTTGTCAGTGATTAGTCCAGTTGCTTCCGGTTTCTACTCAATCGCGTTTTCTTCGTCCTAACCAGTCTCAACTTGGAAATCTCCGTGTGCATCTGAAAGCGCCTGGAAAAAGATGGCCCGAAAAATAGCTTCAAGATTAACAATGGATCCCACCATGATTTTAGCATATCTACCCGGAGTATTTGTCACCTCGACTACCGCGGGAACAGTTACTCCAGTATGATCGAGAAGTAAAGCATCAGGCAAACACAAAGTTCCAAGCCTGACACGTTTTGTTTACACGTGATAAGCAGATCAATCTACGATTGTGCGGGACATAGTCAGTTTCTGTATCTGCTGTCGCGCGCGTATAAAAGGATTGAGACAACACTGATCAATCTTGGCATCACACGAGGGGTTATACGTGGTCCACATGAAGCAAAGGACATGTACGTATATACAAGAATCTTGCGATGTATGTGCGTACACAGATGTTGCAGCAGGGTTGTGCATTAGTTTTTGTTTGGAGGCTGCTAGGCGCATGCGCGCATACATGTTTAAAAATACAAGGTTGAAATCAATCGTCTTGAGAAAGTTCATGGAAATTGGTCAAATCTTCAGTAGGTGATAATGGATTATCTGCTTAACACCCGAGGGCTCAACAGCAGCACTACAATATTGGCTTCACCATGGTCTTCTTCTTTACAGTCGCAATTTCAGCGTGACCGAGTTTGCCATCGCCACCGAATATTCCGTTCCGTTGCATGATTCCGTCTACCACACGTTCGCTCCGTCGACTCCATGCATCGCAGAAACTTCATGCCCGGGGGCTCCTTCGGGTCCAGCGACCCGCTGCGTTCTCTGGATCCGGCGACTCGGGGGCTCCTTCGGCTCTAGCAACCCGCATTGGTCTTCGACTCGCTACGGTTTTCGACTCCGGCGACCTATTGAGTCTTCGACTCCGGAGACCCGCTGCGACCTTCAGCTCCAGCTACTCGAGGGCTCCCTCCTCTACTGTGACCAGTCGTGTCCTTCGGTTGCAGAGACCTGTTGTGATCTTCGGCTCCAGCGACTTAGGGGCTCCCTTGGCATCGATCACCCACTACAATCTTCGATTGAGGCAACACGCTATCTCCATTGATTTCGGCGACTCACTCCCACGTTGACACCGGCCCGCCGCATCGGATCACGAATGCCGTCTCGACTCCATCAACCACCTCGACGCTACACTCAGGGGCTCCTTCGACGCCATCATACGACCTGCTACGATCTTCGATTGCGGCGACCTGTTGTGGTCTTCGACTCCATCAACCCGATGTGGTCTTCGACTCCGGTGACCTGCTACAATCTTCGACTCTAGCGACTCGGGGGCTCCCTCCTCTACGGTGACTGACTACGGTCTCCGATTCCGCCCATCTACTGAGTCTTCGACTCCATCACGCGACTCGCTGCGGTCTTCAGCTGCGGTCTTCGGGTGAGGTGACCAGATACGGTATTCGACTGTTGTGGCCCGTTACAATCTTCATATACGTCAATTCGACATCACCACGCGACTCCGATCTGCCGCATTGACTACGTCCGCCGCATGACTCGCTGCCACGTCAACTCTAGTCTTCGACTCTAGTGATTCGCGATGATCTTCGGTTCCAGCGACTCGGGGGCTCCCTCTGCTTCGGCAACCGCCGCAGTCTTCAACTTCAGTGACTGGCTGTGGTCTTCATATCGGGTGACTCGAGGACTTCCTTGACTCCCACGACAGCGAGCCGCTCCTATCTTCGACTCCCGCGATCCACCGATCGCATCGGATCTTGCGACTCGTTCACAACGGCAACTACCAATAAAGCTAAGTTACCCTCTATTAGAGATGCTTTCTTTCTTACTTTAATCGCACTCGAAACACTCGGGGGTTGCGCCCTCTTCGAGTAACTTAACGTGTCATCGACTCCGCGCACTCGAGCACCTCATACGCGACAGCCCGAGTAGCTGATTCTGCCTGATCGTCGAATCCTTCAACTCGGAGCACCTCGGCAAGGCACTGAGACTAAGGGTAATCAGGCTAATGAAAAGGCCTAGCATATAGTGCAAAAGTATCGACTCGATTGGCACCAAAATTTTACTTTACAAGCTAACAAGCAAATACTCTTTACAAGATACATATACTTTACAATTCTTAATGTTTTATGCAGCTTATAAGGATGTCGACTGCGTCGAGCTATTCTACCGGGTCCTCCAACAGGAGTCAACAAAACTAATGGCTATGACATACACTCAAGACCTGAGTCGAGCCCTTCCTCGGATGGTTTCATTGCTTGATGCTATAAAGACGTGATGTTGGTCGCGCACCCGACAGAAATGACTGTGTCGACTCCATCTGCATCGTCGACTCATACGGCTAATCGCCGCATGAATTTGACTACATCGTCGAATCTTGGCTCCTTATGTGTGAGACGCTGACTCGATGCACTTCCGGATCAGTGGTTTCTCCTCGCGTGATTGTCGTCTACGTCTACAAGATACAATACTCGAGTCTCTGCCTGAGTCTACGACTCCGCCAGACACTCGGGGGCTACTCCAAACTGGAGCGCTGGTGGCGCATATAGAAGATCCTCGAGTGACACGCTTTGAGTCCTCACTCGAATCCACGATTCAACTAAGGACTCGGGGCTTACTCCCATAGGGAGCGCTGGCCGGGCACCCGAAGAAATTTGTGGAAACATCCAAGGCTCATGACAACCCTTCACTCGAATCTACGATTCGACTGTGAACTTCGGGTTACTCTCATAGGGAGCGCTGAAAACATATTCGACTGAAATAAGCAACAACAGACGACATCAGTCGCAAAAGTTATTTAGTCCCTGCCTCTTCGACTGAAACAAGCAACAAAAGACCACAGCAGTCGCAAAAGTTATTTAGTCCCTGCTTCAGTCTTCGACTCAATCAGGCACTCGGGGGCTACTCCCATAGGGAGCGCTGGCCGCGCACCCTATGATTATTTTCTTCCTCGTACATCGTACTGTGTGTCGATAACATCCACACTCGAATGCTATGGCGACTCTGCCTCATATTTTCCCTACAAAGAGATTACGTCTCCTGGGCCACCCGAATCATCTCCGCGATGACAAAAAATTCGGATGCCGCGCTTACAGCGTGAAGATAAGACCTGAATAAGGCCTAGCAACGCATCTTCTGCGCTCTACCAGAGATATATCTGTGCCTGCAGGTACGATGAATATGCCTTGATGGACGCGTCGAGTGCTCACATTTGTACACTGGAATTCGACTCCTGTAAGACCTCCGCGGCCTGAGTCGAATTACGCCAGCAATTTCGAGATTCGAGTCCGGGGACTCGAGTTTGAGTAGGTAACGTTGTTTTTGCCCTAGAGCAATTAACTGGTCTCGATCCATCGAGCGCACCAGGCACGTTTACCATCATCCCTATGAACTACTATAAAATTCGACTGGCCCGATGAACTTCCGGGTGAGTGCTTCGCACTCGACACAATTGTCGACTCCAACATCCTAATGCAAAGATCAAGACTTCTGAGTCTCCATCTGAATCTACGATTTGCATGGACACTCGGGGGCTACTGACATGGGTATGCCCAATAGGCACTCAACTACAGCCTACCTGGTGCAGCTCGACGGAAGGCGCACTCGACAAATCGCCAAGGTCCATGACGCCTATGAAGCCCATATGGACACGGACTCCCAAACGCACAAGACAAGGAAAGCTCAAAACTAGAGTTCTAATCTAACTTGTAACCAACTCGTATTGGTACCTGAGACCTAGCCTCCCCATATATAAAGGCTAGAAGGGTCCAACGAGGAGGACACGACCTAAGACGCGCTACGCCACAATAGATCTAGACATCGCGACTCCCCCAATAGATAGATCTACGATCTCCCATACGCCAGATCCAATCTGCGCATACACCGCCATCGGCGACATTGTAATCCTTCGGATCATCATCAATCAAGAGCAGATAAGCAGGAGTAGGGTCCTCTACGAGGCCTGAACCTAGGTAAACCTCGCGTCCCTGTGTGCTTGTTTGCTAGCCGATCGAGACTTCCAGCACTTCCCAATTCCTCGAACCTAAGTCCATAACAATGGGCATTGATGAGTTAAACCCTCGTCACTAGGAGAGGCTAATGAGATAAACAAAGCCTAGCTATAGCTATAAAAATGCTATAGCTATAAAAATGCTTTCGGGAGGCAACCCACTTACTTTAGTGTAGGAAAATACTTGAATAAATATTTGTAGCTTCGTGTCTTTTTTGTCATGAATTGGTTTGAGACTGGCTTTTAATCGCCTTTTTTACCAACAAAGAGTGCTTATTGCTGATGTAAAATTAAGTACTACATCCGATCTTAAATAAGGGTATTCACTTTATCTATATTCACATGCATGTATCTACACAGTAAACAATTCTAAATACATATGTATCTAGAAAAAGTTGAGACGCTTATTTAGAATCGTAGGGAGTAGCACACTTCACTTTAAAAAAATGTAGCTGACACATGTTATACTACATGACTGTACAAATGTACTTCTATACTATTTATGAAACATCGTATAAGATTGCTTTTATATTGAAGCAGACGTTTTGAATAACGGGCTGATGGGTTAAGACGTTTCATTTGCCACTTTTTGAGTAACATGCCTATAACGTGCGGTATTTTATTCCACGTGTTCCAAAACGGTATGGCGTGGGCTAGACTGGGATATTCCGTTCGCTGCGCGAGTACAACGAATAGTGTGGAATATACCTATTTATATACCAAGGTTAGATGACTTCTATCAGCATGAACGTGATAAAGGTTTGAACCAAAGGAAGATGTGCTTCCGTTTTTTGTCGAACAACGTTCTTTGTTTAACTTTTGAGTAGCAATAGTTTCTTAAACGATAGACTTACTACTTTCTTATCCGTAGACGTTTATCTTTTACAATATTATTCTTCTCATGTTTGGTGCATCTAAATTTATTTTAACTAACTTTTTTCATACATTTATTATATGCTTAAACACCATTCAGCGTCGTTATTAACCTGTTGTACACATACAGCCATGCATTTTGCATGACGGCCACGTTCTGGGGGAGCAGGGTTCTTATCAATGTGCTTGCCATCTCTGTTTTTTCTTAGCACTTTATGTTTTTAGTATAATTTTGGTTCCATCCTTTCTCTTGCACGTAGATGTATAATGATCATATTGTCAAGCATTCTGGCTACTGGCCTTGCTCTCTGTTCTAATCGACGTTCTTATCATCTCTCTTTTGATTAGGACTTGGTGCTTTCCACGTTTGAGTTTGGTTTCGTACTTTCTCTTGCACGCACATGTAGCGCAATCATATCGTCAAGCATTCTACCTATCGATCGCCTCTCGAGGGGCGCATAGAGAAGTCTAGTGTTGAACAATTTCTTTTCACATGTTTTTGTTGCAATAATGATCATATGTTTTATAATGAGATTGCTCTCATAGATTTATTAGATTTTGGATATTTTGACATTCCCTATGTAAGTTCAAGATTGAACCTGGCTTTTGCATGCTTTGCATCTTCTAGGTTAAAATTTTCTCTTTCTTATGATTTTCTTGCAAGAATAGTGATGGTATTCTTTCCTCGTGTGACAATCTTGTTTCTTTGCTTTGGGATATTGATACTTTCTGTGTTGCAATAAAATTGTTGAACAATTTCTCTTTCCGATGTTTTGTGTGCAACCATAATGCTTTTATGAGCATGTTTTGTCATGAGATTTGCAAAGTCTCTCACATTATTGTTGCAACGAACATAGTGAAAACTTGCTCTTTCCAATGGTTTGTTTGCACAAACCATATTATTTTAAATATTCTTCCTCTTGTGTTTTTGCCAAATTATCCTCTATTACATCAAAAATGTTGACCAATTTCCATTTCTGATGCTATGAGTGCTATGATGACTATTTTCATGGAGTTTTGTGTTCCCTTATTTGGATGATGTTCCAACGAACTTCTTGCACATTCATCTCGCATATGCATTGTCTTTGATATACTTGTGTTGTACTAATGGTGTTGTGAGAAACAATGGACATAGCATACATGATGTGCTCCTCTATCACACGCAAAAATATTGTGCTTGGTTTTTGGTATGTATAGTTACAAACAAGGACGACTACCATGATGAACCCTAAGTTCAAGATAAAAATAGATTCAGCTGCTCATGGAAGTTGTTTAATTATCTCAACCTTTTATATGATTTGAAGCCACTATATTGACACAATTGTTAATTATGTGTTAAAGCAGGAGTAAAAAGTTTTTGGACACTCTATCACGTCATCCATTTGCTCGATAATCTCACTCCCTTAGGTGCATGTGCATGCCTCTGAATAAAGGTGGCCGTAGGCATCGTTGCTTGCCCAGCCAGTTTCCTTCGTCATATTTGTTTAGGAAATCCTTCATCTCTACTGCCCAAAACAACGATCAGACAATGGATGTAACAGTGTTATGGTCCGATATCTCCCACACTGCAATAAGAGACGTGTTCCAACGAACATTCCTATGACTTATGCTTAGATTTCACTACCTAAATTTTGTTAGTTAACATGCAATCTCTGCATTAGATTCCAAACTATTAATGCTATTTCTTTTGAATATATAAAGGCACCTACTTGTTCCGCGGCAACACGAGGGGTGTCAACTTGTTAAGAGGGGAGATCGCACAATAAAGATCAAGTACTATTTATTTTCTAAGAGTTCTGTTGATATGCTTCACCTTTATCTCTTAGAAGGTAAGATCATGTACAATTATGGTGATATCTTAGAAGTACCACGTAGGATAAACACTCGACAAAGGACGGAAAATATTAAAAAATAGGTTTGCCTTCTTTGAATAATAAATGATTTCTTAGTTACGATCTCTCACACCACATATTTAGGATGTCTGATTACTAGAGAAAAATATGACTCGTTGTACAATTTTTTTATTGCTATATCTAGATTACTGGTGGGATTAAGATAATACTACGTCTAATTTCGTAAAATAAGCCATATATTTTTTTAAAATAAAATGACCCAAAGTTTGGCTAATCTTATAGAAAAATATGTTGAGAACTATGCTACTATATAGATATAATATGAAAATTTATGTCATGATGTTTCTTATTTTTAAGGGCTTTTCATGATGTATCTAATGACATTGATTTGGCATGGTATATGTTAATAGTATTTTCTAGGACTTTGGTCAAACTTTATATGAATTCCTGAAAACAAATTGACTGGTTTTTCATAATGGATGCAATATGATCATATCAACCCTACATGCCCTAGACCCCAATATCCAATTATAGTTAGTTAAATTAATTGTGTTCTTTTAAACAATTATATATTGAGCATGCAAGCCGTCTCATTAAAATCTTCCAGTCCTCTTAGGTACCCTGGTAAGGAAAAAGAGTACATATGAAACTTGCAGCCCCTCAAAACAAGTTTACATCGTTCATTACAGAGGAATTAATAAAACTCGGGGGATCACCATCCAAAAAATAGGAATATTGGAATCAAAAACAAATCTAGCTAGGGTATGGGCCACCACGTTTGCTTCTCAAGGACAATGCTTCACTGAAACTCTTTCAATTCTTCTAGCAATTAGGAAGCAATCAGCAAGAATGGCAGTGTAAGGACTTCAAATATCAATATCCCCATTATATGCATTGACAAGCTCAAGTGAATTTGTTTCAATTATAATCAGAGAACAACCTAAATTATCAATATAATGAAGACCATTGTGAAGTGCCAAAACTTCTACAATAGTAGCATCAAGAATATGATCAAAGATCCAGCTTCCACCTACAACAGCTTGTCCTTTTGAATTCCGAAGCAAAGCCCTTGTATCTCCATTACCATTTGGAAAGAAGCATGCATCAATATTCAGCTTATAGGATTTGGGAGGTGGCCGAACCCAATTCAGCTCGCGTGGCACAATATTCTTTGTAGCACTTTTATAGTCGAGAGTAATCGCTCAGATGGAGAAGGCTGTTTGATCAGTCAGAGCAACCTTTTCTCCCTTCGTTGCCACCAGATGTACCAAGCCCCCACAATAATAATCTCCTTCAGACCTACATCCTTGAGATCATCATGATCTATAGAATTTATTTCATTCTGCATAAGTTGTTCCACGACAACAGAACCTGATATGTCAAGAAGAACTGAATTAATTAGATTAACTACACCAATAGACTTCCATAGCTCACGTGCTCTTATACAAGTAAACATTAGGTGTCGAACATCTTCATCTCCTTGTAAGCACACAAGGCATTGTCCAGACACCGGTATATGCCTGTTAGCAAGGATAGTCATCCCTAGAATAATCCCATGAAGGGCTCGCCATGCAAAGATTTTGATCTTACTCGGAACTTTTAATTTCCAAAGAATATCCCATACTGGGTTAATTGATGATGGCCCCTCCTCGGTATTGGCTTGCAGTATATGTCCATAGATTTGATTCCACTCAGGGTAATAGGATGATCTCACCGAGAACAATAAGACTTGGTCCGATGCCATGCGACAAAATCATTAGTGAGGTTTTCACTAAGCGGTATGCACATAATTCTTTTCACATCCAATGGATTAAACACCTCCATCAACTCTTCATCCCAATTACAAGATACTAGATTAATAAGCTAATCAACCATCTTGAGCAATACTTGGCCTCTAGGAGTTTGAATCATATGATCAGGACTACTAGGAATCCATGGATTAGTCCATATGTTAATTTTTTGACCCGAGCCAACTCTCCATATATGTCCTCGCTTGAAAGTAGCTAGGCCCGCAACAATACTTTGCCAAGTAAAAGAGGATCCACTTTTCGGTCCAGCCTAAAGAATATCACTATTTGGATAATACTTTTGCCTTTAGAACTTTTGCATAAAGAGAGTCAGGCTTTGTGATCAACCTCCAACTTTGTTTTGCCAACATTGCCAAATTAAAAGCGTAGATGTCTCTAAATCCCATACCACCATTCTTCTTTGGAATGCATAACTTCCACCATGACATCCAATGCATGCGATTTTGAACTTCTGTATCTCCCCACCAAAACCCAGCAAGAGCATCTGTCATTTGCTTACATAAACTTTTAGGAATTTTAAACACCGACATAGCATAGACAGATATTGATTGAATAATTGCTTTCAACAATACCTCCTTACCCCCCATATACAAGAATTTCTCTCTCCAACTTTCAATCCTATTAATTATCCTCTCTGGCTGATATAGAAAACTATCACTTCGGTCAGATCCAACAAGAGAAGGAAGGCCCAAGTATTTATCTGATAAAGCTTTAGTCATAATATTTAGCTCAGAACAAATTTCTACACATGTACCAGGCTCCACATTAGTACTAAAAAAGACACTACATTTACTCTCACTTACCAATTGTCGTGAACTTGCACAATATTGATCAAGTACATGTCTCAATGAGGTTGCATTAGTCATATCAACTTTTATAAGGATTAGGGAATCATCAACAAAAAGCAAATGCGAGACTGATGGGACATTTCTGCAAACCCTAACACCATCCATGCCACGAACCTCCTCTCTATGAGCCAGAAGACTTGAAAGACCTTCTGCACAAATCAAAACAAATACGGGGAGAGTGGATCACCCTGCCGAAGTCCCCTACTTGGGATAAATGAATCGGTTTCCTGGTTATTAAACTTGATTTGGTATTTAACCGAACGAACACATGCCATCGAAAGATCCACAAAAAAATTCTAAAAAACCAATCGTTTTAGCATGCTTTCTAGGAAGTTCCAGTCAACTCTATCATAAGCTTTATGCATATCAAGTTTGACTGCACAGTAACCCCATTTTCCTTTCTTCTTATTGTTGATTTTGTGGAGGCTTTCATATGCCAACAAGATATTATTTGTAATCAATCTTCCTGGAACAAAAGCACTTTGTATAGGAGAGATTACCTCACCAAGAACATGCTTTAGTCTTAGAGCTATCATCTTTGAGAGTACCTTATACAGGACATTGCAAAGACTAATGGGTCTATACTGTGTGATAAGCTCTGGATTCTCCACTTTCGGAATAAGGACAATAATAGTATCGTTCCAGCTCTCATGGATTACTTTGTTGTTAACTACAGTAACAACTTCACACGTGAGAGCATCCCCCAGTATGTGCCAACATTTTTTAAAGAAAATCGCATGTAAACCATCCACCCAGGGGCCTTCATATCACCAATAGACAACCGAGCTTTTTTAACTTCCTCTGTCGAATAATCTTTAAGTAATTGCTCATTCATAGATTCTGAAACCTTTGGCACAACTTTGGAAAAAATCTCTGGATCCGGCTCTTCTACTTCAGTGGAGAATAACCCTGCAAAATATTGTGATATCAAAGGGTTAAGATCTAGACACCACTCCACCCAAGAACCTGAATCATCTTTGAGCCATTTGATCATGTTCCTTTTTGGTGCTCACTAGCGAATTTATGAAAATACGAAGTATTTTTATCGCCATGTTGAAGCCAGTTCACTCTGCTACGTTGATCCCAATAGATCTCCTCCTATTCCAGAAGGGCTTCAATTTCAATTGCGAGTTCCTTTTGTTGACGAATACTTTCCTCAGATAAAGGTCCAGCAGCAACCTTTTCCATACTTTTCTGAGCATCACGATTTTCCTCTTCGATTTCTGGAGGATCTTCTTATCCCATTTATGCAAATGGCTATGAACAAATGCTAGTTTTCCCTCTAGGTTTTCATTTTCAAACTATGGCCCAGCAAGCTCCCAAGCCTCCTCGACCACTTGCCGAAAACGGGCCTCTTTGAACCATTTAGCCTCGAAAGGAAGAATAGTCGGCCCATTCTGAACTTGACCACCAATATTGACTTCCATCAAAATTGGCCGATGATCGGATTGGCAGTACTCCATATTATGTAGTGTAACATCGCCAAATTTAGACATCCATCCATCATTAGTGAGAGCCCTGTCAAGCCTCTCTCTAATCTTCCCCCTATGCCATGTATACTTATGCCCAGTGTAACCAAAGTCAGCTAGATTGCAATCATCAATAGCTTCTCTGAAAGCTTGCATACAATGTTGAGGTCTAGGATTTCCACCTTCTTTCTTTATAGAATTTCATTGAGATTGTCAAAAACCAGCCAAGGCATAGTTGACTACGAACGTAAATCCCTTAAATATTGCCATTAAAGGTGCTTATATTGCCACCTAGGTTCCCCATAAAAACCAGTGTAATGCCACACATTTCAAAACCCACACCCACTTCAACATCAATATAATAAGGTTTCTTGAACCGTAGTGAAATCCAAGCCTCCTTATTCCACAGGAGCAATAAACCGCCACTTTGACCATCACTCCTCACCACTTCCTTATGATCCACCCTCAGAGATCGACACAAACATTCCGCAGGCCACTCATCAAGATGTGTTTCTGACAGGAAAAGAACATTTGGTCTACTCCGCTTAAAAAGATTATGCAGAGCCCAGACCGCTGCAACCCCCTATAAACCGTGGCTATTATAGCATAATATTTTCATTATGTCCAGTCAGCCTCATTTCCAGAGGCCACCGATATCAGTTTTTTGTCAATAGCATCATATGCAGCACCATCATCTCTCTTTGAACTTTTAGTATCATGTGTTGGAGTCGGACTTGGTGGAATAAATGGTGGAGGCGGTGCAGATCCTCCAACCAGAATACCCGCCATAGAAGCAACAGTTCCAGGACCTAGTAGGGCATTGGGAACCAATCCATTAGACCTCTCACCCCTTTTCCTGCTTATGTCAGATGATTGATCAGTATCCTCCTCCATATTGTTCAGCTCATCATCCGCATTAGAAGGTTGATAGGGCCTTGAGCGACCACCTTGACCTCTTCCTTGTCCAAATCCTCCAGTTCCACGCCCATAACCTCTACCGCGGCTAGGGCGACCACCAAAGCTAATGTTCACTCTGCTCGAAGATTCTTGAATACCATGTCTTGAGGTGGATGAACACCGTCTCCATGGTTTTTGTACTCATGTCCCATATGACCATAAACTTGGCACCGGTTCGGTAATTTTTCGTACTTCACAAGAAAGAGCTCACACTTCCCAGCACAGACTATTGATACCACACTTTTCAGAGGTTTTCGCACATCTAATTTAACTTTCACACGAAAAAGGTTTCCTTCAAAGTCATTCAATACCCCCTCAGCCATAACAAATATCCTAACTTTTTACACTGTAACATCTCAAAAATATTAAACAAGTTTATCAAGTTTTAATCACCCAAGCATAGCGTTAACAAAATTTTTTTTATTAAACTCTATATGAATGCATGTGTGATTTCCGTTAATGCATGAATGCTTGCATTTGCCATGTTGGATTTCTATAAATGATAAGGATTAGTTTAAAGATGAATACCACATCATATAGATCTTTTCCAAGCAAAATCAAATAAAAAGAAAACCATTTATGAAGCATATGATCATATGGTCACTTTGACCAAAGTTAGCCACTAGCCTACTTTGGCCATCTCTAGTAAAATATTTCTAACAGAAACAATTCTAATTCTTTTCACCCCTTGCTAGACCAAGTAAAAATGAACCCAAGCAAACTTTGCAAACCTACAGAAGCTATTTTTAATCTATTTAAGAGGCAAATCAAAATTGAATCAAGTGTAGGTACATAGATCATCATTTTACAAAAAACCACTCAAACCAACACCACTTGACAATTCCTAGCAACCATTGACTACCAAGCATGTGACCAGCCCACCCACCAAAAATCATTGAATAATTCAAAGATTAAGCTCATGCGGCCATTTAGTCGAACACTTAGCAGACAGAGTACGAGTTCAACAACTATCTACTGTTTTGATCAATCAATTGATCATCCCTTGTACCCAATTCAACTAAATAAATCTCCCACGATCACTCCTAGTACTTGGCTATGCAATAGAGCAACCTCACTCACCCCCTACGCCAGTGCCATGACCGTACCGAGCATGTCATGTCGGTCGACCATGGACAAGACGCCACATGCCGCACCGCCCTCTCCCACTATGTATATTGAGTAGCTGTGACCTCTCCGCCCCTCTCTGTCCACCCCTTGACCAACGGCGAGAAGTGGAGAAGCTAGACCAGCCGCGCCAATTTAAGTCTCTGCCATGCCGAGAACACGACGGAGCGCCGCAGCCGCCTTGCGTAGCCACGCCGCGCCTCGCTCTCTCCGCTTGTACCCGCACCCACCGCGTCACCAGCCATCTCCTAGACATGATCATTCACCGCCGCGTGCCCCGTGACCACCGTAATTGATGACGAACATCACCATACCCCGAACAGAGCACCGACGTTGCCCAGCCGACTGAGACCGCCCCTTGCCGCGCCACTACGCGCGTGACGACCGCCGTAGTCCAACGCATCGACCCGTGTCATCCGGCATGCCTATCGTGACCTGTAGCAGCATCGCTGATGAAGCCCGACCATGCCACCCTACCTCCAACGCCGATGTATAAATAGGAGCCACCCCAGACCTCAAACGACACACCATTGCTAGCTCGTGGTTGATGTAGAGCCCGTTGAGAACCCCAAGAGGAAGGTATTATGAGCACAGCAGCGAGTTTTCCCTCAGTTATGAGACCAAGGTTTAATCGAACCAGTAGGAGCAAGGAAACACCCCAAAGGTGTTACTAGCTGAGCTTTGTCAGGGCGCACTACCGGTGCTAGTAGCAACGTGGAGACCTGCACAACACAACCACAGAACTTTGTCCCCAACTTGCGATGAGGTTGTCAATCTCACCGTGTTTTGCGGAAAACAAAGGATTAAACGTATCGAATGGAAAGAAGTAAAAGTTTGCAGAAAGTAAACACAAAGCAGTAAAAGATTGTAGATTGTATGTAAAGTAAAAGGACCGGGATCCATAGTTCACTAGAGGTGGCTCTCCTTAAATAGATAACATGCTGGGTGAACAAATTACAGCGGGGCAATTGACAAACACCGAGAAAGAAATACATGCATATACTAATCATCTTGACTCCTATGAGACTTGATTGGGCATTACAACATAATACATAGACCGCCATCCAACTACATCTATGACTAATAATCCACCTTCAGGTTATCATCCGAACCCCCTCCAGTATTAAGTTGCAAGCAACAGATTATTGCTTTACGAACTGTGTGTAAAGTAAACAATACGATTGTTCTATGAACAAAGGATTGTTGTTTTCTCCCTAGTAGCAACAGCACATCTAGTACCTTAGCGATTTCTGTCACTTCCCCAGATTACCCGAGGCATGAACCCACTATCGAGCATAAATACTAACTCTTGGAGTTGCTAGCATCTACTTGGCCAAGATAGCTACTAACAACGGAAAGCATGCAAGATCTCAAATAACAAAGACATGATAGAATCAATAATCAATCGGAAATAGCATCTCAATATCCATCAGATCCCCGCAAACACAACATGTATGAATTACAAATAGATGATCTTGATCATTAACGGAGCTCACAAGATCTAAACACGAAAGCACAAAGGAGGAGAAACCATCCATCTAGCTACTACATGGATCGATAGTCCAAGGATGAACTACTCACGCATCACACCGGAGGCTTGCATGGTGATGAAGAAAGCCTCCAGGGTGAATTCCCCTCTCCGGCAGGGTGCCGAGAAGAGCTTCAGATCCCTCCCGATCTAGGGATGGAGATGACGGCGGCTATAGACTCTTTCGTAGATTTTTGATCGGGTGCTTAGGGTTTTCGTCCCGAGGGCAACTTATAGGTGGAAGGAGAGGCCGAGGGGGTGTCGGGAGCGGCCACACCACCCCCTGGCGCGGGCCAGGCCTGGCCGCGCGGCCAGGTGGTGTGGTGGCTCCCTGGCCCTTCTCCGTCTCGTATTCTGGCACTTGATCCCTTCCGAAAAAATAGGCACTTTGGCTTTTGTCCCGTCCAATTCCGAGAATATTCATTTTCTAACTTTCCTAGAACCAAAAACAGCAGAAAACAGGCAGCTTGCATTGTGGCTCTTGTTAATAGGTTAGTCCAAGAAATCATATGAAAAGTACTCCAAAGTTGGAACAAAACACAAGAAAGTGGATAAAACCAAGCATGGAATATCAAAAATTATAAATACATTTGCAATGTATCAACCATATCACTCCTATCTCTCTCATAAACACCCCAAACCTCTCCCCAGAGCAAGGCGAGCACCATCCCGCCAGAGTTTGGCATGAGCCCGCTGCTGGAGTGAAGAAAGGAAGCCGTTGATTGGAGCCACCCTAGGAGCCGCCGTGACTTCCAATCAACTCGCCATCATCGACCAGCCCATTCGCCCCCATCACCGGACCTAGCTGGAGTCCTGGTAATTCCCTAGTGACCCCCATCGTGCCGCTAGGTTTAGAATCTCGCCCGAGCACCGTGACATAGATGACGAACCTCAGTCGTAGATCTTATTCTAATCATAGCGCAGAGATTTGTTGATACCGTTTCGGTTAGATAGAGCCACTGACGCGTGGGACCAGCCTATCAATAGCCTGCTGCGTGCGCGCTGTGCAGTTGAGTCGGACCATTTCTTTTCCCGCGCAGAACCCGGCAATTCAAATAGAATTTTGCCATTTAGTTAAAAACCCTATTCTATTAGTAGATTCAAAATTCAATTCAAAGAGATGTACTAAACCAAATTGCATGATTCCAATTTTGTTAGAAAGGTATTGAAAATATCTAAACACTCCCATTGGAATCAAACCATTTGAAATTATATATCACCTATACTAAAAATAACATAACAAAGACTTTTACTACTTCAAACATTTTTATAAAATCAACCATAAATGCTTTTAAGATGATTCCAACTCTCAAAAAACACATTTGCCACGCTCTACATGAATATTTAAAAAGATTTGGTTTTACAGATATTAAACATGGACTAGTATTAAAAGGATGCTATATAGGCTTTTCTAGCCACTTTAATATTATTAAATAGTAATATTAAATCTTGTAATATATGACCACCACTTTAAAACACTTTCCCAAGTATTGAAATATGTGTTGATGACATGTGTAACCATGATCCCATATTTTAATTAGAGGATATTAAATCTTAAGTATTTTCAATGAGTAGAAATTACTTTTCCAAAATAAGATAAATAAGAAGGTGTAAATATTTCATGTGATGATAGAGATGATGCTAGATCATCTAGTGTGAGCCATGTGTGCTAAATATAAGTAGTTAAGTATTGTTTAGTGATTGTGTATATTGAATGTATTTATAGATGCTAGTACCGACCCAAGATACGACGAGGAGGAGTACTTCGAAGAAGAGGAAGAGAACTTCAATAACTGCACTGCTCAAGGCAAGCTAAACCATGCCAGCTATCCATGGAAGCCCACTATGCTAGATAATCTATGCAAGATGCACCATGCATGCTTGGTTATGCAATTTTGATTATACCAATCCCAGTTTTATATGCAAGCTTTACTTTCCCTTTTACTAAAGTTTCTTACTTAGTTAATGAATTGTGATTAGTGGAAAATAGGATGGATACCATCAGGATAATAGCACTAGTCTTGGGTACTTATACCTGATTAGCACCCCTCGATAGTTATACACTCAATACTAGTGGCTAGTGCTAAACTAAAACTTGATCCCCTTAGATGGGAACACTTGGTGAAAATGATTATGAAAACCTTGGAATGATGATTCATTCTATTGAAATGTTTTGACATGTGTTATGAAACACAATGGGTTGATGATGAAACTGAATGAGGCATGAGCCTTAACTTTGATAAAAACTGATGGTTGGGTTCGGATGCGATACCATTCCAATTTTACCGTACAACCACAATACCTGAGTTGGGTAGGGCTTAACTAGAATTTTATATGTCTTAGTATGTGTTCCCTTGTAGAAGAGGTTGAGATGAGGCTACCTCGTAAATATGAATGTCCACCTATGTAGTTCCCGGGATGGCAGTCGGCCATGGCTGGGAGGCCAAGCTCATAGGGGAGGTGCCTATACTAGGGTGTGTAATTGAAAGGTTAGGATTGATTATCCGCATACCAAGTATGATGATTCAGGGTTATCCCTGACGGATGTATCGAATTTTGTGGTGAAAGTGTACCACCTCTGTAGAGTGTCAAACTATTCGAATAGCCGCGTCCGCAGTTATGGATAGTTGGAGTGGGCATACTGTTCCGTTGTCAGATGTTTTCAAAATGACTTGTGACTTAAGATTACTTTGACTTGACCACAATAGAGTTGTGGACATGAAATCTAAGTTCCCACTTAAGTGATGTAGAGAACTAAAATTAGGTCTTTTACTCTTAAGTCTTTATGGAATAAACCTGGCTTTTTGCAAACAAACCTAGATCTTAAGATTCCTACTAGTTTTTACCTTACCTATGTTAGTGGTAGTTTGCGAGTACTTAAAGAGTACTCGTGGCTTTATCCCTGGCTATTCCCATGGCCAGACTATAAGGAAGACTACCGAAAAGATGGACATCAGGAGGTCTATGACAACTAGGATCATCTCCCATCATCAGCATTGCATGTGACCCTAATGATGGAGCCCTACTACGTTTACTTTCCGCTGCTTTGATTGTATTAAGACTGGATCATGAGATCCTTTATTTGTAAGACTATTATGGTGTGTAATGGATGATGTACTGTGGTACCAATTCTGTTATGTCTCACAAAAATGGTAATCCTGGGATTGCGATGTACAGCATAACAGGCATCTGGACTTAGAAAATCGGGTGTTGACAAGTTGGTATCAGAGCCATCCTGACCATAGGAGACCCTAGTTAGAATGGACGCCCGAAAAACCTAGTTTCAAAACAAAAGAAGTGAGTATTTACAAAAAGAGATCACTTGTTCCTCAAAATTCTTGCAATTCTACATAAAAATTTGACACACTTGATCACTTCACTAACTTATGGACCCTAAGTGCTTATAGATGGAGGTCAAGTATAGCAAGTTTTACCAGTTGGGCAATGGAGGGGAGCTGATCTTTGAGATGTATTTGGACCAACTCTCGGAGTATCTTGGACACCCACACCAGGAGTTCTTCGGAGCACAGCTCAACGAACAATCTGGAGGGGAGCTACAGTGGCTGATTGTTGCCGACCTGAGAGGCAAAATGGAGCCACCACTTTCAGAGAAGATTTAGTTCAGCTTGAGGGAGAACAACTGGTTAGACAGACTAGGCAGGGCAATGTAGGAGGCACTTGCTCGCTTGTGTGCACAGAACATCAACCAGCTCAACGGCACCCGTTTTTCCCACTATGCAAGACGTGACTCTATGGGATAGCCTTTGGCTATGCCGGCACATCCAGAACTGAAGCACCACGTGGACCACATGGACTTCATGCTACATGAGACTCAGAAGGAGTTGGACAATGCCCGTGCATACGCCAACCGGAATCATGCGAAAGCCGCTGAAAGGAAGCAAACCCTCACCATGCTTGCTAAGGAGCGCAAGTCATTCCGTCGCTAGCGTGATAAGAAGGATCGCATCATCGCCCGTCTTCGTTATAAGGTGGCAACCCTGGAGGAGACCATCCACGACCAGGAGATCCAGCTAGAGGAGAAGGAAGAGGAAGGTGAAGACATCCGTGGAGATCCTTACTCTTACCTCATTGATGATGACTACCTGGAGGACACCGCCATGACCACACTAATGAGGATGATGTTGACTTCATTGATGACGAGGAGCCTGACAGTTCTGATGCTTAGTAGTCACACCTGAGCACTATCGTAGGTGTGAGTTGTATCTGGCCCCATTGTATCGTAGCTTGCCAGAATGGTCCTTAAAACCATCTGCTTTAATATTTGTGGTGTGTGTTTGTATTGTGTGCCTAGAATGAATGAATGAGAAGAAGTTGTTAGTTTTCAAACCTTAGTCATGCTCAAAGTTTAAAGCTTTTAGAAACAAACCCATGAACCATAGAAATTTCCCTCTTGTCTCATTATCTATCCCAATCTTCAGATGACTCGTGGTAACCCTAGAGGAAGCAGCTCATCTCAGGACCCAATGCTGCAGATTCTGCAAATGTTAGTTTCTAACCGTGAAGCCAGTAGAGCTGAACGCCAAGCCAACTTAGCCACTCTTCAACAGATATCCCAGATGGCTCACAATAATCAAGGCCATGGAAACCAAGATCACCATGGATCCAAACTCAAAAACTTTTAGAATACCAATCCTCCTATGCTTAGCAAGTAAGAAGAGCCCTTGGATGCTGATGATTGGCTGCAAACCATGGAAAACAATTTAGAAGTCGCATGAGTTGATGCAAATGAGAAGGTATTTTTTTCCACCCACTATTTTGTCCGGCTATGCTAGATCCTGGTAGAATAGCACCCGTACCATGAATGGAGGTCAGATGATGATTTGGGAAGAGTTCAAGCTCAAGTTCAGTAGGGCCCATGTGCCCCCCGGGTCTGATCAAGAGGATAAGGGATGAGTTCAGAGATTTAAAACAAGGAAGGATGACTGTGGTAGAGTACCATGACAGACTCTTGTCTTTAGCTATATATGCCCCTGATGAGATTGACACAGAAGCGAAGAAGAAGGAGAGATTCCTGAATGGACTGCATGATGAGATGTAGATAGTGCTAGTCAACATTCCCTTTGATGACCTTGAAGCTTTAGTGGATTCCGCCATTCAGATGGAAGGAAAGATAAACCAAGCCTGTGAGAACCACAAACATTGTATGATGCACCAACCTGGACCCTACCATATGCCGAAGTATCGCCCCAACCCGTCTGTAGGATACGCACCCAGAAACAATAGACCCCCTATGTCTCGACTAAACTACCCCAATTGTGGCGGAGGAAACCCGAGGCCCGGAGGCCACAACAACAACAACAACAACAACCCCGGCAACCCCAATAACTTCAACCGTGCACCGCCAAGGTCCAACAACAACATCAACACCAACACCAACAATACTACCCCGAGGACTGGAAGCAACGCTGTACCTATTGCAGGGCAAGACAAGTCAATGATAACTTGTTTTGAGTGTGGAGTCATAGGTCACTACTCCAACGAGTGCCCCAAGAAGCTTGCTGCAGCCACCAATGTTACTGCACCAGCCCAACAGCAGCGCCGTGTCCATCCTAGAAAGAGATTTGTCCCAGGAAACCCGCACAACCGTATTGGCCATCTGTTCCACATGAATGCTGAAGAAGCCTAGGAAGTGCCAGATGTCGTGTTGGGTATGTTTTCTGTTAACTCAGTACTTGAAAGAGTGTTGTTTGATTCTGGAGCATCGCACTCGTTTGTTACAGAGGAATTTGCAAGAACTAGTAAGATTCAACCAACAAATTTGAAGCATGTTATGATAGTCCAAATACCCGGTTCAACCACCAAAGCTAGAAAAATTTGCAAGGTCGTGCCTATCAGAATTCATGGGATAGATTTTTATGCCAATCTAATAGTACTTGGAACCATAGGTTTGGAGGTAGTACTAGGAATGGATTGGATGTCGAAACATCAAGGATTGATCAACTGTGCCAAGAAAGCCATAACCATGACCAGTAGCATTGGAGTATCAGTAGAGCATGTATCTAAAACACTGCCCTGTCAATTCAAATGCAACAAGAGCTTAGTCAAATCCACCATAGACCAAGTTAGAGTAGTTTGTGAATACCCTGATGTATTCCCAGATGAGTTGCTCGGTATGCCCCCAGATCGGGATATCGAGTTTATCATTGAACTAGTTCCTGGAACCGGACCCATAGCTCAGAGACCTTATAGTATGAACCCATCGAAATTAGTCGAGCTCAAGAAGCAACTAGATGACATGTTGGGAAAAGGTCTGATCCAACCAAGTGCATCACCATGGAGATCACCTGTTTTGTTTGTGGATAAGAAGGATGGTGCCAACCGTCTATGTACGGATTATCGGAAGTTGAATGACATCACCGTCAAGAACAAGTACCCACTTCCAAAGATAGAAGATCTGTTTGATCAACTGACTGGTGCCAGAGTGTTTTCTAAGATTGACCTTAGAACTAGTTATCATCAATTGAAGATTCGTGGAACGGATATTCCAAAGACTGCCTTCACCACTAGATATGGATTGTATGAGTATAATGTCATGCCTTTTGGATTAACCAATGCCCCCGCTTATTTCATGAACCTCGTGAATAAGATTTTTATGAATTTTCTGGATAAGTTTGTCATTGTTTTTATCGATGACATTTTGATCTACTCCAAATCAGAAGAAGACCATGAACAACACCTAAGAACCATCCTTGAAACCCTTAGGGAGCATCAGTTGTATGCCACGTTTAGTAAATGTGAGTTTTGGTTAAAGGAAGTAGGATTCCTAGGCCATATCTTATCGGCAGGAGGAGTTGTCATCGATCCCGCCAAGATTAAGGATGTTGAAGAATGGAAAGCCCCAACCACCCAAACCGAAGTCCGCGCATTCCTTGGATTAGCCATATATTATCGCAAGTTTGTTGAAGGATTTTCTAGCATCGCCAGGCCAATGACTCGGCTATTAAAGAAAGATAAGAAGTTTGAATGGACAGACAAATGTGAAGCAAGTTTTCAAGATCTCAAGAAGAGATTGATTTCAGCCCCAATTTTGATCATGCCTAATATCAAGAAGCCTTTTGATGTGTATTGTGATGCATCCAAGATTGGTCTCGGATGTGTGTTGATGCAAGAAGGCAAAGTCATATCATACCTATCCAGGTAGTTGAAGCAACATGAGCAGAACTACCCTACCCATGACTTAGAACTGACAGCCGTAGTTTTAGCTTTGAAAACATGGCGTCATTACCTTATGGGTAACTGCTGTGAGATTTATTCGGATCACAAGAGTTTGAAGTATATTTTCACTCAGAAGGAGCTGAATATATGGCAAAGGAGATGGATAGAGTTAATCAAGGATTATGACCTTGACATTCATTATCACCCCAACAAGGCAAATGTGGTAGCGGATGCTCTTAGTAGTCTGCCGTGTAGATTAAACACCATGATTAAGGAAGCTCAACCAAGTCTGCATGAGGAGATGGAGCATTTCAAGTGGAGCTAGTTAGCGAAGGATTCCTAGCTAGTATTGAACTTCAACTCACTTTGATCAGTCAGATAAAGGAAGCCTAGAAAGGAAATGCTAGTATTGATGGAATTAAGCGTCATATCAGTACATGGAAGGTACCCGGATTCACTGAGCATAAAGAAGGAGTGCTGTTGTATAAAGGACGTATCTGTGTGCCAGTATATTCAGAGTTGAAGCAAGTCATTATGCAGGAAGCCCATGATATCCTATATTCTATTCATCTGGGAGGAACCAAGATGTATCAGGATTTGAAGGAGCAATTTTGGTGGCACAAAATGAAGAGAGAAGTCAGAAGCTACATCGCCAAGTGTGATATCTGTTAGAGAGTCAAAGCGGAACATCAGCGACCCGCAGGACTTCTGCAACCATTACAGATTCCAGAATGGAAATGGGATTCTGTCGGAATGCATTTCATCACAGGTTTGCCTACATCTAGTAGGGGAAATGCCTCTATTTGGGTCACAGTGGATAGACTGTCTAAAGTAGCCCATTTCATACCTGTCAAGACCACTTATCAGAGTTCGAAGCTAGCAGAGTTGTATATTGCTAGAATAGTCAGTCTACATGGAACCCCCAAGACCATTGTGTCAGATCGAGGAACCCTGTTTACCTCAAGGTATTGTAAGAAAGTCCAAGAAGGATTAGGAACCAAACTGAATTTCAGCACAGCTTATCACGCGCAAACCGACGGACAAACAGAAAGAGTAAACCATATATTAGAAGATATGCTGAGATCATGTGTGCTAGAATATGGATCTAAATGGGAAGAGTGTCTGCCTTTCATGGAATTCTCATACAACAATAGTTATCATGCCAGTTTGCAAATGGCCCCATTTGAGTTTCTGTATGGCAGGAAGTGTCGTACCCCCTTGAATTGGTCGCAAGTAGGAGAGAGTCGGATTTTCGGACCCAACATCCTACGAGAAACCGAAGAGAAGGTTCACAAAGTCTGTGAACACCTCAAGACTGCCCAATCCAGACAGAAGAGTTATGCTGATAAAAGAGGTCGAGACATGATCTTCAATATCGAAGATTTCGTGTATCTCAAAGTATCATCTTTGAAGGGAATGCAACATTTTCAACTGAAAGGGAAGCTTTCCCCAAGATATATTGGACCCTTTAAAATCTTAAATCGTCAAGGATAAGTATCCTATCAGTTAGAACTGCATGAAGAGATGTCAGCCATACATGATGTGTTACATATCTCGTTACTTAGGAAATGCTTAGAAGTTCCGGAGCAGACCGAAGTTTTCAAGAACATCGACCACAGAGCCGTGGATATCAACAAGGATTTAACCTATCGCGAAGTACCCATCCGTATTTTGGAAGAAGCATTCAGAACCACCCGGACCAGGAGTATCAAGTTTCTCAAGATCCAGTGGAGTAACCATACCGAAGAAGAAGCTACTTGGGAACGAGAAGATTACATTAGGACTAAGTTTCTCAATCTCTTTAGTTCCTAGTTTTTCTTGAATCTCGGGACGAGATTCTGTTTAAGGAGGAAAGGTTTGTAACATCTCAAAAACATTAAACAAGCTTATCAAGTTCTAATCACCCAATCTTAGGGTTCACAAAAACTTTTATTATTAAACTCTATATGAATGCATGTGTGATTTCCATTAATGCATGAATGCTTGCATTTGCCATGTTGGATTGCTATAAATGATAAGTATTAGTTTAAAGATGAATACCACATCATATAGATCTTTTCCAAGCAAAATCAAATAAAAAGAAAACCATTTATGAAGCATATGATAATATGGTCACTTTGGCCAAAGTTAACCACTAGCCTAATTTGGCCATCTCTAGTAAAAGATTTCGAACAGAAACAATTCTAATTCTTTTCACCCCTTGCTAGAAAAAGTAAAAATGAACCCAAGAAAACTTTACAAACCTACATAGGCTATTTTTAAATCTATTTAAAAGGCAATTCAAAATTGAATCAAGTGTAGGTACATAGATTACCATTTTACAAAAAACCACTCAAACCAACACCACTTGACAATTCCTAGCAACCAGAGACTACCAAGCATGTGACCAGCTCACCCACCAAAAATCATTGAATAATTCAAAGATTAAGCTCATGTGGCCATTTAGTCGAACACTTAGCAGACAGAGTACGAGTTCAACAACTATCTACTATTTTGATGAATCAATTGATCATCCCTTGTACCCAATTCAACCAAATAAATCTCCCATGATCACTCCCAGTACTTGGCCGTGCAATAGAGCAACCTCACTCACCCCATGCGCCAGTGCCATGACCGTACTGAGCATGTCATGCCGGTCGACCATGGACAAGACGCCACACGCTGCACCGCCCTCTCCCACAATGTCTATCGAGTAGCCGTGACCTCACCGCCCCTCTCTGTCCACTGCTTGACCAACGGCGAGAAGTGGAGAAGCTAGACCAGCCGCGCCCATTTAAGTCTTTGCCATGCCGAGAGCACGACGGAGCGCCGCAGCCTCCTCGCGCAGCCATGCCGGGCCTCGCTCTCTCCGCTTGTACCCGCACCCGCCGCGTCAGCAACCACCTCCCAGACATGATCATTCGTAGCTGCGCGCCATGTGACCACCGTACTCGATGAAGAAGACCGGCATACCCGAACAGAGCGCTGATGTTGCCCGATCGACTGAGGCCGCCCCTTGCCGCGCCACTACGCGCGTGACGACCACCATAGTCCACCGCGTCGACCCATGCCTATCACGACATGTGGCAGCGTCGCCGATGAAGCCCGACCATGCCGCCCTGCCTCCAATGCCGGTGTATAAATAGGAGCCACCCATACCTCAAACGGCACATCATCTCACTCATCTCTCTCTCAGAAACACCCCAGACCTCTCCCCGGAGCAAGGACAGCACCACCCCGCCAGAATTTGGCCGGAGCCCGCCGCTGAAGTGAAAATGGGGAGTCGTCGATTGGAGCCACCCCAAGAGCCGCCATGACCGCCAATCGACTCGCCTTCATTGACCTGTCCGTTCAACCCCATCGCCGGACCTAGCTGGAGTCCTGATAATTCTCCAGCGACCCCCGCCGTGCCGCTAGGTTTAGAATCTCGCCGGATTACCGCGACGTAGACGATGAATCTCAGTCGTAGATCTTATTCTAATCGTAGCGCAGAGATTTGTTGATACCACTTTGTTTAGATAGAGCCACTAACACGTGGGACCAGCCAGTCAGCAGCCCGCTGCGCGCGCGCTGTGCAGTTGGGCCGGCCCATTTCTTTTCCCGCATAGAGCCCAGCAATTCAAATAGAATTTTGCCATTTAGTTAAAAACCCTATTGTGTCAGTAGATTCAAAACTCAATTCAAAGAGATGTACTGAACCAAATTGCATGATTCCTATTTTTTTAGAAAGGTATTAAAAATATCTACACACTCCCATTGGACTCAAACCATTTGATATTATATATCACCTATACTAAAAATAACAAAACAGAGACTTTTACCACTTAAAACATTTTTATAAAATCAACCATAAATTCTTTTAAGTTGATTCAAACTCTCAAAAATCACATTTGCCATGGTCTACATGAATATGTAAAAAGATTTGGTTTTACAGATATTAAACATGGACTAGTATTAAAAGGATGCTATATAGGCTTTTCTAGCCACTTTAATATTATTAAATAGTAATATTAAATCTTATAATATATGACCACCAATTTAAAACACTTTCCCAAGTATTGAAATATGTGGCGATGAAATGTGTCAACATGATCCCATATTTTAATTAGAGGATATTAAATCTTAAGTATTTTCAATGAGTAGAAATTACTTTTCCAAAATAAGATAAATAAGAAGGTGTAAATATTTCATGTGATGATAGAGATGATGCTACATCATCTAGTGTGAGCCATGTGTGCTAAATAGAAGTAGTTAAGTATTGTTTGGTGATTGTGTATATTGAGTGTATTTATAGACGCTAGTATCGACTCGGGATACGACGAGGAGGAGTACTTCGAAGAAGAGGAAGAGAACTTCAACAACTGCACTGCTTAAGGCAAGCTAAACCATGCCAGCTATCCATGCAAGCCCATTATGCTAGATAACCTATGCAAGATGCACCATGCATGTTTGGTTATGCAATTTTGATTATACCAATCCCAGTTTTATATGCAAGCTTTCCTTTCCCTTTTACTAAAGTTTCTTACTTAGTTAATGAATTGTGATTAGTGGAAAATAGGATGGATACCATCAGGATAATAGCACTAGTCTTGGGTAATTATACCTGATTAGCACCCCTCAATAGTGATACACTCAATACTAGTGGCTAGTGCTAAACTAAAACTTGATCACTTTAGATGGGAACACTTAGTGAAAATGATTATGAAAACCTTGGAATGATGGTTCATTCTATTGAAATGTTTTAACATGTGTTATGAAACACAATGGGTTGATGATGAAACTGAATGAGGCATGAGCCTTAACTTTGATAAATACTGATGGTTGGGTTCGGATGCGATACCATTCCAATTTTACCGTACAACCACAATACCTGAGTTTGGTAGGGCTTAACTGGATGTTTATATGTCTTAGTATGAGTTCCTTTGTGGAAGAGGTTGAGCTGAGGCTACCTCGTAAATATGAATGTCCACTTATGCAATTCCTGGGATGGCAGTTGGCCATGGCTGGGAGGCTAAGCTCATAGGGAGGTGCCTATACTAGGGTGTGTAATTGAAAGGTTAGGATTGATTCTCCGCATATCAAGTATGAGGATTCAGGGTTATCCCTGACAGATGTATCGAATTTTGTGGTGAAAGTGTGCCACCTCTGTAGAGTATCAAACTATTCGAATAGCCGCGTCCACGGTTATGGACAGTTGGAGTGGCCATACTGTTCCATTGTCAAATGTTTTCAAAATGACTTGTGACTTGAAAGATGACTTGACTTGACCACAACAGAGTTGTGGACATGAAATCTAAGTTCCCACTTAAGTGATGCAGAGAACTAAAATTAGGTCTTTTACTCTTAAGTCTTTATGGAATAAACCTGGCTTTTTGCAAACAAACCTAGAGCTTCAGATTCGTACTAGTTTTGACCTTACCAATGTTAGTGGTAGTTTGCGAGTACTTAAAGAGTACTCATGGCTTTGTCCCTGGCTATTCCCATGGCTAGACTATGAGGAAGACTACCCAGAAGATGGACAACAGGAGGTCTATGACAACTAGGATCATCTCCCATCGTCAACATTGCCTGTGACCCTGAAGATGGTGCCATACTACGTTTACTTTCTGCTGCTTTGATTCTATTAAGACTGGATCATGAGATCCTTTATTTGTAAGACTATTATGGTTTGTAATGGATGATGTATTGTGGTACCAATTCTGTTATGTCTCGCAAAAATGGTAATCCTGGGACTGCGATGTACGGCATAACAGGCATCTGGACTTAAAAATCCGGGTGTTGACAGACGCCAAGGATTTGATCATAGGTGCATAGCAAATAGGGAGATCATGAATTTGAATCCATATATCAATGAAAGAGAGATCAATAGTGGATGGTTTTGTGAAACCATCATATGGAACGATCACAACGGGATTACCTCGAAACACCCATGGGCCTCCTTCGATCACCTTCTCCCAATCACCAAGGTTGGCGAATTGAAAAGTATGTAGGTTCCCTTCCAGGGTTTTTGTTTGCACGTCCGTTGCAAATTCCCACGCCGATTGCATGTTCTTATAAAACTAGAAGTTGGGATATCCACCTTCCATAAAAACCCTAGGAATGGCGAGCCAGCGGGTTACCTCTGGCGGTGGCAGAGCCTCCTCCTCAAAGATAACATCATCTAGATCCTCTTCTCTTATGTCAAGCTGCTTCATCATAAGTTCGATACCACCATCGCTTCCCGAGGACGATGCACTAGATTGGTCCGTCGCCATGGTGAAACCCTAATCTCTCCACAGCGAAACTTGAACCCCAACAACCTCCGCGGCTAGCGGCCACCAAGATAGGTCAAAGACCTGAGCTCAGCGTCGCAGACAGGCAAGGAGATCGCGGGAAGAAGAAAGACTCAACGCCGGCGGAGCCGCGAGAGACCTAAACCCTAACGTGAGGGAATCCAGCTCCTCTTTTCTTTTTGGTTGAGCTGCCACCAACTTGGATTGTAGTTAAATTAATTGTGTTAAAATGGAACGTTTTTCGTCTAGCAATTCATCTCTCTAATATTTCAGACATCTTCCATAGATACCATGGAAACATCATTGTATTGTACATAGTCTATAGAAGGAATACACATTCTTGTGTACCGGGCCTAGGAGCAAACAAAGTATATGATGGATCCGCGCAAAAAAAAGTATGATGGAAAGTTAGTAATTAGCCTCGTTTATTTCCATATTTATAGAGGTACGCGTCTTATTTCCTTCCTAGTTTCTGTTATTTTCTTCCTAGATTGTGTTATTTCCTTCCTAGTTTGTGTTATTTCCTTCCTAATTTGAACTAGAAAAACTGCAAAATCTATATGAACGAGGGCAGCGATGTTTGGTATTTGCACCGTGGATCTGCAACCCAACGACACAGATCATACCTTCGCAGCATAAAGAAAGCCCAGCCGCCGCGCAATCGATCCATCCGCGCCTGCCAACAACGGCGGCCACGACCAGGACCTTGGCCACGACGAGTATGTCGACGGGCAACGCCGGCAGGTCCAGCCTCCCGGCGCCGGACGTACTGGCTAACATCCACGACCGCCTGAGCTTCGACGACCGCCTCGCCTTCGCGGCCGTCTTCGGCGCGTCGTGCCGCCGCAGCGACCTGTTCAAGCCGGGGTCGCCATGGCTCGTCCTCCCTGGCGAGGCAAAGGGCACCGCTAGGCTCTTCTCCCTCGCCGACCGTCGCGCAGCCACCGTGCGCGTCCCGGGCGACCCCGAGAACGCCGTCCTGGGCTCGTCAGGTGGGTGGCTCGTCACCGTCAGCGCGCGCGGCCGGGTGCACGCCGCGAACCCGGTCACCGGCGAGCGGCACCGTCTGCCGGCCGTCACCACCGTCCCCTTCGTCCACGTGCTCCGCCACCTGCATCTGGGCATTGACATGCAGACCTTCCTGCGGATCCGCTTCGACGGTGACAGCAACGAGGAGGGCGCCGCGCCGAGGCTGACCACGGGCGAGATGCGGGAATGGCTGTACGGCAAGGTGGTGCTGTCCGCCTCGCCCTGCCCGGGGAGCTACGCGGCTATGCTCATCCTGGAGCGCTGGTTTGGAGCGCCGGCGTTCGCGGCTGCGGGGGACGCGGCGTGGAGGCTGGCGCCCTCGCGCGATGGCGTCGAGGATGCCGTCCACCACGGCGGCAGGTTCTACTCCGTCACCTACTCCGGCGTTGTGGAGGCCTGGGACCGGGAGGAGTTGGACGACGGGGGCAGTAGTAGGTTCACGAGCACGGTATTCGCGCCCAGGCTGCCGCCCGACGACATCCTGCAGCAGGCGGGCGGCGGGCGGCGCAAGTACATAGCCACGGCGCCGGACGGGCGGCTGATGGTGGTGCTCAAGAGCTCGAAGCAGAGGATTTTCTCCAGCGGGCCCGGGAGGATGTGGTGGTTCAAGGTGCTGGTCCTGCTCGACGATGACAATGACGCGGGAGGGCGGCGGTGGGAGGAGGACACCCTCGGCCAGGCGGCGGTACTCGTGGGGCTGAACAGCTCGACGTGCGTGTCTACGAGGGAGCACCCGGAGCTGAAGGCCGGCTGCGTCTACTACACCGACGATGAGTTGGGCTCTGGGGAGTCGGCGGCGTCCCTGCGGCGGCGCGACAACGGTGGCCGTCGCTTGCCGCGCGTCCGCTACCAACCGGGAGAGGGCGGCGACGGGTACGACGGGAAGCGGGGCATCGGGGTCTACAGTCTCAAAGACGGCACGGCGAAGAAGGTGTCGGCGCTCGGGAAGCACAGGACCTGGCCGTTGCCTGTATGGTTCACGCCCACCGCGTAGCACGCACGCCGTAGCATACAGCGAACGTGTGATCAGTCGTTTCGTCCATAGGAGTATCTCTCTTGGCTTGATATGGCTTGCCGCTCCGATGCTGCCCACCGGTGGGACAAGTGGGAATGCATCAGAGATCGTCTTCTCTAGCGTCGACGGGGCTCCGTCGAGCAGTTTCATGGCCGGCGGTGTTGAATCGGCGAGATTGAGATGCAAATACGATGGTACAACTAAGTTTATTTTGTGCTTTTTTTGATGTCTGCATACATGCGTAAAGTTTGAAAGAAACACTTATGAGTATTGTTGTGAAATCACATGCCAGATGTTGCAATGTTTTCTAAGCGTTTGCTACATGTATTCCTCGAATTTTATGTTGTTGCATAAGTGCTTTCAGAATTAACTTGTATGGATTTTAGTGTGAAAGTAGACGCGATAAGTTACAAGGTTTTCGAGACGTTTGCTACGAGTTTATGTCTTCTTAGGTTACTTCAATGTTGCTTAACGTGCGTTCAAAGTGTTGGAAAAACATGCTTGTTTTGCTGCTTTACTTTTTTCAAAACTTTTCAGATATTTTTTTCTTCCTTTTCCCTTTGCGTAACCACTTTTTATTGCATTTTATTTGAAATGTTGCAGAACTATGTGCATAGTTCATTTTAAAACCACTGCTCCCTCTAGTTTAGTTTAATAAGCACACACACATAGTTTAAGAAAAACTCTGACCATGAATTTTGTCTACATTATCTGAGATATATGGCACAAAATAATGCCATTGCAATTTATTTTTAATATGAATATTAGATTTTATGACATATATATTTTGTTGACAAAATTGGTGGTCAAAGTTTTTCTTAAACCATGCGTGTGCCTATTAAACTGAAACCGAAGAAGTAGATATCATCTCCCACTAGGCTCACAACACAGAGCTAAGTGATTATCTTGTACAAAAACGAAAAAGAATTACCGAGATAAAATGAAAGCACAATCTAAAAGAGTAAACGGTGAGGGGTTGTAATATCCCAACATGTAGGACTAGACGAAGGGTAGAAGTAGAATTCTTGTGCATCAGCATGCATGTAACTGCAAAAGTGAGTAAAATTTTCGCACATTATTTTAAACCTAGAGAGATGAGGGGTTTTCTCTCTGTTTGATGATTTAAGGTTTTAGATTATCAAATAAGAGTGTTGCAACCTTTGACATGATCTTTGTGGACTATTTATTCTTATTGAGTAAAATTATTTGGATTTTGTATTGTTTGTTTGAGTGTTTGAATTCAAAGGGATTCAACTTTAAATTTTGGATACTAAAGAAGTCTTAGTAATAAAAAGTTAATCTTTATGAATATAGAATAAAGCTTTAAGATACAATGTGTCATACGATCAATATTGCAATAATATAAGCAAGATACAATTGTTTGAAGGAAATAAACTTTATTGAATGTATATAAAGAATAATACAAAGTCATTACATGGTCCAAAACAAAAAAATCTAACAAATGTTTAAATAGAAAATCCTAAGCTAAACCTAGTCTTTTTTTCTTTTATATTTCTAGTAATCTTGTTCTTGTATCTGCAAACAAAAGGTAAATAAAACATAAAAGAGTAGGGTTAGGGGGTTAGATTACTCTCATACTAACATTGTGATGCGGTGTTTACCTCATCATTGAGTGTTTATCATGAAAATGGGCAATATTTGAAAATTTTCTTATCTCATTGCCTCAACTTTTGCATCATTGGCTAGGAAGAGGCCAAAGGAAGTAAGAGTGGGATAGCAAAAGGAAAAGATCAAAGGATCAATGGTACCCAAACATATCCATATCTCCATGTGTGGTATCTTAAACCTAGAAAGGGCCCACAGGTCAGAACCCATGCACACGCAGACACACACTGTGTGTCAACAGAATAGGGGCTCTAGTGAAGGATAAGAGAGAAGCACCCAGCCGTAGTTGAGTGAGCACGTTCCATCTTCTCTTACAAACCTAGCAGAACAAGCAACAAGATAAGAGGGAAGCACCCAGACGCAGCTGTGTCTGATCCAATGTGAAAGAACAATTGTACTAGTATTTTCTAGTATATCCCGATTTAGTTATTCCACTTCTATCAATATATACAAACTATAGCTACCGTAGAATAAACAACGGAATAATATGAGATGAACTGAGTAGAACCAAGACAAGGGGGTGACGAATTACCAGTCGCGAGCAAGGTGGTGAGGGGCGTCGAGCCGTCAACCATGCACTCTAGGATGATGACGTACTTGGGCCACTCTGGAGGCCTGTGACACTGCCAACCCTTCAGAGGAGGGTGTCCTCTGCCAGTGCACTTGTCTCGCTGGAGCTAGGAGGAGGAATCTGGTGCTCTAGATCCTTCCAACTTGCGCCCGGCTGGTGGGTGGAGACGAGGTCCGCTCCTCTATCGCCCCCCTAGCGCAGGGTTGCTTGGAGAGTAAGGGGAGGTGTCGGTCTTTTCAACCGCGGTGGGAGGCAGAGGGCAGCTCGGTCCTCTCTCTGGCCGAGGGGTGTTAGAGTATGATACGCACATGGTTATTGTGGTAGTTTAGGATAGTTAGGATTCTAGCCTAACTCGTCTTGTACTCCAAGTTGATCCATGTACGCCTATATATACTCGCCCATGAGGCTCAATAATATATCCATCATATTCTGCCAAATTCATACTCTTTCATGGTATCAGCCTAAATCGATCTCAAACCCTAGCTTCCGCCGCGCTGCCCCCGGGGAGATCGATCTCCATGATCTCTGCCGGGGGCTGCGCAACCCGTATGCAGGGTTCGTCCGCTGATCCGTGATTGACTGCCTTGTAAGTCTTTTTCTCCGATCTCTTGATCGGCTTTCTTTTTGGTTTACCGATCTTAGATCGGATTCAGTTGCCCATCGCCATCGTCATCGCCGCACCTCTGGTCCAACCATCGGCATCGAGGATCTACGTCACGTCCGTGCGCCTGCCCCCTCCGCTGTTGCGCCTGCCTCGGCAGGATGTCGCAGCCTCACGGGAGGCTGCCGCCCACCATTGGATCCTCTTCGTCGTCATTGTCCGAGACTTCACCGACAACGTCGCCATCGAGTCCGATCTACGCGTTGTCCACGCCATGGCGCATACGGTGCACCGTCAGTCTGATCAACCGATCCCGTGCCTGTCTACGCCAAGCACGTCCCCGAGCACGCGCCTACCACCGATCGAGCTACGGGCCGCCATTGTGTCACCCTGTCGGGCCGCAACGCCGCCGCCTTTGGTCCACGCTACTGGCTTCCAACTCGCCTTCCTTGGCGTGTACGTTGCTGGTGGTCTCCCAGCCGTTGAACCGACTTGCGCCCTGCAGCTATGCTGCCCTCTCGGGTCGTAGCGTGACTGCACGCAGTCTACTTCACCGTCCTCGTGCATCGACGACCTCGACTTTCACCGCGCCGTCTTCTATGGCGCGGATCGCCGCCGTGTGCACATGGTCTTCGTCACGTCGCTGGGTCTTCCTCGCCTACTTCGAGCACCGCCGCCGCGCTTCACAAGGTAACCTGCAGGGCGCCCTCTCGCCATCGCAGGTCCCGTCGACTATCCATCACCACTCTAGGCATCCAGCATGATTAACCCAGGTCGCCGTTGGTTTCGCCGCCTTCTACGTCTTCGTCCACTACAACTTCGCGGCCAGTGTCATCGCCTCATCCCTGACTACACCACCTGCTACTCTACTCCAACAACCGCGGACAGTGCCGGCATCTCTCTCTTAGCCGCTCTGCGTGCCGCAGACGCTCTGGAGGCTTCCTTTGCTAGTCTTTCTAACATGGCGGCAAGTTCATGATGGTCCCTGCCCCCGCACGCCTGGTACTGGCAACACCGGGAGTGCCTTCGTCCCCGACCTCTTCCTGAGTCTGGCAAACTCGGATCGGCGCCTCGTCTTCATCGTCTTCGACAACGTCTTCTTCAGCACCGACCCCTCTACAACTGCCTCGACCGAGTCACCGACGAGTTCTTCTTTGCATACTCGGTTCTGGCAAAACCGGAGTGTGTGTTCGTCCCTGACGTGCGCCTAGTTCTGACAAAACTATGGCCGCACCTCGTCCTCGACGGCTCGGACTGCATCGACTTCGGCATCGACACCCTCAACGACTGCCTCGACGCGCCTCCGCCATCCTCCTCGCGTGCTATGCGCATGCGGCTTCACGTGCGGCTACCTCGATACGGGCATCCCCGACCACGACATCGACCACGGCGACCCATCGCACAGTGTAACACCCCGTCCACTCCTGGGCTCAGGGGGTGTCACTCCTGATAGCTTAATAGGATATCTAGACTGGCCCCACAGACCAACACTAGTCTTTTCTGCGCACTTTGTCCCTACTTCCCGGTCGGTCACCCATCCTAGAATTGCTCTAGGCCAAGCACGCTTAACCTTACAGTTCTTTTCAAATGAGCTTCTGGAAAAAAAGTTGCAACTTGTTGATATGGGTATCATATCAATCCTATTAAGCCATGTGCCTGGTCTCACACACGGCTACCTTGACCATGACACCACCTCACGCTCTGGTCTCCCTCGACATCGGCACAAGGGCTACCACCTCGCTTGAGCATCACCAGCTTCCTCTACAGCTCAAGCTACCGCGACGCGACACCGTCCAAGACGTTTCCGCTACGACTGCAGGGAGATGTTAGAGTATGATACGTACACAGTTATTGTGGTAGTTTAGGATAGTTAGGATTCTAGCCTAACTCGTCTTATACTCCAAGTTAATCTCTGCACGTCTATATATACTCGTCCATGAGGCTCAATAATATATCCATTATATTCTGCCAAACTCATACTCGGGAACCAGACAATAGAGGGGAAGGCAGAGGGGAGGAAGTAGAGGGGGCGTCACACCTGGGTGGGCGAGGCAGGAGAAGCGGTCGCGACAGATCAAGGAGATTGAGAATGGTTAAATATACAAATTTCTGACATCTATTCTGAGATGGAGGGGGTATATGTTCCGTGCAGGCAAAGGAACTGACTTTTTCTTAGCGCCCGTGTGTAGCGACGACCACCGAGTTGAACGTGATCTTACAAATTTAAAAATAATAACTTCCTTCATTCAAAAATACATTAAAAAAATAAGTGTCTTATATTTGACTAAACTCACATCTATCTGCATGCTTAAACGCATCTATGTATATGCAACTTTAGACAAATTCAAGTCACTTGTTTCCGAACCGGGAGAGTAGATCATATCAAAATTCTAAGATCTTATTTGCTTTTTAATTTTAACTTAAAACGATTAAAAAGTTATTGATAATTCTCTTTGACATTATACTAAGAAATGTCATCACAAATTCTATAATCACATGGTTTTCTTGTGGTTGGTCGATGTTAAACTTTGTTGTTCCCAAACAATTATATTTCACTATATATCTTGATACGTGCTGTAGGAGGGACCCATTCTTTCCTAGAGCCGGTGAACATGGGCAAATCGCTATCGGCGGCTTGGGTGCTATCCTAGATCACCACATCTTTATTTCTTATACGAAGAAAAACAAAAGTAATACTATCGTACAAACTCTATATTGGACAATGTTATTTATTACTCCCTCCGACCCAAATTAATTGTCTCAGATTTGTCTAGATTCAGATGTATTTAGCACTAAAACATGTCTAGGTACGTCCGAATCTGGAAAAAGACGAGTCAATTAATTTCGATCGGAGGGAGTAGTTGTCTTTATTATTGATTAAAACTTAAATTGAATTGTAATGTTTGTATGAGTAGTTCTAACATATTTTTGAGCCTTGTGGGTTTAACGAGTTTCATATATTAATCGTGCGTATGTACACTTACACTGTCCGGGCATGAGACATGTCTACTTGCCTTGACGAACAAAAGCTTAAAAAATCAAATAGGTTAAAAAATATTGTTTAATGGTATATGTTATATTTTAGACTTACTAGCATCTCCATGTGTGATAACTTGAACATAGAAAGGGCCACACATCAGAACCCATGCACACACTAGTGTGGGTCAACAAACATAGGAACTAGTGAAGGACGAGAGAGAAGCACCCATCTGCAGCTGAGCGACCATCCTCTCTTATAAACCTAGCAGAACAAGCAACATGTTCTTCATAATGAAAGCATTTTAGCCATAACCATAAGATATATTAAGTAGGAACCAATCATGGATCCAATCACAGGATGAACCCAAGCATCAGGACAACCAGTATATAACCAGGAAGAGAAGTATATCATACTGGAGCATCAAGATCCACAAGGGATTATACTAGAGCTATCCGAAGAAGCCAACCAAGACCATCATCCTTCACAATAGCAGATAAAGGCAATTGTTGGGGGATACCCCCGGATAGGGTAACGCCGGGGTATAAATGCCGAGTTAGCCAGGGTACAACGCGGTCAAAGCAAGTGCTGACCGGGTCACCTCAAGGCAGGCCGAACCATGGAGTGACCCAGCCCGTGGAGCATCTCCTTAGCCGTAGCCTGGCCGGCATAAAATATATGCCGACCATGTTTGTCTGTCTATTATGCAGGTACCTCCGTAACCGGATTAGCCACGTGCTAGCCGGACTATCATATAGCTTCCAATAGAAGAAAGGAATTTCCCGCTGGTCAAAAGGTGGCTTTATTAGCTGTAGCATGAGCGAAGAAAAGTAGAGAGGAGGACCAGCGGGTCAGGGGCGACCAAGATGACGCGGCCAATGTCGGCTGATGTAGCCCGTGTCTGGTGACGTTTAAAGACGAGGATTACGTTGCGGGTTACGTCCAAAGCCCGAACGAGCCATTAAAGAGAATAAAGAAGCATCTAGTTTTAGTCGAGGGGCATATTTGGAGAATATGCCGCCACATGTGCCCTAACTTTATAACCCGGGCTCCCCTATATAAGGAGCACCGGGGCCTCCATAGAAGGGGATCGATCATTTTCTCTGTCGAAGATAGAACTCTAGAGCTAGCTTGTGGAGAGTAAGAGACAAAGTCTCCTTCTCACCAATAGCTTGAAGAGCACTTGTAAACACCATTGATAGAGAGAATACAAGAACATCTGTGCATGGAATCACCACGTTATCCCTCCCTGGATTCCCCTTGCACACATTGGCCCCATCTTTAGCCTATCCATGGCATCTGCCGTGCCACCACCATGATAGTTGGCGCCCACCGTGGGGCTAGCGGTGCTAGCAGGGGTGAAAATCCGGACGGGAAGCATCTCTAGCACCGGAGAGCGCATCATCTCCGGCATGGTTCAGCGCTTTGGAGCGCTGGACTACGTCAGCGACAACGCAGGGAGCTTCGGCAGGCACTCCCCTCCACGCAACAGTGTCTTCATCAAGCTTGGCGCGCATAAGATCTACGTTAGTGTGGACGAGTCCTGCGTTCATCCATGCCACATCGTCGAGGGAGGCGAACCACCTCTCAGCATAGCTCGTGGTGTGCGTATCACTCGCCCCACCAGAAGCGTTGAGGTCCTGATGATTGTGCCAGCCGCGGAAGCAAGCAAGGGCCCGGTGCCAGAGCCGGAAGTCATGCCGAAGAAGACCAGGTCTAGGTTCCCCCCATTAGAGAGGCCAGAGAATGTGCTCCAGCAGGCAATAGATAGCCTAGCAACACCGATAGCACCTGTGGTAGATCCGGCTCAGGCGCAAGCTGAGTTAGAGGAAACTAGGCGGAAGATGTTAGCTAGGGCAAAGAAAGTAGCGGAGCTACAATAGTCCTTGAACATTACTTTGAGACAATATGCAAAGGCAAGCCGCATAGATGGAGTGAAGATCCAGGGTAGAAACCTGATTACTGAGATTGACAAGGAATACGAACCTAGGCCAGGTCAGTCAACCACGATAGTAACAGGAGGGCTGGAGAGGTACAATACCCCGGCAAAGAACCTCAGGGCAGCAAATGCGGCCGCATCCGAGTTAGAAGGTCTAACCGAAGAGGCCTGAAGAAGGCAACAAGAGAGGGTGAACCACTTACTGAGGGTCGCTTGCCAGCAAAATGAAGAAATGAACAAGGCAAACCCGGTACCAGCGGGGGCATCGCATGTGGTTCATTCGGCTAGGAATAACCCGGCAAGAACCGGGGGACCGCATCATCTTCGGGTCACAATCCTAGGAGAGAGAAGGTGGTAAACTCCAGGAGAAGGGACAAACAGATGGTCCCCTACAATCTAGTGAGGGCCGGAAAAGGCAAGGCAGTGCAAGTTGATGAAGATCACCACAGTACCAGCCGAGGTGTGGCTGGCCGAGGTAACCGCGACCAAGGCAATGCCGGTCAAAGGAATGCTGCCAACGGCAATGCCGGACAGCGTGATCATGTGGGAACAGGGCAAAATGTACCTCGGTAGCAGCAGCGCGTACCTCGGCAAGAGGGAAGTGCGGGACAAGCAGCGCAACAACAGAATGCTTGTCCGGGTAAGGAAAGATACAATGATGGTTATTCGGCTATGATCAACGATGGATATCCCAGACCGGATCACCACATAATTGGGTCAAGGCTGGGAAGCAGAAACTTGCAGCTAGATGATGCGAGGCTGAAACTGGATAGAATTTACAGGTCGGAGCTAATCGAGGTACAAGGTCCTCCTGGTCTGGCATTCTTTGGGCCCCGGATCATGAAGGAACCACCAGTGCCGAACTTTCAGCTGGCCAGAGGAACCAGAACCTCCGATGGTAGTACTAGGCCAAAGGATTGGCTGATTAATTATGCAACAGCGGTCAAGATCGCAACTGGAAATTTGAGATGGGCAGTGAGGTATGTGCCACAAATGTTGGAAGGACCAGCGAGAGTTTGGCTAAATAATTTGCCACCATGGCTGGATTTTGAGGAGTTGTTCGTTAGCAACTTTTCGAGCACCTACAAGAGGCCCAACAGGCCACAGACTCTGGCGTTATGCCGACAAAGACCGAATCGGCTAGACCGGGATTTCTTGACCCGGTGGTGCAACGTGTGTAACTCATACGAGGGAGTAGTTGAATCACAAGCTATTGCGTGGTTCACCTAGGGATGCAGATATGGGAGTATGTTGTGGCAGAGGCTGCAGCGAGATATGCCAACCACTTTGGTTGAGACAATCCGGATCGCAGATTCGTATACCTTGGGATATCCAACGCAACCCCGGCTAGTGTCAAGCGAGGCAAACGAAGAATATTACAACCGATATGGATCTGGGTCGTCAAGCAAAAATGATTTTCGAGGAAAGAGAAGGGATGAGCATCCGGATTACAGATATAACTCGCAGCAGGTGGCAGCAGTAGACCGGGACCAACCCAATGCCGGCGCCAGCCAGCGCCAGAAAACTGGGGGGCCAAACTGGCAACAGAAAAACAAAGGGAAGAATCCTTGGACCCCGGAGCAGAAAAGCAATGGCAAGAGCGGAAAGATAGACTGAGGTATACGTTCGAGTCTATGTTGGATCAACCTTGCAAGTTCCATACACCAAGTCTGAATAGTCCAACAAATCACACGACCTGGCAATGTGAGTGGATGAGGAAGTTAGAGCAGGGCAGTTCGGGGAATGCTTAGGCACCTCGGAACGAAGCACCTAGGAATGAGACACCACGACAACCATTACTAACAGGGGGAAATGGACAACAACTAATGTTGCCACCACCTCCGCCGAGGTATGAAAATCAGGAAAGGAGGGATGCGGTACATCAAGTAGACAATAATCAGCAACAAGGTCAAGGTTACCACGTGAATGAGGGACGAAACGAGTACATGGAGCATCATCAAAGTTACGGTGTGTTTACCACGTAAGAAAATGACCGGAAAAGCTTGTAGCGTCGGCATATGGAAGTAAACGCGGTAATGCCGGCAGTAGTTAGATATATGCCCTGGGTGGATCAGGAGATTATGTCGAGTATTAAGGATCACCCAAAGATCATGCCTAGCCCTGGGACCTATGCACTAGTCATGGATCCAACGTTCATCGGGCCAAATCTCAGTGTGAGGTTTTTCAAAGTACTGATTGACAATGCCAGTAGTATCAACATAATGTACAAGGATACCATGCACAAGTTGGGAATAATAGAGAACATGCTGCAAGCAACGAGGACCACCTTTCATGGCATTGTGCCAGGTATTTCATGTGAGCCGATTGGTAAGGTCTCGGTTGATGTGTTATTCGGCACGAGAGACAATTGCCAGACTGAAAATTTGGAGTTCGAAGTGGTGAATCTGGAGAGCGCTTATCACGCATTACTCGGTAGGCCCGTGATGTCTACGCACTTCTGTTCTTGTAGACAGTTGTTGGGCCTCCAAGTGCAGAGGTTTGTAGAACAGCAGCAAGTTTTCCCTTAAGTGGATTACCCAAGGTTTATCGAACTCAGGGAGTAAGTGGTCAAAGGTATTCCCTCTTAAACAACCCTGCAATTAAGATACAAGAAGTCTCTTGTGTCCCCAACACACCCAATACACTTGTCAGGTGTATAGGTGCACTAGTTCAGCGAAGAGATAGTGAAATACAAGTGGTATGGATAAAATACAACGGTGCTAGAAAATAGCTTGATGGCGTGGAAGAGACTAAAGGCAAACTTAAATAGAGATGGAAGCAAGCAAACATTTAACAGATCTAGTAGCAAATGGTGTTTTAATGCTTAGAAACAAAGCCTAGGGATCATACTTTCACTAGTGAACACTCTCATATAAATATATTATCTTCATGATACTACTCTGAACTACTCTCCGGTTGGACACTCTAATCCATGGTAGGGCTATAACAGCACACCTCAAAGTAAGCTTTCCCATCTAGGTAACCCCACACTGTCACCTTGAGCATTAGATGGTTCCAACAAACACCACAATTTCATAAAGACATCTAACTCCAAATATAACTCATAACAAGTATTTGTAATCTCTAGCCTAAGTGCCACCATGGTGTGCACGCTGTCACTTTCACACACATGGGGAGAGCAGAGATCTATTAAAGCACTTGAGTAGCAAGGTAGATCTATAGATTACAAGCTCCTGATCTTAATAAGATCATGCATAGATAGAGAGATGAACACATAGCTACCGGTAGAACCCTTAGCCTCGAGGAAGAACTACTCCCTCATCATTATGGGAATCAGCAATGGCGATGGAGATGGTGGTGGAGATCGATGGAGATGGCTCCGGGGGCACTTCCCTGTCCCGACAGGGTGCCCCAACAGAGACTTTCTGTCCCCCGAATCTCCCCTTCGGTGGTGGCGGCACTGCGGAACTTTTCGTGGCTAGAGGCTTGATTACTTAGGGTTTTTTGCATCGGGAGGCATCTTATAGGCGAAGAGGCAAGGTCAGTGGGCGGCCAAGGCTAGCCCGCGCCACCATATGGTGTGGCCAGGCCCTGGCCCTCATCCGTCTCGTCTTCTGGCTCCGTGTCCCCCTCGGTAAAATATTGACTTTAGCTTTTGTCTAGTCCAATTCCGAGAATATTCATTTTCTGACTTTCTGGAACCAAAAACAGCAGAAAACAGGCAACTGGCACTGTGGCATCTTGTTAATAGGTTAGTCCAAGAAAGTGTATAAAAGTACTCCAAAGTTGGAACTAAACATAAGAAATTAGATAAAAACCAAGCATGTAACATCAAAAATTATGGATACGTTAGCAACGTATCAGCCCGCGCTGAACAAGTTCATGGCAAGTACTCACATCAGCTACCTTAAGATGAAACTGCTCGAACCAAGGGGTGTGATAACTGTATCAGGGGACTTCCGGCGTTCGATCGAGTACGCCTCAGCCAGATCTAACTTAGCCGAGTCACTCGTGACAGCTTAGGAAAAAAGGAAGATACTAGTAGTAGCGGCATTGGCTCAATCCGTGCAGCAGCATATGTTGGCTCTGACCAACATGCACGGAAGTGTGTCATTCCAAGCAACCAAGGATACAAAGAAAGTGCCAATCGATGATCAGTTCCCAGAGCGCACCGTAATCATTGGTGTCGGGTTAAGCAACAAATAGGAAAGCGAGCTCGTTAACTTCCTCTCTAAGAATCGAGATATCTTCGCTTTGTCCACTCAGGATCTGCAAGGTGTGCCGAGGGAGTTGGCCGAGCACTCATTGAACGTAAGACCCGGGGCTAAGCCGGTAAAGCAGCCTCTCCGGCATTTCGCCAAAGATAAAAGGAAGGTCATTGGGGATGAAATAGCTAGGCTCCTAGTAGCCGGGTTTATCATGGAAGTACTCTATCCGGATTGGCTCTCTAATCCTGTGCTTGTGGAAAAGAAGAAGGTTGACCCGAACATGGCCGTGGTATGGCCCATGTGCATTGATTACACGAACCTGAATAAGGCGTGTCCCAAAGATCCATTCCCACTCCCTAGAATAGATCAAGTCATAGACTCAATAGCCGGATGTGAAATATTGTCATTCATTGACACGTATTCTGGTTTCCACCAGATACCCCTAAATCCGGATGATCAAATAAAGACTGCGTTTATTACCCCGTACGGGGCTTATTGCTATCGCACTATGCCGTTTGGATTACGTAATGCAGGAGCAACGTACCAACGATGCATGCAAAAATGCTTACACGACCAAATAGGTCGAAACATGCAATTTTATGTGGATGATATGGTGATAAAGACTAAGGAAAGCAATACGCTCCTTGATGATATCCGGCAGACATTCCCAAACTTAAGAAGGTTCCAGATGAAGCTTAACCAGGAGAAGTGCACCTTTGGTGTGCCCGCAGGAAAGTTACTTGGTTTTCTAGTGTCTAGTCGAGCTATCGAAGCTAACCCGACGAAAATCCGGGCTATAGAGAGAATGGAACTGCCAAAATGCCTTAACGATGTGCAGAAGTTTACTGGTTGCCTGGCATCACTAAGCCGGTTCGTATGTCGGCTGGGAGAGAAGGCCTTACCCCTCTACCAGTTAATAAAAAAGGCAGACAAATTCACATGGATGCCACAGGCAGACATTGCGTTTCGGGAATTGAAAAAGATGTTATCTACTGCATCGATCCTAGAAGCACCACTACCCAAGGAGCCAATGTTGCTCTATGTAGCTGCGACCAACCGAGTCATAAGTGCAGTAATTATAGTGGAGCGCGAGGAAGAAGGAAAGTCAGTGCAAAGACCGGTGTATTATATATCTGAGCGAGGTACTATCTGCTTCAAAACAGAACTACCCTCACTGTCAAAAGATGGTGTATGGTGTGTATATGTCGGCCAAGAAACTGAAACACTATTTTGAGGAACATCCCATCAAAGTGATATGTGAGGCACCCATATCAGAGATTATGAGTAACAAATATGCAAGTGGCCGGATAGCAAAATGGGCAATTGAGTTAGCCCCATATGCGCCGCAGTTTGACAGAAGAGATGAGATAAAATTGCAAGTTGTGGCGGGTTTCTTTGTGGACTGGGCCAAGATGCAATACGAGCCTCCTCTGCCGGACTCCAATTATTGGCGAATGCACTTCGACGGATCAAAACTGAAAGATGGGTTGGGCGCCAGAGTAGTGCTTACCTCGCCCAAGAAAGATCAACTGAAATATGTCCTTCAAATCCACTTCAGTGCCTCGAATAATGTTGCAGAATACGAAGCATTGGTACATGGTCTCAAGGTAGCAAAAGAAGTGGGGATACGTCAGATACAACGCTTTGGAGATTCGGATTTGGTGGTGCAACAAGTGTCTGGAAACTGGATGCCTTGGATGCTAACATGGCCCTATACAGATTCCATGTTTAGAAGCTAAGTGGATTTTTCGAAGGGTGTGAATTCCACCACATGCCTCGGATTGAAAACAAGGCGGCCGATACGCTGTCTAAGTTAGGCTCATCCCGGCAGCCAATCCCGCCAAATGTTGCTTTGGAGCACTTGAGAAAACCATCCATCATGCCATCGCCTGAATCAGACTCAATTTATATCCCGGCACTCTCCGGATGCACCTATGGAGATAGATTAGGGAGGCACCTCGGCAAACCCGGGGACTGCCTTAGCAAACTCGGGGACTGATCAGCCAGACCCGGTAGGAGTTATGTCGGTGGATGCAATGGAAATTGACGAAGAACCATTTCCCGTCTAGGCTATACCAGCTTGGGCCAGGCCAATATATGATTTCCTGAAAGAAGGAGTTTTGCCGGATGATGAGATACTCTCAAGACAAATCCAAAGGAGAGCAAAGGCCTATGCTATTATCAACGCCGAATTATACAAAAGAAGTGTGACAACAGTGCTGTAGCGGTGTGTTAACCCGGAGGAAGGACTTGACATACTCCGAGATATTCACCAAGGGGAATGTCGCCACCATGCCTCCTCAAGGGCGTTAGTGGCAAAAGCTTTCCGGCATGGATTTTATTGGCCAAGTGCTTTGGAGCAAGTAGATGATTTGGTGAGAAAATGCAATGGCTGTCAAAGATACGCCACGAAAACTCATTTACCAATGTCGTAACTCAAAACTATCCCCATTACTTGGCCATTTGCTATATGGTGCCTAGATATGGTAGGGCCATTTAAGCCGGCTAAAGGAGGAATGACCCATATCCTAGTTATGGTCGATAAGTTCACCAAATGGATTGAAGTGAAGCCAATTAGGAAATGTAACGAGGCAACATCAGTAAGATTCCTCAAGGATATAACCCTGAGATATGGCTATCCCCATAGCATCATAACTGATAATGGCACAAATTTTGCTGAAGGAGCATTTGCGAGATTCTGTCAAGAAAAGAAGATCCGGCTAGATGTCGCCTCAGTCGCCCATCCCGCATCGAACGGGCAAGTGGAAAGATCCAATAGACTAGTTCTGTCCGGGATAAAACCCCGGCTCATAGAGTCGCTGCAAAGATTAGCGGGGTGCTGGATAGAAGAACTACCAATAGTACTATGGAGTTTAAGAACAACTCCAAATTGATCAACAGGCTATACGCCATTCTTTCGGGTATATGGGGCAGAAGCTGTATTACCAGCCGACATAGAGCATGATTCGCCAAGGGTCACCCAATACACAGAAGCTGAAGTGCGCGAAGCCCGGCAAAATGATGTGGATCTGCTGGAAGAAGCGAGAGAACTGGCCTTGTCCAGATCCACCATATATCAGCAAAATATTCGACGCTATGATAGCCAGAAAGTAAACCCCCGAGTCTTCCGGGAAGGTGACCTGGGGTTGATACAGCGCACTGTTGGCATGCATAAGCTATCCCCTACATGGGAAGGACCTTTCATATTAAGCAAAGCCTTGCACAAGGATTCCTACTATCTTATTGATGCACAACCATAGGAAAAGAATAAGGAGGAAACGTCTGGAGAGGAATCTAAGAGACCGTGGAATGTAGCACTACTTCCTCCTTTTTACACCTGACAAAGAGGTGAATGTATCCGAGCTACTCATATGTCAGTATGTATGTCAGCAATGAGCTTATTAATGAAACTTTGGCATCCCAAGCAGGACTCGGGGACTGCCGTAATAATTGTTTTTCTCATTTTCGTATTTTTATGTCGGCTGGGTTAAGTCGCTTATATCTTAGTCGGATTAGTAATGTGTGAGCACCAAAAACCCAACTCTTCGACTTTGCTGTTGTCCAACAAGAATTGGCTTCATGGCAAGCAAGAGAACAAGTTTGGAATGGCAAAGCACATGAAAAACGACTAAGGAAAACAATTTAAGCGGGACGACATTTGTTATTTGGACTAACCCTTTGTTTACTGTATTTATCTAATGCCGGATTATTTTGAGCTAATCTCAAAGTTTCAAGTATTGTTAAGTCAATTTTTGGAACCTCGGACTCGTAAGTCAAAAAACCGAATCAAGGTAGACGCGAGCCGAGTCAAAAATTGGGGGAACAAGAAAACGAAACTCAGGGACTTCGCCCACGATAATCCAGCATTAAGAACTTAGTTCCAAACAATAAATTGTAGCACAACCAAACCAAAGTACTTAGATACATTTTTGCCCGACATTCTGGGGATCTGAAAAATATGATCAAGTGTGTTTAAGGAGCAGGGACAGCAGCAGAATCATCAGCCAAAGAAGGAGGTACTTCGGAATTTGGGGGAGGGGCACTAGCCTTAGCTTCGTCCTCAGGGCTGGCCTCGTCATTCTCTAGGTCTTCGGCCTCGTCACCAAGCTCTTAGGCCTTACCCTTGCTCCCTTCATCTTATTAATCTTCATAAGCAACTTCATCATCGAAGACATCGAGGTAGCTTGGCCCATCATTCCAAGCATGGAAGAAGGAATACTGAATAAGTTTGTTAGCACTGGCTTTGTGGCGCGCAACCCACGCCGGATCTTCGTTCCACTTGGATCCGGTGCGCATGCGGGTAAGCCGCCCCAGGTCTATTCCTTCGTACCACGAGAGGACGAACTGCAAGGCAATGTCAGCCCTGGCTCACGCAGCCGACTCATGCCACAGATTCAGCTGATGCTTGCACTTTATCAGTTTGGCTATGAAAGTCGTATGTCTTTTGGGAATGGGCTCAGTGGGCTAGAGGGAGCTGAACATCCACGTTGCTGCCGGTATAATGTCTGCGCCATAATTCTTCACTAGCTCAAGGCGAGTGGAGAAGCTCGCCAGCAGATCCTCCGTATCATACGGGATTGGCTCGGCATTAGAACCGGTGGGGATACCACGATGTTCGTGGGACCAGGTTACGGCAGCAGCAAGAGTATCTCCTTCTGAAAATTTGCCTGAGAACAGAGCAGAGGAAACAGTGAATAGAAGCACCAAACCCGGAGGAATGAAAGTTAAGCAAGGGCAAAGAACTCACGGGCAATCTGGAAGAGGAGTCGTTGAAGCTCGAAATGGACATTGGCGCTGTGGTGCCTGGAGTTTCTCGTATTCGGAGGTTACTGACGTAAGTTTACGTCGGCTTCCTCCAATAGATCTTTATCCTTGGAAATTTGAGTCATCAAACGGTCTTTTTCCTCGGCAAACTCCTGGTCCGCCTTGTCCAGCTCGGTTTTGTGGAGGCCTTTGAGCCTCTGAATTTTGGCATTTAGCCGAGTAATTTCCGAGTCCTAGAGTTATAGCCGAGCTATCTCATCATCCTTTTTCTTTAGCTCAGCCTCATGTTTCCCCTTTTGTTCGAGGAAATGGGTCATCATATCAGGCACAAGAACACTATCTTCAAGAGCAACTGCAACAATGGATCAATCCGGCAGAGCCAGAGTATGAATATACACCGGATGAAGAAAAGAATGCACAATAATGGGGTGAACGAGATAAGATACCTTTGATCTCAGCCAGATTCTTCCGCATGATGATATTCTCAGCTTCAACCTCGGTTGCATAGTTCGAATAACAAATTAATACAGATCACAGATAACTCGAACAAATGACAATGGAAGAAGGAAAAGTCTAAGTAAAAAGAATTACCCTTCTTCTGATGGTCCTCCAGGAGTTTGCCATAACGCGCGCGAATGTCTTTATAGGAGTCCAGCAGGCGCTGGAACTCAATAGATCGGCAGTTAGTGGTAATCTGAAATAAGCAAGGCAATGTCAAGATCAAAGGCAAAGTAAAAAGTAATTCGAAGTCTATAAGATCCAGGCCAAGTGGAACTTAACCCGGTTCTAGGTGTGTGGATATTCGAAGTCTTCAAGATCCGGGCCAAGTGGAACTTAACCCAGCTTTAAGTGTGTGGATATTTCAAGTGTCCAAGATCCGGGACAAGTGGAACTTAACCCAGCTCTAGGTGTGTGGATATTCTAAGTCTACAAGATCCGGGCCAAGTGGAACTTAACCCGGCTTTAGGTGTGTGGATATTCGAAGTCTACAAGATCCGGGCCAAGTGGAACTTAACCCGGCTCTAGGTGTGTGGATATTCGAAGTCTACAAGAACCGGGCCAAGTGGAACTTAACCCGGCTCTAGGTGTGTGGATATTCGAAGTCTACAAGATCCGGCCAAGTGGAATTTAACCCGTCTCTAGCTGTGTGGATATTCGAAGTATACAAGATCCGGACCAAGTGGAACTTAACCCGACTCTAGGTGTGTGGATATTCGAAGTCTACAAGATCCGAGCCAAGTGGAACTTAACCCGGCTCTAGGTGTGTGGATATTCGAAGTATCCAAGATCCGGGTCAAGGGAACTTAACCTAGCTCTATGTAAATATTTGAAATTGCTAAGGATAGGAACCAAATTGTCTAAGAGCATCCGACCGAGTAACAAGTTACTCCCTCGGTGGCTCGGGGACTAGGGGATATATCTACAAGTTCTCATGCATAAAAAGTACTACAGCAGAGGAAAAGAGTTACCTCCATCATTCCGCCAGCCAAAGAGATGGCCTTGGTGGCAGAGTTCATCTGTGCGCTGAACTCGGCTGGGCCGAACTTCTCCGGCAGATCATCCTTGGGGTCGATGAACTCGGTGTTGTTCCAGTTACGCACATACTCCAGGAGCAGTGGACTATAACTTTCGCTGCTGGGAGAGTAGTTCGCCACCAAGCCTTTGACGTGGGCCTCTCGCCTTGCAGATTGAGCTGCAGCAAGGCTGGTATGCAGGACTAGCTACCTGCTACCCTTTGATCCAGCAGCGGGTGACCCAAAAGTGATGCCCTTAGCTGATCCAGCAGCTTTCTTGAGCTTGCCGGATGACAGAGGACGCGGCGGAAGATCCGAGGCCGCTGACTCGGAAGGAGGTTGGGAAGATGGCGTAAAAATATCTGCTATAGATGTCGTTGATCTGGAGGCGGCTGACAGAGCCTTCCTCTTTGGGGCCTTGGTCGAAGCTGTGGCTGCTGCTGGTGATGCTGCTGATGTTGTTGCTGCTGCTGGTGCTGGGGGTGATGTTGCTAGAACTGGTGCTACTGGTGCTATTGGTGCTGTTGGTGCTGGGGACGCTGGTACTACTGGTTCTGAAGACACTTGAGCGGGAGAAGAACTTGATTGAGGCAGTGCCGATGAAACTAGAACCTCAACACTTGGTGCTGGGGCCGAAGAGGAACTAGAAAGATCCGGCATGGCCGTATCCTGAGCTGCCACACCACCCCCCGCGCTGACATTGCCCTCCTCATGGTGAGGTGGACTATGATCAGGCGCAGCCGCGTAGCCCTCTTGGATAGGGCTAAGAGGGCGAGTGTCGTCATCGCGCGGGGGGGGGGGGGGGGGGGTGGCTGCTCTGGATTGGAGATGCTATGCCGGAGTAGCTCTGGGGAATGACCCTAGGAGCTCAGAAAAGCACCAAGTCGAAAAGAGAAAAAAGAATTGGTAAGAGACAAAGGCAAACACAGAAAGGAAAGAAACCCAAGTGCAAATGCTAAGAGACTTACTCGTCCGAGGTTGGGGGTGCCCGAGGTTTGGGCGCCCTCCGGACCGTGCTCTTGGCGGTCGGCTTAGTCGAGGCTTTCACCCCGGACTTTTTCTGCCTCTTCTTAGGTGGCGGCACCTCCGAAGCTATAGCTGAGGTAGTTGCGTGCTTTTCGGAAGGAGCAGGGACCGTACCACACGTGGCAAGGGGGGACCTCGTGGACCTAACCGGCCGGGTTAGTTGAAGATTCGAACATAACCAGATCCGTAAGAGATGAGAACTGGGTCAAGTACCTTCAGGACCTCAACGTCCGAGTCATCATCATCCAGCCAATCCCTTAGAGAAGAGGCCTTACCAGAGCTGCGTTTGACGATGTCCGGAGTGGGCATGAAGGTCTCCGGATCAGGCTCCTCCTCGTCCTCCTCGGCGTGGTCCAGTACCCACTTGCTCGCCAACACCTCGCCATCTTCCAGTGGCTGCTGGAGGAATCGCTGAGTACGAGACAACAATTGCTAAGTTATGAAAATAATCTGACATATAGAGAAGATCCGGAAAACAGTAAGAAGGAAGTTTACCTTTGGAGGAGGGTTGTCCCGAGTGAAGGGCTCGAGCCCCCATTCCCAATCTTCGGAGAATTCTTTCTCCACATCAAAAATGGCCTTAACCCGGCGGTAAACCGCCGAGTTATCGAGCTCAAAAGATGAAGTCCGGTGGGGTTCGAGGGGGCCACTCAAGTAGTAGATCTTTTGGGCACGCTTCTGAAGGGGGGAGACCCGGCGGCGGACAAAGGTGATCATAATGTCCTCCCCCAGAGCTTCTCTTTGAGCAGCTCCTAGATCCAGCGCTCCACCTGGTTCGCCAGGGCTGTGGGTCGCTTGGGGATGCTCTCCGAGAGAGAAGTGTCCGGAGATCTGAGTTTGAAGGGAAGGAGCCGGATCAGATCTTCCTCGATGGTGTTCCGGATGTAGAAGAAAGTCCGGGCCCAGCATTTGTAGGACTCGAGCCCGATAACCCGAGGAAATACGGAGCCCTTGCGGGGAGATATGGAGGTAGCGCCGCACTGAGTCAAGTGCTTCTCCTCCGGAGGAAGCTCCTTAGCCGGAACAACATTCCTCCGGAGACCAAAGAACTTGATCCACAGCTCCTTAGATAGCCAGAGGCCAAGATATCCCTCAATGCTAGAGGCAAAAGAGGATAAAGAAGTGATGGCATTGGCAAGGAGATGATGTGGTTGCAGTAGATACATAGAGATGAAATCAAAAAAGAAATCTGAGGTAGGAAGGCCGAAGCCACGCTGAAAATGAGAAAGAAAAACAACGTACTCCCCTGGATTGGGGGAGGGGGAAATCTCATCGATGGCAAGACGGCAGTCAACGCCGGTGGGGATGCGCCGCGTGGCACGGAGATAGTCCAGATCATCCTCGTAGACAAACGCGCCATCCCATCCGCCACGCTCGCGGCCTTCTCCTTCCTCCTCCTGCTGCGCCACCACGGCTGCCTCCTCCTCAGTCATGCTTTGCAAGACATTTGTTTGTTTCACATAAATAAAACATAGCATAATAGGATTCAACTTGTCCCTCATAGAGTAGCAAATATAAATTCATAGGACACCTTCAAAGTTCATAAGAGTGACTAGATACAAATAGTTTAAAACAAGCAATATCAAAGTATGCATCAATCAACTAGTCTTGGGACAATGCACATAGAACTAAGAATGGCCACTATGCTCTCAAAGTAGGTGCATAAAGGTATAAGGTGGAGACTCAATATAATGGTGGAAGAAAGGCCTTCATAGAAGGAAGCAGAGATTCAAGTTTCATAAAGAGTTTCCAAAAATTATGGTACTTATAGCTTTCAGCTCTCATTGCCCCTACCATAAGCATCTTGAAGTGATTAAGGTTAAAGTGAACAAACTATGGTCTACATGCTTGATGAAGTATAAGTTAGAAATCTCATGTCCCTTGAATACGAGGGCCACTCCTCATGCTACTCAAGTTTAGTCACCGGTAAGTTCTTGTCATCGTAAGTACATGTGTATCATAGAGAGCCGTCAACGGGATACCCCTTGCCCGATGATATGGAAGAATCCCCATATCAAAATGACAAGGCAAGCAGACAACAAGCATCTCAGCAATCTTCTTATTTACCATGGGAATATGGTGCTTTTTTCTCACTTTCCTTTTCTCATAATCTCTTTTTTTCTTTTTCTCTTTTTTTCTCAATATAGGACTCTTATTTTATAAGAAGAATGCTTCATAGACAGCTCATTATGGTTACGCTGCAGGTTTCCACCATGTCAGCATGGATTAGACCAGCGGCCCAGGCGTTTCTCTAACACATATACACAACTCCATGGACTTACAAGCTCCCCTTTCATTTCACACCGACGACATTCATAGACAAAAGAGCATGATATCAACTAGGTACAAAGTACCAGTGCAATGTTGAAAGCGTTCCCCATGACAGCATGGTTCTGCTAATCCCCAACAAATAAGTGCAAGAATATACAACATAGACGACACAATGGTTCAAGTTTATTAAGGGCAAGAAAAGTAAAGCGTGCCATCAAGTTCGTGAGAGCTTTAATCACTAGTTTTCTCATAACAAGTTTAATTTGGAAGGTAAACAAAAACATGAATATACTTGGAATAGCATATGCTAATAGGTTGGTATGGTGGACTCTTTGGAATAACTTGGTTTAGGGAGTTGGATGCATGAGTGGAACTCATACTTGGTTGTGGAGGCTAGCAAAAGACTGGGAGCGACAAACTAAGAGAGCAATAATGGCCATAATCATGGAGAGCGACAAAACATCATTGATCAAAGCATAAAGTGATACTACAAGTTGAAAACTAAAGGATCATAAAGGCTATGGTGAATTTGGATAGTCATAACATGGTGTGAGCATGTGCCAAGTTAACCCAAATAAAACATCAAAGGAGAATACCACAATACTATGCTTTAATATGCTAAAACAACGCATGATTTATCCAAGGCACATTAAGCAATATCAATTGTTTATAACAAGTCATGCTACAGCAAATAATACTAAGCATAAAGCCAAAACAATATCAAGCATGGCATGAAAAAGCATAGGCCATAGTCAAAAACAAACTCTCTTTAACACCTAAGCATGAACTTTGCTACTCTTTTCCAAACAAAACCAAACTATTTGAAAACCAATGTATGAAAGAGGGGGTCCAACCAATTTATTCAGAAAACTAAGCAAACGAAAAACCAAAACAAAAAACAAAAAAAAGGCGCTCCAAGAACAACACAATTGTGCATGAAACAATAAAAATGAAGCGTTTGGAAGAAACCTAGGATTTTTATTGATGAAGAAGGGGATGCCTTGGGCATCCCCAAGCTTTGACGCTTGTACTTCTTGGATATTTCTTGGGGTGACACGCGTGGCATCCCCAAGCTTGAGCTTTACTCCATCCTTCATCTCATTACTCATTCCTTCCATACACCTGAAATTTTTCCTTCATACAGAACTCCACACAATCTTTATTAGCAACATTAGTGCACTCAAGATAATAAGTCTTTAGGTTCAGTTCTAACACCAATAAAACTTCCATTAAAACACTAGCTACTGTAGCACTTCCCTCAAAAATATCAATTCCCCAAAAGAACTCAAAAAAGAACCAACAAGAAGCAAATGCAGAAAATGGCAGAAATCTGTCAAAACAGACCAGCAGGTAAAGACAAATTTTTTCAAAGACCTTATGTTGCTCAAATAAAAAAGTGTTGAACTAACGAAAATTAGATAACAACCTGGGGCAGAAGCCCAAAAATTTACGCCTCAAAAGAACGTACAGAGATTTTACACGAATTTTTACGATGAAGCACAAAAATCTGTTTCGGGACAGCAACTTTCTCAGTCATTACTTCTCTCTCATTAGAGGTTACTCTTGGCAAAAAAAGCAAATAAAAAGGATAAGGAGAGGTTATTACTGATGTAATAACTTCCAAAACTCATCTAAAACTTTTGGGTTATCTCCCAATAAGTACTTTTCTTTAACGCCTTTAAGTTAGGCGTAAGAAACAAGAAAGAATCAAGTATTCTCAAATGAAGAAGCATTAAGATTAATACCAGAAATATCTTCAACAAGACAAGTTATCTCATCCAAATAAGTTATAGAGGATCCTCTCTCAACGCTCTTAGGTTCACTATTTTCATCAAACGGGTTTTCGGGAACTATCCAATCAAGATTCTTTTCTATGACTTCATGCATTGCTACTAGTTTGAAAGGTGTTGGTATCTTAATTTCCTCCCCATTAGGTTCAGTTTTGCTCATCTTTTCTCGTGTACCAATGACATCTAGACATGAGCCTAGCATATTGAAACATTCAAAGACTTTTCTAGCTTCCTTGGCAACATCATAGAATTCCTTAAGCAAAGTTTCCAGAATAAAATCCCTCTTTTCAGGGTCCTCAATTTCTTTAAGTTTAAGAAACATTACTTGCGTTAAGTGGTTGAGGTTAACAAACCTAGCTTCCAACATGTGAACTAAAGAAGCTCCAGAAATCTCATAGTTTGGAGCAAGTTCTGCAAGGGATCTATCCTCAATATCCTCATGTTTAATAACATGATTAAAGAATTCTTCAATATTACCTTTTCCAATTACAGAGCCACTACCTATTGAAAGTTCTTTCAGGGTGAATTTAGGGATCAGTATGGTGTGCCAAGGAAGGGGTAACAACTATAGAAAGACTTAATATTTTGTGTTTTTTAATAAAGAAAGCAAAGTTGTAGAACTATTTTTTTGTGTTTTTGATAAAGAGACAAGCAAACAAAACAAAAGTAAACTAAGAAAAACAAAAATAACAAGGTAAAGAGATTGGTTATGAGGGACTCCCCTTGTGAAGATGTCCTTGACTCCCTGGCAATGGCGCCAGAAAAAGAGCTTGATGGCCCAAAATATATCGAGCTCATTGGGGAACCCCAAGAGGAAGGTATGATGAGCACAACAGCAAGTTTTCCCTCAGTACGAAACCAAGGTTATCAATCCAATAGGAGCAAGGAAACACCCCAAAGGTGTAGCTAGCTGAACGTTGGCAGGGCGCACTACCGGTGCCAGCAGCAACATGGAGACCTGCACAACACAACCATAGAACTTTGCCCCCCAACTTACGATGAGGTTGTCAATCTCACCGGTTTTTCTGAAAACAAAGGATTAAACATATCGAATGGAAGGAAGTAATAGTTTGGAGAAAGTAAACAAAAAGCAGTAAACAGTTTGATTGTAGATTGAATGTAAAAGAAAGGACCGGGGTCCATAGTTCACTAGAGGTGACTCTCCTTAATATAGATAACATGCTGGGTGAACAAATTACAGCGGGGCAATTGACAAACATCGAGAAAGCATACAAGCATATACTAATCATCTTGACTCCTTTGAGATTCGATTGGGCATTACAACATTATACATAGACCGCCATCCAACTGCATCTATGACTAATAATCCACCTTCAGGTTATCATCCGAAGCCCCTCCAGTATTAAGTTGCAGGCAATAGATTATTGCTTTAAGAATTGCGTGTAAAGTAAACAATATGATTGTTCTAAGAACAAAGGATTGTTGTTTTCTCCCTAGTAGCAATACCACATCTAGTACCTTAGAGATTTCTGTCACTTCCCCAGATTACCAGAGGCATGAACCCACTATCGAGCATAAATACTAACTCTTGGAGTTGCTAGCATCTACTTGGCCAAGATAGCCACTAACAACGGAAAGCATGCAAGATCACAAATAACAAAGACATGATAGAATCAATAATCAATCTGAAATAGCATCTCAATATCCATCGGATCCCCGCAAACACAACATGCAAAATTACAAATAGATGATCTTGATCATGAACGGAGCTCATAAGATCTAGAAATGAAAGCACAAAGGAGGAGAACCAGCCATCTAGCTACTACATGGACCCGTAGTCCAGAGATGAACTACTCACGCATCACACCGGAGGCTCGCATGGTGATGAAGAAGGCCTCCAGGGTGAATTCCCCTCTCCGGCAGGGTGCCAGGAAGAGCTTCAGATCCCTCCCGATCTAGAGATGGAGATGACGGCGGCTACATACTCCTTCGTGGAATTTTGATCGGGTACTTAGGGTTTCCGTATCAGAGGCAATATATAGGAGGAAGGAGATGCCGAGGGGGTGCCTAGGGTGGCCAGACCACCCCCTGGCGTGGGCCAGGCCTGGCCATGTGGCCAGGTGGTGTGGCCAGGCCCCAACCCCTCTCCGTCTCGTATTCTGGCTCCAGATGTCTCCCGATAAAATAATAACTTTGCTTTTGTCCCGTCCAATTCCAAGAATATTCATTTTTTGACTTCCTGGAACCAAAAACAGCAGAAAACAGGCGGCTGGCACTGTGGCTCTTGTTAATAGGTTAGTCCAAGAAATCATATGAAAAGTACTCCAAAGTGTTGACAAAACACAAGAAAGTAGATAAAACCAAGCATGGGACATCAGAAATTATAGATACATTTGCAATGTATCAAGAGTCAACCAGATCTTAGAAGATATGTTGAGAGCTTGGGGCTCGAGTATGGATCAAAATGGGAAGATTGTCTGCCTTTCGCAGAATTCTCATACAACAACAGTTATCAAGCCAGTTTGCAAATGGCCCCATTTGAGTTCTTGTATGGAAGAAAGTGTCGTACCCCTTGAATTGGTCGCAAGTAGGAGAGAGTCAGCTTTTCGGACCTGACATCCTACGAGAAGCCGAAGTGAAGGTTCACAAAGTCCATGAACACCTCAAGACCACGCAATCCAGACAAAAGAGTTATGCCGACAAGAGGCGTAGAGACCTGACCTTCAATGTCGGAGATTTTGTGTATCTCAAAGTGTCGCCTTTGAAAGGAATGCAGCATTTTCAGCTAAAAGGAAAGTTAGCCCCAGATTTATTGGACCCTTCAAGATTCTGAATCGCCGAGGAGAAGTATCTTATCAACTAGAGCTCCCAGAGGAGATGTCAGCCATCCATAATGTGTTCCATATCTCGTTACTTCGCAAATGCCTAGAAGTTTCAGAGAAGACCAAAGTATTCAAGAACATCGATCACCGAGCCATTGATATCAACAAGGATCTGACATATCGTGAAGTGCCCCATTCGTATCTTGGAAGAAGCCTTCAGAACCACCAGGACCCGGAGTATCAAATTTCTGAAGATCCAGTGGAGCAACCATACCAAAGAAGAAGCTACTTGGGAGCGAGAAGATTACATTAGGACTGAGTTTCTAGATCTCTTTAGTTCCTAGTTTTTCTTAAATCTCGGGACGAGATTTTGTTTAAGGAGGGAAGGTTTGTAACATCCCAAAACTTTAATCAAGGTTATCAAGTTCTAATCACCCAATTTAGGGTTAACAAAAACTTTTATTAAGAAAATGTATATGAATGCATGTGTGTGTCGCATTAGTATAGAATTGATTGAAAATGCCTTGCTTGATTGTTCTAAATGTTGTGAAATGGTTTAAAGGTGAATGCCACATCATCTAGACCATTTACAAACAAATTCCAAAGAGAAAGAAATCAAATAAGAATAAATAAAGCAAATGGTCATTTTGACCATTTTAGACCACTTTATGTGTTCCTAGAAGAAGATTTCTAACAGAAACATTTCTATTTCTTTTCACCCCTTGCTAGACCAAGTAAAAGTGTATCAAGGCCCACTTTACAAACTTACAAAAACATCTAGCAAATCCATTTATAGGACATTTGAAAATTGAATCACATGTATGTGTTAAGATCCCACTTTTTCAAAAACCTACCAAATCAATTCACCTTGACCTCTCCAAGAAAACCTAGTCTCCCAAGCTTAATCTAAGATCACTCAAAAAATTTGAATAAAAAATTCAAAAGTAAATTTCATCCGGCCATTAACACAAACACTTGGCATGCATACAAAAACCTATAGCCTAACTTCACTATTTTGTACAGTAATCATCGACCAAATGGTCCCTTAGTTACTTCCCTGTCTCCCCTAAGCCTAACCCAGCCCCAGACCAGCTCCCCCTGCACCGCTTGCATAGTGGAGCGCCACCGGTTTTTGGTTATCGCCGGCCGACCACAGCCAGCTCGCACCAGACCACCCTGCGCCCATCCGGCATGTCCAGTAGTCTCGCCGCACCCTACCGCCACCACCTGTCCAGGCCACAGCCCCAGCCGAGCCATGGACCACACTAGCAGTCCGCCGCAAGCACCTCTACCTCTGCTTAGAGCACCGCACACGCTAGACCAAACCACGCCGCCCCACACTGCGTCTTTAAGTCCGTGAGAACTGCCAGGAGACACCGCACCGTCCTACGCCCTCGCCGATGCCATTAGCCGCCTGTAGTGATGCCACCATCGAGCTCACCGCCGCACTGCTCGGTCCCCTCGCCGAGCTATAAAAGGAGGCCACCCCTGCCTCCATTCTCCACACCAATCCACTCCCCAATCCTCACTGACCTTCCCCACCTCTCCCCGGAGCAAGGCGAGCAAAACCGCACCGGAATTTCACCGGAGTCCACCGCTACTAGAGGAGAAGGACGCCGTCGTTTCCGACCCCCGTGCCCTGCCATGACCGCGCCTTGCCTCGCAGTCGTCTACCTCATTGTTTGCCCCCGTCACCAAGCCTTGATGGAGCCTAGGTGAGCCCCGAGAGACCCCCATCGCCGTGCTAGGTCTGATTCCTCGCCGGAGCTGTTCGTCATCAACGACGACCCTTAGTCGTCGATCTTGCTTCTAATCATAGGACTCGATACCGCTTCACTTAGTTTAAGTCATTGACTAGTGGACCCCCTCTGTCAGCCGTGCGCTGCGCTGTGCTGTGTAGTTGGGCCGGCCCGTTTAACATTCCCGCCCAGGCCTGAAGATTCAAATAGGGATTTTCCTTTTTAATTTAAATCCTATTCTTTCCACATATTCAAAAATCAATTCAGAGAGTTTCACTTAACCAAATTGCATGATTCAAATTTTGCAAGAAAGGAAATTAAATTATAAAGCCCGTTGGATTTAAATCATTTGGAGTTAGAGGTAATCTTTAGCAAAAATAACAAGATAGAGACTTTTGTAACTTCAAACATTTTTCAAAAATCAACCATAATAGCTTTTGAGTTGATTCCAACTCTCAAAAATCACATTTGATAATATCTATCTGAATATGTAAAAATATCTAGGTTTGTATGCAGTGACATTGGACTAGTACCAAAAGAATGCTATTAGAGCATTTCTAGTCACTTTAAATCATTTAAATGATAAATCTTAAACTTTATAAAATGTGACCAACCCTTTAAATCACATTCCCATGTATTAGAATATGTGGTGATGACATGTGCCACATGATCCCATATTTTAATTGGAGAATATTGAATCTTAATTAATTTCAATGAGTAGAAATTACTTTTCTCAAATAAACTAAATAAAACTAGTCTTTAATTCATGTGATGATTGTGATGATGCTATATCATCAAGTATGAACCTTAGTGTGCTAAATAGACTAGTTAAGTAATGTTTGGTGATTGTGTACCCTGTATTCATTTATAGACGATAGTACCAACCAAGGATACGAGGAGGAGGAGTTCTACCCCGAAGAAGACGAATTAAACTTCAATCACTGCACCAATCAAGGCAAGGTATTATTGGCAAGCTAACACTTGCAAGTTTCTTAACTATGCAAGCCATCACTAGATGCAAGTTAACCTAAGCAAGATGCATTAGGCATGCTTGGTTATACATGTTGATTTATACCCATCCCAAGTTCTACTTGCAAGCTTTACTCTTTTACTTTACCAAAGTTCTTTACTTTTAGTTAATGCTTTGTGAGGATTTGGAAAGTAGTATAGATAGCATAAATAGTATCAAACTAGGCTTATACTAGATGTCATTCTATGACATGAGATTGAATATTAGCACCCCTCATTAGTGAACACTCTTAACTTAGTGGCTAGTGCTAAGCATAAAACTCGATCACTTTAGATGGGAATACTTGGTGAAAATGATTGTGAACACCTTGAAATGATGAGTCATTCTATTGAAATGTTTTGACATGTGTTGAGAAACACAAATGGATTTGATGATGAAAATGTTGAGGCATGAGCCTTAGCCCTTTATAAAAACTGATGGATGGGTTCAGATGCGATACCATTCCAATTTTACCGTACAACCACAATACCTGAATTGGGTAAGGCTTAGCCGAAAGTTTATATGCATTAGTATGGGTTCCCTCGCGGAGGAGGTTTGAGCTGAGGCTACCTCTTGATGATGTCCACCTATGTAGTGCCCAGGATGGCAGATGGCCATGGCTGGGAGGCCAAGCTCATAGGGGAGGTGCTTATACTAGAGTGTGTAAAGGAAAGGTTATGATTGATTATCCGCATACTAAGTATGATGATTCAGGTTATCCTTGACGGATGTATCGAATTTTGTGGTGAAAGTATACCACCTCTGCAGAGTGTCAAACTATTCGAATAGCCGCGTCCGCGGTCATGGATAGTTGGAGTGGCCATACTGTTCCGTCGTCAGATGTTTTCCAAAATGACTTGTGAAGTGAACTATGATTTTGACTTGACCACAACAGGGCTGTGAATATGAAAACTAGGTTCCCAACTGAAAGTGATTTAGAATTTTACTTAGTTTTCTTTACTTCTGAACTCAGTTTAGATAACCTTGGCTTTTGCAAATAAACTTAGAGCTTAGGATTCCTACTAGAACTACCTTACTTGTTAGTGATAGTTTGCAAGTACTTAAAGAGTACTCATGGCTTTGTCCCTGGCTATTCCCGTGGCCAGACTATGAGGAGGACTACCATGATGATGGACAGCAGGACGGCTATGACAAATAGGATCATCTCCCATCGTCAGGATTGCCTGTGACCCTGAAGATGGAGCCCGCTACTACGCTTATTATTCCGCTGCTTGTTTGTATTAAGACTGGATCATGAGATCCTTTATTTGTGTAAGACCTTATTATGATTTGTAATGGATGATGTACTGTGATATCCAATCTGTTATGTCTCGCAAAATGGTAATCCTAGGATTGCGATGTACGGCATAACATGCATCTGGGATTAAAAATCCGGGTGTTGACAGTATTCCAGCGCTGCGTACAGCCAGAAGAAGGTCGCAGATCTTAGAAGACATCCACGCCGGCGACTGCGGCCATCACGCGGGCACCAGATCGCTAGTCGCTAAGGCCATGCGACACGGCTTCTACTGGCTCACCATGCATGCCGACGCCATCGACATCGTCCAACAATGCGTCCGGTGCCAGAAGTACGCCAACCAGACGCACATCCCTGGTTCGGCCATTTTTGTGTAAGACCATCCCCATCACCTGGCCATTTGTCGTATGGGGCATGGATATGGTCGGCCCATTCAAGAGGGCCCCATCTGGCTTCAGCCACCTCTTGGTCACGGTTGAAAAATTCACCAAGTGGGTCGAGGCCAAACCGATCAAGAAGTGCGATGGAAAGACTGCCACCAAGTTCCTTCGCGAGATCACCTACCGATATGGCTAACTGCACAACATCATAACGGACAACAACACCAATTTCACCAAAGGTGCCATGGCGGATTTCTACGAGGAGCACGGCATACGGATCGACCTCGCCTCAGTCGCCCACCCAGAGTCGAATGGCCAAGCAGAGCACGCCAACCAAAGAGTCCTCCATGGCCTCAAGCCGTGACTTCAGGTGCCCCTCGAGCAAACCCCTAGATGATGGGTAGAAGAGCTCCCCTCCGTGATATGGGGCATCCGCTCCTCTGTCAACCGCTCAACAGGGTTCATACCCTTCTTCATGGTGTACGGTGCTGAATCCGTCATGCCAACCGACCTGGAACACGACTCGCCTCGAATCATCAATTACATGGAGGAGGAAAACGAGATCGCCCGCCAAGACGGGGTCGACCAGGTCAATGAAGAACGCGACCTAGCTCCCTCTCGCACCGCAATCTACCAGCAAGGACTCCACCGCTACCATAGCCACCGAGTCCGGACTCGCACCTTCCAGGAAGGCGTCCTGGTCCTACGATTGCTCCAGGATAAGAAGGGCATGCACAAGCTTTCTCTCCCATGGGAGGGGCCATTCGCCATAGGGCGAGTCCTCGACAACGACGCCTACTACCTCATCGATGTAAGTGGCAATGGCCAACTCAAAGTTGGGAGGCCATGGAATGTAAACCTCCTCCGAAAGTTCTATACATAGAACTAAAACTTGTAATTAGCTGCTATGTAACAAAAATTCGGATCGCACAAATTGTGTCTACTCGCCATACTCTTGTGCCAATCGCACTCGTACTCTCAGCAATACGCCACCCACGGAACTCAACACTTGGTCGAGCGACCGGCATGCCTAAGTAGTGCGGCACAAGACACCGAAAGTACTCGGGCCTTGTGTCGTCCATGAACACGCTACGCCGGAGCCACCATCGGAGTCGCCTAGCTCGATTGGCCAGCCGGGCTAGGACAACTGATAACACTTCTCACAGTGACCCATCCTCCCCATCCTCGTGCAAAGCGACTCGAACGGTTAAGTACCACGCACGGGGACTCGTCTACAATAACCCCCACACGGCTCGGGAACACACCAAGTAAGAGAGCTTGCCTTGGACTCGCCACGCGACCGACTTTCCGAGCCAGGGGGAGAGACGCATTACAAACAACGCACCAGATCCTCACCTACCTTGGGCATGCAACTAGAACGACTAAGTACCAAGCTTGGGGACTCTTCTAAACCGACCCTATTCGCATTCGGGAAAACAAGCGACTGACTCCACGACGATTCAACTTTAGCCAAATCAAATACTTAATACAACCAACTTGCATACATGCGAGGTAAACCCCAATAAAGGGAGGACGCACTCGGGGACTTGCACAATCAAACCCTCAACATAAAACATACATCACCATGCACTGCCAGTTGAATGATTCCTTTTATTTTCAGCAACAACATATATTGTTTACATTTCAAAAGTGACCAATCGCCATAACTTACAAAAGCCTCTTACGGCAGTCACTCAATTTGCAGGCTCCAACGAAGAGGCGCCACCATCACCCTTGACCCGGACATATGGTTCCCAAGGGTTTGCTGGGTACGTCCTCAACTTCTTCGCCAACGATGACCGGAAAGGCTGCTCCGACTTCAGGTCACGGTGTTCCGGTTCAGAGTCGCCCGACGCCACCACCGTCTCCTGGTATGGCAGCAAATCCCCCATCGCCAATACTCGCTCCGCAAATGAAGCAGCCTTGGCGGTCAACCTAAGAACCTTCGAGATCTCCATCGAGCTAGTCACCAAGGGATACTCACTAGTGACATCGTCGAGGTCGAAGTCGTCGGGGAAGTGAGCGAGCCCAAGGCTAAGTGCCGTGGTGGCCCCGCGTCTGAAGGACGATCGTGCCATCCACTCGACGATGGCAGGCGCCTCCTCAACATAGCGCCAAACCTCAGTCACCCCCCCCTGGAATGACCTCGGTGGGGAAGATCCCTTGCAGAATAGCCTGGACACATAGCGCTGAAGCGGTGGCCGCGTTCACCACCGCCTTCACGCACTACGAGGCGTCAAAGGTCTGCACCATTGGGTCACTTTGACCTATCACGGCTGTAATATCAGAAAATCAATATCACTAAGGCCTAGTGGACTCACCCGCTCGGGGACTTGACGCGTACCAGAAAAGGAGTAGAAGGAAAGGACACTCACCAAGAAGTTTGCGGCAGCTCTCCTTCACATGTTTCTCAAGCGCCCTAAGGTTGTTCTGCAACCCAATGATGACTGAGTCAGAGGCCTTCCGCTCCTCCTCTGCCGCGGCGACTGCAGCTTTGGCCCTCTCTTCAGAAGAGCTCATCAACGTCGTCGCTGCTTCCAGCTCCTTCACCAGCGAGTCGATTCGCTCCTCCACCGTGGCCAATGCCACCTTCGCAGTGTCCAACTCAGCAACTAGAACATACCCCTCATAGGCCTTGGCAATTGCAGCAGGGAGTTCATCTAAAAGGAAAAAGCATCATGGCTCAGTTTCGCACAACAACGATGGCTCGAGCTCGCTAAACAAAACACCAACTCACTAGAAGATTCTTGGAGTCGCCGATTGGCCTCCTGCGTGGTCCGCAGGTCGCGTTCCAGGCGTTGCTTCACGACTTGGCGATCGGATGATTCCCTTTGTAGGCCCTGACGACAGAAAAACAATAAGAGACTGGACGACTAAAATCCTAAGTGTCTAGCCACTGAAATTCAGCGACTAGACCCTCGGCGACTAGACGACTAAAGTTATAAGTGCCTAGCCGCTGAAATTCAGCGACTAGACACTTGAGGACTGGACGATTAAAGTTCTAAGTGCCTAGCCGCTAAAATTCAGCGACTAGACACTCGGGGACTGGAGATACCTGAATAACATCACGAAGCATCCTGTGAAGCTCGCTGGCATCCGCCGAAGGGGCCACAATAGACGTGCGCCCATGTCGCTGCCCAATGTTATCATCGACAATCTCTGGAATTTGCGGCGACTGAGTTTCACCTGCCGTCGAGAATGCCTTTGCCATAAAGCGCGGAAACAACGTGGCCATCCTCACCAGGGTGCTGGTCGTCGAAGCTAGCTGCTCCCCTGGCGAGACTTCCTTGATTGGCTCCGAGTGGGCGGCCTCCACTCCTCCAGCACGGGTAGCGGGGTCATCCTCCTACATGTTCCCTCCTGCCACGATGTCAGGGATGTCCCCCTTCTTCTTCTTCTTCTTTAGTGCGCCTTTGCCTGCCGCACCCTCAGTGATACTCCTCCTCTTCTTGGAGGGGTTGACTTCTCCTTTGGCGTCGACCGACAGAACCTTGGCCACCGAAGGGCGACCAATCTTCTTGGAACCAGACTTGTGAAGATTGCCACGGTCAGAAGGCTGAAAATGCAAGGGATATTGAAATACGAGAAAGAATCGGACTCACTTGGTGACTGGGGGAGTGCGCAAACTAGTGCTGATATGCACGGGCTTCTCTAGCTCTAGACCCAAACAGCGCGAGAGCCCCTTCTCGAACACATTCGAGGCCCATGACACTGTCGGCTACTTCAACATTGAGGTCGCGGTTACGGGAACCTCCGGCCCGGGCGACATGGCCACCTCCTCCAGTGGCATCGACTTTGACCCCATGACTTCAGCAGCCCCTGGCTCCGGGACAGGCAAGGCTGTTGGTGCAATCGTGGCAAGTGGAACCATCGATTCCACCATCACGGCCGCAGTCTCTGATCCCTTCATCAGAGTTGGGTCCTTAGGGATCTTCGTTGAAACGTCAGCCGCCTCATCACCGGACTCCTCGTCTGATCCAAATGCCACCACTGATCTGGGCGGTGACGCCAGCTTCGGCACCGGCGCAGGCGAATTCAACTTGCATGCGGGCTTTGCCGGCGTGGCCACTCACCGCGAGCTGTGCTCCTGCATAGTCTCATTGTTGTTGTCGTGCTCCTCAAGGCTACGACTCGCCTCGATCTCCTGTTGCTTATGCATACGAGTCTTGCGGGCCGCAGGGGCTGGTGGAGGAATGTCCCTCACTTCTTCTTCGCTTTCGGAGGATTCCCCTTCAATCCCTTCCTCGAGCTTGTTGGGAATCTCCTCGTCAAGCGGGGAAGCCAACCCTCAAGGATCTGGAACAACTGAGAGTGGACAAGGAGAATCGGTTCGATTAAAAATCGCGACTAAACATTACAAATTGTAGGTGAAAATTGCACCCGCACGAATTGTGGATGAAGACAAAATAACAGGAAAAAACTTACAGTGGGACCTTCATTCTTCACGGCCACGTATGGAGCAAGCCCGGTCATCGCCTCAGTGAATTCCGCGTCCGTGATCTTCTTCAAGGTGGCCTTGTAGTCCACGGCATCCCATGCCTCTTTGCTCGTCCTAGAAGGATCATTTTTCCCGGTGTACTCATACATCCAGTGATGCCGGGTCGCCAGTGGGACCAGGCGCCGCCCAAGCCAACAGTTGTAGAGATTGATCGTCTCGAGCCCTTTGTTCTTCAACTCCTGAATCTAGTCCATCATTTCGGTGATGACCATCCTCTGGTCGTTAGGGAGCTTCGAAGCTATCAGCCGGCATGACTCGCTCCTCTCTGAAATATACATCAGGAGTGCCACTTCACCAGAGGGAGTGGACTCCTTCACATAAAACCAGCTTTTCTTCCACTCTCTCGCTGATTTCTTTGGCATCAGGAGCTTGAAGAAATTCACCTTCGGCTTAAGTTGGAAGGTAACGCCGCCCGCCGCCAAGACGGGGCCACCTAATCCATCGCGGCTGAGATGGCCATGGAACAGTTCCAACCACAGCGGGAAGTAGGGCCGACATCCTAGATAGCATTCGCAGAAGGCGAAAAAATCACCAACTACTCGATGTTGTGCGGACCTAGATCCGGCGGCTTGATCGCGTAATAAGCGCATAACCACCGGAAAAAGGTCGAAGTGGGGAATCCCAAACCCCTCTCTAGGTGGCTCGGGAAACAAATGAACTCACCGGCATGAGGCTTCGGCTCGGTCTCGGTGGGTGCGGGAATCCGTCAGTTACCCTTGCAGAGAACCTCCGCGTCCTAGAACGACTTGAGCTGGGCGGTAGTGCACTTGGACTTCCCCTACAAATCCTTTGGAGGCACCATCGAGGAGAAGACAAGGTCGCCTAGTTCGGAAATTCTGGATGGTGAGGAGACAGAGAGACTGAGGGTGCCCAGGGGTGAGAAATGCGGAAGAAGATCTGCAGATTTCCCCGCCGCTCTCCTTATAAAGAGACGCTACCCGCCAATCTCGAGATAACCGTAATCCTGCGGTAATTACGCAAAAGTTAATGTTGGTTTACCCAACGGCTAGTTTGACCAAGCTAGCGGTCCAACTTCTTCCACTCGACTCGCCTACTGGTGCACCTTGTCCATTTGATAGGGGCACCGACTCGATCATAATCCCCCTCGCCAATGTTGCGACTGAAGACCTGGTGGAGAAATTTTCTCCTTCATTGAGGGAGTCCATCATCGATTCGACTGGGCGTCCAAATTGGACTCGCCTACTCCGATTACCAAATGAACATCTGCGCCAAGTCGACACTGGCCTCGGGGACTACTGATGGGGATATGCCAAATGGGGTATGCCTAGCAGGACATTTCGACTAGACCAAGGGCCTTGCGAGTAGGCCTGCAGGATGGTGACTGGAAAGCGACTGAAAGGAAGCCTGGCGACTAGAAGCTAGAGGCCCAGAAGCGTAGCTGAAGCCTAGTCAGATTAGGTCAAATCCTCCGAGTCCTTGACTGATTCGGTTGAATATCTGTAAACCCTAGCGAGGTACCTCCTATATAAGCCTCCCTAGGGTTCTCTTTGTTCTGACGTTCCATCATACACCCCTTCCAAGTGACTCGCTGCCTAGCCGCCGAGCTCGCCACCCCTGTAACTCACTCGCCAATAATACAATCTAGCAAGAGTAGGTCTTTACCCTACGGGGGTCCAAACCTGGGTAAACTCATGTGTCTCAGCCCTCATCTCGCTCCGCAGATGGCCGCCTGCTCTTGCCCTCAATCCTATCAATCGCTACCCCTAGTACACTATAGAAAAAAGCTAATCCGTGGCACACCTATTTTCCCCTTCCGTGGCACACTAGGGGTGCGCCACGACTTCTACGCTACGGCTAAAAAGTGCCCGTAGCGCACTGCCGGGTGCGCTACAGGAATCTCGACATAGTAGTGGCACACAACACAGTGCGCTACCACTGTTTTTCCTGTGGCGCATGACAAGTGTGTTGCTAGTATGTAGTTAGTAGTAGCGCACTGGCTGGTGCGCCACTACGGTTATTCCTGTGGCGCATGACGTAGTGCGCTACTAGTAGCTGAACAGGTGCGCCACCAACGTGGTGCGCCACTAACAGGTGCGCTATATGTGCGCCACGGCTTAGCTTTTCAAAAAACAAAAACAAAATACTCAATACAGATGATATTCAATACAGATTATATACAATACAGCTGATATACACAGATATACAGTACAAAAATAAATACACAGATATACAATACAGAAATAAATACACAGACAAGATAGAAACAAATACATATAGATAAGTCACATACATAAATACACAGTATAAGTTATATTATTTCGATCAAGTTATAAAGTAACTAGTGATGACATGAATACATGTCTCAACCAAGTTAGAGCTCGCGGAAGCTCGCCTAGACATCTAAAGTAGGAACATGCATGACAGACAACCAAGGACAATAACCATCACCACGACGGAGGTATAGGTCTTCATCCGGTTCCTCGTTCTAACTCCCGCTAGATAGCGCGTATCTAGCTTCCGCCTCCGTCATAGTATTGTATCCTTTGTAGCTATTGCCGCTGAAACGGTGCACCTGTCTCCGGCAGTCTTCCCAATCATCATAGACTCCAGGAACCCGTCCCTTGTACACGAAGTACCACGTCATCTAAAAGTTGAGAATAATAATTAAATGATGGTGAAAAAACAAGTAAAAGTCGCATATAAAGATATACTTATCAAATAAGGTAACAAAGTAAGCAAAAAATACCAAGTAGTAGCATGTACATGTCGACACACACAAGTACACGTGGGGATAAAGAACTACAACTAGACCAACACATCAAGACTTCTGGCTCGGCTCAGGGAACGGGAGGACGCCTTGTTTCGTCATGAACGCCCTATAGTCACCCTGCATCTTTAGGCGATCTACTACGTCACGGTTATTCGGGGGATTGCCTTCGTAGAAGGCCCCCCTGAAGTCATGACATCACGACTGATGATTGCCCCAAACTGTTGCTGGATGCGATACATCTCTTGTCTAATATCTGAATCATTGATCCTGGCCTTGACTTCGGCCCACCATTTGAGATGATCTAGCAGCGTAGAATTCTGTTGCTCTAGTAGGAATGCCCTCATGTGATGGAGTGCATAGTAGGCTTCCTTCTGACTGCCTCACGGCTGCTTCACGCAGGGGAATTCCGTCACATGGGTGAAGACGTGCCTGCCAAACTTGAGCTTCTTACGCACGAAGGTGGCGCCTTCCGCTGAGGCATAGCCGGTGAGAGCATCATCCAGAACTTCCTTGATCTTGACGTAGTTTTTCTTCTTCTCTTGACTCCCCGAGTCGAAATACGTGGCTTGCGAATGTTTCGGCGACAAGCAGATGAGTGTGCAGTGTTGATCTCTGCGCAAAACAATTCAAATGGAATGTGTTGGAAAAAGAATGATGAAAATCTAATAAAGCATGTTATGGCGACGAGTGAATAATGACTTACTCAGGAAAGAAAGGCACGATAATGTATTCCTTTGTCTTGTTCGCCACCAAGATGCCTTGGAGGTACGAGGCCATGAATCGCCGTTCAATGGCGCTTCCCAAGCAGCCATCATGCATGTAGTAGGGGTCCACTATAGCGATGCCCGGGGTGTTCTCTCTACTGATCTGAATGGCCAGGCTGAGAGAAAACAGGCGTACCATGGTATAGTGCAGCGGATACAGGTGGAACATATTGAAGATGTCGTCAAACCGCAGGAAGAACAGATCCACGGGGACATTATCAACGAAGCCCAAGCCTCGTGGCACCTTAACCACGAATACCGGGTGCGAGGGATCTTTCTCCGCAAGAAGGCGTCTCTCTATCGTCAGCACACTGTCATGCACACTCCTCATTTCTGAAGTGGCGATCCTGAGCAATTTCTTAGTTAGCATGGGCTCACCTGCCACATGCATCCTCCACATAATACCCTTTGGTCTTGGTGGCCCGTCCTAAAACTTGATCGGATTCGCAGTTGACGCCACCGACTGGCTCGAGCTGCGAGATTTTCTTTTCCTGATCTTCTTGCCTTTTGGGAAGTGGGTAGGCACCGCAATCTGAGCATCGATTGCCCTATGTAGTGTGTCAGGGCTTAGAACAAAGGGTCGGCTGGATGTATCCGCTGGCTCGGTGAAGCTGCAAGCTGGAGGCGTCTCCTGAGAACCAAAGAGACGTTTGTTGCAAGTGGCTTTCTCTGCGGGGCCACCAGCTGGGTCTTCGTTTAGGTCGCCGGGGAAAAGATTAGTGTTGATGAAATCATCGAAGTAATCTTTGTCATCCTCGTTCGGATCCTGCGCCATGGTCATGTCAATATGACCAGCCAAACAATCACGTGGAGGTGACGGTGTGGGGGTCTTGCCATGGCTTGGCGCTGGCACGACAGACAGTGTTGTTGTCTGTGGGGTGATGGCCCCGGCCGTCCCCAAACGAATCATGCTCTTTGGCCATAGCAGGAATAAGCCGAAGCAACTTCTGAGGACAGCCGGCTCTTCTTCATCCGCTCCTGGGGGTTGAATGGGAAGTTCCAGGTCATCGCAGCCCCTTAGCACCCGGATAATTTTAACCCTATGCACGCTATCTAGCATCGCCTTTGAGTGGAACGTGCGGTGCAAGGGTTGAATGATGGTACCCTTGGCAACATCCCTCAACTCATTGTTCACGAAGCTTAAGAGAGTGCATGGAACATCCGTCTGCGAACAACATGTATGGCATTAAAAAGATGCCATAAGAGTAATAAATGGCAAGGCGGTAAACTATTTGGTTTACCGTGATGGCGTCGAGCTCGGCTAATGTCGAGGCACCGCATACGACAACGGGCGTGCAAGAGACGGAGGGACTGCTTGATGGCACGGTGCCGGCCGCCGATGTATTCTCCCTATCGGTTGCATTAAGCGCTGGCGCCGCGGTGATGGCAGGGGGAGTCACGAATGCTTCTGGCGCCGCCGTGCTAGCGGGCGGAGTCACCAATGCTTCCGGCGCTGCCATCCTAGCGGGCGTAGTCACGAACACATAATTCACTGGGATCGTCGGCGCCGCATTGTTTGAGTGGCTACTGACCATGCTTGGAATCGGGCATGGCCCTTGTCGACCACCCGCACTCCAGTTCGCTATTGACTCCACCAAGGTAGGCAGGATGGAGGTGAGGGTGATTGCCAGGTTGTCTTGGACGATCTGCGGGATCCGCGCCACTTGTTCCTTAAGTTCTTGAACCTCGCGGTTTTCCTCGTCGCTCCTTCCCTTCACACGCGTCCTCGAGGGTGGACCAAAATGATCCACCCAATTCTTAGCCCCGAAGCCGGCCAGACGGCCAGCCGACGATGGCTTCTTTGTAACCGACGTGATTTTCTTAGCCCGGTTCATCGCCCTGTTAAAAGGGTTATCCCACCGGGTGGCCGCCGTCGACCCGTGGGATGAGGAACCATGGGATCCCTGACTAGCAATTTCCTCGTCCTGCAGAAGAAGTAACATGAAACGTTTATAAATTCGACTTGATCGATTATAATGTAATTGACTTGATCCGCGGTAATTAAATTACTTACCGCAAGAACCTCGAATTCCTTCACCTTAGTTTCCGCGGTGAGTCCTTTGGTTTTGGGGTCCACATGGTAATGAGCCCTAATGAAGTTTCGAAGCTGCTTGTTTTCGAATTTCGAGAAGGGGTTAGCTATCCCCTTAGCTCTATACTCGTCGTCCTCCTTATCCCATTTGGGCTCCGCAGCTCTGTAACCACCAGATCCAAGATGGTGGTGACCTATATTCATCTCCTGCAATTCCTTTCCCCACTTACTCGAGGCCTTGGCTGCTTCGGAGGTGCACTTGGCCTTGAACTCTTGGAATTGATCTTCGGTGATCTGCAGGTCAATCTTCTAGATCTCCTCGAGACTTTTCTCTTCTTTAAATATCTTCTTCTTTATCCGGGTTCTCCAGCTGGCCAGCGCGGTGCTCATCCTCGTGAGGGCGGATTTATTTACTTCATTCCCATGATAATTTGTGTTCCGATACTGAAGGGGGAACTTGTATCTTGCGTGCAGCTTCTCGAAGAGGAGTGTGCGCAAATGGCCATTATATTTATGCCGGAGATTCTCGGTGTTGATCGAGATGGTGGTTCGGGTGATAGCCGCCACTTGCCCACCGTACCCTTTGACCACATGGTCGGGCGCCAAAGGAACCCCTTTTGGGCTCACTTCGGTAATTTCCTCTCTGACGGTGCCGACCTTGTTCGGGCGCCTTTCCTTCTTCTTCTTAGGCGGATTACTACCACTTGTTGTGCCCTCGCCGCCATCAGTGGTTTCATCATCCGCCGTTCCTTCGGCCGCTTCTTCTTCCTCCGCGTCTTCCATCTCATCGGCGTCGCTCTCAGAAGGGTTGTATTCTTCATCACCCTCTGTCATTCTTTCTAGCCGCTCGACCTCCTCCTAGAATGACAAGGGTCTGTTTTGAGGTCTCACTTCTCCTTCAACATTGATACGCTGAGAAGATCCAGCCTCATCGTTGTCACACATGTTTGCACTAATAAAAGGCTAATAATGGTTAGTAAAGTGCGCGGAAAAATCCGGCATGACCATTGCTCATTTTTGTTAAACTAGGAGTGCCCGATTTCTGCAGAAACGGAAGTTAATCAATATTTCGGCGAAAATCGGGACTCATTTCATACAAGCACTTGCATACGAATACATCTTAGGAGTACTTTATTCAGGAACCTGACCATGAACAAAAAGATATTGACATATTATCTTTTCTTTCAACAACAATCACTGTAAATATGCACATTTAGAACAGACATAGCTTCAAATAGAATTCAAAGTATGTATGAAGTGATAGTTTAATAAAATCGGTAAAAAACTGGTTCATATAATAAACTCACATGTGTTCTAAGCATACTACAATTCAACAAATGATCCTTCATACATATACATTGCAATTGCACACCATATCATTGCTCTCATGAGAAATCTGGCCAAGAGCTAAAACCAATGGCCATGAGCAAACAGACCTAGAAAGTAAGAAATGAGATTGCTAATTACCTTCGATACAGTTCATCACTAAAATTAATCAACCATTGCTAACACGACAACATCAAAACTAAGTCATAGACTTGTAGCCCCTAAAACAGATCAGGATTTTGTCCAAACACATGTGGTACATCCCAACATTTTATACATACTAGGTGGCAATCATTCCAACCATAATCATACAGTGGCATAGCAAAAAATCAGTAACTCCGCTTGCACAAATTATCCTGAAGCTATTTTTCAAGATTATATAATACTGATTATAGGATCATACAAACAGAACTTTACTTAATACTGCGTTATATAATACTGCATTATATAATTCTGCATGATGATATATAATACTGCATTATATGATCATACAAACAGAACTGCATTATATAATACTAAATGACTGAACACTAAACACTATCACTGATTAGGGTTGAAATTAGGGTCACTGAATGACTGAACCCTAAACACTATCACTGCATTATGTGTTCTAGGTCATGTGCTCCGAGGAGGAAACCCTAATTAGGGTTGAAATTTTCGGAATCTATCACTGAATCAAGCTAGGGTTCATGTGCTCGGAGGAGGAAACCCTAGAGAGGGGAGAGAGGGAGAGAGGGGAGAGGGGACGCTCACCTCAAAGACGACGACGATGAAGAGCGCGGATGGAGCTCCTCCACGAACGCGTGGTGGCCTCCTCGCCTCCTCCTCGGACGCGGTGGCCTCCTCTCCTCCTCCACGGACGCGGCGGCCTCCTCTCCTCCTCCTCGGACGTGGTGGCCTCCTCTCCTCCTCCACGGACACGCGACGGCCTCCTCTCCTCCTCCTCGGACGCGGTGGCCTCCTCTCCTCCTCCTCGGACGCGGCGGCCTCCTCTCCTCCTCCACGGACGCGGCGGCCTCCTCTCCTCCTCCATGGACGCGGCGGCCTCCTCTCCTCCTCCTCGGCAGGCAGCGGGCGAGCTGCGGAGGCGGCAGATCGAGCGGCGGAGGATAGATGGCAGATGGGAGCGAGATGGGAGATGGGAGATGACCGTGCGCAGCACAACAGACTTGTCACGACACTTAGCCGTAGCGCACCCTTACCTAGTGCGCTATAGGTAACCGTAGCGCACTAGGTAAGGGTGCGCTACGGCTAAGTGTCGTGACAAGTCAAACAAATAGCTGCCGCCCCGTTAGTTGAACCTAGCACTTGCATATCCCACTGGTTCCGCCCTAGCTATTTACGCTCACAAACCTGGAGCACCCAGGTTCGAACCCTGGTGCCCCCATTTTTTGTTTTTATTTTAAAACTACTTTAAAATGTTAAAAAATATCCCAAAAATTATGTAAACTATATAAAATATATGTTATATGTTTTATATGACAAAAATGGTACATATATATCATCAAAAGTGGTACAAAAGTGATTCAAAGTAGAAAGAAATTAAATAATAATGTGTCCATTAATAATATGCCATCCATTACAATCTTTTTTGAGCTAGCGTTTTACAATCTTTTTTCCCTTCTTTGTCGCGGTTGAATAATTTAGCCCTGGCACTTTTATGTTTCTTCACTCAAACGGGCTACCTTTTTTGGGTAAGGTTGTCCTTTTTCTTCTTGTGATGTATGTTTTTTCATCGTAGTCGTCGTCATCTTCAATCTGTGGATCACCGTACTGGTCGAAGTCTTGCTCGTTGGCGACTCCATCCATTCCGATGATGTTTCTTTTTGCTCTCCTCACGACAACACGGCTAGGCTTTGTCGGGTCAGTAATAAAAAAACATTGGTCCACTTTGCTAGCCAGTACCCACGGTTCATTTTTCGGGGCGACGTGCGCACCGACGGCCTTGGATTTGGCTGCTTCGGGTATTAACATGGTTGTGAAATACCGGTCTTCTCTTTCGACGCTCTTGGCCCATCTGACACGGAACATCGGCACCTTTTCTCCACAGTAGTCGAGCTCCCAGATCTCCTCGATCCTTCCATAAAATCTTTCCTTCACGTTGTCATCGGTGTAGAATTCCGATGTTACGCCTGAGTTCTGATAGTCACACTTGTTGTCCTTTTCCTCCGTGTAGAATGTGTAGCCGTTGATATCATACGCCTGATAGGTCACCAGGTTGTGCATGGGTCCCTGCGACAAGGTGAATATGATGTTTTCCTCCGCAGAATGCGATTGTGGGGGATTATCTAGGAGCGTCTGCCTAAACCAACGCGTGAAATCTGAGTTGTGCTCTTTGATTATTTCTCATTGCGTCCTCTGTATGCCCCGGTCACTATACTTCTTCTCGATTGACCTTTTGTGCTTTTGTACCCAAGGATCGACCAGTTCTAAATGTTGTAGCGCGACTAGGTTTTCTCTATCAAAGTCTGCGCGTCAACAATCGTAGTCTGCATGCAGTACGCGACGACCCTCTCGGTGACCCGATCCATCGAGCTTGCCAAGGTGCCTATTGACGGGAAGACCGACAGGGTTCTCGATGCCTAGATAATTCGTGCAGAAAGAGATGCACTCTTGGGCCAGAAAGCCCTTGGCTATGCTTCCATCTGGACAGGACCTGTTGCGAACGTATCCTTTGATGTGTCCGTTCATCCTTTCGAACGGCATCATGTTGCGGAGGAACATCGGCCCGAGTTGGATGATATCCTCCATGATATGGACCAGCAGATGCACCATAATGTCGAAGAATGCGAGCGGGAAGTAGATCTCGAGCTCGCATAGTATCACCACGATCTCCTCTTGTAGCCTCCCGAGCTCACGCCAATTGACTTTCGAGAGACGACGTCGAAAAACTTGCAGAGCCCAAACAATGTTTCTCGGACATGCTCGTCCATTATACCTCGTAGTGCAACCGGAAGTATCTGCGTCATTAGCACGGCATAGTCGTGAGACTTCATCCCACTAAACCTCTGCTTAGCCTCATCTAGGTACCTGCTTATCTTGCCAGCGTAGCCGTAAGGAAATTTGACTCCTAGAAGGCACTTGAAAAACTATTTGATCTCATCCTGGCTTAGTGTGAAGCACGAAGGGGGGCAGTAATATTCGTTCTTCTTGAACTTTTTACCCTTTCTACGACCTTGTTGTGTCGCCTCCGACTGATGATCATCGTCATCTTCCTGATCATCAGGAGTAGGGCGTCCTCCGTGAAGATCCTTCCGGATGTCCATGAATATCAAGTCGTTCCTTGCTTTAGGACCATCTTTCGTCCTATCTGGCATGTTGATTAGGGTGGCAACTAGACTCTCGCACATGTTCTTCGTGATATGCATGATGTCAAGGCTATGAGGCGTGCGGAGAAACTTCCAGTATGGAAACTCCCAAAAAACAGACCTTGTTTTCCATACCTTCATCAACGGCTTATCTTGCTGCCTCTTTCGCTTCTTTCCCGTTTTAGGACACTCTTTCCAGTTTTTCAGCAATTCATCCACTTCTTCACTGCTCCTCCGCTCTGGGATTCCTCGGGTCTCGGATTTTCCATTGAACAGATCTCCACATTTTCTCCATGCATCATTCTTTCCAAGCCATCTACGGTGCCCCATGAACACGGTTTTCGAAGACCCTGGATCTTTCTCTAGTTGGAGATAGGTCGTGTTATCCATGCACCTAACGCATGCGTAGAATCCTTGGATAACCTGCCCCGAGAAATATCCGCAACCTGGATAGTCTTGCACTGTAGTGACCAACGCGGCTCTCATAGTGAAATAATCTTGTGCGACAGCATCATACGTATTGGCTTCGGATTCCCATAACATGGCTAGCTCCTCTTTTAACAGCCCGAGATATAGATTGATGTCGGTACCAGGTTGTTTTGGCCCTTGAATTAGCATACTCATTTGTATGTACTTCTTTTTCATGCACAACCAGGGAGGGAGGTTGTACATCCATACAAACACGGGCCAAGTGCTGTGCGTGCTGCTCTGGCTACTGAACAGATTGAGTCCATTGGTGCTTGCACCTAGCCTGATGTTTCTTGAATCTCCACCGAATTCGGGGAATTCGAGGTCTAATGCTTTCCACTGGCTACCATCTGAAGGGTGTGTCAGCAGCTCGTCCTTTTCAGGGTCATCGTCATCTGCTGGCTTCTTTCTTTCCGCATGCCAGCGCATGAGATTTGCTTCCTTAGGGTCTGCGAAATAGCGTTGCAGACGAGGAGTGATAGGAAAGTACCATACCACTTTTCGAGGAGCTTTCTTCCCTTTCTTGTATCAACTAACGCCGCACACCGGGCATGTGGTTTTCTCCACGTCCTCGCCCCGATAAATGATGCAATCGTTGATGCAGACGTGGTATCTAATGTGCGGTAGATCAAGAGGATACACGATTTTCTTGGCGTCCTCGATACTAGTTGGACACGTGTTCCCCTCCGGGAGACGATCATGCCAGAATGCCATCATATCGTCGAAGCTTGCGTCGGTCCATTTGTGTTTTGCCTTTATCTCCATAGCCTTGAGCGTTACATTCAACCGGGTATCATCGGGCTTGTATCCTTCATACAATGGAGTAACCGCGTCTTTCTCAAGTTGCGCAAGCTTGGCTTTCTCTCTAGCGGCAGCCCTGGCGTTACTCGTTTGCTTGAGAAGTAGTTCTTGAACATAAGGGTCCCGCACCTAGCCTGACGTTGTTCCATCGTCTGCTCCGGCATCTAGATCATCATCATCCTGGTCTGCTTCCGCACCTTCACCATCTCCAGGAGACTCTTCTTCATCTCGCCCGTCCTTGCCGTGATCATGATCATGTTGCCCGCCTTCCTCATTTTCCTCTCCCCCATTTACGGCCTCATTGTCTTTGTCATCACTTATCCATGAAACCATGGCGGAGCAGGTGCGCCTGCAGATTTCCGGAATCTGGATCAATCAACCAATTGAGTTTGCATCTTCTGCACGGACATCTTATCTCCGTCATGTTATTTCGTATCATGTCGGCCGTCGCGCATTTCAAATATCTAGCCACAATGCCTTCGCTCATTATGCGGACCATGGTTGCCTGCGCGGTGTACAAGGTAGAATTAGAAGTTTATTACAACCACAGAACCAATGCATGCATGCAATGGTCGATGGAAAATTTCGGCATGACCTATCCTAAAATTAGGACCTTTGCGAAATGCCAAAGTCTTGCCAAAATGGAAATGAATCAACATTTTGGCAAAACAATGCCAATATATGAGAGAGCATACAATGCATGCTCTCCAAACACATGAGAGCATCGATCCTCTCCATAGATATGTGACCATATATCATCCATACACATAAACACATCCTCTTACATAGACAACTTACCAAGATGAGAGACCGAGAAGATCTCGAAGGAGAGGTAACATATCGAGAGATGGTGGCCGGAAGGAGAGCTTTCCTCTATTATGTATGTAGCATCCAAGGTAAGTTTTACATGCTACAAATGGTGAAAGAGTGGAGAAATTGAGGTGGAAGGAGGAGGGGGCCGAGATCCAAGGAGGAAGAAGGAGGGGAAAGTGAAGTGTGAGATGGTGAGATCTAGTCAAATGTGCAAAGGTGTATCTGCCAAAAAGAAGTAGCAGAACGCACATCCATGGGGCACATAGGGGGGTGCGCCACAGGAGTAAAGAACATCCGTGGCGCACATACCGGCAGTGCGCCATAGACGTGTTTTCCCAGTTAACAGTACGGGTGGCCCGATCTTGCCTGTATCGCACGGAGTCCGTGTGCGCCACGACTACCGGCCACACCTGTAGCGCACTTCACCGGGGTGCGCTACGGCTATGTGGTCTACGGTCGATAGGGGGCTGACCCACACACAGCCGTGGCGCACCATCCGCATGTGCACCACGATTATGGTAGATAGCCGTAGGGCACCTGTGGCTAGTGCGCCACGCCTATTTTAGCCGTGGGGCACCACTAGCACGTGCGCCACAGATATGCAAATTACCTATAGTTATTTTCCTGGTAGTGGCAGTGACTGTCGTGGTCCTTTCCATGACACTTTGTTTTGCCTATTTCCTTCATATTTTTAGTTCCATATGGCTAACCCAAAGGGGAGGGAACACCCCTCTCCATCTATATAAAGGGGTGCCCATGGGTGGATTAAAACACACAAAAACAAATATTTTCCAAGGCCTTCTTTCTTAGAGAAAACCCCCCTCTCTCAGTTGCCTTTGCGGTGGCACGGCCCTAGGAAAGGACTGTACGCGCAAAGTCAACGTATGCGGCATGTCGTTGTGCTACAGGGATTCCGCCAGGAGGTCTACTTCCACAACCTCGACAGGGATCAAGAAGTTCGGGAGTCGTTGCATCGCATCGTATGTGTGCGATAACTTGGGGGAGTTGCATTTGCAGCGACCGGGTCGTCGTGCAAGGACCTGGACAAGGGGTGACATGCGAGAAGCTTCGCGACCTTGAGGTTAGACAGGTACGACTAAATCATCCACGCTCCTGCATGAGCGTAACGCTCTCTCGGTTTTCAAGAGTACGTTACCGCTGTCTTCCTCTGTTACTTCATTATTTCTAGATAGATCCTTATGCATTCAGGGCGTTTCGCGTAGTAATTTTTTTGTTATCTGTTGCGAAAACCTACAATATGGTCCAGATGTGTAGATAGTGCATCAAATAGTCCTGTTTAGTGAAATTTCTGAGCACTCTCATACTCAACCGTATCTTTTTAACCCTTGCTAGATTCCGAAGTTCATTGAAGATATCGTCGGATCCAATAAGTTGCGGTGGAGAAGAACTACTACTAGGTACCGGAGCTACCAAATGAAGATCATGAAGTCAGCAATTACGTCCATCATGATGAAAACGGAGCTGCAAGGAGTAGTAACTACAGTTCTAGTTTAATCAAGCCTATTTCTATAGCTTGAGTTATAGCCTAATTGGATTAGAGGCTGGCTTAGCCTTGCATTAGTCTGCGAGCTATTATTTTTGATTTTCATTTGTATATTTCTCCTCATCACTATGCTGAGGAGGCTATTCTGGATCTTTTGTAACGAGCTTAGTAAGTCATCTATAATGTTGGACCCGCGATGTGTCTGTTGTACCACTGTGAGTGATGTAATATTAATGGAAGGATGTTTTCATTAATGTTATGTTAACGACTGACGCACTACAACATGCAGTTATATGTAGGGTCACCGCAGGGGTCAAGGAGCTTGCTCAGGGCCTTCGCACCTACACTGGTTTACACTCAAACATGCTAAATAAATTTGTGGAGGACTCATTCGTTTAGACATCTGTGGTGAATTAAAGAGAGTATGAACCGTGCGGCCACTAATTCTTGAAAAAAAACATGAGATAATTTTGTATGTGCATCTTTTCTCTATGCTTGCATTCTTAGTACAAAACTTCTTTAGTAATTCCTGGTTTGTTTATAATTTGCATTGGCATGTTAATGTGCTTGCTTTGAGCTGACGTATCCTCGAACATCTGACCATGTTAAAACATCATCGGTGTACATGCTGTATGTTATTAATCATCCTACTTTTTTGTTGGCTAATGCTTCTCTGATCTAAATTTAGAATATTCTTTTGATCAGTTTCATTCTCCTCGAGTAGCACACTTTGCTACGCATTTTCTTTTGCAAGGAGGGAGCTGATAGACAGGGGCACACCCAACCCAAGATTAGACATACATATGGACCGGTACCATGGTGCTCTTTTAGTTGATCTTCGGTCCACTGAAGAGAGCAAACGTTTCAAGTACTCCCTCCGATAAGCTAGATACATCCAAATTTAGATAAATCTGGCCATTAATTTAGATTGGAGTGAGTATAATTTAATGTACTCCCTCCGTCTTAAAATAGATGTCGGAAACTTATCAAATTTTGAATGTATCTATATACTAAATAGTGTCTAGGTTCATCCAAATTTTGATAAATCCGTGACATCTATTTTGAGACGGGGGAGTAGGTTTCTTGCTGAGTCCGAGACCTGAAGAGTCAGCAAGGTGTAGCAAAAGCATATGGCGTCCTCCACATATGCAACAAGATTGATCAGGCATGGTGACAGTGCCTTACTCCCTGGTGATTCTGAATTGATCACCCCTAGACCGATTGATCATTAGCTGTTGTCATTGCTAAACTCTGAAACTCTGAACTGTGTTTGAAGATTGAAACTGCAAAATAGAGTAAAACAGAGTACATAAAGGCATCGGGTCCATCCGTCCGTGAATCAGCCAGACATATACTACGTATTACAGATGTGATATTCATGGTATTTATCACATGAGCTAGGTAACTAGGCAAACAATGGATATGAGCTTAAAATGATACCCCGTTGATTATCTACCTTTCCTATTTTTGTGTTTGACTATGTGCCATTTATAGTTTGATCAAGCAATGATGAAAAAACAACAGCACAGCCCATGCTTGGCTCATACTTAAGGGCTAGCATTGTTATGTATTTCCCTCTATTCTCCAGAGATGGCTATTTTCGATCTGACATAAGTGATCAAATCTCACAGGTTTGAGCATCTGCTTAGTTGTTTCGTGGATCCACGGCTACGTGTTACGGGCCCTATGGCAAGCCGCGACCCAAAATCTAGTTACAGAACACAACGATGAGTTCAGACTTTTCCTCAGTCGTGAAAAGTCTATGGAAATACTCCCTCCGTTTTAAAATATAAGATGTTTTAGCTTTTTAAATATAGGGTATCTAGACCCCTTTTAGTGTGTAGGTTCATATAGGTTTGGAGTGAACCTACACACTAAAAAAGATCTAGACATACTCCTTTCACAAACCTAAAACATCTTATATTTTAAAACAAAGGGAGTAGGAGACGAAAGTTATTTGGGGCTGCCTTCCCTACATTACATGCAACGATCTCCAATGCCGGACAGTAAGGTATTCTGATTATGCTAAACACTTGCCTCTGACCTCTGTGGGCTCGCGGTTGCCTGCTATTATATCAGTTCAATGTCTAGCATCAATTTCTCACGAACTTGCTCCCAGGTCCCACCATGTAATGAGCATTTTACGTTCATATTCTAACCACGGTAGTGCATACAAAAACAATTAGATTGTTCCAAAAAGATGCTAGACATTCAACTGATATAATAGCAGGAAAACCATATACACCCACCAGTTGAGTTAAACCGTGGTTCCTAAAAACAAACAAAGCATAACTAAGATAGGAGGGCAATGACCATGACCATGCCAGAAGTTGCAAATCTATACGAAGTACTAGTACTAAACATCCATTGTTAATAGCAGCGCGATTATAGCACACCGAAGGACACTCGACACACAGTTTTGAAGGTTTTTTTTTATCTTACTTACGGGCCTCCACTTTTGATCATTGCCTTCTCATCCTCAAACTTGTACTTCTCGGCATCTAGTGCCATCCTTCCGATCTCCTCCTTGCTCAGCAGCCCTTTGTCGCTGGTGATGGTGACCTTCTTCTTTTTCCCTGTCGTCATGTCCTCTGCAGAGACCTCCAGGGTGCCATTCTCTTCGATTTCAAAGGTCACGTTGATCCGTGGAATGCCCCTCGGCGCCCTGGGGATGCCAGTAAGGGTGAACTTGCCGAGCAGGTTGTTGTCCTTGGTACACTCCCCCTCACCCTCGTACACCTGGATGAGCACACTCGGCTGGTTGTCCACGTTGGTGCTGAAGATCTGCTCCTTCTAGGTGGGGATGGTGGTGTTCCTGGGAATCAGCACAGTCATCACACCTCCAACCATCTCTAGCCCGAGAGAGAGCGGCGTGACGTCGAGCAGAAGCACATCCCTCATTTCCACACTGTCCTCATCACTGAGAAGGGCAGCCTGGAGCGCAGCGCCGTACGCAACAGCTTCGTCAGGGTTGAGGTTCCTGCAGAGCTTCTTCCCGTTGAAATAATCCCGGAGCAGCTGCTGTACCTTGGGAATATGGCTGGAGCCACCAACGAGCGCGACGACATGAATTTGGGACTTCTCCATCCTAACATGGTGGAGGCACTTCTCGACGAGTTCGATGCACTTCCGGAAGAGGTCCATGTTGAGCTCCTCGAACCGGGCACGGGTGATTGTCGTGTAGAAATCAATGCCCTCCTGGAGCGAATCGATCTCAATGGTCGTCTGCACCGCAGAAGACAGCAACCTCTTGGCCCTCTCACAGGCCAACCTCAGCCGTCGGAGAGCCCGCGGGTTGCTCCTGATACCATTCCTCTTGTATTTCTTAATGAACTCCCGGACAAAGTGCTTCACCATCAGGATAGTAAAATCCTCCTCGCCAAGGTGAGTGTCACCAGCCGTACCCTTGACCTTGTAGACGCCCATATAGATGTCAAACCCGGGGTTAATTTTGATGACCGATATATCCAAGGTACCGCCACCGAGATCAAATATCAGCACCGTCTTCACTTCATCCATGCTACCTATCCTGTCAAGACCATAGGCAATGGTGGCAGCAGTGGGCTCGTTGATGATCCGTATGACATTGAGGCCAGCGATGGTGCCGGCATCGATTGTGGCCTGGCACTAGGAGTCGTTGAAGTAGACCAGGACGGTTATCACGGCATTCTCGACTGTCCTGCCAAGGTAGGCTTCTGCCGTCTCCCGCATCTTCGAGAGCACCATGGAAGAGATCTCCTCGGCCGTGAACTGCTTCTCCTCGCCCCTGGACCACGATCATCGGCCGATCGTTGGGACCTGCGATGACTTTGAAAGGCCAGACCCTGAGCTTGATGTCTCCCTGTACGGACGGGTCACTGAATCTCCGGCCCATCAGCCGCTTCTGATGCAAAATAGTTGATGCATAAGTTAGATTTAAGCACACGTGACCATTTTGCATATGAGAAATTGGAAGCTTTCAGCGCTAAAGTAAGCTCCATTTCGGGGCGACACTGGCCGTCGGGTAGACATATGACCGAGCATGTTGGGGGCGCGATGTCTGTAGATGTAAAGGCAAACACAACGCGAAGCTACCTACATTCGTAAGACCTCGCTGAACTCGAGAAATCGAAAGTCCAAAGAACAGATCCACTACGTCAAATACATGTAGGAGTATGAAGTATCTAGCCGAGGAAAGGTACGGAGGCGCTCATCCAATGCGGGTAAATAAATCATACCAAAGACGGTGTTGACGGGGTTCATTGCGGCCTGGTTCATAACAGCTTCGCCGATGAGCCGGCAGGTGTTGGTGAAGGCGACGCAGGACGGCGTAGTGAGGTTGCCCTGGTCGTTGGGGATAACCTCGACGCGGTTCTGCATCGGCCGCCACACCGCCACGCACGAGTAGGTCGTCCCAAGGTCGATGCCGATCGCCGGTAGGGTGAAGTGTGATCCCGACTAAATCTCACTTCTAGTTTATTTGTCAAAATCTAGTGTAAATTTTGAGGAAAAATTTAAACTAGATTTTGACAAATGAATTAGAAGTGGGATCTTGACGGATTCTACCTGACACCCTAATCGCCGGCCCGTCACCCTTGATGGCCACCATCTCCACGCGACGGACGACGCGGAGTACGAAGACGATAGAAGTTGTAGTACTGCTGCCGAATAAGGGCGACCGGCTGGGAACACTTTTCATCCCACAACTTGTAGGCGGGGTGTAAAAAAGTCCCACTTCTTCCAAATTGAACAAATCTAGTCTCACAAATTATTCCCAGGATGTAATCTACCAATTCAAACAATTGCAAACGGATTTCAGGAGATTTTACTAAAATAGTACGACCTAGGATGGCAGTTTGAAAAAACTCCAAGAAATTGTGCTCCTTGCGCACCTAATGGTGTTAGAATATATTACGGCTAGACATATTTGGTCCGTTCAAAAAAATATTGTAATCCAATTGTATCTCTATTAGCCTTCTTGCCCCCAAATCTTCTAGTACTATATAAACAACCTAAGGGCTTACGATATAATTACCTCTTGCAATATCAATACAATCTATACATCCGTAATCTTTTATGGTATCAGAGTGTGTCGCTCCTCGGTGTAGGATTTAGCCACCGCGCCATCCCTGACGAGGTCGATCTCCATGATCTCCGTCGGAGGCATCGCATCTCGTAGCTAGTTTTTCTTTCAATTCCCTAGATCGGTTTACTAGTTCTAGGAAATTTCTTTTTCCTATTAGATCTATTTTTCTTTTAGCCACTAAAATCATCGTCCACAGCCGCATGTCGTCATCGCGCGCCTCTACTTCAACCTCAGCGTCGACTCAACTCTGGCAAATCATCGTCAATGATCGTGGCAAGGAGGATCCGCGCGGCGCCCCAAGGGACACCTTCACGCGCTGCGTCGGCTGCTCCGTCCTCACGTCGTCTCCACGACGGCCCATCTTCGCCCACATCTACCGGGACGCACGTCCCTGAGTACGCGTCTCGCGGTCAACAAAGGGTTGCATCTTCATCACCCGTGGTCATCATCGCCGACAACTATCTACACCAACAACATAACCACATCGTTGCCGCTACCACCGATCGTGGTCATCGTCAACGCCAACAAGTTCTTCTCCACGAGCGATGTCACGCTCATACAAGCGGAAAATATGGGTCTAATCCCTGAAATCGACTACCGCTACAATTCAATCGCCATCAACAACTACCACCATCGTCTCCGTCCACCACGACCTTGCTGCCAGAAACGTAGTCTAATTTTTATCTGCACAAGTCTGTGCTCAATTTTTCTTCTTGCAGCCACTTCGTCTACTCCGACACGGCGGACAACTTCTACACCGATTGTCTACGGAAAATTTTCTTTGCTCCTCAATCTGGCTCTAGCACGCATGGCTCATGATGGTCCCTGTCTTCGCACGTCCGGTATTGGCAACACCAATGCGTGCCTTTGTCGCCGATACGCTCCCGAGTCTGGCAAGCTCTACATTGCGGGTCGAGCTACTTCGATCCAAACTACGTCTACCTCAACTACTACGGCAAATTCTTCAGGCTCAACAACGACATCGACCACAACACAACAACATCATCGGCTTCATCAACGGCGACAACTTCCCCAACGGCACCATCGACCACAACTACATCGCCCTCACTCCTGGCTACATCGACATCGGCAACAAGGGCTACCACCTCACCTTCGTCTTATTCTCCAGTCAGACCGTCTGCTTCACTACCGATCCGACTGCGGGGGGGGGGGGGGGGGGGGGGGGGGGGGGGGTGTTAGAGTATATTACGGCTAGACATATTTGGTAGTTCAATATTGTAATCCAATTCTATCTCTATTAGGCTTCTTGGCCCCAAGTCTTCTAGTACTATATAAACAGCTTAAGGGCTCACGATGTAATAACCTCTTGCAACATCAATACAATCTAAACTTCCGCAATCTTTCAGATGGTTTGACCGCTTCCCTTCTCCCGATCAGACGGAACCTTATCTAGAGCTAGTTGAGAGCAGCGGCGGCGATGGGATGTCTGAGAGCTCCATGGAAAGTACTAGTTGCTCCCCTGCACCTGCTCGCCGAGGAGCGTGCTAGAGGGGCATGTCGCCAGGAGTGCGGTGGAGGGGCGGGTGATCGAGGGGCCCGATGCTGGAGCCGGTGGTCGAGGTGTGCGGGAGAGGTTCATTCTTGATGTAGCCTGACCTATGGTCATTACCACATCATGGTCTCCAACTTATACCAAGTCGTCATGAACTTCAAAGGTGAATCCTATCCTCTATGCGAGTACAATTCCTACCCTATTGAATGGTATACTACTTCATATTCCATCCTATGACCATGCTAGGTTCGCATCAACAAGTACGAAGACTAGGGAGGAAGCACGGAGCATCAAGCCCGACAAGACGGAGGCTTAGAAGAGGAGAAGGAAGAGATAGGAACGAGCGGTACTACCGCTCTCATCAGCGGTACTACTAGAGCGGTACTACCGCTCTCATTAGCGGTACTACCGCGCCCCGATACTACCGCTCACCTCAGTGGTACTACCGCATTGGACCCGTGGACCTCCACCTACTCCTTTGATGCCACTGGTACTACCGGACCTGGAGACCACCTGCCACTATAGTCAGAGCTACCTCTCCACCTGAAGCTGCTACCGCTCCTATCCGGTACTACCGGACCTGAGGACCGGTACTAGCGTTCACCATGGTGCCTGCGCGCACAGCGACTAGGCCACAGCCCATGTATCCCCTTATTATGTGCCAACCCTAGTTTTATGCCCAAACTAACCATACATAAGTGGCTGGCCTATAAATAGAGCCCCCACCCCCTCATGTATCCCTTAGGCATAGATGATAGACTAAATACAACCCCTTTGTGGAATATCTAGTTTTGCCTCATCCCCTTCTACCAAAGGGGACCGACTATCGTCACCAATCTCGTTGGAGTTTGCATCGCGCCTCCCTTGTTGTACAAGGCCTACGTTTGCGAGTGCGTGAGCGTAGTTGTCAAGACCCTCTCCCAGGTTTTCTTCCCTCTCTGCTAGGGATTGAGGGAGCACGTCGACTGATCTTTCCTTGCGAGGATTCTATCGGACTAGTGGCCGGCGGCGGGAGGAATTGGCCTTGTATCGTGTGAGTTTTGCGTGTGTTCATCGTGTTCTTTGCGAGGTGTGTGTTCGCTTTTGCTACCTTATCCCTTTGCCCTCGCTTTCCCATCGATTTAGCCATGAGATCCGTGAAGATCGGGACACCCTTGAGGTTACCCCTTATCATCTGGTATCAGCAGCTTTAGGTTACCACGGATTTCTCACCGATTTGGTCTTTTCCCCATAAATTTCAAAATTCCACCAAAAATAGCCCCAATTCGTGTTTTGGATCGATCTCTGATTTGAGTCTGTTTTGGTAGGTTTTGTTCCGTGGATTACTTGCTAAACTAGTCGATCTACCTTCCAATGCATTCCCATGGCCTAATTCCATCGTTTACTCCTTCAATTTGGTGTTTTTCTTGAAGATTTTCCACCCAAATCGCCCCAAAATCGCGTGAAATCTGCTTGTCCGAGGAATAACCAGTACTACCAAGCTCAAAAAGCGATACTACCGCACTTTTCCGATACTACCGGGGCCCAAAAAGTAGTACTACCGCCCTTACCAGAAATGAATCAGTAGATTCCAGATTTCAGCCTCTCACCGTTTTGAGCATAACTTTTGCATACGAACTCGGATTTTGGTGTTTGTTGGGGGGTGACCCTAGGAAGGGTCAAGCCGGAGTATAAAGGCAAGGTCTACCGAGGTACGGCGAAGCCAAAGCAAGCACTGGCTGACGTACCTTAAGGCTGGCCGATTTACGGTCAACTCGGCCTAGGTGAGATTCACCTAACGTTACCTCGGCCGACATTAAGCATATGTCGACACCCTCAAGTTACTTGTTTGCAAGTACTTTCAGGGCCGAGTTAGCCAGGCATCAGCTGGGTTATAACTTGGCTTACATGAGAAGGAAGGTATCTTCCATAGTCAGCGCTTTTCTCTCTCCATTGTAGAGTGAGCATAGAAGACAGAGGCGAGGACTAGCGGTCCTGGCCGAGAAAGGTGATGTCGCCAGACCATTCTTGGTCAGGTGACACGGTGCCATAGAGGCTTACGCCAGGGGTTCTGAGAGGCTTACACCATGGCCTCTAGACAGCTTACAAAGGGAAAAAGGAGCACACCGCTTTGTTATTTTAGGAGAAGCATATTCAGGGAATATGCCCTCCACATATGCCCTAAATTGTAACCTGGCCTCCCCTATATAAGGAGCGCCAGGATCTCCATAGAGGAGGTCGATCATTTTTACTTAGGGAAGAATAGTAGAGAGAGGGGTGGGTAGTAGATAATTTCATCCTCCTCCTCCCCACGAACAGCTCAAGGAGCACTTGTAAACCACCATCGATCTAGTGAATACAAATCATCTGTGTGTGGAATCACCACACTATCCCTCCCTGGATACCTCTAGCGCACTTTGGCCCCATCTTTAGCCTATCCATGGAATCTGACGTGCCACGACCACGACATTTGGCGCCCACTGTGGGGCCAGCAGTGGCGCTAGCTGGAGTGAAGATTCGGATGGGAAGCTTCATCCTCACCGGTGAGCGAATCATCTCTGGGCTTGTTCAATGCTTTGGAGCGCTGGACTAAGTCAGGGACAATGCTCGGAGCTTCGGCAATCGCCCTCCACCGTGCAATGGGCTCTTCATCAACCTTGGTGCCAACAAGATCTACGTCAGCATCAACAAGTCTTGGTTTCATCCGCAGCACTTCATCGAGGGAGGAGAACCTCCTCTCAACGCAGCTCGCGACCCGCGTATCACTCGCCCCGCTGGAAACGCTGAGGTGATGATGACTGTGCCTGATGTAGAAGCAAGAAAATACCCCGACAAAGAACCTCATGGCTATAGAGGCAGCAACATCCAAGTTAGAGGGTCTAACAAGAGAAGCCCGAGAGAGGCAACATGAAAGAGTTAATCACCTGGTGAGAGTTGCTAACAAGAAAAATGAGGAAATGCTTAAGGCAAACCCGGCAGGAGTAGGAGGTTCCCGAGTCATTCATTTAGCCGTGGGTGCTCTAGCAAAATTTGGTGGGGCAGCATCGTCCCCTCATGAAGGACAAAGAAGAGAAGAGGTAGTTACCTCAGGAATAAAAAATAAGCAGATGGTCCCATATGACCCGGCAAGGGAAGGGAAAGGAAAAGTGATACAGTGTGATGAGGATGGCCATAGTGCTAGCCGAGGTGAGGTTGGACGAGGTAACCACGGCCAAGGCAATGCCGGTCAGGGAAACACTAGGAACGGCTATGCCGGACAACATAATTCAGCATGAGCTGGACAAAATCCACCTCGGCAGCACCAACAACAGTACATACCTCGGCAAGAACAAAGTGCCGACCCAGCTATGCAACAACAATATGTTCGTTTGGGTCAACATAGGTACAATGATGGTTATTCAGCAATGGCTGATGCCGGGTTTCCTAGGCCAGATCACCATGTGATAGGGTCAAGGCTCAGAAACAGGAACTTGCAGTCAGATGATGCAAGGTTGAAGCTGGACCGGATTTATAGGTCGGAAATGATAGAGGGACAAGGTCCTCCGGGTCCAGCATGCTTTGGACCTCGGATTATGAGAGAGCCTCCTATTCTGAACTTTCAGTTGGCCAGAGGGACAAGACATATGGTGGCAGTACGAAGCCAGAAGATTGGTTGATTGATTACGCCACCGCAGTGAACATTGCCATGGGCAATTTTAGATGGGCTGTGAGATACGTACCCTAGATGCTCTAAGGACCAGCGAGGATATGGCTTAATAATCTGCCAGCAGGAAGCATAAACTGTTGGATAGATTTTGAAGAGATGTTTATTAGAAACTTCACAAGTACATACAAGAGGCCGAATATGCCACAACAACTAGCAATGTGTAAGAAGTCACCGAATGAGACAGACCGGGAGTTCTTAACTCGCTGGTGCAACATGCTCAACTCATGCGAAGGGGTAAACGATTCACAAGCTATTCCTTGGTTTGCACAAGGATGCAGATAGGGAGCATGTTGTGGCAAAGGCTGCAAAGGGATATGCCAACTACATTGGCTAAAACAATCAAAATTGCTGACTCATATGCGTTGGGTGATCCAACTCAACCTTGGTTTGTATCAAACGAATCAAACAAAGAATATTACCCCCGAGATGGAGCTGGAGTATCCCAGCGAAATGATTTCTAGGGTAAGAGGAGAGATGAAAGGCCAGATTACAGATACGGCTCGTAGCAAGTTACAGCAGTGGATCAAGATCAACCCGGAGCTGGGAATAGCCAGCGACAAAAGAGTGGTAGCCAACAGTGGACACAGAAGAATGATGGCAAAAAACCTTGGACTGCTGAGCAGAAAAAGCAATGGCAAGAAAGTAAGGACATGCCGAGGTATATGTATGAAGCTATGCTAGATCAACCATGCAAGTTTCACACACCGAACCCAAGTAACCCGACGAATCACATGACTCGGCAGTGTGAGTGGATGAGGAAGATAGCGCAAAGTAGCTCGGGGAATGCTCAGGCACCTCGGCACGATGCACCTCTGCAGCAACAGCTCACTGGGGTGAATAGGTAGCAACTGATGTTACCACCACCCCCGCCGAGGTATGAAAATCATGATAGAGGAGATGCAATGCATCAGGTGGAAAACCAACACCAACAGAACCAAAGGTACCCCGGCAATGACGAGAGAAATGAATACATGCAACACCATCAGAGTTACTGTGTGTTTACCACGGAAGAAACTGACAGAAAGAGCGTGCAGTGCCGACATATGGAAGTGAATGCAGTTATGCCAGTGGTGATGAGGTACATGCCTTGGTCTGACCAAGAGATAACATGGAGTATCAAGGATCATCCCAGGATCATGCCGAGTCATGGATCTTACGTGCTTGAACCAACTTTCATTGGGTCGAACATCAATGTGAGGTTTTCCAAGGTGTTGATTGACAATGGAAGCAGTATTAATATCTTGTATAAGGATACCATGCACAAGTTGGGAGTATCAGAGAATATGCTCTAGGCAACGAAGACAAGTTTACATGGCATTGTGTTGTGTATATCCTATGAACCTATTGGCAAGGTCCGATTCGACGTGTTATTCGGTATAAGGGAAAATTTCTGAACTGAGAATTTGGAGTTTGAAGTGGTGGATTTGGACAGTGCTTATCATGCGTTACTCGGTAGACCTGCTCTCTCAAAGTTTATGGATAGTGACCACATCAGTTACTTGAAGACAAAAATGTCAGGGCCAAATGGCGTAATCACCATAACAGGAGACTTCAGGCGCTCAATGGAATGTGCTTCGGCTGGGTTAAACTTGGCCGAGTCACTCGTGATAGCATAGGAGAAAAGAAGGATCCAGGAGGTGGTAGCATTGGTTGATTCTGCGCAACTGAATATGCTGGCTCTAAGTAACCCGCATGGAAGTGTCTCATTTCAGGCGACAAAAGATACCAAGAAGGTGCCCATTGATGACCAATTCCTAGAGTGCACCGTAACTATTGGGGCCGGGCTTGGCGACAAATAGGAAAGCGAGCTCGTCAGCTTGCTTCGTGAGAATCAGGATATCTTTGCTTGGTCCACACAATATCTACAAGGTGTACCGAGGGAGTTGGCCGATCACTCTTTGCTCGTAAGACCTGACACAAAGCCGGTGATGCAACCTCTCCGATGCTTTGCCAAAGATAGGAGAAAAGTCATTGGTGATGACATAGATCGACTCCTTGCAGCTGGGTTTATAATGGAAGTACTCTATCCGGATTGGCTATCTAATTTGGTGCTTGTGGAAAAGAAGAAGGATGATTCAAATGTAGTAGTGGTGTGGCATATGTGTATCGATTACATGAACCTGAATAAGGCGTGTCCAAAAGATCCATTCCCACTACCGAGGATAGACCAGGTCATTGATTCGACTGCTAGGTGTGAACTATTGTCATTTGTAGATGCTTATTCTAGTTTCCACCAGATACCTTTGAACCCATATGATCAAATAAAGACTGCATTTATCACCCCGTATGGGGCTTATTGCTATTGCACTATGCCATTTGGCTTACGTAATGCAGGGGCAACGTATCAGAGATGCATGCAGAAATGATTACATGACCAAATTTGGCAAAAATGTCCAAGTTTATGTCGATGATGTGGTGATAAAAACCAAGGAAAGCAAAAGGCTCCTAGATGATATCCGGCAGACATTCGCGAATCTCAGGAGGTTCGAATGAAGCTTAACCTGGAGAAGTTCACCTTTGGTGTCCCGGTAGGAAAATTACTCGGTTTCCTCATGTCCAGCCGAGGTATCGAAGCTAACCCGACTAAGATCCGGGCTATTGAACGAATTGAATTGCTGAAATGCCTTAATAATGTCCAAAAGTTTATTGGTTGCCTGGCATCATTAAGTCGGTTTGTAGGTCGTCTAGGAGAAAAGGCATTGCCTCTCTATCAGCTGATGAAAAAATCGGATAAATTTGTATGGGCACCACAAGCAGATCTTGCATTTCATGAGCTCAAAAAGATGCTAGCCTCTGCAACTGTGTTAGCCTCGCCATTATCCAAAGAGACGATGTTGCTCTATATAGCAGCGACCAACCGAGTCATAAGTGTTGTGATAGTGATGGAGCGTGACGAGGAAGGTAAGTCGGTGCAGAGGCATGTGTATTACCTAAGCGAAGTGTTATTCGCTTCAAAGCAGAACTATCCTCATTATCAAAAGATGGCATATGGCGTCTATATGGCGGCCAAGAAGCTTAAACACTATTTTGAAGAACACCCTGTGAAGGTGATATGCGAAGCACCTATATCTGAGATAATGAGCAACAAAGATGCAAGTGGCCGGATTGCAAAATGTGCAGTTGAGTTAGCCCCCTATGCTCCACAGTATGAGAGGAGAGACGCAATCAAGTCTCAGCCTGTAGCTAACTTTCTGTGGATTGGGACGAGACGCAATATGAACCACCTTTGCCGGACACAAATTACTGGAGGATGCACTTTGATGGATCAAAGCTGAAAGACGGATTAGGGGCCGGGGTAGTCCTTACCTCACCCAAGAAGGACCAACAGAAATACATGCTTCAGATCCATTTCTGAGCTTCAAACAATGTGGCCGAGTATGAGGCACTTGTGCATGGCTTAAAGGTGGAAAAATAAATTGGGATACGTCAGATAGAGTGTTTTGGAGATTCGGATTTGGTGGTGCAGCAAGTTTCTGGCCGTTGGGATGCACTGGATGAAAACATGGCTCTGTATAGATTTCACGTCCAAAAGATATGTGGTTACTTTGAGGGATGCGAATTCCATCATGTGCCAAGAGCTAACAATGAAGTAGCCGACGTGTTATCCAAACTAGGTTCATCTCGGCAAGTCATACCGCCAGGATTTGCTTTGGAGCATCTGAGGAAACCATCTATTACCCCTTCACTAGAATTCGAGTCAATCTATATACCGGCAAACCTCGTATTAGAAGCTACCCTGATGGACATTGACTGGGGGAATACCTCGGCAAAATCGGGGACTACCTCGACAAACTCGGGGACTGCCTCGCAGAACCCGGGGACTGTTCATCTTGATCCGGCAGAGGTTATGTCAGTAGATCCTATGGAGATTGACAAAGTATTTTTCCCAACCCGTGCTATACCTACATGGGCACGACCAATATTTGAATTCTTGAGAGAAGGAACTTTGCCAAGTGATGAGATACTCTCAAGGCAAGTGCAGAGGAGAGAAAAACATACACTATACTCAATGCCGAGTTATACAAGAGAAGTGTCACAAGTGTCCTGCAGTGATGTGTTGACCCGGAAGAAGGGCTAGACATCCTCCGTGATATTCATCAGGGGGAATGTGGGCATCATGCCTCATCTAGGGCTCTAGTGGCAAAAGCTTTTCGGCATGGGTTTTACTAGACAAGTTCCTTGAATCAAGCCGAGGAACTAGTGAGGAAATGTAATGGCTGTCAGAGATACGCTACCAACACACATCTGCCAATGTCGGAACTACAAACTATACCAATCACTTGGCCATTTGTTGTGTGGTGCTTGGATATGGTTGGACCATTTAGGCAAGCCAAGGGAAACATGACCCACATCTTAGTCATGGTGGACAAGTTTACAAAGTGGATTGAAGTAAAACCAATAAGAAAATGTGATGGAGATACTGCCACGACGTCCTCAAGGATATCATATTGAGATACGGCTATCCACACAATATCATAACATATAATGGAACCAACTTCGCCGAAGGAGCATTTGCCCAGTTTTGCCGAGATAAGACGATTCGGATGGATGTCGTGTCACTAACCCACCCCGCATCGAACAGACAAGTGGAAAAATCCAACAGACTAATTCTATCTGAGATAAACCCCCGGCTCATTGAGACGCTACAAAGATCAGTGGGGTGCTGGATAGATGAACTACCAGCGGTATTATGGAGCTTAAGAGTAACTCTGAATCGATCAACAGGTGATACGTCCATTTTGCATCCATTCTATATCATAATTCACTGTTATTCATTGATATATTTCATATTAAGAGATGGTACTTATGTTATTTCATCTATTTTTGGGAGGATGAACCACTAGAGCCAGGATTCTGATGGAAAAAATCACCGTTTGGAGGCAAAATTCAGGAAGATAAGAAAATCCTGGAAAATATATGGAAAATCATTTTTCCAGAAGACGAAGGAAGCTAGAAGGGGAAGTGGAGACGGTCCACAGGGGGCCCACACCACCCCTGGCCCACCTCTAGCATCGCCCTCTAACACATATAATCCCCTAAAAACCCTAAGACTTGGAGAGCGACAACATAAAGATTCCGCTGGCTCTACGGGGCGGAAAAATGCAGAGAGAGAAAGAGCTCTCCGGCAGGCAGAAATCTGCCGAGGAAATTCCTTCCTGGAGAGGGGAGATCGTCGCCATCAACACCATCATCAAGCTAGACTTCGTCGGGATCATCATCATCTTCTTCACCATCATCTCCACCAGCACAATCATCACCACTCCATACCGTTGTAACAATTGGGTTGAATCTTAGATAGTTCTTAGGGGAAACTTTCCCGGTGTTGATTACTTCTTGTAGTTGATGCTATTGAGTGGAACCATTGAATTATTGTTATGTTCAGATTGTTGCTTATCATTATTCATCTCTGATCTTGATCCATATGATGTCTCATGAGTAGTTCGTTTAGTTCTTGAGGACATGGTAGAAGTCATGTTGTTAGAGTGGAATTGTGTTGAGAAAGATTCAATGGTTTGATAATTAAGTTATGGTGTTATTCTTCTACTGGTATCATGTGAACGTCGACTACATGATACTTCACCTTTATGGGCCTAGGGGAATGCATTGTGTATTTGGCTACTAACCGTAGGGGTTGCCGGAGTGACAGAAACCTGAACCCCCGTTAGGAAACATTTGCACAAGGGAGTGTAGGATCTCAAAGTTTAAGGCTGTGGTTAGATTTTTTATCTTAATTACTTTCTTGTAGTTGCAGATGCTTGCAAGGGGTTTAATCAAAAGTATATATTGGTCCTAGGAAGGTCAGTACATTAGCATAGGTTCACCCACACAACACTTATCCAACTAGAGAAGATTAATCAACTATATGAAGAGAAATCACTTGACAGTATTCCCGTGTGTCCTCGAGAACATTTGGTCATCTTAAGTAATACAACCGGCTTGTCCTTTGCTAAAGAAAGGATTGGGCCACTTGCTGCAATTATTATCATTGTCTTTTATTTACTCGCACTTTATTTATCTGCATTATCAAAAACCCCTAAAAATCCGTTTGCTAAGTATTTACAGAGAATTCCTGATCCAAGCCACTCGGCAACACCTTCTGCTCCTTGTTGGATTCGACACTCTTACGTATCGAAAATATTGCGATACACCCCCTATACTTGTGGGTCATCAAGACTATTTTCTGGTGTCGTTGCCGGGGAGTGAAGCACTATTGGAGAGTGGAACTGGTAAAGGAAACTTCTACTGTGAATATTGTTACTTCTGTTAGTTACTTTATTCTCAATATGGACAATTCACTTTGTTTCTTATTTCAGAATGTTACTACCACTGCTAAGGTAGTAGATGAACCACCACCTGCTGAAATTGATCCTTTTAAGATACCTACAAGAATTGTTGATCGTGTTATGGATAACTACTATTTTGGAGATGAAATTGTCCATCCTGGTGATCATTTTCTGTTTATACACGAATTATGCGGGTTGTTAAAGTGTGCAGGTATTACAACAGATGAAGTAAAGAAGAAGTTATTCTCGCTATCATTGAAAGGAAGAGCTGAGGAATGGTATAAGATGCTAAAGAATGGCCAATCTCTTGAATGTGAGGAAATTGTACCTCTCTTTTATTCCAAATTTTATCCTCCTAGTGAGATTCGTAAAGATTGGAATCAAATATACAACTTTTGGCCTCGTGATGGAGAGAGTACATCTCAAGCTTGGGGGAGATTGAAGTCACTAATGCTCAAATGTCCTACTCATGAGCTCCCTAACAATATTATTATCGATAACTTTTATGCAAGGCTTTCTCTTCATGATAAGGATCTATTGGATGCTTCTTGCTCTAGATCATTTACACGTATGGAAGAAGAAGCTAAATGGGATCTCCTAGACCGTATTCAAGACAATGCTGAAGCATGGGAGAATGACAAAGGAAGAAAGTCAGGTATAAATTATGATTATGAATGCATTAAATCTTTTATGGGAACTGACGACTTTCATAATATTAGTAATGCTTATGGTCTTGATTCTCAAGTTATTGCAAATTGTGTTAAGGCTTTTTTCCTTTTATATTGAAATTCCCAAAAAGGAATGGAACAATATCATGCACCATATAAAGATACTATTGATTGTGTTCTTGCTAGAAGTACTAAGATTTGCACCATTGATCGTATTTTACCTGCACCTTATATCGAGAAAATACCTTTCCCTGATAAGGTAAAGGAGCATTCTATGATAACTAGTGTAATTAAGAAAATTACAAAGAGAACTATAAGGCCTGATGAACAAATAAACGTTGAACCTGTAGTAGCAATTATGAAAGACCTTGTCACTAAGAGTGTAGAAGATGGACACATTATCTTCTGTGAGGATTCCTCCAATATTGTTTCACATCCTAGTAGAACTAGGAAATCTAGTGTCCCTGTGCTTTCTGTTAAAATAGGTGATCATTGCTATTATGGTTTATGTGATATTGGTGCAAGTGCAAGTGCTATTACTTATGAGCTTTACAAAGAAATTATGCATGAAATTGGTCCCTATGAACTAGAAGAAATTGACGTGGTTATTTCACCTTGCTAATAGAGAGACCATCTCTCCAATTGGTATTATAAGAGATGTGTAAGTCCTTTGTGGTAAGATTAAATATCCTGCAGATTTTCTAGTACTTGGTTCAACTGCTAGTAAAACTTATCCTATCATTTTTGGTAGACCTTTCTTGAACACTTGTGGAGCAATTATAGATTGTAAAAGGGAGAATTTTTTTAACCAAATTCGATGGAGAATCTTATGAGTTTAATTTTTCAAAATTTGCTAAAGTTCCTTATAAAAATGAATTACCTGATGAGGATTTTAGAGTTGAACAACCGTCTTCTATTTCTCTTGCTCCTAACAATGCTTTGCGGTAATTTATGGAAGACCATGAAAGTGAGATCTTCATGGAAGAAAGAAATGAGATTGACGAGATTCTCCTTCGTCAACCCAAGATACTTAAGCATAACTTACATGTGGAAGATTTGGGTACCACACTACCACCTAAAAAGGATCCAGTTTTCGATTTGAAACCTTTACCCAACGATCTCAAATATGCTTAAATTGATGATCAGAAAATATATCCTGTTATTATTAGCTCTAAACTTTTAGGAAAGGATGCTTAAATTGATGCTTAAATTACTAGAAGTATTGATTAAACACCGATGGGCTATGGGTTATACTCTTGATGATTTAAAAGGGATTTCTCCTACTATATGTTAGCATTCTATTAACATAGAACCTGATGCAAAACCAGTGGTAGAACATCAATGTCGTTTAAATCTGAAGATGAAGGAAGTGGTAAGAAATGAGGTATTAAAACTCCTTGATGCTCGTATTATTTATCCTATTGCTGATAGTCAGTGGGTTAGTCATGTTCATTGTGTCCCTAAGAAAGGGGGTATTACTGTTGTGCCTAATGAGAATAATGAGCTTATTCCCCAAAGAGTAGTAGTTGGTTATAGAATGTGCATCGGTTTTAGGAAAGTTAACAAAGTCACTAAAAAGATCATTACCCACTGCCTTTCATTGATCAAATGTTAGAAAGGTTATCTAATAAGACTCATTTTTGTTTCCTTGATGGATACTCTGGGTTCTCTCAAATTGCTGTTAAACAATAAGATCAAGAGAAAACCACTTTTACATGCCCTTATGGAACTTATGATTATAGGCGTATGCCTTTTGGTTTGTGTAATGCTCCTGCTACTTTTCAAAGATGCATGTATGCTATCTTTCATGGTTTTTGTGAGGAAATTGTGGAAGTATTCATGGACAATTTTTCTGTCTATGGAACTTCTTTTGATAATTGACTGCACAACCTTGATAAAGTTTTGTAGAGATGCGAATAAACCAATCTTGTTCTTAATTGGGAGAAATGCCACTTCATGGTTAATGAAGGAATTGTCCTTGGACATAAAATTTCTAAAAGAGGCATTGAAGTTGACAGAGCCAAAGTTGAAGCAATTGAGAAAATGCTCTATCCTAGGGATGTCAAAGGTATTCGTAGTATCCTTGGTCATGCTGGTTTCTATAGAAGGTTTATTAATGACTTTTCCAAGATATCAAAACCTCTTACTAATCTTCTCCAAAAAGATGTACCTTTTGTGTTTGATGATGATTGTAAGGAAGCATTTGAAACTCTAAACAAAGCCTTAAAAACTGCTCCAATTGTTCAACCACCTGATTGGAGTTTGACCTTTGAAATTATGTGTGATGCTAGTGATTTTGCTGTAGGTGTTGTCCTTGGACAACAAATAGATAAAAAGTTGAATGTTATCCATTACGCTAGTAAGACTTGCTACTACTAAAAAAGATTTTTTAGCCGTTGTCTTTGCCTGTGATAAGTTTAGACCTTATATCGTTGATTCAAAAGTTACCATTCATACGGATCATGCTGCTATTAATTATCTTATGACAAAGAAATACGCTAAGCTTAGGCTTATTAGATGGGTGTTACTTTTACAAGAGTTCGATCTACATATTGTAGATAGGAAAGGTGCTGAAAATCCTGTCGCTAATAACCTATCTCGATTGGAAAACATTTCTTTTGACCCTATGCCTATTAATGATAGTTTTCCAAATGAATAGTTGGCTGCAATAAGGGTAAGCCCGCGAGAGAGTCCTTGGTATTATGATTATGCTAACTTTATTGTTTCCAAGTATTTTCCTCCAACCTTTACAACCCAACAAAGAAGGAAATTATTTTATGATTTGAGGCATTATTTTTGGGACGACCCACATTTATATAAAGAAGGAGTGGATGGTATTATGCGAAGATGCGTTCCAAAATATGAGCAAAAATAGATATTGCAGAAATGTCATGGTAGTGCCTATGGAGGGCATCACGCTGGAGGTTGAACCGCACAAAAGGTTCTACAATAAGGTGTTTATTGGCCTACCCTTTTTAAAGATGCAAGAAAGTTTATCTTATCATGTGATGAATGTCAACGAGTTGGTAATATTTCTAGACGCAATGAAATGCCTATGAATTACTCTCTTGTTATTGAACCATTTAACTGTTGGGGTTTTGACTTTATGGGTCCATTTCCTCCTTCAAAAGGTTATACTCATATTCTCATTGCTGTTGATTATGTTACCAAGTGGGTAGAAGCCATACCTACAAAAAGTTCCGATGGTGAGACCTCTTTAAAAATGCTTAAGGATGTTATCTTTCCTAGGTTTGGAGTACCAAGGTATCTTATGACTGATGGAGGTTCACGTTTCATTCATGGTGGTTTTAGGAAGACCCTTGCTAAATATGATGTTAATCATAGAATTGCTTCAGCTTATCATCCCAGACTAGTGGGCAAGTAGAGCTATCAAATAGATAAATTAAATCTATCTTACAAAAGACTGTTAATAGATCTAGAAAAAATTGGGCTAAAAAGTTGAATGATGCCTTATGGGCTTATAGAACTGCTTATAAAAATCCTATGGGAATGTCTCCTTACAAAATGGTTTATGGAAAAGCTTGTCACCTCCCATTAGAATTAGAACACAAAGCTTATTGGGCAGTGAAAGAACTTAATAGAGATTTTAAGCTTGCTGGTGAGAAATGATTGTTTGATTTGAGATCTTTAAATGAGTGGAGAAGTGAGGCGTATGAAAATGCTAGACTCTTTAAAGAAAAATTTTAAAGATGGCATGACAGGATAATTCTTAAGAGAGAATTTCATGTTGGTGAGAAAGTTCTATTGTATAGGTCTCGTCTCAGATTTTTTGCAGGGAAACTACTTTAAAAATGGGAAGGACCTTTCGTATTGAAGAGGTGTACCGTTCAGGCACAATAAAAATTTCTTCCTTAAGAGACAACACTACACAAGTGGTGAATGGTCAAACACTCAAGCACTATATTTTTGGAGATTCTTACAATGAAGACATTGATATAATTCAAGCGGTGACTCTAGAAGAATTTATTAAAGGCCAAGTTCAGAGACCTGCAGAGTCCGTTTTCAAATAGGTAATAGTTCTGGTAAGAAAAGGTCCACGAAAAACTTTCCAAGTTTTATTTTTGCAGTTTTTATCTAGCATGGAAATTAATGAGTCGAAAGAGGGACAGAAACGGAGCCCGGGTGGCTCACACCACCCCGTGGCGTGGGCCCACTTGGCCGCGCCTCCAGGGGGTGTGGCCACCCCGGAGCCCGTCTCCGACCCGTCTTCTCCCAGTACTTTCCTTTTGTTGTTAAACTTGGTAATATATAACCACCCGGATCTCCCGAGGTTTATATATCGTGTTCTCGACGTGTTTTCGTTTCGATCTATTCTGTTCAGATGATATTCCAAGATTCGTCTTCGGAGAACTATGAGCTGCGATGCCGGCGCGAGCTCTGTCGCAATCTTGAGCGGAGGACTTTCGTAGGATGGGTGGAAGAAGAAAGGATCACGACTAGACGCGAAGACATGGATCGGAACATCGAGGGGGAAGTTAAGAGCATGTCAGCAAGCATGAAAGGACAGGGGCTGATACCTCTAGTTCTAGAACTCAATTCCTGCCCTGCAGCAGTGGAAGCTTTATGAGCCACTGATGAGTTTTGCGATAAGTACCACGTCCTGAGGAGAAAGGTGGATATACTTCAAGAGGAGAATAATAAGCTTCACAAGATCCTGGAAGATTTTCTCAGTCCGATCAGGGGCGCAACACCACCACCACCGAAGGAGTAATTCGTCATCAAGTTTTGGCATCCCCTTGGTTTGTTCCAAGCTTGGGGGAGTGCCGCGGTATCATATCATTATCTTTCACTTTTTAACCTTTTTCGTAGAGTCATATCATGAATATAGGAGTTATCATATAGGATGGTTTGCATTATGGAAGTATCTCCCCTCTAATTAGATATCTATCTATCCCTTGGTGTGAGTTGCCATTATGGAATATTAATGAGAAGTTCTATCACTCACTTTTTGCACATCTTATTTTAGTTTGCAATTTCTGTTATCTTGTTGATAGTATTGGTATCAATTTGGGATCATTAAGTAAATTGAGATTGGTTTTGGCAAACCTAGCTCCGGTCAGTAGCAATACTATTAGAGGATTGAATGGAAAAGTGAAAAAGTACTTTTAAGATATATAATTTCATCATCTTTTTTTCTTGTTTGGCGCATAAGCTTAGTATTCTCTAGTTAAGATCTTTTGTGTTTTCAAGGAAGATTGCATGATCATTTCTATCACTTGTATGTTTGTTTGTTCCTTCAATTCTTATGCTTGCTGCTCAGCCTTGCTAGCCAAAAACCTGTACTCAGAGGGAATACTTCTCGTGCATCCAATCCTAAAACTAATACCTATGCCATTTGCGTCCACCGTATCTACCTATTAGCATTATTGCTATTCCAAGTAAATTCATGTTTTTATGTACCTTCCAAATTAAACTTGTTATGTGAAAACTAGTGATTAAAGCTCTCACAAACTTGATGGCGCACTTTACTTTCTTGCACTTAATAAACTTGAACCATTGTGTCCATCTATGTTGCGTATATGCTTGCACTTTATTAGTTGAATTAGAAAAACCATGCTATCATGGGGAACGTTTTCAACATTACACTTATTATTCAGTTGATATCATGATGCTTTTGTTTATGGATCCCGACGGTGTGAAATAAAAGGGGATCTTGTAAGCTCATGGAGTTTGTATGTGTGTTAGAGAAACGCTTGGGCGGCTAGCCTAAGCCATGCCTAATCATGGTGGAAACTTGTAGCATAACCATAGTGAGCATTCTATGAAGCATCCTCAATAAAAACCTATGCAAATAGCAAATAAAAAGATCACTAGGATGCTCATTGTCTGTTGCCTTGTCATTTTGATATGGGATAGCTCCTGTATCATGGGGCAAGGGGTACCCCGTTGGCGGTTCTCCATGATACACATGTACTTACAATGACAAGAACTTACTCATGACTAAAGTTGAGTAGCATGAGGTCCTGGACTCGTAAGCAAGGGGCATGATATTTTCAACTTATAACTTGTCAAGCATATCCTCATATTTGTTCACTTTAACCTTAATCACCTAAAAGATGCTTATGATAGGGGCAATGAGAGCTCAAATCTAGTAAGTACCATAATTCTTGGAAGCTCTTTATGAGACTTGAAATCCCTGTTTTCCCTCTACAAAAGGCCCATCTTTTACTTTTTAGTTGAGTCAGTAAACCTATTCCTTTCTACATTAAGCAAGCATTTGAGTTGTTGAGATTCAATCACCCATATGATGATATATCATGTTTCTTATGTTCCTTGTTTTGCGCACTGCTCTTATATTAGTGGATATTACTTTGAAAGCTATCATTGAAAACCTATTATGTTTGACTCTTGTAATTTGTTAACCATTTTATGACCAAGAACAAAGTTTGCCATTACCAATTATGATTTACTTTATGCATCTTTATTATGTTCCCCTTAGTCATTACAAGTTAAGTTATATAATAGTGAGTTGTTTTCTATTATGATTTGTGTATTGATGAATGTGATGCTTCTTGTCTGTATTCTCTTTATCGACACTTCACTCCATAAACCTGTGGACATGTTTATTGAGCTCAGTTTTTGCTTGGGGACAAGCGAAGTTTAAGCTTGGGGGGAGTTGATACGTCCATTTTGCATCACCATTCTATATCATAATTCACTATTATTCATTGATATATTTCATATTAAGAGATGGTACTTATGTTATCTCATCTATTTTTGCATGATTGATGATTTTGGGAGGATGAACCACCGGAGCTAGGATTCTGATGGAAAAAGCACTGTTTGGAGGCAAAATTCGCGAACATCCGAAAATCCCGGGAAATATATGGAAAATCCTATTTTTCCAGAAGACGAAGGAAGCCAGAAGGGGAAGTGGGGATGGGCCACAGGGGGCCCACACCACCCCCTGGCGCAGGCCAGCCCTGGCCGCGCCACCAGGTGGTGTCACCACCCTGGCCCACCTCTAGCATCGCCCTCTGACGCATATAATCCCCTCGAAACCCTAAGATTCGGAGAGCAACCACAGAAAGATTCCGCCACCTCTGCCAGGCGAAAAACTGCAGAGAGATAAAGAGCTCTCCGGCAGGCAGAAATCTGTCGGGGAAATTCCTTCCCGGAGAGGGGAGATCGTCGCCATCAACACCATCATGAAGCTGGACTTCATCGGGATCATCATCATCATCATCTTCACCATCATCTCCACCAGCACCATCATCACCACTCCATACTGATGTAACAATTGGGTTGAATTTTGCGTAGTTCTTAGGGGAAACTTTCCCGATGTTGATTACTTGTCGTAGTTGATGCTATTGAGTGGAACCATTGAATTATTGTTATGTTCAGATTTTTTATTATCATTATTCCATCTCTGATCTTGATCCATATGATGTCTCGTGAGTAGTTCGTTTAGTTCTTGAGGATATGGGAGAAGTCATGTTGTTAGTAGTGGAATTGTGTTGAGAAAGATTCAATAGTTTGATAATTAAGTTGTGGTGTTATTCTTATAGTGGTATCATGTTAACGTCAACTACATGATACTTCACCTTTATGGGCCTAGGGGAATGCATTGTGTATTTGGCTACTAATCGTAGGGGTTGCCGGAGTGACAGAAACCTGAACCCCCGTTAGGAAACCTTTGCACATGGGAGTGTAGGATCTCAAAGTTTAAGGCTGTGGTTAGATTTTTTATCTTAATTACTTTCTTGTAGTTGCGGATGCTTGTAAGGGGTTTAATCACAAGTATGTATTAGTCCTAGGAAGGTCAGTACATTAGCACAGGTTCACCCACACAACACTTATCCAACTAGAGAAGATTAATCAACTATATGAAGCGAAAGCACTTGACAGTATTCCCATGTGTCCTCGAGAATGTTTGGTCATCTTAAGTAATACAACCGGCTTGTCCATTGCTAAAGAAAGGATTGGGCCACTTGCTGCAATTATTATCATTGTCTTTTATTTACTCGCACTTTATTTATCTGCATTATCAAAAACCCCTAAAAATCCGTTTGCTAAGTATTTACAGAGAATTCCTGATCCAAGCCACTCGGCAACACCTTCTGCTCCTTGTTGGATTCGACACTCTTACTTATTGAAAATACTGCCATACACCCCCTATACTTGTGGGTCATCAACAGGCTACACGCCGTATTTTCTGATATATGGGGCAAAAGTTGTACTGCCAGCCGACATAGAGCATGACTCGCCTAGGGTCACCCAATACACAGAAGCCGAAGTGCAAGAGGCCCGGCAAAATGATGTTGATATGCTAGAAGAAGCGAGAGAATTGGTCTTGTCTAGATCCGCCATATATCAGCAAAATCTCCGACGCTATCATAGTCAAAAAGTGAGCCCCCGAGTCTTCCGGGAAGGAGATTTGGTAGTGCAGCGCACTGCCGGCATGCATAAGTTGTCCCCCCATGGGAAGGGCCATTTATCGTAAGAAAAGCACTGCACAATGATGCGTATTACCTCATGGATGCACAACCACAGGAGAAGAACAAGGCGGACAGGTCCGTCGAGGAATCAAAGACACCATGGAATGTAGCGTTACTTCGTCCATTTTACACTTAGAAGAAGTGTATGTAGTCCAAACTCTCTCATGTCGTCCTATATGCTGGCAATGAGATTATCAATGAAATCTCGGCACCTCGAGCAAAAACTCGGGGACTGCCCTAATAAGAATTGTCTCTTTCTGTATTTACTTTTTGTACATCGGCTAGCTTAAATTACTTACACCTTAGCCGAGTTAGTAGTATGTAGGCACCAAAAGCTAACTCTTCGACTTGCTGTTGTCCAACAAGAATTGGCTTCATGGTAAGCAAGAGAACAAGTTTGGAATTGCAAGGCATATGAAAAACGACTAAGGAAAAGGAGCGTAATCGAGCCGTCATTTGTTTTTGACTAACCCATGTACTTACTTTATTTTTGTTATGATAAGGTACTTTGAGCTAATCCTAAGAGTTTCAAGTATTGTTAGATCAATTCTTTGAACCTCGGACTCGTAAGTCGAACGATGAATCAAGGTAGACGCGAGCCGAATCACTGAATTGAGAGAACAAGAAAATGAAACTCAGGGACTTCACCCAAGTTAATCCGGCATAAAAACATAAGCTGTAGCAAAAATAACACATTGTTCATTACATCTGTGCCCAACATACCGGGGATTAAACGAATTTCAAAGTTTTGTTACTCAAGGAGCAGCAGCGGCCGAACTATCTGCAATAGGAGGAGGCAAGTTGTCCTCGGCCTGGGGAGCTTCTGTTTCAGTTTCATCATCCGTATTATCCTCGGCATCCTCGATATCCTTGGCATGTTCCGAATCTTCTTGATCCTCAAACGCATGTCCTTGAAAGTATTGATCATCGATGACTTCAAGGAAGCTCAGCCCCTCATTCCATTCATGACAATGGGAATATTGGATAAGGTCATAGGCGCGAGCTTTGCACTGGGTGATGCAGGACGGATCATTGGTCCACTTGGATCCGGTGCGCAGGTGACCGAGTACATCTAGGTCAACGCCTTCGTACCAAGACAACATAAAGGATAATGCCGTATCAGCTCTAGCACGGGCAATAGATTCTTGCCATAAGCTGAGTTGGGTGTTGCTTTCCTGAAGTTTCTCAATTAACAGAGCAACTCCCTTCGGATCGGCCTCACCCGGCCATGGAGTATGGAAGGCATGAATGACAGCGCGAAGGAGACCCACCCCAAAGATCTTCCGAGGTAGGCCGCAAGACCAGCCAAGGACTCGTTAATGGTTATTTCTTCCGAGATAGGGCCGACTTCAGCTCTCTTCTCCTGGATATTGTTGATGGAAACATCGGAGCGGGCCTTGGAATGAGGAAAATCCTCTGAAAGTACAAACAAAAAGCAATTCAGAAAATGCAATAAGAGGGGTAACCTCGGCAGCAAGAAGCAAACTCGGAACAAAGGAACTTACCAGCTATGAGGTCGTGGATCCGGGTTAGCTGAGCCAGCCAAGCTGCCTGGTTCTTCTAGAATTCCTCAAGAGCGGTATTCAGCAACTCAACTTTGGCTTCAGATTCTTGGATAAGTCCTTTGCTCTTAAATAAAAGATGGCCCGTGAGCTGAACCTTGGCATCGGAGAACTCCGGTCTAATTTCTCAAGCTCAGTCTTATGCAGTTGTTGGAGCTTCTCATTCTCGGCACGAAGCCAGAGGATCTCATCGTCCTTTCCCTTCAGCTGGGTCTCTTCTTGTTTGAGAAAATGGAGCATCATGTCAGGAAGAGGCACGCTATCTTGAAGAGACACTACAATAATTTTTTGACCCGGCAGAGGCGAGGTATAATTACCTGCCGAACCATAATGAAAAAGATAGGGGATAAGAGGCAAAGGAAAATTACATTTCAGCTTGGTCACCTCCTTCTTCAGCGCCTCGTTCTGGGCTTCGATATTGGCTGCAAAATCCGAGTCACAAGTTAATTCGGTGATCCAAGATGAAGCAAAGTAATAAAAAATTTCCAAAGAGAAAAATTTAACTTTCTTCTTCAGCTCGGGCAGCAAGGCCTTATGCTTTGAAGAAAGTTCTTTGTGTGAGTCCAGAAGCCATTGAAACTTGGCAGTGTGACGGTTGGTGGTGATCTGCAAAGGAAAATGTTACTTCTAGGATAATAAGGAAAATCAAAGTTACTCAAGACCCGGACCTAGTGGAACTTAACCTGACTCTAGGTGAGTGGATATTTGAAGTTAATGAAGACCCGGGCCAAGTGGAAATTAACTCGGCTCTAGGTGAGTGAATATTTGAAGTTTCTCAAGACCCGGGCGAAGTGGAACTTAACCTGGCTCTAGGTAAAGGAATGTTTGAAGTTAATCAAGACCCGTGCCAAGTGGAACTTAACCCGGCTCTAGGTGAGTGAATATTTGAAGTTGCTCAAGACCTGGGCCAAGTGGAAGTTAACTCGGCTCTAGCTGAGTGAATATTTGAAGTTATTCAGACTCAGGCCAAGTGGAACTTAACCCGGCTCTAGGTAAAGGAATATTTGAAGTTAATCAAGACCCGAGCCAAGTGGAACTAAACCCGGCTCTAGGTGAGTGAATATTTGAAGTTTCTCAAGACTCGGACCAAGTGGAACTTAACCCGGCTCTAGGTGAGTGAATATTTGAAGGTATTTAGACCTAGGCCAAGTGGAACTTAACTCGGCTCTAGGTGAGTGAATATTTGAAGTTGCTCAAGACCCAGGCCAAGTGGAAGTTAATCCCGCTCTAGGTGAGTGAATATTTGAATTTATTCAAATCTGAGTCAAGTGGAACTTAACCTGGCTCTAGGTGATTGGATATTTAAAGCTACTCAATAATCTAACCAAGTTAAGATACTTCGGATTTGGAAACAAATTAGGAAAGTTTTTTAAGAGCATCCGGCCGAGTAACATGTTACTCCCCCGGAGGCTCAGGGACTAGAGGATATATCTACAAATACTTGAGCATATGTAAAAGGATGGCTGAAAATTTTACCTCCATCATCTTGCTGGCGTAAGAAATGGTTGTGATAGTTGTATTCATCCAGGCGCCAATCTCTGCAGGACCAAACTTTTTGGGTTACCGAAGCTGATATCAACGTATTTGGCATTGTTCCAGTTCTCGACGTACTCAGCGAGTGAGTTGAGGCTCCCACCGCCGAGAGTCCGAGCCAGGACTAACCCTTTCTCATGCGCAGCTTGGTGTGCAACCTTGGCAGCGGCCGGACTAGAATGCAGCGTGAGTTGCTTGTCCCCTTTTGCATCATAGACGCTAGGGTGCGCTTCCCAGACACAACCTTCGATCCTTTGGCTATAGCTTTGGTTGCCTCGGTAGTGGGCTTGACCTTAGGCGGCTGGCTTGGCTTGCTACTGTGGGGCTGAAGGTTGCGATCCGGCCGAAGAAGCTGGCGCGGAGGACTTGGCCTGAGGCTTGGGCCGAGTTTGGTCTTCTCGCCGAGTCTTTGGAGACTTAAACGAGGCAGGAGGTGCTTGGGGAGAAGAACTTGAAACTAGAACTGGAGGTGTTTGGGTCTGAGGCTGATCTGGGGTTGGTGCCAGAGTAACCGGCACCTTGGTATAGTTTTTCTCAGTGTCGATGTTGCTGGCACCATCATCGGATTGCTGCCGAGAAGAGGGAACACTTGGTTGGTCCGACATAGTCACATCCTCGGCGGCGTCCCCTCCGTCCATGCTGACATTTCCCTCCTCTGGACGAGGCGAATTGACGTTCGATGTAGCGGGAGAAGTATCCCGGATGGGGCAAAAATAAGGAGCTTCAGCATGGTGAGGTGAGGGTGGATCCATGCGAAGAGGAGAAGCTATGCTAGAACCACTCTGGCTAATATCTTTGGCAGCCCTGCCGAGTCAGACAGAAACAAGTATCAAGTTAGGACAGAAAGAGAGAAACAAGAAATACATGTAGAAAGAGCCACATTACCCAAAGAACAAGAAATGAAAGAAGAGCTTACTCAGATGCGGTAGGTGTATCCTTGGGCTTTGGGGCTCTCTAGACGGTGGCCTTAGTAGGAGGCTTACTGGCGGCCTTGTTGTCGGGTTTCTTCTGTCTTTCTCGGCCCTGGGCGGTTCGAAAGTAGGAGCCGAGGTAATAGCTCGCTTCTTCACAAGGGATTTTTCACCCACAACAAGAGGAGGATCGATGTGGACCTGACCGGACGGGTTAGCTGGAGTCGGATTAGCTGGAAAAGCATACGAGATAGGCATCAGATCAAATACCTCAAGAACTTCACAATCATCATCATCTCCATCTTTGTCCGGCCAATCCCTTAATATAGAGGTCTTACTAGAGGATCGACTAGATCTAGAGTCAACGGTAGGCATGAACATCTTGGAGTCTAGCTCCTCCGAATCTGAGGTATCCCGATCCTTTCCCCACTTGAGGGACGGGGTCGTGGTGTCCTCTATCGTTTGCTAGAGAAACGTCTGAAAAGAATAAGGTAGGAGGGTCATCTAAATGGTACGGGCCGACATAAAGTGCAATACGGAAAAAGGGTCGCATAATAGATGTACCATGGGAGCTAGCCTATCTTGGATGAATTGCTCAAACCCCCACTCCAAATCCTCGGTCATTTGAGTCTTTTAGATAGCCTTAACTCGACAGAATATCTGAGAGTCAGAGAGCTCGGATGACAAGGTTCGGTTGGGGTCGAGGTGCCCACTCGTGTGGCAAAGTTTGTGAGTGCGCTGCTGCAGCGGGGAGATTTGGCTCCGGATGAAGGTGACCATCAGATCCTCGCCGGACATCCCCAATGTTTTCAACTCGATGATGCATTTCTCTACCAGATCAACTAAGGTGCTGGACTTCTTCGGGATCTAGCCCCATTTAGTCCTATTAGGGATGCCGATGGAAAAAGGAGGTAGCCGGACCTTATCCTCTGAGGTACTATTCTGCACATAAAAGAACGTCTTGGCCCATCCCTTGCAAGACTCCAAGCTAGTAACTCGGGGAAACACGGAGTCTCACCGAGGTGAGATGGAAGCCATCCCATATTGGGTCAGAGATTTGTCAGTGGGGCGAAGGTCCTTATTCGGAATAACATTGGCCCTAAAGTAGAAGAACTTGTACCAGATGTGAATTGAGGCCCACAAGACGAGATAACCCTACCCCGGAAACAAAAGCAGAGAAGGAGGTGAAATCATGGCACTCGGGCCCTAGTGACAAGCATTAAGCACAACAAGTCGCAACAAAGTCATAAAGCACTAATAAAAGATACTAGGCACCATGCCCTTACAATCTGATGCCATTACATGAACGATCTCATCCAATCCCTACCATCCCCATAGCCTACAGTGGGGGATTACTCACTCATAGATGGGGGAAACATGGATGGTCGATGGAGAAGCGATGGTGATGATGATGGCGATGATCTCCTCGAATTCCCCGTCCCGACAAGGTGCCAGAATGGAGTTTCTGGTGCTGTTTCGTGGAATCTGGTGGCAGCGGCGGAGCGGAACTCCTTCTAGAAAAACGTCGAAACCCCCTGAAGTTTTTAGGTTAGAAGGCTCCTTATAGGCGAAGAGAGAGGCCGAGGGGGTGCCTGGGGGGCCCACACCACCCCCTGGCGCGGCCTGGCCTGGCCCGCGCCACCAGGTGGTGTGGCCACCCCTAGCTCTTCTCCCTCTCGTATTCTGGCTCCTAGAGTCTTCGGGTGAAATAGGATTTTTGGCATATTTTCCAGGATTTTTCCTAATAGTTGATTTTCTGCACAAAAAGTAAACACCAAGGCAATTTTGCTGAAAACAGCGTTAGTCCGCATTAGTTGTATCCAAATCACACAAGTATAGAGGAGAAACAATAGCAAAAGTGTTCGGGAAAGTAGATACGTTTTGGACGTATCAACTCCCCCCAAGCTTAGCTTATTGCTTGTCCTCAAGCAATTCGGTTGAAAACTGAGTGCGATAAAAGAACTTTCACGAACACATTTGCTTCATATGATGTAAATATTCTCAGCAATGTGATCAACTACTTAGACAATTCATAATAAAGAGTATGCAACTGAGTCTACTTAATAGTCATTGCAAGCTATGAAGAGATTCCAACTCAAGAATAATAAGTAGCACGAAGCACAAACATAAGCAACATTACAATGCTCATAAAAAGGTATGATAGAGTGGTATCTCGCTTGCCTTTGATTATGAATGCCAAGGCTCCTCTGAAGTTCAAGTGATGACTAGAAGTAAAGATATCAAGGATACAAGCATCACAGTCATAACACAAATAATCAAGTAATGGAACAAACACAAAGAATGACAACTATGCTCTCAAGAAGGTGCTCAAAGAATATGTGGAGACTCAACAAGTAGAAGAAATAAAGTTTTGAATAATTTTGAAAGGCTTCCAAATGCGGAAAGTATGGTACTCGTTAGCTTTGAGCTCTCATTGCCCCTATCATAAGCATATTTAATGTGGTTAAGGTGAAAGTGAGGTCCAATCTGAGTTATATGCTTGACAGACTATAAACTAAAAATCCCAAGTCCCTTGAGTACGAGGGCCGCTCCTCATGCTACTCAACTTTAGTTACCGGTAAGTTCTTGTCATCGTAAGTATGTGCGTATCATTGAGAACCGCCAACGGGGTACCACTTGCCCGATGATACGGAAGAATCCCCATATCAAAATTACAAGGCAAGCTGATAATGAGTATCTCAGCAATCTTCTTATTTACCATGGGAAAATGGTGCTTTTTTCTCTCTTTCCTCTTTTCATAAAACTCCTTTTTTTTCTCAAAATCTATCTCTCTCTCTTTTTTTATAAGAAGAATGCTTCATAGATATCATTATGGTTACGCTGCAGGTTTCCACCATGTCAGCATGGATTAGACCAGCGGCCCAGGCATTTCTCTAACACACATACATAACTTCATGGACTTACAAGCTCCCCTTTTATTTCACACCGATGACATCCACAAACAAAAGAACAAGGTATCAACTGGGTATATATTTACAAGTGTTGAAAGCGTTCCCCGTGACAGCACGGTTCTGCTAATCCCCAGCCTATAATTTGCAAGCATATAACTTTCATGGAGAGTTCACAATGGTTCAGGTTTATTAAGTGCAGGAAATAAAGTGTGCCATCAAGTTTGTGAGAGCTTTACTAACTAATTTTCCCATAACAAGCAAACATTTTATTTGGAAGAAAACAAGGCATATTGAATATGCACGGGAGCAGCAAATGATGCTAATAGGTAGGTATAGTGGACACTTTGGAAATATTTTGTTTAGGGAGTTGGAAACATGAGTAAAACACTCAGTGGAAGTGAAGGCTAGAAATAGTAAGGGAGCGACAAACGAGAGAGCAATAGCTGTCATTATCATGCTTGCAACAAAACATGACTACTCATGGCATGAAAGTGATTCAAGATCCTCAAGGCAAAATAATTCATCGAGGCTTAACTGTCTATTACAATCATGTGCATGTGTGAGCATGTGCCAAGTCAATCAAATGAAAACATTCTGAGGAGGATACCACGGTGTCATACCAATTTATGAATAGAGTATTGCAAGCAAACATTCATAAGACATGCTACAAACTATTAGCGAGTTGGAGCTAATCATAAGAAAGCAAGAACTACTAAGCATCCAAAGATAACATACACCCTACTTGAATGGGCTAAGCAAGCTCACAATTATTAGTATATGTACAAAAATGAAGACAAATAGGGTTCGTTACCAGCCTCTTACCACGCCTCAAGTTGTCATTGATCCTCATTATTGCTCTTCACTTGTGTAACTTGAATAATAATATGAAACCAATATCCACTGAGGACTGCCGAACCTTGTAGCAAACTCACAAAAACCAAAGAAGAACGACAAATATTTTTGGTGTTTTCGATTTTTAAACAAGAACCAAAAGGGAAAAACAAACAAAGCAAAATCTTTTTGGGTTTTTCGAATAGTTCAAACAAAGCAAAAAGGGAAAATCAAACCAAGGCAAAAAGAAGAAGCAAACCAAAGAGAAACAACAGAAATATTTTTGGTCTTTTTGTGTTTTTCGAAAGCAAAAACAAAGAAGAACGAAAACATGAATATACAAAGTACCGACGCAACATGATATGGAGATGAGTGCGGTGTTGGCGTACCTCCCCCCAAGCTTAGGCTTTTGGCCTAAGTGGGTATCAATCCCAAGCTGGCCAGGATGAAGTGTCACCCTGGTGCGACGAAGAGGTCCCCTCATCCTGGTGCGAGCTCGGGTACGTCCCTCCGTAATGTGTGGAGTAATCATAGGAGGGCACATCCTCCTAGTGCTGCTCGTGGAAACCCAGCAAGCGAAGCTGCTCGTCCACCTCCTCCTTGGAGCGCGACCATGGTCTCCTGTGAACACTAAACAAAGCAGGCTGTGGCAAAAGGATCTCCCTTTCATCCCTGTCAGTGAAAAGCATCCTATATACTAGATTTTTCAAATCAGAGGTAGCAGTGACAAAGTGATGAGTTTTCATGGCAACAAGGTCAAGCCTCTGTGGTGCCAGCATAGCATCATAGGGATCACTGAAAGACCTAATGCATTGACTATGCGCGATGCAATGATGCCCCCATAGATAGGCCCCCTAGCAGCTAGGCGGCGAGCAATAAGCAAGCCAAGATTGTACCGAGTATCATTGTTAAGTGTAGCAACAAGGAATGCTAAATCATAGTTGGAGATATTACTAGTGTTCTCCCTACCCAATACACTAGTGGCAAGATAATATGCAAAGTATCAAAGAGCAAGGAGTTGAATATTTCTTATCTTTCCGTGCTGCGCCACGCGGTCATCATCATTGGTCACCCCTCGGTAAAGCTCCAACAAATCAGCGGGTTGCCCTTGAATTTTCTTCACGGTCCCTGTCATACGCACACCTACAATACTGCAAAATCTATCCAAAGGCATGGTGAAGGGCATATCATAGATTTTAAAAGAGAAAGTAGATTGATAGGGTGTGTTAGTAAACGTGAAGCTCTCAACAAAAGTTTTGGTGAGCATAGCGTATTGTGCACTCTCATCTTGCATATATGAGGTCAAACCAACCCTCTCAATCAGTAGCAAGAAATCATCAAGAATACCTCAAGCTTGCAAGAAAGTAAAACAATGAAAAGAGGATGGGTGAGCATCCCCATCATTCCTTTCACTGCCAATACAGGTTGCAATGAGGTCTTCATTGTATGATGGCCTAGCTTGAGAGGCTGTTCTTGAGGGCCTCGACCTCCTAGGTGCATCACTCTCAAATATATCTCCAAAAGTATGGTTGTTCATGCTTGGTATTCTGAAATTTAAACACCTATTAAACAAGTGATTGCAAAGTAAATATGATGAAGGATTCTACTCATAGGGACTTCCAAGAGGCCTAAACATGCATCAAAACTATATCTCTAAGCATCAAACAAGCTTACAAGCTCTCATAACCAGTCACCTACAGCAGCAAAATACTCAACATATAATCCACTAAACACAAATCTACTTGGACAAGGGGAGGAGTCACATACTAGGGAACAAATGCTCCAAATTTCAGCAAGAAAGATGGGCTGAGCAAGGAGATCAAAAAAATTGAGAGCAAGCACAACAAGAACGCGATTTTGAGCTATGAACTAGAGCTTACTCGGGATAGAGAAGAAAGTGGCAGGTGAGAGTTAGTGGGGGGCAGGGGTGGCCCACACCAGGGCATGGAGCCACCCAAGGCTGGCCGCGCCACCATGTGGTGTGCCTGCCTGGTGGGCCCCCCGGGTACCTCCCAGGTACTCCTCTGCCCCTTTTTTCACGTAAAAATTTCATATGAATTTTCTGAATTTTTTTGAGACACTTTATTTTTGGGCAATTTTCAGAAATAGAAGAATGATTTTTCTGGCAGACAGATTTTTTTGGAAACATGATGCAAGGACAAAACAAGGCTAGAACTATAGAAGTTCTAACATGTAAGCAACTAACAACAAAAAAAACTAAATGAAAGCAAAAACTAAAATGCAAAGGATAGAAATAAAAGGAGATAATCATAATGAAAACATTGTTTTGTTCAATGGAATCCTTTTGTCAACAAGGTTGATCAAGTCTTGCTACCAAAACAATTGCATATGGGACAAAACTTTGTACTCCACTAATGATTATGTTACCTTAACCTTGATAGCAATGGTCCCAATCATAATAGTTTCAAATTTTTCTCTTGGTATGGGACAATATATTTCTCCAACTTGAATGCCTTCAACATGTTCAATTGAATTCAAACCATAAGTCCTTTCAATCTTCTTGGGGAAATAGACAATATGTTCCTTGTCATTAACATTGAAGGTCACCTTTCCTTGATTACAATTAATAACAGCTCCTGCAGTATTAATAAAAGGTCTCCCAAGAATAATAGACATATTATCATCTTTAGGCAACTCAAGCACAACAAAATCAGTTAATATCAAGCAATTGTGAGCCACCTGAACAGGTACATACTCACATATACCCACAAGAATAGTGGTAGATTTATCAGCCATTTGCAAAGATATATCAGTTGGTATCAATTTTTCAAGCTGAAGTCTCTTATAGAGAGAGAAAGGCATAACACTAACTCCAGCTCCCAAATCATACAAAGCGGTTCTAACATAACTGTTCTTAATAGAGCAAGGGATAGTTGGAATCCTTGGGTCTCCAAGTTTCTTAGGAACCTACCATTGAAGGAATAATTAGCAAGCAAAGTAGAAATTTCTTCATTAGGGATCTTCCTTTTATTCGAGACAATATCCTTCATATACTTTGAGTAAGGAGGCAATTTAATAGCACCAGTCAAAGGAATTTGCAAGAATAAAGGCTTCATCCACTCACAAAACTTATTATAGTGTTCATCTTCCTTTGACTTGTGTTTCTTATCAGGGAAAGGCATAGGTTTTTGGACCCAAGGTTCTCTTTCACTACCATGTTTCTTAGCAATAAAATCTTCTTTGGTGTATTTAGTATTCTTAGTGTGGTTTTCAGGTTCTTCTTCAACTTTTTCTTCATTAGGAACAACATTTTCTTCATTACCACTTTCAGTTTCAGCATCAAAGATAGATATACTATTAGGATCTATAGCAGGTTCAGAGGGTTCTACAACAATTTTATGTTTCTTTTTCCTTTTCTTACGAGTAGAACCACTATTTTCAGCTTGTTGAGAGTCCTGCTCAATTCTTTTGGGATGCCCCTCAGGATATAGAGGATCCTGGGTACCAACACCACTTCTAGTTCTAATTTCATAAGCATGTTTTTCTTTAGCAGCATTAACTAGCAAGTCGTTTTGCACTTTAACGAGTTGATCTATTTAAGTTTGAACCATTTGAAAGTGTTTAACAATCATTTTAACATCATTAGAGGTTCTTTCCACAATATCTTTCAACTCAACAATAGCTCTAGTGTTTTCCATTAGATGATTTTGCATCCTTTTATTAAAGTTATCTTGCTTAACAATACATATATCAAATTCTTCTAAGCATTGATCAGGAGGTTTGGAGTAAGGGATATCACCTTCATCAAAGTGTTGGAGAGAGTGTACCTCAATAGTGGATGAGTAGGGAATAGGCTTACATAATTCTTCTATAGGAGGTAAATTCTTGACATCTGCAGCTTTAATTCCCTTCTCCTTAAGACATTTCTTAGCTTCTTTCATCACTTCATCATTTAATTCAATAACTCCCCTCTTCTTTGAGGTTGGAATAGGCACAGGAATAGATGGTTCAGGTACAATTACTTCAGGTATAGCTTGTTTAGGAGGAGTCCAATCTTCATAATTCTTGCTTATTTTAGCCATTAATTCCTCAGCTTCCTTAGGAGTCCTATTCCTGAAAACACAATCAGCACAACTATCTAGGTACGTCCTAGATTCCTCGGTTAGTCCATTATAAAATATATCAAGAAGCTCATTCTTAGGTAATGGACTTCCAGCCTGTGCATGAATCAAAGCACAAAACCTTGCCCAAGATTCAGGCAATACCTCTTTTTCTCCCTGTTAAAATCAAAAAGTTCATGCAAAACAACATGTCTAGCACTAGGAGGAAAATATTTCTACATGAAAGTACTAATCAAGCACTCAGGGCTATCAATAGATCCAGGAGGTAAATTACTAAATCAAGTTTTAGCTTCTCCTTTCAGTGAAAAGGGAAAAATCTTAGCAACAAAGTAAGTATACATCTTAATATCATCAGAAAACAAGCCACTCATGGTAGAAAGTTCATTCATATGTGCTACCGCACTTTCATTCTTAATCCCACAAAAAGGTTCTTTCTAGACAATAGCTATGTAAGATAGATCGAGAGAGAAATCATAGTCTTCATCTATAATGTTTATGGGAGAATCAGCAACCTTAGCATCAAGAGATAATTTGGGTCTAATAGTACGCCTCTCAAGGAGACTCTTAGAAGCGCTCCTATCATGGGTGTTCTTACATTCTTTAATAAACTCATTGGTCATCTCAACATAACCATCTTCAATATCATAACTCTCACTAGACTTAGGTGAGCTAAAAGGTGTGGTAGTGTCTTCATTAGGATTTTCGGTATTTCCAGCTATAGTTCTAGCAATCGTAGCATCTAGGAAAGTACCTAATGAACCACTCTTATCAAGCACAGTAGAAGCAGCATCATCAGCATCAGAAGTTTCAGATTCAGCAGTAGTAGCAGTGTGTGTAGCATGTGTATGTGGTGGTGTAACGAGCTTACTTATAACAGATGGTGAATCAAGAGCAGCAGAGGTGTTCAGAACCGTACCTCTTCTTGTAGTGGATGGTAAAATAGGAGACTTGCCATCACGAGACTTACCCATGATGGATGGATATCAGCAAACAATAGAGAATCCAAGTGAACTTGATAAATAAAGCTATGGTCCCCGGCAACGGCGCCAGAAAATAGTCTTGATAACCCATAAGTATAGGGGGTGTATCGCAGTATTTTCGAGGGAAGTGAAACCCAATTTATTGATTCGACACAAGGGGAGCCAAAGAATATTTATAAGCCTTAACAACTGAGTTGTCAATTCAGCTGCACCTAGAAACAATCTTGCTCACAGCGGTTTATCAGTAGCAACAGTTTTGTAATAGGAATAGTAATGTAATAACAGTAGTAAAGCAGAGACAGTAGTAACAAAAGCAGTAAACAATGGGATTCGAGTGCGGTAGGCATAGGGATGGATGGACGGGCGTTGCATGGACAAGACAATTCACATAGCAATCAGAACATAGGGCAATTGCAGATAAATAAGATAAAGCATCCAAGTACTAGACAATCATAGGCATGTGTTCCATATATAGTCATACATGCTCGCAATGAGAACTTGCACATCTTTTGTCCTGCCAGCCCATTTGCAGCGGGGCCTCTAGGGAACTACTGGCAATTAAAGTGCTCCTTTTAATAGAGCACCAGAGCAAAGAATTAACACTCCGTGAACACATGTGATCTTCACATCGAAGCCTTTCCCTTCCGGTTATCCTGATTTTGTCACTTTGGGGCCATACGTTCTGGACAACAACGTGTGTATACAACTTGTAGATAAGACCAAAAACAATACTATCATAATGAATCAATAACATGTTCAGATCTGAAATCATGGCACTCGGGCCCTAGTGACAAGCATTAAGCACAACAAGTCGCAACAAAGTCATAAAGCACTAATAAAAGATACTAGGCACCATGCCCTAACAATCTGATGCCATTACATGAACGATCTCATCCAATCCCTACCATCCCCATAGCCTACAGTGGGGGATTACTCACTCATAGATGGGGGAAACATGGATGGTCGATGGAGAAGCGATGGTGATGATGATGGCAATGATATCCTCCAATTCCCTGTCCCGGTAGGGTGCCAGAACAGAGTTTCTGGTGCTGTTTCGTGGAATCTGGTGGCGGCAGCGGAACTCCTTCTAGAAAAACGTCGAAACCCCCTGAAGTTTTTAGGTTAGTAGGCTCCTTATAGGCGAAGAGAGAGGCCGAGGGGGTGCCTGGGGGGCCCACACCACCCCCGGCGCGGCCTAGCCTGGCCCCTGCCACCAGGTGGTGTGGCCACCCTTGGCTCTTCTCCGTCTCGTATTCTGGCTCCTGGAGTCTTCGGGTGAAATAGGATTTTTGGCATATTTTCCTGGATTTTTCCTGATAATTGATTTTCTGCACAAAAAGTAGACACCATGGCAATTCTGCTGAAAACAGCATTAGTCCGCATTAGTTGTATCCAAATCACACAAGTATAGAGGAGAAACAATAGCAAAAGTGTTCGGGAAAGTAGATACATTTTGGACGTATCAGGAGGCAATGGCGTTCGCATGAAGATGGTGAGGTTGAAGAGCGAACGTAGTGATAAAATCATTGAAGAAATTGCTAATAGGAAGGCCGAAGCCGCGCTGGAAGTGGGAAAGGAAAACCACGTGCTCACCAGGCTCGGGAGCAGGGGAAAGTTCATCGGCGGGGATGCGACAACTAACCCAAGTAGGGATGCGGCGGGTCTTGATGAGCCAATCTATGTCATCTTAGCACACCTTGGAGACGGCCCAGGCACCACGCTCATGGGCGGCGCCACCCTCTTCATGCTCCTCGACGGCGATGATATCCTGCAACATCTCCAGATCTTCCCCTTCATAGATATAATCTGAAGCAGGGGATAAGAGCCTTGATTGACGTGGCCCCATGGCTACAACAAGCGGAGGAGCAACGACGGAGCAAGCAAGGAGTAGAGAACGGTAGCAGCGGCACTGTCGCTAAGTTACAAGCAGCGGTGGCAGTGGCGCAACGAAGAATTAGAAGAAGAGGTAGAGGCGAGTGGGGAAATGTCTAAGGGGCGCCCCCGCTGCCCTATTTAACCACGCCCCTAGTGAGGGTAGTGGGATCGCAGGGTGCGGCGAGCCACATGGTGTGGCCATGTATTCACCAAGGGAGCCAATCAGGAGCAAGCCACACAGGAGGATACATAGCGTAGTGGATCGTGTGACGTGACGTGGATCTATGGTTATCGAAGAGGCTCCAACGATTTGACTGTCGTGTAGTAACTCCTGACAGCGCACACAGTAACTGACACACATGCCCTTGAAATGAGGCAAAGGTAATGATTACCTGCCACGTAGGATGCAATGAAGTGTACATGAGAAGGAAAGCATCTAAGTGGGCCAACCCAGATGCGAGAGTATAACCCGGCCAAGGAGAGGTAACTTGGGAAGAGCCAAGGGGGGTCAAACAAAACACCAAGTCACCATAGTAAGCATCCGAGTTAAGTTTAGAATTTTCCAACATAAAAATACCTCGGCAAGAACTAAGATTTCAAGGGTTTGAACCAGTTGTGGCCTTAGCAACTAAAGTTCCTAAGACCGCACCAGCTTTGGGGACAAATGTTGGGGGAATGACCCTAGGTAGGGTCAAGCCGGAGTATAAAGGCAAGGTTTGCCGAGGTATGGCGAAGCCAAAGCAAGTGCTATTCGATGTACCTTAAGGCCGGCCGAGTTACGGTTAACTCGTCCAAGGTGGGATTCACCCAGTTACCTCGGCCGACATTAAGCATATGTCGGCACCCTCAAGTTACTTGTTTGCATGTACTATCAGGGCCGAGTTAGCCATGCATCAGTCGGGTTATAACTTGGCTTACCGGAGAATGAAGGTATCTTCTATGGTCAGCACTTTTCTCTCTCCACTATAGAGTGAGCGCAGAAGACAGAGGTGGGGACAGGCGGTCCTGGCCGACAAAGGTGACGTTGCTAGACCATTCTTGGTTGGGTGACACGGCGCCACAGAGGCTTATGCCATGGCCTCTAGAAAGCAAACGAAGGGAAAAAGGAGTGCACCGCTTTGCTATTTTTGGAGATGCATATTCAGGGAATATGCCCTCCATGTATGCCCTAAATTGTAAACTGGCCTACCCTATATAAGGAGTGCCAAGATCTTCATAGAGGAGGCCGATAATTTTTACTTAGGGAAGAATACTAGAGAGAGTGGTGGGTAGTAGAGAAGTTCATCCTCTTTCTCCCCACGAACAGCTCAAGGAGCACTTGTAAACCACCATCGATCTAGTGAATACAAATCATCTGTGTGTGCAATCACCACACTATCCCTCCCTGGATACCTCTAACGCACTTTGCCCCCATCTTTAGCATATCCATGGAATTTGCCATGCCACCACCATGATAGTGTTCTTTATCTCGCTTCGAAGAGGAGAAGGTGCTCTACATCATCATCTAAGTAGTCCATGCTATCTACTCCATCCAAATTCCGTGAGCAAGGTGGAATCCAACAATAAAGGGCGAATATTGGTGATGAAAGGTATAAAAATTCTGCGACTTCTCCCCACTTGCTTTCATTTGTGAGATATACTATCTTTGCAATTAGCAAACACCTATTGAGACTAGTTCCTCCTATGATTGCTTGGGCTATGCACATTTGATACTTGTAGAATTCCGAGCAAAAGTTGTGAGCGCGCTATCTCATATAGTTATCTTGTATAGTTGTTGGCACAAGGAAGGGGCAAGTGAAAAATAAAAGAAAAGTGAAAAAATAGAAAAAAGAAAAAGAAGAAGAAAAAGAAAGAAACAAGTGCCTCATAGAATAGGAAGCGCAAGCTCGATGAACATCAAATAGGTGGTACTTACTGTGCATATCTTGTAGCCCACCAATATTTCTTGCAATCGAACTAGCGTCTCTCCTTGCACTTGTGTGACATGAGATTATAGTCTTCGCTAGGTAATCATTTGGTTCTTAGCTCGCTTTATCCATCGCACAAGTCCCATTTATCCCACCATGTGTGTTTCCTTGTACATAATTCCTATCTTGTGGATTGACTTCTTTTGTTTGGTGATCATCGTGGTTCTTTACTTGACATTACAACATCTTGATCTCGAATTGTTCTTGGACATGCCACCTTCCATACCCATCCACCATAAGCTTTGTGTGTGTGTGTTTTAGTGGTTAGCTGGTTTTGGTGTTCCACATGAACTTCACTTTACTTGGTTTTTGTTGATCTCAAGTGTGGCCACTTGCACGATACTATCTTCCAAGGTAAATTAAGGTTTGAGTTTGCATCCCTAACCCCCTACTACTTCCATATACACCACTTGGTCTTGTGAATCATGTCTAGGGACTCTAGAACCGAGGATGATATATATGAAGAATCCATGATGAGCCACCATGACTATGACTCCACAAATATAGAGGACATGATGGAGCACTACACCGACAATGGCTCCACATGCTTTGAGGACCCGGAGCACTACACCTATGATGACTCCACATGCTTGGAAGACATGGAGCACGTCATCAATTATGTATCCTCGAGCATGGAAGACTTGGAGCTCCACATCGACAATGGCTCCTCATGCATGGAGTACATGGAGCACTACACCGAAAATGGATCCACATGCTTGGTTATATGGAGTACTACATCAACAAAGACTCCCCAAGCATTGCCGACTTCGAGTGCTACAACGATGACGCCTCACCAAGCATGGAGGACATAGCTAACTTCACCAACTTCGAGGGATCTTCCATGAGCCATGAAGAATACATCACCGCTTGGAGATGGAGAACTACTATGCCCAGCAAGAGGAGGTGCATCATCAAGAAACCATGACCTTCAAGGCCAAGCGTGCCACACCAAAGGGTACCACCTACTTCGATGATCTACCTCCAAGGCATCAAGTGCCACCACCTACATGGCGTCATGCGCCACCATCTCCAAGGTGACAAGCGCCATCACCTCCATGGTGTCAAGCGCCACCATCTCCAAGGCGCCAAGCATCACCATCTCCAAGGCGCCAAGCGCCACCACCTCGAAGGCGTCATGCGCAACAACCTCCAAGGCAACAAGTGCCGCCACCTACAAGAAGAGTGGCGCCCAAACATCATCTTCTCAAATAGGCACCACAAAGCAAGAATCTTCATCGACATACATCCTCTCGTGATCATCTCCAACATCAAGAGGATACAAGATGTCGTCCAAGGCATCTTTGCCACCTCGAGAGCGCCAAGGTCCAACACCTATTGGAGAAGTTGAAAAGCGACCTCATCAAGATTAAGAAGAACATGGACAACAACCTCGCCAAATTTGATGAGTCAAGCTCTCGAAGGCGCCACCTACATCAACCTTCAGCAAGGCACGCCAATGAACTTTGTCTACACCATCATAAGGCACCTTCCACTACTCGTGCCACTACCAAAATGGCACCAAGAGCAAGCCTTCCTCCACACCATCAAGCTTTAACGCCGAGACTTGACATCCTAGATGACGCATGAAACTTCATGGATGAGGAGGACGAAGACCTCTACTTCGCCAAGTTGGACGAGTACATCAAGCATACTACACAAACCAAGGTGCAAGATGGCGATGAAAAGGTCGAGATTGGTGAGCATGGGATTTTCCCTTCACCAAAGGAGGCGCACGGAGTTGAGGAAACCGAGCCTATGCCCATATGCTTGAGATGATGTGGTACCAATCCCATGTGAGTATGAGAGCCACTTAGCCCACTTGAGTGAAAACAAGAGTGAGATGAGCGACTCCACCATACGTGATATTGAGTGATTCCACTTGGAGGGCATGAGTGATACACCGATTGAGTTGAGAGTGGTAGCTGATAGGTCATGTGAGGCCACTTTGATTTCTAACGACTTACCATCTACCTCTAGTGTGTTTTCTCATGATGTGCTAGGTTCCATGGATCAAGAAGTGCCAAGCTTGGAGATGATGATGCCTCCTACCAAGAAGACTTACATGGTGCATGAAGATGATGCTACGCCATGGCTACATCAAGAAGATGAAGAAGTCGCCCACATGGAGGCCAATACTACCACAACACCCACTTCATATGAGAGGTATGAATAAGGTAAAAATAAGGGTGTTGATGATGCCATGATCCCACTTGTGGACATGATGACTTGTGATGATTGGCATGCTATGGATGATATTTGTGACATGACATATGACTCATTGCTATTTCCATGTGATACTTTGCCTTTGCATCATGTTGAGCATGTGAAATTATTTGATTGTAATGATGTTGCCATAAACATGCCATGCTCTAAACATTATGTTAATGATATCATTCCTTGCACTTTGTTGAACAATTGCTCTTTCCAATGTTTTGCTTGCAATGATGTTAAAAAGGGCACCTCTCGGACCATGCTTTGTCATGAGTGTTTTACAATTTCTCCCGTAGCTAGCAATAATACGGATGATTGCTCTTTCACTTTTTTTTCTTGCAACAATAATTATCATATGATTTCTATTGATATGCCCCCATAGATTTCTCAAATTTGGAGTTTTTGGTAAATGACATGATAAGCGTGTTCCCCACTTGCATACTCACCATACATCTATTTTACACTTGATTGACACTCATGGTGATGTGAACAAGAAGAGATACGTCATGATGGATGATGTGTTTCTCTACCATGCACCCACATTCTTCCCTTTGTGTATTATGTGTGTAGGTACCTACATGTGTCAACCTCGGTTGAGCACAATTTGACAAAAAGAGCTCTAGAGAGCATCGCCCAAGTGAGTTTAAGATCGAACCCAGCTCTGATACCTTTTGCATGCTTTGCATCTTTCATGTTTAACTATTGCTCTTTCCTTGCAAGTATGTTAATGGTATTCTTTCACCTTATGACAATCAAGTTTTTTTTCTTTTGGATATTGACGCTTTGTGTGTTGCAAAAAAAATATTGAACAATTTCTCTTTCCAATGTTTTGTGTGCAACCATAATGCCATTAGGAGCATGTATTGTCATGAGAGCTTCCAAGTCTCTCGTATTGTTTTCAAACATGTTGCTTTTGCTTCTGCTTGTGATACTCATATGCCCATGATTTTGGATTTTGATGATTTGTGTATGGCATCCAACATATTGAACAATTGTTCTTTCCAATGGTTGGTTTGCACACATAATGATGTTATTTTGGATATTCTTCCTCATGTGTTTTTGCCGAATTCTCCTATTCTTTCATCAAAGATGTTGATAAATATCTTAGTCAAATGCTTCGTGTGCCACACTAAGATGTTTTATGGAGTTTTTGAGTTCCCACATTTGGATGAGGTTCAAACGATTTCCATGCACTTTGACCTTGCATATGCATCCCATTTGCTATACTTGAGTTGTGATAATAGTGTTGTGAACAAGAATGGACATGCCACAAATGACATGCTACTCTATCAAACACAAACATATGTTGCTTGGTCTTTGTTGTGTGAAGGTACAATTGCATACGCGTCAACCTATATGTGCCATGTGTTGACAAGACGAACCATAGAGAGTTAGCTATGGATTCCCTTCATCGAGCTATCTCTACACCATAAGGTGACTTCCTTCTACTTGAGGACTCATGCTATAATATTCATGAATTTCCTACACTTTGAGTGTTGCTTCGCTTTTATTGTGAGATTCGTAGGCTTCATGGAAAGTGAAAAACATTCAATTGTTGTCAAGTCAATCTTACCTAGGATGAGTATATGGTGAACCCAAGAATCAAGAACGTGTATCGACCACTTCTACTTTGTAATGAGCATGTAGAGTCGAGGATGACTCTTTTTGAAGGGGGATATGATGTAGCCCAACCTACGGTCGTTACCACATCATGGTATCCAACTTATACCAAGTCATCATGGACTTCAAAGGTGAATCCTATCCTCTATGCGAGTACACTTCCTACCCTATTGAATGGTATAATACTTCATACTACATCCTATGACCATGCTAGGTTCACATAACCAAGTATGGAGACAAGGGAGGAAGCCCGGAGCATCAAGCCCGACAAGACGGAGGCTTGGAAGAGGAGAAGGAAGAGACAGGAACGAGCAGTACTACCGCTCCCATCAGTGGTACTACCGCGCCCCAGTACTACCGCTCACCTCAGAAGTACTACCGCACGGACCCATGGACCTCCACCTACTCCTCTATTGCCACTAGTACTACCGGACCTGGAGACCACCTGCCACAGGAGCCGGAGCTACCACTCCACCAAAAGCTGCTACCGCTACCATCCGGTACTACCGGACCCGAGAACCGGTACTACTAGTCAGCATAGTGCATGCGCGCACAACAACTGGGCCACAACCTATGTATCTCCTTATTATGTTCCAACCCTATTTTTATGCCCAAACTACCCCTATGTAAGTGGATGGCCTATAAATAGATCCCCCACCCCCTCATGTATCCCTTAGGCATAGATGATAGACTAAAGACAACCCCCTTTGTGGAATCTCTAGTTTTGCCTCATCCCGTTCTACCAAAGGGGACCGACTATCGTCACCAACCTCGTTGGAGTTTGTATCATGCCTCCATCGTTGTACAAGGCCTACGTTTGCGAGTGCGTGAATGTAGTTGTTAAGACCCTCTCCAAGGTGTTCTTCCCTCTCCACTTGGGATTGAGGGGGCACGTTGATAAATCTTTCCTCTCCACTTGTTCCGTCTTAGGTCTGTTCGACAACAGCATTCACTGCTGACATCATGCAAAATGCCACGTGCAAACACCGTTAATTACCAGTTACCGTCGTTAACGGCCACAAAAACCGTGGTAGAAGTCAGGCCTAGCCAAGGCCTGCTCATAATTAAGTGGGCCGACCCATCAACAAAGTCCAATAAGATTACGGCCCATTACTGTTTCATCCGACAATGTTTGAAATGGGCCCAAAGATGTGGCTAGAAGCGGCCCGCGAATTTCAGGCACATTACTGTTTCGGCCTACAAAAGCCCACACTTTTAGAATACTGTGCGGCCCGTTAACAGGCTGCGTTAAGTAGGCCTGATATTGTTAAAGCCCACAATTAGCCCGTCACTGTTCTCACAGCTCGTCATGGGCCGCCTACGAACGGCCCACTTTTTGAGAAGGTCCGATACTATTCTGGCCTTTTACTATTCTGGCTCGTTACTATTCTGGCCATCTACTATTCATGTTCATTACTGTTGTGGCCCTTTACTGTTCTGGCCCGTTACTGTGCTAGTTGCCCCTATTCTGGCCTATTACTATTTAGGCATGTTACTATTCTGGCCAATTAGTATTCTGGCATGTTACTGTGCTCGATTGCCACTGTTCTGGTCTGCTGGTGTTTTGGCCTGCTACTGTTTAGCCTGTTACTATTTTGGCCTATTACTGTTTCGGCCTGTTACTGTGCCGGTCTGTTACTGTTTTGGCATGTTGCTGTTTTAGCCAGTTACCATTGCTGTTTTCGTCTATCACTGTGTTGTCATGTTGCTGTTTTGGCCAGTTACCATTCTTGTTTCGGTAATTCTGAAACCTGATCGACCTGGGTGGCGCGGTTATGGTACCGCCATGTATGGACGGCGTCAACTAAATGTCTACATGGCCTATGCGAGTTATCTAGATATTACATTAGCCGCAAACTTCTTAAAAATATGAACAAAAGGGAAAGAAAATTTAGCACTTCAGTTGCGAATCAAGTTGATAGCAGAGTCCTCAATTTGCTTTCTCAATCCATCAACTGCATCTCCCTTTGAGTGTGACAACTACATTGGAAAACCACCTTGAGATATGATCTTGCAGTCCCCTCTTTGGTGGCGATAGCAATAATTGCTGTCTGAAACTAACTAATAACAAGTTAATACAGCAAAGACGACAAACTACTCATAGGTAAGAATGAACCAGATAGGAATTATAACTGCACAATACAAACTTGTAGAGCAGGAATGCAAACCATGAATGAACTATATAGTAGAGGATAGTTATGTCGTTGCCTAGGACGAACCAGAACCAGATATGAGATATAATGGTGTGGCTTGTGAACCTATAGAACAGGATAAACAAGCATTAGACAATTATGCCAACAATGAAATAAGCAATCAAACAAAGTGTTTCTTAGAATTTCAGTATAAACTAGCAAGGTCATTTCAGCAAATATATATGGAAGCAGTGGTATCTCCTGGAATGCAAGAGACATTGGGTGACTCGGAATTTGCGGTGAGCTACACAATGACATGCAGTTAATGTCATAGCTAAGAATGAACCACGTAGAATTATAACCGCATCATCCCAGAACTTGTTGAGTAGGAATGGAAAACACGAATGAACTATACAATAAAGAATAATTATGCCGTTGCTTAGGACGAACCATCACCAGATACATAAAATATATAATGGCATCACTAGTGGACCTGTAGGCTGTGCAAACCAACATGTTCAGTGTTGCCTTTTTGAGCTCTACACCAAGAAAACGAAAATAGTCAGTGTTGCAACTTTTGAAGAACCAGATGGCAACAACAAAATTATAATCGAACTAGTACGAAGAGTTTGAACGTGTACCACAGGATAGCAAAACGATGCAGGGAGGAAATAATAGCAGGAACTTAGCTCAGGAATAACCAGATAGAGTCAGTAACTATGTAGCAGGGAATCCACACTAATATTTTCCACTAACATTACATTTTTCAAGAACTACACAATAGCAGCAATTTACTGATGTACGGAGCAGCTAAGATAAGAACATGTGCATGAAAAAATAACAGACATGTGCATGACTTGATATTTGTAGAGCAGCGAATGCAAACCAACATGTCTAATGACATTGTATGTACTAGCACGAAGAACAAGTGTGCCCTGTGACTTGCATGTACTAGCACGATTACAAAAATGCAGTTCACTGCAACAAGCTTGAACCTGCTATACCACTGAAAAAACAAAAACAAGTTAGAGATTTAGTTAACCTTGGTCGGAGAGGCGTCTAAGCATCGTCAGTACCGTGCGAGTAACGCCCAGGTCACCGAGGGTGTTGTGGTTGCGGTGGCTGTTGGCGTCGGGGAAGTAGATGTTGGGCGGTCGCTGCTGGCTTGAAAGCGGTGGACGAGAGCATCGTTGAGGCAGATCCGGTGCAGTGAATGGCGACGGCTGTGCAGCTGGTCTGGAGCGGTGGACATGGAACTCTTTGAACTAGATCACGCCCGGTGGACACCGATGAAGCGGATCCGATATGGTTGGGTAGCTTTTGGCGGCGAGCAAGCAGAGCTTGGGCGGTCGGTGACGCCATCGGCATGGTGAATGACACCGCAGCTCCTAGATCTGGTAGGTGAGCGTCGGTGAAGTGGCTGCGCAGCGGTGCATGAGACCGTAGCTCAAGCCGGTGCGTGCGGTGGTCGTGGAGGGGACATAGGAGCTTGGGATTTTTGGGAGGGCCGGCGGGAAAAACTGGGGGAATCGGGACCATAGAGGTGAGTAGAAAAAATAATTACGATCGTGCCCCCAAGCTATTGACTTTAGCATGCCCATTTGTCATTTGAACAATGGGTAGATTTGGAATTTTAAATTCTAAAGTTTTTGAAACGGAAGGGCACGAAATGCTTCAAGGCTGGTGTGTGGTTTTGCCGCTCGATTGAGAATTTGAATTTGGCTTACGCCCATCTAATAATAATAGAAAAATGGTACCCCCCAGTCGATGGGATATTTTAGCTCAAAGTTTTTGAAACGGTGGGGCAGGAAATGCTTGGTAGGTGGGTGATTTTGCCGCTCGATTGAGATTTTGAATTTGGCTAGCCTCCATCTACTAATAGAAAAAAGGTAGTAGACCCTATGCTATCTGTCCAGGAATTCAAGGCCGAGAGTCACATCAACTGATCATCCATAAACATTTTTTTTGCATAGAAACTTGGATACCTTCCATTCACACAGCATAGGCGGTAAATTTTGCCGCTTTACTTAGATTTTAAATTTGTCTAGGGTCCATGTAATAATATAAAAATGGTACTACCTCGGTGGGTGATTTTGCCTGAATATGTTGGAAACAGAGGGGGTGCGAAATGCTTCGGGGTCGGTGGGTTATTTTCCCGCTCGATTATGATTTTGAATTTGGCTACCGGCCAAGTTTTTATTACTATAAAAAGGTCGTGTAGTTCGAATGCCATCTGGTCAGGAATTTAAGGCGAGACTCACATTAACTCATGCCTCCGATTCAAATGGGGTAGGCGGTAGGTTTTGGCGGTCGATAGTGATTTTGAATTTAGAGATTGTCCAAAGAATAATTAAAAAAATAGGCCATTCTCCCTCTATTTCAGGGGTCCAAGTCAGGGCGAGTGATTATCTACCACGCGTATGAAAATGCAGATCTCCGATACAAGCATATTTGTTTAACATAACAACAAACAAATGTCTGAAGTAGCTCTGATTCAAACATGTGAAAATGGTGTGCAACCAAGGTCTACTAATTATTTAGGTGTCGGCACAGACTCTTCTATAGGAAGCACTAACTAAATGGTAGTACAAATTCAGATCAAATAAAAAGCATGCTACGAAACAAATACTCCTACTACAACATACTATCAAAACACAAAGACCAGCTAAAGTATATGTAGAATAAATAAAACAAGATTTCATCACGCATACACTACTATATAGAGAACACCATTTCATTATATAAAACAATGTTTTATCAGACACACATAGGCCCCCAAAATGAACAGATAGCTCTAATATTCCAGCCCCTGCCGCTATGACTGCAGCACAAACAAAGGTGTCGCCACAGTTCCATCAGCTACCAAAACAAACAAATATCAGACCGCGGCTCCAAATGACCCAACCTAGGAAAACACATGCTTTCCCAAACAAGCCTTGCTTTTTCATCCGAGTGTTATTTTCATCTCCTTGATGTTGCAGTCTGAATCAGCTGTGTTGCTGACATGACTCCCTTTTCATTTCTTTGATTTAGCACTCCGAATCACGTCGGTTGCTGAAGGAAATGAACAAAATGATCAGCAAAATCGTAGGTGCACAAAAATGCAAGGGTTGCACATGAATGACTGCACTAACTGGGTGTCATAATGTAGGGATGTAAAGAACACCAATGTTTACGAGATCTGAACTTCTTAGACTTCATGCTGATGAGATCTAATTCGAATACTCCCTCCTTCGCACATATAACTACCATTTCTCTATCCTCAAATGTGCAGAGTAACCTTACTACATCTTTCCCACCATATGCCCATGATTTATCAAGGCCAAGGAGAGTATCCAACTCAACCTTTATATGAGGCACCCAAGCTTCCCATTTGCCTGTTGATGATCTTGCACTGGACCACGTGTTTAGACTGAAGTATCTTATAACCGCAAGGGCAACATCTCCATTATGCCCTTAGCGATGAAAAAATTGCGTCTGGAAATATCATGTGTCTCATGGGGGCACTCAATATAACACAGTTTTGTTGTCACGTTATCGAAGGCAATTATATATGTGGAGTTCATTGTTGGCCAGTACAAAATGTCCCCTATGAGAGTTGACGGCCTGCAATCAATCTTAGCCAGCATCTCAGCAGGTTCAATCTAGTTCTCCCATTTTCCTAACTCTGATGAGTACCTCTGCACCAGTGCTTGGTTACCATTGGTTACTATCCAAACAAGCCAGAAACTACTGCAACCGTGTGAAGACATTTGCCCACGGTTTCTTGAACAGAGAATTGTGCCACTATCATACTCACGTCTCCTCCAAATTGGTGGTTCTGGTATCACTGTTTCACTTCCACTGATTGGATCCCAGGCCTTTATCATGTTAGACCCTTGTGGATAATGAAGTAGCACCCTACCGTTGCGACATCCGAGTACATATGGTTTGTAGGCTTTATGTACTTCCACTAGCCTGTTCAGCTTCTGGAAGATGGATTGGTCAAGATTATGATATGTTAAGAATCGAGCGTCCTTGGAGCTGTTGGTGAAAAACCCAAGTAATGGCATTCCTCTGTTGTGTGAAAGGGTTAGCCTTTTGAAATCATTGCTTCCCATGAAGTCCATCCAACATTTTTGGGCGACTGATGCCCTCAGTATGCAAGATGGGTGCGGAGGAAGCTTGACAAGAATCTGACCAAATACATCGCCTAGCAAGTCGCTGATTGTTGCATATGTTCTTCCACCAAAGCTGGTAGGATGATGCAAATAGCACAAGTGCATCATCAGAATTAAGTAAACAGCATAATGCACAATGCACAATCCTAAAAAAAAGAATTAAGTAAACACCACAATGCATCATACATTCTGACAGGAAAATTTATCATCAAAATTTCCTAAACTGCACCCATCTGAAAAACTACCTAAAAAGCAGAGTCTATCAACAAAATAACCTAAACAGCACAAGGAATCAATCAGAGTAGTACGAAAGCACCACAAAATGCTTCAGTGTGTCGAAACTAGACAAATGGAATGAAGAACTTTTTTTAGGTCACCGACGAGGATAGAAAGGCCCCCACCTAAATTTTCTGGTTTTATCATAAAGAAGAGGAGAAAAAATGGATGCAACTTCAGTGACTTGGTGAACCCAAGTCTCACGGTGACTTTCCCGAGGATCCACCTTCCATCTTAGATCAAACATATGACAATAGTTCATATTTTGAACTAAAAAGTAAAACTATTCGAAAAAATTGACAAAAAATCAGTAAATCATCGGTTCCTAGGTTTGAATCCTATGAAAGTTTCATCCCATTTGGATTACTAGTTTGTGATTAAATAGATTTTCATGTTTAAACTAATATCCACTACGTCCAGAAAAAACCCCGGAGCAGAATACACAAAAGAGGGAGGAAGTCAGGGAGACAAAATCCAACGCAGAACTTACAATGGGGTCGACGAGTTTTGAGCAGATGGAGCAGGTGCTACCGATGAATGACGAGCCACAGCCGTTGACGCTGAAGAAGCACGACCACGAGCTGACACATTCCTAGCCTCCCACGCATCCGTCGCTTTGGCAGCAGAAGCCAACATAGTCGAATTTGTTCCAGCAGCAGCGGACGAGGATTTCGACTTCGCCTCCACTACTTTCCAAGCATCACTCAACACTGCCCAAGACTCCGATGCGGTCCAAGCATCGGCCTCCGCATCCGCTTCACATGTATCCGCAGGTGCTGCTTTAGCATCCACCTCTGCTTTACAAGCATCCGCCGATGCAGCAAATGCATCCGCCAACACCGATTCCATTTCCCGTAAACGCCACATGCTTATTTAGCTTGCAATGCCCAAAAATAAATGCATTCTATCCTTCAGAAAGCCCGTAATGGCTGGAGGATGGGGGCGTACATACCAGCGAATGGCGGTGCGGTGGTGTTCAATGGTGGAGCGGCAGGGCCGGTCCGGTCGAGGGAGGGCGGCCAGTCAGAGAATATGACGATGGGGTCGAGGGGCAGATGACTAAGCTACCTAGAACTCGAAACTAACTTTCGCCCCACTATTTTTTTTGTAAACCCCGCTTTTTTTAGGGGAAACCATGGCTGTATTAACAGTAGCAACCACACGACTGATACAAGTTTTTGCACTTGCGTTGCTCAGTTTCCCGCCTACAGACATCAAGTTTGTGCACTTATTCATGTTATACAATCAATTGCTGGGTAAAATATTCCAGGTGGTAGAAGCCTGCCCTTTCTATGAGATCAAGATCTAGACTTGAAACATCAACCTGAAATTCCACAATCTACAACTATTTTTTTTGCTTTACTACCAGAAACATGCTAAAAAATCACTCGCAACTGGCATTAACATCATCATTAACAGATCTAGAAGGGAAAAAATTGAAAGATAAAAAACCACCGCAAGTTCGAATAAGATGACTATTGTTGCCAAATATAGTTACGTAAAGGTAGGTCCAATATATATGTCATAATAGTACATCAAATATATAGATTCGTCGACACCACACACCAGTAGAGCAAAAAAACAGTTACAGTACCTGACTTAACAAACAGTCATCCTCACAAGAGAGCCAAACCGTTCAAAAATGAAAGTAGAGCGGTCCATATGGTTTACAGATTTCCTCACCTTTTGCAGGATCAGGACTGTATGGGCGTGGAGAATCTCAAATTTCTGTCATGGTCTCATCTGCTTCTAGGGCGAAATTGAAAAGATTCCCCCCCTCTCTTTTTGCGAAAACCCATTACAAAATGGAGACGCTCACAAATACATACACACACTCACCCCTATGAATGCAGGTACGCATACCCTACACCTATGAGCACTTCAGAAATACTGGATCTTGACACTGATCCCGCGGGGCTTGAGCTTGACAAAGTCACCATAGGCACCTCGCTAAATATTAACGGGAATGTCGCCTCTCACTACCCTCATAACTATCCTTCAAAGTCGAGCCCCGAGGCTTCGTGGCGAAGGAAGTGCTAGGGGATTGGAGCTCATATTCGTTGGTTGCTGACTGCTATGGGATGTAATTGAACCACTAATAATGTGGCACTCGGTAGTGAGACCTGATACATTGCAAATGTATCTATGATTTTTGATGTTCCATGCTTGGTTTTATCCACTTTCTTGTGTTTTGTTCCAACTTTGGAGTACTTTTCATATGATTTCTTGGACTAACCAATTAATAAGAGCCACAGTGCCAGCTGCCAGTTTTCTGCTCTTTTTGGTTCCAGGAAAGTCAGAAAATGAATATTCTCGGAATTGGACAAGACAAAAGCCAAAGTGCCTATTTTTCCGGAAGACATCAAGTGCCAGAATACGAGACGGAGAAGGGCTAGAGGGTGGCCACACCACCTGGCCACGCGGCCAGGCCTGACCCGTGCCAGGGGGTGAGGGGGTGGTGTGGCCAGCCCAGGCACCCCCTCGGCCTCTCCTTCCGCCTATAAGATGCCCTCGGGACGAAAACCCTAAGTGCCCGATCAAAAATCCATGAAAGAGTCTGTAGCCACCGTCATCTCCATCCCTAGATCGGGAGGGATCTGAAGCTCTTCCCGGCACCATACCGGAGAGGGGAATTCACCCTGGAGGCCTTCTTCATCACCATGCAATCCTCGGGTGTGATGCGTGAGTAGTTCATCCTTGGACTACGGATCCATGTAGTAGCTAGATGGCTGGTTCTCCTCCTTTGTGCTTTCATGTCTAGATCTTGTGAGATCCGTTCATGATCAAGATCATCTATTTGTAATTCTGCATGTTGTGTTTGCGGGGATCCGATGGATATTGAGATGCTATTTCAGATTGATTATTGATTCTATCATGTCTTTGTTATTTGTGATCTTGCATGCTTTTCGTTGTTAGTAGCTATCTTGGCCAAGTAGATGCTAACAACTCCAAGAGTTAGTATTTATGCTCGATAGTGGGTTCATGCCTTTGGTAATCTGGGGATGTGACAGAAATCTCTAAGGTACTAGATGTGTTGTTGCTACTAGGGAGAAACCAACAATCCTTTGTTTATAGAACAATCGTATTGTTTACTTTACACGCAGTTCGTAAAGCAATAATATGTTGCTTGCAACTTAATACTGGAGGGGGTTCGGATGATAACCTGAAGGTGGATTATTAGTCATAGATGCAGTTGGATGGCGGTCTATGTATAATGTTGTAATGCCCAATCAAGTTTCAAAGGAGTCAAGATGATTAGTATATGCATGTATTGCTTTCTTGGTGTTTGTCAATTGCCCCGCTGTAATTTGTTCACCTAGCATGTTATCTATCTAAGGAGAGCCACCTCTAGTGAACTATGGATCCCGGTCCTTTTTCTTTACATATAAAACGCACACGCTCACAAATGCATACACACACTCACCCCTATGAATGCATGAACGCACATCCTACCCCTATGAGAACCTCTGAAGGATTGTGTCTCCAGGCTGTCCCGTGGGGTGGGGGGGCTTGAGATTGACGAAGTCACCATAGACACCTACTGCCCTCGTAACCATCCTTCAAAGCCGAGCGTCGAGGCTTCATCGAGAAGGAAGAGCTAGAGGAGTCATATCTAATATTGATTGGCTGCTATAGGATATAACTAGACCACTAATAACAATGGGGCCCCACGGTAGTGAGCCCATTGGCCCCAGACATCAAAGCAAGCACAGTGTCAAGTCTTAAACATATATTTTAACGGTGGAGTGGGTAGTGCTAACAAAAAAATTCTTCAAGGTGATTCTAGTGCTAGACTTATGTCTAAGAGAATCAATTGGGAGGGCCCACTATTCAGTGGATAATAGTCTGTTTTTCTTTTTAGCATGGTTGTGTGGACCCACTTCAGTTCTAAACGCTGGACCAAAAGTAGTTTTCGTAGCTACTTCTAGACACTGCACACGTCCTTACTATACGTAGCTTAGAAATTTACTAGCCTCGTGTCTAAGAAAATTGTAAGTTTCTTTGAAAGTTTTTCGAAAAAGCTTTTGGAGGTACCCATCGAGGGGTCAATTAATATATCACAAAACACCAAGAGTTTTGACAATAGGTTTAACTTCTTGCTAAGATATATTTTGCATCTTGGCGATTTAACGAAATTAGGTCAAACTTGAGCTACAAGTAAGCGCGATATAGATTGCTCTTGAATTAAATGTCTTTTCAGAGGTCTATAGGTGCATCTTGTTGTAGTAAACAATCCATCACTATGAGTTTCCTACTATCTCAGGAAAGAACATTCTCAATTTTTCTGAGTGTGATGACGAGATTGTTCTTTTCCGTAAAGCAAGTCTGAAGAATATGGATCTGAATGACACACATATTGTGTAAATCAATCAAGTGGGCAAGTTTTTAGACATATATTGTGGACCAACATGTTGTACTTATGATTTCCCATGTTTTATGAGTTCTCAAACTTCCTAGCTAACTTTGCCCACTTGATTGATTTTATGCCGATTTATCTAAATTATTAGGTACAAATTGCACTACCACAAGTAAATTGTAGGTTGCTTTGAAAGTTTGACGAAAGATCTCTCTTGGAGGTACCCATATATATCGGGGGGAGGGGTCAACTAATATATGGGAAACCACCAAGAGTTTTGATGATATATAGGTACAGTTCAACTTCTTGCTAAGATTTTGCATCAATTTAATGAAATTAAGTTAGACTTGAGCTACAAGTAAGCATGATAGACTGCTCTTGAATTAAATGTCTTTTCAAAGGTAGATGCATCTTCTTGTAGTAAACAATGTCGTCGGTGTGAGTTTCCAACTACTAGGAAATGACATTCTCAATTTTCCAAGTGATGTCATGATCATTCTCTCCCGTAAAGGAAGTCCGAAGAATATTTATCTAAATAAATGCCACAAGCCAAAATTTTCACACGCACACACACACACGCACACACACAGGCATGTGCCACACTCGTATCTACTATATGAAATGTGATTTAACGAACATTAAGTTGTTATTAACCAATAGTATTGTTAGAGAAAAAGGCATACATTAAGTATATTAATAATAACTATCTAGAACATGGTGGAGTTTCCTCTAGATATTATTCAACATGAATCCAACTACTGTAAACTATTGGATCTAACAGCCCAATGGTCACGATTGGTACTATGGATCCAATTCAAAACTGCCTACCTCACTCCACCCACTTGAATGACTTTATGTCGATTTATCAAAAATAGGTCAGATTTGAACTAGTATAAGTAAATTTTAGGTTACGGTGAAAGTTCTACGAAAAATCTTTTGGAGGTACCCATCGGGGGTCATAATTAATATATGAGAAACCATCTAACAAGAGTTTTGACGACAAGTTGGATCAAGACTCACAAATCCAAATATTTTGCTAACTATTGGATCTTCTTTTCCATTCCTAGCATCTAAAAAGATTCTACTAATGGTCTTGATGAGAACGATGAACGCTAATATGCGCAAACCTCAAAACACACACTTCATTGCTCAGTTTTAGAGTCCTTGTGCTAAACACATGGACTTTTGGATGCAATTTTCATTTTTTTATGAGTTCCTTGATATGTAACTTGTACTTCCACCGACCGTGTTCACTCTCAAGCACATCACACCTACTAGACCAACCATTAGATCGGCCATTCGTAGTACTTCTTATTATCTTATCTTTATCTTATCCTATCTCTTACAATACCATACCACACATTACATATAGTGTACGAATTAACTTTGGACATTGACCGTTGGATCAAGACTGGCAAATCCAAACATTGCTAACTGTTGGATCTTCTTTTCTATTCTTAGCGTCTATAAAGATTCTACTAATAGTCTTTAGCATGATGACCGCTAGTTTACATAAACCTCTAGATCAAAACACACACTTCATTGCTTAGTTTCAAGGTCATCCTTGTGCTAAATGCATGGAATTGGATGCAATTTTCATTTTTTATGAGGTCCTTGATGTAAATTGTAATTCTACCTACCGTGTTAACTCTTGAAGCACATCGTTTCTTACGAGACCTACCGTTAGATCGGCCATTCGTAGTACTTCTTATATTACCTTTATCTTTGTCTCTTATCTCTTACAATACCATGCATACCACCACTACATAGTGTAGCGATTAACTTATTTGAACATTGACCGTTGGATCAAGACTGGCAAATCCCAACATTGCCAACCGTTGGATCTTCTTTTCCATTCTTAGCATCTAGAAAGATTCTACTGATAGTATTTAGCACGATGAACACTAGTATGCACAAACCTCAAAACACATAGTACTTCATTACTCGGTTTAAGGGTCCTTGTGCTAAATGCATAGACTTGTTGGATGCAATTTTCATTTTTATGAGGTCCTTAATATAACTTGTACTTCCACTGACCGTGTTAACTCGCTCTTACGAGACCTACCATTAGATCGGCCATTTGCAGTAATTCTTATCTTATCTTTATCTTGTCTCTTATCTCTTACAATACCCTACTACTACATATAGTGCAGAGATTAACTTTGAACATTAAGAGTTGGATCAAGACTGGCAAATCCAAACATCATTGCTTACCGTTGGATCTTCTTTTCCATTCTTAGCATCTAGAAAGATTCTACTCATAGTCTTTAGCACGATGAACGCTAGTATGCGCAAACCTCAAAACACAGTACTTCATTGCTCAGTTTCAGGGTCCTTTGCTAAATGCATGGACGGACTTGGATGTAATTTTCATTCTTTATGAGGTCCTTGATGTAACTTGTATGTACTTCCACCGACCATGTTAACTCTCAAGCACCTCGCTCCTACGAGACCTACCAAGGTTAAAAGAAAATGCAACCGCCCCAATTATCACACAAACTGGACCACGGTTTCTTATACGTAATACCCAAGTTTTTAGTACTAGGATTCTGAGCTAACTTCGCGCACTTCAGTGACTTCTTGTAAATTTAACGAAATTAAGTAAAACTCTAGCTACAAGTAAGTGTGATAGATTGCTCTTGAATTAATTGTCTTTTTTCAGAGGTACATGTGTGTATCTTGTTGTAGTAAACAATGTCATCGATGTGAGTTTCCAACAATTAGGAAAGAAAATTCTCAGTTTTCTGAGTGATGACGAGATGATTCTTTTCCGTAACAAAAGTCCGAAGAATATAAATCTCAATGCCATAAGCCAAGCTTCTAGACATATTAGCTAGGTGGACCAATGTGTTTTACTTACGATTCTCATGTTTTATGAGTTTTCAAGGTTCCTAGCTGACCCAGTCCACTTGTTAAATGACTTTATGTCGATGTATCAAAATAAAAGGTCAAATTTGAACTACAAGCAATAAATTGTAGCTTGGTTTGAAAGTTTTATGTAAAAAGCTTTTGGGGGTACCCATCGAGCGGTCAATTAATATATTAGTTGAGACTATTCGACTTCTAGCTACTAAGATTTTGCCTCTTGAAAATTTTGAAACCCTTTTGAAAACGATCACATGAAATAAGGAGTGAGGGGAAATGATTTTTCTATTCTCTATGGTCAACACACAAGCTTGAGGTGCACCTTAGGCTTAAAGATACTTTATAGTTTCCACTATGTAGAAGGTGAACCTTAGCGGATGCCACATACTAGGCCTTATTAAGGTGTGCTTTTTATCTATATATATCTACTACTATAATGGAGCAGTTTTGAATTGGATCCATATATAACACCAACCTTGACCTTTGGGCTATTAGGTCCAATGGTTCAGAGCAGCTAGATTCGTGTTGAATAGTACCTAGAGCAAACACCACCATGTTCTAGAACCATCATGTCACCAACCCCAAAATTTCAAAGCACAGTAGGTTGTATTCTTAATATGTGTAGATAGTTATTATTAATAGACTTAATTTATGCATTTTGGGGGTGGTGACATGATGGTTCTAGAACATGGTGGAGTTTGCTCTAGGTCTGTACTCCCTCGCTCCTTCCAAAAATATAAGGCACCTAAGGATTGGTCAAATGTCAAACCTTACTAACTTTGACCAAATATTTAGAAAAGAATATCTACATCTACAATATTGAATGGACATATTAAGAAAATATACTTTATGGTGAATCTATTGATATTAATTTAGTATTCTAAATTTTTATATTTTTGTGTATAATCATTGTCAAACTTAAAAAATGTTGACTTTTGACTAATCCTTAGGCGCCTTATATTTTGGCGGAGGGAGTACTATTCAACATGAATCCATTTTCTCTGAACCACGAGATCTAACAGCCCAACGATCATGATTAGTGCTATGGATCCAATTCAAAACTGCTCCACTATAGTAGTATAAGTAGAGAGAATACAGTCTACTGTGCTATGAAATTTTGGGGGTGGTGACATGATGGTTCTAGAACATGCATGTTGGAGTTTGCTCTAGGTACTATTCAACACGAATCCAGCTTCTTTGACATGATGGTCTCCATCATACTAGAATCTTCTCCTTCGTTTCTCTAGACCATGTTACCATAAATTTCAAGTGTTAGGTAGCTAATAATCTTTGACTTCTACACATGATGATACAAAGTATAAGAACCAAATATATACCCATACTTTATAGGTGTTGATCAAATTTATATTTTTCCACTTTAACTATTACTAGTAAGTTGTATGTGCCTTGCACGTGATACTCGGATAGTAGACGTATGACATATCAATATACAATTATAATTGGTAAAGCACAAAAAGTATAAATTTGATCAACATCTATAAAGTATGGGTGTATATATTTGGTCCTTGTACTTTGTATCATCATGTAGAAGTAAAAGATTATTAGCTACCTAACACATGAAATTTTTGATAACACGGTCTAGAGAAACAAGGGAGAAGATTCTAGTATAATTGAGAAGTGTGTTTTGAGATTGTGCATAGAATTCATTATGCCGAAGACTATCAATAGAATCTTATAGATGATAGGATTTAAAAGAAGATCCAACGGCTCTAAAAGCTGGGATTCGCAAGTATTGATCAAACGGTCAACATTCAACGTTATTCGTACACTATCTAGTGGTTTGTAATGAAGACTATCAATAGAATCTTCAAGATTCTAGAATGGAAAAGAAGATCCAATGGCCGGAAATGTTGAGTCACGAGTCTTGATCCATTGGTCAATATTCAAAGTTGTCTATACACTATATAGTGGTAAGATCGTGTAGAAGTCAACGATTATTAGCTACTAGTAAGTTGCACGTGAGACTCAGATAGTAGACGTACGATATATCATCATCACTATATACAATTATAATTGGTAAAGCACAAAAATTATAAATTTGATCAACATCTATAAAGTATGGGTGTATATTTTCTCCTTGTACTTTGTATCGTCATGTAGAAATCAAAGATTATTTAGCTACCAAACAAATGAAATTTTTGATAACGTGGTCTAAAGAAACATGGACTAGCTTCTAGTATGATGGAGAAGTGTGTTTTGAGGTTTGTGCATAGCATTCATTATGTCGAAGACTATCAATAGATTCTTCTAGAAGCTGGAATAGAAAAGAAGATCCAACAGCTATAAATGCTAGGATTCGTGAATCTTGATCCAACAGTCAACATTCAAAGTTATTCATACACTATATAGTGGTATATAATTTTATATAGTGATGATATGACAGACGTGTATTATCTCATCACTATATAGTGTACGAATCACTTTGAATGTTGACCGTTGGATCAAGACTCATGAATCCCTGCATTTCTAGCCATTGAATCTTCTTTTCCATTCTAGCATTTAGAAGATTCTATTGATAGTCTTCGGCATAATGAATGCTATGCACAAAACCTCAAAATACACTTCTCCGTCATACTAGAAGCTTCTCCCTTATTTCTCTAGACCATGTTATCAAAAACAAATCATGTGTTAGGTAGCTAATAATCTTTGACTTCTACATGATGATACAAAGTACAAGGACCAAATGTACACCCATACTTTATAGATGTTGATCAAATTTATAATTTTTTGTGTTTTACCAATTATAATTGTATATAGTGATGATGTATCATACGTCTACTATCTGAGTCTCATGTGCAACTTACTAGTAGCTAATAATCGTTGACTTCTACATGATCTTGCCACTATATAGTGTACAAACAACTTTGAATATTGACTGTTGGATCAAGACTCACGAATCCCAACATTTCTAGTCGCTGGATCTTCTTTTCCATTCTAGCATCTTGAAGATTCTACTGATAGTCTTCATTACAAACCACAATATAATGTACGGATAACTTTCAATGTTAACCGTTGGATCAAGATTCGCAAATCCCAGCATTTCTAGTCGTTGGATCTTCTTTTCCATTCTAGCATCTAGAAGATTCTATTGATAGTCTTGAACACAATGTATGCACTATGCATAAACCTCTCAAAACACACTTCTCCATCATACTAGAATCTTCTCCCTCGTTTCTCTAGACCATGTTACCAAAAATTTCAAGTGTTAGGTAGCTAATAATCTTTGACTTCAACACATGATGATACAAAGTACAAGGACCAAATATAAACCCATACTTTATAGATGTTGATCAAATTTATATTTTTTGTGCTTTACCAATTATAATTTTATATAGTGATGATATGTCATACGTTTACTATCTAAGCCTTATTAAGGTGTGCTTTTTTACACAATGCGGGAGTAGTATATTTCTTTGCTTAGACATATGGTCACCTCTGTCCACGCGATGTACATGCTGAGAGAATAAAACGTGGCAGTGGAAGAGGGCAGTAGTGAAGAGAATTTGAAGGTGGTTCCGTGTCAGAGCAAAGTTATGATGGGTTTCTGACACGAGGTACTCCTGCGGCCTTAGAGTGTACACTCCACTAGTAGTAAATTTCATGACCTATACACGCAAAACAAATCGTGTGTTTTCTTTGTCCTTCCCTATCCTCCATCTCTCCTCCCCTTTCCCCTCGCGCACTGGTCTGGCTGATCTCTCTCCCCTCGTCCACAGCGTGGCGCTACGCACGTGTGCCTTGGTACGGCGGCTCTGTGTCTCTGGCATATTCGGCAGCCGCGTGTTGGTGTGGAGTAGGGACGAGGAGTACATCGGAAGGAAACCACTTTGGTCCTTGGCAACACAAAAATTCAAAATTTTCTAGTTTTCGAAATTTTCACTTGCTTCCCAAACATCAGGAGGGAAGGTTATCCAAAAGATCGGACAAACATCGGGAGGGAAGGAAATTTGGAACCTAATTTGAACATGGATCACATAATAAACGACAAACAAAAGTTTTACTCATGATGTCCTATCATGTATTGTGCACCAGGTGCCATGGAAACTGTAATCATGGGATTAGATAAGTTTTGGAAAATTAGCTTCACAATATTGTCATACCATGTGTATGGACACTATCGGGTTTATTTCAACCCGAACGACCAAGGTCATCAAGTCCAAATTGACATCTTAGATTACAATTTGATAGAGTTCCTATGATAGTTTGGCAGATGGGTGCATCTTGGCGTAGTAAGCATTGTTGCATGTGGGAGTTTCCAACAATTAGGAAAAAAGAATTTCAATTTTCCCAATAAGGACGGTGATGTTTTTTGTGAAGAAAGTCCAAATAATATGGTTCAGAATGCCACAAGCCAATGGTTTCACATATACTATAGTCGATCATGGTTCCTATCTAACTTCGGCTAAAAGTTTACATAGTACGATGGGTCGTGACACGTGGTACTAGTACACATACTACTACGTAGTAGATTTTCTCTCTCCTTCGCCCCGTCTCACCATCCATCCACTATCCTCTCCATTTCTCCTTCCTTCCCATGTAAGCTTTCACGCAATGATTATACTTCTAGTCTGAGATGCAGCGATGTAGAAAAAGATGAGGCCCACACCATACCACCATCAATCAAGTTCGGTGACGCAACTTTGTGAAGAGTATATGTATACTAGAAGTATTGTGGCTATATAAGGATGTACTACTATAGACACTTAATTTTTAACGGAGGAAGTAAGTGAAACCGAGTAATTTAGCATAATCTGCATGATGCTCTTCATTTTTGGATAAAGCGGGGCGCCTCCTGAATTCTCTAGGCCGAGAAAAATCAAGAACCGACAAGTCTGGTATAATCCTTTTTTTGTTGACGGGACGAGTCTGGTACAATCTATTTATGATATTTTGGGATAGTTTTCAGGGTATTAACACAAGTACAACTATAAATAGACATTATAAAGTACAATAGTACGCACCCCTACTTTCACACAAAACACCCAACCCAACGTTGCTTAGAACTTGATCTCTCACTATTTCCTTCCAAAATGTCGTATGACAATTTGATACGTCCATTTTGCATCACTATTCCATGTCATAATTCACTATTATTCATTGATATATTTTGTATTGAGAGGTGACACTTATGTTATTCCATCTGTTTTTGCATGGTTGATGACATTTGGAGCATGGACCGCTGCAGTCAGGATTCTGATGGAAAAGGTGCTGTTTGGAGGCAAAATTCGCAAAGATCAGAAAATCCGGGAAAATATACGAAAAATCTTATTTTTCTAGAAGACGAAGGAAGCTAGAAGGGGGGCTGGAGCTGGGCCACAGGGGGCCCACACCACCCCTGGCACGGGCAGCCCTAGGCCGCGCCAGCAGGTGGTCTGGCCGCCCTGGCCTACTCCAGGCTCTCCCCTCTAGAGTATATCATCCTCCCGAAACCCTAAGACTCAGGGAGCGACCACAGAAAGATTCCGCCGCCTCTGCGGGGCGGAAAACACCGAGAGAGAAAGATCTCTCCGGTAGACAGATTTCTGCTGGGGGAATTCCTTCCCGGAGAGGGGAGATTGTCACCATCAACACCACCATCAAGCTGGACTTCATCGGGATCATCATCATCATCACCACCATCATCACCATCAGCACCCTCATCACCATCTCCATATTACTGTAACAATTGGGTTGAATCTTGCATAGTTCATAGGGGAAACTTTCCTGGTGTTGATTACTATTTGTAGTTGATGCTATTGAGTGAACCGTTGAATTATTGTTTATGTTCAGATTGTTATACATCATTATTCCATCTCTGATCATGATCCATATGATGTCTTGTGAGTAGTTCGTTTTGTTCTTGAGGACATGGGAGAAGTCATGTTGTTAGTAGTGGAGTTGCGTTGAGAAAGATTCAATAGTTTGATATTTAAGTTGTGGTGTACTTCTTCTAGTGGTGTCATGTGAACATCGACTAGATGACACTTCACCTATATGGGCCTAGGGGAATGCATTGTGTATTTGGCTACTAATAGTAGGGGTTTCCGGAGTGACAGAAACCTGAACCCCCGTTAGGAAACCATTGCACAAGGGACGTAAGGGTCTTAGAGTTTAAAGTTGTGGTTAGGTTTCTACCTTAATTACTTTCTTGTACTTACGGATGTTTGCAAGGGGTATAATCACAAGTATGTATTAGTCCTAGGAAGGTCGGTACATTAGCACAGGTTCACCCACACAACACTTAGGAAGCTAAAGAAGATTAATCAACTATATGAAGCGAAAGCACTTGACAGTCTTCCCATGTGTCCTTGAGAACGTTTGGTCATCTTAAGTAATACAACCGGCTTGTCCTTTGCTGCATAAAGGATTGGGCTACTTGCTGCATTCATTCTCTTTGTCTTTTATTTACTCGTACTTTGTTTACTTGCTTTATCAAAAACCCCTAAAAATCCGTTTGCTAAGTATTTGTAGACAATTCCTGATCCATACCACTAGCCAACACCTTCTGCTCCTCGTTGGGTTTGACACTCTTACTTATCGAAAATACTGCGATACACCCCCTATACGTGTGGGTCATCAAGACTATTTTCTGACGCCTTTGCCGGGGAGTGAAGCACTATTGGAGAGTGGAACTGGTAAAGGAAACTTCTACTGTGAGTATTGTTTACTTCTGTTAGTTGCTTTATTTTCGTTATGGATAATTCGCTGAGTTTCTTATTTGGTAAAGCTACTACACTGCTAAGGTAGTAGACGAACCACCACCTGCTGAGAATGATGCTTTTAAAATACCTACAAGAATTATTGATCGTGTATGGATAACTACTATGTTGGGGATGGAACTGTCCATCCCAGTGATCATTTACTCTTTATACACGAATTATGCGGGTTGTTCAAGTGTGCAGGTATTACTACAGATCAAGTTAAGAAGAAGTTATTCTCACTGTCACTGAAAGGAAGAGCTGAGGAATGGTATAAGCTGCTGAAGAGTGGTCAAGCTCTGGAATGGGAGGAAATAGTGCCTCTCTTTTATTCAAAGTTTTATCCTCCTAGTGAGATTCATAAAGATCGGAATCAAATGTACAACTTTTGGCCTCCTGGTGAAGAGAGTACAACTCAAGCTTTGAGGAGAATTAAGTTACTAATGCTCAAATGTCCCGTTCATGAGCTCCCCAATAATATTATTATCAATAACTTTTATGCAAGGCTCCCTCTACATGACAAAGATTTATTGGACGCTTCTTGTGCTGGATCGTTCACTCGTATGGAAGAAGAAGCTAAATGGGATCTTCTGGACCATATTCAAGACAATGCTGAAGCTTGGGAGAATGACAAAGGTAGAAAGTTAGGTATAAATTATGATTATGAATGCATTGAATCTTTTATTGGAACTGATGACTTTCAAAATATTAAAAGTGCTTATGGTCTAGACTCTCAAGCTACTGCTTCTTATTTTAAGGCTTTTGCTTCGTACATTGAAGTGCCTAAAGAAGTGGAATAAGTATCATGAACCTTATAAATATGTTGCTAAGAGTGTTCATGCAAGAAATACTGAAGTTTATACTGCTAATCATATCTTACATAAACCTTACATTGAGAAAATCCCTTTCCCATGTAAGATAAAGGAACATTCTATGATAGCTAGTATAGTTAATGAAAGTATGAATAAAGCTATTGAACCTATAATAGCAAATGTGAAAGACTTTTTTACTAAATATGAAAAAGAGGGACACACTATCCTTTGTAAGGATACCACTATTATTGTTTCACATAGTAGTGTTATGAGAGCTAGTATTCCTGTGTTTTCTGTTAGAATAAGTGATCATTGCTACGATGGTCCTTGTGATAGTTATATTGTTAAGTTTATGCATGATACTGAAAGTTATTATGAGAGAGGGAAAAGTGTTCTTATGTATCTCAATAATATCAAGTTTCCCCATTTTATGCTGAAAGTTTTTATGTTGCACTTCTTTTGCCTTTTTATGCAACTAGCCTCTGGTTTCAACAACTTGTTTGTTTACAAAATTCCCTTGCATAGGAAGTGGGTTAGACTTAAATGTCTGTATTTTTGCTTCTTAATGCTCTCTTTCACTTCAATTCATATTCCTATGTGAGCATCTTAAAAATTATCATGCCCATCTTAATGACTATAAAGAAAGAGTTTTTTGGGAGACAACCCAATTTGTTTTTGCTTTCAGTTTGTTTTTGTTTCTTTGAGTCTTGGAAGTTATTACTTCGGTAATAACCGCTCCTTATCCGTTTTGTTTGGTTTTTGTGTCAAGATCAACCTCTAATGAGGGAGAAGTAATATTTGGGGAAGTTGCTCTCTTGAAACAGATTTTTGTGCTTCACCGTAAAAATTCGTGAGTGATCTCTGTATGTCGGATTGATCTGTAATTCTTTGTGCTTTTCCCCAGGTTGTTATTTAACTTTCGTTAGGTTTGCACTTTTTGATTTGAGTAACAGAAGATTTTCGAAAAAATTGATCTTTACCTGCTGGTCTGTTTTGATAGATTTTGCCACTCTTGCATTTGCTTCTTTATTCGATTTCCTTTTTGAATTCTTTTTGGGTTTTCGGAAGAAGTTGCTACAGTAGCTTATGTTTTGATGGTTTTCAGTTGAAGTTGGACTCAAAAGGTTCTATCACTACACTTATACTAATGTTGCTAATGAGAACTGTGTGAAGGTTTGTGTGAAAGAAATTTCCAGGAAGCGGAGATAATGGTGTAATAAGGAAGAGAAAGGTTTTATGACTCCAATAATATGAGTATGAAGATGAAGATACTGATGTTATTCAAGTGATGACTCTAGAAGAATCTACTAGATACCAAATTCAGAGACCTACAGAGTCCGTTTTCAAATAGGTAACAGTTTTGGTAAGAAAAGTTCCGCGAAAATACTATCCAACTATATTTTTGTAGTTTTTAGCCAATAAGGAAAGTTACGAAGCGAAAGAGGGACGAAAACGGAGCCAGGGTGGCTCACACCACCCTGTGGCGCGGGCCCACCCATAGCCGCGCCACCAGGTGGTGAGTCCACCCCGGACTCCGCCTCCGACTCGTTTTCGTCCAGTACCTTCCTTTTGTTATGAAACTTCGTAATATATAACCCCCCGGATCTCCCAAGGTTCGTATATCGTGTTTTTGTCATGTTTTCGTTTCGATCTATTTCTACCAGGACATACTCTTTGAAGGTTTATAAGCACAATGGTGTCCGCCAAGGATAAAGGGAAGGAGCCTATGGAGGAGGATCTCCAAGACCTCGGGAAGGAGAAGGAGATCAAGAGTGAAGGTGAAGAGGAACAAGGCCAACATCCACACACCGGCACTACCATTGCAAGCATTGGAGTGGTGTCAAAACCTGCCAGGGTTAGAAGGACTACACAGATGCATACTGGGGGGAAAGCTCCTCGTCACTGTTTGGCTCCACGGTCACCTTCTCCAAGTACCAAGAGTCCCTTCCATACCTTTATCCATAACCTTGCAGGAAAAGAAGACCGCAAGGAAGAAGAGTGGGGAAAGAATAGCAAGAGCTGGGATCCACAATCTGAGATGATCATGCACCGCATCGAGCACAACTCGGAGTTGATTCGTACCCTCACCTTTGAGATTGAGGACTTAGGGAAATTGGTCAAGGAGCTCATCGAGAGAATACCACCACCACCAAAGGAGTAATTCGTCATCAGATTTGGCATCCCCTTGGTTTGTTCCAAGCTTGGGGGAGTGTCGTGGTATCACATCACTATCTTCTATCTTTTTACCTTTTTAGTAGAGTCATATCATGAATAGAGGAGTTATTATGTAGTATGGTTTGCACTATGGAAGTGTCCCCTCTCTCGTTAGATATGTATCCCTTGGTGTGAGTTGCCGTTATGGATTATTAATGAGAAGTTCTATCATTTACTCTTTTGCATAGCTTATATTAGTTTTCAATTCATGGTTATATGATTGATCTTGTTGTTAGTATTGATATCACTTTGGGATCATTGAGTTAATTTAGTTAGTTTTTTAGCAAACCTGGCTTGGTCAGTAGCACACTATTTTTGAGAGTTGAATGAAAAAGATAGAAGTACTCTAAAGAAGAAACAAAAATTTCATCATCTTTCTTTCTTTCTTTCTTTCTTGATTTGCTCATAAGTCTAGTATTCTCTAGTTAAGATCTTTTGTGCTTCCAAGGAAGACTGCATGTTTGTCTTTATCACTTGTATGTTTGTTTGCTTCCTTCAACTCTTATACTTGCTACCCAGCTTTGCTAGCCAAAAACCTGTACTGAGAGGGAATTCTTCTCGTGCATCCACTCCTTTAAACCAAAACCTTTGCCATTTGTGTCCACCATACCTACCTAGTAGCATTATTACTATTCCAAGTAAATTCTTGTTTTGTCTACCTTCCAAATTAAACTTGTTATGTGAAAATTAGTGATTAAAGCTCTCACGAACTTGATGGCACACTTTACTTTCTTGCATTTAATAAACTTGAACCATTGTGCTCACCTATGTTGCGTATATGCTTGCGCTTTGTAAGTTGTGAATTAGCAGAACCATGCTGTCATGGGGAACGCTTTCAACATTGCATTGGTACTTTGTACCAAGTTGATATCATGTTCTTTTGTCTATGGATGTCGTCGGTGTAAAATGAAAGGGGAGCTTGTAAGTCCATGGAGTTATGCATATGTGTTAGAGAAACGCCTGGGCCACTGGTCTAATCCATGCTGACATGGTGGAAACCTGCAGCGTAACCATAACGAGTATCTATGAAGCATTCTTCTTATAAAAAAGAGATAGAGATTGAGAATAAGAGAAAAGAAAAAAAGAGATATTATGAAAAGAGGAAAGAGAGAAAAAAGCACCATATTCCCATGGTAAATAAGAAGATTGTTGAGATGCTTGTTGTCTGCTTGCCTTGTCATTTTGATATGGGGATTCTTCAGTATCATCGGGCAAGGGGTACCACATTGGCGGTTCTCTATGATACACATATGCTTACAATGACAAGAACTTACCAGTGACTAAACTTGAGTAGCATGAGGAGCGACCCTCGTATTCAAGGGACATGAGATTCTTAACTTACAACTTGTCAATGCATATCCTCATATTTGATCACTTTAACCTTAATCACCTAAAGATGCCTATGATAGGGGCAATGAGAGCTGAAAGCTAGTAAGTATCATAATTTTTGGGAGCTCTTTATGAGACTTGCAATCCCTGCTTCCCTCTTTGAAGGGCCTCTCTTTTACTTTGTAGTTGAGTCAGTAAACATATTCCCTTCTATCTCAGCAAGTATTTTGAGTTGTTGTGTTTCATTCATCCATATGATGATTTATTCAATCATGTCTTATGTTCCTTGTTTTGCACATTGGTCTTATCTTGATGTTTACTACTTTGAAGGCTATCATTGAAAACCAGCTATTTGTGAACTCCAGCAAATTATCAACTATTTTTCGACAAAGAGCTAAGTTTGCCATTACCAATTATGATTCACTTTATGTATATTTATTTTGTTTCCTTTACTCATTACAAGTTGAGTTATATAATAGTGAGTTTTCTTCTATTATGATCTATGTATTAATGAATGTGATGCTTCTTGTCCGTATTCTTTTATCGACTCTTCACTCCATAAACCTGCGGCCATGTTTATTGAGCTCAGTTTCGCTTGGGGACAAGCAAAGTCTAAGTTTGGGGGAGTTGATACGTCCATTTTGAATCACTATTCTATGTCATAATTCACTATTATTCATTGATATATTTCGTATTGAGAGGTGATAGTTATGTTATTTCATCTGTTTTTGCATGGTTGATGACTATTGGAGCATGGACCGTTGCAGTCAGGATTCTGATGGAAAAGGTGCTGTTTGGAGGCAAAATTCGCGAAGATCAGAAAATCTAGGAAAATATACGGAAAATCCTATTTTTCCAGAAGACGAAGGAAGCCAGAAGGGGGGCTGGAGATGGGCCACAGGGGGCCCACACCACCCCCTAGCGCGGGCAACCCTACGCCGCGCCAGCAGGTGGTGTGGCCTCCCTAGCCCACTCCAGGCTCTCCCCACTGGCGTATATCATCCTCCCAAAACCCTAAGACTCGGGGAGCGACCACAGAAAGATTCCGCCGGCTCTACGGGGCGGAAAACACTGAGAGAGAAAGATCTCTCCAGTAGACAGATTTCTATCGGAGGAATTCCTTCTTGGAGAGGGGAGATCGTCACCATCAACACCACTGTCAAGCTGGACTTCATCGGGATCATTATCATCATCACCACCACCATCATCACCATCAGCACCCTCATCACCATCTCCATATTGTTGTAACAATTGGGTTGAATCTTGCATAGTTCATAGGGGAAACTTTCCCGGTGTTGATTACTATTTGTAGTTGATGCTATTGAGTGAACTGTTGAATTATTGTTTATGTTCAGATTGTTATACATCATTATTCCATCTCTGATCATGATCCATATGATGTCTTGTGAGTAGTTCGTTTTGTTCTTGAGGACATGGGAGAAGTCATGTTGTTAGTAGTGGAGTTGCGTTGAGAAAGATTCAATAGTTTGATATTTAAGTTATGGTGTACTTCTTCTAGTGGTGTCATGTGAACGTTGACTACATGACACTTCACCTATATGGGCCTAGGGGAATGCATTGTGTATTTGGCTACTAATCGTAGGGGTTGCCGGAGTGACAGAAACCTGAACCCCCGTTAGGAAACCATTGCACATGGGACATAAGGGTCTTAGAGTTTAAAGCTGTGGTTAGGTTTTTACCTTAATTACTTTCTTGTACTTACGGATGTTTGCAAGGGGTATAATCACAAGTATGTATTAGTCCTAGGAAGGTCGGTACATTAGCACAGGTTCACCCACACAACACTTAGCAAGCTAAATAAGATTAACCAACTATATAAAGCGAAAGCACTTGACAGTCTTCCCATGTGTCCTTAAGAACGTTTGGTCATCTTAAGTAATACAACCGGCTTGTCATTTGCTGCATAAAGAATTGGGCCACTTTCTTCATTCATTCTCTTTGTCTTTTATTTACTCGTACTTTGTTTACTTGCTTTATCAAAAACCCCTAAAAATCCGTTTGCTAAGTATTTGCAGAGAATTCCTGATCCATACCACTAGCCAGCACCTTCTGCTCCTCGTTGGGTTCGACACTCTTACTTATCAAAAATACTGTGATACACCCCCTATACCTGTGGGTCATCACAACTCTCTCCAGAACACGTCAATTAACCTGACAAATGGTAAAGGCCCCGAAACTCCACCTAGAAGCCCAGACTCAGTCAAAGGGCCATGGCTGCCACCGCTGTCTGACTCCTCTAATGAAGAAGATATCCACTAGCAGCGCTTTTTCGAAGGGACACCACCAACAACGCCGAGCGACTCCGATAAGATGGAATATGAGACTGAGGAAGAGGAGGAGTCTGAGGTCGACCTTGAGGAGGATGCCAAAGACGAAGATAGGGAGGAGGCCGAGGATGATGACGTGGAGGAGGCCGAGGACGACGATGAGGAGGTATCTTCCTGCCCCCCACTGAAGAAGCGTGCCCGAGTGCAAAATTAAATGGTGTCCAGAGAAGAGGCGGGCAGTGTACTATATCTCGTTCTACGAACCATCTCGGCTTTGGTAAATAATGTTGTCAATGAGAGTTCCGAACTTTTAGGAAAATGCTTTTCAATTTCCAAGTGATAGGATTTGTTTTTAGTAATTAAGTACGTCTGGATAATTTGGCTTAGAGTGCACTCACTGTAATCTAGCAAAATACAGATAATTTCCACCGCATGTTAGTACTATATGAAAATACTTATTTCGATGTGTGTCATGATACATAGTTTTTTTGCGGGAGGGGGGTGGTAATGATACATAGTTGAAACTTAAATGGTATCCTCTTATATTTGTGCTTGTTTGGACGAAAACAACAAACATGGATTTGGACAACTTTCGAAAAACTTGCTACACAATATGGTCATAACCATGTATGAACATTGTTCACATTTTAAGCTAAGCTACCAATACCAAGGTAATATCTGCATCACTCGTCCCTTTTATTGGGATAAATTAAAGAAAAGTAAAGAAAACAATAAAAATGTTAAGCACTTATGTATGGTGTCCTCTTCCGTAAATGATAAACATGAATTTTGACAAGGTTTAAAACACTTCTTCACAATATGACTAGCGATGTGTTAACATATACTTGGATTTCAAGTTAAATAATGACAAAGGTCGTGTCCATTTCAGGTAGACGGGGTGCATCTTGGCATGGCATACTAATGTTGTTAATTGGAATTTTCAACTGTTATGAATAGAATTTTGTAAAATTATTTTAGAAGTGCCACATATAATTATTTTTTAAAGAAAAGGCAAAGAGTATCGCTTCGAATGCCACAACACACTAAATTTCACACAAAATAGAGTATGTTTCATTGTTAACAAGTTTCATGAATTTTCAGGCCTTCTAGCTAATTTCGCATAATTAAATGACATTTTGTCAATAAAACCAAAGTAGGTAAATTTTGAACTACAATTGTGTGATAGATTGCTTGTAAATTTGTCAGAAATTCATATAGTACTAATTATTGTACTCACGCAGTCATACTGAAAACCCACTATTGTTTTGAAAGATACAACTTCTTTGTATGAATTTTCATGCTGACACATCTCACCATGTTTCAAAAAAGTGAAAGAAAATAAGGAAACATGCACACAGCCTTTTAGTAGTACTCCTATTAAAAATTCATACTTGTAAAATAGTAAAGACGACGCTATTAAAGTTTCAATACAAGGGACCTGGGCACCTTCACCGGCCCTCCACAATTAACCTTTCTTCCTCTCAGACTTTGCAGCTATGGCTCCAAAGACCGGAGCTCCCCGTGGGAAGAAGAAGACCCAGGTGGCGGCGACAAAGGCCGTGGAGAAAAAGAAGTCATATCGTCGGCTTCCGAATCCTTCTCTGGCAACTCCAAGTCGCAGTCTCACACCAGGCAGCCGCAGGAAGAAGCAGGTGTCGAGGTCCATCAAGGCTGGGCTGCATTTCCCCGCCGGCCGAATCGTGCGCTACCTCAAGGAGGGTCGGTACTCCTAGCGCATAGGCTTCGGGGCTCCCGTCTACCCCGTGACCGTTTTGGAGTACCTCACCGCCGAGGTGCTGGAGCTCGCCGGGCAAGCCGTGAAGGACAGCAAGAAGATCCGCATCATCCCGAGGCACGTGATGCTCGGCATCATGCACAATGAGGAGCTCAGCAAGCTGCTGGCTGGTGTTACCATCGCGTACAATGGCGTGCTGCCCAGCATCCACGAGTCCCTGCTTGGCGATGGTACCGCGGAGGATACTACCAAGTCGCCTGAGCAGACCGCGGAGTCCCCCTAGAAGTCATTAAGTTATACTACTACTACTCTGTATGTGTTTGTGTTTGCTCTGTTTGCAGTTTGGTTAATCATCAGTGTCAATGTAATATTCAGATCTGTGATGCTAAGAAAAAGCTTGTGAGGGTTCTAAAAAAATGTTGTTTTCCTAATCTTATCCTATACTCCATTTATTTAATACCCCCTCTATTCAGAAATATAAGACGTTTTAACTTTGTGAAATGAATGTATCTAGACACCTTTTAGTGTATAGGTTCACTCTGAACCTCTACAAATCCATACACTAAAATACGTCAAGATACATTCGATTCACAAAGCTAAAACGTCTTGTATTTCTAAATGGAGGGAGTATTACTCAGCATAATAGATTTAGTCAAAGTCAATTGTTACAAAGTTTGACCAACTATATACAGTATTAAATAGTATACTCATTTAAAAAAATCAATATACAGTAAAAAATGTCATCGGTGTGAGTTTCGAACTATCAGGAAAGAACATTCAATTCTCAATTTTCCGAGAGATGACAGGCGAGGTTGTTATTTTTTGTCAAGAAAGTCCGAAGAATACGGATATGAATGCCACAATGCCACAATCCATGTTTTCATACATATATATATATATCTATATATATAGTGGACCGACATGTTGTACTGACGATACCAATGTTTTATGTGCTTTCAAACTTCCTATCTAACTCTGCCAACTTGAATGACTTATCCCGATTTATCGAAATTATATTAGGTCGAATTTGAACTATAAGTAATTGTAGGTTGCTTTGGAAGTTTCATGAAAAAGCTTTTGGAGGTACCCTTCGGGGGAGGGGGTGAATTAATATATCAGAAACCACTATGATCTTTGGTGATAGGTTCAACTTCTTTCTAAGATTTTGTATCTTGACAATTTAACAAAATTAAGTTAGAATTGAGCTACATGTAAGCGCGATAGATTTATCTTGAATTAAATGTCTTTTCGGAGGTAGATGGGTGTATCTTCTTATAGTAAACAATGTCGTCGGTCTGAGTTTCCAATTATCAGGAAAGACCATTCTCAATTTTCTGAGTGATGTCAAGATTATTCTCTCTCGTAAAGGAAGTTCGAAGAATATCGATATAAATGCCAGAAGCCAAGTTTTCACACATATCAAACTCGCTACCTAACTTCACCCACTTGAATGACCTTATGTCGATTTATCAAAATTAGGTCAAATTTGAACTACTACAAGCAAATTGTAGGTTACTGTGAAAGTTTTATGAAAAAGCTTTTGAAGGTACCCATCAGGTGGTCACAATTAATATATGAGAAACCATCCAACGAGATTTTTGATGACAAATTCAAATTCTTGCTAAGATTTTGCATCTTGCAAGTTTAATAAAACTAGGCCAAACTTTAGCTACAAGTAAGTGCAATAGATTCCTCTTGATTTAAAAGTCTTTTCGGAGGTAGATATAGGTGCATCTTCTTGTAGTAGACAATGCCACCAGTGTGAGTTTCCAACTATCTTAGGAAAGATCATTCTTAATTTTTCGAGTGATGACTAGATTGTTCTTTCCCCTTAATAAAGTCCAAAGACTATGGATCTCAATGTCACAAGCCAAGTTTTCACACATATATAGTGGACCAACACGATGCACTTACGATTTCCCATGTTTTATCAGTTCTCACATTTCCTAGCTAACTTCACCCACTTGAATGATTTTATGTAGATTTATCGAAATTAGGTAAAATTTGGACTACTATAGGTAAATTGTAGGTTGCTTTGAAAGTTTTACGAAAAAGCTCTTGGAGGTACCCTTCGGGGGTAAGGCTCAATTAATATATATCAGAAACCACCGAGAGTTTTGACGACAGGTTCATCTTCTTGCTAAGATTTTGCATCCAAACTATTTAATGAAATTAGGTCAGACTATGCTCACTGTTTCATGAAATTAGGTCAAACTTGGCTAACCGATTAACTTTGAACATTAACCGTTGGATCAAGACTGGCAAATCCAAATATTGCTAATCGATGGATATTCTTTTCCATTCTTAGCATCTAGAAAGATTCGACTGTTAGTCTTTAGCACGATGAACACTAGTATGCGCAAACCTCAAAACACATAGTACTTTATTATTACTCGGTTTCAAGGTCCTTGTGCCAAATGCACGGACTTGGATGGAATTTTCATTTTTTTATGAGGTCCTTGATGTAACTTGTAATTCCACCGACCACTCGAGCACCCCGCTCTTATGAGACCTACCATTAGAAAGGCCATTCGTAGTACTTCTTATATTTATCTTGTCTCTTATCTCTTACAATACCATATATACCACCACTACATAGTGTAGGGATTAACTTATTTTGAACATTGACCGTTGGATCTCAAGACTAGCAAATCCAAATATTGCCAACCGTTGGATCTTCTTTTCCATTCTTAGCATCTATAAAGATTCTATTGATAGTTTTTAGGATCATGAACACTAGTATGCGCAAACTTCAAAACACACAGTACTTCATTACTCGGTTTCAGGGTCCTTGTGTTAAATGCATGGACTTGGATGCAATTTTCAGTTTTTACGAGGTCCTTGATGTAAACTGTAATTCTACCCAGCGTGTTAAATCTGAAGCACCTCGCTCTTACGAGACCTACCATTAGATCAGCCATTCGTAGTACTTCTTATCTTATCTTTTATCTTGTCTCATATCTCTTACAATACCATACCACTACATAGTGTAGGGATTAACTTTGAACATATTAACCGTTGGATCAAGACTGGGAAATCCAAACATTGCTAACCGTTGGATATTTTTTCCATTCTTAGCATTGAGAAAGATTCAATCTAATGATAGTCTTTAGCACGATGAACGCTAGTATGTGGAAACCTAAAAACACACAGTACTTCATTGCTCAGTGTCAGGGTCCTTGTGCTAAAATGCATGTACTTGGATGCAATTTTCATTTTTTATGAGGTTCTTGATGTAAGTTGTACTTCCACTGACCGTGTTAACTCTCAATCACCCTGCTCCTACGAGACCTACCATTAGATCGGCCATTCGCAGTACTTATTATCTTACCTTTATATTGTCTCTTATCTCTTACAATACCATGCATACCACCACTAAATAGTGTAGGGATTAACTTATTTGAACATTGACCGTTGGATCAACACTAGCAAATCCAAACATTGCTAACCGTTGGATCTTCCTTTCCATTCTTAGCATCTAGAAAGATTCTACTGATAGTCTTTCGAACGATGAACACTAGTATGCGCAAACCTCAAAACACATAGTACTTCATTACTCGGTTTAAGGGTCCTTGTGCTAAATGCACGGACTTGTTGGATGCAATTTTCATTTTTTGTGAGGTCCTTAATGTAACTTGTACTTACACCGACCGTGTTAACTCTCAACCACCTCGCTCTTACGAGGCCAACCATTAGATCGGCCATTCACAATACTTCTATCTTATCTTTATCTTGTCTCTTATCTCTTACAATACAATACCATACCATTACATATAGTGTAGAGATTAACTTTGAACATTAATAGTTGGATCAAGACTAGCAAATCCAAACATTGCTAACCGTTGGATCTTCTTTTCCATTCTAGCATCTAGGTTTGTACTCCCTCGCTCCGTCCCAAAATATAAGGCGCCTAAGGATTGGTCAAAAGTAAAACCTTACTAACTTTGACAAAATATTTAGAACAAAATATCTACATCTACAATATTGAATGGACATATTAAGAAAATATACTTTATGCTGAATCTATTGATATTAATTTAGTATTCTAAATTTTTGTATTTTTGTGTATAATCATTGTAAAACTTAAAAAATGTTGGCATTTGACTAATCCTTAAGCGCCTTATATTTTGGTGGAGGGAGTACTATTCAACACGAATCCAGTTGCTCTGAACCATTGGATCTAACAGCCCAACGGTCATGATTAGTGCTATGGATCCAATTCAAAACTGCTCCACTATAGTAGTATAAGTAGAAAGAATACAGTCTACTATGCTATGAAATTTTGGGGGTGGTGACATGATGCTTATAGAACATGCATGGTGGAGTTTGCTCTAGGTACTATTCAACACGAATCCAACTTCTCTAAACCATTGGATCCAACAGCCCAACGGTCAGGATTGGTGCTATGGATCCAATTCAAAACTGCTCCACTATAGTAGTAGAGATAGAGATATCTTATCTTATCTTACGACTATATAGTGTACGAATAAATTTGAGTATTGACCGTTGGATCAAGACTCGTGAATCCCAACATTTCAAGCCGTTAGATCTTCTTTTCCATTCTAGCATCTAGAAGATTCTATTGATAGTCTTTAGCATAATGAATTCTATGCACAAACCTCAAAACACACTTCTCCATCATACTAGAATCTTCTCCCTTGTAGCTAATAATAGTTGACTTCAACATGATCTTATCTTATCTTATCTTACCACTATATAGTGTACGGATAACTTTGAATGTTGACTATTGGATCAAGACTCACGAATCCCACCATTTCTAGATGTTGGATCTTCTTTTCCATTCTAGCATCTAGAAGATTCTATTGATAGTCTTGAACACAATGAATTCACTATGCATAAACCTCTCAAAACACACTTCTCCATCATACTAGAATCTTCTCCCTCATTTCTCTAGACCATGTTACCAAAAGTTTCAAGTGTTAGGTAGCGAATAATCTTTGACTTCTACACATGATGATACAAAGTACAAGGACCAAAATACACCCATACTTTATAGATGTTGACCAAATTTATAATTTTTATTATAATTTTATATAGTGATGATATGTCATACATTTACTATCTGAGCCTTATTAAGGTGTGATTTTTTACACAATGTGGGAGTAGTATATTTCTTTGCTTAGACATATGGTCACCTCTGTCCACGCGTTGTACATGCTGAGAGAATAAAACGTTGGCAGGGCAAGAGGGAAGCATCAAAGAGAAGTTGAAGACGGTTCCATGTCAGAGCAAAGTTATGATGGGTTTCTGACACGTGGTACTCCTGCGGCCTTACAGTGTAAACTATACTAGTAGTAAATTTCACGACCTATGCACGCAAAACAAATCGTGTGTTTTCTCTCTCCTTCCCTATGCTCTATCTCTCCTCCCCTTTCCCCTCGCACACTGGTTCGGCTGATCTCTCTCCCCTCGTCCACAACGTGGCGTTGGGCACGTGTGCCTTGGTATGGCGGCTCTATGTCTCTGGCATGTTCGGCAGCCGCGTGTTGGTGTGGAGTAGGGACGAGGAGTACATAGGAAGGAAACCACTTTGGTCCTTGGCGGCCCAAAAATTCAAACTTTTCTGGCTTTCAAAATTTTCACTTGCTTCCCAAACATCGGGAGGGAAGGCAATTTTGAACCCGTTTTGAACATTGACCGTTGGATCAAGACTAGCAAATTAGAACTTTGAACATTGACTGTTGGATTAAGACTGGCAAACCCAAACTCTACTAACCGTTGGATCTTCTTTTACATTATTAGCATCTAGAAAGATTCTACCGATAGTCTTTAGCACAATGGACGCTAGTATGTGCAAACCTCAAAAAACACACTTCATTGCTCTATTTCAGGGTCCTTGTGCTAAATGCATGCATGGACTTGGATGCAATTTTCATTTTTTATGAGGACCTTGCTGTAACTTGTACTTTCACTGACCATCTTCACTCTCAAGAACCTTGCTCCTACGAGACCAACCATTTGACTAGCCATTCGCGGTACGTCTTATCTTATCTTTATCTTGCCTTATCTCTTACAATACCATACCACCATTGTATAGTGTACGAATTAACTTCGAACATTGACCGCTGGATCAAGACAGGTAAATCCAAACATTGCTAACCGTTTGATCTTATATTTTCCCTTAGCATCGAGAAAGATTCTATTGATAGTCTTTAGCGCGATGAACGCTAGTATGCGCAAACCACAAAACACACACACTTCATTATTCAGTTTTAGGATCATTGTGTTAAATGGATGGACTTGGATGCAATTTTCATTTTTTATGAGGTCCTTGATGTAAGTTGTACTTCCATCGACCGTGTTAACTCTCAAGGACCTCACTCCTAAGAGACCTACCATAGTTAAAAGAAAATGCAACCACCCCAATTATCACACAAACTGGACCAACGGTTTCTTATAGTAATGCCCAAGTTTTTAGTACTAGGATTTTTCAAGCTTCCTAGCAAACTTTGCACACTTCAGTCACTTCTTGTCGATTTAACAAAATTAGATCAAACTTGAGCTACAAGCGCGATAGATTGCTCTTGAATTAAATGTATTTTCGTAGGTAGATGGGTGCATCTTCTTCTAGCAAACAATGTCGTCGGTGTGAGTTTCTAACTATGAGGAAAGAAAATCCTCAGTTTTTCGAGTGATGACGAGATGGTTCTTTTATGTAAAGAAAGTCTGAAGAATATGGATCTCAATGCCATAAGCCAAGCTTTTAGACATATTAAGTGGACCAACATGTTTTACTTACAATTCCCATGTTTTATGAGTTTACAAACTCCCTATGTATCTAATTAACTTTGCCCCACTTGAATGACTTCATGCCTATATTTATCGAAATTTGGTCAAACTTGAACTACAACAACTAAATTGTTGTAGGTTGCTTCTAAAGAATTAAAAAAAAACTTTTGGAGGTGTACCCATTGGGGGCTCGGTTAATATATCAGAAAACAACCGAGAGTTTTGACAATAGGTTTTTAACTCCTTTCTAATTAAGATTTTGCATCTTGACAATTTAACAACATATTAGCTTAAACTTGAGCTACAAGTAAGCGCGATATATTTTTCTTTAATTAAATGTCTCTTTGGAGGTAGATGGATGCATCTTCTTGTAGTAATCAGTACCGCCGGTGTGAGTTTCCACACTAGCAGGAAAGAACATTCTCAATTTTCTGAGTGATGATGAGATTATTGTTTGTTTTCGTAAACAAAGTCCGAAGGATATGAACCTGAACGCCACAAGCTAAGCTTTCAAACATATATAGTGGACCCTCATGTTGTACTTATGATTCCCGTGTTTTATGAGCTTCCAAACTTATTCCTATAGCTAACTTTGCCCACTTGAAATTGATTTTATGCCGATTTATTGAAATTAGTTCAGTTTTGAACTACAAGTAAATTGTTGGTTGCATTGAAAGTTTTACGTTTTTTGGAGGTAACCATTGGGGGATGATTTAACATATCACAAACCACCATTGATAGTTTTTACAACAAGTTCAACTTCTTTCTAAGATTTTGCATCTTGAGAATTTAACGAAATTATATCAAACTTGAGCTACAAGTAAATGCAATAGATTGCTCTTGAGTTAATTGTCTTTTCGAAGGTAGACGGGTGCATCTTCTTCTAGTAAACAATGTCGTCGATGTCAGTTTCCAAATATCAGGAAATATCATTCTTAATTTTCTGAGTGACGACGAGATTGTTCCTTTCTGTAAAGATAGTCTGAAGAGTATGGGTCTGAATGCCACAAGCCATGTTTTTAGACATCTTATCTTACCACTATATAGTGTACGAATAACTTTGAATATTCACCATTGGATCGACACTGATGAATCCGAACATTTTCAGCCATTGGATCTTCTTTTCCATTCTAGCATCTAGAAGATTCTATTGATAGTCTTGAACACAATGAATGCACTATGCATAAACCTCTCAAAACACACGTCTCCATCATACTATAATCTTCTCCCTCATTTCTCTAGACCATGTTACCAAAAATTTCAAGTGTTAGGTAGATAAAAATCTTTGACTTCTACACATGATGATACAAAGTAGAAGAACGAATTATACACCCATACTTTATAGATCTTGATCAATTTATATTTTTCCACTTTACCTATTATAATTTTATATAGTGATGATATCCCAGACGTCTATTATCTGAGCCTCACGTGCAGGGCACGTACAACTTACTAGTATCTTATATTATCTTACCATTATATAGTGTACGAATAACTTTGAATGTTGACCGTTGGATCAAGACTCACGAATCCCTGCATTTCTAGCCGTTTGATCTTCTTTTCCATTCTAGCATCTAGAAGATTCTATTGATTGGCTTCAGCATAATGAATACTATGAACAAACCTCAAAACACACTTCTCTGTCGTACTAGAAGCTTCTCCCTTGTTTGTCTAGACCATGCATGTGATCAAAAATTTCATGTGTTAGGTAGTGATACATTGCAAATGTATCTATAATTTTTTGATGTTCCATGCTTGGTTCTATCCACTTTCTTGTGTTTTGTCCACACTTTGGAGTACTTTTCATATGATTTCTTGGACTAACCTATTAACAAGAGCCATAGTGACAGCTGCCTGTTTTCTGCTGTTTTTGGTTCCAGGAAAGTCAGAAAATGAAAATTCTCGGAATTGGACGGGACAAAAGCCAAAGTGCCTATTTTTCCAGAAGACTCAGGAGCCATAATACAAGACGGAGGAGAGCCAGGGGCTGGCCACACCCCCAGGCGAGGGTCCCCTAGGTCACGCCAGGGCATGGTGTGGGCCCCCAGGCACCCCCTCGGTCTCCCTCTTCGCCTATAAGAAGTCTTCTGACCTAAAAACTCCGGGGGGTTCGACGTTTTTCCAGAAGGAGTTCCGCTCCGCCGCCACCACTAGATTCCACGAAACAGCACCAGAAACTCCGTTCTGGCACCCTGCCGTGACGAGGAATTGGAGGAGATCATCACCATCATCATCACCATCGCTTCTCCATCGACCATCCATGTTTCCCCCATCTATGAGTGAGTAATCCCCCGCTGTAGGCTATGGGGATGGTAGGGATTGGATGAGATCGTTCATGTAATGGCATCAGATTGTTAGGGCATGGTGCCTAGTATCTTTTATTAGTGCTTTATGACTTTGTTGCGACTTGTTGTGCTTAATGCTTGTCACTAGTGCCCGAGTGCCATGATTTCAGATCTGAACATGTTATTGATTCATTATGATAGTATTGTTTTTGGTCTTACCTGCAAGTTGTATACACACGTTGTTGTCCGGAACCAATGGCGCCGAAGTTAATGCTTTGATGTGAGGATCACATGTGTTCACGGAGTGTTAATCCTTTGCTCCGGTGCTCTATTAAAAGGAGCACCTTAATTGCCAGTAGTTCCCTTGAGGCCCCGCTGCAAACGGGCTGGCAAGACCAAAGATGTTGTGCAAGTTCTCATTGCGAGCACGTATGACTATATATGGAACACATGCCTAGGATTATCTAGTACTTGGATGCTTTATCTTAGTTATCTACAATTACCCTATGTTCTGATTGCTATGTGAATTGTCTTGTCCATGCAACGCCCGTCCATCATCCCTATGCCTACCGCACTTGAATCCTACTATTTACTGCTATTGTTATTGCTGTCTTTACTCTACTACTGCTGCTACTTTACTATTCCTACTACAAAACTGTTGCTACTGATAAACTGCTGTGAGCAAGATTGTTTCTAGGTGCAGCTGAATTGACAACTTAGTTGTTATGGCTTATAAATATTCTTTGTCTCCCCTTGTGTAGAATCAATAAATTGGGTTTCACTTCCCTCGAAAATACTGTGATACACCCCCTATACTTGTGGGTCATCAAGACTATTTTCTGGCGCCGTTGCCAGGGAGCATAGCATTATTTATCAAGTTCACTTGGATTCTCTATTGTTCGCTGCTATCCATCCATCATGGGTAAGTCTCGTGATGGCAAGTTTCCTATTTTACCATCCACTACAAGAAGAGGTACGGTTCTGAACACCTCTGCTGCTCTTGATTCACCATCTGTTATAAGTAAGCTCGTTACACCACCACATACACATGCTACACACACTGCTACTACTACTGAATCTGAAACTTCTAATGCTTATGATGCTTCTTCTATTGTGCTTGATAAGAGTGGTTCATTAGGTCCTTTCCTAGATGCTACGATTGCTAGAACTATAGCTAGAAATACCGTAACTCCTAATGAAGACACTACTACACCTATTAGTTTACCTGAGTCTAGTGAGAGTTATGACATTGAAGATGGTTATGTTGAGATGACCGATGAATTTATTAAAAAATGTAAAAACACCCATGATAGGAGCGCTGCTAAGAGTCTCCTTGAGAGGCATACTATTAGACCCAAATTGTCTCATGTTGCTAAGTTTACTTCTTCTCCCATAAACATTATAGATGAAGATTATGATTTCTCTCTCGATCTATCTTACATAGCTATTGTCGAGAAAGAACCTTTTTGTGGGACTAAGAATGAAAGTGTGGTAGCACATATGAATGAACTTTCTACCATGAGTGGCTTATTTCTGATGATATTAAGATGCGTACTTACTTTGTTGCTAAGATTTTCCCTTTTTCACTTAAAGGAGAAACTAAAACTTGGTTTAGTAATTTACCTCCTGGATCTATTGATAGCCCTGATTGCTTGATTAGTACTTTCCTGTAGAAATATTTTCCTCCTAGTGCTAGACATGCTATTTTGCAGGAACTTTTTGATTTTAAACAGGGAGAAAAAGAGGTATTGCCTAAATCTTGGGCAAGGTTTTGTGCTCTGATTCATGCACAAGCTGGAAGTCCATTACCTAAGAATGAGCTCCTTGATATATTTTATAATGGACTAACCGAGGAATCTAGGACATACCTAGATAGTTGTGCTGATTGTGTTTTCAGGAATAGGACTCCTAAGGAAGCTGAGGAATTAATGGCTAAAATAAGTAAGAATTATGAAGATTGGACTCCTCCTAAACAAGCTATACCTGAAGTAATTGTACCTGAACCTACTATTCCGGTGCCTATTCCAACATCAAAGAAGAGGGGAGTTATTTAATTAAATGATGAAGTGATGAAGGAAGCTAAGAAATGTCTTAAGGAGAGGGGAATTAAAGCTGTAGATGTCAAGAATTTACCTCCTATAGAAGAATTATGTAAGCCTATCCCCTACTCACCCACTATTGAGGTACACTCTCTCCAACACTTTGATGAAGGTGATATCCCTTACTCTAAACCTCCTGATCAATGCTTAGAAGAATTCGATATCTTTATTGTTAAGCAAGATAATTGTAATAAAAGGGTGCAAAATCATCTAATGGAAAACACTAGAGCTATTGTTGAGTTGAAAGATATTAAGGAAAGAATCTCTAATGATGTTAAAATGATTGTTAAACACTTTCAAATGGTTCAAACTCAAATTGATCAACTCATTAAAGTGCAAAAAGACTTGCTAGTTAACGCCGCTAAATAAAAACATGCTTATGAAATTAGAACTAGAAGTGGTGCTACTACCTAGGATCCTCTATATCCTGAGGGGCATCCCAAAAGAATTGAGCAGGATTCTCAACAAGCTGAAAATAGTGGTTCTACTCGTAAGAAAAGGAAAAAGAAACATAAAACTATTGTAGAACCCTCTGAACCTGCTATAGATCCTAATAGTATATCTGTCTCTTATGCTGAAACTGAAAGTGGTAATGAAGAAAATGAAGTTCCTAATGAAGAAAAAGTTGAAGAAGAACCTGAAAACCACACTAAGAATACTAAATACACTAAAGAAGATTTTATTGCTAAGAAACATGGTAGTGAAAGAGAGCCTTGGGTCTAAAAACATATGCCATTCCCTGATAAGAAACACAAGTCAAAGGAGGATGAACACTATAATAAGTTTTGTGAGTGGATGAAACATTTATTCTTACAAATTCCTTTGACTGATGCTATTAAATTGCCTCCTTACTCAAAGTATATGAAGGATATTGTCTCGAATAAAAGGAAGATCCCTAATGAAGAAATTTCTACTTTGCTTGCTAATTATTCCTTCAATGGTAAGGTTCCTAAGAAACTTGGAGACCCTGGGATTCCAACTATCCCTTGCTCTATTAAGAATAGTTATGTTAGAACTGATTTATGTGATTTGGGAGCTGGAGTTAGTGTTATGCCTTTCTCTCTCTATAAGAGGCTTCAACTAGAAAAATTAATACCAACTGATACACCTTTGCAAATGGCTGATAAATCTACCACTATTCCTGTTCGTATATGTGAGGATGTACCTGTTCAAGTGGCTCATAATTGCTTGATATTAACTGATTTTGTTGTGCTTGAAATACCTGAAGATGATAATATGTCTATTATTCTTGGGAGACCTTTTCTTAATACTGCAGGAGCTGTTATTAATTGTAATCAAGGAAAGGTGACTTTCAATGTTAATGACAAGGAACATGCTGTCTATTTCCCCAAGAAGAGTGAAATGACTTATGGTTTGAATTCAATTGAACATGTTGAGGGCATTCAAGTTGGAGAAATATATTGTCCCATACCAAGAGAAAAATTTGAAACTATTATGATTGGGACAATTGCTATCAAGGTTGAGGTAACATAATCATTAGTGGAATACAAAGTTTTGTCTCATATGAAATTTTTTTGGTAACAAGACCTGATCAACCTTGTAAACAAAAGGATTTCATTGAACAAAACAATGTTTTCACCATGATTATCTCCGCTTACTTCTATGCTATCCATTTTAGTTTTTCGTTATGCCTAACTTAAAGGCGTTAAAGAAAAGTACTTATTGGGAGATAACCCAAAAGTTTTAGATGAGCCTTGGAAGTTATTACTTCAGTAATAACTGCTCCTTATCCTTTTTATTTGCTTTTTGTGCCAAGAGTAACCTCTAATGAGAGAGAAGTAATGGTTCGAAAAGTTGCTGTCCCGAAACAGATTTCTGTGCTTCACCGTAAAAATTCGTGTAAAATCTCTGAACGTATTTTTCAGGCGTTCATTTTTGTGCTTCTGCCCCAGGTTGTTATATAACTTTCGCTAGTTCAACACTTTTTTATTTGAGCAACAAAAGGTCTTCGAAAAAATTCGTCTTTACCTGCTGGTCTGTTTTGATAGATTTCTGCCTTTATTTGCATTTGCTTCTTGTTGGTTCCTTTTTGAGTTCTTTTGGGGAATTGAGCTTTTTGAGGGAAGTGCTACAGTAGCTTGTGTTTTAATGGAAGTTTTATTTGGTGTTAGAACTGAACCTTAAGACCTATTATCTTGAGTGTACTAATGTTGCTAATAAAGATTGTGTGAAGTTTTGTATGAAGGAAAATTTTCAGGTGTATGGAAGGAATGAGTAATGAGATGAAGGATGGACTAAAGCTCAAGCTTGGGGATGCCAGGCGTGTAACCCCAAGAAATATCCAAAAAGTACAAGCGTCAAAGCTTGGGGATGCCCAAGGCATCCCCTTCTTCATCAATAAAAATCTCAGGTTTCTTCCAAACGCTTCATTTTTATTGTTTCATGCACAGTTGTGTTGTTCTTGGAGCGTATTCTTTTTCGTTTTTGTTTTTGTTTTTCGTTTGCTAGGTTTGCTTAGTTTTCTGAATAAATTGGTTTGACCCCCTCTTTCATACTTTGGTTTGCAAATAGTTTGGTTTAGATTGGAAAAGAGTTGGAAAGTTCATACTTATGTGGTAAAAAGAGCTTGTTCTTGACCGTGGCCTATGCTTTGTCATGCCATGCTTGATATTGTTTTGGCTTTATGCTTAGTATTCTTTGTTGTAGCATGACTTTTTATAAACAATTGAGACTGCTTAATGTGCCTTTGATGAATCATGCGTTGTTTTAGCATATTAAAGCATAGTATAGTGGTATTCTCCTTTGATGCTTTATTTGGGTTGACTTGGCGCATGCTCACACCATGTTATGACTATCCAAAGTCACCTTAGCCTTTATGATCCTTTAGTTTTCAACTTGTAGTATCACTTTATGCTTTGATCAATGATGTTTTGTCGCTCTGCATGATTATGGCCATTATTGCTCTCTTAGTTTGTCGCTCCCAGTCTTTTGCTAGCCTCCACAACCAAGTATGAGTTCCACTCATGCATCCAACTCCCTAAACCAAGTTATTCGAAAGAGTCCACCATACCTACCTATTAGCTTATGCTATTCCAAGTATATTCATGCTTTTGTTTATCTTCCAAATTAAACTTGTTATGAGAAAACTAGTGATTAAAGCTCTCACGAACTTGATGGCACACTTCACTTTTCTTGCCCTTAATAAACTTGAACCATTGTGACGTCTATGTTGTATATGCTTGCACTTATTTGTTGGGAATTAGCAGAACCATGCTTTCATGGTGAACGCTTTCAACATTGCACTTGGTACTTGTACCTAGTTGATATCATGCTCTTTTGTATATGGATGTCGTCGGTGTGAAATGAAAGGGGATCTTGTAAGTCCATGGAGTTATGTATATGTGTTAGAGAAACGCCTGGGCCGCTGGTCTAATCCATGCTAACATGGTGGAAACCTGCAGCGTAACCATAATGAGCTGTCTATGAAGCATTCTTCTTATAAAAAAAGAGTCCTATGTTGAGAAAAAAGAGAAAAAAAAGAGGTTATGAAAAGAGGAAAGAGAGAAAAAAGCACCATATTCCCATGGTAAATAAGAAGATTGCTGAGATGCTCGTTGTCTGCTTGCCTTGTCATTTTGATATGGAGATTCTTCCGTATCATCGGGCAAGGGGTACCCCGTTGGCGGTTCTCTATGATACGCATGTACTTATGATGACAAGAACTTACCGGTGACTAAACTTGAGTAGCATGAGTAGCGGCCCTCGTATTCAAGGGACATGAGATACCTAACATATACTTCGTCAAGCATGTACACCATAGTTTGTTCACTTTAACCTTAATCACTTCAGGATGCTTATGATAGGGGCATTGAGAGCTGAAAGCTATAAGTACCATAATTTTTGGAAGCTCTTTATGAGACTTGAATCCCTACTTCCTTCTGTGAAGGCCTTTCTTATACCATTATATTGAGTCTCCACCTTCTACCTTGATGCACCTACTTTGAGAGCATAGTGGCCATTCTTAGTTCTATGTGCATTGTCCCAAGACTAGTTGATTGATGCATAACTTGATATTGCTTGTTTTAAACTATTTGTATCTAGTCACTCTTATGAACTTTGAAGGTGTCCTATGCATTTATATTTGCTACTCTATGAGGGACAAGCTGAATACTACTATGCTATGTTTTCTTTATGTGAAACAAACAAACGTCTTGCAAAGCATTGTTATTCATGAATCTTTTGTTTGTTCCTTTTCATGTTGCAACATAGTTGCTATCTCTTATTGCTAGAACTTTGTCTTTCATCTTATGATTGAAGTCCTACGATCCTAGCTTTGAATGTTTTACAAATACTTTGATCAAGTTTATGATGGTGCATGTCACCCCAAAAATTATTCTTTCTTTTTATCACTTACCTACTCGAGGACGAGCAGGAGTTAAGCTTGGGGATGTTGATACATTGCAAATGTATCTATAATTTTTTGATGTTCCATGCTTGGTTTTATCCACTTTCTTGTGTTTTGTCCACACTTTGGAGTACTTTTCATATGATTTCTTGGACTAACCTATTAATAAGAGCCACAGTGCCAGCTGCCTGTTTTCTGCTGTTTTTGGTTCCAGGAAAGTCAGAAAATGAATATTCTCGGAATTGGATGGGACAAAAGCCAAAGTGCCTATTTTTCCAGAAGACTCACATAGCCAGAATACGAGACGGAGGAGGGCCAGGGGCTGGCCACCCCCCTCAAGCGCGGGTCGCCCAGGTCACGCAAGGCCATGGTGTGGGCCCCCCAGGCACCCCCTCGGTCTCCCTCTTCGCCTATAAGAAGTCTTCTGACCTTAAAACTCAGGGGGGTTCGATGTTTTTCCAGAAGGAGTTCCGCTCCGCCGCCACCACCAGATTCCACGAAACAGCACCAAAAACCCCGTTCTGGCACCCTGTCGGGATGGGGAATTGGAGGAGATCATCTCCATCATCATCACCATCGCTTCTCCATCGACCATCCATGTGTTCCCCCATCTATGAGTGAGTAATCCCCCGATGTAGGCTATGGGGATGGTAGGGATTGGATGAGATTGTTCATGTAATGGCATCAGATTGTTAGGGCATGGTGCCTAGTATCTTTTATTAGTGCTTTATGACTTTGTTGCGACTTGTTGTGCTTAATGCTTGTCACTAGGGCCTGAGTGCCATGATTTCAGATCTAAACATGTTATTGATTCATTATGATAGTATTGTTTTTGGTCTTATCTGCAAGTTGTATACACACGTTGTTGTCCGGAACCAATGGCCCCGAAGTGACAGAAATCGGGATAACTGGGGGGAATGGCTTTGATGTGAGGATCACATGTGTTCACGGAGTGTTAATGCTTTGCTCTGGTGCTCTATTAAAAGGAGAACCTTAATTGCCAGTAGTTCCCTTGAGGCCCCGCTGCAAACGGGCTGGCAGGACAAAAGATGTTGTGCAAGTTCTCATTGCGAGCACGTATGACTATATATGGAACACATGCCTAGGATTATCTAGTACTTGGATGCTTTATCTTATTTATCTGCAAGTGCCCTATGTTCTGATTGCTATGTGAATTGTCTTGTCCATGCAACGCCCGTCCATCCATCCCTATGCCTACCGCACTCGAATCCTATTGTTTACTGCTATTGTTACTGTTGTCTTTACTCTATTACCGCTGCTACTTTACTATTCCTACTACAAAACTGTTGCTACTGATAAACTGCTGTGAGCAAGATTATTTCCAAGTGTAGATGAATTGACAACTCAGTTGTTAAGGCTTATAAATATTCTTTGTCTCCTCTTTTGTCGAATCAATAAATTGGGTTTCACTTCCCTTGAAAATACTTCGATACACCCCCTATACTTGTGAGTCATCAGGTAGCTAATAATCGTAGACTTCTACATGATGATACAAAGTACAAGGACCAAATATACACCCATACTTTATAGATGTTGCTCAAATTTTTTTTTGTGCTTTACCAATTACAATTGTATATGGTGATGATATGGCATACGTCTACTATCTGAGTCTGACATGCAACTTACTAGTAGCTAATAATTGTTGACTTCTACATGATCTTACCACTACATAGTGTACAAACAACTTTGAATATTGACCGTTGGATCAAGACTCGCGAATCCCAACATTTCCAGTCGTTAGATCTTCTTTTCCATTCTAGCATCTTGAAGATTCTATTGATAGTGTTTATTACAAATCACTATATAGTGTACGGATAACTTTAAATGTTGACCGTTGGATCAAGACTCGCGATCCCAGCATTTCTAGACGTTGGATCTTATTTTCCATTCTAGAATCTAGAAGATTCTATTGATAATCTTCGGCATAATGAATGCTACGCACAAACCTCAAAACACACTTCTCCACCAAACTAGAATCTGCTCCCTTGTTTCTGTAGACCATGTTATCAAAAATTTCATGTGCTAGGTAGCTAATAATCTTTGACTTCTACATGATGATACAAAGTAAAAGGATCAAATATAAACCCATACTTTATAGATGTTGATCAAATTTATAATTTTTTGTGCTTTACCAATTATAATTTTATCTAGTGATGATATGTCATACGTCTACTAAATGAGTCTCATGCGGACCTTACTAGTAGCTAATAATCGTTAACTTTACCACTATAAAGTGTACAAACAACTTACTGAATATTGACCGTTGAATCAAGAGTCGTGAATCCCAACATTTCCAGTCGTTGGATCTTCTTTTCCATTCTAGCATCTTGAAGATTCTATTGATAGTCTTCATTACAAACCATAATATAGTGTATGAACAACTTTGAATGTTGACCGTTGGATCAAGACTTACGAATCCCATCATTTCTAGCTGTTGGATCTTCTTTTCCATTCTAGCATCTAGAAGATTCTATTGATAGTCTTCGGCATAATGAATGCTATGCACACACCTCAAAACACACTTCTCCATCATACTAGAATCTTCTCACTTGTTTCTCTACACTATGTTATCAAAAATTTCATGTGTTAGGTAGCTAATAAGCTTTGACTTCTACACATGATGATCCAAAGTACAAGGACCAAATATACACCCATACTTTATAGATGTTCATGAAATTTACAATTTTTTGTGCTTTACAAACTATACTTTTTTATAGTGATGATATGGCATACGTCTACTATATGAGTCTCATGTGAAACATACTAGTAGCTAATAATCGTTGACTTCTACATGATCTTACAACTATATAGTGTACAACCAACTTTAAATATTGACCGTTGGATCAAGACTCGCGAATGCAAACATTTCTAGTCGTTGGATCTTCTTTTTCAGTCTAGCATCTTGAAAATTCTATTGATAGTCTTCATTACAAACCACTATATAGTGTACGAATAACTTTGAATGTTGACCGTTGGATCAAGACTCGTGCATCCCAGCTTTCTAGCTGTTGGATCTTCTTTTCCATTCTAGCATCTGGAAGATTCTATTGATAGTCTTCGGCATAATGAATGGTATGCACAAAACTCAAAACACACTTCTCCATCATACTAGAATCTTCTCCCTTGTTTCTCTACACCATGTTATCAAAAATTCCGTGTGTTAGGTAGCTAATAATCTTTGACTTCTACATGATGATACAAAGTACAAGTACCAAATATACACCCATACTTTATAAATGTTGATCGAATTTATATTTTTTTGTGCTTTACCAATCATAATTGTATATAGTGATGATATGTCATACGTCTACTATCTAAGTCTCACGTGCAAGGCACGTGCAACTTACTAGTATATATAGTGGACCAACATGTTGTACTAACGATTCCTATGTTTTATGAGTTTTCAAACTTCCTAGCTAACTCCGCCACTTGAATGACTCTATGTAGATTCATCAAAATTAGGTCAAATTTGAACTACAAGTAAATTGTAGGTTGCTTTGAAAGTTTAAAGAAACAACTTTTGGAGGCACCCATCGGATAGTCAATTAATATACTCCGTATCAGAAACCACAGAGAGTTTTGACAAGAGGTTCAACTTCTTCCTAAGATCTTGCATCTTGCAAACTTGAACTACAAGTATGCGTAGATACTTGTCTCGAATTAAATGTCTTTTTAGAGTTAATTAATGAAAAAGAAAGTGGCGTAATAACTTATCTAGTTACCATAACATCACACATACAAAGACTAGTAGTATATGATTCTACTCCCTCCGTTCAGAAATATAAGGCGCTTTAGCTTTGTGAGATGAATGTATCTAGATGCCTTTTAGTGTATAGGTTCACTCTTAACATCTACAAACCCATGCACTAAAAGACGTCTAGATACATTCGATTCACAAAGCTAAAACGTCTTATATTTCTAAATGGAGGGAGTACAACCTAATTAATTAGGCCTTTGCGTGACACTACAAAAATGTTGTTACCCACTATGATGAAGGTACATGTGCAAGTTACTGGAGTAGTCTAAGTTATTTATCTCTATGTGACCATCCTAAATCAAAACGGAGGTGTACGTACTGTATGCCTTAAAGGCACCTATTCTACTGCGCTTCAAGTTGTTCACCACTCATGTCGGCTCTCACTGGTCAGACCGATAAAGCCACTGACTTGTTGATTTGGTACTGTATATCATCAATCTTCTTCCGTCACTGACAGAGAATAAATTCTTCTGCCGCTTCCAGGCGCGTGCTTTCGCGGAGCTAAAACCAGTAGCTCAGACGACTACTACTCCCGCGTGGCTCTCGAGAAATTGCGACCGTCCGTTCAAAATGAACGGGAATCATTAGACAATGTATTTTCTTTTCGTGGATGGTTGATTTTTTGAGAGATTCTCGACTTTTTTCTTTATTGAACTGAGATATGTTCGATTTTGGGTCCGGTAACAGGGGCGTAGAGGCTAATAGGGGAGAGAAAATTGGCCGTGTGGCATGCAAGCTTATTTGAGGTGGCAGTGTGTGGGTGTACAGATGGTACTACTGTACTGGTAGCCCATTTTGTGAGCATTTTGTTGTTGTACTACACAAGAGTTCGAGAGTAGTAGTATTCCAGTTTTGGTTCCTTAATTACTGGTGGAACCTTTATGTGTTTATTAGTTACAGTAGTAGTACAGTAGTACTTGTTCCAAATGTGACTGCATAAGATGATAAATGTAGAAGATCCAAGGATTATTACGTTCGGCAAGAGGAGCTCCGAGTATACTCCAAACCGTCTCTCTGCCATGACCATTTATTTGAGAGGACAATACAGTTACATCACGTGCTAGGCTAGCTTATGTTGTATTACTCCTAGAAAGTCCTGACCTATTTACTCGATAGGCACCAGGAAACATAGAGAAGAGAGAAAAACCACGCTCGATGGGCGGTATGATTTCAATCGATTTATTCTATTTTCCTTTGCTCTCCGTCCTCTTCCTCTCCATCTTCTCACTAATCCCTACTCGCCCACCTTTAGCACATGCCAACACCGCCATGCCGCTTTCGGAGCATCTCCGTAGCCCAGTTTGATAGGCACTATAGATTTAGCAGAGAGAAAGAAGGCATGCTTGGTTTTATTTCATTCTGTATTTCTCTTTGCCTCGATATCCATCCTCACTTCACCTCCAGCATCCCAGCGACGACCATTACCACTCGTACAACAATACAGGCACGCGCCAACGCCGCCATGCTGCTTTAGGATTAGCTCCGGCGCCTAGTTTGATACACTGTTTTCTGTCTCGCCTTGGCAGCTTCCACTTGCTCTCTCCTCCAAAACCCCCAATCAAAACCAAACGCCATCGCCACCCACCTGCTCGAGCTCTTCCTCGGGATGACCCAATTGATCAATGACAGTGACACTTCTAGGGTGTTTTTCGATGGACCCCTTGAAGAAATCTCTGCTAGATGTGATGTCATCACCACCGCAAGCCTCGCCGCCTGCTGCAAACATTATCTTTACTCAGCAACACATAGTGCATCCCTATCAAAATCTCATCCATTTGGTCTCCCCTGTGTTCTTCACTCTCACTCAACTGAGGTACCGCATGAGTACAATGTCTTCTACCACCACAATCGCATGAAGCAGTTCTACAGGGGTAGCTACTATTGCGGTAGGGGCAAGTAGAAGCCACAGAAGAAGTTTGGGTGGACCTTGTGCGAGCTGACGCTGCTGGACAGGTCCTCCTCCGATGTTGTGATGCCATATTGTGAGGGTAAGAAGTGGGCAGGCGCCCATGGAGATTGGATCGCCACTATTGGCCTCGCTTGGAACTGGGAGCTTGTGAATGTGTTCACTCGTCGTGGATTCCTCTACCAGCGATCTTCGATTTTGAGGCCACACCCAAGGTACTTAAGTTTATCGCAACTGGTCAGCCTACTAATCTACTGAAGATAGCCATTTGCCGAGTTCCCACAGCTGCTGGGAACTATAAGGATTTCTCTGTCCTGGCCATCTTCGACACGGTAATTGCCTTCCTTGATGGTTCTCATGGTATGTGGATGGTTCTTGAGAACCAGTTCAGCATGTTCAGCTATCGCGATGCCATTATCCACAATGGAGTTGTCTATGTTGTAACTCGGATTGGCAATGTTTATGCATGGGATCCTCGGGCATGGGGTAAAATTTCCATCCATAAAATTTCAAGCTTCATCATTCAAATTTTGCTTAGCTGACCTCTGGTTGTGCTTTACTTGCAAGGTCTTGTGCGTCTTCCGGGGCCACCTGAATTAAACGGTAATCATGAGTACAGTCCTGATATGTGGTGGTTAGCAAGATCTCCTGATGGTGGTAGCCTTATTCTGATCAATACTACGGGCATTCGTGATAGGTGGTATGACACTACTTATCCTGTGGCTGAAAATGTTGGTTATCATCACGGATGCAATATTCACACCTATTCTACTGGGTTTTGCTACCATGTGTTTTCGATTGACACTAGTAGGTTACTTCCACCGAGGCAATGGTGGAGGGTTTTAGACCTTGGAGCATTTTCTATCTTCCTTGGATTGAACTATCCAATTACCATTCCAGTTGGCGCGACAGGACTTGGCCCTAGAGATCTAACGAGGAGCAACTTTGTATACACCTCGCCGCATGCAGTTAGTCTTGGTGGATTTAATATTTGTCCTAAAATATGCCGCATCAGTATAAATGCTCAAGACGATGTTGTTGGTTTCTCAACCAACATTTGGTTTCTCAACCAACATTGGCTGGAATTTCCCTAAAAAACATTGGCTGGAATTGGCGGCAGACTCCGTTGAGGTTCATCCCAAGCTTGGCCAACACGAAGGATTGGAACCGGCATAATTAATGGTTCAAGGGAGATCATATGGAATAGGGATTTGCGTATCTTGAATTATTTCCTTCGCATTATTTGTATCGTATAGCCTCAACCATTAACTTGCTGTACTCTAACACTCATTTCGCCGCAATGTAGTGCAAGGCCTTCGATTTGATCAAACTCATTTTGTATGCAAGCCATAATTTTAGTCAGTGCAGGTTGAATATTCTACAACTCGTTGCGCCTGCACCCCTTTATTATTTGTTGCACTTTCGAGTTCTCAAAAAATGTGAAATAAATCCGGAACATTGGCTATGTTGTATCTTGTGCATCTACAATATTCGCTCCCACAATAAGATCTTATGTGACCTATGTCAATGAAAAAGAAAAAACCTAAGCGAACAATATCTTGTGTTCATTTGTTCATTTTGTGGTGGCCAGGCCATGTACTAGTAATATTTTTGAGATGGAAATTTATAGATGAACTATATAAATATGATCTATGTTCATGATTTATTTCACATTTTTTGAAAACTTGGAAACGCTACATGCAACAGCTTGTTGCCGGTGCAGCTAGTTGCAAATTGTAATTTCCGTCGTGGACGTACCTAGTGGCTCCAAGCGCATGGTGCATGCAGATTCTCACTAGCAGGTGGAGCCGACCTTAATAGGGCCCACATGTCAGTGAATCAGAGCCACACAAAGTCATGCACATTGCCTGACTTGAGCGAAATCTGGTGTCCTTGCACGTCTCTCCTTTTGCTGCGCGGTTTCATGTTGTACACATGTAATTCCATGTACCTTGTACTAGAACAAATATAAACACATGCAACATGCCAAAAATACCACGGACACGCTCGTACTATGCATTATATCCGGTGTATATATTTTTGGTTCTGCGCTACGAGTTCTGTATGTAGGGGAACAAGATGACAGTACATGTGTCCATGTCACGGCTACTACTAGTAGTAGCAGTTCGTCCTCCTATTTTCCGTTGAAAATACTAGTACACTATGTTGAAATAAAAGTTGTAAAAAGAAAACCCTCTGGCCAAACTGATGTGACTAGACAATACTGCACCTCTGATACGTAGTAAGTAGGAGTATTGTCAAATTACTAGTTGCATGGCATGCTAGTCTAACATACAGTGAAGTCTAGGCGGCAGTGTCCTCGATGCTGTTGTTGACTAGACAGAGCAAGCAAGTAAAATATCCTCCCTCATTTTTTTCTTTGCCTCTCCATCTTCTTCCCCAGTCCCCACTCCGCCCACGATCTCCCCCACGCTCTCTATTCTAACGCTCCCCTCCTCCCGCAGAAAACCCCAGCCGCACTTGGCATCCACCTAAATCTATCCGGCTGTGATGGCCGATTTGAGGCTCAGCGGGTGATGCAAGTGGGATCAACTCAGCGCGGACGATGTCGACCTCATCGTTCAGCGTATGGACATTTCCAGCACCGTCAGGCTAGCCGCATGCTGCAAGATGCTGTACAATCATATCGCCAACAACGAAGGTACGAAATGGACTATTCACCATTGGAATGAACCCTGCCTACTGATGCCTCAGCCTGCTTATTGGTTCGACGAGCACTATGATGGTACGAGGGTACATCATCTGCACGACATGGTGTACGACATGGTGCCCCTCGACCATCCTCGGCGCACCTCCATCCTGCCCTTCATGCACGAAAAATACTGGGTTGGCATGAACGGTGACTGGATCGCTGTGGTGGACCAGCGCAGGGCCTAGTGCCTAGCAAACATCTACACCTATCGAGTAATCGACCTTCCATCGACAGATACTTGTGACATTGCAGCTGCCTCACATCAACGATATAACCTGTAATGCTACTAGCCAGCCAGGGTTCCTCCAGTAACATGTAGTCATTTCTGAACTCATTCACATTTAAAAAAAAAAATTGGCGAATCCGCAGGTATGGAGAAAAGTTCAATAAGTCATGGGATGGATCTCTTGAGCTGTTGAAGATCGTAATCTGCAGAGTGCCCACAGAAGCTAGGGGTTACACAGACTATAAGCTCCTCGCATTGTTCGATGGTGAAATTGCCTACCTAGAAGGCGGTAGCCAAGTTTGGAGATGTCTGGAGCATTCAGGTCTTGGAAGACGACAGGACTATGATGCCATTCAACACAGTGGCCTCATTTTTGCGGTCACAAGTCAAGGCTGCACCTACTGCTGGGATCCCACATCGGAAGGTAATTCTAGTTCCATGATGATACATTGTGAGTGATTCAGTGAAGTTGTTCTTTAACTACCTTGTTTATGTTTTACCTTTCATATGACTAAATGAGCACACGCTTTATGTCCTAAAAAAATGAATGAACCATTGCCAGTAATGAATTAGTACCGGTAATATGCCTTCCAAAAATATAGTGTATGACAACGTCCCTGCACTACTAAGTTTGTTCACTGTCAAAATATGAAAGGAATTATTAACCAGCATCTCAATTATGAGCGCAACACAGTGAAGCCGGATTTCTTTATCTGTTTGTACTTTTAGGCCCTCCTCGGATTGTAGGAATCACATAGGATTTTTGTAGGACACCAATCTTTCCTTTTTGGATTTTGCCTTGGGATTCAGAGGAATTGTGTAGGATTTTTCTAGGATTTGGATCCTTAGGATTTTTTTCTATAAAATGTTGTTTGATTAGAAAGAGTATAATCCTTAGAAATTCCTTCAAATGATTCCTTTGCACTCTATTTTGGAGGAAAATTTCCATCCACTCCAACCTCTTTGTACAATTCCTTTGGTTTTCCTGTGCAATCAAACACCACTTGATCCAAAATACTACAGGCATCTAATCCTATAGGATTCAAGTGGACATGCCTCTATATAAAAAAGTGGCGCTTCCTCTTTTGAAACTTACAACAACTAGGTAACTAGGATAAGAAAGAAATCCAAATATTCGGACTAGCAGAGTAAGAAATGCAATTCCTAATGTTGTTAATTTATTGAGTAATATTATTATTAGGATTTGCCTATTCACACTGTTAGCATGAATAATGAAGAATGTTGGTGTTATGATTGAAGTACTATGATCCCAGTTTTTGAATGTTTTACAAATACTTTGATCAAGTCTTTGATGGTGCATGTCACCTCAAAAATTATTCTTTCTTTTTATCACTTACCTACTCGAGGACGAGCAGGAGTTAAGCTTGGGGATGTTGATACATTGCAAATGTATCTATAATTTTTGATGTTCCATGCTTGGTTTTATCCACTTTCTTGTGTTTTGTTCCAACTTTGGAGTACTTTTCATATGATTTCTTGGACTAACCTATTAACAAGAGCCACAGTGCCAGCTGCCTGTTTTCTGCTGTTTTTGGTTCCAGGAAAGTCAGAAAATGAATATTCTCGGAATTGGACGGGACAAAAGCCAAAGTTCCTATTTTTCCGGAAGGGATCAAGTGCCAGAATACGAGACGGAGAAGGGCCAGGGGCCGGCCACACCACCTAGCCACGCGGCCAGGCTGGGCCCGTGCTAGGGGTGGTGTGGTGGCTCCCGGCACCGCCTCGGCCTCTCCTTCCGCCTATAAATTGCCCTCGGGCCGAAAACCCCAAGTACCCGATCAAAAATCCAGAAAAGAGTCTGTAGCCGCCGTCATCTCCATCCCTAGATCGGGAGGGATCTGAAGCTCTTCCCGGCGCCCTGCCGGAGAGGGGAATCCACCCTACAAGCCTTCTTCATCACCATGCAAGCCTCCGGTGTGATGCGTGAGTAGTTCATGCTTGGACTACGGATCCATGTAGTAGCTAGATGGCTGGTTTCTCCTCCTTTGTGCTTTCATGTTTAGATCTTGTGAGCTCCGTTCATGATCAAGATCATCTATTTGTAATCCATACATGTTGTGTTTGCGGGGATCCGATGGATATTGAGATGCTATTTCAGATTGATTATTGATTCTATCATGTCTTTGTTATTTGAGATCTTGCATGTTTTCTGTTGTTAGTAGCTATCTTGGCCAAGTAGATGCTAGCAACTCCAAGAGTTAGTATTTATGCTTGATAGTGGGTTCATGCCTCTGGTAATCTGGGGAAGTGACAGAAATCTCTAAGGTACTAGATGTGTTGTTGCTACTAGGGAGAAAACAACAATCCTTTGTTCATAGAACAATCGTATTGTTTACTTTAAACGCAGTTCGTAAAGCAATAATCTGTTGCTTGCAACTTAATACTGGAGGGGGTTCGGATGATAACCTGAAGGTGGATTATTAGTCATAGATGAAGTTGGATGGCAGTCTATGTATTATGTTGTAGTGCCCAATCAAGTCTCAGAGGAGTCAAGATGATTAGTATATGCATGTATTGCTTTCTCGGTGTTTGTCAATTGCCCCGCTGTAATTTGTTCACCCTGCATGTTATTTATCTAAGGAGGGCCACCTCTAGTGAACTATGGATCCCGATCCTTTTTCTTTACATACAATGTACAATCTTTTACTGCTTTGTGTTTACTTTCTGCAAATTTTTACTTCTTTCCATTCGATACGTTTAATCCCTTGTTTTCCGCAAAACACGGTGAGATTGACAACCTCATCGCAAGTTGGGGACAAAGTTCTGTGGTTGTGTTGTGCAGGTCTACACGTTGCTACTAGCACCGGTAGTGCGCCCTGCCAAAGCTCAGATAGTAACACCTTTGGGGTGTTTCCTTGCTCCTACTGGTTCGATTAAACCTTGGTTTCATAACTGAGAGAAAACTTACTGCTATGCTCATCGTACCTTCCTCTTGGGGTTCCCAACGAGCTCTACATCGAAAGTCGAGCGCATCATGTGTCTATCGCCAACAGTTTATATGGCATGATTACAAGGTTTTGAGTACATCAAATCGATCAGGCACTTAGGCTGATTCAACGCCACCCAAACCATCTCGAAATATATCCTTTGCTAAATAGATGATTGCACGCTGTAAGACTTGATATGACACGATTTTATGGCAATCAGTCAAACTCCCTCCAATACTTTCCATGTTCGAATCCTGCGATGCCCAAGTTCCTCGCTATGTTCGCTATGTATAATAAGGCGCAATATCAGTCACTTTTCTCCATTTCCAACTTTATTCTTTCGGATTCGGCGTAGGTACAGCCAGGTCAGGTGGACCATCGACCTTCAATATAATATATTTTTTCTACTCAGCCTATGAAAATGAATATTTCAACCCCACTTCGGACAAAAAACTTCCCATATTCTTGTTTCAAAAGAAAAACCCTTAATTAGCCTTTCGTGGTGAGCAGAGTATATATTTTTTAGGGTACCAACTACATTTTTTTGGAGGATGGGGTACGAACTACATTGAATTTTCACTAAGGACCTAGCAAAAAGATTGCACATTCAACCCAACACTGACCCAAAACCTTGCAAATTTAGCCTGCCGGGTCAGGTGGACTGCCGACCCCCAACATATTGAGTACATTGAATTTTCAGTGAGGAGATTATTAGAAAATAGTACTACATTCTACCCAACAGTGGCCCAAAACCTCGCTAATTTATCCTTCCGGGTTCAGGTTGGCTATGGGCCGCCAACCCTCAACACATTATTACTTGGTTTTTTAAGCTTGAACCACAGTGAAGAAGTTTCGGTAAGGAGCCCACGTTGAGAAGCCCATTGGTTCACAATATTGGACCCAAGTTATTTTTTTATCGCCCAAAAACGTCTTAATTTAGTGTTTCCGTACCATTCTGATAAAGTATAGGATAAGCTTCTCCTACCCATGTTGTATTTGTATAGAGCATTTAGTATTTTTATGGCAAGTCGTCAGGGTCGCTGCCTTTTCATTTTAAGTGATTTCAACATTTCTAAATGTAATCTTTTCCAGTAGTGGCATATATGGTTCTAGCGTAGTGGAAGCACACGCGGTTCCCATTTGTTGAAGTCTTAAGTTAGATTCCTAGTTTTTTCAATATAAATATATGATATATAGTATAATCTCTGTCGTTCTTTTACATTTTTTCTAGCATACACATGTTTCTTACACAAAGAAGGCTGACATCTGGGCCCCATCAACATTGCCAAGGTCAATACAGCGGAGTCCATCATACACACTTTGCATTTGCAGAGACGTTGACATGTTGGACCCAGCAGAGACCTTATACAGATGCTGCATCGAGCAACGTTGCCAATTCAAAATAGGGAGGCGCGAGCGAGAAAAAAGTTTAGCATGCACACGTTTCTTGTAATGAGAGGCTGAAATGGGGGACCTAGCAGCGTGAGCAAACGGCAGATTTGTCGAGCAACGTTATCTAGTTCGGAACAGGGTAGCGCTAGAGAAGAAAAAAATGCCATCATATCCACAATTCTTCTAATGTGAGGATAACATAAGGGAACCACTAGCCTGAATAAATGGCTGATGCAGCGAGCAACACTATCAAGTTCGGAACACAAAGGCGCGACAGAGGGTAAACAATCCATCATACACACGTTTCTTCTAATGAGAGGATGACATGTGGGTCCTAGCATCGTGATTAAACGGTAGATGCATCGAACAATGCTATCAAGTTCGTGATTAAACGTTTTTAAAAACCATTGATCGAAAGAGGCCCCTAATCTTGTTAATCAATCATAGGAAAATTGCCTGCGTTTTTTCCTCTGGTCCATTCCTTGGAATAGTGCCAACATAGGAAACTTAACTATTCCTACACTTTTTCTTTAATGCAAACAAGACCTTATTTCTTGGTGTGTTTGTCTTCATGCATTCATGATTTATTTAACACATTTCTACATCTTTCAGATAGTAGTTTTTCCACAAAGCTAGCTAGCACTACCCCCTTTGTCAAACACCTTTCATGGTAGATGACACGAGGGAGATACCTATTCTGCGGCTTGGCAACACGGAGTTGGAAGAGACAAGGCGTAGGAAGGAAATAGAGGAGGAGGATAATAGGGAGAAGTTTATCGCCCACCACCTATTTTATGACCGGGTTCTACGCCTCTATTACTTGCTCGCATCAGATGATCAGATCCCGGTAGATGATTGGCATCCTCACCCCACCAACATGTTAAACTAAGCAAGCAAACATTCTGCAGGGCAAGCTTGAGACGAGGAAGGGACGGCCAGCGTCGAACGCAGCGCCAATCCATTAGGGAAATCCTTGAGCGTAAGCACTTGAGCCTATGAATTGGAGGGAATTTGTCGGTTTTTGTGTTGTTTATGAATTTAGCTCAATTTGGGAGCCTATGAATTGCATGGAAGAAGAGGCATAAGCAGGAGAATCAGAAATTAGGCAGAATTTATTTGTGCAATAAGAGGAGAAGAAAGTAGAAGAAGAGGAGAAGAAGACTATTAGTGCTTGCAGAATGTGTGTGAAGGCTCATACTGTTTGCTTATGGAAATTTGTGTGTGTAGCATCAAGTGTAATGGATCTTTGTGCAATGTTATGAATAATAAGTGTGTGTTTTGTTCTGTCCAACTATTGATTGTGAAGGTGAAATATCTCAATGCTTATTTCTCATTTTGTTGTCATAGTTGTATATGTCCTACTATATTAAATAGGTACATTTTATGATGGTGCGTTCGTATGTATCATGTAAATATCTACATATAATATGAAAAAGAGAAAGTGGCTAGGGATACAAGATGCAAGTTATGTGATCAGCAAGAATCTATTGGTCACCTTTTCTTTACCTGTGGGGCTGCAAAATATGTGTGTGTGTGTGTGTGGGGGGGGGGGGGGGGGGGGTAATTGCGAAATCAGTAGGTGCTGTGGACAGGCCTGGGTCCTTTTCACAGTACTTCTGGTGGATTCCGAAATATCTTGCTGTTAGTCATAATGTTCAAATTACGGCCTTAGCTTCTATTTGTTGGGCTATTTGGAAGCTCAGAAATAGAGCCTGTTTTGAACAAAAATTGATTAACTCCCCTGTCAATTTGATCATGTTTGCCCGTGTCTTTATGAAATACTGGGCAGGTCTTCACAATGAAGAGGCGAGAGAGGCATTAAGGAGTGGTGCTGAGGTGGTGCAAATAAATGCTCTGTCTGATGCTGAGGACATGGACACAACACCGATCCCGCTGCTGGGCCTACCTTCTACTAGTAGGAAGCGTGCAAGATCCCATGAAGATGCCGAGAAGGAGAAATGATGCTCTTTTCCAGAAACACCAAAAAACAACGATTGATTCCTGGGGTGCCTATCTGAGATATTCCTTCGTGAGATTACTTTTGTTGTGCCTTTTGTGGGGTGAGATGATATATCTGATATCTCTTGCCCTTGTGTTGTGGTTAGGTTGTAGAACACTAGCGACATGCGGTGCTTTCTTGCGTCTCTCTATCCATCTCTCTCGATCCTTGCTACTCTTTAGCATGGACCTGTCTGTATATATAGACCTAAGCTCCAGGATCTTGAAAACCTGATTCGTGTGGTTGTTTGTTCCGTTATTTTTTGATAGTGGAACCCGATCCCTATGTCATGGGGATTGTATGGAAAAAATGTAAATATCTACATGTTCTTGCAATTATCATCTAATTAGCTAGAGAAAATTGCATATAACTACGAAAATTGGGGCTAGGGCTTCAAAAACCTACGAATTTTGGGGATCGCTTCAAAAAACTATGAACTTTGGGGCTAGAGACTACAAACAACTAAGAACTTTGCATAATCAGCCAGTTAGCCAGTTTGATCGCAATTCCAACAGGGCTCTCACATAAAAAACTACGAATTTTGGGGATGGAGGCTACAAAAAACTACAACTTTGGGGGCTCTCACGTTATGAATCTCATTATTTGAGGTAGGCCCGCCTGTCAGAATTGCGATCAAACTAGATAACTGTTCGATTATGCAAGTTCATAGTTGTTTGCAGTCTCTAGCCCCAAAGTTCATAGTTTTTTGAAGTGATCCCCAAAAGTCATAGTTTTGTGAAGCCCTAGCACCAATTGTTGTAGTTTCTGCAATTTACTCAATTAGCTATATGTCCCGGTACTGGATATATGCTGCCATTATTCATCTAAATATGTGATCAGCTGCAATGTCTAGTGTTATTTATAATCAACACATTATTGTGTAGATTGCAGCTCTAGCAAAACAAAGTGGAAATGATGGTGCAACTCTAGCAAACCAAAGTGGAAATGGTCTTCTTCAGATTGCAGCTGCAATACTACATAAGCTATGATAGTGAGCCTAGTGTGTTCCTGGTAATGCAGCAAATGGGTTTAGCTTAATTACGCTTCTGATGTGTCAAAAACAAAATTTCTATTTGCTCCAATGATCTATCTATTTATTGATGATTATTAGGTATAAAGTGAATGAGATTTGCTGATTGAACTTTGGGCTAAACTAGATGCACACTGTGCAGCTTGATTATCTTATTGACCTTGTTATTCCAAGAAGCAATAATATGCTTGTTTGTTAAGTCAAATCAGCAACAAGACTTATGTTATTGGTCATGCAGGTAAGCCATTTTTATCAATGAATTCTAATTATGTAGTTCCTGCATATATGATCTACATTGCTACATGAACTGGTACTGAATATCTGTATAAACCATATGTGAATGCAATATGATAGAAAATACATAGAACATCCATAATTTGAGAGAATTCAAATATAAGGTAGACATGTGACAACATCAATCTGGAGCATTCACCAATCACCTAGTGCAAATATTTAGGAGCAAATGAAGAATAAGAAAAAGGATTTAAAGATATGTGATATAAATATCTAAATGTCTTCAGCTGGTGGTGCATTTTGAGTGATAGGAACTTCTTGTGCATCATCATTGCATGAGATCTCAACATTTAAATCTGGTAGCTGACTTCTTATCTCCTCTTTATCACCAAAGAGTTAATGATGAGCACTTCCAGGACCTGTCATGTATGATCCCCTCCTTGCTTTCCTTCCTCTCCCTTGAGCATGAGTAGTAGGAACATTGCCGGTACCTTTCTCTGACTCTAGTGATATACTATTTCTTTGCCTTTTCTTCCCCTTTCATCTCTCTATGTTGTTTTTTCCCTAACCGGCTATACTAGTTGTAGCCCTAGCTATAGTACTCATGCCTCTTCCTCTACCACCTCTTAGATTTCCTCTATTTGATGCAATAGTAACCCTCTATGTTGAAGGTGGAATGCTCTCTCTTGCATCTGCTACAAATAGATTTTCTAGTAAAGGCCAAGAAACCTGTTGATTGGCACATGCTCCTTCTCCTGCAAAAATGGGTATGCAAGTAAGTACAAAAATACTATATTTAGTAAATAACATGATGCACATAAATAACATGCTACCTCTAGTTGCATCATGTAGACCATGTTATCTTCTTGTTGGGTAGGATCCATTGAAGGGTTTCGATTGTGTGGAATAACATGTTGCACATAAATTTAAAGTTACTTAATGCATTTGACTTGCTACTACTCATAATTTAAATACAAGTTGGGTACACAAAAGAAAACTTACCTCTAATAAAGATGGTATGTCTATATCTTCATCCTCCCCAATAATGTTTTCTTGATTTTTCTCTACCAAGCTATCATGATATTTCTGATGGCCCTTCTTGTTGTGGTTATCTATCCCACATATGGAGCAATGAATTGTAACACATGCCTTTGTGGACACTTTCACTCCCTTCTTTATTTTCTCCTCATGTGCATTCTTCCTATTTTTCTTAGGACTTACCATAACTTTGGTGAAAAGAGGTGGATGTATAGGCACAACATTCATGTTTTACCCTAACACTCTCCCTCTTAATGGTGCCAACTTGTATGCATAAGCTTTATTGAATGGATCAATAGTGTAGCAGCTATGTACTAAATTTTTAGCATTAATCCTATCTTTCCTACAACATTCTATGACATGGTGACATGGAATTCCAGTCAGTTGCCATCTCTTGCAATCACATGTCCTAGCATTGAAATCTACAGTGTAATCTTTCTCGAACTCATGACTGGAGACAGAGTAGAGAAAAGTTACCAGCACGAGTAACAATACATTCACCACTCCATTCAAAGAATTTGTCCAACTTCTTCTTAATCTTTGGACAAATTCTTCCAATCATCTTCTCAGCTTCCTTCTGTTTGCTTTCATTCCTCTATAGAATTTTGTACAACATAGTTTCTAGCATGCATAAGAAAGGCATCTCCCTTGCTTCTAGAATATAGCTGGTTCCAATGTTAAAGAATAATATATCAGAACATAAATGAGACAATTTAATAACATAGCAACATGATTAGTAAACTTATGCCATTGTACCTATTGAACACCTCTGAATGATTGTTTAACAACATGTCACACTTGGGGAGTTCACTGAAAAATGCCTTTATCCATTGTGAGGGGACAAGCTCTTCAATCCATGAATAAACTCTTTCACTATCAACTTTAAGCTTATCCATGTTTCTCTTACACTTTGGAACAAAAGTTGATCTTGCGATATCCTAGATATCATTCTTTAGTGTCTCTCCTCTATGACCAGCCCTTTGGAAGTTTTGAATCATATTCCTAATATAGAATCGGTGTTCCGCATCAGGAAACAACTTATGCACATCATTTATTAAGCCCTACAAATGTTTGCATCAATTGTTAAATCCACTAAAAAACATAGGAAAAATATAAACAAAACAACAGTTACTACATCATTTTGGAGTACCTTCTGCTTGTCACTCATAATTGTCTGTCGTGGTGGTAGCACAAAAGATGACATGTATAGGCTAAGAGTGGGGATAATGAGCACTAGAGGTATCCAGGAGGGATAGTGTGGTTATTCCACACACATATGCTTGTATTATCTCAATCAATGGTGGTTTACAAGGGCTCCTCGAGCTATTCGTGGGAAGGAGGTTACCTCTCTTACTACCCACTACTTCCTCTCTAGGGTTTTCCCTTAGTAAAAATGGCCGACCCCCTCTATGGAGGTCCTGGTGCTCCTTATATAGGGGATCCCAAGTTACAAGTTAGGGCATACATGGAGGCATATTCTCCGAATATGCTCCTCCCCAAAATAGTAAAGCGGTGTGCTCCTTTTTCCCTTTGGTAAGCTGGTCCGGACTCATGGCCCGAGCCTCTCTGGGCCCCTCTACGGCATGGTGTCACCCAACATAGGCAATGTCAGCCGACATAGGCAACGCCACCTTTGTCAGTCCGTACCTGCTGGTCCTCTCCTCTGTCCTCTGCGCTCACTCTATAGTGGAGAGAGAAAACCTTTGACCAGCAAGATTCCTTCCTTCTCTTGTAAGCCAAGTGGTAAACCGGCTCAAGCCTGGTTAACTCGGACCCATGGGAACCTGCAAACAAGATAGAAAGAGCTAGCCAACATATGCTTTTATGTCGGTCGGGTTAATGTTAGAAGAATATCCTTCGGGCCGGGTCTACCGTAAGTCGACCTGCCTTGAGGTGACTCTGCCAGCTCCTGCTTTGACCTTGCCGTACCTCGGCTATCACGGCCATTATACCCCGGCGTGACCCTACCCGGGGTTATCTTCCCCGAAGCTGGTGCGGTCTTAGCAACTTTAGGTGATAAGGCCACAACAGGTTCAACCCGCAACATTCTTTGTCCTTCTTGCCGAGTTATTCAGTGACTCAGCTTGGTCACTGTAGATTTCCCTTGGCTCATTTTGAGTTATTCCTCGTTGGCCGGGTTACTCCTTCGTATCCGTGTTACCCCTTGGATTTCTTCCTTCTCATGTACGCTTCCCCACGTCCTACGTACGTGGAGGGTAATCATTGTTTTGCCTCATTTTAAAGGCATGCGCCAGTTACTGCTGTCATCACTGTGCGCATTGTCAGGGATAACTATTGTGAATGTCACGTCATGGCTATCTCCTCGTTAACCGCAACGCCACGTCCTATCATGGGATCTATTGTACCATGTGGGCCTTCATGTGGCCCACTTCTAATTGGTTGATCCAGATGATACACGACCACACTATGCGGCTTCGCTGCACCTCTCGATCCTACTACCCCCACTTAGGGGCGTGGTTAAATAGGGGGTGAGGGTCGCCCCTTGGTCATTTCCCCCCCTCGCATGCACATTTGCCTCTTCTTCTTCTTCCGTGCGACACCGCCGCTGCTTCTGCTTAGCACAGCACCACCGTTGCTGCACCCCATTGATGTATTCTTCCATCGTAGCCACGCTTCTGCTCCAGCGTAGCCACGAGGCCACGGGGCCACGCCAATCTAGGCCTCTGCCCCTATCTCATATTGGATTTACGAAGGCAGAGATCTAGAGATTACTGAGGATGAGGTCGCCATTATTGAAGAACATGAGGAGGGCGGCGAGGCCCACGAGCGCGGCGCCTAGGCCGGTTCTTGGGTCTGCGAAGACGGCAACGACTGGCTCTACCAGACCCACCGCATCCCTGCTGGGGTTACCTGCTGCCTCCCCTATGAGGAGATCATTCCCTCGCCCAATCTGGGTGAGTTCGTGGTCTTCCTCTCGCATTTCAGTGTGGTTTTGGCCTTGCCGTCAGTGAATTCCTTCAGAATCTCATCACCACCTTCGAGATCCAACCAAACCATCTTCTGGCTAATGCAATTACTTCTCTTTCTTCCTTCGCATCCGGGATAGAGGGGTATCTCGGTCTGTGTCCCTCCATTGATATTTGGTACAAATTCTTTGGTCTCCGATCCAATGTTATCCTTGATCCGGAAACTGCCCCCGCCGACAAAGCTCTGACTCAGTGCGGAGCAGCGTCCATTTCACCTCGAAAGAATTCTGTCTTCCCTCGAGTCACTGGTCTTGAATCCTGCAAATGCTGGGATCGTACGTTCTTCTATGTGAGGAAAAACATCGAGGAGGACCTGATTCGGTTGCTCCCCTTCCAGATTGGTGTCCCCGACCGAACCTTATGGGGCTGAATCCTAAGGAAATCCACTGCCTTGGCGAATCAGGTGGAGAAACGTATCAAAGAGCTGAACAAGCTGGGGCTGCGTAGCGAGGATGTCACGAACACTTTCTTTCATAGCTGAATCTCCCCCTGCAGAAGCGTACCCATAAGCTTTGCCATATGAGCGGGCATCTCGACCCCAACCAGATCTCGTCCTTTGAGCTCAAAATCACTCAAATATTCTGCTGGGTCAAGGCCATCTTTAAGATAACCTCGGAGTTCAATGAGGACTAGGAGTTATGGTACGAGCACTTCTGTCGGGATAAGCTACCTCCCTTGGTATATTTCTTATTTGACCCTTTTCCGAGTCATGTTTTATGTCAGACTGTATCCTCTACTTCATCCTTTTGCAATATTGCTTTCAGATGTTTCTTCAGCAAACAGTTGAGGATGGCACGAAATCGTCCCTTAAGTGGGGGAAGGACCGGGTTACCTCGGACACGGAAGAGCCGGACTCCAAGATGTTCCTGCATGTTCCATATGGCCACAAACGACCCTCTAGTAAGGCCTCTTTTTCTAAGGGATTGGCCGAATGATGATAAGGATGATGATTGTGAAACTCTTGAGGTACTTTACTCGATGCCCATCTCATATGGGTTTCCAGTTGACTCGGCTTCAGCTAATCCGGTCGGTCTGGTCCACACCGATCCACCTCTTGTTGTGGGCGAACATGTCCCTGCCCCGGCGAAGAAGCGGGCCACAACTTCGGCTCCTTCGACCGAGCCACCCCCGGCCAAAAAAGACAAAAGAAGTCCAGCGATAAGGACACTAGCAAACCTGCCTCCCAGACTAAAGCCCCGGTTCGGAGAGTGCCAAAGCCCAAGAACCACCTACTTCCTCCGAGTAAGCTTCTTCTTCTTTCCTTGCTCATCCTTTGGGTAATATAGCACCGTTTTCATATATTTCCTGTTTCTCTCTTTGTGTTCAAATTTGTACTTGTTTTTTGTTTGATTTGGCAGTGCTCCCAAGGAGGTCCCTCAGAGTGGTTCGAGCATTGCCTCGCCTCTCCGAGATGCTCCACCTTCTCCTCGCCATGACGTTGTGCGCCCCTTGAGCCATATTCTAGAGAGCTCCACAAACGCACCGAATCTTAGCCCACCTCGGCAAGAGGAGGGCAATGTCGGCACAGAGGGAGGTGGTGCTACCGAGGATGCGCCTATGCTGGAGAATCCCAGTTCCCCTTCTGCTCAGCAGCAACAAGACAATAGTGGTGCCAGTAATATCCGCACCGAGACAACTTCTTCTGAGGTGCCGATGACTCTGGCACCGACCCAAGATCAACCTTTACTAGTTCCAGCTCCAGTTACAAGCTCTTATATACCAGTTACTCCTGCCTCGTCCGGGTCTACCCAGACTCGCCGAGATGACCAGACTCGGCCCGGCCCGAAGGCCAAATCCTCTGCACCAACCTCTTCTACTGAAGACTTATTTCGGCAGAAACTTCAGACAGAACCCGGAGCACAAACCACATCTTTGCAGTAGCAACCCAAATCAGGCACTAAGGCCAAGAAAGGTGTTGATGCTGCCAAGGGCCAACAGGCTTCAGAGGTGAGCAAGAACTAGGCCCCCAAAGGATCAAATGTCGAATCTGGACAACATACTCTTGTGTCCATGATGAAGAAAGGGAGCACTGCCTCCGGCTTTGCTACTTTCAGGTCTGCTGGTAGTAAGCAGCTTACTCTACATACCAGCCCAGCCGTAGCACAATCCGCCAGGAAAGCATCTCATGCCAAAGGTTTTGTGGTGGACAAGAGTCTTAGCGAGGAAAGCTACGGCTCACTCTCCGAGTATGTTGATAACTGGAACAACACAGAGTACGTTGATGTCAACTCTGAGAACCCGCTGAAGTTTGGACCTGCTGAGATTGGTGCTGAAATGAACACACTTGCCAACGCTATTCGCCTTGTGAGCAAGATGATGGAGGCAAATCTTTTCTCCATGCCCTTACATACACATAAGTACTTAGATATATATCCACTAGTCCCCGATCCTCCGGGGGAGTAACTTGTTACTCGCCCGGGTGCTCTTAGAAAACTTAGTATAATTCCTTAGTATTTTCAAATATCCACTCACCTAGAGACGAGTTAAGTTCCACTTGGCTCGGATCTTAGTTAGATTCGATTACCCACTCACCTAGAGCCGGGTTAAGTTCCCCTTGGCCCGGATCTTGAGGAGATTCGATTATTCACTCACCTAGAGCCGGGTTAAGTTCCACTTGGCCCGGGTCTGGAGTAACACTTCAAATATTCAGTCACCTAGAGCCAGGTTAACTTCCACTTGGACTGGATCTTGAGTAGTTTCAAATATTCACTCACCTAGAGCCAGGTTAAGTTCCACTTGGCCTGGGTCTTGATTAGATTTGATTATTCACTCACCTAAAGCTTGGTAAGTTCCAACTTGATCTGTGGAGGGAATCTGCTGCCCGCGCTGGAGCTGACACGGTCTTGAGCTTCATCCTATCTTGGTATGAAAGCTTGGACTTGGAAGTTCTCAGCCGCATGCGCACCGGATCTAAATGGACCACAACCCGGAGTGCATTGCCCAACACCAGGCTCGTGCGTATGATATCATTCAATACTCTTGTTGCCATGATTGGAATGAGGGGCTGAGTTTCCTCGATGCCATCGATGATGAATATGTCGAAGGTGGTTCGGATGGCAAAGAGCAAGAAGTTTCGGATTTCGCTGAGGGTACTGAAGATCCGGAGGAAGCTGAAGTCAACCTAGATGATGAAGCTGAAACCGGAGTTCCCCCCACCGACTCCGACTTGCCTCCTTCTCCTATAGATACCTCGGATGTAGCTGCTCCTTGAGCCAAAAACACTTTTACATTCGTTAAATCCCCGGTATGCAGGGTGCAGATGTAATATTCACAATGTGATATTTTGCTACCGCTAAGTCTTTTATGTTGGATTAATTTGGGCAAAGTCCTCGAGTTTCATTTTCCTATTCTCCCAATTTTATGATTCGACTCACGTCTACCTTGATTCGTTTTTTGACTTACGAGTCCGAGATTCAAAAAATTGACTTAACAATACTTAGAAACTTTAGGATTATATCAACATAATTCAACATAATCGAAGTAAGGTAAATACATGGGTTAGTAAAAAGCAAATGTTCGCTCGATTACGTTCCTTTTCCTTAGTCGCTTTTTCATATGCCTTGCAATTCCAAACTTGTTCTCTTGCTTGCCATGAAGACAATTCTTGTTGGACAGCAGCAAGTCGAAGAGTTAGTTTTTGGTGCCGACATACTACTAATCTGGCTAAGGTGTAAGTAATTTAAGCCAACCGACATATAAAAAGTAAATACAAAAAATACAATTTTATTAACGTAGTCCTCGAGTTTCTGCTCGGGGTGCCGAAGTTTCATTCATGAACTCATTGCCGACATACATACCGACATATGAGAGTTTGGGATACATACACTTTTCGCTAAGTGTAAAACGGACGCAGTAGGTCTACATTCCATGGATGCTTCGATTCCTCGCCGGACCTGTCTGTCTTGTTCTTCTCATGTGGTTATGCATCAATGAGGTAATAGGCATCATTGTGCAATGCTTTGCTTACAATGAATGGTCCTTCCCATGGGGGAGATAACTTATGCATGCCAGCAGTTCGCTGCACTAGCCAAAGTACCAGATCTCCTTGCCGGAAGACTCGGGGGTTTACTTTCCGTCTATGATAGCATCGGAGACTTTGCTGATAAATGGCCGGATCTAGATAGTGCCAATTCTCTCACTTCTTCTAATAGATCAACATCATTTTTCTGGGCTTCTTGCACTTTGGCTTCTGTGTATTAGGTGGCTCTAGGCGAATCATGCTCTATGTCGGCTGGTAATACAGCTTCGGCCCCATATACTAGAAAGAATGGCATATAGCCTGTTGATTGATTTGGAGTCATTCTAAAGCTCCATAATATGACTGGTAGTTCTTCTATCCAGCATGCCATTGATCTTTGCAGCGGCTCAATGAGTCGGGGTTTTATCCTGAACAAAACTAGTATGTTGGATCTTTCCACTTGTTCGTTCGATGTAGGGTGGGCCACTAATTCAAGCCGGATCTTCTTATCTTGGCACAACCGGGCAAATGCGCCTTCGGCAAAGTTAGTTCCATTATCTGTTATTATGATGTGTGGATAACCGTATCTCAAGATGATATCTTTGAGGAATGTCATGGCCGTAGCTCGATCACACTTTCATATTGGCTTTACTTCAATCCATTTGGTGAATTTGTCCACCATGACCAAGATGTCGTTCATGTTTCCCTTAGCTAGCTTAAATGGCCCTACCATATCCAGGCACCATACAACAAATGGCCAAGTGATTCGGATAGTCTTGAGCTCTGACATTGGAATATGTTTCTTGGTGGCGTATCTCTGACAACCATTACATTTTCTCACTAGATCCTCAGCTTGCTCCAAGGCACTTGGCCAGTAAAATCCATGCCGAATAGCTTTTGCCACCAAGTCCCTGGATGAGGCATGATGACCACATTCTCCTTGATGAATATCTTGAAGAATATCTAGCCCTTCTTCCGAGTCAACACATCGTTGCAGGACACTTGTGAAACTTCTCTTGTATAGTTCGGCATTCATTATGGTATAAGCCTTGGATCTTCTTTGCACTTGCCTTGAGAGTACCTCATCATTCGGCAAAGTTCCATCTTTTAAGAACTCAAATATTGGCCTTGCCCATTATGCTACATCACGAACAAGGAAAAGTACCTCGTCAATTTCTATGGCATCCACCAACAAAACCCCCACCAGAACAAGTTGAACAGTCCCTGGGTTCTACGAAGCAGTCCCCGGGTTCACCGAGGCAGTCCTTGGGTTCGCTGAGGTGTTCCCCCAGTCAATGTCCATTGGGGCAGCTCCTGATCTAGGGTTTACCGGATATATATTGATTCGGATTCTGGCGAGGGGATGATGGATAGTTTTCTCATATGCTCCAAGGCAACTCCTAGCAGGATAGCTTGCCGAGATGAGCCCAGTTTAGATAACACGTCGGCTGCTTCATTGTCGCCTCTAGGTACATGATGGAATTCGCATCCCTCAAAGTACCCACATATCTTTTGGACATGAAACCTATAAAGGGCCATGTTTGCATCCAAAGCATCCTAATGGCCTGAAACTTGCTATATCACCAATTCCGAATCTCCAAAACACTCAATCCGACGTATGCCAATCTCTTTTTCCACCTTTAAGCCATGCACGAGCGCTTCATACTCGGCAACATTGTTTGATGCACGAAAGTGGATTTGTAGGACATATTTCAACTTGTCTTTCTTGGGCCAGGTAAGGACTAACCCGTCCCCTAATCCGTCCTTCAACTTCGACCCATCAAAGTGCATCCTCCAGTAATTCGGATCTGGCAAAGGTGGTTCGTACTGCATCTCAGCCCAATCCACGAAAAAGTCCGCCACATCTTGAGACTTGATTGCGTCCCTTTTATCATACCGTGGTGCATAAAGGGCTAACAGTATTGCCCATTTTGCAATCCGGCCACTTACATCCTTGTTGCTCATTATCTCAGATATTGGCTCTTCACGGATCATCTTCACAGGGTGTTCTTCAAAGTAGTGCTTTGGCTTCTTGGCTGCCATATAGACGCCATACGCCATCTTCTGATAATGAGGATAGTTCTGCTTCGAGATAGACAACACTTTGCTTAGGTAATATATAGGCCTATGCACCGACTTACCTTCCTCGTCAAGCTCCACTACTATCTCGGCACTTACGCCTCGGTTAGTCGCTGCTATATAGAGCAACATCGGCTCTTTGGATAGTGGTGAATCTAGCACAGGTGTAGAGGCTAGCATCTTTTTGAGCTCACGAAATGCACTATCAGTATGTGGTGTCCACACAAATTTGTCGGATTTCTTCATTAGCTGATAGAGAGGCAATGCCTTCTCTCCCAGCCGACATACAAACCGACTTAGCGATGCTAGGCATCTAGTAGACTTTTGGACATCATTGAGGCACTTCGGCAACTCCATTTTCTCGATAGCCCAGATCTTAGTTGGGTTAGCTTCGATACCTTGGCTAGACATGAGGAAACCGAGTAATTTTCCTACCGGGACACCAAAGGTGCACTTCTCCGGGTTAAGCTTCATTCGTAATCTCCTGAGATTCGCGAATGTCTGCCGGATATCATCAAGGAGCATTTTACTTTCCTTAGTCTTTATCACTACATCATCAACATATACATGCACGTTTCTACGGATTTGATCATGAAGACATTTTTGCATACATCTTTGGTACGTTGCACCTGCATTACATAAACCAAATGGCATAGTCTTGTAGCAATAAGCCCCATACGGGGTGATAAATGCAGTCTTTATTTGATCCTTAGGGTTCAAAGGTATCTGGTGGAAACCAGAATAAGCATCAATGAACGACAACAACTCACACCCAGCAGTGGAATCTATGACCTGATCTATCCTTGGTAGTGGAAATGGATATTTTGGACACGCCTTATTCAGATTCGTTTAATCAATACACATTCGCCATACCACTGCCACATTTGGATCGTCCTTCTTCTTCTCTACAAGCACCAGATTAGATAGCCAATCCAGATACAACACTTCCATTATGAACCCGGCTGGAAGGATCCGAGCTAACTCGTCACCAATGATCTTCCTCGTGTCTTCATCAAAGAGGCGGAGAGCTTGCTTCACCGGCTTAGCTCCGGGTCTCACATGTAAAGAGTGCTCGAACAACTCCCTCGGAACACCTTGTAGATCCTGTGTGGACCAAGCAAAGATATCCTGATTCTCACGGAGGAAGTTGATGAGCTCGCTTTCCTATTTGTCGCTGAGCCCGGCACCAATAGTGTCGGTGCGCTCTAGAGACTAATCATCAATTTGGACCTTCTTTGTATCCTTTGTAGCTTGAAATGAAACAATGCCATGCGGGTTACTCAGCACTGGCATATGCACTTGCGTGAATTGAGCCAATGCCGCGACCTCTTGTATTCTCCTTTTCTCTTGTACAATCACTAGGGATTCGGCCCAGTTAGACACGGCTGAAGCACACTCTATCGAGCGCCTGAAGTACCCAGTTATGGTGATCGGCCCATTTGGCCCATGCATTTTCATCTTCAAGTAACTAATATGTTCACTTGCCATAAACTTGTTTATGGCAGGTCAGCCGAGTAATGCATGATACGCGCTCTCCAAGCTCACAACTTCGAATTCCAAATTCTCAGTGCGGCATTTGTCCCTTGTGCCGAATAACACATCAACTCGGACCTTTCCAATGGGCTCACACGAGATACCTGACACAATATCATGGAATGTTGTCTTTGTTGCTTGGAGCATGTTCTCCGGTATTCCCAGCTTATGCATTGTGTCCTTGTACATAATGTTGATGCTACTCCCATTGTCAATCAGAACTTTGGAGAATCTCACATTGATATTTGGCCCAATGAATGTCGGATCCAGCACCAATGCATATGATCCAAGCTCGGTGTAACGTCCTAGAATCAGGTCTATGTAGATCTTAGCATTTCCCGCCGAAAACCGCATAGAAGCGATTCAAAGATGCCCACCAAACACTTTCGTGTGGGTGGGATTTCATTACAAGTAGTTACATCACAGTAGTTTACAACAGAGTCCACAAGAACTTATATACACAACAAATCAATGAGTCAAGAAATACAAATGATACAATTCAAAGATACAAATCTCGAAGAAAGCGAAATAGTGTCCGAGTACGGACTAGATCCAAATTGGACTAAGAGTCCTGAAGAATAACCAAGCGGTGTTCATAACCCTGCCCAGGCCAAGCCAGAAGGATAACCTTGCTAACATCGCCAATCACATACCTGTCAAAGCCAAAGGGTGCTAGTAGAGGGCAAAGGTAAACAAAAAAAGAGAGGTCAGTACTGAGGCCAGTACACGGCGAGTCTAGAATTCGGCGGTCCTCGCCTACATATGTATGGTGGGCTCAGCAGTGGCAAAGCCTACACTACCTAACTTATGGAGACACGCTACAACTTCGGCTATTAGAGAAAGATAAGAGAGCGTTATCCGGTAGGTATAATAGATCACCAAACATAACCAATCCGAAGATTTTTCCTTCGAAGACCAGTCAAGGAAGTCCTCTTGCAGAACACACACGGTGGCAATTTTAGATAAACAGTTATTTAGTTGATACGGCTAATTACTAATCATTTTATTATAGGCAAAACATTAGTGGTATTGTCTATGATCATGACACCGTACTCCTGAGCCATCTATAACCGTGGATACACGACTTCTCGAAAAGATCTACCCTACAGGGGTGCACTACTATACCCAAACACATGGTCAACCCTTTAGGAAACATAATACGCGTGCCTTCCGAATCTGACAACAAGAACTGTCCCATAACTATGCGCATACCCAGAGGTATCACCTACTATGTTTTATCCAGCCCAGAGGCACGGCCGATTCTCAAGGTGGCACAACATTCACAACTACTATACCGAACGTCCCTAGAAGATAACTTGTAGAGATCCCCTTGAACCGATGACATGTATGACTTTTATGTATGCAATGCACGGGCTGTCCACCAAATCATATCATCACTAAGTCCAAAGACATATCAATTCACCCATGTCCGAGGATATAATACGCATATGCACCAAATGGAAAACCAATTTTGTGACCCTCTAGATAAACGAATAGCGCCGGTAGTTGAGGGGGGATCCTAGAGCCCCCCACGTTTGGTTAGCGCGATCAACTCAGAACTAGTATCATAGAACGAACGGGTCCTAGGTCGGCTCAAGCAGTTCCCAAAGGTGGTTCCTATCGGGGCTTATCATTAGGTGAAACCATAACCATAATCATAACCATAACCATAACCAACATCACCAATTTAATTTATCATGTTATCAACCATAACCAGATATAACGATTCACCTGTATGAGAGCGGGCAACAGACCTAAGCATGCGCTACGACTCGTAAGGGCCAAATCTAGCTAGTTAAACAAAGGCAATATGTTAGAGCAGGTAAATAAAGGTAAGATACTAAAGCATTGACAATAAAGATAGCAATAGATCAAAAGAAGGGAGTAAAGACTATAAATGCAAAATAGGTAGAATGAGGGAGAATTCTCGCCCGTGAGACAAAGTCGGTGACCAAACGCTTGTCGCAACTCGCATCCACTCATCGTCCTATCCGGTGAAGAAGCAAAACACTAGAAAAAACATCCGATGCAATATTGAATAATACGGCGAAAGATCCGTCTTGTTTATGATATGATGCATGGTAATATATTGTGCAATATGTTTAATGAGTCATGTTTAAGTGGTCGAGGGATAAGCGCATAGCGGTAAAAGTAAGTCGACCACATGTTACTTAGGAGTTCGAGTGCAAATTTAATTAGGGTTCGATGATGCATGATGCAAAAGAACAAACGGGTATCACGGTTGGATTCCTGTTACTGAGCGGATCGGTTTAGACATATTGTTTTTCAAATTTGGATTTACGGATTAAAATTTATTAAATTATGTTTTTAGGGCCAAAAGGGCAAAATGTCACTGTTACAATATTTAGTGGTGTTTTTGTAAAATTTCACTTAGGCCATTTTATTCATCTCTGGAAATCATTTACTTTTCGTTTTTTAATTATTTGCAAATTCAAAATTGTTTAGAAGTTATTTGAATTTGAATTAATTGAATTAGCGGTAAAAGAAAAAGGAAGGTGGAGAAATGGGCCGGCGGCGCGGCTTATCTGCCGCCCACGTGCGATGGAACAAGACGGTCCGGCCAGGAACGGGTCAGGCAGGAGGGCCACGGGTTGAGTAGAAAGAAAATCCAGGGTCCTTTTACAAAAACGTCACGGCAGTTCAAGTATGAAAATCAGATCCGAATTTTTTTTGTCAGAAATTCGTCCTAAGTTCAACTAAAGATGACGACGAATCTCGGACGGTTTTGAAGATGTCGTAAAAATGGAAGTTGTAGATCTCGCAAAGGTCTACAACTTCTCAGAAGGAAGTTTCTTCAACTGAGGCCTGTGTGCGCCGGAAAGCACACAGATACAGAGTGGATTCAGTTTTCGAATGGCTAATGCAGAAAACGTACCCGACTTTCGCAGATGATTTCTTCGGCTGTGGAGCTCCAAATCGGATGCGCTTTGTTGAGTCGGAAAGCTGGAAGGTAGGAGAAAAGAATTGGTGTTCGAAGTTTTTGCAAAGGAGCAACCAGACACCATGAAAAATTCGAGAAAGTAGCCTGAAAGATATACGTGATGGAACTGCTGCTTGAGGTCTACGCCAGACGCGTTCTAGAGCGCGTGGTGCCATGGCAATCTGGGCAAGCATAAGAGAGCCAGGGAGAGGGGAGAGAGAGGTGAGGAAGGTCGGCCTCACAGTAGGGTTGCCGGAGGCAGGACGACGACGGGGCGGATACCACGGCGACAACGGTGCACAGCGGCGATCGCGGCGGCTGCGGCTTGGCGAGCTCTAGCTAACGGACGATGGCGAGGCTGATGGTGGCTAGCTAGATGGGGAAGGGGATAGTGACGATGAGGCAGCCATGGCATGGTGGCGGCCTAGGCTTTGCTTGGAGGAAAAGAAGAAGGGAGGGGAGACGAGGACAAGGCGTGGCTGCGTCTGTTTTTGCTTTCTTTACGCGAGAGAGAAAGGGAGCGGGCCGAGAAGCATGCTGGGCGCATGAGAGGGGTCGCGGCGCCAGGCACGTGAGCAAGGCGCGCGAGCGGCTATAGCTGGGGCTGGGTGTGCGCGCTTGTGTTGCTGCGTGCGGTGCAGCTGCTGGCTCACCTGGTGCGGCTGGGTTTAATGCAAACGAGCTGTTGTTGCTGCGTTGCTAGGATTAGGATTAGATGTAGTTAGATGGTTAGTTAGATTAGGAATTTAGGCTAGGATTTAAGCAGGAAGGATTTTAAGGAGATTAAAAAGGGTAGAGAATAAAAAGGAGTCCAAAGAGAGATTATTATGTAATATGTATATACACACATATAAGGGAGACAAAGAAAAAAATGATAAACAACAATACAAATGCAAATAAAAGGGAGAAGGGGATCTTGTGTAGATGTATACATGGGCAAGATTTAAAATACAAATAATTCCAACAAGAAGCCACATATATAAAATTGAATAAAAAGGGGATGTTGATGGTATTGTTAAATGTTAATGGTATGAAGAAAATAAAGAGAGATGCTCGCAACTCCAATTGGGCATTATATCAAAATTAATAAAAGCCAAATACAATTATATCAATAACCAAATCAAATGCCAATAAATAAATATGATGCATGCATGATGAAGACAAGAAACGAACAAATACAAAATAGCAGGAAAATCTAATTGGGAATATTTTTTCGGGCATTACACTCGGCATGAGCCTGGGGTGATCCTTGATAGTGATTTCCTGTTCCGCCCAAGGCATATACCTCGTCATTGTCGGCATAACCGTATTCACCTCCATATGTCAATGCTGCAAGCTCTTCTTGTCAGTTTCTTTGGTGGTGAACACACAGTAACTTTGGTGATGTTCTTTGTATTCATTTCTCCCGTCATTGCCGGGGTACCTTTGGTTCTGCTGTTGCTGATTCTCTAGTTGATGCACTGCATCCCTTCTGTCTTGATTTTCATACCTCGGCGGAGGTGGTGGCAGCATCAACTGTTGTCCATTTGCCCCAGTAAGTTGTGGTTGTTGAGGTGCTTCATTTTGAGGTGTGGCATGTCGAGGCACATCGTGCTGAGGTGCCTGAGTATTCCCTGAACTACCTTGCTCTATATTTTTCATCCACTCACATTGCTGAGTCGTGTGGTTTGCTCGATTACTCGGACTTGGCGTATGAAACTTGCACGGCTGGTCCAACATCGACTGATACGTATATCTTGGCCTATATTTTCTTTCTTGCCACTGTTTCTTCTGCTCTGGCGTCCAAGGCTTCTTGCCCTCACTCTTTTGCTGCCACTGTTGTCTTCTAGTTTTCTGACGCTGGCTCACGTCGGCATTGGGGTGATCCTGATCCACTTCTGCTACTTGTTGCAAGTTGTACCACTAATCCGGCCTATCATCTCTCCTCTTACCTCAGAAATCATTGTGCCGAGATACTCTAGCACCATATCGGGGGTAGTACTCCTTATTTGACTCATTTGACATTAGGCGAGGTTGGGTCGGATCACCCAAGGCATACAAATCAGCAATCCGGATTGTTTCAGCCAATGTAGTTAGCATGTCTCTCTGCAACCTCTGCCACAACATACTCCCATATCTACATCATTGGGCGAACCACGCAATAGCTTGCAACTCAATCACCCCTTCACAGGAATTGCGCACATTGCACCAGCGAGTCAAGAACTTCCGTTCTGTCTCATTTGGTCTCTTCTTGCACAGTGCTAGAGTCTCTGGCCTATTCAGCCTCTTATACGTGCTTGAGAAGTTACTTACAAACGGTTCCTCAAAGTCTATCCATATGCTAATACTTCTTGCTGGTAAATTCTTTAGCTAGAATCTTGCTGGCCCTTCCAATATCTGGGGTACATATCTCACAGCCCATCACAAATTACCCGTGGGAATGTTCACTGCAGTAGCATAATCAATGAGCCAATCCTCCGGCTTTGTGTTGCCGTCATACGTTTTCGTTCCTCTGGCTAACTGGAAGTTCGCCACAGGTGGTTCCCTCATGATTCGAGGTCCAAAGCAAGCCGGATCCGGAGGACCTTGCACACCAATCATCTCCGACTTGTAGATTCGGTCCAGCTTCAACCTAGCATCATCTGGTTGCAAATTCCTATTCCCCAGCCTTGATTCAATCACATGGTGCTCTGGTCTAGGAAACCCGGCATCAGCCATTTCTGAATACCATCATTGTATCTATCCTGACCCGGACGAGCATATTGTTGCTGCATCGCCGGACCAGCACTTTGCTCCGGCTGAGGAATATACCGTTGTCGTTGTTTCCGAGGTGGGTTTTGCCCTCCTCCCACTGAGTTACGCTGGTCGGCATTGCCATTTCCCGCGTTCCTCTGACCTGCATTTCCTTGGTCGCGGTTACCTCGTCCAGCTTCACCTCGGCTGGCACTGTGACGATCCTCATCAATTTGCACTGCTTTTCCTTTCTCGGCTCTTGCCGGGTCATACAGAACCATCTGCTTATCCCTTCTTGCCGAGGTTACCACCTCTTCTCTTCTAGGGTGATCATGAGGGGATGATGTTGCCCTAGTGGATTTCGCCGGGTTACCCCTTGTCGAATGAACTACACGAGAACCTCCTGGTAACACCGGGTTTGCCTTGTTTATTTCCTATTCTGCCTACATGCTACCCTTACCAAATGGTTAACCCTTTCTTGCTGCCTTTCTCGGGCTTCCCCGGTCAGACCCTCTAACTCGGATGCTGCTGCCTCTACAGCCCTGAGGTTTTTCACCGGGGTACTATACCTCTCCAGCCCTGTTGTCACTAAAGTAGTTGTATGACCCGACTTAGGCACATACTCTTTGTCTATCTCAGTGATAAAATTTCTACCTCGAATTTTTACTCCGTCCATCCGAGATGGGCTAATCCGGTTTGCCTTTGTGTACTCAGCAAAGTGATGTTTAGTGTCTGCTGAAACTCAGCTACCTTCTTTGCCCCAGCTAGCATTTTTTGCCTAGTCTCTTCTAGTTCGGCATGTGCCTGATTCGGATCTACCACAGGTCATATGGGTGTAGCTAAGCTATCTATTGCCTGCTATAGTATATTCTCAAGCCTCTCTAGTGGAGGGAATCTAGACCTAGCTGCTTTCGGTGTAGCGTCCGAATCAGGTGCCAGGTCCTTGCTCGATCCTCCTTCTGGCATGGTCATCATGACCTCGATGCTGCTAGCGGGGCGAGTGATACACACGCCACAAGCTGCGCTGAGAGGTGGTTCTCCTCCCTCAACGATGTGTTGCGGGTGAACACAGGATTCATCGACACCGACGTGGATCTTGTGGGAGCCAAGGTTGATGAAGAGGTCGTTCCTCGGTGGAGGATAGTTGTTGAAGCTGCCGGCGTTGTCGCTGATGTAGTCTAGTGCTCCAAAGCGATGAACGAGCCTGAGCCGATCCACTCGCCGATGCTAACGAAGTTTCCCATCTGGATCTTCACTCCTGCTAGCACCGCTGGCCCCACGGTGGGCACCTACTATTGTGGTGGTGGCACGGCAGATGCCATGTATAGGCTAAGAGTGGGGATAATGAGCACTAGAGATATCCAGGGAGGGATAGTGTGGTGATTCCACACATAGATGCTTGTATTCTCTCAATCAATGGTGGTTTACAAGGGCTCCTCGAGCTGTTCGTGGGAAGGAGGCTACTTCTCTTACTACACACTACTTCATCTCTAGGGTTTTCCCTTAGTAAAAATGGCCGACCCCCTCTATGGAGGTCCTGGTTCTCCTTATATAGGGAGCCCAGGTTACAAGTTAGGGCATACATGGAGGCATATTCTACGAATATGCTCCTCCCCAAAATAGTAAAGTGGTGTGCTCCTTTTTCCCTTTATTAAGTTGGTCCGGACTCATGGCGCAAGCCTCTCTGACCCCCTCTGTGGCATGTTGTCACCCGACATAGGCAACACCACCTTTGTCGGGCCGTACCCGCTGGTCCTCCCCTCTATCCTCTGCGCTCACGCTACAGTGGAGATAGAAAACCTTTGACCAGCAAAAATCCTTCCTTCTCTTGTAAGCCAAGTGGTAACCTAGCTCAAGCATGGTTAACTCGGCCCTGTGGGAACCTGCAAACAAGATAGAAAGAGCTATCTGACATATGGTTTATGTCAGTCGGGTTAATATTAGAAGAACATTCTCCAGGCCGGGTCTACCATAAATCGTCCTGCCTTGAGGTGACTCGGCCAGCTCCTGCTTTGAACTTGTCGTACCTCGGCTATCACGGCCATTATACCTTGGTGTTACCCTACCCAGGGTTATCCCCCCAACATTGTCCAGGGAGCAATGTTGGTAATGTTGAGATCATCTTTAAGGTTTGTCAGAAACCATTCCCAGGACGTAGTGCACTCAACCTCAGCTTGACCAAATGCAACTAGGAAGATGCAATCATTGGGATCAATACCAATTGATGTCAAAAGCACGCCTTTGTATTTAGTTTTGATGTGGCACCCATCTAAACAAATAAAAGGCCTACAACCTACACGAAAACCCCGCTTGCAGGCATCATAGCTCCAATAAACAGTGGACAAATGCTCTTTATGCTTAGAACTTTCAGGTTCACCAACTGAATATGTTGTGACGAAGAACTTAGAACCAAGATTTCTCCTCCTTAACTCTTTCCCATAGTCCAAGATCTGCCTTAACTATCCTTCTTCATCTCCATGAATTTTTAGCAATGCAGCTTTCCTGGCTCTTCTTAGCTTCAATCTATTTAGGCACATTTTGAATTCCCTTAGCACCTTTGCTGCAAAGCTTTTTAGATCTAACCTCTGGTTATCTATGAATTCATGCATGAACTTCTCTGTCAGAACTTTGGTAGTTGTTGCACTAACTGGGAAGCTGCCTCACATTGATGGATTTCTTCATATTCAGTGATTATAAAGCCTACTGTCCTTCTTGGATCATTTGAAGCTTTCAGCCTCCAAGTAAATCCAGAAGCACAAATTTCTTCGTACCTTCTTCTCTCATTCCTCAACTTGTTTACGTTTACCCTATTCCTGATAGCATAGGTCGTCACTGCTTTCCTCAACTCCCCAACACCACTAAACACCATCCCAATCTAGAAATTGGGATTGTCCATATCCAATTTCGGATTAAATGCTTTGATGCTCTTCATCAAGTGTTGTCTACTTTCTGCATGAAGGTCAAGAGTGTCATCGTTGAGGGCATCATCATCATCATTTTTCTCACACACTTCCTGCTCATTATTATCATTGACAAATTTATCAACAATATCAGAGAAGAGGTCATCGTCCCCATCCTCAGCATCAAAGTCACTGTCATAGAACTCAATGTCGTCCTCATCACTGCCACTTCCATTTGACTCTACAAACTGCATATTTGTCTCCTCTATGACAACCAAACTTGATGAACGTGAACATTTAGCATGACCAGGATTTGATGTCATGATGTATAATAAACAGAAGCGTCAGCATGAGAAGATGGTGCTAGCCTTGGAGCAGGTGTTGCTGGCCTTGTAGAAGCTTGTGCTTGACTTGGAGCAGCTTGTGCTGGCCTTGTAGAAGCTTGTGCTTGACTTGGAGCAGCTTGTGCTTGACTTGGAGCAGCTTCTGCTGGCCTAAGAACAGCTTTTGGTGGACTTGGAACAGCTTGTGCTTGACTTGGAGCAGCTTGTGCTTCCCTTGGAGCAGCTTGTGATGGCCTTGGAGCTAGTCTTTGACCCACAATTACATCTGGTCTCAGTCCCTTGATGAAATTACTGTGATCAACATACAAGACAAGTGTCTTATGGTACTTGATGGAATTAATCATATCCCTAATGTGTGACTGCATCTCAACAAGCACCAATACATCAAACAGATCCTTGCCAGAAAACAACCAAAAGACTAAGGTCCTCTCATCTCTCTCATGACCCAATCTTCTTAGAATTTGATTAATCCATGTCAGTGACCAAGTGTCCACAGTAAAATTATCAAAATGAGATGTGGTTACACTAATAAAATGACTTCTTATTAGATAGCACCCAAATAAATAGTGCATGTTTTAGTACATACATAATAATGACACAATTAGTCCACAACGATACCATTTCCTGACTTACTTTTTTCGTACCATCTTAAACTATAATTATGCCAAAGCTTTGCATGCAACTAATCATCACTACTGGTTAGTTAACAATGGGGATACATATGTAACATGTTGTCATTGTTGTTTTATGCAAATGGTCTGGCACGCAATATAGATATTGTACTGATGGGTTGGACTAGTTGAATTTGCTGCTCTTTTTCTCTCTTGGACTTCTCAGAGGAATATATTCATCATCAGACTTGCCAGTGCCAGGTTTAGTTAACTAGACTTGCTTGTGGAAATGCATTTAACTAAACCTGCTCGTGAACATGTAGTGAACTAAATGGTACAACTACTAACTGATTTTTGATCAAATTCACATGCATGATTTCCACAATTGTCTAATGATTTATGCTAAAGCCCTTTAAAAACTAACAGCTACTAACCAAAAGAAAACCAGAAGCGAATAAGGGAGGCAGAGAGTTCAATGACCAACTATACGACCGAAGCAAATTTTCTGGTCATATAGCTCCGGCCGTATAGTTGGCATCGCCTCCGCCTCCTCAAATAGTTCACCCCGTGCAACTGGTTCAGGGAGATGACATATAGAACACCCAGAAAGCGCCGAAACCTCACCTCCGGAAGGAATCTGGAGGGGGAACTCATCCACCAAGGATCCATCTTTGCCCTACGTAGATCCGGGAGTCTAAGGCATCGATCTTCATCATCCACCACAGCATCACCACCATCTCCATCCATCCCATCTACATCTTGTCTAGAGCTTGTTCTAATTTCTGTACTCGTTGTGGATTTATACAAGTACTATTCATCTATGATAGATTCCATTGTTATTGCCATGATGTTGATTGCCTCCATGTCTGAGTAGATCATTAGTTCTTGGGGAGATGGAGAAACCCTAGTATGAGACTGAAATAAGATAAAGTCTATTATGATATTCATCGTTGTGACCATGTATTAGATTTTCTACATCTTGATGTTGAGAGAAGTCAACCTCTCAATATTTGCCTCTCGTGGGGAATTGATGGAGGAAACTAAATGTTGGTAGATGGAGGTGTGCTGGCACTTAAAGTGACTATAAAGCTGTTGGCACCCCTTACGTATCAACTTGGGAAACCGAAGAAATTCATGGAACACTATCCATGTCATGGGATATGTCCTACGGGATTACCCTTAATAGCGCAGTAATTCGATTGATGTCGATTGCTGACTGTTATGGTTATGAGGATGATGTGAGCAGCGGTTGCTGCCTATTCATCCAAATATGGAGTTCTTCCCACACATACATAGTTGAGAATGTTCATGATGGTAATCTTTATCTTTGCTCCTTATAATGCTAGTGGTGTATCCGCTACTCCGTGAGAATGCTTTTCCCTTACTGCAGTTCCAATCTCTCTTACATACATGATACTTGTTTTCTATATTCAGTTATTTTACATTACTTTATTATTGCTCTTATACTAAAACCCCAAAACACCTTTTTACACAATACTCGCATTTTATCTTGTCACTTAGAACTTTATCTAGCATTTTTATCGTAATATTTATTTCAAGAGTTATTATACTTTGGATTCCTGCTCCCTATGGGATCGATATCTTTGTTTCAAAACTAGCTACAAACGATCTGTGCACTTGCAGTCATCAAGCTATTTTCTGGCGCTGTTGCCGAGGAGCTAAGCGCTATAGGTCTTTTAGTTTTTGCTTATTTATTTTTGTCTTGCTAAATTTTGTTTTGAGTTACAGGTTTCCACCAACATGATGGAGTTTGAGCATATGACTAGTGCTAGCCCAATCAACCACTTTGGGAAGCCCTATGATATTTATTGAGACAACTCCAATGAGAAGACAAGGGGGTTTAAAATAAATCCTCTACTACTTGGTATTCTACATAAGAAGCAATTTACTGGAGATGAAGAAGATCCTGATCCATATGATCATATTGCATGTTTCAAAGATATATGTGGCACTTTTATATTGTGGGGATATACCGCTTATGAGGTAAGGGTTAAACTTTTTAGTTAGACTTTGACTAGTACAACTCTCTCATGGTATAGATCTCTACCACCTGAAGCCACTACTACTTGGGATAATCTAGCATGTGAACTGTTGGAGATATGCCCAAGAGGCAATAATAAAGTGGTTATTATTATATCTTTATGTTTATGATAAATGTTTACATCCCATGCTTTAATTGTATTATTAGGAAACACTAATACATGTGTGTTTTGTAAACATAAAAGAGTCCCTAGTAAGCCTCTTGTTAAACTAGCTTGTTGATTAATGGATGATCATGGTTTCCTGATCATGGACATTGGATGTCGTTAATAACAAGATCATATCATTAGGAGAATGATGTGATGGACACACACCCGTAGTAAGCATAGCATAAGATCAAGTCATTAAAGTTCGTTTGCTATAAGCTTTAAAATACATAGTAACCTAATCCTTCGACCATGAGGTTATGTTAATCACCATCACCGGATGGGTACTTTGATGACATCAAACACCGCTTCGTAAATGGGTGGTCATAAAGGTGTCATTGGGTATTCTGAAAGTATGTGTTGAAGCTCATGGACCAAGATTGGGATTTGTCCATCCATATGACGGATAGATATGCTCTGGGCCCTCTCGGTGGAATGTCATCTAGTTAGCTTGCAAGCATGTGACTAGGTCACAAGGGATGACATATCACGGAACGAGTAAAGAGTACTTATCAGTAACGAGGTAGAACTAGGTATAGAGATACCGACGATCAAACCTCGGATAAGTATAGTATCGCGAGACAAAGGGAATTGGTTTCGTATGTAAATGGTTCTATCGATCACAAAGTCATCGTTGAGTATGTGGGAGCCATTATGGATCTCCAGGTCCCGCTGATGGTTATTGATAGGATATGTGTCTCTGTCATGTCTACATATTCACGAACCGTAGGGTGACACACTTAAGGTTCAAAGTTGTTTTAAGTAGATATGGAATATGCGTTGGAGACCGAATGTTGTTCGGAGTCTCGGATTGGATCCGGGACATCACGAGGAGATCCGGAATTGTCCGGAGAATAAGATTCATATATTGGGGATCATTTTCTGAGTTAGGAAATGTTCTGGAGTATTTGTATGAGGTTTCTAGAAGGTTTCGGAATGTTCCGGAAGGTTCTGGAAGATTTCTTGGAGTTTTCATGAAAACCAAGAAAGGATCAAGGAGTCCTTGTGGGGTAAGACAAGGATTCGTGGGGGGGAGGACTCCTCCCCCCACCTCCCAATCCGCCGGCCATAGGAGGGAGGGGAGTCCTACAAGGACTCCCCCTCCCATGGCGCCTCCCCCCTTTAAATAGAGGGGTAGGGGCGCCCCCTCCAAGCCCTCCTCTACAACACCCAATCTCCGCCACCTCTCTCCTCCTCCTTTCTTCTGCACAGGCATAGGCGAAGCCCTGCAGAATTCTCTACTCCACCACTACCACCACGCCGTCGTGCTACTGGGATTCCGTGGAGAAGATCTACTACCTCCGCTGCTCGCTGGAACGAGGAGAGGAAGGTCTGCTTCGACTCCGCACGTGTGACCGACTGCGGAAGCGCTGCCGGAACGCGGCGCCGGAAGGATCGTCCACACGATCTTGAGATCGGCAAGTGATCGACTACATCAACCACGAGATCTAATCTCGTTAACGCTTTCGGATCTACGAGGGTTAGTTCCTATCTATCTCGTTGCACATGTCTAATAGATTAGATCTTGGCTTTTATCTAGATTAGATCTGGGTTTTGTTCGTTCTTGCGGTAGAAATTTTTTGTTTTCCATGCTACGAACCCATCAGTGGTATCAGAGCCGTATCTATGCGTAGATCTGTTGCACGAGTAGAACACAATGTTTTTGTGGGTGTTGATGTTTTTGTTGTCGGTGTCTTAGCGTGTACTTTGCATCTTGCGGCATGATGGGATGAAGCGGCTCGGAACATTACATGTCATCGCACATGACACTTGCTCCACGCTTGACGTGCAACTTGCTTTGCACAAGTGGCTTTGCGGGTGTCTGTCTCTCCCACCATAGTTAAGATTCAATTTACAATGAGCATCTGACAACACTTGTATCAACGTTGTGGTTCTTGTTCGTAGGTAAGATCGTTCTTATTCGAAAGCCCCAAGCCACGTAAAACATGCAAAGAAAATTAGAGGCGTCTAACTCGTTTTTGTAGGGGTTTTGTGATGTGATATGGCCATTATGTGATTGTGATTATATTTGATGTATGCAATGATCCTTATTGTAATATGGCAACCGGCAGGAGCCTAATGGTTGTCTTTAAATTTTGTTTAAGACCTGCGTGTCTATTCATCATGTAATAGCTTTATTCCAAGTAGTTGTAATAGTTGTTGGTGGTGATGGACAACCATGAAGCGGCGCCACGGACCTTGACGCCACGCTGGTGATGATGGAGATCTTGTCCATGATTTGGAGATGGAGATCAAAGGCACAAGAAGAAAGGCCATATCATATCACATATTATGAATTGCCTGTGATGTTAATCCTTTATGCATCTTGTATTGCTTAGATCGCGACGGTAGCATTATAAGATGATCCCTCTCACTAAATATCAAATAATAAAGTGTTCGTCCTTAGTTGGCACCGTTGCTAAGACTCGTCGTTTCGAAGCATCTCGTGATGATCGGGTGTGATAGACTCTACGTGTGCATACAACGGGTGCAAGCCAGATTTGCACATGTAGAAACTAAGGTTAACCTTGACGAGCCTAGCATGTACAGACATGGTCTCGGAACACAGAATACCGAAAGGTAAAGCATGAGTCATATGGATGGTATGATGAACATGTTGATTGTTCGCCTTTAAAGCTACATCATCTCACGTGATGATCGGACTTGGTGTAGTGGATTTGGTTCATGTAATCACTAAAACAACTTGAGGGATGTTGTTTTGAGTGGGAGTTCATTTGTAATTTGGATTAGTCGAACTCAATTTATCATAAACACAATCAAAGTGAATTTGCATAGTTTGGTGTAGTCATTGGCATCCGTTCACCACCTTACGCTTAGTTATAGTTGAGATAGTGGAACTATAGAAATTCTGGATATTTACTTTACGAACTGGTATCGTATTGTTTTTTTTTGAGTGTCAATCTAAAGTTTATAAGTCCTATTGCAAACTTTCAGCAAACTCTATTTGCTCCATGAAGTTTAATAAGTAGTATTAAATCAAGAGTAACAATTCCAGTGTTAGTATCTAATGTATCATGTTTGCCTCCATGATTCTTGATACTCAAAAGATTGTTTTTTAATATCAAGTTTATCTAAGAGCTGAAAGCAATGTTTCAGAAACCATCATATGTGAAAGGTATTGCGATATCTAAAACAATGTGTTGGTTACAACATGATAGAGTATACGTCCTCATATTTGATGAGAATTTGTGAAGGTTGGAGACGCTAGTCGTCCTAATCCTCCAAAAGGTTTTGAAAAAGAAACATTATACTCGCAATTCACCTTTATGAGCTATAGGAGCTTGATCATGAAAGTTGTCATGATAAGGATGAATAGAAGATGTAAGTAAAATGTTTACTACACTAATAGATTACTAAAGAATGGATTTTTGAAAGAATGCCAAACATTTGATGATGGTGATCCACTTCAAAGTGCAAGTCCAAAGGTATTAGTATTTGACTATATACACTTTGTACTATGTGTCATGTGAATGACACCACTATTGATGTTGATAGATTCTTAAAAAAAAAGGGAATTGCTGAAAGAGAATCTATAAAATATTTGGCAGAAATTATAAGGTTGGAGATGTCCAACTTGGGTATGTAGAAGATATACATGTTATGGTTGTATTCCTTGCTTGTTAAACAATGTGGCTCTTAGGTATTGGATACCGAATCGGTTGGTATGAAGTGTCATACAGGATAACGCAATTCATGAACTACAATGGCCTAAGTAACTAGAAAGAGAATGAGTGCTGATGTTCATCGAAAACAAATAAAGTGTTATTGTGTTTTTCGTTGTCATCAAACCTAGCCTTCAAGATTTGTTTTAATAATTGTTATTTTGTTCCGGTATTACGAGAACAATGGTTGTTCAAATAATAAACCGTATTCCATAAAGGATGGATGAACTTTTACAAGTCTAGTGGGAGAAATCACATCCATAAACACTATTGCTAAAATGTCGCAAGACAAATGATTGAAAGATCACTTATGAAGTGACATCGCTGTTTAAATTATATTTGAAAGAAAACATGAAGGAACTCCATGTTGATGGAATTTTGGAGTCTTTGATTTTGATCAATTGACGCATGTGAGACTTTCCTCGAGATAATTGAAAATCCGTCCATAGGCCAGATAGGAACGGATGACTAGCTTATTGGAAATTGTGCATGCTGATGTGCATAGTCCATTATGTGTAGCCATATGCGATGGATCTTTTTTACTTCATATGCTTTCTCCAAAAATTTGAGTGAATATATCTGTATATTTACTTAATAAGGAGGAAGTATGAAACATTTGAAAGTTGTTCAAAGACTTTCAAGATGAAGTTAAAAATCATTGTAACAAGAAAATAAAGTTCAATCATAAAAGAAGATATTTGAGTTACATGTTTAGCAAAAATACCTAAGATTTGAGGAATCGTTCCATGGATTTGCATTTCCCAAAACACCATAGGAGTATGGAGTGTTCAAGATATGTAATGAAACCTTGTTTGACATGGTAAGATCAAAGGTGTCATTTATAAAACTGCCATTATATATTAAAGATTAAATCTTTAGTGACTACCGCTTTTACACTGAAAAGGGCTCCATCGTGATCCGTTGAAATGACACCATATGAGTTATGGTTTGGGATAAAACCCGAATTGTCTTTTCTTAAATTTTGGTATGTTATGCATAAGTAAAATGTTTACAACCAAAGTCGGATAAGCACGTCTTTGTAGGTTATCCCAAAGAATTTGTTGGGAATTTCTCCATAACACCGAGGACAAAAGAGTTTGTCGCTTGGAACGTCAAGTTTCTTGAGAAGGAATTATTCGTGAAAAGTTAACTGGGAGGACAATAGAACTTTGATAAGGTTGTTGAACCTTAGCTATATGTGCTAAGTAGCGCAGCGCCGGAAAGTGTCCAAGTGACGGCCGCAATGCTCATGGCTCTCGTGATTACAAAAGGTGTGATCTCGGAGATTAGAGTTCCTATAGAACCGTGTGGGTCGGTAAGAATCAAATAGTAATATTGGTCTAGGAAGCATTCGTGATCATAGAGTTTCATGGAATATTGGTCTAGGAAGTGAAGGAGGCATAGAAATAGGACATGATTGTATTCATGACTATAATAAAAAATGCCATGTTAAAGAATTATCTAAAGAACTTTATTTGGATTCAGATCTTGTGTTGCAAGTTGTTAAAGCTTTTACAGAACATATCAAAGCTCCAAAGGAGGGTCCAGTCAAGTATGATCCACCACCTGAACCTAAAAAGAAAAGAGAAGATAAAGCAGCACTGGCCTCCCTAGAACCAATATATGAAATGCCTTTCCCTAACACTGCACAAAAGCATATTCTTGAATATGAATAGGTCAAATCAGTACAGGAGAATAAGGAAGAGGAAAGCATGCCAGAAGTCGTGGAACATCTGGAAGAAACCAACGATGAAGAGGTAACCAAGGAAGCAATTATGGCTATGTACTCACATTGTAACATAGTTGAACTTGATGAAGAGACTTCCATATTGGTTGAAGGTAAAACAAAGGTAAAAGATGTGGGTAAGCCTATTCTTCCTTGCATATTTAAAGAAACCTCGCATTACGGTTTATGTGATCTTGGCACCGAAGTTAATGTTATATCTTATGACTTCTACTTAGAAATAAAAGAAGAAATAGAACCGGCTACAATTGAAAATACTGATATGACAATTATGTTAGCTAATAAAAATCTGAGAATTCCAATGGGAGTAGTTGAAGATGCAACTGTCACAATTGGCAATAAAAACTTTCCTATCGATTTTGTGGTTGTTGATATGCCAGCTGACACTCTTTGCACAATCATATTTGGAAGAAACTTTTTGGGTGATATAGGTGCCTATGTTAATTTTTAGAAGGAGATTGTGTCTCTTAAGCTTGGGGGAACGGAAAATAAATTCCACTTTTCCAAATTTAAAGATAGGCCTACACAAATACAAGAAGAATAGGAAGAGAGAACTATTGAGGAAATGGCGGCTCTTTTCTTTAGTAATCAAGAAGAAGTAATAAATGAAGATCCAAATTATGAAGAGATAATTATGGAGGACAAGTCCCTGTAAGAACTAGAAGATGAATTCAATTCGCTTCCCATTATGGGACCTCCAACCGATGAGGCTTTTGAAGAGCCAAAAAAGAGAGGGGACAAGGAACTACCACCCCCAGAGTTGAAGACTCTACCAGGAAATCTTAAATACAGGTTTTTAGCTGATACAAATAAATTTCCTGTTATTATTAGTGCTAAACTTTCAGGAGAAGAAGAAGAACTCATGAAGATACTTAAGGAGCATCACAAGGCTTTTGGGTACTCAATGGATGACCTGAAGGGCATCAGTCCCATGATAGCCGTCCATCGAATATTCATGGAAGAAGGTGCTAAACCAGTTGCAGAATTTAATAGAAGATTGAAGCCTCAAATGAAAGAAGTGGTAAGAAAATAAATTATACGCCTACTAGACGCAGGTATAATCTATCCTGTTAAAGAAAGTGAATGGGTAAGTCATGTTCATTGTATCTCTAAGAAGGGTGGTTTTACTGTTGTTCCTAATGAAAACAATGAATTGATACCTACTAGAACTATTGTTGGGCATAGGATGTGCATAGACTACAAGAAATTAAATAAAGAAACTAGGAAAGATCACTATCCTTTACCGTTCATAGATTAAACTTTGGAAAGGTTAGCAAACCATACTCATTTTTGTTACTTGGACGGATACTTTGGTTTTTCTCAAATAGCTGTTCATCCTGATGACCAACTGAAAACAACTTTCATTAGTTCTTATGGTTTACATGCTTACCGACATATGCCTTTTGGTTTATGTAATGCTCCAGCTACTTTTCAAAGATGCATGATTGTTATTTTTGCGGATTTTATAGAACTTATAATGGAAGTATTTATGAATGACTTTTCTGTCTATGGAACTTCGATTACTAGTTGCTTGGATAATCTCAAAAGAGTTTGAAGTGTTGTGAAGAAACTAATCTTGTTCTAAACTGGGAGAAATGCCATTTTATGGTCAAAGAAGGTATAGTTCTTGGACACAAGGTATCAGGTAAGGGAACTAAAGTTGATAGAGCTAAGGTTGAGGCAATAGAGAGAATGCCACAACCTAGGGATATTAAAGGTATAAGAAGTTTCCTTGGTCATGTGGGTTTTTATAGAAGGTTCATTAGAAATTTCTCTAGAATATCTAAACCTTTTACTAACCTCCTGCAGAAGGGAGTAAGATTTAATTTTGATGATAACTGTCTTGAAGCCTTTGATAAACTCAAAAATGCTTTATCTCGTGCTCCCATCATTAAACCACCTATCTGGGATACAACCTTTGACTTAATATGTGAAGCTAGTGATGATGTTGTAGGAGTAACTCTGGGACAACATATTGGTCGTACATTTAATATTATACATCATGCTAGTAGAACTCTTAATGGTGCTCAAAATAATTACCCTAAGGAAGAAAAGGAAATTTTTGCTGTATTTTTCTCCTGTGATAAATTTTGTTCCTATTTAGTTGATGCAAAGGTAAGAGTTCACACAGATCATGATGGCTAAAAAGAACTCCTTGAGAGGAAAGACCATAAGCCAAGACTGATCCGTTGGATTCTTTCACTTCAAGAATTTGAGTTGCAGATGATCATGCAGAGGCAAGAAATAAAGATGTTATATGCAGTATCCTTGTTTTCCCAGCAAGACACCAATCTTGTTGAGAGGAACTTTAGTCCTGGTGATTTTCGTTTATGAGAATTATTCAATGAACTAAGGATAACTCCTCCAAGAGAGAAGAAGTCTTTGTTGTTGGAGGAGTTATTTAATCCTGAATAAAAAAATGGTAAATGCAAGGTAAGTGCTCTTACCCAAATAAGTGATTTGTTTTCACAATTTTTACATTTAAAACCCCGCCTTTAAATTCCATGTGTTTTTCTGAAGTTTTAGAGGGGTTTTACCAACTATACAGGCATAACTATACGACTGGAGAGGAATCTCCCGCTGTATAGTTGGTCATTAAACTCTCTATATCATCTTTGTGAAATTGTTTTCGATATCTGAGCCTATATGGTTGCAACTATACGACCGGAGCCAAAATTTCGGCCATAGAGTTGGTTGTTAAACTCTCAGAGAGTTTTAATTTTTGGTGTCTATATCTATATGGTTGCAACTATACGACCGGAGCCAAAATTTCGGCCGTATAGTTGGTCGTTAAACTCTCAGACACTGTTGATCTTCGGTGTTTGTATCTATACAGTCGCAACTATACGACCGGAGCCAAAATTCCGGCCGTATAGTTGTTCGTTAAACTCTCAGACACTTTTCATTTGTCTTTTCATTTATTCATTTAAAAAAACGTTATTGTCGGTTCTGAGTCGTGATTTAATCGACCTGGACTTGAGATATTTGGAAATATCTGCCCGAAACTAACTATACGGCCGGAGCTATACGAGTCGCGCCTGTATAGCTGGTCGTTACGCGGGAGGACACTTCCAAATCCGTGATTTCTTTCCCTGTTTCATTAAGATTCTTTTCTTGGACGACAATTTGGTGTTTCTCGTGAGTTTCACCAACCTCTGACCCCCCTTATATACTGCCATTGTCTCTATCTCAAATCATAATCACCAGGAAACAATCCAGCAATGCGCTAACCTGTCCCAGGATCTGGAAAACCCATGGGGCTCATTGCTAATTCGAGGGACCGCTCTAGCAGCCTGTCCATGGAGGACGATGATGAGGAGGTGGAGAGGTTTAGCCCGAGGTACAAGGAGTACGTCGAGCCAAGCTACTTCAACAACGATTCAAATGATGATGTGGTTGACGTCTACATCCATCGTGACGTCTATGATCCACCGGAGATTGATTGGGTGGCGATGAAGAAATATCAACAAGAGAGAGAAGATCGCAAGCCACATGAAAAGGGCGTGTGGAGATGGTCAAGTTCATCACCATGGATCCAAGACCACACAAGCATAAGGAATTATCTAATATTGGTGCAGGTGCTAGCAATGGAGCGAAGGAACCACTCTTGAAACCAACCATTGGTACTTGTATGAAGGTTAAGCCTCAAAAAGAGTGGAGGTACGGTTTCCACTTCCCCGATCCATCAATTATGGATAAGGAAGAAGACGTTGTCCCTAGGACCAAGGATCGTGTGCGGGCACTAGAGATATATCAGAAGAAGGAGCTACTCCATCGTGTTGAAGTCCGTCACCGTCTCAATGAGATGGAGAAGAAGGAAGACCCCCTTCCATTGGTAACTAATCTCGCAGATAGACTGGACACTCTGCAATCTGATCTACGCAGGTGCTATAGCCGCATAACTGCTTTGGAGGAACCAACAAGAAGCAACGCACCACGGTGTTACATGCCATGGTGCCACAGTGATCTACAACAATCACGATATCAAATAATCGCAAGGGATTATTTGATCCCACATGGCTTGATTCCAAGTTTGGGGAGATCTTTAAGACCTTGTAATCTATCCTATAAGTTCTTATTATTATTATTATTTTTGCATTAGTTCAAACTAGCAATAAAGGTTGCATCATTAGAATTCCCTTCAGGAATAGTCGATCCCTTTGATGAAATTCTGAGATTATTATTATATATGGAGCAATATTGAGTTTGTGTTTGCTTTACTGATATATGAATGGCTTGAGTATAAATTTTACTTGCACTTGATGATAGCAATAGGAGTCTTCCACGCCATTGGTATTAATGGAACACCTAAAGATAATTTGGTCAATATGTTGTAAGTCTATGGTTTGATTTACAAAGAAAAAAAGATCTATTCATTTAAGTTGAAAAAGAAACCTTGAACAAAGGAGAATGAAAGTGCTATCAAAATAGAGTGAGAAAAAGTCGAGGTAGAATCTTCAAGTCGTAACAATGCTTCATATACAATTCGAATTTGATAATTCAGATCGTTAAACTTTGAATTCCTATATGAAGTGGAATATATGGATAGCTTCTTTGCACATCACTTAAACAAAAGTGTGAGCATATATACGAAAGAAAAGAAAAGGAAAAAAAAGCGAGTGTGCAAAGAGAAAGTAGGCATATATCAATGCATTGTAGTATGACAAAGAGACGCTTTTGAGATTTTGAATGCCAAGTGACTACGTTGATCCTAAAAACACTTGGGACTACCTCGCTAACTCATTCAGTTGAACCAGATACTTTTACAGTATGTTGAGATTCATCTTTTATGAACTATTGATCACTAAGGTGTGGAAGCCTGCTAATACTATTCATATGGTTTGAGTAAGGTACTATTCATAAACTTATTCCCATGTATCGTATATGATAAACACATGCTGCAACTACCTCATTTATTTTATCGACTCAACTTCGTGAATATGAGGATCACATCCATTAAGCTAAACTTGCTCGGGACAAGCAAGAGTCTAAGCTTGGGGAAGTTCATGAGTGCATATTTGCATCATGTTTTACATTATTATTTTGCATTGTAGATGTAGGATCTTGGTATTTTACGGTGCTCACGCACACATTTTATGTCTGTTTTCACCAGGATCAGGACAGAGGAGAAAAGGAGTAAAAAACAACGTAAATCTATAGATGTAGGATCTTGGATATAATTCTTGGAGTAGTTGTACTGAGTAGAAAAGGAGTCAAAAACAATGTAAAACTCTTATTTGGGAAACATTAATAATACCCGAAGAAAACCAGAAGCGAACACAGGAGGCAGAGAGTTCAACGACCAACTATACGACCGGAGCAAATTTTCTGGCCGTATAGTTGGCGCCGCCTCCGCCTCCTCAAATAGTTTCACCCCGTGCAACTGGTTCGGGGAGACGACATATAGAACACCCAGAAATCACCGAAACCTCACCTCCGGAAGGCATCTAGAGGGGGAACTCATCCACCAAGGATCCATCTTTGCCCTGTGTAGATTCAGGAGGCTAAGGCATCGATCTTCATCATCCACTGCTGCATCACCACCATCTCCATCCATCCCATCTACATCTTGTCTAGATCTTGTTGTAATTTCTATACTCATTGTGGATTTATACAAGTACTATTCATCTATGATAGATTCCATTGTTATTGCCATGATGTTGATTGCCTCCATGTCTGAGTATATCATTAGTTCTTGGGGAGATGGACAAACCCTAGTATGAGATTGAAATAACATAAAGTCTATTATGATTTTCATCGCTGTGACCATGTGTTATATTTTATCTTGATGTTGAGAGAAGTCGACCTCTCAATATTTGCCTCTCGTGGGTACTTGACGGAGGAAACTACTTGTTTGTAGACGGAGGTGTGTTGGCTCTTACAGTGACTATAAAGCTGTTGGCGCCCCTTACGTATCAACTTGGGAAACCGAGGAAACTCACGGAACACTATCCATGCCATGGGATACGTCCTACGGGATTACGTCCCTTAATAATGCAGTAATTCGATTGATGTTGATTGCTGACTGCTATGGTTATGAGGATGATGTGAGCAGTGGTTGCTGCCTATTTGTCCAAATACGGAGTTCCTCCTAGATATATATACTTGAGAATATTCATGATGATAATCTTTACCTTAGCTCCTTATGATGCTAGTGGTGTATCCGCTACTCCTTGAGAACGCTTTTCCCTTACTATAGTTCCAATCTCTCTTACATACACGATACTTATTTTCTGTATTCAATTATTTTACTTTACTATATTATTGCTCTTATAACTAAAACCCAAAAACACCTTTTTGCACAACACTCGCATTTTATATTGTCACTTAGAACTTTATCTAGCATTTCTATCATAATATTTATTTCAAGAGTTATTAGACTTCAGACTCCTGCTCCCTGTGGGATCGATATCTTTATTTCGAAACTAGCTACAAACGATATGTGCACTTGCAGTCATCACACATCGAATCGGTGAAAATTTGTGTTAAACGATGACCTTTACTCTAAAAATCGATCCACCAGTGCTACCAACCCAATTTCCTAGGAATTTCTATAGGTAAAATACACTGTGATCTACTCGATCATGAGCCAACTCCGGTAACATCACCGACACCGTTGTCAGAGTAGAAAGAAGAACGAGAAAGAGAGGATAATCAGGTACCATAAGGTGGCTTGTCCTCACCATGCTCGTGGTAGCGCATCTCTCTGGTGGGATCGATCTACAAAGGCGGCCGCGGACGATGGCACCATCAGCCTCCACCACCTGCGCGTAACTTCTGATCTATTCGGTCCGCTATAGGTATCCTTCTGTTCTTTGCGGGAGGATCGCTAGAGAAGGTTGAGGTCACAATTTTTACTAAGTCTGGTTCAATTGGGCGCTAGCTGCTGCAGTTGAACCAGCTAGGTGGTCAGTGGAGGGTCAGGTGCGCGAGGGACACAGTTTCCTTGACTTTTTTTGCAAACTGCCATCCCTGTTGTACTATTCGGCTAAAATCTACTGAAATCCATTTGCAATTGTTTGAATTGGACTAGATTGCACCCCGGAAACAACTTGTGGGACTAGATTTGTCCAATTTGCAAGTAGTGGGACTTTTCTGAACCCCACCTGCAAGTTGTGGGATGAAAGTGTAATTACCTCGGATGCAGGAGATGGTGCTAGATTTTAAAATTGGAGAAACGCTGGAGGAGGCCATGTAGCGCAGTTTCGTGCAGTGGGGAAGGGAGCAGTTAAGAGTATCCGCTAGATCGGCTTTCCATGCGGAAATCCGGCGCAAGATAAACGTAAATTTCGGCCTGGAAACCACCAGTTTCTAACTCATGTTCCCAACCAAATCCTAGAATCCGGTATCATATTTGAAAACTTTTTCTTCCCGCCGGCGAAATCTCGCCCAAAAGGTGTTTGACAAAAACTCGCCCAAAATAGTTCAACAGAACAGAAACTCGCCCAAAGTGGTTCTGCAATCATATTATTACAGAAAACATGAAATGTGGAGATCAGTCCTCGACGGGGATGGGATCCTCCACCGGTGATGGGTCCATGCTCACTGCCTTCCATGCTTCGGCCAGGCACATGTCCTCAAGGGGCATCAACATGACGTGGGGCTTGGGCGGTGTCACTGTCCTCAGCTTGCTTTTCTTCTTCCCCTTGCCCTTGGCCATTGCTGCAACATCTTCTTCCGCTTTCTCCCCATCTTCAGCTTGCATCGGGTCGTTAGCGAACTCCTGCAATTCTAGGCCATGCTCGTCCTCAGCAAGGGACTCCTCTTGCGTGAAGAATGAGCCCCCAACCGCGGCAGAGCTGGACACGAGCATGTCCACCATGTACGAGTCGCCCTAGACTCCACGGCACATGCTGTGGGCATCCGTATCAGTGAACTGCATGCCGGCCGGAGATCCTACGTTGGATTGGCTTCCCCACGGCACGCCATATTGAACGGTGATGAGAGGTGATGGACAGGCCATGGCTATACGAGTGGCACACTCGAACATCGATTTCACCTCCATGATTGCATGCGCCTCCTCCAACTTCAGCATACTCTCCCTTCAGCTGTATGTTTCGATCTTCCTCTGCCGACAATACTTCGCCCACTATGTGTCTGTCTAGACGTCTGGCTTTGGCATCGGCTTTCTCGGCTTCTTGTCCTTTGGTACACCAATGGTGGAGCACGGTTGTACGAACTCCTTGGGCAGAATGGTTGGCGGGATCTCGAGGAACTAGTGGGAGTTGTGGTGGGGAATGGAGAAGAAAGGCGGGAGCTCAGCTTGTGTCGCTGACAGCCGTAGCCCACCCGTTTTATCACTTCATCCTGTATTCCCAGGCAATTTCGGGTGCCTCAGGTTCGGCATGGGAACCCCGGATGTAAAATGGTCCAAATCCGATGAAAACTGGGTGCCTGGGAACGCGACTGGGCTAATTTTCACCGTTCGGATGAAAAAAACGTCCTTGGGATGCCCTCATGGGAATGCTAGTGAAGATGCTCTAAAAACCTCCATAGATTTGGGTTTCATGAAACCCGAAAGTTTAGAGGACCAGTGGTAGTGAGTCTCCACTAGTGAAACAAAACCCGGGTTTTGAAGTTTATTTCAGTAAGTACTCCCGAGAATCCTTGAAAATTTATTCCTCAACAATAAGCAATGGGATTACAATCTACAGCGATGGTCAAACCCTTTAAAATGATCGACCTTTAAAATCTCGGTTGAAAAATATGTCTATTCTAGATCTCGTAAACTTTTTAAGGGTACATGAAATCAAAACCCAAGAATTTCAAATTACAAATTCGGGGGACAAATTTAATACGCCTTGTAAGACTGTCAAATGAGGAAAATTTCAGCCCGACTATCACAGTAAAGGTGGCGGAATCCGACCAAATTCTGCTAAGACACTCTGATTTTGGTCAAATATCTACGGTGAGATCCTGGCGCATGGCTTAATAGGATCGATAGGATACTCATACCAACAATTTGGAAATTCTTTTCGGAAATATCATCTAAAAATAACTCTAAGGTTAAGTGTGCTTATCGTGAAGCAATTTAAGTTGTTAGGAGTGATAGCCGCCAGTCCAGAGAGGTTGGGGTGTTACAAATGGTATCAGAGCTGATTCTCGCGGTTACATGGACATGTGCAGGTCAGTGGCATGGACATCTAGAGCATGACGCGTGTGCCCTAGAGTGGACATGGGATTAAGCCTATTTGGCCTGAAGCAATTGAAGGATAGGTGACTAATGGAAAAGTTGTTTCCATCTATGCATGTGTGAGGATAAAGTACACAGAAAAGACAAGTGTTGTTCTGTGAGACCAATCTAAAGATCCTAGTAAGCTGTCAAGGGTGACCGTCGCCTGTCCATAGAGGCCGGGGTGTTACATCCACTTCTCCGCGACGAGCCACCTAATTGAGACTAATTTCCAGCAAGGTTGGGAGGTAGAGAGTTATTGTGCTTGTTAGAAATAATGGGGTAATTCTTTGGCCATGATATATTTTAGGTTTTTCCTATATCTCAAAATCTATGTGTGTGGAAGAACATATGTGATGCAATTCATGTTGCCGATAGCTCACATGTGAGTGATAAGGGGAGCGGGAGCTAAATTTTAGTCTAATATGGAAAATTGGTGGAGAGTTGCCTACTAGTATTTAATCTTTGGATTGAAATATGATGGCGCCACATATCAAAGAGCTATGAATTTAATCTTCCATGATCTTCTTGGGGTCATACTTGAAGTCTATATTGATGACGTTGTTATGAAAAAAGAGATCTTAGGTAGAAAAAGGACCCGGCCTCAACCTCCTTGAAACGGGCTTTTGCCCCGCTATAGTAATATAGCAGCCACCTGATACATCTTTTCTAACAATACTGGGGCGAAACAGCACAAGCCAAGCCCAAAAGAAACAAGAAGAAAGAAAATAAAACAAAGTCGACAATGGCGGCTTAACAATAACAGAGATAAATCACAACCGCGATGCCCTCCAGAGAAGCACCACCACATGCCTAGCACTCTGAAGCGACACGTACCAAGAAGCACTTCCAGGAAGGGAAGCGACAACATCGATGCTTCTTCCCGGACTAGTGATGTCTATGCACTTCTATTCTTGTAGACAGTTGTTGGGCCTCCAAGTGCATAGGTTTGTATAACAACAGCAAGTTTTCCCTTAAGTGGACCACCCAAGGTTTATCGAACTCAGGGAGGAAGTGGTCAAAGGTATTCCCTCTCAAGCAACCCTACAATCAAGATACAAGAAGTCTCTCGTGTCCCCAACACACCCAATACACTTGTCAGGTGTATAGGTGCACTAGTTTGGCCAAGAGATAGTGAAATACAAGTGGTATGGATAATTATAAGCAGTAACGGTGCTAGAAAATAACTTGATGGCGTGAAGAAACTAAAGGCAACCTGAAATAAAGATGGAAGCAAGCAACCATGTAACAGATCTAGTAGCAAACGAAGTTTCAATGCTTAGAAACAAGGCCTAGGGATCATACTTTCACTAGTGAACACTCTCATATAAATATATTCTTCTTTATGATACTACGCTGAACTACTCTCCGGTTGAACACTCTAATCGATGGTAGGGCTATAGCAGCACACCTCAAAGTAAGCCTTTCCCATCTAGATAACCCCACACTGTCACCTTGAGCTCTAGATAGGTCCAACAAACACCACAATTTCATAAAGACATCCAACTCCAAATATAACTCATAACAAGTATTTGTAATCTCTAGCCTAAGTGCAACCATGGTGTGCACGCTGTCACTTTCACATACATGGGGAGAGCAGAGATCTATTAAAGCACTTGAGTAGCAAGGTAGATCTAATTGATTACAAAGCTCATGATCTCAATAAGATCATGCATAGAGAGAGATATGAACACATAGCTACCGGTAGAACCCTTAGCCTCGAGGAAGAACTACTCCCTCCTCATCATGGGAATCAGCAATGGTGATGGAGATGGTGGTGGAGATCGATGGAGATGGCTGCGGGGGCACTTCCCCGTCCCGGCAGGGTGCCGGAATAGAGACTTTCTGTCCCTCGAATCTCCTTTTCGGTGGCGGCGGCGCTGCGGAACTTTTCGTGGCTGGAGGCTTGACTATTTAGGGTTTATGCCTCAGGAGGCTTCTTATAGGCCAGAGGGCAAGGTCGGTGGGCGGCCAGGGGGCTCACACCATGCCCTGGCGCGGCCTGGGGGGACCCGCGCCATGGGGTGGTGTGGCCACCCTGTGGCCCCTCTCCGACTCTCCTTCTGGCTCCGTGAGTCTTCCGGGAAAATATGAACTTTGGCTTTTGTCCCGTCCAATTCCGAGAATATTCATTTTATGACTTTCTGGAACCAAAACCAACAAAAAACAGGCAACTGGCACTGTGGCTCTTTGTTAATAGGTTAGTCCAAGAAAGTGTATGAAAAGTACTCCAAAGTTGGAACAAAACATAAGAAAGTAAATAAAACCAAGCATGGAACATCAAAAATTATAGATACATTTGCAACGTATCAACATCCCCAAGCTTAACTCATGCTCGTCCTCGAGTAGGTAAGTGATAAAAAGAAAGAATAATTTTTGAGGTGACATGCACCATCATAAACTTGATCAAAGTATTTGTAAAACATTCAAAGCTGGGATCATAGTACTTCAATCATAACATGAAATACAAGGTTCTAGCAATAAGACAAAGAAACTATGATGCAACATGAAAAGGCACAAACAAAAGATTCATGAACAACAATGCTTTGCAAGACGTTTGTTTGTTTCACATAAAGAAAACATAGCATAATAGTATTCAGCTTGTCCCTCAGTACAGTAGCAAATATAAATGCATAGGACACCTTCAAAGTTCATAAGAGTGACTAGATACAATATTTTAAAACAAGCAATAACAAGTTATGCATCAATCAACTAGTCTTGGGACAATGCACATAGAACTAAGAATGGCCACTATGCTCTCAAAGTAGGTGCATAAAGATAGGAAGTGGAGACTCAATATAATGTTGGAAGAAAGGCCTTCATAGAAGGAAGTAGGGATTCAAGTCTCATAAAGAGCTTCCAAAAATTATGGTACTTATAGCTTTCAGATCTCATTGCCCCTATCATAAGCATCTTGAAGTGGTTAAGGGTTAAAGTGACACAACTAAGAGGATATGCTTGACATGTTATAAACTGAAATCTCATGCCCCTTACTTACGAAGACCGATCCTCATGCTACTCAACTTCAGTCATGAGTAAGCTCTTGTCATTGTAAGTACATGTGTATAATTAAGAACCGCCAACGGGGTACCCCTTGCACATGATACGGGAGCTTTCCCATAGTCAAAATGACAAGGCAAGCAGACAATGAGCATCTCAGCGATCTTTTTATTTGCTATTTGCATAGGTTTTTATTGAGGATGCTTCATAGAGTGCTCATTATGGTGATGCTGCAAGTTTCCACCATGATTAGGCATGGCTTAGGTAGTGGCCCAAGCGTTTCTCTAACACACATACAAACTCCATGATCTTACAAGTTCCACTTTTATTTCACACCGCCGGGATCCGTAAGCAAAAGAACATGATATCAACGGGGTACAAAGTACAAGTGCAATGTTGAAAGCGTTCCCCATGAAACATGGTTCTGCTAATTTCAACTTATAAAGTGCAAGCATATACGCAACAAAGAAGGACCCAATGGTTCAAGTTTATTAGATGCAAAAAGTAAAGTGTGCCATCAAGTTTGTGAGAGCTCTAATCACTAGTTTTCTCATAACAAGTTTAATTTGGAAGGTAAACAAAAGCAAGAATATACTTGGAATAGCATAAGCTAGTAGGTAGGTATGGTGGACACTTTGGAATAACTTGGTTTAGGGATTTGGATGCATGAGTGGAACTCATACTTGGTTTGTGGAGGCTAGCAAAAGACTGGGAGCGACAAACTAAGAGAGCAATAATGGCCATAATCATGCAGAGCGATAAAACATCATTGATCAAAGCATAAAGTGATACTACAAGTTGAAAACTAAAGGATCATAAATGCTAATGGTGACTTGAGATACTCATAACATGGTGTGAGCATGCACCAAGTCAACCCAAATAAAGCATCAAAGGAGAATACCACAATACTATGCTTTAATATGCTAAAACAGCGCATGATTCTTCCGAGGCACATTAAACAATCTCAATTGTTTATAACAAGTCATGCTACAGCAAAGAATACTAAGCATAAAGCCAAAACAATATCAAGCATGGCATGAAAGAGCATAGGCCACAGTCAAAAACAAGCTCTTTTTACCACATAAGCATGAACTTTCCTACTCTTTTCCAAACCAAACCAAACTATTTGAAAACCAATGTATGAAAGAGGGGGTCCAACCAATTTATTCAGAAAACTAATAAAACTAAAGCAAACGAAAAACCAAAATGAAAACGAAAAAGAAGACGCTCCAAGAAAAACACAACTATGCATGAAACAATAAAAGTGAAGCGTTTGGAAGAAACCTGGGATTTTTATTGATGAAGAGGGGGATACCTTGGGCATTCCCCAAGATTTGACGCTTGTACTTCTTGGATATTTCTTGGGGTGACATGCGTGGCATCCCCAAGCTTGAGCTTTAGTCCATCCTTCTTCTCATTACTCATTCCTTCCATACACCTGAATTTTTTCCTTCATACAAAACTTCACACAATCTTTATTAGCAACATTAGTGCACTCAAGATAAATAAGTTTTAAGGTTCAGTTCTAACACCAATAAACTTCCATTAAAACACTAGCTACTGTAGCACTTCCCTCAAAAATCTCAATTCCCCAAAAGAACTCAAAAAGGAACCAACAAGAAGCAAATGCAAATAATTGCAGAAATCTGTCAAAACAGACCAGCAGGTAAAGACGAATTTTTTCGAAGACCTTATGTTGCTCAAATCAAAAAGTGTTGAACTAACGAAAGTTAGATAACAAACTGGGGCAGAAGCACAAAATTCACGCCTCATAAAGACGTTCAGATATTTTACACAAATTTTTACGGTGAAGCACAAAAATCTGTTTCGGGACAGCAACTTTCCCAATCATTACTTCTCTCTCATTAGAGGTTACTCTTGGCACAAAAAGCAAATAAAAAGTATAAGGAGCGGTTATTACTGAAGTAATAACTTCCAAGACTCAACTAAAACTTTTGGGTTATCTCCCAATAATTACTTTTCTTTAACGCCTTTAAGTTAGGCATGATAGTTTGAGAAGATGCTCACATAAGAAATATGAATTGATGTAAAAGAGAGCATCAAGAAGCAAATTCAAAGCACATTTAAGTCTAACCCACTTTCTATGCATAGGAATATTGTAAAGGATCAAGTCATGAAAGCACAAAGAAACAAGCATAGTAAAGCAAAACAAGTGCAACTTCAAGACTTTCAACATAAAGAGGGGAAAATTAATATTATTAAGATCCATAAAACCATGTTTCCCTCTCTCATAATAACTTTCAATAGCATCATGAATAAAATTAACAATATAACTATCACACGAAACATTCTTATCATGATCCACATGCATAAAAGAATTAATACTCCCCACATAAACATAGTCATTTTTATTGATTGTAGTGGGAGCAAATTCAACAAAATAGCTATCATTATTATTTTCATCACCATAATCATCAAATGTAGGAGGCATATTGTAATCATAATTAATTTACTCCTCAATAGTAGGTGGACTGAAAATATCATATTCATCATTCCAATCATCATATATTGGAGGTATAGTATCATCATAAGCAATAGAATAGTTATCCTCCAAAGTGTGTTCATTTGTAAACATATCATCATTGGAAGGATCATGGATAGCACTAATAGTATAGCAATTATTAATATCATCATTTTCAGAATTGGTACCGAAGAGATTATCAATATCAAAAGTAGTGTGCTTTTCCCAATCATGATCACTACTATAGGTAATAGGCATAGGAACATCATCGAGTTCAGACTCATCAAAAACTATAATAGGAGAAACATGCTTAGGGGAAATACCATTTCCTATCTCCTTTTCCTTCTCCTCTTCTTATTTTTCTTCTTCTCTTTAGGAGGGAGAGGCTTAAAAGGAAGCTTCTCCATATACCCTGGTTCATTGTTAGAGACAATAGAAGAAACTTTGGATGATTCCTCCTTTTCATTAATAAGGCCAAAACACATATTAGTCCTGTCATATTTTGGTAAAATCTCATCATTTATAATATTTTGTATATAAGTATTTGTGTGGAAATTATCAACACAATAAAGATGACAACCATGCAGGACACTATTCATATCAAAAGCACCCATATCTACCAAAGAGGTTTTTCTCGATAACTCTTCACACCCCAAAAATAATGTAAGTTCATCATGTTGATTAGGAGTGATCATGTCATCACAATACAAACTTGCAGTACTCATTGGATTAGAAGGGCTATTATTATGGCCTGAGCATTGAAAATTGAAATGACCCACTTCGAAGCAAAGTTCACAAATGAAAGGATAAAGGGCACAAACTTTTTTACCAAGATCATTTAAAGCCCTATACCACATTCTAGTTTTTTCATTCTTATGGGTGATACAATATTCTTCTTCAATTTGATTATTCTCACAAGGTCTATGTATTCCACAAAAATTAACATGCTATAAGAAATAGTAGTTTCAGGGGTTTGAGAATGTTTATTGCTATCATTAACAACAATTTTATTTTCCATGCAAGTGTCTTTAAAAGGCTCATGATACATGTCCCACTTTTCTTTAGGATCATTAATATGAGAAGCAAAGGTTTTAAAACAATCAATAAGAATTTGAGGATCAAGACTATATTTAGCACTAAGCTCTTGAAAATCAGCAGTTTCAGCGAAAGACTTAATGCAATCATACTCATAGTTTATACCTGGTTCTTTACCTTTGTTGTTATCCCAATCTTCGGTATTTCTTTGAATTGTTTCAAGAAGATCCCACTTAGCTTTGACCTCCTTACTCGTGAAGGATCCCTCTAAACAAGTATCTAGATAGTCCTTGTAATGTCCTGAAAGCCTTGCATATAAATTATTAATAACAATATTCCTGGGGAGATCATGAATGGGACATTTGAGCATTAGTGACTTCAATCTCCCCCATGCTTGGGCAATACTTTCTCCATCATGAGGATGAAAATTATAAATATAATTCCTATCTTTATGAATTTCGTGAGGAGGATAAAATTTAGAGTAAAAGAGAGATTCCAGTTCCTTCCACTCCAAATGATGAGGATCATCTAGTAGCTCATACCACTCCCTTGCTTTGCCCTTAAGTGATAGAGAGAATAGCTTCCTCTCAACTTCGTTCATTGAAATACCTGCACACTTGAACAACCCGCATAATTCATGTATAAAGAGTAAATGATCACCAGGATGGACAGTTCCATCTCCAAAATAAGAGTTGTTCATAACACGTTCAACAATTTTTATAGGTACTTTAAAAGGGATGCTTTCAGTATGTGGATTAAAAATATCACAAGTATCATTAGAATTACCACATATGGGAGATAAAGTATCATTAGAGCAAATTTTATTCCTTAAAACCGGGGAACTAAAAAGATCATTTTCATAAGAACCAACTTCCCCAAGCTTAGACTTTTCCATAGCATTAGTAACAAAGGTGTTCAAAAGATTCATACTAATAACATTGCTATTAGCATGCAAAGAAAGTTCCATGGGTTTTTTAATTTTATTTTCAGACAATTCATGTTCTAACTTAGGAAAAATACTAAAGAGCTCTCTAATTTTTTTTTGTTTACCATTAAACCAAACTAGTGAAAACAAGAAACAAAAAGACAAAATTTCAGAATCTAAAGGAAATAACTTCGAGCACTCACACCGGAAAATAGGCATTTGCCGTGGGTGGTTCTTCTTCTTTAATCCTCCGGTGTGAATACCTTTTACCTTTCCTCCCCAGCAACGGCACCAGAAAATAGCTTGATGTTTACGCACTTCTATTCTTGTAGACAGTTGTTGGGCCTCCAAGTGCAGAGGTTTGTAGAACAACAGCAAGTTTTCCCTTAAGTGGATCACCCAAGGTTTATCGAACTCAGGGAGGAAGTGGTCAAAGGTATTCCCTCTCAAGCAACCCTACAATCAAGATATAAGAAGTCTCTCGTGTCCCCAACACACCCAATACACTTGTCAGGTGTATAGGTGCACTAGTTCGGCCAAGAGATAGTGAAATACAAGTGGTATGGATAATTATAAGCAGTAACGGTGCTAGAAAATAACTTGATGGCATGAAGAAACTAAAGGCAAACTGAAATAAAGATGGAAGCAAGCAAACATGTAACAGATCTAGTAGCAAACGAAGTTTCAATGCTTAGAAACAAGGCCTAGGGATCATACTTTCACTAGTGAACACTCTCATATAAATATATTCTTCTTTATGATACTACGCTGAACTACTCTCCGGTTGAACACTCTAATCGATGGTAGGGCTATAGCAGCACACCTCAAAGTAAGCCTTTCCCATCTAGATAACCCCACACTGTCACCTTGAGCTCTAGATAGGTCCAACAAACACCACAATTTCATAAAGACATCCAACTCCAAATATAACTCATAACAAGTATTTGTAATCTCTAGCCTAAGTGCAACCATGGTGTGCACGCTGTCACTTTCACATACATGGGGAGAGCAGAGATCTATTAAAGCACTTGAGTAACAAGGTAGATCTAATTGATTACAAAGCTCATGATCTCAATAAGATCATGCATAGAGAGAGATATGAACACATAGCTACCGGTAGAACCCTTAGCCTCGAGGAAGAACTACTCCCTCCTCATCATGGGAATCAGCAATGGTGATGGAGATGGTGGTGGAAATCGATGGAGATGGCTCCGGGGGCACTTCCCCGTCCCGGCAGGGTGCCGAAACAGAGACTTTCTGTCCCTCGAATCTCCTTTTCGGTGGCGGCGGCGCTGCGGAACTTTTCGTGGATGGAGGCTTAACTATTTAGGGTTTATGCCTCGAGAGGCTTCTTATAGGCCAGAGGGCAAGGTTGGTTGGCGGCCAGGGGGCCCACACCATGCCCTGGCATGGCCTGGTGGGAACCCGCTCCATGGGGTGGTGTGGCCACCCTGTGGCCCCTCTCCGACTCTCCTTCTGGCTCCGTGAGTCTTCCGGGAAAATATGAACTTTGGCTTTTGTCCCGTCCAATTCCGGGAATATTCATTTTCTGACTTTCTGGAACCAAAAACAACAGAAAACAGGCAACTGGCACTGTGGCTCTTTGTTAATAGGTTAGTCCAAGAAAGTGTATGAAAAGTACTCCAAAGTTGTAACAAAACATAAGAAAGTAGATAAAACCAAGCATGGAACATCAAAAATTATAGATACATTTGCAATGTATCAACTAGTCCTAGGGTTTCCGACGATATGCTATGGGAGGTGGGGAGATACACCCGATGCCCTTCAGGAAGGATGGTGACACATGGAGGCGTCACCATGTCGGTGTCTAGACGATAAGTATTTCTCCCGACCCCTCAAAAAACCTCATTCTGGATGCTTTGTATTGCTCCAACAAGCTCTGCATCAAACAACACGCGCCACCATGTTCTTCCAGTCACCACCGCAATCTCACCATGACCCACATTGTGAGGTTGGTATGACCGAAAACAATAGACTTCAATGAGGGTCGGCGGTAGAGCAGCACGCGCGAGGGAACTGCCTCCATAGTCAGGAGGTGAGAGTCAGCCGGATGTGGCGATATAGGCAAACCGGACCCTCTCTGGCTTGACAGAGTCTGAATGGACCCGTGAAACCCCGTTGCCACGCTGTAGAAAGGGTGTCAGCATAATCGCTAACCCCACAACTAGTCCCTACTCCTCTGTCCACCAGGGGATCCGCCACCATCATACATTCCTGCTGCCAAGTAGTAGCTTTGCCGTTGCCTCCTCTCCATCGTCATGGCCGAAGAAACTGACCAACACCACTTCCACATCGCTCACTATAGTCATACATGGAGTCCGCCTTTCTGTGGTGGCTGCCCCGGTATCCAAGCTCACACTAAGGATGTGACAAAACCCCACTGTAGCAAGTCGAGCAGCACACATGTGGAGGGCTAGTGTTAGATCTAGATCCACCTGGCCCAAATCAAGGCAACACAAGGGTGGGTGGAGGTGTGAAGAGCACGGCAAACATGACATCTCTATGCCACCTACAAGTCACACCTCGGAAATCACGTCACGGGTCTGTCAGTAGGCCACCAGATCTAGGCTAGATCTGCATTGCAGCTCGATCATGGACACCTAGCCACCCACCATAACGGCAGAGGCTGGTTAAGGCGCTCTCTAGGAGAAGCCTGATTGGCCCAGATCAGGTCCTGTAGAGCCCTACTGCCATCGAGCTTTTTCCTCCACCGCATCACCTCCCGTTGCCACCTCGCGCGTAACCACTCCACCACCAACATCGCCAACCCCGCTCGCCGCATCAAGTTACCACCTGATCCAAGAACCGAGAACTGTAGCGCACCGTTTCTAGCTAGGAAATCCCCGCGCTTCCCTCCACGTGCATGGGTAGAGGAGAGACCTGCAGTCGTTGGCACCATGCGGGCCTTTCCCGATGGATCCTGCTAGGAGGGGGATGAGCAGGAGCAAGGTCTCGGGGTGGAGGCAACCAAAACCTAATAAGAGGACAAGAAGAACTAACTACGAGAACATGGAATCCCACCATCAACTAAAGAGATAACTGTGGGATAATCAAGTACTAATTGTTGCCTAATCCTAGGAGGGCCTTCCTAGGACGTATTTTTCATTTGGATGACGAGTTTTCGCCCACTCGTGTTCCCATCACCCCTTTTTTGCCAGATTTGGCTCAACATTCATCCTATGTTCTCAGCGCATTGGGATCAGCCTAGGTATCAAACTAAGCAAAAAGGTGGGTGGGCTAGTGCTATCCGCGACCGACGACCGGCGACTGATGGCTCAATGCACGACGCCTAGAAAAGTGTTGATGGCTCGTGGTTGATGTAGAGCTCGTTGGGAACCCCAAGAGGAAGGTATGATGAGCACAGCAGCAAGTTCCCCTCAGTTATGAAACCAAGGTTTAATCGAACCAGTAGGAGCAAGGAAACACCTCAAAGGTGTTACTAGCTGAGCTTTGGCAGGGCGCACTACCGGTGCTAGTAGCAACGTGGAGACCTGCACAACACAACCACCGAACTTTGTCATCAACTTGCGATTGTCAATCTCACCGTGTTTTGCAGAAAACAAAGGATTAAATGTATTGAATGGAAAGAAGTAAAAGTTTGCAGAAAGTAAACACAAAGCAGTAAACAGTTTATAGATTGTATGTAAAGAAAAAGGACCGGGATCCATAGTTCACTAGAGGTGGCTCTCCTTAAGATAGATAACATGCTGGGTGAACAAATTATAGCGGGGCAATTGACAAACACCGAGAAAGCAATACATGCATATACTAATCATCTTGACTCCTCTGAGACTTGATTGGGCATTACAACATAATACATAGACCGCCATCCAACCGCATCTATAACTAATAATCCACCTTCAGGTTATCATCCGAACCCCCTCCAGTATTAAGTTGCAAGCAATAGATTATTACTTTACGAACTGCGTGTAATGTAAACAATACGATTGTTCTATGAACAAAGGATTGTTGTTTCCTCCCTAGTAGCAACAGCAGATCTAGTACCTTAGAGATTTCTGTCACTTCCCCAGATTACCAGAGGCATGAACCCACTAACGAGCATAAATACTAACTCTTGGAGTTGCTAGCATCTACTTGGCCAAGATAGCTACTAACAACGAAAAGCATGCAAGATCTCAAATAACAAAGACATGATAGAATCAATAATCAATCTGAAATAGCATCTCAATATCCATCGGATCCCCGCAAACACAACATGTATGAATTACAAATAGATGATCTTGATCATGAACGGAGCTCACAAGATCTAAACATGAAAGCACAAAGGAGGAGAAACCAGCCATCTAGCTGCTACATGGATCCGTAGTCCAAGGATGAACTACTCACACATCACACCGGAGGCTTGCATGGTGTTGAAGAAGGCCTCCAGGGTGAATTCCCCTCTCCGATAGGGTGCCGGGAAGAGCTTCAGATCCCTCCCCATCTAGGGATGGAGATGATGGCGGCTACAGACTCTTTCGTGGATTTTTTGATCGGGTACTTAGGGTTTTCATCCCGAGGGCAATATATAGGCGGAAGGAGAGGCCGAGGGGGTGCCTAGGCTGGCCACACCACCCCTTGGCGCGGGCCAGGCCTGGCCGCACGGCTAGGTGGTGTGGCCACCCTCTGGCTCCTCTCCGTCTCGTATTCTGGCACTTGATCACTTCCGGAAAAATAGGCACTTTGGCTTTTGTCCCGTCCAATTCCGAGAATATTCATTTTCTGACTTTCCTGGAACCAAAAACAGCAGAAAACAGGCAGCTGGCACTGTGGCTCTTGTTAATAGGTTAGTCCAAGAAATCATATGAAAAGTACTCCAAAGTTGGAATAAAACACAAGAAAGTGGATAAAACCAAGAATGGAACATCAAAAATTATAGATACATTTGCAATGTATCAACATCCCCAAGCTTAACTCCTGCTCGTCCTCGAGTAGGTAAGTGATAAAAAGAAAGAATAATTTTTAAGGTGACATGCAGCATCAAAGACTTGATCAAAGTATTTGCAAAACATTCAAAGCTGGGATCAAAGTACTTCAATCATAAGATGGAAGACAAAGTTCTAGCAATAAGCAAAGAAACTATGATGCAACATGAAAAGGCACAAACAAAAGATTCATGAATAACAATGCTTTACAAGACGTTTGTTTGTTTCACATAAAGAAAACATAGCATAATAATATTCAGCTTGTCCCTCAATAGAGTAGCAAATATAAATGCATAGGACACCTTCAAAGTTCATAAGTGTGACTAGATACAATAGTTTAAAACAAGCAATAACAAGTTATGCATCAATCAACTAGTCTTGGGACAATGCACATAGAACTAAGAATGGCCACTATGCTCTCAAAGTAGGTGCATAAGGATAGAAGGTGGAGACTCAATATAATGGTGGAAGAAAAGCCTTTTGTAAAAGGAAGTAGGGATTCAAGTCTCATAAAGAGCTTCCAAAAATTATGGTACTTGTAGTTTTCAGCTCTCATTGCCCCTATCATAAGCATCTTGAAGGTGATTAAGGTTAAGGTGACACAACTAAGAGGATATGCTTGACAAGTTATAAACCGAAATATCATGCCCCTTACTTACGAAGACCGATCCTCATGCTACTCAACTTCAGTCACGAGTAAGCTCTTGTCATTGTAAGTATGTGTGTATCATTAAGAACCGCCAACGGGGTACCCCTTGCACATGATACGAGACCTTTCCCACAATCAAAATGAGAATGCAAGCAGACAATGAGCATCTCAGCGATCTTTTTATTTGCTATTTGCATAGGTTTTTATTGAGGATGCTTCATAGAGTGCTCATTATGGTGATGCTGCAAGTTTCCACCATGATTAGGCATAGCTTAGGCTAGCGGCCCATGTGTTTCTCTAACACACATACAAACTCCATGATCTTACAAGTTCCACTTTTATTTCACACCGTCGGGATCCGTAAGCAAAAGAACATGATATCAATGGGGTACAAAGTACAAGTGCAATGTTGAAGGCGTTCCCCATGAAACATGGTTCTGCTAATTTCAACTTATAAAGCGAAAGCATATACATAACAAAGAAGGACCCAATGGTTCAAGTTTATTAGTAAAGTGTGCCGTCAAGTTCGTGAGAGCTTTAATCACTAGTTTTCCCATAACAAGTGGAAGGTAAACAAAAGCATGAATATACTTGGAATAGCATAAGCTAGTAGGTAGGTATGGTGGACTCTTTGGAATAACTTGGTTTAGGGAGTTGGATGCATGAGTGGAACTCATACTTTGTTGTGGAGGCTAGCAAAAGACTGGGAGCGACAAACTATGAGAGCAATAATGGCCATAATCATGCAGAGCGATAAAACATCATTGATCAAACCATAAAGTGATACTACAAGTTGAAAACTAAAGGATCATAAAGGCTATGGTGACTTTGGATAGTCATAACATGGTGTCAGCATGCGCCAAGTCAACCCAAATAAAGCATCAAAGGAGAATACCACAATACTATGCTTTAATATGCTAAAACAACGCACGATTCATCCAAGGCACATTAAGAAATCTCAATTGTTTATAACAAGTCATGCTACAGAAAATAATACTAAGCATAAAGCCAAAACTATATCAAGCATGGCATGACAAAGCATAGGCCACACTCAAAATCAAGCTCTTTTTACCACATAAGCATGAACTTTCCTACTCTTTTCCAAACCAACCAAACTATTTGCAAACCAATGTATGAAAGAGGGGGTCCAACCAACTTATTCAGAACACTAAGCAAACCAAGAAAACTAAAAACCAAAACAAAAACGAAAAAGAAGACGCTCCAAGAAAAACACAACTGTGCATGAAACAATAAAAATGAAGCGTTTGGAAGAAATCTGGGATTTTTATTGATGAAGAAGGGGATGACTTGGGCATCCCCAAGATTTTACGCTTGTACTTATTGGATATTTATTGGGGTGACACGCGTGGCATCCCCAAGCTTGAGCTTTAGTCCATCCTTCATCTCATTACTCATTCCTTCCATACACCTGAAATTTTCCTTCATACAAAACTTCACACAATCTCATTAGCAACATTAGTGCACTTAAGATAAATAAGTCTCAAGGTTCAGTTCTAACACCAAATAAACTTCCATTAGAACACTAGCTACTGTAGCACTTCCCTCAAAAATCTCAATTCCCCAAAGAAACTCAAGAAGGAACTAACAAGAAGCAAATGCAGAAAATGGCAGAAATCTGTCAAAACAGACCAGCAGGTAAAGACGAATTTTTTCGAAGACCTTATGTTGCTCAAATCAAAACATGTGGAACTAACGAAAGTTAGATAACAATCTGGGGCAGAATCACAAAACATTACAGCTTAATCCGACGTAAAGAGCTCTCTCGGGAATTTTTACGGTGAAGCACAAAAATCTGTTTCGGGACAGCAACTTTCCCAATCATTACTTCACTCTTATTAGAGGTTACTCTTGGCACAAAAAGCAAATAAAAATGATAAGGAGAGGTTATTACAGAGGTAATAACTTCCAAGACTCACTAAAACTCTTGGGTTATCTCCCAACAAGTACTTTTCTACTCTTTTCCAATCCAAACCAAACTATTTGCAAACCAAAGTATGAAAAAGGGGGTCCAACCAATTTATTCAGCAAACTAAGCAAACCAAAGCAAACGAAAACCAAAACGAAAACAAAAAAGAAGACGCTCCAAGAACAACACAACTGTGCATGAAACAATAAAATGAAGTGTTTGGAAGAAACCTGGGATTTTTATTGATGAAGAGGGGGATGCCTTGGGCATCCCCAAGCTTTGACGCTTGTACTTCTTGGATGTTTCTTGGGGTGACACGCGTGGGATCCCCAAGCTTGAGCTTTAGTCCATCCTTCATCTCATTACTCATTCCTTCCATACACCTGAAAATTTTCCTTCATACAAAACTTCACACCAATCTCATTAGCAACATTAGTACACTTAAGATAAATAAGTCTCAAGGTTCAGTTCTAACACCAAATAAACTTCCATTAGAACACTAGCTACTGTAGAACTTCCCTCAAAAAGCTCAATTCCCCAAAATAACTCAAGAAGGAACCAACATGAAGCAAATGCAGAAAATGGCAGAAATCTGCCAAAACAGACCAGCAGGTAAAGACGAATTTTTCGAAGACCTTCTGTTGCTCAAATCAAAAAGTGTTGAACTAATGAAAGTTAGATAACAACCTGGGGCAGAAGCACAAAATATTACATCCTAATCAGACATGCAGAGCTCTCTCACGAATGTTTATGGTGAAGCATAAAAATCTGTTTCGGGACAGCAACTTTCCCAATCATTACTTCACTCTCATTAGAGGTTACTCTTGGAACAAAAAGCAAATAAAAAGGATAAGGAGAGGTTATTACAGAGGTAATAACTTCCAAGACTCATCTAAAACTTTTGGGTTATCTCCCAATAAGTACTTTTCTTTAACGCCTTTAAGTTAGGCATGATAGTTTGAGAAGATGCTCACATAGGAAATATGAATTGAAGTAAAAGAGAGCATCAAGAAGCAAATTCAAAACACATTTAAGTCTAACCCACTTCCTATGCATAGGAATCTCGTGTGCAAATAAATTCACCAAGAACAAAGTGACATGCATAGGAAGATAAAACGAGAATAACTTCAAAACTTTCAGCACATAGAGGGGTGTATCACTACCTTGAAAACTTCTACAACCATATTTTCCTCTCTCATAATAATTTTCAGTAGCTTAATGAATAAACTCAACAATATAACTATCACATAAAACATGCTTTTCATGATCTATAAGCACTAGAGCTTTATTATAAACATTTTCAAAAGAATCCTCGGGAACATAACATTCACCCTCCTTTGATAAGCATGGGGGACAATAAAATAATGTAAGGGATAAAGAGTTACTCTCATTAGAAGGTAGGCATGGGTAGATCCATTATTCCTTCTTTTTTCATCTAATGAGCTTTCAGGTTCAGCAATTTCTTCTTCCAATGAGGTTCTAGCAGGCGGTGGTTCATCTATTACCTTAGCAGTCATAATACTGTTCCCAAATAGGAAACTAAGTAAGCTATCCGTAATGAAATAGTGATTGGAGCAGAGGTAGTCATAAAGGCAACTTTAAGAAAGGACCTAATTTTTTGTGTTTTTCAAATAAGAAAGCAAAACAAGTAAAACTAACTTTTTTGTGTTTTTGAAGAACAAAACAAGCAAACAAAAGCAAAAATAAACTAAGCAAAACAAAAACAACAAATTAAAGAGATTGGTTATGAGGGACTCCCCTTGTGAAGATGTCCTTGACTCCCCGGCAACGATGCCAGAAAATCGCTTGATGGCTCAATGCACGACGCCTAGAAAAGTGTTGATAGCTCGTGGTTGATGTAGAGCTTGTTGGGAACCCCAAGAGGAAGGTATGATGAGCACAGCAGCAAGTTTCCCTCAGTTATGAAACCAAGGTTTAATCGAACCAGTAGGAGCAAGGAAACACCTCAACGGTGTTACTAGCTGAGCTTTGGCAGGGCACACTACCGGTGCTAGTAGCAACGTGGAGACCTGCACAACACAACCACCGAACTTTGTCCCCAACTTGCGATGAGGTTGTCAATCTCACCGTGTTTTGCGGAAAACAAAGGATTAAACGTATCGAATGGAAAGAAGTAAAAGTTTGCAGAAAGTAAACACAACGCAGAAAACAGTTTATAGATTGTATGTAAAGAAAAAGGACCGGGATCCATAGTTCACTAGAGGTGGCTCTCCTTAAGATAGATAACATGTTGGGTGAACAAATTACAGAGGGGCAATTGACAAACACCGAGAAAGCAATACATGCATATACTAATCATCTTGACTCCTCTGAGACTTGATTCCGCATTACAACATAATACATAGACCGCCATCCAACCGCATCTATGACTAATAATCCACCTTCAGGTTATCATCTGAACCCCCTCCAGTATTAAGTTGCAAGCAATAGATTATTACTTTACGAACTGCGTGTAATGTAAACAATACGATTGTTCTATGAACAAAGGATTGTTGTTTCCTCCCTAGTAGCAACAGCAGATCTAGTACCTTAGAGATTTCTGTCACTTCCCCAGATTACCAGAGGCATGAACCCACTAACGAGCATAAATACTAACTCTTGGAGTTGCTAGCATCTACTTGGCCAAGATAGCTACTAACAACGAAAAGCATGCAAGATCTCAAATAACAAAGACATGATAGAATCAATAATCAATCTGAAATAGCATCTCAATATCCATCGGATCCCCGCAAACACAACATGTATGAATTACAAATAGATGATCTTGATCATGAACGGAGCTCACAAGATCTAAACATGAAAGCACAAAGGAGGAGAAACCAGCCATCTAGCTGCTACATGGATCCGTAGTCCAAGGATGAACTACTCACACATCACACCGGAGGCTTGCATGGTGTTGAAGAAGGCCTCCAGGGTGAATTCCCCTCTCCGATAGGGTGCCGGGAAGAGCTTCAGATCCCTCCCCATCTAGGGATGGAGATGATGGCGGCTACAGACTCTTTCGTGGATTTTTTGATCGGGTACTTAGGGTTTCCATCCCGTGGGCAATATATAGGCGGAAGGAGAGGCCGAGGGGGTGCCTAGGCTGGCCACACCACCCCCTGGCGCGGGCCAGGCTTGGCCGCACGGCCAGGTGGTGTGGCCGCCCTCTGGCTCCTCTCTGTCTCGTATTCTGACACTTGATCACTTCTGGAAAAATAGGCACTTTGGCTTTTGACCCGTCCAATTCCGAGAATATTCATTTTCTGACTTTCTTGGAACAAAAAACAGGTAGCTGGCACTGTGGCTCTTGTTAATAGGTTAGTCCAAGAAATCATATGAAAAGTACTCCAAAGTTGGAACAAACAACAAGAAAGTGGATAAAAACCAAGCATGGAACATCAAAGATTATAGATACATTTGCAATGTATCAGCGACTGGGTTCCCTCCCTTTTCCCCTTCCCTCCTTTTTATTTCCCCTCCCTCCAATTCTTCCCCATTCCCCACCTATTGGCCACCACTCCCGCCCTTTCCCCGACCTATGCCCACCATGCCATCGAAGAAACTTACCCACCCTCGCACCACCGCTGCCGATCCTCCAAAGAAGAGGAAGCCAAGAGCACCATAGCCAAAGCCGGAGGGCTGGACCAATGAAGCCTGGGCGAAGGATTGCCGGTGAAGGCAAGACAAAAAAAGGGCCAGAGGGGGAGGATAGTCAGAGGAGGACATGAAGGTGCAGTCGGTCATCGAGCGCAACATGACGATCTCTCAAGCTTCCATGAGCCATCCCCCTCTCCATGCCGAGAAGTACGTTGTACCCTGGGGAGCCAAGCTAGTGTTGTAGCTCCGACGGTCTTCTCTCCTTGCTCGCCGACGTTGTTCCAAGAGAGACAAACGACATCAAGGACGCGGTTCTCGGCATCCCCCGAGTTCGACGATAACCATTTGGGTGGATTCAAACCCAACATGGTCTTCCCAGCTGCCATGCACCTTGTCCCCCACCAAACTACAATGTCAACATCAACATACCGTACGGCGGGTCTCCCTCATACGCCGGGTCATCGGTGTTGTGTCACGGTCCCCTTTCCTTCGCCACAACTAGGGGTAGTGACAGGACAAAGGATATCACCTAGAGGGGGTGAATATGCTTTTAAAATAATTATGGTTTATGCTATAATAAATGTAGAATAAAACTAATGTTAACTTATCAAAGCATAAAACCTAAAACCATTAGGTTCAGCTAAGTGCAACAACCTATGCTAAGAAAGAAAAGAAACAAGGTGATAGCAAGATGTAATACTTCAATCACAATGTCTAGCACAATGTAAATTGCATAAAAAAGGGCTCGGTTGAGAAATAACTGATGGATGTGGAGACAATGATTTTTATCCTAAAGTTCACTTCCAAAGAAGCTACATCTCTGTTGGAGAGGTGTGATGGCGCAATGCTCTCTAAACACCACAAATGGCTCACCTTGAGGTGTGGTGGCTCGATGGTCACCCAACGCCACACAAGGCCTCACCCAACACAACTCATAGACGCCATAACAGGCTCACCATATTCTCTTGTGAGCTCACCATAAAGGCCTACTCACGATCCACTATGGGACATTCAAGGGCAGTCACCTAACCTGTAAAAGCTTAGGGAAAACTCTACAACTCAATTGGAGGGCTCTAAATCATCACAAAGGCCTCGACCTTGAGGAATATCCATAACTCAATTGGCAGTCCAAAGGGTATCATACCACTACCGTACAATTGCCTAGGGTTCCAAGAACCCAAGAGAAACAAACCCTCAAGCTTGAGCTCACTGAATCTCTGAGGAGAACTCAAACCTATGCCCCAAATGCAAGAGGAAATTCCTTCACTCTCAAATTACACCAAACCTACAGAAGCTATTGGGGAATAAGAGAGGAAGAACACAAGATAAGAACACAAAAATCTCCAAGATCTAGCCCAAGGATTCCTTCACAAAGAAGGGATTTGGTTTTGTGGGGTTGTAGATATAGATCTCCTCCCTCAAATACCTCAAAAAGATGGAAGAATCATATGAGGGAGAAGGGGAGAGGACAAGCTCTTCAAGGTCAACAATAGAGGAGAGAGAGAGCGAGAAAGAGGGACCAAAAGATCTAACCCATGAATAGGAAGAGGAGTCCCCTTTAAAGGGCTCCCAAATCGGACCGTTTGGGTCATTTATGTGCCTGGCCGGTAGTACCAGGAGCCACCGGAAGTTCCGATTAGCCTGGCTCCAATGGATCGAAAGGAGTTGAAAAGACCTGGCTGTACAGGTCGAAAGTTTCGCCCGACCCAAGCTAAAACTTTCGGATAGTACTACCGATCTAATACCGGCCAAGTACTAATAATAAAACATGACCAAAATAGAGAGATGACTACGAGGTGTCATGGGTTGATTGGAAGTGAGTCGGAATTTCCACCGGTACTGCCGGCGACAATGTATGGCCGAGCGGTACTTCCGATGCCTAGCTAGTACCTCATGCCAAGCAGCTCCAATGGATACCGACTAGTACTACCGGCCCAAGTACCGATAAACGGGAAGCAAAACAGAATGGAAGTTGTAAGCATTTCCATGCCCACCGGAACTAGCTCAGTACTTCAACCGGTACTACTAGCACCCGAATTGGCCTAGCAGTACTTCCGGTGAGGCAGCGGTACTTCTGGCCAGGAAACTTCAGAACCAAAACTGCTATAACTTTTGCATTCCAACTCCAAAAGGGATGAAATCAATTTTGTTGGAAATATTGGATACCACCAAGGGAGAAAATATCAAGTATATATATGTGAAATATCTCCCAAGGTGTGGAGCTAGAAAAGCCATAAGATAAAAAATGCAATAAGATATTCAAGGGAAACCCATTTTTGATAAACTAGAGCTTGTTATGAAGATAACCACAAGATCTAGATCCTAACATGGACAAGATCCAAACAACAACCAAGAAATATTATGCTATGTATGCAAAGCTTTGAGCTCTCCCAAATAAAACGAACGAGCCACTCACTCGAGAGCCCCTCTTGATAGTCCAGCTATCTATCCTAAACCCAGTATCCCAACAACAATTACAAGAGACCAGTAAAACATAAAACCTATCAAGATCACACCTTCGTCTTGAGCATTCCACTTGAGCTTGATGTAGACGATCTTGTCTTCTTCAAGATGGAACACCTTTCTTGGTTGCATTTTCTCACACTCGCTTGATGAAAACTTGTGAATTGCTCCCCCACACTCCATCGGGAATCCTATTATTTGAACTTGTGATACATTGCAAATGTATCTATAATTTTTGATGTTCCATGCTTGGTTTTATCCACTTTCTTGTGTTTTGTCCACACTTTGGAGTACTTTTCATATGATTTCTTGGACTAACCTATTAACAAGAGCCACAGTGACAGCTGCCTGTTTTCTGCTATTTTTGGTTCCAGGAAAGTCAGAAAATGAATATTCTCGGAGTTGGACGGGACAAAAGCCAAAGTGCCTATTTTTTCGGAAGTCATCAGATGCCACAATACGAGACGGAGAAGGGATGGGGGCCGTCCACACCACTTGTCCGCGCGGTCAGGCCTGGCCTACGCGAGAGGGTGGTCTAGCCGACCCCAGCACCCCCTTGACCTCTCCTTCTGCCTATATATTGCCCTCGGGACGAAAACCCTAAGTACCTGATCAAAAATCCACGAAAGAGCCTGTAGCCGCCATCATCTCCATCCCTAGATCAGCAGGGATCTGAAGCTCTTCCCAGCACCCTACCGGAGAGGGGAATTCACCCTGGAGGCCTTCATCATCATCATGCAAGCCTCCGGTGTGATGCGTGCGTAGTTCATCTTGGGACTACGGGTCCCTATAGTAGCTAGATGGCTAGTTATCCTCCTTTGTGCTTTCATGTTTAGATCTTGTGAGCTCCGTTCATGATCAAGATCATCTATTTGTAATTTTGCATGTTATGTTTGCGGGGATCCGATGGATATTGAGATGCTATTTCAGATTGATTATTGATTCTATCATGTCTTTGTTATTTGTGATCTTGCATGCTTTCCGTTGTTAGTAGCTATCTTGGCCAAGTAGATGCTAGCAACTCCAAGAGTTAGTATTTATGCTCGATAGTGGGTTCGTGCATGTGGTAATCTGGGGAAGTGACAGAAATCTTTAAGGTACTAGATGTGCTGTTGCTACTAGGGAGAAAACAACAATCCTTTGTCATAGAACAATCGTATTGTTTACTTTACACGCAATTCGTAAAGCAATAATCTGTTGCTTGCAACTTAATACTAGAGGGGGTTCGGATGATAACCTGAAGGTGGATTATTAGTCATAGATGCAGTTGGATGGCGGTCTATGTATAATGTTCTAATGCTCAATCAAGTTCCAAAGGAGTCAAGATGATTAGTATATGCATGTATTGCTTTCTCGATGTTTGTCAATTTCCCCGCTGTAATTTGTTCACCCAGCATGTTATCTGTCTTAAGGAGATCCACCTCTAGTGAACTATGGACCCCGGTCCTTTCTTTTACATACAATCTACAAACTTATTACTGCTTTGTGTTTACTTTCTGCAAACTTTTACTTCTTTCCATTCGATACGTTTAATCCTTTGTTTTCAGCAAAACCGGTGAGATTGACAACCTCATCGCAAGTTGGGGACAAAGTTTTGTGGTTGTGTTGTGCAGGTCTCCACGTTGCTACTAGCACCGGTAGTGTGCCCTGCCAAGGCGCAGCTAGCAACACCTTTGGGGTGTTTCCTTGCTCCTACTGGTTTGATTAAACCTTTGTTTCATAACTGAGGGAAACTTGCTGTTGTGCTCATCATACCTTCCTGTTAGGGTTCCCCAACGAGCTCTAAATCAACACCGAGCCATCAAGCATTTTTCTAGCGCCATTTCCGGGGAGTCAAGGACATCTTCACAAGGATTGAACTACTCTTCAAGGAACCTATTGGACTCTGCTGCTGGAGGTACCTTTATGACCATTACTTTGGGTGCTGCAACAAAACTTCTGGATAATATGATGGTTAACTATTCCAAATGGCATACTGAAAGAGCTCCACAAGGTAAGAAGGAAAATTATGTTGAGGAAACCTCCTCCTTCAGTGATAAAATTGATATTATTATGTCTATGCTTGTTAATGGGAAAGCCCATATTGATCCAAATAATGTCCCTTTAGCTTCTTTGGTTGCTCAAGAAGAGCAAGTTGATGTGAACTTCATAAGAAATAATAATTTTGGCAATAATGCTTATAGGAGTAATTTTGGTAACAACAATTATAAGCCATATCCTCCCAACAATGGTAATGCTTATGGAAGTTCCTACAACAATAATAGGAGTGTTCCCTCTAAACTTGAAGTTATGCTTAAGGACTTTATTAGTAAACAAACTGCTTTCAATAAAACTATTGAGGAAAAACTCTCTAATGCTGAAAGAAATATAGCATCTTTGGCTGAAGCTCAATCTTCTTTGAATAAAATAGCTATTAAACCTGAAACTAATGAGAATCCCTTTGTAGCTACTAATGCTATACAAGTAAGAATTGATGAAAATGTTAGACTATTAGCTGAATTACATGCTAAGTGGGAAAGAGAAGATGAAATTGCTAGAAACATTAGTGTTTCTACTATTACCACCACTAGTGTTGAGGCTAGTAATAGTTCTACTACTCTAGATGATAAATTTGATTTTGATCTTGATGGGTGTAATAAACCTGAAGTTATTAAGTTCCTACAAAAGCTTGCTAAAAGTCCTAATGCTAGTGCTATGAACATGTCCTTTACAAAACACATTACTGATGCTCTCATAAAGATTAAAGAAGAAAAGATGAAACATAAAGCTTCTATTCCTATAAAACTAGAAGATGGTTGGGAACCCATCATTAATATGAAAGTGAATGACTTTGATTTCAAATCTTTATGTGATCTTGATAGTAGTGTTTCTATTACGCCTAGAAGGATTTATGATATGCTTGATTTGCCTCCACTTGAAGATTGTTATTTGAATGTCCCACTTGATGATAATGCTAAAAAGAAACTCATGGGGAGTCTTAATGATGTTCTTATTATGGTTAAAAATGCCTATGTCCCCGTTGATTTCTATGTTTTGGATGTTGAATACAATGCTTCTTGTCCTATTACTTTGGGGAGACCTTTTCTTAGAACTGTTGGTGCCATTGTTGATATGAAAGAAGGCACCATTAAATATCAACTCCCACTCAAGAAAGGTATAGAACACTTCCCTAAGAAGAGAGAGAAGATTTCTTTTGCTTCTCCTATGAAAACAAATTTTGGTCTTAATGCTTCTTCATTTGAGAACACTTGATCCTTTTTCTTGCTTCTTATGCTTAACTTAAAGGCGTTAAAGAAAAGTAATTAGTGGGAGATAACCCAAAAGTTTTAGATGAGTCTTGGAAGTTATTACTTCAGTAATAACCGCTCCTTATCCTTTTTATTTGCTTTTTGTGCCAAGAGTAACCTCTAATGAGAGAGAAGTAATGATTGGGAAAGTGGTTGTCCCGAAACAGATTTCTGCGCTTCACCGTAAAAATCCGTTAAAATATCTGAACGTCTATTTCAGACGTGAATTTTTGTGCTTCTGCCCTAGGTTGTTATCTATCTTTCGTTAGTTCAACACTTTTTTATTTGAGAAAAAGAAGGTCTTCGAAAAAACTTGTCTTTACCTACTGGTCTGTTTTGATAGATTTCTGCCATTTTCTAGATTTGCTTCTTTTTGATTCCTTTTTTAGTTCTTTTGGGGAATTGATATTTTTGAGGGAAGTGTTTCAGTATCTAGTGTTCTAATGGAAGTTTATTGGTTTTGGAACTGAACCTTAAGACTTATTATCTTGAGTGCACTAATGTTGCTAATAAAGACTGTGTGAAGTTTTGTATGAAGGAAAAATTTCAAGTGTATGGAAGGAATCAGTAATGAGATGAAGGATGGACTATACCTCAAGCATGGGGATGCCACGTGTGTCACCCCAAGAAATATCTAAGAAGTACAAGCATCAAAGCTTGGGGATGCCCAAGGCATCCCCTTCTTCATCAATAAAAATCCTAGGTTTCTTCCAAACGCTTCATTTATTGTTTCATGCACAATTGTGTTGTTCTTGGAGCGTCTTATTTTTCGTTTTTGTTTTGGTTTGGTTTGCTTTTGTTTGCTTAGTTTTCTGAATAAATTAGTTGGACCCCCTCTTTCATACATTGGTTTTCAAATAGTTTGGTTCGGTTTGGAAAAAAGTAGGAAAGTTCATGCTTATGTGGTAAAAAGAGCTCGTTTTTTACTGTGGCCTATGCTCTGTCATGCCATGCTTGATATTGTTTTGGATTTATTCTTATTATTCTTTGATGTATCATGACTTGTTATAAACAATTGAGATTGCTTAATGTGCCTTGGATGAATCATGCGTTGTTTTAGCATATTAAAGCATAGTATAGTGGTATTCTCCTTGGATGCGTTATTTGGGTTGATTTGGCGCATGCTCACACCATGTTATGACTATCTCAAGTCACCATAAGCCTTTATGATCCTTTAGTTTTCAACCTGTAGTATCACTTTATGCTTTGATCAATGATGTTTTGTCGCTCTGCATGATTATGACCATTATTGCTCTCTTAGTTTGTTGCTCTCAATCTTTTGCTAGCCTCCACAACCAAGTATGAGTTCCACTCATGCATCCAATTCCCTAAACCAAGTTATTCCAAAGAGTCCACCATACCTACCTACTAGCTTATGCTATTCCATGTATATTCATGCTTTTGTTTACCTTCCGAATTAAACTTGTTATGAGAAAACTTGTGATTAAAGCTCTCACGAACTTGATGGCACACTTTACTTTTCTTGCCCTTAATAAACTTGAACCATTGTGTCGTCTATGTTGTATATGCTTGCACTTATTTGTTGGGAATTAGCAGAACCATGCTGTCATGGGGAACGCTTTCAACATTGCACTTGGTACTTGTACCTAGTTGATATCATGCTCTTTTGTATATGGATGTCGTCGATGTGAAATGAAAGGGGAGCTAGTAAGTCCATGGAGTTATGTATATGTGTTAGAGAATCGCATGGGCCACTGGCCTAATCCATGCTGACATGGTGGAAACCTGCAGCCTAACCATAATGAGTTGTCTATGAAGCATTCTTCTTATAAAAAAAGAGTCCTATATTGAGAAAAAAAGAGAAAAAGAAAAAAAGAGATTATGAAAAGAGGAAAGAGAGAAAAAAGCACCATATTCCCATGGTAAATAAGAAGATTGCTGAGATGCTCGTTGTCTGCTTGCCTTGTCATTTTGATATGGGGATTCTTCCGTATCATCGGGCAAGGGGTACCCCGTTGGTGGTTCTCTATGATACACATGTACTTACAATGACAAGAACTTACCGGTGACTAAACTTGAGTAGCATGAGGAGCGGCCCTCGTATTCAAGGGATATGCGATTTCTAACTTATACTTCGTTAAGCATGTACACCATAGTTTGTTCAATTTAACCTTAATCACTTCAAGATGCTTATGATAGGGGCAATGAGAGCTGAAAGCTATAAGTACCATAATTTTTGGAAGCTCTTTATGAAACTTGAATCTCTGCTTCCTTCTATGAAGGCCTTTCTTCCACCATTATATTGAGTCTCCACCTTCTACCTTTATGCACCTACTTTGAGAGCATAGTGGCCATTCTTAGTTCTATGTGCATTTCCCAAGACTAGTTGATTAATGCATAACTTGATATTGCTTGTTTTAAACTATTTGTATCTAGTCACTCTTATGAACTTTGAAGGTGTCCTATGCATTTATATTTGCTACTCTATGAGGGACAAGCTGAATACTATTATGCTATGTTTTCCTTATGTGAAACAAACAAACGTCTTGCAAAGCATTGTTATTCATGAATCTTTTGTTTGTGCCTTTTTGAGGGCCCCGCTAAAACCACTACTAGAAAATCGCTGTGTTTTTGTGCATTGCATCATCATGACCGCATGCTCATGTCATCATGCCACATTGCATTTGAGCATCGTCATGTCATCATGCATATGTTTGTCTAAAACTATTTTCTAAAAGCCTGTATTTGATTTCTAAAAATCCCCTGTCTTTATTTCAAATTAAAACCCCGGTCTCTTCCGGATATTTTATTTGCCTAGAAACTAATTACAAAAGCCTTTTACATAGTAAATAAATATTTATATTATTTTTAGGAGGCAGCCCGCCAGGCCCGAAAGCCTGGCCGGCCACCTCCAAACCCTAATCTAAAATACCCAGACAAAGCTTAACCCTTATCCTACCCCAAACCCACACCCAGCCGCACCCTAAGCTCCCTCCTGCCGCCGCCGCCTGGCTTGCTGTGCACACAGCCGCATGCACCACCAGCCCCGCCGCCAGCCACGTCCTCCACCCCTCCACCTCACCCCGCCCTATCACATCGCGCCACCTCACCTTCTGGCCCCACCCCCTGTCTCTCTCACCACACACGCACACCACACACGCACACGACGCCTGCACCTGCCGCACCCAACCCCATCTCCCGCCTATCTCTCTCTTTTCCCCTAGACGTCCCCGCAGCGGCCACGCCGCCATAGCCACACCCAGCGCCGCACGTCACCTGTTGCCTTCCCTCTGGCCCACGCGGGAGACACACCCGCCTCCTGGGCACGTCTCGCACGCCTCCCGCTCGCCCACCATCCTCCCTCCTGCACCTGCCACCGGGCCCCACCCCGCGGTAGACCGCCTCCGCCTGCCGCCTCCCTCCTCCCCTGCTTCCTTCTTCCTCGCGCTCGACCCCGTGAGATCCGCTTCCCACCTACCGATCCTCTGCCTGCCGCTCTCCCCCGCATTCCCTTCCCCGCCTCCTTTTCTCCCACAGCGGCGGACCTGTTCTGCAAGCTCGCCGAGCTCTTCCCCGCCGCCTCGCATCGGTCCGTCCTCGCCTCCTCGCCGGCCAACCAACTCGCTGCTGCAGGATCTCTGACCTCCGTCGCCTCAGGCCCTGTCTCGCCCTCTGTCGGCGTTCCTCCGACTGCCTCCCTCTTGCCTCCGGCCCGGCCCCTGGCCCGACCTCGTCGCCAGCGCTGCTCGACCCGGCCCTTTGCTTCGTCGACCCGAACCACGGATGCCTAGCGAGTTCCAGCCGCCGCCGTCTTCTGGATCTTCCCACCATTTGCCGAGCTCCACCTCAGCCGGCGCTCCCTCGTCCGCACACTGCCTCCCAGTGCGGCTGCTGGATCCCTGGCCTCCTCTACCTTGCTGCTGCGGCCCCGTCTCCCTGAGCCGCCTCCACCTCATCCGCTGCACCGGCTCCAGTAGCTCCTGCGCGCCCTATCCCGCCTCTAGCCCTGTGGGCCCTGCGTCCTCCGCCAGCGCCCGGCCCCGTGCTCGCCGGTCTGAGCCGCCCCCTTCGACCTCCTACGTGGATGCGCCCTCCCGTGCCTCGCCATCCTATTCCGATCGTCGCTGCCCCCAGCACGTCTTGTGCTTTCCTTTGTCGCTCGCTTCCGGTGCCTTGTTATCCTTCGATGCGTTTTCCACATTGATGCAGTACTACAGAAGGATGTATTTTGCTGCAAAGATGTGATGTTTTCGATGTAGTACATCCTCCTGCGTTTGGGTGAAGAAATCCTCTAGGGAGGTGAACAAGGAGTCTACGACCATCGACAAGTTCTTCCGAAGAGAACCAACGCCTAGTTTGGGGTAACAAGATCTCCAACACGAATACGATGACCGAGACCCCGTTCCCGGAGGTGAAGATTGTCCTCGAAAAGACCCCGAAGTTTCGAAGACCGAACCCTAGCGCGCCAAGTTCTTCGACCCCGATGACCGATCCATCGAATGCGACAAGGCCTCCTTCTCGGAACCACCAAGTACTTCCTTGCAGACGCCATGACCCGAACCTGAAGAATGCCAAGATCGCCACGGGAACGACAAGTACTTCACCCCGGATGCTAAGACCGACCCGATACACGGATCCGACAAGATCTTCGCGACGACAAGATCGACACCGACCAGGGCAAACCCGATGATCCTCCGATGCCAAACCAAGTCCTTCGACAACCTCCGAAGACCAATCTCGCCGAGCCCGATCCCGTCGATCCCTGAACCCTGAGTCCGAACCCCTCGAACCAAAGATCTTCCAAACCCAGATGTGTGACCCTAAGCCCCTATTTTTATAATATGACATTACCAACTGTCGCATATTAAATTGTCATGCATGCTTACTTGTCTGTGGTTTGGGGGCATTATGTCGGTTCACCTCATAATTAAATATGGAGACCATATGCGGGCTTTTCTAGTCTTATATTGTCTCCATTTAAATTGGTGTAGCGAACCGATGCCATGTTCCGCCCTGTTAATACAACATTTGAATTGCGGGGTAGCTAAATAACTTGAACCTTTTAACTAATTGTAGGGACCCCGGTTCCGCTTAATACTGCCTAATTGCACCGCATCTGCATCATATCATAAGCATGCCGGATCTTCTGCCGTAGTATTAAATATTGCATCTGGTGTTTCTTCTATTGTTTGCTTCTTTGCGGATTAGGCCGATGAGTTGATGCGAGTACCGAAAAGTTCTCCGGATGTGATCTCCGGCAGTGTCCCCTAGGCGAGCACCTCTCCCCCTTCTACCTATTTTGCATTTTTGTCTTTATTTCCTCATGTTGATCTATTGCTATCCGTGTCGCGATGCTTTAGTTTCCGTACACCAGTTATATCCTGTCCAGCCTCTATATTGCCTTGGACACCTCCTATTACCTGTGTTTGGTAGATAGCTGGCCTTGCGAGTCGTAGTTGCTTGCTCAGGTGCGATCTCGTGTTGTCAAGTACCACAGTTGTTGGAATGCTGGCAGATGTTTATGGTGGAGATGATCATGACTTTAATTACAATTATTAAATTGTTGGGCTAACTAATGAAAAAGGCACTGGTGGGCAATATATGCTATTTTGTTTTTATGTCCACTTGTGTCCCGTAGGCCCCGAGGACTTGATACCTGTTCCTTGACTTGTCACACTATCCACATCCGGGAGAGTCTATGAATCCCCCTGAGCCAGAGCTTGATTCATTTCTATTTCTTGGGGCCACAAACTAGTTTGGGGTTTTATTTAATATCATGTACTTATGCCATGTTATTGTTTTATTAAGATTGTGCATGGAGCACCTGTACTGTTTTGGATGCGGAGTGTTTTCGCGGTATCGACAAGCCCAGTCACATTTTCGGGTTCCTAGTCGTTTACAGCCATTGACGCAAACTTTGGGTCTGTCTCGGAGTTGGCCAACTTCGTTGCGGGTAGCTTAATGGGGTGGCCCCCTGAAATATTTATGAATCCTGTGATTGCTTTGTCGTGAAAGCCTCGTTGGGTTTTGAGTTGGTTTTTCTGAGGTTGATCGAGTGTGTGTTGCTATTTGTGCACCCCTGCAGGGTAACTCTTTCGGAAAGCCGTGTCCGCGGTTATGGACGACTTGGAGCACATTATCTCGATCATAGACAAGCATAACTAAAGTAGTGCTATAAACTTGACTTAATATATGACTAGTAATCAGATTCAAATACAACAGAATGGATAATAAAAATGCCAACAACTGGTGGATCTGTGGTGATCTGTGTCATACTATACCTGCCTAGTAAGTACTACAATTCCAATGGAATGTGATAAAAGTGCCAACAATTGCTGGGTTTTGGGATTCCTCAGGACAATTATATCTGACTAGTAAATGTTCCAACTACAACGGAATGGTGATGAAAACAGCCCACTACTTATGCCATCAGGATGACTCATGATATAAATATCTGACTAGTAAGTGCTTCAACCATAATGGAATGAAAAAAACTGCCAACCGTGTGAGTTCCTCGGTTTGGACTTCCTCGTTTGGTATCAAGGGGGAAATGCCAGGATGGGTATGTTTGGTGTTACTATCAGGTTGGATCCGGATAGGTCTTTCTTATCCCTCTCTAATAGCCGATAGTTGTATTGAGTCTCTATAGGTTGTTTAGTGCTGATGCGCTGCCGCTTCAGTCCACCATACCTATGTAGGCGAGAGCCGCCGAATTCTAGACTCGCCGTGTACTGGCCTCAGTACTGACGCTCCTCTTTTTCCTTTTCCCTTTGTCAGCACCCCTTTTGTTTTAGCAGGTTTGAGATCGACGTCGTTAGCAGGGTTACCCTTCCGGCTTGGACTGGGCAGGGTTATGGACGCCATTGGTTATTCTTCAGGGCTCTTAGCCCCATATGCATCTTGTTCGTAGTCGGACGCTCAATCGTTTTCAAGGTGATTTGGATCTTTGTATAGTATATCTGTATTCTTGACTCATGGAGTCGCTATTGTATATATATATATCTGTTATGTGGGTTCCATCGTGGACTAATGTGTAATGGTATTACTTTGTTTTCCACCCGCACGCAAGTGCCTGGTGGACGTCCTTGAATCGTTTCTATGCGGGTTTGGCGGGAATCACTAAAACTTGCATAGGGCCGATTCGAGGGTGTTACAGAGTGGTATCAGAGCTCAGAAGTTGCGATACCCCACTGGTCCAGCCTGTAGGATAACCTAGCTAACAGACGAAGTAGAGTGTCAAAAATATTTTGGAAAATCGTTTGGATAGATCTGATTAGGTCTGCTTTTACTCCTTACCCCTCTGCTATTCTCCTCTTACCTCTGCGTGTTTTGAATCTGCTCTCTTATCTTTTCTTCAAGTCTAGGATTTCTCGTGGTTGGGTTCCGTCGTACCTTCAGGGTTTCGCTTCCTCCTTTGGCAACGGTGTTTCTACCTCCGGACTTCATGCTATCTGAGTGATCCTTTATATGTGGTACCGGTCTTTGTTCCTTGTTTGTGCCTTCCGGTGTTTTCTGACGCGACGACATCATCTATGCCAGATCCGATGCAGAGTCTGCATCACTCCTTTGTTTCCGAACCTCGCTTGTCGAGATCTTCAGTCTGATTCCGAGAGTTGGTTGCATAATTCTCCTATTCATGTGCAGAGTAATGGTTTAGGTGCGCGATGGACTGATCACCATCCGACTACTCTTATCATTCGCTTTTGTATATTGAATCGGTGGATCAAGAAATTTTACTCCTTCCACAGAAGCTAGAGGTGGCCTTGTCTGTTGAGACCTCTACCTTCGCCTTTTGTTCTCTCCGGAGTGTTCTCTCGACGAACATGGACAACGACCTCTTGTTAGTGGTGTCGCGAGGATCTACATGAAGCGAGAAGATTCAGATCGCCGGCCTTCTTCCCTGTACCATGAGGCGGATCTCGAGGGCGAGATCCCTTGTTAGTGGTGTCGAATTGTGGTGCCCCGCTAAAACCACTACTAGAAAATCGCTGTGTTTTTATGCATTGCATCATCATGACCGCATGCTCATGTCATCATGCCACATTGCATTTGAGCATCGTCATGTCATCATGCATATGTTTGTCTAAAACTATTTTCTAAAAGCCTATATTTGTTTTCTAAACTGTCTTTATTTCAAATTAAAACCCCGGTCTCTTCTGGATATTTTATTTGCCTAAAAACTAATTACAAAAGCCTTTTACATAGTAAATAAATATTTATATTATTTTTAGGAGGCAGCCCGCCAGGCCCGAAAGCCCGACCGGCCACCTCCAAACCCTAATCTAAAATACCCAGACAAACCCTAACCCATATCCTACCCCAAACCCACACCCAGCCGCACCCTAAGCTTCCTCCTCCTGCTGCCGCCTAGCGCGCTGTGCACACAACCGCATGCACCACCAGCCCCGCCGCCAGCCACGTCCTCCACCCCTCCACCTCACCCCGCCTTATCACATCGCGCCACCTCACCTTCTGGCCCCACCCATGTCTCTCTCACCACACACGCACACGGCCCCTGCACCTGCCGCACCAAACCCCATCTCCCGCTTATCTCTCTCTTTTCCCCTGGACCTCCCCGCAACGGCCACGTCGCCATAGCCACACCCAGCGCCGCACGTCACGTGTTGCCTTCCCTATGGCCCACGCGGGAGACACACCCGCCTGCTGGGCACGTCTCGCACGCCTCCCGCTGGCCCACCATCCTCCCTCCTGCACCTGCCACCGGGCCCCACCCCGCGGTAGACCGCCTCCGCCTACCGCCTCCCTCCACCCCTGCTCCCTTCTTCCTCGCGCTCGACCCCGTGAGCTCCGCTTCCCACCTACCGATCCTCCGCCTGTCGCTCTCCCCCGCATCCCCTTCCTCGCCTCCTTTTCTCCCGCAGCGGCGGCCCTGTTCTACAAGCTCGTCGAGCTCTTCCCTGCCGCCTCGCATAGGTCCGTCCTCGCCTCCTCGCCAGCGAACCGCCTCACCACTGCAGGATCTCCGACCTCTGCCGCCTTAGGCCCTGTCTCGCCCTCCGTCGGCCTTCCTCCGACCGCCGCCCTCTCGCCTTCGGCCCGGCCCCTGGCCCGACCTCGTCGTCAGCGTTGCTCAACCCGGCCCTTTGCTTCGTCGACCCAAACCACCGATGCCTAGCGAGTTCTAGCCGCCGCCGTCTTCTGCATCTCCCCACCTTCTGCCGAGCTCCACCTCGGCTGGCGCTCCCTTGTCTGCACCCCGCCTCCCAGTGCGGCTGTTGGATCCCTGGCCTCCTCCACCTCGCCGCTGCGGCCCTGTCTCCCTGAGCCGCCTCCACCTCATCCGCTGCGCCGGCTCCAGTAGCTCGTGCCCTATCCTGCCTCCAGCCCTGTGGGCCCTGCGTCCTCCGCCAGCGCCCAGCCCCGCGCTCGCCGGTCCGAGCCGCCCCCGTCGACCTCCTGTGTGGATGCACCCTCCCGTGCCTCGTCGTCCTGTTCCGATCGTCGCTGCCCCAACACGTCTTGTGCTTGCCTTTGTCGCTCGCTTCCGGTGCCTTGTTATCCTTCGATGCGTTTTCCACATTGATGCAGTACTACAGAAGGATGTATTTTGCTGCAAAGTTGTGATGTTTTCGATGTAGTACATCCTCCTGCGTTTGGGTGAAGAAATCCTCTAGGGAGGTGAACAAGGAGTCTACGACCATCGACAAGTTCTTCCGAAGAGAACCAACGCCTAGTTTGGGGCAACAAGATCTCCGACACGAATACAATGACCGAGAACCAGTTCCTGGAGGTGAAGATTGTCCCCGACAAGACCCCGAAGTTCCGAAGACCCAACCCTGGCGCGCCAACTTCTTCGACCCCGAGGACCAATCCATCGGATGCGACAAGGCCTCCTTCTTGGAACCACCAAGTACTTCCTCGCAGACGCCAAGACCCGAACCTGAAGAACGCCAAGATCGCCACGGGAACGACAAGTACTTCACCCCGGATGCCAAGACCGACCCGATACACGGATCCGACAAGATCGACACCGACCAGGGCGAACCCGATGATCCTCCGACACCAAACCAAGTCCTTCGACAACCTCCGAAGACCAATCCCGCCGAGCCCGATCCCGTCGATCCCTGAACCCTGAGTCCGAACCCCCGGAACCAAGATCTTCTGAACCCAGATGTGTGACCCTAAGCCCCTATTTTTATAATATGGCATTACCAACTGTCGCATATTAAATTATCATGCATGCATACTTGTCTGTGGTTTGGGGGCATTATGCCGATTCACCTCACAATTAAATATGGAGACCATATGCAGGCTTTTCTAGTCTTATATTGTCTCCATTTAAAATGGTGTAGCGAACCGATGTCACGTTTCGCCCTGTTAATACAACATTTGAATTGTGGGGTAGCTAAATAACTTGAACCTTTAATTAATTGTCGGGACCCTGGTTCCGCTTAATACTGCCTAATTGCACCGCATCTGCATCATATCATAAGCATGCCGGGTCTTCTGCCGTAGTATTAAATATTGCATCCGGTGTTTCTTCTATTGTTTGCTTCTTTGCGGATTAGGCCGATGAGTTGATGCGAGTACCGACAAGTTCTCTGGATGTGATCTCTCGCAGTGTCCCCCAGGCGAGCACCTCTCCCCCTTCTACCTATTTTGCATTTTTGTCTTTATTTCATCCTGTTGATCTATTGCTATCCGTGTCGTGATGCTTTAGTTTGCGTCCACCAGTTATATCCCGTGCAGCCTCTATATTGCCTTGGACACCTCCTATTACCTACGTTTAGTAGATAGCTGGCCTTGCGAGTCGTAGTTGCTTGCTCAGGTGCGATCTCGTGTTATCAAGTACCACAGTTGTTGGAATGCTGGCAGATGTTTATGGTGGAGATGATCATGACTTTAATTACAATTATTAAATTGCTGGGCTAACTAATGAAAGAGGCACCAGTGGGCAATATATGCTACTTGGTTTTTATGTCCACTCGTGTCCCGTAGGCCCCGAGTACTTGATACCTGTTCCTTGACTTTTCGCACTATCCACATCCGGGAGAGTCTATGAATCCCCCTGAGCCAGAGCTTGATTCATTTCTATTTCTTGGGGCCACAAACTAGTTTGGGGTTTTATTTACTATCCTGCACTTATGCCATGTTACTGTTTTATTAAGATTGTGCGTGGAGCACCTGTACTGTTTTGGATGCGGAGTGTTTTCGCGGTATCGACAAGCCCAGTCACATTTTCGGGTTCCCAGTCGTTTACAGCCATTGAAGCAAACCTTGGTTCTGTCTCCGAGTCGGCCAACTTCGTTGCGGGTAGCTTAATGGGGTGGCCCCCTGAAATATTTATGAATCCTATGATTGCTTTGTCGTGAAAGCCTCGTTGGGTTTTGAGGTTGTTTTTCCGAGGTTGATCGAGTGTGTGTTGCTATTTGTGCACCCCTCCAGGGTAAATCTTTCTGAAAGTCATGTCCGCGGTTATGGACGACTTGGAGCACAGTATCTCAATCATAGACAAGCATAACTAAAGTAGTGCTATAAACTTGACTTAATATATGACTAGTAATCATATTCAAATACAACGGAATGGATAATAAAAATGCCAACAACTGGTGGATCTCTGGTGATCTGTGTCATACTATACCTGCCTAGTAAGTACTACAACTCCAATGGAATGTGATAAAAGTGCCAACAATTGCTGGGTTTTGGGATTCCTCAGGACAATTATATCTGACTAGTAAATGTTCCAACTACAACAGAATGGTGATTAAAACTGCCCACTACTTATGCCATCAGGATGACTCATGATATCAATATCTAACTAGTAAGTGCTTCAACCATAACAGAATGAATAAAACTGCCAACCGTGTGAGTTCCTCGGTTTTGACTTCCTCGTTTGGTATCAAGGGGGAAATGCCAGGATGGGTATGTTTGGTGTTACTATCAGGTTGGATCCGCATAGGTCTTTCTTATCCCTCTCTAATAGCCGATAGTTGTATTGAGTCTCTATAGGTTGTTTAGTGCTGCTGCGCTGCCGCTTCCGTCCACCATACCTATGTAGGCGAGAGCCGCCGAATTCAAGCCTCGCCGTGTACTGGCCTCAGTACTGACGCTCCGCTTTTTTCCTTTGCCTGTTGTCGGCACACCTTTTGTTTTAGCAGGTTTGAGATCGACGTCGTTAGCAGGGTTACCCTTCCAGCTTGGCCTGGGCAGGGTTATGGACGCCATTGGTTATTCTTCAGGGCTCTTAGCCCCATATGCATCTTGTCCGTAGTCGGAATCTCTACCGTTTTCAAGGTGATTTGGATCTTTGTATAGTATATCTGTATTCTTGACTCATGGAGTCGCTGTTGTATATATATCTGTTCTGTGGGTTCCATCGTGGATGTGTAATGGTATTACTTTGTTTTCCACCCACACGCAAGTGCCTGGTGGGCGTCCTTGAACCGTTTCTATCCAGGTTTGGCGGGAATCGCTAAAACTTGCATAGGGCCGATTCGAGGATTTACAGTTTTCATGTTGCATCATTGTTTCTTTGTCTTATTGCTAGAACTTTGTCTTTCATGTTAGGATTGAAATACTATGATCCCATCTTTCAATGTTTTTCAAATACTTTGATCAAGTCTTTGATGGTGCATGTCACCTCAAAACTTATTCTTTCTTTTTATCACTTACCTACTCGAGGACGAGTAGGAGTTAAGCTTAGGGATGTTGATACATTGCAAATGTATCTATAATTTTTGATGTTCCATGCTTGGTTTTATCCACTTTCTTGTGTTTTGTCCACACTTTGGAGTACTTTTCATATGATTTCTTGGACTAACCTATTAACAAGAGCCATAGTGCCAGCTGCCTGTTTTCTGCTGTTTTTGGTTCCAGGAAAGTCAGAAAATGAATATTCTCGGAATTGGACAGGAAAAAAGCCAAAGTGCCTATTTTTCCGGAAGTCATCAGATGCCATAATACGGGACGGAGAAGGGCTGGGGGACGGCCACACCACCTGGCCCGCACCAGGGGGTGGTCTAGCCGACCCCAGTACCCCCTCGGCCTCTCCTTCCGCCTATATATTACCCTCGGGACGAAAACCCTAAGTACCCGATCAAAAATCCACGAAAGAGTCTGTAGCCGCCGTCATCTCCATCCCTAGATCGGGAGGGATCTGAAGCTCTTCCTGGCACCCTGCCGGAGAGGGTAATTCACCCTGGAGGCCTTCTTCATCAGCATGCAAGCCTCCGGTGTGATGCGTCAGTAGTTCATCTTTGGACTACGGGTCCATGTAGTAGCTAGATGGCTGGTTCTCCTTCTTTGTGCTTTCATGTTTAGATCCTGTGAGCTCCGTTCATGATCAAGATCATCTATTTGTAATTATGCATGTTGTGTTTGCGGGGATCCGATGGATATTAAGATGCTATTTAAGATTGATTATTGATTCTATCATGTCTTTGTTATTTGTGATCTTGCATGCTTTCCGTTGTTATTAGCTATCTTGGCCAAGTAGATGCTAGCAACTCCAAGAGTTTGTATTTATGCTCAATAGTGGGTGCATGCATCTGGTAATCTGGGGAAGTGACAGAAATCTCTAAGGTACTAGATGTGTTGTTGCTACTAGGGAGAAAACAATAATCCTTTGTTCATAGAACAATCGTATTGTTTAATCTACACGCAATTCGTAAAGCAATAATCTGTTGCTTGCAACTTAATACTGGAGGGGGTTCGGATGATAACCTGAATGTGGATTATTAGTCATAGATGCAGTTGGATGGCGGTCTATGTATAATGTTGTAATGCCTAATCAAGTTCCAAAGGAGTCAAGATGATTAGTATATGCATGTATTGCTTTCTCGATGTTTGTCAATTGCCCCGCTGTAATTTGTTCACCTAGCATGTTATCTATCTTAAGGAGAGCCACCTCTAGTGAACTATGGAGCCTGGTCCTTTCTTTTACATACAATCTACAAACTGTTTACTGCTTTGTGTTTACTTTCTGCAAACTTTTACTTCTTTCCATTCGATACATTTAATCCTTTGTTTTCAGAAAAACCGGTGAGATTGACAACCTCATCGCAAGTTGGGGACAAAGTTATGTGGTTGTGTTGTGCAAGTCTCCACATTGCTACTATCACCGGTAGTGCGCCCTGCCAAGGCTCAGCTAACAACACCTTTGGGGTGTTTCCTTGCTCCTACTGGTTCGATTAAACCTTGGTTTCATAACTAAGGGAAACTTTCTGTTGTGCTCATCATACCTTCCTCTTGTGGTTCCCCAACGAGCTCTACATCAACACCGAGCCATCAACTTGTCTTCATCACTCCATGATCACCGAGGATGGCAAGATTCAGGCATGTGATCTTCTAGAGATGGCGCATCTTGATCTTGCACATTATTTCTTCTAACTCCGTTAGGATGATGTCTTCAAGATAACGATGAGGAACTCCTCTTCTTCAAGAAATTCTTGATCTTCTTATTCTTCTGCTTCTTCTACATGATTCCAATAAGCACATAGCCCTTGGACATTGCTTCCTCTTCATTTCTTCATTTTTAAACCTTAAAACTGATACATTGCCCAACCGATGCCAATGGACAAATCCTACAAGTGAAACTCAATTCAAACATTAGTCCATAGAGATTGCCATTAATTACCAAAACCACACATGGGGCCACACATGCACTTTCATGTAGGATCCTCTGTCCATCTCAGTGACGTGGACGCAGGAAGCATGCTAGGCGAGATGTTGGGTGACTCCTGCATGGCTGAGATGATCGCTTCTGGCTCTGCCTCCGCCACGAACATGTTATTCACACAAGAGAAATCCCAAACCAATGCTGATAGCCGGGCCGACGATGACCAAGAGGGTGAAGCCGAAGAGGAAACCACGATGATGATCAAGGGCAATAAGAAGAGTAAGCCGAAGCTGGCACCATCGGCCGAGCCTCACATCAAGTGGACAACCCCTGAAGACGAGTGTATCATCGAAGCATGGAAGGTGGTGAGTCTCGATGGAATAACCAGCGCGAATCAAAACTCGGAAAATTGTTGGAAGTGCATCAAGATTGTGTTCACCGAGCGCAAGCTAATGGATCCATACTTCAATAAGGTCCACATGGAATGCAACGAGAAGTCCATGATGAACCATTGGGTGGTCGTGCAACAAGCATGTAGCAAATGGTATGGGGTCCTAGAGAGGATCGTAGAGGAAAAGCGGCGCCAACATGGAGAACAAGGTAAAACAGTTCCATGTTTTCCCTCCGCCGAGTTCATGTTGTTTTCCGTTTGCCGAGCTCATGCTAATTTTCCGTTGTAGCTAGTCCATGCTCTCAGCATGTTCCGTACTAATACCAACATCGAGTTCAAGTTCCACCATGTGATGCAACCCATCCTACAGGCGTCCCTACATCAACACCACTAAGTCCCCCAAGTGGGCCAATGACTTGTTGTAACATCCCAGCGTTTAGGAACTAACGAAGGGTAGAAATAAAAGTTTGTGCATTTGCATGCATTCATCTATAAAAATGGGGTAAATTTTTCACCAAACAAAACCCTCGGGAGATCAGAGTTTCTTTCACTACTTTGAGTTATGGTTTAGCTCTTAGGAGTGTTTGCTATGAATTCTGACATGAACCTTAGGAGATATTATGAATTTGGGTGAATAGTTTGAATTCAAGTTTGAAATTTGAATAATTTGAATCAGGTTAGAAAATTAGAACTAATAGTGTTTGTTTGATTTCCAAAAGGATTTAGTTTGTATTATTTTTGAATATTAAATAATTATAAAACCATAAAGGAAATTTATACCAAAATAAATATATAACTCAAATAGTTATTTTTGATTTATTTCCTTTATTCCACAACTAACAAATGAATATAAAGGATTATGAAGAAAGTACTTTACTGAGACAATATTGAAGGAAATAAAAGCTTTTTTAATAATAGACACATATTACATTGTCTTTACAAAAGAGGAAAAGAAAAAGATTACAAATGGAAACTAACAGGCTAGTCCTAACTAAGCCTAGTCTAAATCTTCTTAATCTTCACCTGAACTTGTACCTGCAAATAAGACAGAAATAGAATAAAACAAAGTTAGGGGTTAGTATTAGTGTGCTCTCAGTTATTAATAGTGAAGTGTACTATTTTCTTAACATCATTGAGCCTATTCTTTTTAAAGAAGGGACAAAACTAGCAAGTGTAGCATTTGTTCATTTCACAGTATAAGCCTCAGTACAACCTCATTGGCATATAGGGGCAAGTTTCACCAGGGATAGGAATAGTAAAAGGTGGAGGAGTTTAGAACAAGATTACTTGATCTCATCCACAGCCAAAGCAACATTGAAGCTGCTCACACACCTAAATGCATGCATTGAGGTGTCGACAATAGGGAACAAGAGAGAGGTTTAAAACCCAGCAGCACAGTGCAGAGCAGGGCCTTGCTACCAATTCCATAGAGCTAAACACCAGTTTATCATAGCATGCACAAGAACACTACTTGTTCTTGCAAACCACCCATAGAGGAGTCACTTTTCAACACAGCAAACCCAGCGAAGCACCATCCAAGATGGTGACCTGAAGAGAGGGTGGATTGAGGTGGACATCAAGGCTGCAAAGAAGCTGAAGCACCAGGTGGAGCAAGATCAGGCCAAAGAGAAGGCAGTAGCAACCAGCACCAGGCTACAAGGGTATAACCCAACCCTTTCTAATCACACAGTTAATCATGGAATATCCATATATGCAATCATATAGATCTAATAAGCATCGAGCCATGAAGTAAAGAGTCAAGTGGTTTCCACTTGAGGATGGTCTCAGACCAGCATCACAGACCAGGGGATCTAGTTCTAACTAGATCAATACACATAACCACTGCTGGTACAGGGCACATCCCAAACTAGGTAGCACCTCTGTACCAACAGAGCTACCATTTCTTGAGAGTAAAGCCTAGCACCACTCTTAAAAACATTAAATCATTTTCCTAAATGAGTTAGGAATCATCTATAGCAGAATTGTAATATCTATCATAAGTCAGAGCCTTTGATCATAAATTTTTTACACTGAAAACATCAGGTTAAGAAATATCAGCTAATAGTAAAGCACCATCACTCAGTAGGAGTGATTCTCACAATAATAGCCACAGAGTTAGCCATACTAACATGATAACACCAACAAGTTCAATATAGTAAACACTAACAGACTAATCAAGTCATGCTCAATAGTGGGTGTAACAAGCACCACTTATAGACTATTAGCCAGGAGAGTAACACAATTAACTGAACATCACTACAAGGGGGCCACAACCAAGGTTCAGAGATGAAACCTAGCAGAGGGTAGTGAAAGTAGTCACGCATGGCATACTAGATCACAGAGAGGAGCACAGGGGGAGCACAAAAAACTTACTCAAGGTCCTCACAAGAAGATGGAAGAGGAAGCAGTGGAGTGTACGGCGATAGAGAAGAAGCGGTGGCACGGGGAGCACCCCGAAGGTGCGCTGCAACCCTTGCCTACATCGTGTTGGAAGCGGTCGGAGAGGAAGAGTAACGCACCATGAGCAGCCCAGACGCGTCAATGAAGAAGCACAGAGGCAGCCAACTTTAACCCTAGCCTCGGGCAGGGGTCAGCATGGCCAGGAGAGGGCACCAAGGACGAATCAACTTGGACAACGTTGTGCAGCGGCATCGACTTAGTCGTCCTGCACCGTGACGGCAGCCACGGCGGCAGGACTGGGCCGGAATCATGCGCGGCAGCGGCGGCGGCATCGAGCACTTTAGAGAGTTGCGCGAGAGAGATAGGGGTGAGGAAGAGAGAGTGTACATGGGGGTACTGGGCCGGTAGGCTACCTAGTATAGCCTAGGTGGTCTTTGACCAGGCCGGTTGGACCGGGTCTGGGTGGGCCGGGCTCATGTCTCAAAAGACTTATCTAAAAATAAAGGGATTTATATTTTCGTGCACTCGGTTTGTTAGTTGTACTTAGTTTTCCCCAGCCGCTTAGTTTTTCCTCACTTTTCCCCTCCCTCTATTCTAAAACCCTCACAGGACTCGGAATGGAGGATGCCGTCAGGTCAAAGGCTTGACCGTTACATGCTGCCAATGGGACCGTGTTGGGGTAGGTCGTGCATTGAGCGTTAGGTTACGTCGCCTCGACTTTTACATGCTGACAGGTAGGGCCAGGATACAGGGTGGACCAGCCATCTCTCACTGACTTGTGGGCCCCATTTTTCCTGATTGTGTGGTCGGTGTAGCCAATGACAAATGGGGCCGTTCTATGGGGCCATCGAAGCCAATGAATGATGGGGCCACCATGTGGGGCCGATATGTGGGGCCATCGAAGCCAATGACCGGTGGGGCCGTCATGTGGGGATGAAGGGGGATTTGCATATTTGCCACATTTTACTTTGCAACTTGCACATTTGCCATTTTCTGTGTCACTGACATGTGGTGGTCATGTGGAAAATATGCAAATTTCAAAGAAAAAGTTTGGTAGACATGCAAAATTGGCAAATATGCAAAATTCCCAGAGCAGCTACTCCCCCAAACATTGACAGGTGGGGTCGTGTATGACACGTCAGCTCTCTCTCATCCGCCCCCAGCCCCGAGCAACTCCTATCCCACCGGCGGACAGAGCAGCCATCAACAATGCATCGGCGCGTCGCCGGATCCGTCCTACGGCCATATCGAACGGACTGCCGGGCTGCACCTCAACCACGGCTCCAACACCTGTTTCGTCCGCATGCAATGTATGTTGAGGCAGTACCGACCGCATGCAGGTCTGCTGCCCACGATGATCAGGATTTGGTTCCGCTGCCATAGCTCAACGATCAGGCACAACAATTGCTAGTAGTGCTTGGTAAGACCTTCGCTCCTGTTCCGCCCACCCTAATTGATTTAGTTCCTGTAATTTCCTAGATATTGTAGGTGCAAATTAGTCCTCAATGTCAGGTCGTAGCGGGTACACCAACGAGGGTGGGGAATCGATCATGTCGTGGCCACATTCTCCTTCTCCTACCACATCGGAAGTCCATGTAGCTCCTTCTCTTTGTACTACCATTGGATTTGAAGTGCTGCCATGGCCTGTTGGACTGATTTCAATTGGGTTTGTTTTGGGATTGTTACAATGTGCTATGCAGACCGATGATCCATGGTACATTGCATACCAAGATGAATCAACCTAGTGGTCTAGCCAAAGGATGGATTTGGAGGAGATGGTTGCCAAGTTAGGTGATGAATTGGCTTGTAAAACCTGTTGATATTCGAGCTGAAGCATACTGTTGCGGAAGAATTCAGAGCTTATTCGCAAAGAGAAGTTGTTGACACTTGAGGCTAATCTTGCTGTATCTGATCAAGTGGTAGAAAATCTAAAAAAAGAACTTCAAGTGAAGGGGGAGGAGAATAGTAGATTCATGTGGGAAGTTTTAGTGGCTGTCATCCGCTTCCTATCAGTTACAGTATGCGGTTGTGGTGAATGGTGGCACGTGTAACGATTAGTTGAATAGATAGTTAATTTAGAGAGTAGCATTGTTATTCAATGGATGGTTGTGAGTTCCTGCTAATTTAGTCACTTTGCGGTCCCAAATTTGTCGAGATAATGCATTGTGGGGCTCGAGTTGCTTGCCATTGGATCTAGCGGTCCCAAAGTGGTCGAGAGAATGCATTGTGGGGCCCGAGTTGCTTGCCATTGGATCTAGCGGTCCCAAAGTTGTCGAGAGAATGCATTGCGGGGCCCAAGTTTCTTGCCATTTGATCTAGCTGCCCAGAGTTTGTGTGCCAAATGCCTAGAGGGTCAAGTTGGGGCCCTATCAGTTTTGATTGTTCTGTCACTGCCATCGTGGCTGCCATGTACACTTGCAGCGTTGGCAGTAGCATCCATTCCCCATTCCAAATTAGTGGCTGAGATTGTCAATCCAAGTTAGTTGACTCTAATTCATCAATATACAATCGAATCTAGACGAATCTAAAATCAACTAATTTGGGTCGGAGGGAGTACTACTTATGAATCGGCTTTAGAGAATATGCACCATCCTCACAGCTCAAATACATATCAATTTTGATTCAAATCATACATATTTCGATCAAATTTATACATGCCCACTTGAGATTGTCAAAGCAAGTACTACTACTTATGAATCGGCTTTAGAGCATATTCACCGGTCTCACGGCTCAAATATATATCAAATTTATTTAAATCATACATATATTTTAAGTCACGGAATTTTGGTTCAAATTGGGCTCAAATTTGTCCCAAATTTAAGTGGATGGTGAGCTAGCCACCCTCCCTGCCGTATGTGTACTCCAAGAAGTACGGGGAAAATGCTCCCATCCAGCCACGAGGTACATCCGACCTTCACCGTCAAAGTGCACGAGGGCTTGATCTGCGTCGTTGCAGTGATGTTGCAGATGATGGCTTCAATCGTCTTTGTATCGATGACCACTATCAGCCACCGCCGTCGCACTGATGTTGCAGATGATGGATTCCTTCAGTGTCTTTCACCAGCAATGGATCTGGGGATGTGAATGGAAGTGAGACAGACAGAGACAGAAATTTTAGATGGTTAGATCCTCATCGTCGCACGCCGTTCCAGCCGCCACGCTTAGATCTGTGCCGCCGCAAGACGTTCCGACCCCCACGCTTAGGTCCGTGCTACCGCACGCCGTTCGGACCGCCACACTTAGATCCATGCCGCTGCACGCTGTTTGGACTACCACGGTTAGATCCGCGCCGCCACACGTCGTTCGGACTGCCACACCGTTGTACGTCGATAGGAGGGGAGGAAGATGCAGCTGGTATACGTGCGACATGGAGAGGGAGGGGCGATAGGGAGAGTCATCCAGCCCGTCAGGCTCTCCTCTCCGTAGCCCAACGGGAGAGAGAGAGAGAGAGAGAGAGAGAGAGAGACCTCTAGCCCGTCGGATCAAGATGTATCCAACAGTGGTTGGCCAAGATCCGTGTGATATACATCTCGACCAATCAGAGCGCAGCCAAACTGAGTGACAACGAAAGGGAGGGAGAGACATCCAACCTGTCAGGCTCTCCTCTCCGTACAAGGTTAGGTGTGCCCAACAGGAGAGAGAAAGACCTCCAGCCCATCGGATCATGTTGTATCCAACGGTGGTTGGCCAAGATCCGTGTGACATACATCTCGACCAATTAGAGCGTAGTCAAACTGAGACGTGAGAGGGGAAAAAAGTAAGGAAAACTTTAGCGAGAGGGGAAAAGTGAGGAAAACTTTAGCGGGAGAGGAAAACTGAGTAGAGCTAAGGAAAACAAGGGCACTCAGATAAAAATGACTAAGGGAAATTCAAGCTTTTGACATAATAAATGAAAAATAATCGATCTTGGCCGACATTATATTGACATAAAAATTTGGCCCCATTTATACAAAATATGTTTTGGGATGGGTTATTTTGGAGGTTGTTTGAGTAGAAAGACATGCATCTTCATAGCTAGTAGCTCATTCCAAGAAAGATTTAAGAAGTGGTTTAGGGGATAAGTCTATTTCTCTTTATTTCCTTTATTATTCATGCTACGTTGTAGGTAACATAACAAGACTCTATGTGAAGGTTGCATTATGTTTTGACTTTTTTTTGAACTAGGACAGTGGCCCGCACACATGCGTGGGCAAGTCCTTAATGGTCCAGTAAAGTTTCCTATATAATCCATAAAACAATTCGAGACGACCAAATAAAACACATGTATAAAATATTTAGAGTGCCATTTTCATATTAGTGGTAACTTAATATTTATTTTACTATAGCTTTTATATGAAGGTTATTAATAACCTCATAATATTAGACTATTGAAAATTTAAATTTATCTATTGCAATTTACATGTGTCAAAATACTACTCTCAACATGTTATATATATTTAAATTTCTTGAATAATGAATATATATAATTTGGGATAGTTTTTATTTTTGACTCGCACCTATGACTGAATTATATGCATGCATCGTGTATCTTAGAACATGTTCAATAATATAGCCGGATATTGGCTATAAGGAAGTTCCAAGTCATCTATAGTCAGCTTTATAGTCCACTTGTACAATAGTTAGCTACAAAAGCCTAGTACTTAATTAATATGTGGCCCACATTTCACTCTCACAAACTGCCTAGGAGCATGTGCTAGAGCCGGCGCTTAACTTACAGGCTTCTTACATTCTCTCTCTTCTTATCTCTCCTCCACATCACCAAAACTATAATATTTTTTCTCTTATAGCCAGTTGGTTGTACCCTATTGTACTTGTTCTTATACTTTGTGATTAAGTGTTCTGTTAGAAAAATAAATGCTAGTATACCTTTCTTTCATTGTTTTCCGCCACTATTTCACTTCTCCTTGTTCGTCCACCTCTAGACTCTAGATCTGGTTGCCTCTGCCTCCAAGAATCCATCGAAATCAGATCGTTGTTCTTCTTTATCACCTACAACTGTAGCTTACTAATGTATCATCACTAAATGTGGTTGGAGGACCATGGAAAACATTAGACCCGAGGAGGGTCAGGCACATGACGGTGAGATTGTCAAAGCGGGTTGGAGCTTATGGCCGAAGATATGTCATCCGTCTAATTGGAGAGTAATATAGGCCAGATGCCTGCTGTTTTTGGAATCAGCGATGACGTCTCCATGAATGGGTATCATCCTATCCTTGTTTAGTTTTGCCTGCAATGTTTATTTTTATGATTGAATTATGAATACACTATCTTGTGATATTGCACTATGTTATTTTCTCTCAAGTTCCTATCATGTGTTTGTTTAATTCAATTTTTTTATCAATCAGAAGCTATCTATGTATGCACAAAATGCTTCAAGGTTCCAATTTTTTATCATTCATATGTGATGAGAATTCTTTATTGTCCAAACTGTTTCTTAGCATATAGTATCAGAGTATCATATCGATTAATGATAATTCCTCAAACCTAGATTCTATATAGTTAGCATAGTAACAAACTACCTTTTAAGCATAAATAAGTGATCTATTTAAATGAAAAATATTGCACAAACTGAAAATTTGCCGGTCTTCATTTTATTTCGAAAAGTTAGTAGAAACATCAATTGGAAGAAGTAGTAGATAAAAAGGTGTCTTTTTGTCATACTTTTTGAAAATTCTTTCTAGAATACACTGTTGACAACATGTATCTTCCTCTTTACTATCCTCATGATTAACCATTATTCTCAGCCAGTTCCTTCTTGTGACTTCTAAAAATGCTATGTATAGTTGTCCGTGTATGGAAACTTGTTTAGGTCGATACAGATTGCACTAAATTTTGTTGATTGTCATATCAAAACAAACCGAAAAGGACATAGTTTCATTCTTTAGGACAAACAACTATATAGTAAATCATTATCAATTGAGAATCCAAGTATTATAGTGTTTTCACTTAACAATATGTCATTAAAATAATGATTTGTTTGGAATAACAAATGTACAAAAGAATCAAATTAACGTATAAAATAAATCCTCATTAAACCATCTGTGAGAAGCAAAATCATTAATGGATGGGAGGCGAGGATACCTACAGGTCATCGGAGATGTTCATGCTGCAAAACAATGGCCAATGAAGGCACCATAGGCAATATGGAAGGAACATCAGATGTGCCAAAGGCCTACCTGTTATAGTCTATGTGGTAATGAATCCATCAAAATAAGTAAATATGTTTTTTTCTTCGAAAAGGGGACAAAACCCCGGCCTCTACATCGGTTGATGCGCACAACCTTAAATACGTGTCGAAAAAATAATAAATATGTGTCTAAATATTTTACCTAGCAATTGCTTGATAAGTGCCCGATGGATTCGTGCATAGAGCATGCTAATTTATTGGACATACATCAGCTAACTGACATGTCAATATGATCAGATTTGCTATTTCCCAGGCGCCTGAGAAATACGTATTTCTCAGTCACCTCTACATCTGTTTGATCTAGCTCCAGGATTCGTGCAGATGAGTGGTGTGGGTTGTTTTCTTTTTCTATCGCTGTTGCCTCTGTTCCAGGTTTTGTTGTGGACTTTTTTGTTGCTGTTGGTTTGTTACGTTTTTTGTACCGTGGGCTTTTTTTTGAGCGGGCTACATGGGATCTCTAAGAGAGTTTGTTCTCTGTAAGTAAAGAGAAGAGCACGTTTTTCGATTTCTGGCCTGCCGAATGTTTTTTATTTTTTTTGAATGATGTGGATCATTTAACCAGTAGTATTATTTCTCAAAAAAAATAACCAGTTGGATTTTTCATTCTTTTCTTTTCACTGTGAAATTATTTTTCTTTGAATTGTTAGACTGATTTTAGATCACTAGCCAGCTGCTGCTATAACTATTTGCTGGATCTTCATATAACTTTGCCTTATCTAGACAAACGGGGGTAACTAATTTGTGTCGGAGGTAGTAGTATTTTTTTGTTCGATTAGGGATGGACCCAAATTTGTGTCTTGTATGTGGAGAGCCTTCTTCGAACTGTTTTTACTCGAACCGAGCTGAGCGAGTTGCTTGTAACTGGTCCTTAGTGCCCCCGAAGTGAGTCAGTTTGGCAAGTTGCATGTAACTGGCCCTCAAACTGAGCCAGATGCAAGTTGCTTGTAACTGGCTCCCGAACCAAGCCAGTTGCAAGTTCCTTGTAATTGTCCTCTCGAAGTGAGCCAGTTTGGCAAGTTTCTTGTAACTGGCCCTCGAATCGAGCTAGTTGCAAGTTCCTTGTAACTGTCCCCCTGAAGTGGTTTGGCAAGTTGCATGTAATTGGTCCTCGAACCAAGAAAGTTGCAAGTTGCTTGTAATTGACTCCCGAACCAAGCCAGTTGCAAGTTATTTGTAATTGTCCCCCCAAACTGAGCCAATTTATCCAGTTGCTTGTAACTGGCCCTTGAATCGAGCCAGTTGCAAGTTCCTTGTAACTGTCCTCCCGAAGTGAGCTAGTTTGGCAAGTTGCATGTAACTGACCCTTGTACCGAGCCAGTTGCAAGTTGCTTGTAACTGGATCCTAAACCAAGCCAGTTGCAAGTTCCTTGTAATTGTCCCCTCGAAGTGAGCCAGTTTGGCAAGTTGCTTGTAACTGGCCCTCGAACCGAGCCAGTTGCAAGTTGATTGTAACTGCCTCCAGAACCAAGCCAGTTACAAGTTCCTTGTAGCTCCCCCTCCCCCCCCCGAAGTGATCCAGTTTGCCAAGTTGCTTTTAACTAGACGTAAAACCAAGGAGGCCATTTTTTTTGATCCAGTTGCAAGTAGCTTGTAACCGACTATCGAACCGAGCCAACTAGCTAGCTGCAAGTTGATCGTAACTGTCCCCCGAACCAAGCCAGTTGCAAGTTCCTTGTAGCTATCCCCCCATAAGTGAGCCAGTTTGACAAGTTGTTTTTAACTGGCCATAAAACCGAGGAGGCCATATTTTTTTGCTGATCCAGTTGCAAGTTGCTTGTAACCGACCATCGAACCGAGCCAACTAGCTAGTTGCAAGTTGATCGTAACTGTCCCCCGAACCAAGCCAGTTGCAAGTTCCTTGTAGCTATCCCCCCATAAGTGAGCCATTTTGACAAGTTGTTTTTAACTGGCCATAAAACCGAGGAGGCCATATTTTTTTTATTGATCTAGTTGCAAGTTGCTTGTAACTATTTTTTTTTTGAAATCTGAGCCGGTCACAAGCCCCTTTTAACTGATTTTTAAATGACCAACCAAGTAGCAAGATTGTTGTAACTGACAATGAGCCGAGATTAGTTGCAAGTTGCTTGTAACTGGCCACCTAACCAAGACAGTTGCAAGTTCCTTGTAACTGCCCCTCCCCCCCCCCCACCCCAAAAAGCAAGCCAGTTGGCAAGTTGCTTGTAACTGGCCCTATAAATCGGGGAGACCACTTTTTTTGATGATCCAGTTGCAAGTAGATTGTAACTGACCCCTGAACCGAGCCAAATAGCCAGTTGCAAGTTGCCTGTAACTACTTTTTGATTCCAAGCCAATCGCAAGTTGGTTGTAACTGACCGGTTAAAGCTGCTTCGCAACGGGCTATTTTTTAAATCGGAGTCGGTCGCAAGTTTGTTTGACACTGACTAGTCGCAATCTGTTTGTAACTAACCATTTTTTAAATTCAAGCCAGCCATAAACTCAGAATCTGCTTGTAACCGGCCATTTTTTGAAATCTGAGCCGGTCACAATCTGCGACGTGTGCTAAGAAAATATCAAGCACGACTGCACTCTAGCAGCATTAGCGGTACTATTTTCAGAATAAAAGGGAGCGGTGGACAGCATTCACGTTGAATCAAAAGAAGTCCATGGATCAAAAGGCCCAACAGACCATACAAACAGTGCAAACGGGCTGAACTCAAGGCTATGCATAGCATTCACCTGGGAATAGAAAAACGCACGCACGGACATGTCACGTACAAAAAAAACTAGATCGTTCAAATTAAAGCTGCTGACCTAAGCGACTGAGAAATTCTTATTTCTCAGGCGCCTGTGCCATAGGCGCTCCCCAATATGATATGCAATTTATTGTGTGTGCAGAAAATACAACATGTAACCTCATGAGAAAGTAGAGCATATCCTTGTCGAGGTTAGTGAAAAGAACGCACCCAGTTGTGAATTAATGATTCCTGAATAATTTTGTAACGGCGGACAACTCTTTGTGTTCCACGTGTTGGCCGACGTAGTGCACCGATATCAATCTCGATTCCTCCCTTTGTTTTACCCCGTGTTGGCGACGCAATCTAAAAGCAAGCGCACATCTGCTGAGCAATCAAGACATGAATAGATGAAAAACCATGCTCCTATGAATATTCTTAGCAACGAAGACATAAAATCATGAATAGAACCCTGCTCAGGTGAATTGATTTATTAATCAAAGACAATCAGCCATATCACGCTCAGGTAATTATATCTAGAGAGGACGACAACAAACCTTGATCTCGTGGCCATGATAGATACACATCTCTTGTTTTAAATTGTTGTCGTCCATGTTAATGGTGATTTTCTTTTTAGAGATTGTATGTCGATCCGTAAATACATATATATGGAGCTGTCAAATATATAATGCGTATCATATGGCGGCACGTACCAGCTATGGGCAGTCTCCATAGCGCGAATCTTTGGTCCGAGCTAGAACTGAGCCGTTGCTATGGAGCAAATCGTCGATCCAGTGTCCATGCTATATATACCTTGGCCATCTGGTAGCTATGGGCAGTCTCCATGGTGAGAAACTTTGCTCTGGGCAAGATCTGAGCCATTGCTATGAGGCAAATCTTCGATCCATCATCCATGATATATATGCCTTGGCCATATGGTGCATGCATGAGACAACCGAAATTGACTTGGTAGACCTACATGTAATTGTTAAATCTTGGGACAATCTTATGTGCACCTAGCCAGCTGAAACGATTTAATGGAGCTTGATGATCAAATATGCGATCTAATGCGTACTATCAGCCAAGCGAGCGTACCTATCAGCCACGCGTACTTGCTTTTTAGTTGCCGAACACTTTCCGTGTAGGGGAGGGGCCTTTGCCTGGTTTCCGATCACACTGGACTCCATGCGTGCGAGGAAGAGTTCAAAGGGTGCACGCCGAGATTGAGGAAAATAGATCTTGGTTTCGGTTCTTTCTTTCTCGGTCGACGAAAAGGCTGATCTCATCTGTTAGACAGGTGTAGTATTGAAGAGGTACGTAAAAATTATGGAGGGCATTGGTGGTAATTTTTGTGTACTTACATGTCAATAGATTAATTCTAAAATCCATCGGCTGTCATCTGAAATCCAAAATACACAAGTGTACCAAATTTTGGATCAATTGGTCAACGTTTGCTATCACTAGTAGAAAATTGGCCTTTGGTTCGGGCCACTAGTCCCGGCCGTGGCTGGGGCCGGGACTAATGGTCGAACCAGACGGCCCGAGGAGGCCGAGGTACTTTGTCCCGGTCAGTAAGAAACCATTAGTCCCGGTTTGAGATACAAACCGGGACAAATAGGTTTGGGCACGCGTGCGTGCTCCTGGCAGAACCTTTAGTCCCGGTTTGTATCTCAAACCGGAACTAATGGGCGGGCCCTATATATATGCACCTAGCCCTCCATTCTCTCATGTTTTTTTTCCTATGTGAGAGGTGAATATAACTTTGTGCTAACTTTTTTTTCATGTGCACTAGAGGTGTTCGGTGAAATGCCTGTTAGAGCGATGTCACTTGAGTTCACACAAGACAAAATATGATATGAGGTGCCAGAGCGACACTTAAGGTTTCTCCTGTTTGTTTTGAAGTGTCCTAAAAGGTTAGCAACTATTTTCTCGTTTTGACCGCGCGGTACTAATTTAAGCATCGTGATTGCGTTTGATATATATGCATGGTTGTATGATGCAGATGAGCCACCCATGGATGTACGGTGACCGACGCTCTGACGCTTACAGAGAAGGCGTGCGTTCTTTCCGCCTTGTGGCCGAGGCGAACAAGCGGCGGGATGGTTTTATGTGTTGTCCATGTGTTGAATGTCGGAATGAGCAGGCTCACACTTCCTCAAGAGTCATTCAGAGCCAGCTGCTTCGGTCCGGTTTCATGTCCGTCTATAATGTTTAGACCAAGCACGGAGAAAGAGGGGTTATGATGGAAGACGGTGATGAAGAAGAGAACGATGGTGACAACTACCGATCTATGTTCCCTGAATACGATGATACCGCAGTTGAAGATAATGAAGAAGAAGGGGGTAAAGAACGGGAACCAGATGAGCCCGTTGATGATTTTGGTCGGGTCATTAGTGATGCAAGGCGAGACTGTGACACAGAAAAGGAGAGGTTGCAGTTCGAGCAGATGTTACAGGACCACAACACATTGTTGTATCCAACTTGTGAAGATGGGTAGCACACTGGAATTGTTGAAGTGGAAGGCAGAGACCGGTATGACTAACTCGGGATTTGAAAAGTTCCTGGTAATAATGAAGAAGCTGCATCCAAGAAATAACCAATTGCCCTCTAGTACGTACGAAGCAAAGAAACTTGTCTGCCCTCTAGGATTAGATGTGCAGAAGATACATGCATGCCCTAATGACTGCATCCTCTGCCGCGGTGAGAAGTATAAGAATATGGATAAATGCCTGGTATGCACTACATTGCGGTATAAGATCAGAAAAGATGACCCTGGTGATGTTGAGGGCGAGCCACCCAGGAAGAGGGTTCCTGCCAAGGTGATGTGGTATGCTCCTATAATACCACGGTTGAAACGTTTGTTCAGAAATAAAGAGCATGCCAAGTTGTTGCGATGGCACATGGAAGACCGTAAGAAAGACGGGATGTTGAGGCACCCTGCTGATGGTCGGCAGTGGAGAAAATTCGAAAGAGACTTCCCGGACTTTGCTGGTGACGCAAGGAACTTATGGTTTGGTCTAAGTACCGATGGCATGAATCCTTTTGGGGAGCAGAACTGCAGTCACAGCACCTGGCCCGTGACTCTATGTATGTACAACCTTCCTCCTTGGTTGTGCATGAAGTGAAAGTTCATTATGATGCCAGTGCTCATCCAAGGCCCGAAGCAACCCGGCAACGACATTGATATGTACCTAAGGCCATTAGTTGATGAACTTCTACAGTTGTGGGCCAAACCAGGTGTACGTGTGTGGGATGAGCACAAGCAGCAGGAATTTGACCTACAAGCATTGCTGTTCGTAACCATCAATTATTGGCCTGCTCTTAGTAACATTTCAGGACAGACGAACAAAGGATACAATGCATGCACGCACTGTTTAGATGAGACTGAAAGTATATAGCTGGATAAATGTAGAAAGAATGTGTACCCGTACAATCGTCGTTTTCTTCCGCCCAATCATCCCTTAAAGAAGAAAGGCAAGCATTTCAATGGCAAGGCAGAAACCCGGACGAAGCCTATCCCCCGTAGTGGTGCTGATGTATTTGGTATGGTCAAGGATTTGGATGTAATCTTTGGAAAGGGTCCTGGAGGACAACCTGTTCCGAAAGACCCCATTACCGAATACGCACCCATGTGGAAGAAGAAATCTATATTTTGGGAGCGACCCTATTCGAAAGTGCACGAGGTCCGCTCTGCAATCGACGTGATGCACCTGACGAAGAATCTTTGCGTGAATATTCTAGGCTTCCTGGGCTTGTATGGGAAGTCAAAAGATACCCCGGCAGCACGGGAGGACCAGCAACATCATAAAGGACGAGACGACAAGCATCCAGGGCAGTTTCAAGGGCTTGCCAGCTACGCTCTTACCAAAGAAGAGAAGGAAATCTTTTTTGAAGTCCTTTTCAGTATCAAGGTCCCGTCTGGCTTCTCGTCGAATATAAAGGGAATAGTCAATATGAAAGAGAATTTTTTTCAAAACCTAAGGTCTCATGACTGCCATGTGCTTATGACGCAATTGCTTTCGGTTGCATTGAGGGGAATTCTACCAGAAAATGTTCGACTAGCCATTGTGAAGGTATGTGCATTCCTCAATGCAATTTCTCAGAAGGTAATCGATCGAGAAAGTCTATCAGGGTTACAGATTGATGTGGTCCAATGTCTGGTCAGCTTCGAGTTGTTGTTCCCGCCATCCTTCTTCAATATTATGAGGCACCTCCTAGTTCACCTAGTCAAAGAGATTAGAATTCTTGGTCCTGTGTTTCTACACAATATGTTCCCCTTCGAGAGGTTCATGGGAGTCTTAAATAAATATGTTCATAACCGTGCTAGGCCAGAAGGAAGCATCTCCAAGGGCTATGGAACAGAGGAGGTCATTGAGTTTTGTGTTGACTTTCTTCCTGACCTTAAGCCGATTGGTGTTCCTGAATCTCGGTATGAGGGGAGGATGACTGGAAAAGGCACACTACGAAGGAAATCAATGATATGTAGGGACGGGCATTCTTTCACTCAAGCACACTACACAGTTCTACACAATTCCACCGTGGTGGCTCCGTATATCGAGAAACACAAGAATATTCTACGCTCCGAAAACCCTGGGAAGCCTGAAACCTTGATGAGAGGGGAACACGAGAAGAATTTTGGCAATTGGTTGCAGACACATCTCATGAATAACACCACTGTTGGAGATGAGTTGTACTCGTTGGCCAGGTTACCATCTTCGACTATATGTACTTTTCAAGGGTACGAGATAAATGAGAATACATTTTACACGATCGCCCAAGATAAAAAGGGCACCAACCAAAACAGTGGGGTCCGCTTTGATGCAACAGATGACAATGGGCAGAAGGATACATATTGTGGGTACATAGAGGAGATATGGGAACTTGACTATGGACCTACTTTTAAGGTCCCTTTGTTTCGGTGCAAATGGGTCAAGCTGACAGGAGGCGGGGTACATGTAGACCAAAAGTACGACATGATAACAGTGGATCTCAACAATCTTGCGTACATGGATGAACCATTCGTCCTAACCAATGATATGGCTCAGGTTTTCTATGTGAAAGACATGTCTACCAAACCGAGAAAAAGGAAAGATAAGCAAAAGAGTACAGAATACGATGAGCCAAAGCGCCACATAGTTCTTTCAGGGAAAAGAAACATCGTGTGAGTGGATGACAAGACAGACATGTCAGAAGATTACAATAAGTTTCATGAAATTCCGCCCTTCAAAGTGAAAACTGACCCAAGCATCCTGTTAAATGATGAAGATTCTCCATGGCTATGGTGCAGAAGAAAACCACAACACTAGATGTTGGTGATGTGTAATAATGTATTAAACCTTTTATTTGAGACATAAATCTATGTAATGTATTAAACCTTTTATTTGAGACATAAAGGTCCCCTTTCATGTAATACATCTTGCTCAATCAAACTAGACGTTGACGACTGGGTTCTGAACCGCGAGAGGTGATCACCCAAAGAGAAGGAAACATCACAAGAGAAGGAACCCACAAACACTAAGGATACATAGCACAACTGAGAATTAAGATACATAGCACAACTAAAAATCAAGAAAGATGCCTAATGTTGGAGTGATTCAGTCATGCTCCTGCCTAGCCCTGTAATACGAGCCACTGTAGTCGTCGTATTCGCCGGCACCGTCGTCGCTGTCGTCGTCGGGGTCGCCGTAGTCGAACCTTGAAGGTTGGGCACGCGTGGGCTGGATTTGAGGGTACCGCAGGCGGGGGTTATTGCCGGTCATGTTGTAGGCCATGACACTCTGGAGAGTCCGGTCGCGCCACCACACCCGACGGCCGGCCTCATTGAAGTTCGAAGGAGGTGGTCCGTCCTCCTCGTGCCTGGCGAGCGCCCTCTCACGCCGATTGATGAAGAAGGCTTCCCAAGTCGGGAAATAGTCGGGATGCCAGTTGGGATTCCTCCGCTGCTCTGGCGTGAGCTCGAGGTAGTAGTGGTTCGTGATGGCCATCCAGCGCTCCACACCTAGAGGGACAGGAGGGACCGGCACGCCTCCAGCGCTCAGCATCCAGCCGGTGGGGACGCGGTAGCCCGGTGGGCAGGGGTAGTTCGAGGCGCAAAGCGCCTCCGCCTCCCGGGTGGTTAGAGATACGATGGAAGCCATGGGAAGAGAATGATGAGTCTAGATGTGATATGTAAATGGAGGCCAAGCGTACATATATATACTGAAAAAATGGCGGGAAGACAGAGGTGGGAATCGGTGGAAAGCGCTGGAACGCAGTGGCGCGGGAAACTTTCATCCCGGGTGGGGGCTCAAACCGGGACAAAAGATGGGGGGCTTTATCTGGGGGAGGCTTATCTGGGAGGGCCTTATCTGGGGGGTGGCTAACCTTTAGTACTGGCTGGTGGGTGCAACCGGGACTAAAGGTGGTTTTTGTTTCATCTAACAAAACTGTCGGTGGGATAAGGACGCGTGGGTAACCTTTAGTACCGGGTGGGGGCTCAAACCGGGACCAAAGCTGTCGGTAGGATAAGGACGCGTGGGTGGACGCACTGCTCAATAAGATAAAGCATGTAGCACACGACGCCCTGTCGGAGGAAGAAGACAAAGTAGAAGCGGCGCCGTGCCTATAAAAGGAGCATCGATACGCCATGGCATGCAACTCAACAAGCTAACATGGATGGAGAGTTTCATCCCCATGGATGGAGGAAAGGGTTGGGAAATCTCCCGTGGCGGAACTTCTCGAAGATGCTCTTGGTGCACACGCCCTATGGCATCTTCGGAAGTTCTGCCTCGGAAAATATTTTCCTGCTAGCCCGTGAAAGACTCCATCTCTGCCTCCCTGGGGTTAGAGGTATGGTGGAAACCATGGGATAGAGTGGAGAGAGGCGGCAGATATGAGTCTAGATGTGCTATGGCAATGACCAAGCCTACATATATATAGTGAGAAATGGCGGGAAGTTAGAGGAGGGAAGCCTAAACCCTAAACCCTAAACCCTAAAGGGGCTACCCTCGTACGGAGAAAGCTATATGGATAGACGATCCGGGGCCCCCGGTCTAGGGTTTCGCCGGAGGAAGACCACCGGAGCGTCGGAATCACATAAAAATGGAAAAATGGTTAATAGTTTGACTAGTTAGAATAATTATTTTATAAAACAGAAAATGGATTTGAATCTCTTATTCAAATTCAAGCACTTTTTATGTTAAAAATTTAGTGAGATTCAAAAATATGCAAAATATAATAGTTAATGCATTTTTAAATTGGAAATGGCAAAATGGTTATTAGTTTCACTAGTTAGAATAATTATTTTATAAAACAGAAAATAGATTTGGATTACTTATTCAAATTCAAAAACTTTTCATGTTGAAAATTTTCTCAAATTCATAAGTATGCAAAAACTGTATAATTCAAATGTTTAAAAAATCTAATAGCTACAAATTGTAATATTTGAAAAAATAGGCGCCAACTTAGGCCCAGCGCGCGCAAATTTGGACCTTTAGCCCCGGCCCAGAACACCATCCGGGACTAAAGGCTCTGTAGGTGAAAAGGCACCCAAAGCCTTTAGACCCGGTGCGTGGATAGAACCGGGACTAAAGACCCCCCCCTTTAGTCCCGGTTTATGGCATGCACCGGGACTAAAGGCTTTGGGTGCCTTTTGGCCTGCAGAGCATTTAGTCCCGGTCGAATCCATCGACTGAAGGAAGCACATCGCGAGGAGCTGCGTTACGCTGCCAAGCTGCCAAATCTTCGGCGCCGTCCTCGGCCGTGCCTCCCCGGCTGACCTTCCCGCGTCGCGCCTCCCCTCGCCGCCACGAGCTCCTCCCCGCGTCGCGCCTCCCCGCTGACCTCCCCGCGTCGCGCCTCCCCGGCTGACTGCCCCGGCCAACATACCTCCCCACGCCGCTGAGGCCACCCACGCCGCCACGAGCTCCGCCACAGCCCCGGCCTCGCCCCTCCCCTTGCTGGTCGCCACTGCTACCGCTGGTATAGAAAATATTTATATATAGGAAATTTATTTTTATATATAGAAATATTTGTATATATGAAATATTTGTATATAGGAAATATTTTGTGTATAGGAGATATTTGTATATAGAAATTTTTTGTATATAGAAATATTTGTATATAGGAATTATTTGTATATAGGAAATATATTTTTATATATAGGAAATATTTGTATATAGGAAATATTTTGTATATAGCAAATATTTGTATATAGAAATTTTTTGTATATAGAAAATATTTGTATATAGGAAATATTTGTATATAGAAATTTTTTGTATATAGAAAATATTTGTATATAGAAATTATTTGTATATAGGAAATATTTGTATATAGGAAATATTTTGTATATAGGAACTATTTGTATATAGAAAATATTTGTATATAGAAAATATTTGTATATAGAAATTTTTTGTATATAGAAAATATTTGTATATAGGAATTATTTGTATATAGGAAATATATTTTTATATATAGGAAATATTTGTATATAGAAAATATTTGTATATAGAAAATATTTGTATATAGGAAATATTTGTATATAGAAATTTTTTGTATATAGAAAATATTTGTATATAGGAATTATTTGTATATATGAAATATTTATATATAGGAAATATTTTGTATATAGGAATTATTTTGTGCTCGCGGGCCCCCGGACTTAGGGTTAATGTGGTAGTGCTCGTGGGCCCCCGGACTTAGGGTTAGGGTGGTAGTGCTCGCGGGCAGCCGGACTTAGGGTTAATGTGGTAGTGCTCGCGGGCCCCCGGACTTAGGGTTAGGGTGGTAGTGCTCACGGGCACCCGGACTTAGGGTTAATGTGGTAGTGCTCGTGGGCCCCCGGACTTAGGGTTAGGGTGGTAGTGCTCACGGGCACCCGGACTTAGGGTTAGGGTGGTGGTGCTCACGGGCCCCCGGACTTGGGGTTAATGTGGTAGTGCTCGCGGGCCCCCGGACTTAGGGTTAGGGTGGTGGTGCTCGCGGGCCCCCGGACTTAGAATTTTGCTATTGTTTAGTATTATTGTAGCAAATTGCGTGTTCATATTATTGTTTAGTATTATTTTATGCAGCAATATTGAATGAAAAATGTTATTGTGTGCATTTTGTAGAAAACTATGGATCCAATCCAGAGAGACATAGCACAGGAAGAAATTCTCGAGGATATGATAAACGACACCCCCCATGTTGATCAACCGAATCTCCGTCGATTTATCTGAACCCCTCCGGTGAGGGAGAGGAGGTCGACCGAAATGATCAAGGAGAAGCCGACGGCTCCGGTGGTGGAGAAGCCGATGGCGAGGTATATATATGAAGTATGGTGATCAGTAGATGCATTAACTGAGTTGTATATATATAAATTGACGAATGTTTCTTCTCTTAGGCCACCACATCGAGCAAAACATATTCCAAACGAGGCCCGGCCAAAAAGTTGGACGCATCTACGTGTTATACAATTACGCGGCTATCACCACGGGGTGAACCGTTGGAACCCGAAAAGGCTAAAACTGTATTTAAACAACAATGTGGAGTTATGGTTAGGGATCGCATCCCGATCACCGTTCGAGAGTGGAATAAGACCAAAGGGGCGAAAGAGGGTGAGTATGTCACCGACAGGTGCAAAGAGAGTCTTTGGAATGACCTCATGACACATTTCACCCTGCCAAAATGTGAGGATGATGTCAACATAGCTGCATTGAGGAAGAAAGTCAAGCAGTGGGCTCTTACGAAGATGGCCGAACTATTCAAGAACTGGAAGAAAGCATTATGGCAAAAGTATCAGAAGACGAAGACTCCTCTTAAATTTGAATGCTATCTAATGAAGCAACAGGCTAACTGGGATGCATTTGCGAAGTACAAGGAGTCACAACCTGCTATGGAAATGTCGGAAAAAACAAGAAAAATGCCGCGATGAAGAAATATCACCATCACCTGGGGCCAGGGGCTACGCGGCTGCCATGCCAAAGTGGGATGCTAAAGAGAATGAGCTTCTTGCTAAAGGGATCACTCCAGAACCAATACGCGAAGAATGGGATCTGAGGGCAAGGAATTGGTTCCTTAGGCATGGGAGTGAGTATGACGAAAGTACAGGGGACCTTATTTGCAGTGACGGGATTAGGATACCCCGGGATACATGGCAGAAAGTGGTGAAGGAGATTAAAGCGGGGACAACAAAGTTCCGTCCCGATAGAGAGAAAGACTTGCTGACAAAGGTCCTCAGGAATGACGAACATTGAGGACGTGTACGAGGCCTTGGCCCTAGTTATACGTGGGAGATGGAGTTTCCCAAAGACAGAGATACTTATAGGAGCCGAGAGAGAGCAAAGAGGCGACGGCAGGAGGAGGAGGGAGACAGGTTCACCGATTTGCTAGGAACACTTCGAATGCATCAGCAACAGATTGACGAACTTCGAGCAGCAGCGCGCCTGCAACATCCTGTACTCGATATTACCGCCGTCCCATCTCAATGGAGAAGCAGCGTGGCTGAATCGGAGGTCCCTTCTGACGATGCACGTATGGTAGATGGCGGTCCCGGCTACCCCATGGATGGAATCAAGGAGCAGGCATCTTGTGAGCTCCATCAGAAGGTGAAGAACCTATCCATCAAGGTGGCGGTCGGATGTGCTTTACCTTGTCCACCTAGCGCATGCTGGCATGGCCGTGAGATTCCAGCTGGCTATGCTAAAGTTGCTATGGATGAAATCGAAATGGGGTGGGACTCAATGGAGCTTGACATCCCTAGACCTGAAGGTGAGAGGACACTCGGAGAAGTACTGGGTGGTATCATTCTATTGGACAAGAACAACATCAAGCTTCCAGGCTGGACGCCAAAGCCAACACCACCTCCGAGTGGTCGCATGTCACCTTCACCTCCATCACCTCCAAGAAGCCCACCCCATGACTACGACCACCACAACCCGAGTCCATCTCGATCTCCGCCGCAGCCTCCGATTAGTACTAAACGACGCAGTAGCCCAAAACGACAAATGTCGCCCCTCCCAAGCGTACCTCATAAGAATCTTCCCATCAGACCTTATGATTGTACTGACGAGGAAACCGACATGATCGTAAAGGCCGAATGTGTTGCGCAACTTCAAAAGAAGAAACCCGAGCCCGCCCCGGTATGCATCGAGAAGCAAAAAGCGTATGCACTTTCTTTTCTGAACACAAAATCGCAATATGAATTGCACCATAAGCCAGATGACTATCGACGCACACTTTAGAAGGTAGTGAAGAAGAGCAAATCAAGTAGAAGTGCAAGCGGGAGCAAATCATCAGGTCAAAGTGCAACCGAGAAAAGAATGGACGTCCCCCAGCTCAGGAAACAGGCCAAAACATCGATCCCACCCCTCTAGGTGTTATCCTATGACACTCCCCAGCAGGATATGGAAGAAGCTAAGAAGCTTGCGGCCGCTATGAATGTGACTATTGAGGAATTGCTAGGTGCCCAGGATGACAAGTTACCCAAGGCTCAGGTAGTCCCTACATATGTCCCAGGGAAGCCTCTGGTCAGCTTTGAGAAGTTCCAACAACTGCCAACACAAATGCAGAGTTTACATAAATGGTACTTGAAAGCCGTAAATTAGGAGAGAATAATGATCATGGCAAAAGTCCCACATGAATACTACTTCCGAGAAGTAGAGGTCCATGTTGAGTTTCCAGAACTCTTCCAGTTATGCACTTTCGACGCCCTCGACAAAAGTCTCATGAGTTGCTATTATCTGTAAGTTGTTGAATTCATTGTCTATATATAAGTTGTTCATTTTTTCAGTTGTTCAGTTCATTGCATGTAATTATCCTAATTATATCCTTTTGTACTCTATTATTATGCAGCATGAAGATCATGGAATGTAAAAGAAGGTCAATCTTTAGTGTTGGGTTCATTGACCCAGATAAAATACATGTAAAGACGCTAACGACCAAACCCGAGGAGACGTAGGAAAACCTTCTAAGGTTTCTAACGGAGCAAAATTTCTGTGACCACATACTGTTTCCTTACAATTTCGCATGAGGGTCTTACTCTATTGTACACATTCTCTTTTGCTTACTCGATGTTAAGTGTAATTGATGAGTTACTGATGTATATATAAACGTGTAAAGTTTCCACTGGATTCTCATGGACATTCAACTTCATAGGGAAGAGTTGAAGTCATGGACCCATTAAAGAGACCCCTGGAAATGTTTAGGGACATGCAGGACATGCTCCAGAGGTAATTTTCGCGCTACATCAGTCTCTTTCGTTGATTTCCTAAGATATCACGTAATAAATAACTCATTCATTTTCTTTACCGAGTAGAGTTTGGAACCAGTTCAAGAGTGCGGTTACGGGTGACTTTAGTGAGAAGCTGACGTTTAAGCCGGTCTCGGTAAGTAGTACGCGCATCTCTTTACTTCTAGTTTCAATACAATTATGATGCTGGATTATTATTTTGATTGAATTCTATTCTCGTAAAGTGCGCGAGGGAGCCACCGAAGACGAATCTATGTGGATTCTACGTTTGCGAGTTCATTCGCACGTTTACCAATGAGCTGAATGATTATAGAGTCGATGTAAGCAATACATTCATAACATTATTTTATTACCGTCACATTTTGTTATCATGATTGATCTTCATATTGATCTCCTTTTCTTATATAGTTCGAGAAAATGCGGGATCAGCTCCTACCAGAGCAACGCGTAGTAGCAATTGCTGAAGAACTGGCAGGATTCTTGATGAACGAGATGATAGATGACGCCGGAGAATTTAGTGTGAACAAGCGTCGATGATCCCCGACCGTCTAATTTAATAGACGGGCTCTAGTCCAGATAATTGTGATCTCCATGTGTAACTATCATGTATATATTTGTATGCTCGATCTTAAGAGAAGTTATCTTATGTATGCACGAACATGTACGGTATGTGGTAACGTAGAAAACTATTTTGAAATGAAAAAAAGGATACAAATTGAATTCTCTGCCGTGGCAGAGAAAGTGCCTAAAATTCTGCCGTGGCAGAGAACCATTTGTCCCGGTTCGTAATACGAACCGGGACTAATGGGGGGCACCTAGCGCCCGCAGAGACGGCCACATGGATGCCCATTGGTCCTGGCTAGTAAGAGGGTCGGGACTAGTGGGTGGGCCTTTAGTCCCGCCCCTCCAGTCCCGGTTACCAGGACCGGGACTAAAGCCCCTTACGGGCCAGGACTGGAGGCCCGTTTTCCACTAGTGTATAGTTTAAGCCATGAACTAGTAAACCCATGTGTTGACCACATGTCGAGGACAAAACTGAGTAGTGCTAAGCAACAAGGTAGATGATCATAGAAACTTGCAATAACACATATATTATAGGATTATCCAACATACAAATTTGGGAGCATCACACTAGTTCGAATTCAATACAAACATTGACAGTAGTTCAAATTCATCATATAAATTCAAATTCATTTTTTTCTTGCTCATAGTGTTTTTGCTGGGTTCACCACCTTGCTCCGGGTGATCCTAGCTGAAATATTTGCGGAGTCCACCATCAGCTTCTTCCGTTTGTTCCCTTTGTTATTTTTCTCTGCATCCAATGAATCAAGTGCTTCAGTCTGTCGTACAATTGGTTCAATCACGTTTCGGTCCATTGTTTTATACGGTTCAATCACGTACAATTGGCATCATTTTTTCAATACCCACTTGTGTAATTCCTTTACGTTTGAACTCTGCTTCCAATGAATAAATTGCGTTATTCTCCTCTCGATCCATTGGTTCAAACTCCTCTCGATCCATTAGTTCAATCTCCTCTAGATCCATTGGTTCAATCTTCCCTACATTTGGTTCAATCTCCTCTAGATCCATTGGTTCAATATCCCCTGCATTTGGTTCAATCTCATCTGCATTTGGTTCAATCTCCTCGAGATCCGTTGGTTCAATTTGCAATGTATCCATTTCTTCATCCTCCTCTCGTTCAAATACTTCATTCTCATCTACATTTGCTGCTCCTAGCTAATCATCCAATATTATAAGTTGGGTCCACTGCTTTTTATAAAGCCTAGCAATGTTCCCTAGGATCCCACAAACGTTTACACTTACGTCGTTGAGGTGGTGCACCACCCTCTGCACTAGCTCTCATCCTATTCTTTCTTGGCCTACCTGCTGGTCTAGTAAAAACTGGAGGGTATAGCTTGAAGCCAGGATCCACTTCTATCCATTGGTCTTTTCCCAACAAGGCTGGAACATTCTGAGCATATGCTTCCCTAAATTTGGCAACGGGGAAATACTCCAACACGTACTGATCAACTTCACCCTCTTCATCTCCTAGAATACCCATGAAAAACAATGTATGTATGCAGGGTTTCCCACGGAGCTACCATTGCCTGCAACGACATGTCCTATCAACTAAACTCACTCGATATCTCCATTGCATATCTTTACTGTTAGTGTACGTTAACTCAGCCTCCATTCCTCTTCTAATGCATTTCATATTCACTTATTTTTCCCTGGCATGCAAAGCCTTAATAAAAAATGGGAGGATGAGATGGCCAACATATACTGTTGATGCAATTCTTTGACGCAGAACGATCTTTATTATGATCATCTGCCTAATCTTATCAAATATTTGCCACATCATAAGCCATTTCAATGACTTGATCTTTGCATTGAAACTCTCTACAAGGTTACTTGTTGCATAGTCTACCTTGCAAATTTTATTGAATTGGCTTCTTGACCACACCATTCCATGATGTTCATCCAAGTACTCCTTCACCGCAGGTTTTTGTTTATACAACACTTCCAAATGATACAGATGCTTCCTCAAACTGCATGTGTATGAAGTTGTCCATAGGTTTTCAGTATAAACTTTACCCTTAAATTTCTTTGTAAAATTTTGCACTAAGTGTCGCATACATTCCCTATGCTCCACTCTGGGGAATACTGCTTCTACAGCTTTCTCGAAACCTTTGCAAGCGTCCATGAGGATAGTAAGTCCTGGTGGATGACCTATAAGGTTGCGCAAATTCTCTAGAAACTAAGTCCAACTTTCCTCTGACTCAATCTCCAAAACTCCAGAAGCAACAAGGAACATCCAATTGTGGCCATGAACTGCAGTAGCAGCTACTAGGTGTCCTTTAAATCTGCCATGAAGAGTTGTTGCATCCACGGCCAAATAAGGCCTGCAACCATCCAGAAACTCTTGCCAGCAAGCTTTGAAACAAACAAAATCCCTTCTAAAGCACTCCTTCTCCTTTGTCTTCCCTCTTATTTTGTACTGAACTTTATGCCTGTCTATCTGTACAACACTACCTGTACTATGTTGGGTTCGTAGCATAGAAAACAAAAAAATCCTACAATGGGAACTATTATACGCCAATATCTATCTACTAGATACAAGCAACGGGTGGATATACATCCATAGAGAACATACCCTCGAAGACAACAAAGCTTTGTTAATGAGATGGAACTCGTGGATGATGTAGTCGAACGCTTGTCGATCTCAAGATCATGATGAAGTCCAGCAAGTCCAGCAGGTCTAGGACCAGCAAGTCCAGCAGGTCTAGGACCAGCAAGTCCAGCAGGTCCAACACCACCAAGTCCAGCAGGTCCAGCACCACCAAGTCCAGCACCGCAAAGAAGCGGTGCATCCGTGATCGCACACACGTTCGGTACCCCGACAACCTCCGCATCGTCACTCCAGTGATGCAGTGGAAGCAGCAACTCCTTTCTAGATAAAGCCACCGGGAACATGTATCTTGCTAATCCGAGACCATGGGGAATAATTTCTAGAGGGGGAGAGAGATCCTTCACGAGGAGGTGTGAGGTGAGAGGAGGGAGTGGGGGCCTTTTAGGGAGAGGGGGCAGCCCCTCACCATGGCCGGCGGCCAAGAGAGGTTCCCCCACCTCTTCCACATTCATGTGGATGGAGCTCCCACTCACATAATTAGCCTCCCACTCATAGTTCCACTCACCTCCATTAAATTTCCACAAAATTTAATGCAAGCTCTCATTAAATAAAACTATTTTATTTATTTTATTCAGAATTTTGTTAATTACATTAATTAACAAATATTCACATAAAACCCCTTGCAACATTTCAATATCACATGCAGAACCAGTTTCTACAATTTCACCCGAATTAATACAATTATAGCAAATCCCACACTTGATCCATGAGCCTCTACATAACACCTTCATAGCACTGAACCCACCTTTATAGTCACCCTGTTACGGTGTGACATTTGATGTTATCAAGATACTCTTCCAGTGTTAGTGATTAACATGATCTCATGGCCTAAGGACTAGATTACTTCGTATGATGTTATAGCAATATAAACACAATGGCTTTGATCGTAATGCTATACTTCGAATGAGTGTTCATCACATCATTCCACCAATGATGTGACCTTGTTATTAACAACATCCAATGTCCATGATTAGGAAACCTTGATCATCTTGTTAATCAACGAGCTAGTTTATAAGAGAGGCATAACTAGGAACCTTCTATTTGTTTATTAAACACACATGTACTAACGTTTCCAATTAATACAATTAAACATTTATCATAAACATGGAATAATATAATTACCACATTATTATTGCCTCTCGGGCATATTCCCTTCAGACTAGCCATCTCCACTTCAGCTTTGAAGCTGTAAAGCAACTGAAAACTTTCATTCCATGGACCATTGATCCTATCAAGAGCCATTTCCTTTGCATAGAACATCCTCATGTAAGGTACTGTAATATTAAACTTTTGAAAAACTTCTTTTATGAGCGTTGTTGCACCAAGTGATGGGTTCGCTCTCATCCAATCCATGATTGCATCTGCCAACCACCTAGTCTTTGCTAGTTTTGTTTTCCCCATTGGTCCCCCTTGAGATGGACAGGAATTTTTGAACAAGTTACTTTTTATCTGAAACATAATGAAAATGTCAGGTACAGTTAACAAACTCTACACAATGATCTAAACTACACAACTGGTTGTAATACCTGAACCAAACTACTCCTGAGCATAGTGGATGCATGCATCCTCTACCTACACCTCCTGTATGGGCACTTCACTATGAACCTTGCGGGCTCACTCTTAATAACATCATAATAATTATTGATGTGAATGCAATATGTAGTGAGGGAATTATGACAGTCCCGCATCGTTTCAAATACGGTGCCTTCTAAAATCTTAGGATCGTTCTTGTCCCACTCAATTACTGGCAAGTCCTCACCATAGTACTCGGCTAAAACGAGACTGTCATCATTCTCATCGTTCTCTTCGTCATCAATGTCATCAAATCTGGCACCGTGGGCCATTTCCTCTGTGTACTGATCCTCTAGTGCCTATTTACTGAATCTATCTACCAATTTAGGAAACATCAACTCATCCTCATCATCTAGTGGAGGCGCTCCCTCGTCAGGCTCTCCTTCATCCTCTACATCGGATGCCTGAGCGATTTGCCTTACACTCGCAGTCTGAACAGATGGTACTGTTGTGGACCTACAAGGAGCGTGGGGGCGCACACTACTAGCAGAGACAACAGAGACACATCATGCCCGACCACCTGATGATGCTTGACCACCATATGATGCTTTAACCCTCTTTCCCGTATGTTCAACTTTAGGTTGCACATGGAGACGAATTCGAGCAAAATGTGCGACAACATTCAAAGAGAAAAGCATTACCAAATCACCTTCGCTAGTTAGTGGGAGCAATCTTTGCTTGCTAATGTTGAAATATTACAAATCAACTGAATCACCATTGCTCCAGGGGAATTTAGATAGATTTTATCTTTCAAATCTCTGTGAGTTATGGAGGTTGCAACCACCGTTGGGAAGTAAAATCTAGAGAGATACTGTTCACAACCACGAATTACGCTAGTATCAAGTCTAACCGCCTACCAAAATGCCAGTGCTGGATCAATCCTATTCGAAAAGCAAGGCAGTTAGCTGAGCACCAGCGATTCGTGCTCAATTACTGCCCATAATCAATCCACAAAGGGAAATGATGCTTACCCAGATGGAATCCATGTGTTAGATCCCTCCAATTCTACCCAATCTTCTCCACGCTCGATGGGGAGGACCGGTACACCAGCCGGTGTTGTATAGTGTTCTACGAAAGGGGTAGATCTACCGGGGGCGGGAGCGGAGCCGGAGGTGGAGTGGGCTCCGCGTCTAAGGGAGGGCGGCTCGGCGGCAGAGGACGACATAAGGTAGGAGGGCACGATGGCGGGGCAGTGTGGGAGCTATTCTAGGCACGGGGGAAGCGAATGCTTTGGGTGAGCGAGAATGGCCGGTCCAACGTGTCTCCATGCGGCCCCACCCTTCACCATGTATTCAAGACCCGTCCCAACACGGCCCCACTATTCACCACATATGCAAGACCCGTCCCAACGTGGCCCCACCTATTAGCATGTAACGGTCGTGGCGACGTAACGTAATGCTCAACGTACGACCCGCCCCAACGCGGTCCCACTAGTTAGCATGTAACGGTCAAGCCTTTGACCTAACAGCATCCCCCCATCTGAGCGCCTGTGAGGGTTTTAGAATTGAGGGAGGGGAGAAGTGAGGAAAAACTAAGCGGCTGGGGAAAACCAAGTACAACTAACGAACCGAAGGCACGAAAATAGAAATCCCAAAAATAAATATTTACAAATATGCTCGACTAAAACAAAATCATCTCTAAATAAATAAATAAAAATCCTAAAAATGTAAATGATATATCTATAAACTCAAAAAATATCCTCTACCCAATAAAAATAATAGATAGTAATTTTAAGTAATTAAATCTAGGTCTGATATAATTATTGTATTTATACCTTTTGGTATTTTATAAAAATAAATAAAATACTTAAAATTGAATAAAATTCACTTTTAAGATCCTAAATGGATTTGCCATGATAGAAAAATACCTAATTGTATTTTTGGGAAGTAAATTTAGTTTGTTAAAATATAAATGTTTATTCCTTGATGGAATTTTAAGAAAATACTAGAAAGAGTTAAAAATTAAGTAAATTCAAAACTCTTAGAATAATGCTACTTATCCTAAAAATACTAGATAAAAGGATTATGTGAATTTAATAGTCTTTGAGTAATACATTTCTCTTATTAATTAAAGAAATTAGTAAACCTTTATAAGGTGGGTAAAACACACAAAGAAGAAACATAATAAATCATTGCATGACATTACTATGCATTGCATATTGCTTCTTTAAATATTGTCCTTACCGTATAATAATGGTATTTGTAGAAATAGGAGCTCAAGGTCAAGTTGAAGCATCCGACTTCACTACCTTGTAGTCACAAGGCAAGTTCATCACTTGCTCACGTCCTTTGAGAGTCTTTATGAAAGTATTTGAAAATTGTGTGTTATCACCTATGTTCTAAAGGAGAGGAAAAACTAAGTATTTTCCCAAACAAATGAACTGCTATTATCATCCTAAGTGATGATAAATACTATGAATGACAACGGAATCTAGGGTTCCGCTTACCGAACAATTAGGACTTAACAACCCCTGACATTAGTGATTCTAGCGCTGTATAATACGCTTTAACCATAATATTTGGAATGGGATGGAGAAGTCAGCTGGATCTTCTTCATTTCGCATGGATGGATGACCTAATCATGAGGCTGTGGATTGTCGCGGAGAACCAAGCACATGGGTGGGACCCTGATGACCCACAAGTATAGGGGGTGTATCGCAGTATTTTCGATAAGTAAGAGTGTCGAACCCAACGAGGAGCAGAAGGTGCTGGCTAGTGGTATGGATCAGGATTCTCTGCAAATACTTAACAAACCGATTTTTAGGGGTTTTCGATAAAGCAAGTAAACAAAGTATGAGTAAATAAAAGACAGTAAGAGTGAATGCAGCAAGTGGCCCAATCCTTTATGCAGCAAAGGACAAGCCGGTTGTATTTCTATAGATGACCAAACGTTCTCGAGGACATATGGGAAGATTGTCAAGTGCTTTCGCTTCATATAGTCGATTAATCTTCTTTAGCTTGCTAAGTGTTGTGTGGGTGAACCTGTGCTAATGTACCGCCCCATCCAAGACTAAATACATACTTGTGATTATACCCCTTGCAAACATCCGTAAGTACAAGAAAGTAATTAAGGTAGAAACCTAAGCACAGCTTTAAACTCTAAGACCCTTAAGTCCCTTGTGCAATGGTTTCCTAACGGGGGTTCACTCCGGCAACCCCTACGATTAGTAGCCAAATACACAATGCATTCCCCTAGGCCCATATAGGTGAAGTGTCATGTAGTCGACGTTCACATGACACCACTAGAAGAAGTACACCACAACTTAAATAACAATCTATTGAATCTTTCTCAACGCAACTCCACTACTAACAACAAGACTTCTCCCATGTCCTCAAGAACAAAACGAACTACTCACAAGACATCATATGGATCATGATCAGAGATGGAATAATGATGTATAACAATCTGAACATAAACAATAATTCAATGGTTCACTCAGTAGCATCAACTACAAAGAGTAATCAACACCAGGAAAGTTTCCCCTATGAACTATGCAAGATTCAACTCAATTGTTACAGCAATATGGAGATGGTGATAATGGTGCTGAAGGTGGTGATGGTGGTGATGATGATGATGATGATCCCGATGAAGTCCAGCTTGATGGTGGTGTTGATGGCGACGATCTCCCCTCTCCGGGAAGGAATTCCCCCGGCAGAAATCTATCTGCCGGAGAGATCTTTCTCTCTCGGTGTTTTCCGCCCCGCAGAGGCGCAGAATCTTTCTGTGGTCTCTCTCCGAGTCTTAGGGTTTCGTGGGGATGATATACGCCATAGGGGAGAGGCTGGAGTGCGCCAGGGAGGCCACACCACTCTCAGGCGCGGCCTAGGCCTGCCCGCGCCATGGGGTGGTGTGGGCCCCCTGTGGCCCACCTCCACTCCATCTTCTGGTATCCTGAGTCTTCTGGAAAAATAGAATTTTCCGTATATTTTCCCGGTTTTTCTGATCTTCGCGGATTTTGCCTCTAAACAGCACCTTTTCCATCAGAATCCTGACTGCAGCGGTCCATGCTCCAAAAGTCATCAACCATGCAAAAAACAGATGAAATAACATAAGTATCACCTCTCAATACGAAATATATCAATGAATAATAGTGAATTAAGACATAGAATAGTGATGCAAAATGGACGTATCAACTCCCCCAAGCTTAGACTTCGCTTGTCCCCAAGCGAAACTGAGCTCAATAAACATGACCTCAGGTTTATGGAGTGAAGAGTCGATAAAAGAATACGAACAAGAAGCATCACATTCATCTAATACATAGATCATAATAGAAGACAACTCATTATTATATAACTCAACTTGCCATGAGTAAAGGAAACACAATAAAGATACCTAAAGTGAATCAGAATTGGTAATGGCAAACTTATCTCTTGGTCGAAGAATAGTTGATAATTTGCTGGAGTTCACAAATAGCTGGTTTTTCAATGAAAGCTTTCAAAGTTAGTGGCGGAGCTGCGTGTTATTCATGTGGTCAAATGACATCACTAAATTTTGCTAAGAACCATAGAGCTAGCTCCGAGGACACAATTTTGACCCATAAAGTAATAGATAATGACATCACTAGGCACATTTGCCTTTGATTTTGGCCCTTTGACATCACTTGGTGCCCATCCCAGCTCCGCCACTGTTCAAAGTAGTAGACATCAAGATAAGAGCAATGTGCAAAACAAGGAACATAAGACATGATTGAATAAATCATCATATGAATGAATGAAACACATCAACTCAAAATACTTGCTGAGATAGAAGGGAGTAGGTTTAGTGACTCAACTACAAAGTAAAAGAAAGGCCCTTCAAAGAGGGAAGCAGGGATTCGAAGTCTCATAAAGAGCTCCCAAAAATTATGATACTTACTAGCTTTCAGCTCTCATTGCCCCTATCATATGCGTCTTTAGGTGATTAAGGTGAAAGTGAGGTCCAATCTGAGTTATATGCTTGACAGACTATAAACTGAAAATCCCAAGTCCCTTGAGTACGAGGGCCGCTCCTCATGCTACTCAACTTTAGTTACCGGTAAGTTCTTGTCATCATAAGTATGTGCGTATCATTGAGAACCGCCAACGGGGTACCCCTTGCCCGATGATACGGAAGAATCCCCATATCAAAATGACAAGGCAAGCAGACAATGAGTATCTCAGCATCTTCTTATTTACCATGGGAAAATGGTGCTTGTCTCTCTCTTTCCTCTTTTCATAGTATCTCTTTTTTTTCTTCTCTTTTTCTCAATAGCTATCTCTCTCTTTTTTTATAAGAAGAATGCTTCATAGATATCATTATGGTTACGCTGCAGGTTTCCACCATGTCAGCATGAATTAGACCAGAGGCCCAGGCGTTTCTCTGACACACATACATAACTCCATGGACTTACAAGCTCCCCTTTTATTTCACACCGACGACATCCGCAAACAAAAGAGCAAGGTATCAACTGGGTATATATTTACAAGTGTTAAAAGGGTTCCCCGTGACAGCACGGTTCTGCTAATCCCCAGCCTATAATTTGCAAGCATATAACTTTCATGGAGAGTTCACAATGGTTTAGGTTTATTAAGTGCGGAAAATAAAGTGTGACATCAAGTTTGTGAGAGCTTTAATCACTAATTTTTCACATAACAAGTTTAATTTGGGAGGTAGAAAAAACAAGAATTTACTTGGAATAGCAATAATGCTACTAGGTAGGTATGGTGGACACAAATGGCAAAGGTTTTGGTTTAAAGGAGGTGGATGCACGAGAAGAATACCCCCTCAGTACATGTTTTTGGCTAGCAAGGCTGGGTAGCAACTACAAGAGTTGAAGGAAACAAACAAACATACAAATGCTAAAAAACAAACATGCAATCTTCCTCGGAAGCACAAAGGATCTTAACTAGAGAATACTAGACTTATGAGCAAATCAAGAAAGAAAGATGATGAAATAATTTTTTCTTTAGAGTACTTCTATCTTTTTCTTTTCAACTTGCAAAAAGGTGTTGCTACTGACCGAGCCAGGTTTGCCAAAACCAACTAAATTAACTCAATGATCCCAAAGTGATATCAATACTAACAACAAGATCAATCATATAACCACGAATTGAAAACTAACATAAGCTATGCAAAAGAGTGAATGATAGAACTTCTCATTAATATTCCATAACGACAACTCACACCAAGGGATACAAATCTAATGAGAGAGGGGACACTTCCATAATGCAAACCATACTACAAAATAACTCCTCTATTCATGACACGACTCTACTAATAAAGTAAAAAGATAGAAGATAGTGATATGATACCGCGGCACTCCCCCAAGCTTGGAACAAACCAAGGGGATGCCAAACCTAATGACGAATTACTCCTTCGATGGTGGTGGTATCCTCTCGATGAGCACTCTGATAAGTTTCCCCAAGTCCTTAATTTTGAAGGTGAGATTATGAATAAGCTCCGAGTTTTTCTCAATGCGGATCATGATCATGTCGGGTTGAGAATTCCAGCTCTTGCTATTCTTTCCCCACTCTTCCTCCTTGAAGTCTTCTTTTCCTGCATGGCTCGAACGAGGCAAATCCCAATTGGAGGGTAATTTCTCCTTGGGCATATTCTAGTATTGATGCTCATGGATAAGAGTGTGGAAAGGATTCTTGGTGCATGGAGGAAGTGACTAGGGATCTGAACGGTGATGAGGAGGCTTCGCTCCAATGGCTAGGTTTTCCACCACTCCAATGCTTGCAACGGTAGTGCCGGTGTGCTTTGCCTCCTCTTCACCTTCACTCTTGATCTCTTTCTCTTTCCCGGGGTCTTGGAGGTCTTCCTCCATAGGTTCCTTCCCTTTATCCTTGGCGGACACCATTGTGCTTCTAAACCTTCAAAGAGTATGTCCTGACAGAAACAGGTCGAAACAAAAACACGATGAAAACATGATATACGAACCTCGGGGGATTCGGGGTGTTATATATTACGAAGTTTCATATCAAAAAGGAAGGTACTGGGAGAAAACGAGTTGGAGGCGGAGTCCGGAGTGGCCTCACCACCTGGTGGCGCAGCTAGGGGTGGGCCCGCGCCATTGGGTGGTGTGGGCTACCCTGGCTCCGTTTCCGTTTGTTTTTCACTTCTTAGCTTTCCTTATTGACTGAAAACTGCAAAAATATAGTTGGATTGTATTTTCGCGGAACTTTTCTTACCAGAACCGTTACCTATTTAAACACGGACTCTGCAGGTCTCTGAATTATGTATTTAGTGGATTCTACTGGAGTCACCGCTTAAATATCATCAATATCTTTATCTTCATACAGTTATTACTTGAGTCATAAAACCTTTCTCTTCCTTATTACACCATTATCTCCACTTCCTGAAAATTTCTTTCACACAAAACTTCACACAGTTCTCATTAGCAACATTAGTATAAGTGAAGTGACAAAACCTTTTGAGTCCAACTTCAACTGAAAACCATCAAAACAAAATCTACTGTAGCAACTCCTTCCGAAAACCCAAAAAGAATTCAAAAAGGAAATCGAATAAAGAAGCAAATACAAGATTGGCAAAATCTGTCAAAACAGACCAGCAGGTAAAGATCAATTTTTTCGAAAATCTTCGGTTGCTCAAATCAAAAAGTGCAAAACTAACGCAAGTTAAATAACAACATGCGGCAGAAGCACAAAAAATTACAGCTCAATCCAACAGACAGAGATCTCTCACGAATTTTTACGGGGAAGCACAAAAATCTGTTTCGGGACAGCAACTTCCCCAAATCTTACTTCTCTCTCATTAGAAGTTGATCTTGACACAAAAACCAAACAAAACAGATAAGGAGCGGTTATTACTGAAGTAATAACTTCCAACACTCAAATATACAAAAACAAACTAAAAGCAAAAACAAATTGGGTTGTCTCCCATAAAGCTCTTTCTTTATAGCCATTAAGATGGGCATGATAATTTTGAAGAAGCTCTCATAGGGATATGAATTGAAGTGAACGAGAGCATTAAGAAGCAAAAACACACACTCATTTAAGTCTAACCCTCTTCCTATGCAAGGGTATTTTGTAAACAAACAAGTTGTTGAAACCAAAGGCAAATTGCATAAGAAGGCAAAAGAAGTGCAACATAAAAACTTTCAGCATAAAACGGGGAAACTTGATATTATTGAGATGCATAAGAACAATTTTCCCTCTCTCAAAATAACTTCCAGTATCATGCATAAACTTAACAATATAACTACCACAAGGGCCATCATCACAATGATCACTTATTCTAATAGAAAACACAGGAATACTAGCTCTCATAGCACTACTATGTGAAACAATATTAGAGGTATCCTTACAAAGGATAGTGTGTCCCTCTTCCTCATACTTAGTGACAAAGTCTTTCACATTTGCTACAATAGGTTCATCAACCATTTGTTTATCAGGTTCAACAGCTTTACTTGTACTTTTATTAACCATACTAGCTATCATAGAATGTTCCTTTACCTTAACTGGGAAGGGCATTTTCTCAATGTAAGGTTTGGGTAAGACATGATTAGCAGTATAAACTTCAGTATTTCTTGCAGGAACACTCTTAGCAACATCTTTATAAGGTTCATGATACTTATTCCACTTCTTTTTAGGCACTTCAATGTAGGAAGCAAAAGCCTTAAAATAAGAAGCAATAGCTTGAGAGTCTAGACCATAAGCATTTTTAATATTTTGAAAGTCATCAGTTCCCACAAAAGATTCCATGCATTCATAATCATAATTTATACCTGACTTTCTACCTTTGTCATTCTCCCAAGCTTCAGCATTACCTTGAATACGGTCCAAAAGATCCCATTTAGCTTCTTCTTCCATACGAGTGAATGATCCAGCACAAGAAGCATCCAATAAATCCTTGTCATGAAGAGAAAGCCTTGCATAAAAGTTATTGATAATAATATTGCTGGGGAGCTCATGAATGGGACATTTGAGCATTAATAACTTCAATCTCTCCCAATCTTGGGCTGTACTCTCTCCATCAAGAGGCCAAAAGTTGTATATTTGATTCCGATCTTTATGAATCTCACTAGGAGGATAAAACTTTGAATAAAAGAGAGGCACTATTTCCTCCCATTCCAGAGCTTGACCATTCTTCAGCAGCTTATACCATTCCTCAGCTCTTCCTTTCAGTGATAATGAGAATAACTTCTTCTTAACTTGATCTGTAGTAATACTTGCACACTTGAACAACCCGCATAATTCGTGTATAAAGAGTAAATGATCACCGGGATGGACAGTTCCATCCCCAACATAGTAGTTATCCATAACACGATCAATAATTCTTGTAGGTATTTTGAAAACATCTTTCTCAGCAGGTGGTAGCTTATCTACTACCTTAGCAGTGGTAGTAGCATTACCAAATAAGAAACTCAGTGAATTATCCATAACGAAAATAAAGCAACTAGCAGAAGTAAACAATAATCACAGTAGAAGTTTCCTTTACCAGTTCCACTCTCCAATAGCGCTTCACTCCCCGGCAACGGCGCCAGAAAATAGTCTTGATGACCCACAAGTATAGGGGGTGTATCACAGTATTTTTGATAAGTAAGAGTGTCGAACCCAACGAGGAGCAGAAGGTGCTGGCTAGTGGTATGGATCAGGAATTCTCTGCAAATACTTAGCAAATGGATTTTCAGGGGTTTTCGATAAAGCAAGTAAAACAAAGTACGAGTAAATAAAAGACAGTAAGAGTGAATGCAGCAAGTGGCCCAATCCTTTATGCAGCAAAGGACAAGCCGGTTGTATTTCTATAGATGACCAAACGTTCTCGAGGACACATGGGAAGACTATCAAGTGCTTTCGCTTCATATAGTCGATTAATCTTCTTTAGCTTGCTAAGTGTTGTGTGGGTGAACCTGTGCTAATGTACCGCCCCATTCAAGACTAAATACATACTTGTGATTATACCCCTTGCAAACATCTGTAAGTACAAGAAAGTAATTAAGGTAGAAATCTAAGCACAGCTTTAAACTCTAAGACCCTTACGTCCCTTGTGCAATGGTTTCCTAACGGGGGTTCAGTCACTCCGGCAACCCCTACGATTAGTATCCAAATACACAATGCATTCCCCTAGGCCCATATAGGTGAAGTGTCATGTAGTCGACGTTCACATGACACCACTAGAAGAAGTACACCACAACTTAAATAACAATCTATTGAATCTTTCTCAACGCAACTCCACTACTAACAACAAGACTTCTCCCATGTCCTCAAGAACAAAATGAACTACTCACAAGACATCATATGGATCATGATCAGAGATGGAATAATGATGTATAACAATCTGAACATAAACAATAATTCAATGGTTCACTCAATAGCATCAACTACAAAGAGTAATCAACACCGGGAAAGTTTCCCCTATGAACTATGCAAGATTCAACTAAATTATTACAGCAATATGGAGATGGTGATGATGGTGCTGAAGGTGATGATGGTGGTGATGATGATGATGATGATGATCCCGATGAAGTCCAGCTTGATGGTGGTGTTGATGGCGACGATCTCCCCTCTCCTGGAAGGAATTCCCCTAGCAGAAATCTGTCTGTCGGAGAGATCTTTTTCTCTCGGTGTTTTCCGCCCTGCAGAGGCGGCGGAATCTTTCTGTGGTCGCTCTCCGAGTCTTAGGGTTTCGTGGGGATGATATACGCCAGAGGGGAGAGGCTGGAGTGGGCCAGGGCAGCCACACCACTCCCAGGCGCGGCCTAGGCCTGCTCGCACCATGGGGTGGTGTGGGCCCCCTGTGGCCCACCTCCACTCCATCTTCTGGCATCCTGAGTCTTCTGGAAAAATAGAATTTCCCGTATATTTTTCCAGATTTTCTGATCTTCGCAAATTTTTCATCCAAACAGCACCTTTTCCATCAGAATCCTGACTGCAACGGTCCATGCTCCAAAAGTCATCAACCATGCAAAAACAGATGAAATAACATAAGTATCACCTCTCAATATGAAATATATCAATGAATAATAGTGAATTAAGACATAGAATAGTGATGCAAAATGGACGTATCAGACCCCTTAGCTCCCCATGATTCTAGTGTTTAGATTATCTTGAGAGGCTGCTAGTGGTATAGCCAGTCCTTTTAGGGAGCTTGCCAGGGCATAACCATCTCATAGAGTCTTCAGGTGCCTACCAGAGTTATAGCTGGTGTTGGGGTTCGCAACATAGAAAACAAAAAAATTCCTACGATGGGAACTATACGCCAAGATCTATCTACTAGATACAAGCAACGGGTGGATATACATCCATTGAGAACTTACCCTCGAAGACAACAAAGCTTTGTTAACGAGTTGGAACTCGTGGATGATGTAGTCGTACACTTGCCGATCTCAAGATCGTGATGAAGTCCAGCAGGTCCGGCTCTAGCACGTCCATCAGATCCAGCTCCAGCAAGTCCAGCACCACCAAGTCCAACACCGCAAAGCAGCAGTGCATCCGTGATCGCACACATGTTCAGTACCCCGAACAACCTCCTTCACTCGCTCCAGCAAAGCAGCGGAAGCAGCAACTCCTTTCCAGATAAAGCCACCGGGAACATGTATCTCGCTAATCTGGGACCATGGGGAATAACTAGAGGGGGAGAGAGATCCTTCACGAGGAGGTGTAAGGAAGAAGGAGTGAGAGGGGGGCCTTTTATAGGAGGAGGGGAGGGTGTCCCTTCACCTCCCCCATTCATGTGGTGGTAACCCCCTCCACATTAAAATGCCCCTTCACATTCTCTTTTAAAGTCTCCACTTTAAATGCATTAAATTTCTCCAAATTTAATGCTCTCTCATTTACTAAAACTCTTTTATTAATTTTATTCAGAATTTTGTTAATTACTTTAATTAACAAACATTCACATAAAACCCCCTGCAACATTTCAATATTACATGCAGAACCAATTTCAGCAATTTCACCTGAAATAGTTTTGTGTCTATTGAAATAATTCTAGTGCTTTCTTAAATCTTTATCTGGAACATATTTGCTCCAAATGGTGTCGGTATCCCTTAAGTGTGTCACCCTATGGTTCACGAATAATGCAGACATGATCGAGACCCCTCTCCGATCAATAATCAGCAGCGGGACCTGGAGATCCGTACTGACTCCCACACATTCAACGATGACTCTTGTGATCATGTGAACCTTTAACGTCGTAACTAAATCCCTTTGTCTCGCGATATATTACATGTCCTAGATTTGATCATTGGCATCCAAATACCTAGTTTGATCTCGTTATCGACATGCACTCTTTTCTCGTTCCTGTGATATAACATTATAGTGATCACATCACTTGCTTGCAAGCTATTTCAATGTGATATCACTGAGAGGGCCCAGAGTATATCTATCCGTCATCGGGATGGAAAAATCCCACTCTTGATCCATGAGCCTCAACATAACACCTTCGTAGCACTGAACCCACCTTTATAGTCACCCTGTTATGGTGTGACGTTTGATGTTATCAAGATACTCTTCCGGTGTTAGCAATTAACATGATCTCATGGTCTAAGGACTAAGATGACTTTGTATGATGTTATAGCAATATAAACATAATGACTCTGATCGTAATTCTATACTTCGGATGAATGTTCATCACATCATTCTACCAATGTTGTGACCTTGTTATTAACAACATCCAATGTCCATGATCAGGAAACCTTGATCATTTTGTTAATCAACAAGCTAGTTTATATGAGAGGCAGTACTAGGAACTTTGTATTTTGTTTATTAAACACACATGTATTAACATTTCCAATTAATACAATTATAGCATACAAAATAAACATTTATCATAAACATGGAATAAGATAATAACCACTTTATTATTGCCTCTCGGGCATATTTCCTTCAGCTGGTCCTATATGGGGCTAAATAGAGGTGGGGCATGTCCTGGAGGGTCGTTTCTTCATACGGGGTCGCGAAGAAGGGCAGTGATTGGTTTGGATCAACTTCTGGGCCCCACATCAAGGAATTATGGATGGGAAAGTACACCTAGTTCTACAACAAAGATTTGGTCTCTTATGGGTAAAGAAACGCACCTCTTCAGAGTGTATAAAAGTGTGACATGTTACTCCCTATTCCGGTAAGGAGCTACGAACGCGGCAGGAAAAGAACTCCATGAAGTTCTAGTTAACCTGTGAAGGCTGATGTGCATAGTTTTTGATAATGAAATCAATATTTGAAGAAATGTTTACAAAAAATAGCATAGTACCAAGGAAGTATGGTCTGAGGTGGTAGTTAGAGCATCAAACTTCCCACCGTGCATAAAATGAACTTGCTGGGTAACGCTGTTACTCACCCTTTCCTTTGAACCGCTTGCTAGACTCTAAGAAGTAGAAGGATAAACATGTGTATGCTACTAAAGTCCAGAACGACATCTACTACAAAGAGCCGGACCTGTCCGGTGGAATCGAAGGGGTGGACTACGGGATACACTATGGAGCTGAAGACAACAAGTCAGCATACTCATCAAGCCAGAACTTAATTACCTAGGTTGAGCCGAGCAACACGAACCCTATAGAATAAGTTGTTGAGATCACATCTTTCTTATCGTTGTGTCTTTCATTCTACCGCTGAACTTATTAAATAAGTTGTATGGTTTGTAAGTTTGAATCTTTCAAAGATCTCAATCTTTCGGTATTGTAATAGTATGTGTATGTTTCTATTTTGGACCCGTAATGTTTCTGTTATACCACTCTGAGGGGTGTAATATTTGAGGAATGGTGTTCCATGAGTGTTATATCAACGACTATAGTATACTACAACATGTAGTGGTATGCTGGGTCACCGGAGCTAGTATCAGAGCAATTGCTTTGACCTTAGATTGGAAACCTAGTAAAGGGAATTATCTGTAGGAGTCTAGGAATAACGGTAAAGAGTTCTCTAGATTATATGATGAATATTCAATCTGGAATACTTCGTTATATATTTTAGTGCGATAATTCTTTATTATGATGCACTATTACTAATTATAAATATCTTGTATACATCTAGAATGGCACCAAGATTTCCTAAGCAGACTTGTACTGTGGTGGAGGATAGTCTTGATGGTTATCAGGGAGCGATGGCGGATCAGCTCCGAGAACTTTTGGGAGTTTTTGGGTGTGAAGCCAAGGTTCTAGTGAAGACTTTCGCATATTTTGAAGGTCAAATGATTGCCAAGTACCGAGTCAATATATGTTTACCTGAGAAGCTTAGACCAACCCCAGCCATGCCACATGGTGAAGGTCGTAGCCATACCCTTGCATTTAATGTTGCGATAGTGGAAGCACTCACCATTATTAGGGAGCACAAGGCTGAATTACTTACAGGGAGCACATACACTATGATTCCTCATGATTCCATGGACTCAGATTCAGCTGTGAATCATCTTCAGCTAGTCACAGAGCACCCAAGGTTAGCTTCTAAGTACATGGATCAATATCGGTTGTTAGTAGAGTCTTTCTACAATGCTCATCGTCTAATAGTGGAAGACAATGATAGCATGCTGGAGGATCTTACTAACCCTCAGAAGAGGGAGTTTTTGGCGGATAAGTTAGAAAAGGAAGTAGGAGGTGAAATTAGTCCACTATCCAAGGATATACCTATAGATCCAGTATCCTATACACCATATCCTTGCTCACCTATACCAGAACCCACCAGAGATCCGGATGATGGTACTAGTTATAAGGTACCACCTAATTCTCGGGGAACCGAAGATTCGGAACTTCCTATTGGAAATTCTGAAGGATGGGGAAGGGGATCCAGTTGGACCAAGATGTCAGAGGATGGTCCTGACGGTGAGGTCGGATAATCCAGTTGGATGGGTGAGAGAGACAATACTGCAAATGACAATGATATAGTGTTTGGAGATGGAGAAGACAAGGAGGAAGATCCTGAAGAAAGAGTGTTTGAGTCACCGGAACATTATCCTACTGTGGATAACATGCACTATCCAGTTATTGTTGAGGACTATCATACCTAGCAGAGTACTTAGGGGCACCGGAATGGGAATATTGTGTTGATTACGCTAAGGTCAGGATGCAGGAGACACTTGGAGAGGATAGTGAAGAGGATGTTTATGAAGACACCTCGGATGAGTATGAAGGTATGGAAGCACTTTAGCTGGATGATGTGTCAAGTCCAAATACTTCTGATACTAAGTACCATCCATCTAGGAGGCAAGTTGTCCCACAGACTGTGCGTCGAACTTCACGTCCACACGGTTGGACTCTGGGTATGTACGACGAGCGTCGCGATTTCTAGGGAGCGTGACCACTTGAGGTAAAGTGTCGTAAGTTGGGTAATGCATATTGTAGAGTTTGAGAGCTTGATGTAATTAAATAAGTGAGGTAGCGCTCACAGGGAGATGTGGCACTTGTATAATATGGGTTGTAATGTACTGTATCACCTATGTGAATGTAATGTATATTATGTGTGTTCATATTTGGTTCTTATTTGGATCTTGATTTCCATTGAGTGGCTAGTTCTGGGCATGAAGTTGAGCTCAGAAAGCATGGATGATGTAATTATGAGTTTCGCTTGATGTTATAGGACTAGGGGGCTTATGGAAACGAGTGTAGAGGATGAGGCTGAATAGCAGCGCATGGAGCGCAAAGCTAAGGGAAAGGCGGATGAAGGTGCCAGAATGCAGGCAGAATTACCACCACCACCAATGAGGCCATTGATGGAGCAGAATTTCATGCAATATGTGCAGATGATGCAAGAATCCCAGAACAAGTTTATGGAGGGGTTAATGGACTGAGTTGGACACCAAAGGGAACCTGAAGGTCGTGGTGTATGTCTTTCGGATTTCCAGAATGCAAGACCATTACCTTTTGCAACAACTCCACAACCAATGGATGCAGAAGATTGGTTGATGGATACGGAGAGAAAGCTCAAGACTGTAGGGTGCAATGAGGAGGAGAATTTAAGGTATGGAACATATCTTCTATTTGGACCTGCAGCATCTTGGTGGGAGAATCAGTTGGCGATGCAACCTCTAAGAAGGGAGTACACCTGGGAGGAGTTTAAGCAGAGATTCCGTGAATACCATGTTCCAGATAGTGTTATTGAGATGAAGCATAGGGAATTTGAAGAACTGCAGCAAGGCTACTCCAGTGTCATGAAGTACATCCAGGAGTTCAGTGATTTGTCTCGTTACGCTGCTAACGAGGTAAGCACGGAAGATAAAATGAAGAAGTGGTTCAAGCATGGACTGAATCCATTTGTGAAGATACAGTTGAGGATTGCCAACAAGACAACTTTCCAGTAGTTGCTAGATGCAGCTATCACTTTTTAGGATGATTACAAGAATGTCCAAGAGGATAGAAGGAAGAGGGCGAAGAAAGAAAATAAGAGAGTTCCAGCCAGTAATCCTAAACCTAATTTGGAGTTCAAAGGCCGAATAGGTCCTTTAACAATGGTAACAATCCCAATCGTGGTGCAACCACTACCGGGAGGAATGTCATTTGTCACAATTGTAAGCTTCTAGGGCACATTAGCAGGTATTGCCAGAAGTCAGGGATCATTGCTATGGGTGTGGTCAGAAAGGGCATATGAAACACGACTGTCCCAATAAACCACCCTGTGGTTGGTCCACATTAGGCGGTGGTCAAGCAAGAGGCAGAGGCGGACATCCTAATAGGGGCTGAAATTATATCAAGAATGACAATAGCAAGAGAGGCAAACCAACCAGAAAGCTAAATTGTGCAACCTTGGAGGAGGTGGATAACTCGAATGCAGCGGTGATAGGTACGATCAATATTCTCACAAACCCTGGAAAAGTTCTATTTGATACTGGTGCAACTACTTCATTCATATCTAAAAAAATTTGCGATAAGTTCAGGATTAGAAGGGCACCGTTAGAAAAACCTATGACCGTAGTTACCGCTGGAGGGATCATGGTAGTAAGAACTATTAAACTAAACCAAGTTATCTCAATATATGGTCAAACCTATTATGCGGATCTTTATGTGATTGCATTAAGGAGAATATCAGTAGTTTTTGGAATGGATTGGATGACTGAGCATGGAGCCCAGATCAATTGTGAAGGCAAGATTGTCTCAATAAGTACTTCAGGTGGAGGAAGATTGGTTTACCAAGCTGATAAGCACTCACATATAGAGGTACATGTACAACTAAACTCCATGAGTGAAGCCAAGTTGGAGGATATTCCTGTGGTAAATGAGTTTCGAGATGTATTTCCAGTAGAATTACCAGGAAAGCCACCTAATAGGGAGATAGAGTTCACTATTGACCTAATACCTGGTACAACATATATTGCTCAAGCACCATACAAGATGGGTCCTAAAGATTTGAAGGAGCTTAAAGAACAAATTGATGAGTTAGCTGGGAAAGGATTCATTCAGGAAAGTGTATCCCCATGGAGAACTCAAGTGATTTTTGTTGATAAAAGAGATGGAGGACGACGGATGTGTGGAGATTATAGAAATCTGAACAACGTCACCATAAAGAATAAGTATCCTTTGCCAAGAATTTAGGACTTATTTGATCAAGTCAAGGGAGTCGGAGTGTTTTCCAAGATGGATCTGAGACCAGGCTATCATCAAATAAAGATTGAGCCTGGGGATGTTACAAAAATAGCGTTTGCGTCAAGATATGGACATCATGAGTATTTGGTCGTACCTTTTGGGTTGACTAATGCACCAGCAATTTTCATGAATTTGATAAACAAGTTTTTCATGCCATATCTGGACAACTTCGTCATAGTATTTATTGATGATATTTTGATATACTCCAAGGATAAGGAGGAGCATGCTGATCATTTGAGGATAGCATTACAAATAATGAGAGAACACATGTTGTTTGCTAAGTTTAGTAAGTGTGAATTTTGGTTGGACAAGGTTGAATTCCTTGTTCATGTCATTAGTAAGGATAGTATTGTATCAATCCATCCAAGGTTCAATCAGTGTTGGATTGGAATGCATCAACCAATGTTAAACAAACTAGAGGTTTTCTAGGAATTGCATGTTACTATCAGAGATTAGTTGAAGGTTTCTCTAAGATAGTAGGACCAATGACCAAACTAATAAGGAAAGATACTCCTTTTGTGTGGGATGAAAAGTGTGAAGCCAGTTTTCAAGAATTGAAAACCAAATTGACTATAGCACCAGTCTTAGCCGTACCGGAAACTAGAAAAGATTACATAGTTTATTTTGATGCATCTAAGGAAGGATTAGGTTGTGTTCTAATGCAAGATCAGAAGGTAATTGCTTATGGTCTAGAAAACTCAAACCTCAAGGAGTCAACTACCCAACACATGATTTGGAATTAGCGGCAATAGTTTTGCTTTGAAGAGTTGGAGACATTTTATTTATGGAGCAAGGTGTGAACTATACACTGATCATAAAAGTCTCACATATTTCTTCACCCGGAAGGAACTAAACATGAGGCAGAAGAGATAGTTGGAGTTGATTAAGGATTATGACCTTACAATAAATTATACTCCGGGAAAGGCCAATGTAGTAGTAGATGCTTTAAGCCGTAAGAGCGCAGATGTTCAACCGACAAATTGTGAGCTACCAAAGGAGTTGCAAATGGATTTGGAAAGGTTAGAAATACAATTTCTAGGGACAGAGGTTCGTGTAGGATTAGGTACCATGAGGGTTATGGAAGAGCGAAGCAGTGGCCTTCGTCATGAGATGTATCGACATCAACTTGATGATCCATTCATGGCTGAAGAAATCTGAAGAATTCCGAAGGTCAAACCTCAAATTTTCACCTCGGAGATTATGGATCTTTATGGTTCCAAAATCTTCTTTACATACCAGATGTACCGTAGATTAGAGAGATAATACTCCAAGAAGCACATGAGACACCAGATTCAATTCATCCAGGAAGTACAAAGATGTACATGGATCTTAAAGAGCTATTTTGGTGGAATAATATGAAAAGAGACATTGCCAAGTATGTGTCTGAATGCCATACCTGCCAGAGAGTGAAGGAAGAACATCAAAGTCCAGCAGGACCACTATAACCACTAGAAATTCTAGAATGGAAATGGGAGGAAATTGGTATGGATTTCATTACAGGATTACCGATGACTCCAAAGAGGAAGGATATAATATGGATAATAGTTGATAGACTTACCAAAAGTGCACATTTCATTCCAGTGAACCAGAAGGATAATGCTGAGAAGATGGTAGAGGTATATGTCAAGGAGATTGTAAGTAAGCAAGGAGTACCAAAAAAGATTGTATCAGCTAGAGGGTATGTGTTTACTTCAGTATTTTGGAAGCAACTACATGAAGCACTTGGATCAAAATTTGATTTCAGCACAGCTTATCATCCATAGATTGGAGGTCAGATAGAAAGGAGCAACCAAATCTTGGAAGATATGTTGAGAGCTTGTGCTTTAGATTTTGGAGGTTCGTGGGAAGATCATCTACCTTTGGCAGAACTTTCTTACAACAATAGCTATCTGGGTAGTCCGAAGGCAGCACCATGTGAATTACTTTATGGTTGAAAATGAAGATCACCAATATGTTGGTATGAACCAGGCAGTAGCAAAGAGTTTGCACCTGATTATATTAAGGAAAAGCAAGATGTTATCGACATCATCAGGGATCAACTTAAGATAGCTCAAAGTTGTCAAAAGAGTTATGCAGATCAGATTCGAAGAGCATGGCATCCAGAAGTGGGAGATATGGTATATCTCAAGGTCAGCCCAATGAAAGGAGTTAAATGATTCGGAGTAAAAGGAAAATTAAGTCCAAGATATATCAGACCATTTAAGATACTGAGCCAGAATAGAAATACTACATATGCTTTAGAGTTACCAACTAGGCTAGTTCAAGTTCATAATGTTTTCTGTGTATCACAACTCTATAAGTGTATTAAAGCTCCTGATGATGCAATCACACATCAACAGATTGAATTACAGGCGGATTTGACTTATGTCAAGAAACCCTGTAAGATTTTGGAAGAGAACTGGAAAAGGTTAAGGAACAGAGCTATTAAGTACTACAAAGTATAGTGGGCACATCATCCTGAACGGGAAGCAACCTGGGAGAAATAGGATGACCTACGAGAATCCTATCCAGAACTATATATTCAGGTACACACCGGTAAAACTTTGGGACGAAGTTTAATTTAACGGGAAAGTCTGTAACATCCCAGCATTTAGGAACCAACAAAGGGTAGAAATAAAAGTTTGTGCATTTGCATGCATTCATCTGTAAAAACGGGGTAAATTTTTCGTCAAACAAAACCCTAGGGAGATCAGAGTTTCTTTCACTACTTTGAGTTAGGGTTTAGCTCTTAGGAGTGTTTGCTGCCAATTCGAACATGAACCTTAGGATATATTATGAATTTGGATGAATAGTTTGAATTCAATTTTGAAATTTGAATAATTTGAATTAGATTAGAGAATTAGAAGTAATAGTGTTTATTTGATTTCCAAAAGGATTTAGTTCGTATTATTTCTTGAATATTAAACAATTATAAAGCAATAAAGGAAATTGATACTAAAATAAATGTATAACTCAAATAGTTATTTCTGATTTCTTTCCTCTATTCCACAACTAACAAATGAATATAAAGGATTATGAAGAAAGTACTTTACTGAACAATATTGAAGGAAATAAAAGCTTTATTAATAATAGATACATATTACATTGTCTTTACAAAAGAGGGAAAAAAGATTCCAAATGGAAATAACAGACTAGTCCTAACTAAGCCTAGTCTAAATCTTCTTAATCTTCACCTGAACTTGTACCTACAAATAATATAGAAATAGAATAAAAATTGAGGGGTTAGTATTAATGTGCTCTCAGTTATTAACAGTGAAGTGTACTGTTTTCTAAACATCATTGAGCCTATTCTTTTTAAACAAGGGAAAAACTAGCAAGTGTAGCATCTGTTCATTTCATAGTATAAGCCTCAGTACAACCTCATTGGCAGATAGGGGCAAGTTTCACCAGGGATGGGAATAGTAAAAGGTGGAGGAGTTTAGAACAAGATTACTTGATCTCATCCACAGCCAAAGCAACAGTGAAGCTGCTCACATACCTAAATGCATGCATTGAGGTGTCGACAACAGGGAACAAGAGAGAGGTTTAAAACCTAGCAGCACAGTGCAAAGAAGGGCTTTGCTACCCATTCCACAGAGCCAAATACCAGTTTATCACAGCCTGCACAAGAACAATACAGGTTCTTGCAAACCACCCATAGATGTAACACCTCAAAAATGTTAAACCAGATTATCAAGCTCTAATCACCCAAGTTTAGGGTTAACAAAAACTTTCATTATTAAACTCTATATGAATGCATGAGTGACTTCCATTAATGCATGAATGCTTGCATTTGCCATGTTTGATTGCTATAAATGATAAGGATTAGTTTAAAGATGAATACCACATCATCTAGGTCATTTCCAAAAGAAAATCAAATATGAAGCATAACATCAAATGGTCATTTTGGCCAAAGTTAACCACTAGCCTACTTTGGGCACCACTAGTAAAAGATTTCCAACAGCAACAATTCTATCTCTTATCACCCCTTGCTAAACCAAGTGAAAATGAACCCAAGCAAACGTTACAAATTGACAGAAACTAATTTTAAATCTATTTAAGAGGTATTTCAAAATTGAACTAAGTGTAGGTACATAGATCATCATTTTTCAAAAACCACTCAAACCTCCACCACTTGGAAATCCCTAGCAACCAGAGATACTCAAGCATGTGACCAGCACACCCACCAAAAATCATTGAATAAATCAAAGGTTAAGCTCATGCGGCCATTTCGTCGAGCACTTAGCATAAAGAGTACAAACTCAACAACTATCTACTATTTTGAATCAACCTTGTGCTCATTCTTATACTGCAATCAACTCGGTAACTCACCCACGACCATTCCAGTACCAGCCCATGCAGCTAGCACCCCTCACTCACCCCCTGCGCCAGTGCCATGTCGTACCAGAGCATGTCCATGCCGGTCGACCATGGACACAACGCCACAGACCGCGCCGCCCTTCCCCATGATGTCTAGCTAATAGCCATGACCTCACCGCCCCTCTCTATCCACCCCTTGACCAACGGCAAGCAGTGGAGAAGCCAGGAGTGCTGCGCCCATTTATTCCTCTGCCATGCTGAGTGCACGATGGAGCGCCGATGTGAGATCCAGGCACATGGCTTAATAGGATTGATAGGATACCCATATCAATGAGTTGCAACTTCTTTTCCGGAAGCTCATTCGAAAAGAACTCTAAGGTTAAGCGTGCTTGGCCTAGAGCAATTCTATGATGGGTGACCGACCGGGAAGTGGGTACCGGGTGCGCACGAGTGAGGACAAAGTGCACAGAAAAGACTAGTGTTGGTCTATGGGGCCAGTCTAGATATCCTATTAAGCTACCAGGAGTGACACCCCCCGGGCCCAGGAGTGGACGGGGTGTTACAAAGTGGTATCAGAGCCGACCCTTGCGATTACATGGGTGTGTGCGGGTCAGTGGCGAGACATGTGGAGCATGGCGCGTGTGGCCCGGAGTGGACACGGCATGGCACATGTGCCGGCACTGGACGCACAGACGCGTGCCAAGAGGGAACATTCCTGGGGTGTGCTTGATCGATGAGGGCATCGATCTTCTAAAGGGTGGGTGTATGTGAGATCCAGGCACATGGCTTAATAGGATTGATAGGATACCCATATCAACAAATTGCAACTTCTTTTTCGGAAGCTCATTCGAAAAGAACTCTAAGGTTAAGCGTGCTAGGCCTAGAGCAATTCTATGATGGGTGACCGACCGGGAAGTGGGTACCGGGTGCGCACGGGTAAGGACAAAGTGCGCAAAAAAGACTAGTGTTGGTCTGTGGCGCCAGTCTAGATATCCTATTAAGCTACCAGGAGTGACACCCCCCGGGCCCAGGAGTGGACAGGGTGTTATAGCCGAAGCCACCTCGCGCAGCCACGCCACGCCTCGCACTCTCCGTGCGTACCCGCATCCGCCGTGTCACCAGCGACCTCCCAGACACGACCATTTGCCGCCACGCGCCCCGTGACCACCGTACTCGATGAAGAACACCACCGTACCCGAACAGAGCGCCGATGTTGCCCGACGGACTGAGACCGCCCCTTGCCGTGTCACTACGCGTGTGACGACCGCCACTGTCCACTGCGTCGACCCATGCCATCCGCCATGCCTTAAACGACCTGTAGTAGTGTCACCGATGAGCCCGAGCCATGTTGCACTGCCTCCATCGCCGGTGTATAAATAGGACCCTCCTCGGACCTCAAATGGCACACCATCTCACCCCACTCTCAGAAACACCACAGACCCTTCCCCGGAGCAAGCTGAGCACCACCTAGCCGAAATTTGGCTGGAGCCCGTGGCTGTAGTGAAGGAAGGGCGCCGTCGATTGGAGCCACCCCAGGAGCCGCCGCGACCACCAATCGACTCGCCATTGTCGACCAGCCGGTTTGCCCCCATCACCGAACCTAGCTGGAGCCCTGGTAAGCCCCCAGCGACCCTCGCCATCGAGCTAGGTTTAGAATCCCCAGCACCCTCTGCGACGTAGACGATGAATCTCAGCCTAGATATTGTTCTAATCGTACCGCTGAGAATTGTTGATACCGCTTCGGTTAGATAGAGTCGCTGACGCATGGGACCAGCTTGTCAGCAGCCCACTGCGCGCGCTCTGTGTAGTTGGGCCGGCCCAAGTTCTTTCCCGCGCAGAGCCCAGCGATTCAAATAGAATTTGTCTATTTAGTTTAAAACCCTATTCTATAGATATATTCAAAATTCAATTCAAAGAGATGTACTGAACCAAATTGCATGATTCCAATTTTGTTAGAAAGGTGTTGAAAATATCTACACACTCCCGTTGGATTCAATCCATTTGAAATTATATATCAACTATACTAAAAATAACAAGACAAAGACTCTTACCACTTCAAACATTTTTATAAAATCAACCATACATGCTTTGAGTTGATTCCAACTGTCAAAAATCACATATCCCATGCACTACATGGATATGTAACATAATTTGGTTTTACAAATATTTAACATGGACTAGTATTAAAAGGATGCTATATAGTCTTTTATAGTCACTTTAATGTTATTAAATAGTAATATTAAATCTTGTAATATATAATCACCCCTTTAAATCAATTTCTCAAGTATTGAAATTTGTGGTGATGACATGTGTCAACATGATTCCATATTTTAATTAGAGGATATTAAATCTTAAGTATTTTAATAAGTAGAAATTACTTTTCCAAAATAAGATCAATAAGAAAGTGTAAGTATTTCATGTGAGGCTTGAGATGATGCTAGCCATCTATCGTGAGTTCATGTGTGCTGAATAGAAGTAGTTAAGTATTGTTTGGTGATTATGTACATTGTGTGTATTTATAGACGCTAGTACCGACCTGGAATACAACGAGGAGGAACACTTCGACAAAGAGGAAGATAACTTCAACAACTGCACTACTCAAGGCAAGCTAAACTATGCAATCCATCCTATGCAAGCTAGCATATGCAAGATACATTATACATTCTACTGAGATTACAGCTTTACCAATTCCCAGTTTTACTTACAAGCTTTACTTTTCCTTTACCTTGATTTCTCAAGTAGTTAATTAATTGATGATTAGTGGAAAACTAGGATAGATGATATCAAGAGCATGAAGCTAGACTTGGATAATTATCCTTGATTAGCACCCCCTCAATAGTGATACACTCAATACTAGTGGCTAGTGCTAACTTGATCACTTTAGATGGGAACACTTGGTGAAAATGATTATGAAAACCTTGGAATGATGATTCATTCTATTGAAATGTTTTAACATGTGTTATGAAACACAATGGGTTGATGATGAAACTGAAGGAGGCATGATCATTGACTTTGATAACAACTGATGGTTGGGTTCGGATGTGATACCATTCCAATGTTACCATACACCCACAATACCTAAGTTGGGTAGGGATTAACTGGAAGTTTATATGTCTTAGTATGGGTTACCTCGCAGAAAGAGGTTGAGCTGAGGCTACCTCGGGAGTGTGAATGTCCACCTATGCAGTTCCCGGGATGGTAGTTGGCCATGGCTGGGAGGCCAAGCTCATAGGGGAGGTTCCTATACTAGGGTGTGTAATTGAAAGGTTAGGATTGATTATCCGCATACCAAGTATGATGATTCAGGGTTATCCCTGACGGATGTATCGAATTTTGTGGTGAAAGTGTACCACCTCTGTAGAGTGTCAAACTAGTCGAATAGCCGCGTCCGCGGTTATGGATAGTTGGAGTGGCCATACTGTTTCGTTGTTAGATGTTTTCAAAGTGACCTGTGACTTGAAAGATGACTTTGACTTGACCACAACAGAGGTGTGGACATGAAAACTAGGTTCCCACTTAAGTAATGTATAGAACTAAAATTAGGTCTTTACTCTTAAGTCCTTATGGAATAAACCTAGCTTTTTGCAAACATTCCTAGAGCTTAAGATTCCTACCAGTATTATCTTCCTTGTGTTAGTGATAGTTTGCGAGTACTTAAAGAGTACTCATGGCTTTGTACCTAGCTATTCCCATGGCCAGACTACAAGGAGGACTACCCGAAAGATGGACAGTAGGAGGTCTATGATAACTAGGATCATCTCCCATTGTCAGCATTGCCTGTGACCCTGAAGATGAAGCCCTACTACGTTTACTTTCCGCTGCTTTGATTATATTAAGACTGGATCATGAGATCCTCTATTTGTAAGACTATTATGGTTTGTAATGGATGATGTACTGTGGTACCAACTCTGTTATGTCCCACAAAAATGGTAATCCTGGGATTGCGATGTACGGCATAACGGGCATCTGGACTTAAAAATCCGGGTGTTGACAAGTTGTTATCAGAGCCATCCTGACCATAGGAGACCCTAGTTAGAATGGACGCTTGAAAAAGCTAGTTTCAAAACAAAAGAGGTGAGTATTCATGAAAACCTATTCTCACTCTTACCTTTGAGATTCTTTCAAAAAGAGATCACTTGTTCCTCAAAATTCTTGCAATTCTACCTAAAATTTGGCACCCTTGATCACTTCACTTACTCATTTTAATTGCTTATAGATGGAGGTTAAATATAGCAAGTTTTACCAGTTGGGCAATGGAGGGGAGCTGATCTTTGAGAGGGATTTGGACCAGCTCTTGGAGTATCTTGGACGCCGGCACCCGGAGTTCTTCGGGGCACATCTCAATGACCAATCTGGATGTGAGCTACAGTGGCTGATTGTTGCCGACCTGAGAGGCAACATGGAGCCACCGCTTTCGGAGAAGATTCAGTTCAGCTTGAGGCAGAACAACTGGTTAGATGAACTAGCCAGGGCAATGCAGGAGGCACTTGCTCGCTTGTGTGCACAGAACATCAACCAGCTCAACGGCACCCGTTTTGCCCACTATGCAAGACGTGACTCTATGGGACAACCTTTGGCCATGCCGTCACATCCAGAACGGAAGCACCATGTGGACCACATGGACTTCATGCTCAGAAGGAGTTCGGCAATGTGCGTGCCTACACCAACCAGAACCATGCTATTGCAGTCAAGAAGGATCAGACCCTCGCCATCCTCACCAAGGAGCACAAGTCACTCCGTCGCCAGCGCGATGAGAACGATCGCATCATTGCCCGTCTTCACCAGAAGGTGGCAACCCTGGAGCAGACCATCCACGACCAGGAGATCCAACTAGAGGAGAAGGAAGAGGAAGGTGAAGACCTCCGTGGGGATCCCTACTCTTACCTCAGTGATGATGATGACTACCTGGAGGACGTCCCCACGGAGTTCCACACTGATGAGGATGATGCTGACTTCATTGATGACGAGGAGCATGATAGTCTGATGACTAGTAGCCGCACCTGAGCACTATCGTAGGTGTGAGTTGTATCTGGTCCCATTGTATCGTAGCTTGCCAGAATGGTCCTCAAGACCATCTGGTTCAGTAGTTGTGGCGTGTGTTTGTATTGTGTGCTTGAATGAATGAATGAAATGGAGTTGTTAGTTTTCAAACCGTAGTCATGCTCAAAGTTTAAAGCTTTTTTAAACAAACCCATGAACCATAGAAATTTCCCTCTTGTCTCATTATCTATCTCAATCTTCAAATGACTCGCGATAACCTTGGAGGAAGTAGCTCATCTCAAGACCCAATGTTGCAGATTCTGCAAATGTTAGTTTCTGACCATGAAGCCGGTAGAGCTGAACGTCAAGCCAACTTAGCCACTCTTCAACAGATAGCCCAGATGGCTCACAATAATCAGGGCCATGGAAACCAAGATCACCATGGATCCAAACTCAAAAACTTCCAGAATACCAATCCTCCTATGTTTAGCAAGTCAGAAGAACCCTTGGATGCTGATGATTGGCTGCAAACCATGGAAAACAATTTAGAAGTCGCATGAGTTGATGCTAATGAGAAGGTATTGTTTGCCATCCACTACCTGTCAGGATATGCAAGGTCATGGTGGAACAGCACTCGTACAATGAACGGAGGTCATATGATGATGTGGGAGGAGTTCAAGCTCAAGTTCAGTAGGACCCATGTGCCCCCAGGCTTGATCAAGAGGATGAGGGATGAATTCAGGGATTTGAAGCAAGGAAGGATGACTCTGGTAGAGTACCGTGACAGATTCATGTATTTGGCTAGATATGCCCTTGATGAGATTGACACTGAAGCGAAGAAGAAGGAGAAATTCCTGAATGGACTACATGATGAGATACAGACCGTGCTAGTCAACATTCCCTTTGACGACCTTGAAACTTTAGTGGATTCCGCCATTCAGATGGAAAGAAAGATAAACCAAGCCAGTGAGAACCGCAAGCGTCGTATGATGCACCAACCTGGACCCCACCATACGCTAAAGTATCGCCCCAACCCGTCTGTAGGATACGCACCCAAAAACAACAGACCCCCAATGTCTCGTCCGAACTACCCCAATCGTGGTGGAGGAAACCCGAGGCTTGGAGGCCACCACAACAACAACAACCCTGGAAACCCCAATAACTTCAACCGTGCACCGCCGAGGTACAAAAACAACAACAACAACAATACTACCCCAAGGACTGGAAGCAATGTTGTGCCTGTCATAGGGAAAGACAACTCAATGATAACTTGTTTTGAGTGTGGAGTCACGGGTCACTACTCCAACGAGTGCCCCAAGAAGCTTGCAGCAGTCACCAATGTTACTACACCTGCCCAGCAGTAGCGCCATGTCTAGCCTAGAAAGAGATTTGCCCTAGGAAACTCGCACAACCGTACCGTCCGTCTTTTCCACACGAATGCTGAAGAAGCCCAGGAAGCGCCAATTGTCGTGCTATGTATGTTTTCTGTTAACTCAGTACTTGCAAGAGTGTTGTTTGATTCTGGAGCATCGCACTCGTTTGTTACAGAAGAATTAGCATGCACTAGTAAGATTCAACCAACAAATTTTAAGCATGTTATGATAGTTCAAATACCCGGTTCAACCACCAAATCTAGGAAAATTTGCAAGGCCATACCTATCACAATTCATGGGATAGATTTTTGTGCCAATCTAATAGTACTTGGAACCAAAGGTTTGGAGGTAGTACTAGGAATGGATTGGATGTCCAAAGATCAAGGATTGATCGACTGTGCCAAGAAAGCCATAACCATGACCAGTAGCAACAGAGTATCAGTAGAGCATGTATCTGAGACACTGCCCCGTTAATTCAAATGCAATAAGAGCTTAGTAAAAATCAACCATAGACCAAGTTAGAGTAGTCTGTGAATACCCCGATGTGTTCCCAGATGAATTGGCCGGTATGCCCCCAGATCGGGATATCGAGTTTATCATTGAACTGGTTCCTGGAACTGGACCCATAGCTCAGAGACCTTATAGTATGAACCCATCTGAATTAGTGGAGCTCAAGAAGCAACTTGATGACATGTTGGTAAAAGGTCTGATACAACCAAGTGCATCACCATGGAGATCACCTATTTTGTTTGTGGATAAGAAGGATGGTGCCAACCGTTTGTGTACGGATTATTGGAAGTTGAATGACGTCACCATCAAGAACAAGTACCCACTTCCAAAGATAGAAGATTTGTTTGACCAACTGACTGGTGCTAGAGTGTTTTCTAAGATTGATCTTAGAACTGGTTATCAACAATTGAAGATCCGTGCAAGGGATATTCCAAAGACTGTCTTCACCACCAGATATGGATTGTATGAGTACAATGTCATGTCTTTTGGATTAACCAATGCCCCCGCTTATTTCATGAACCTCATAAATAAGATTTTTATGAATTTTTTGGATAAATTTGTCGTTGGTTTTATCGATGACATTCTGATCTACTCCAAATCAGAAGAAGACCATGAACAACACCTAAGAACCATCCTTGAAACCCTTAGGGAGCATCCGTTGTATGCCAAATTTAGCAAAGGTGAGTTATGGTTAAAGGAAGTAGGATTCCTGGGACATATCTTGTCGACAGGAGGAGTTGTTGTCGATCCCGCCAAGATTAAGGATGTTGAAGAATGGAAAGCCCCAACCACTCAAACTGAAATCCGCACATTTCTTGGATTAGCCAGATATTACCGCAAGTTTTTTGAAGGATTTTCAAGCATCGCAAGCCCGATGACTCAGCTTTTGAAGAAAGACAAGAAGTTTGAATGGACGGAGAAATGTGAAGCAAGTTTTCAGGATCTCAAGAAGCGATTGATTTCAACCCCAATTTTGATTATGCCCGATATCAAGAAGCCTTTGATGTATATTGTGATGCATCCAAGATTGGTCTCGGATGTGTGTTGATGCAAGAAGGCAAAGTCATATCATATCTATCCAGACAACTGAAGCAACATGAACATAACTACCCTACCCATGACTTGGAAATGGCAGCCGTAGTTTTAGCTTTGAAGACATGACGTCATTACCTTATGGGTAACCGTTGTAAGATTTATTGGGATCACAAGAGTTTGAAGTAAATTTTCACCCAGAAGGAGCTGAATATGAGACAAAGGAGATGGATAGAGTTAATCAAGGATTGTGACCTTGACATTCACTATCACCCCAGCAAGGCCAATGTGGTAGCGGATGCTCTTAGTAGATTGCCATGTAGAATAAACACCATGATTAAAGAAGCCCAACCAAGTCTGCATGAGGAGATGGAGAATTTCAGAGTGGAGCTAATTAGTGAAGGATTTCTAGCCAGTATTGAACTTCAACCCACTTTGATCAGTCAGATAAAGGAAGCCCAGAAAGGAAATGCCAGTATTGAGGGAATTAAGCGTCGTATATGTATAGGGAAGGTACCCGGATTCACTGAAGATGAAGAAGGAGTTTTGTGGTATAAAGAATGTATCTGGGTGCCAGCAGATTTAGAGTTGAAGCAAGTCATTATGCAGGAAGCCCATGATACTCTGTATTCTATTCACCCGGGAGGAACCAAGATGTATCAGGATTTGAAGGAGCAATTTTGGTGGCACAAAATGAAGAGAGAAGTCGGAAGCTATATCGCCAAGTGTGACATCTGCTAGAGAGTCAAAACAGAATATCAGCGACCCACGGGACTTTCGCAAACATTACAAATTCTAGAATGGAAGTGGGATTCTGTTGGAATGGATTTCATCACCGGTCTGCCTACCTCTAGTAGGGGAAATGACCCTATTTGGGTCATAGTGGATAGATTGTATAAAGTAGCTCATTTCATACCTGTCAAGACCACTTATCAAAGCTCAAAGATAGCAGAATTGTATATTGCTAGAATAGTCAGTTTGCATGGAACCCCCAAGACCATTGTGTCAGATCGAGGAACCCAGTTTACCTCAAGAATCTGGAAGAAAGTCCAAGAAGGATTAGGAACCAAACTGAATTTCAGCATAGCTTATCACCCGTGAATCGATGGACAAACAGAAAGAGTAAACCAGATCTTACAAGATATACTTAGAGCTTGTGTGTTGGAATATGGATCTAAATGGGAAGCTTGTCTACCTTTCACAGAATTCTCATACAACAATAGTTATCAAGCCAGTTTGCAAATGGCCCCATTTGAGTTTCTATATGGAAGAAAGTGTCGTACCGCCTTGAATTGGTCACAAGTAGGAGAGAGTTAGATTTTTGGACCCGACATCCTACGGAAAGCCGAAGAGAAGGTTCACAAGATCCGTGAACACCTCAAGACCGCTCAATCCAGACATAAGAGTTATGCTGATAAAAGACATCGAGACCTAACCTTCAATATCGGAGATTTCGTGTATCTCAAAGTATCCCCTTTGAAAGGAATGCAACATTTTCAACTGAAAGGGAAGCTTGCCCCAAGATATATTGGACCCTTCAAAATATTAAATCGTCAAGGAGAAGTATCCTATCAACTAGAACTGCCTGAGGAGATGTCAGTCGTGCATAATGTGTTCCATATCTCGTTACTTCGCAAATGCCTAGAAGTTCCGGAGAAGACCGAAGTTCTCAAGAACATCGACCATAGAGCCGTGGATATCAACAAGGATTTAACCTATCGTGAAGTACCCATCCGTATTTTGGAAGAAGCCTTCAGAACCACCCGGACCAAGAGTATCCAGTTTCTCAAAATCCAGTGGAGTAACCATACCGAAGAAGAAGCTACTTGGGAGCGAGAAGATTATATTAGGACCGAGTTTCCCAATCTCTTTAGTTCCTAGTTTTTTTCTGGAATCTCGGGACGAGGTTTTGATTAAGGAGGGAAGGTTTGTAACACCTCAAAAATGTTAAACCAGATTATCAAGCTCTAATCACCCAAGTTTAGGGTTAACAAAAACTTTCATTATTAAACTCTATATGAATGCATGAGTGACTTCCATTAATGCATGAATGCTTGCATTTGCCATGTTTTTTTGCTATAAATGAAAAGGATTAGTTTAAAGATGAATACCACATCGTCTAGGTCATTTCGAAAAAAAAATCAAATAAAAATAAAATCAAATATGAAGCATAAGATCAAATGGTCATTTTGGCCAAAGTTAACCACTAGCCTACTTTGGGTACCACTAGTAAAAGATTTCCAACAGCAACAATTCTATGTCCTATCACCCCTTGCTAGACCAAGTGAAAATGAACCCAAGAAAACTTTACAAACTGACAGAAACTAATTTTTAATCTATTTAAGAGGCATTTCAAAATTGAACTAAGTGTAGGTACATAGATCAAAAAACCACTCCAACCTCTACCACTTGGAAATCCTAGACCAGAGATACTCAAGCATGTGACCAGCACACCCACCAAAAATCATTGAATAAATCAAAGGTTAAGCTCATGCGGCCATTTCGTCGAGCACTTAGCAGACAGAGTATAATCTCAATAACTATCTACTATTATGAATCAACCTTGTGCTCATTATTGTACTGTAATCAACTCAGTAACTCACTCACGACCATCGTCAGTACCAGCCGTGTAGTTAGCACCCCTCACTCACCCCCTGCGCTAGTGCCATGTCGTACCCGAGCATGTCCATACCGGTCGACCATGGACACGATGCCATAGACCGCGCCGCCCTCGCCCACGATGTCTAGCTAATAGCCATGACCTCACCGCCCCTCTCTGTCCACCCCTTGACCAACAGCGAGCACTGGAGAAGCTAGCAGCACCGTGCCCATTTATTCCTCTGCCATGCCGAGAGCACGACAGAGCACTGAAGCCTCCTCGCGCAGCCACGCCGCACATCGCTCTCTCCGCATGTACCCGCACCCGCCGCGTCACCAGCCACCTCCCAGGCATGACCATTCTCCACTTCGCGCCCCGTGACCACAGTACTCGATGACGAACACCGTCGTACCCAAAAAGAGAGCTGGCGTCCCCCGACCGACTGAGACCGCCCCTTGCCGCACCACTACGCGTGTGACGACCGCCACAGTCCACCGTGTCGACCCATGCCATCCGCCATGCCTATCGCGACATGTACCAGCGTCACTGATGAGCCCGAGCCATGCCGCACTGCCTCCATCACCAGTGTATAAATAGGACCCTCCTCAGACCTCAAATGGCACACCATCTCACTCCCCTCTCTCTCTGAAACACCCCAAACCCTTCCCCGGAGCAAGGCGAGCACCACTTCGCCGGAATTTGGCAGGAGCCCGCCACTGTAGTGAAGGAAGGGTGTCGTCGATTGGAGCCACCCCAGGAGCCGCCGCAACCACCAATCGACTAGCCGTCATCGACCAGCCCGTTCACCCCCATTGCTAGACCTAGATAGAGCCATGGTAAGCCCCTAGCGATCCTCGCCATCGAGCTAGATTTAGAATCCCAGTGCCCTCTGCGACGTACACGATGAACCTCAGCCGTAGATCTTGTTCTAATCGTAGCGCTGAGAATTGTTGATAACGCTTCGGTTAGATAGAGCCGCTAACATGTGGGACCAGCTTGGCAGCAGCCCGCTGCACGCACACTGTGCAGTTGGGCCGGCCCAAGTTCTTTCCCGCGCAGAGCCCAGCGATTCAAATAGAATTTGTCTATTTAGTTTAAAACCCTATTCTATAGCTATATTCAAAATTCAATTCCAAGAGATGTACTGAACCAAATTGCATGATTACAATTTTGTTAGAAAGGTGTTGAAAATATCTACACACTCCCGTTGGATTCAAACCATTTGAAATTATAGATCAACTATACTAAAAATAACAAGACAGAGACTCTTACCACTTCAAACATTTTTTAAAAATCAACCATAAATGCTTTTGAGTTGATTCCAACTCTCACAAATCACATTTGCCATGCTCTACATGAATTTCTTAAATTTTTTGGTTTTACAGATATTAAACATGGACTAGTATTAAAAGGATGCTATATAGGCTTTTCTAGTCACCTTAATATTATTAAATAGTAATATTAAATCTTATAATATATAATCACCCCTTTAAATCACTTTATAAAGTATTGAAATATGTGGTGATGACATGTGTAACATGGTCCCATATTTTAATTAGAGGATATTAAATCTTAACTATTCTAATGAGTAGAAATTACTTTTCCAAAATAAGATCAATAAGAAAGTGTAAGTATTTCATGTGAGGCTTGAGATAATGCTAGACCATATATTGTGAGTTCATGTGTGCTGAATAAAAGTAGTTAAGTACTGTTTGGTGATTGTGTACATTGTGTGTATTTATAGACGCTAGTACTGACCTGGGATATGACGAGGAGGAATACTTCGACGAAGAGGAAGAGAACTTCAACAACTACACTACTCAAGGAAAAAGCTAAACTATGCAAGCCATCCTATGCAAGCTAGCCATATGCAAGCTAGCATATGCAAGATACATTATACATTCTACTGAGATTACAGCTTTACCAATTCCTAGTTTTACTTACAAGCTTTACTTTTCCTTTACCTTGATTTCTCAAGTAGTTAATTAATTGATGATTAGTGGAAAACTAGGATAGATGATATCAAGAGGTTGAAACTAGACTTGGATAATTACCCTTGATTAGCACCCCCTCAATAGTGATACAGTCAATACTAGTGGCTAGTGCTAAACTAAAACTTGATCACTTTAGATGGGAACACTTGGTGAAAATGATTATGAAAACCTTGGAATGATGATTCATTCTATTGAAATGTGTTAACATGTGTTATGAAACACAATGGGTTGATGATGAAACTGAAGGAGGCATGAGCCTTGACTATGATAAAACTGATGGTTAGGTTCGGATGCGATACCATTCCAATGTTACCGTACAACCACAATACCTGAGTTAGGTAGGGCTTAACTGGAAGTTTATATGTCTTAGTATGGGTTCCCTCGCGAAAGATGTTGAGATGAGGCTACCTCGAGAGTGTGAATGTCCACCTATGCAGTTCCCGAGATGGCAGTTGGCCATGGCTGGGAGGCCAAGCTCATAGGGGAGGTGCCTATACTAGGGTGTGTAATTGAAAGGGTAGGATTGATTATCCACATACCAAGTATGATGATTCAGGGTTATCCCTAACGGATGTATAGAATTTTGTGGTGAAAGTGTACCACCTCTGTAGAGTGTCAAACTATGTGTCTGTGCTTGTGGACAGTTGGAGTGGCCATACTGTTCCGTTGTCGTATGTTTTCAAAATGACTTGTGACTTGAAAGATGACTTTGACTTGACCACAACAGAGTTGTGGACATGAAAACTAGGTTCCTACTTAAGTAATGTAGAGAACTAAAATTACGTCTTTACTCTTAAGTCCTTATGGAATAAACCTGGCTTTTTGCAAAGAAGCCTAGAGCTTAAGATTCCTACCAGTATTATCTTACTTCTGTTAGTTATAGTTTGCAAGTACTTAAAGAGTACTCATGGCTTTGTCCCTGTATATTCCCATGGCCAGATACGAGGAGGACTACCCGGAAGATGGACAGCGGGAGGTCTATGATAACTAGGATCATCTCCCATTGTCAGCATTGCCTGTGACCCTGAAGTTGGAGCCCTACTACATTTACTTTCTGCCGCTTTGATTGTATTAAGATTGGATCATGAGATCCTCTATTTGTAAGACTACTATAGTTTGTAATGGATGATGTACTGTGGTACCAACTCTGTTATGTCTTGCAAATATGGTAACCCTGGGATTGCGATGTACCGCATAACAGGCATCTGGACTTAAAAATTTGGGTGTTGACAATAGAACATTCACTTTTCAACACAGCAAACCTAGGAATGAACCAGCCAAGATGGTAACCTGGAGAGAGGGTGGATTGAGGTGGACAACAAGGCTGCAAAGGAGCGGAAGCACCAGGTGGAGCAAGATTAGGCCAAAGAGAAGGCAGCAGCAACCAGCACTAGGATACAAGGGTATAACCCAACCCTTTTTAATCACAAAGTTAATCATGGCATATCCATATATGCAATCATATAGATCTAATAAGCATTGAGCCATCAAGGAATCAAGTGGTTTCCACTTGAGCATGGTCTCAGACCAATATCACAGACTATGGGATCTAGTTTTAACTAGATTAATACACATAACCACTGCTGGTACAGGGCACATCCCAAACTAGGTAGCACCTCTGTACCAACAGAGCTACCATTTCTTGAGAGTAAAGCCTAGCACCACTCTTAAAAACATTTAATCATTTTACTAAATGAGTTAGGAATCATCTATAGAAGAATTGCAATATATATCATAAGGCAGAGCCTTTGATCATAAAAGTTTTACACTGAAAACATCAGCTTAAGAAATATCATCTAACCGTAAAGCACCATCACTCAATAGGAGTGAAGCTCACAATAATAGCCACAGAGTTAGCCATACTAACATAATCATGTTCAACAGCCCGTTCTCTAAAAATGAACAGGATAACACCAACAAGTTCAGTATAGTAAACACTGACGGACTAATCAAGTCATACTCAATAGTGGGTGTAACAAGCACCACTAATAGACTATTATCCAGGAGAGTAACACAATTAACTGAACATCACTGCAAGGGGGCCACAACCAAGGTTTGGAGATGAACCCTAGCAGACGGTAGTCATAGTAGTCACACATGGCATACTAGAGCATATAGAGGAGCACAGAGGGGAGCACAGCAAACTTAATCAAGGTCCTCGCAAGAAGATTTAAGAGGAAGCAGAGGAGTGGCCGACGATGGAGAAGAAGCGGTGGCACGGGGAGCACCCCAAAGGAGTGTTGCAACCCGTGTCTGCAGCGTGTTGGAAGCGACCGGAGAGGAAGAGGAACGCACTACGAGCAGCCCAGATGCGTCAACGAAGAAGCACAGAGGCGGCCAGCCCTAACCCTAGCCTCGGGAAGGGGTCAGCGCGGCCAAGAGAGGGAACCACCGACGAATCGACTTGGACATCATTGTGCAACGACGTCGACTTGGTCGTCCTGCACCGCGGCGGCAGGACTGGGCCAGAATCATGCGCGGCAGCATCGAGCGCTAGAGAGAGTCGCGCGAGAGTTATAGGGGTGAGGAACAGAGAGTACGCGTGGGGGTACTGGGCTGGTGGGCTGCCTAGTACAGCCCAGGTGGTCATTGACCAGACCAATTGGGCCAAGATAGCTCAGTGGGTCGGGCCCATGTCTGAAAAGACTTATCTAAAAAAATCTTTACAAATATGCCCCTAAAACAAAATCAGCTCTAAAAAATAAATAAATTTCCTAAAATATAAATGATATATCTATAAACTCATAAAAATATCGTCTACCCAATAAAATAATAGATAGTAATTTTAAGTAACTAAATCTAGGTCTATTATAATTATTGTATTTATTCCTTTTGGAATTTTATAAAAATAAATAAAATACTTAAAATTGAATAATGTTCACTTTTAAGATCCTAAATGGATTTTCTATGATAGAAAAATACCAAATTGTATTTTTCAAAAGTAAATTAAGTTTGTTAAAAAGTAAAAAGTCACAAGGCAAGTTCATCACTTGCTCATGTCCTTTGAGTGTCTTTATGAAAGTATTTGAAAATTGTGTGTTATCACCTATGTTCTAAAGGAGACTAAAAACTAAGTATTTTCCCAAACAAATGAAATGATATTATCATCCTAAGTGATTATAAATACTATGGGTGACAACAGAATATAGGATTCCGCTTGCTGAACAATTAGGACTTAACAACCCCTGACATCAGTGATTCTAGCACCGTATAATACGCGTTAACCATAATATTTGGAATGGGATGGAGAAGTCAGCTAGATCTTCTTCCTTTCACATGGACGGATGACCTAATCATGAGGCTGTGGATTCTCGCGGAGAACCAAGAACATGGGTGGGACCCCTTAGCTCCCCATGATTCTAGTGTCTAGATTATCTTGAGAGGCTGCTAGTGGTATAGCCGGTCCTTTTAGGGAGCTTCCAGGGCATAACCATCTCATAGAGTCTTCAGGTGCCTACCAAAGTTATAGCTGGTCCTATATGGTGCTTAACAGAGGTGGGGCATGTCCTGGAGGGTTGTGTCTTCATGCAGGGTCGCGGAGAAGGGCAGTGAATGACTTGGATCAACTTATGGGCCCCACATCAAGGAATTGTGGACGGGAAAGTACGCCCGGTTCTGCAACAAAGATTTGGTCTCTTATGGGTAAAGCAACGTACCTCTGTAGAGTGTATAAAAGTGTGACATGTTACTCCCTGTTCTGGGAAGGAGCTACGAACGTGGCAGGAAAGGAACTCCATGAAGTTCAGCTTAACCTGTGAAGGCTGATGGGCATAGTTTTTGATAATAAAATCAATCTTTGAAGAAATGTTTACAAAAACTGCATAGTACCAAGGACTTATGGTCTGAGGTGGTAGTTAGACCATAAAACTTCCCACCATGCATATAATGAACTTGCTGGGTAACGCTGTTACTCACCCTTTCCTTTGAACCCCTTGCTAGACTTTGAGGAGCAGAAGGATAACCAGGTGTATGCTACTGAAGTCCAGAACAACGTCTAGTACGAAGAGATGGACCTGTCCGGTGAAATCGAAGGGGTGGACTACGAGATACACTATGGAGCTGAAGACAACAAGTCAGAGTAGTTGTCAGGCCGGAACTTAGTTACCTAGGTTGAGCCAAGCAGCACGAACCCTATAGAATAAGTTGTTGAGCTCACGTCTTTCTTATCATTGTGTATTTCGTTCTTCCGATGAACTTATTAAATACGTAGTATTGTTTGTAAATTTGAATCTTTCAAAGATGTCGATCTTTTGCTATTTTAATAATATGTGTATGTTTGTATTTTGGACCCGCAATGTTTCTGTTGTACCATTCTGAGGGATGTAATATTTGCGGAATGGTGTTTTGTGAGTGTTATGTCAACGACTATAGTATACTACAATATGCAGTGGTGTGCTGGGTCACTGCACTCGTGCCCAAGACAAAATCCTACTAGATAAGGTTAACTCACTCCTCTCCTCGTGTGACTTTGATGCACCCTTGAATGGCTTGCTACTTCATGCCTCTATGCTATGCATCCTTAGGTATGAGCCCCAAATCATTGCCAAGCTACAAAGGAAGAAGTAGCTGGAGGAGATTGAAGTCTCTAGACTGCAAACCTGGGAGTCTCCGGCCTGCACCCTGGAGTCTCTAGACAATGTCTCCGGCCCCAATCGCTGGACAAATTCAAAGAAGCTCCAGCAGACACATTAGAGTCCACCCCAGAAACCAGACCGGAGTCTCTGGCCACACAGGAGTCTTTGGCCCTCACAACTCGGAGTCTCCAGCCTAAGGCTCGCTAGGCATGTTAAGGCCTTTTAGGCCTAGCCCATATAATCCCCAATTTCGTCCGAAACTTCCTATTTATTGCCTAAAATACCATTCTTAGTTGTTGGCCTATATATAGACCACCTTCTCCTTATTGTAATCCTAGACTTAGATAATTTAATTAGAAGAAACCCCTATGTGGATCTGTCTAATTTGAGTCTCATGCTCCTTGACAAGGAGCACCAATTATCACCCAACATCTTGCACTTTGTCATCATGCATTCAAGTTGTACAATGCCTTGGAGTCGGTGTCCCTTCTCCAAGTTATCAATATCTCGCCAAGCCTCCCGCTCACTGTGCCAGTTAGAGATAGTGTGTCTTGCCCATCACTGATCCTAGGGATTGTTCTGGACTAGTAGCCTCCAGCGTGAGTGTTGGGGATATACTTTTCGGGTATCGGCATTGTGCCTCACTGACCAGGGTGGCCCACTTCGTGTTAGAGCTTTGCTTCACGGACGGCCTAGTCAGGGAGAAGAGATGGAGTCCAGTCTGGCTACGGGAAGGCCCAAAAGACTTACTAACATAGGCCCATAGTGTTACTTGTAGTCCAAGATGTACTCTGTAACCGACTCTTAGTCGTAGCTAGATAGATCTCTCGTGTCAACCCTAGGCCGGATATCTATATAAGCTGTCCTAGGGAGAGCCTTTAGGGCACCCTCACAATAGTCTACAATCTCAACTCGCACAGGAGAAACCCTTGTAACCCATATTCCGGCTCTGCCGTATTACTGGATTGCTAGCAGGAGTAGGATCCGTCCAAATCCGGCGGATTCGAACCTGGGTAAACTTGTGTGCTCACCGTCCCAGAACACCGTACATCTCACACCCCTCTCTTCCACACACCCCAAGGACCCCCTCATGGCGTACTTGTCATCAATCCGATGACAGTTGGCACCCACCGTGGGGCAAGTGAGCTTCGGATCGGCGTTTCGAGCGGAATCTGCAAGAATCGAAATCAGCGAGACTATCACCGTCGGTCGCATCCTCTATGCCAGTGATGTCCCTCTCATCGTTCTCGACGAGACCTGGATTCCGGCTAGGGAAGCCGTGACCGCCTACACCATCATGTCTTTCGGCGAGATCGATGTGTACATCGGATTCGCTGAACCTGCCCCACCCACCCCCAGCAGTGATGATAGAGGCAGAAGAAATTTCTGGGTCCCCTTTGTCCGCGGAGGCGACAGAGTTATGGATCCGAGAAAACCCTAATCCCACCCAGCCTGCAACCATTGCAGAGACAGTGGAGAAGGCCGAACCTGAAGCAGATCTTGCGGTTCAAGTCGAATCTGGAGTGGATATTCCTAGCGAGGCAAAATCCCAAATCGGTCCACCCGCCGAGGTCAAAGTCCAGGAGGGGCACAACAACAACCTTGGTTCCGGCTCTACCAACACCAGAACAGACCAACCCTTCCTGAGGTATACGTTGAGGCGCATGATGCTGCAAGGCGCAAACGTGGATGAGGTTCTCGAAACCGTCAGGATCTTCGAGGAAGCCCACAAGGAGAGCCGCAACTACCTCAGGACCCACACATCTCACTTCATCGGATATGTTGGATCCGGATCCAGCTCTGCCGATGTTGGAGACAACGCTGACTCAGTACGAGAGGAGATTGGAACAAACACCGACTTACCCACATCCTCGGATGACTCGATGACGTCGGCAGATTTCCGAAAGTTCTCAGTGGAATATGAAGAGGAGTACAACTCCAAAGCTGCAAAAGAAGGAGAAGCCATGGATGAAGGATCCGGAGAAAACTCTCCCAAAGCGCAGGATGACATGGACATCAGAGATAATCCCGATGTCTAGATGTCCGAAAGTACCGATCAGAGCTTGACTCCGGGAAATGGACCCAAAGCCGTCTTTTCTACCGTTGATGCCAAGAAGGCAAAGAAGAAGAACAAAAAGAACAAGACCCTGGCAAAAGAACTTCCAACAGAGGAGGTGATTGCCGAGGAATACGAGGAAGACTCGGATGGAGCACTCATCCTAGACGAGCCCAAAGAAGAGTCGGTGGATGGACACGTGGTCACCGTAGGTGCCCGTAACCTCATCGGCGCTTCATTAACCACACCTATCCCTACTGCTTCAGAACTTACTACTGCAGAATTGGAAGAAAGGGCCCAAGCCCTAGAGGCGCGTCGCCAAGTACTCATGGATGAAGCCAACAACATCGAGGAAGAGAAGAAGCGCATGGCCAAGATAGAGAAGCTCATCTCTCTACAACAACAGAAGAACCAGAAACGACACACACGTGACAATCAATTTCCGGAAGTACGCAAAGTTCTCTTTGAGCGAGATCCGGGGATGCCTCGGCTTGACAGTAACGGAGATCTAGTGTATCCAACTCTAGTGCAAAACACTTCTGCAGCCCGAGATATCTTGGCGAAGAACCGAGGCTCGGAAGAGGTTCGATTGGGCATTAAGCTACTCACCAAGGGTCTGGAGCAACAGAAGGTCGCGAAATCCGGAAGCGGAAAAATTGGTCTCTCAATCAGACCAATGTCGCACGGATCCGGCCTGGAATGACATAAGACCTGGAATGCCATCAATCCAGCACTATGACGGTGTATCTCGGCCAGATACTTGGCTCTAGGATTTCTTCCAAGCTTGCTGCATTGCCAAAGGCGGAAACAGCCTAGTCACGACCCGGTATCTCCCACTTATGTTGCGAAAGACAACATGGTCATGGCTCAATGAACTTCCGGAGAACACCATCCACAACTGGTATGACATGCAAAGCGCGTTCTTTTGGAATTTCGAAGGCACATATCGGAGGCCCTGTACGGTAGGAGACCTACAGTATTGCACCAGAAAGCTAGAGAAACTTGCCGAGATTACCTCGGACGATGGATCGATACTAAGAACTCCTGTGAAGGAGTAAATGATCAAACTACAATTGAAGCTTTCATTGTAGGACTCCCAATTGGTTTACTACGTCATCACTTGAAGTGTGACAAGGTCACTGATTTGGGAGAGATGATAGAAATAGCGAGCAAGTATGCAGATGCTGACGACGATGCAGAGGGATTACTTAACGCCCTAGTTGTGCCACAGTCGGCAAAACAACCAAAGCAGCAAGCTCAGAAGCGCAAGAATACCTCGGAAGAAAAACCTAACGCAGAATGGCAGTGGTCACTGCTACTTTCAGGTGTGGAGGACGAGGAGGACGCAACGGTGGCCGCGGACGTGGTCGTGGGACATCAAGAGTCCAGGGTAGAGGAGACCAGCAACCTGGAAAAACCTACTCCTGGGCCAACATTGCCAATAACCAATGTGTGCATCACTTAGATGCCAATGGGGGCTTGTCTCACAGAAACGCCGAGTGTCGTTTTAATGACGACATCAAGAAAGACGATACTACTGGCTACAAGATTAAGCAGAAGAAGGGAAATAAGAATCCCGAAAAAGACAAAGAGACCAAGGAAGATTCCGACATGGAGGAAGCTGATCCTTCAAATCCCAAGCCGGAGGGGAAGAAAAACTTCCCAACAAAGAAAGACACTTACGTCACCTTCCTCGGATCTCAACCAGCTAAGGTCAAGAAAGCAGTTCTGCATGAGCTCAATGCAACAGTTTTGGCTGTCCCCCAATTCCTGGACTAATCAGAAGTGGCAATACTTTTGACCGGGCTGATCATCCGCCTAAGTTGCACATGCGAGGAAAATACGCCTTAGTCGTCAATCCACTTATTGATGGCTATGGTTTATCCAAGACTCTCATGGATGGCGGCAGCAACATTAACAGCATGTATGTCAAAACTCTACGCCGGATGTGAATCTCGGAGACCCAGCTGAATTACAGCTTTGTGATCTTTCACGGAGTTGTCCCAGGAAGACAAGCAAATTCCCTGAGAGAAATCACTTTGGATGTTACCTTTGGAACTCCAAAGAACTATTGGACGGAAGCACTTTCCTTCGAAGTGGTCCCGTTCAAGAGCGCGTACCACGCTATATTCGGACATCTGGCTTACTAGGCTTTTATGGCTCGTCCGTGTTACATTTACAATATGATGAAAATTCCAGGTCCCAACGGCGTGATCACCATTAGGGGAGACCCAAAGAAGGCGCGAGAGTGCAAGGACAGAAATGTCGCCTTTGCTGAAGCAGTGCCACATGCCCAGGAGTACCAGGAGATCAAGAAGACCATTGATCCGTCCGAGATGCCCGCGACAAAGAAGGAGGTGACAAAGCCAAATCCGGAGTTCAAGGCATCGGAAGAGACGAAGAAGACGCCGTTGAAGGATGATGACCCCTCCAAGGTGACCCAGATAGGCGTAGGCCTAGATAGCGCATAGGAAAGCGTGCTCGTCAAGTTCCTCCAAGCAAATCAAGATATATTCGCATGGCAGCCATCTGACATGACCAGAGTACCTAGGGAACTTGACGAGCACTCTCTAAATGTACACCCGAATGCTAAACCCATCACATAGTCCTTACGACATTTCGGCAATGAAAAGCGTAAGGAAATAGCTAAGCCTGGCTTTAGTTAGCCGGATTCATAGAAGAGGTCATCCACACTGAGTGGTCGGCCAATCCTGTAATGGTCCCTAAAAAGGACACCATTGATTTAAGGATGTGTGTTGATTATACTGCCTTGAACAAGGCTTGTCCCAAAGATCCGTTCGCTCTGCCTAGGATTGATCAAGTTATCAATTCTACGGCAGGCTTGGAACTCCAATGTTTTCTCGACGCATATTCCGGTTGTCACCAAATTCGGATGAAGGAATCTGACAAAGTCAAAACTTCATTCATAACCCCCTTCGGAACCTTCTGTTTCGTTAAGATGCCCCTTGGGCTCAAGAACGCAGGAGCTACGTATCAGCGCACTATGCAGCGTTGCCTCCATGACCAAATCGGACGCAATGTACATGCATATGTGGACGACATTGCGTTGATGTCCAAAAAGAAGGAAACCTTAATTTCCGACTTGGAGGAAACGTTCGCTAATCTACGAAAATACAACATAATGCTTAACTCAAAGAAATGTTCTTTGGAATACCAGCCGGAAAATTGTTAGGTTTTATCGTGTCTCAAAGAGGCATAGAGGTAAACCGGGACAAGATTAAGGCTATACTCAATATTTCCAGGCCAACTCGCCTAAAGGACGTTCAAAGACTAACTGGTTGCATTGCTGTAGTCAGTCCATTTGTAAGCCGGCTCGGTGAAAGAGCCGCACCACTATACAAGCTCCTGAAAAAGACCAAAAAGTTTGTTTGGACCGACGAAGCTGAAGCTGCACTACAAGACCTGAAAGAACTACTCTCATCTGCTCCCATCCTTGCAGCACTGGAACCACATGAACTGATGTTGCTCTATCTCGCAGCGACAAACAGGGTCGTCAATATCGTCATGGTGGTGGAGAGACCAGAGGAAAGTTAGGAACACCTGGTGCAGCGTCCAACTTACTATCTCAGCGGGGTCTTAACTGAATCAAAGCAGCGGTATCCGCACTATCAAAAGCTGGCTTATGGTGTGTTCTTAGCATCTCGTAAGTTATGAAATTATTTTCAGGAACATCCAATTACCGTGGTGAGCACAGCTCCCATGAGAGACATAATCAACAACAGTGATGCCACAAGACGCGTCGCCAAATGGGGCATAGAGCTTTCAGCTTTCGACCTTGAGTACAAACCTCGTACAACAATCAAATCCCAAATCCTCTCTGACTTTATCACTGATTGGACAGAGACAACAAAGAATATGACCCTGCCAGATTCGGAGTACTGGACCTTACATTTTGATGGGTCTAAGGCACTCGAGCGCTCGGGGGCTGGCGTGGTACTCAAATCACCCCAAGGAGAAAAACGTTTATGTGTATTGCAGATCCACTTCACGGCGACGAATAACATTGCCGAGTATGAAGCACTACTACATGGAATCCGGATTACTGAGGATATCGGCATCTGACGTTTAATGTGTTATGGAGATTCGGATCATGTTGCCCAACAAGTGTCGGATATCTGTAATGAGAACAAACACATGGCAGCATATAGGGCTGTCATCGATGAACTATCTAAATCGTTTGAAGGGTTTGAAGTTCAACACATCCCTCAAACAGAAAATGAGGAAGCAGATGCACTATCTCGAATAAGCTCTGCACAGAAAAAGGTCCCGAATGGCGCTTTTTTGGAGCACCTCAAAGTTCCCTCTATAAAGGGAGTAGACGAGGAATATCCGACCAAATCCGACTCACCTTTAGTAGCAGTTCTGGCTGTGATTCCCAGCTGGACTCAACCCTACCTTGATTACTTGGTAGATGGAAAATTACTCGAAGACGAATTTCTGAGCTGACAGATCATCCGACGAGCAAAAGCCTACACCATAATTAGTGGTGAGCTCTATAAGCGGACTGCATCTAGGGTCTTTCAGCGTTGTGTATCTCTAGAAGAATGAGTGGAAATATTACGAGAGATCCACAAAGGCGAGTGTGGTCACCATGCTGCAGCCAAATCTATAGTGGCAAAAGCTTTCCGACATGGTTTTTTCTGGCTTACAGCCAAGTCAGATGCCGAACGGCTGGTCAAGACGTGCAAGGGCTACAAAAAATACGCCAAACAAGCTCACATTCCAGCTGATCAGCTGGGAAAAATACCTATAACATGGCCTTTCGCGGTCTGGGGGCTTGACATGGTAGGACCATTTAAACGGGCTCCAAGTGGATTTACTCATCTCTTAGTTATGGTGGATAATGTGGGCTCCCCGGATTATTCATCCGAGAAATCCTGTTATGCATACCTCCACGTTCCCATGATCAGTGAGCCATGGAACATAACCGACAGGTACCATTATAACATCTGAAACATAACGGATTACAAGACTTGCATAAATGCCATTATGGCTACATCATCATTAGCAGCGGAACATCGCCAAGCGCTGAGCGCAATCGTGCCTCAACCTACAGGCAGCTGACTTGGAAGACGGCCTAGCTTGCTGGATGTCACCTGGATCTTCCGAAGTCGAACCTCTGAAAGTCTGGCCAAGTAAATAGCCAGGGACAAAGCCGTGAGTACTTTGAATGTACTCGCAAACCATCAGGATAAACGAAATAAGGGAATGCAAGTCTGGCTGTGGCGCGATAGCTGTATCTGGGGTTGCCTTTGAAAAGACTAAACTAACTTTGGAAATTATGGCATCTCCATATCATTGTTGAAAAAGAGTTTTGAAAACATGCTTCTGTTTTATAAATCAAGACATCTCCATATCTTTGTTGAAAAAGAGTTTTGAAAACATGCTTGTGTTTTATAAATCAAGAAATCTCCATATCTTTGTTGAAAAAGAGTTTTGAAGATAGTTTTTTATTAAAAACCCTTTTTAAGCATCTTCGACCACCTTTGGTCAACACAAAGCTTTCGAACTCGGGTTCCCCTGGAACCTTCGTCCTCTTCATACTTGTTTCCCAAACAAGCACAGTTTGGGTACTCCTAGCGAACACCTTTACAACCGTCCTTGACCGTGGACACGGATATTCGAATAGGTTATACTCTGCAGAGTTAGCGCACTTTCCCCCCAAGAATCAATACATCTGCCGAGATACAACCACGGCCCACTACCACTATAGATGGGGGTCCGGATAATCAAACCTAACCTTTCGCTTGTCGACCCTAGCAAAGGCATGCTTTTCCTCTTGGGTTTGTTCTCCCTGGCAACGAGTATGTGGCTCCCAGCCATAGTCCTGCCTTCCGTACATGCACATACCCAAGCCGCAACTTGGCGTATACCTTAAATTTGGTGACTCCACTTCCTTCTGTACTCCTAGTCATGCCGTCCGCGGGAGACCCAATTGTTGCACCGGACTCCTGTCAGTTCAGGCTCACTCTTGCCGAAGCAAGCGACAGGCTTCAGATCCTTGATCTGGTGGCGTCTACCTGGAATTCTAGGGATCTCTCCCTATAATCATGGTAGAAGTTGCCTCGGCTAATGCAGACAAACTACGAGTTAAGCCCCAGCACCTGGGGTAATGTGGTTGCGCGGATAAAAATTGTTCCGGTAAAGGTGTAGAACATCCCATCACATTCTCATGTCTCATCTTCACCCTTTCTTTTGTTAAAAACCTCCACTGGGAATGATGCCTCTTCCCAGGGTTTTACAAAAGCCGTTTTGAAACATTTATAGTGGGGAAAATCCCAAAACAGTTTATTTTCTCAAAACCGGGGTTTCCAAGGAGATAGGATGCTAACCATCGTATGCTCGATCTAAAGGGGATAAAATGATAGGTTCATCGGGGTGGTGCCCCGAAGGACACGAAATCATAACTTGGAGGAGCCAAGGTACTCTCGCAGTATTTATAAAACAAGACATGCAGATAGATAATGCAATTTATAAAGAGGATACATAACATGTAAAAGAGAGTAGGACATATATCAGAGTTTGGGAAATGGTGGCTTGCCTGTAGTCAGCAATAAGTCCATGGACCTCTTCAGATAATCAAGAATACCCTGTAATATAATAATAAGAAATCTCGTTCTTCTCGTCGTCGGACACTCACACTATTGTCGTCATCGGGTACACATGCAAACAGACAATACCACAATCAATACGAGGAAGACAAGCATCAAACCATACAGCAAATAAACATAGGGATTACTACTGAACATGGGAGGTTTTGGAGAGGTTGGGTTCTGTTGGTGGAATTTACTAGATTGCCATGGTAGTGTTTCTCTCTTGGAAGATAGTTGTCAAGGCTAGATATATGGAACTTGGATTGGGGGCTTTGAGGTCTTCATGGCCACCCTGGGGAGGTCTTGTTGCTGGCAGACGTTTCAGGTTGGGTTTGATGCAACGACTTGGGTAAAACACGCAAAAAGGAACAATTCAAGCAAGCATAGCAATCAAGGAAGTCATTTTCTACCCTATTGCTAGATGGGCGAGTATTGCAACGCGGGTGTTTACTCAAAGGGTGCATCTGGAGAGTCGTGGCTAGCTTCTAGCAGATCAGTGGAGGTTTCCTGCGCCTTCTTGAGGGGCTTGAACCTACGGAGGTATTGACTAGCGGTGGTGCACTTCCTGCCTTTCTTGGGGGCGGCTTCCTTCGAGTATCCTTCAGTTGCAGTTGTTCGTGCGTGATTCCTTTGTAGGGTTTCCAGAGCTTCTTTACGGGTGAGAATGATTTGCAGGCGACAGAGTTCCATCTAGGAGTGGCGGTATTCATCAATAACTGTTGTTAACGCCTCATTGCTAGAGTAGCTGTAGTGGGTCTAAAAGGAGAGAGCAGGATACGCCAGGCTAGGGACTTGAGTTCATCCGGTGCAGTCGACATTTCTCTTCATGGGGAGGTAGAAAGTTGTGGGCGGTCTCATCTCTGTGAGGGAACTACGGATCTGCATCAAAGCTTCTCTGGCTACCAAGTCAATAGCAAGTACGGGACTAGGCATCCGAGGTCCTGTGGAATGGATAGGACTTCCATTGGTTCCTGGCTTGGCTAGTATGACAATATGTCCCACATAATCTCCTGATTCCAGTCCCTTGTGGAGGGTGTAGGTAGGTTTCTGCTGGTAACCGCATAGTTGCATCGAGTCCCATGGGATTTGGGGAAATCCAATCTTCAGCCACTCTTCATCAATAGGCTCCATCTACAAAAGGGTTTAGGTTCAGGTTGGGTTAGTGACATTGTGCAGGATTTTAAGCTTATGAAATCATATTAATTTAAGTAGTTTTTTGAAATAGAGGGGGAGAAGACATAAGCACTTTTGCAAATAGTCATCCTTTCTCCCTTGTCTTTTGGAAAGTAGGTTTGTCGTTTCCAGTCTAACGTCCATGCTAACTAAGGTCTCCTACAGTCCGGATGGCTCTGATACCAAGTCTGTGGGCTCCCCGGATTATTCATCCGAGAAGTCCCTGTTATGCATACCTCCACGTTCCCATGATCAGTGAGCCGTGGAACATAACTGACAGGTACCATTACAACATCCGAAACATAACGAATTACAAGACTTACATAAATGCCATTATGGCTACATCATCATTAGCAGCGGAACATCGCCAAGCGCTGAGCCCAATCGTGCCTGAACCTACAGGCAGCTGACTGGGAAGACGGCCTAGCTCGCTAGACGTCACCTGGATCTTCCGAAGTCGAACCTCTAAAAGTCTGGCCAAGTAAAAAGCCAGGGACAAATCCGTGAGTACTTTGAATGTACTCGCAAACCACCAGGATAAACGAAATAAGGGAATGCAAGTCTGGCTGTGGCGAGATAGCTATATCTGGGGTTGCCTTTGAAAAGACTAAACTAACTTTGGAAATTATGGCATCTTCATATATTTGTTGAAAAAGAGTTTTGAAAACATGCTTCTGTTTTATAAATCAAGACATCTCCATATCTTTGTTGAAAAAGAGTTTTGAAAACAGTTTTGTATTAAAAACCCTTTTTAAACATCTTCGACCACCTCTGGTCAACACAAAGCTTTCGAACTCAGGTTCCCCCGGAACCTTCGCCCTCTTCGTACTTGTTTCCCAAACAAGCACAGTTTGGGTACTCCTAGCCAACACCTTTACAACCGTCCTTGACCGTGTACATGGCTATTCGAATAGGTTATACTCTGCAGAGTTAGCGCACTTTCCCCACAAGAATCAATACATCCGCCGGGATACAACCATGGCCCACTACCACTGTAGATGGGGGTTTGGATAATCAAACCTAACCTTTCACTTGTCAACCCTAGCAAAGGCATGCTTTTCCTCTTGGGTTTGTTCTCCCTGGCAACGAATATGTGGCTCCCAGCAATAGTCCTGCCTTCCGTACATGCGCATACCCAAGCCACAACTTGGCGTATACCTTAAATTTGGTGACTCCACTTCCTTCTGTACTCCTAGTCATACCATCCGCGGGAGACCCAATTGTTGCACCGGACTCCTGTCAGTTCAGGCTCACTCTTGCCGAAGCAAGCGACAGGCTTCAGATCCTTGATCTGGTGGCGTCTACCTGGAATTCTAGGGATCTCTCCCTATAAGCATGGTAGAAGTTGCCTCGGCTAATGCAGACAAACTACGAATTAAGCCCCAGCACCTGGGGTAATGTGGTTGCACGGATAAAAATTGTTCCAGTAAAGGCGTTGAACATCCCATCACATTCTCATGTCTCATCTTCACCCTTTCTTTTGTTAAAAACCTCCACTGGGAACGATGCCTCTTCCCAGGGTTTTACAAAAGCCGTTTTGAAACATTTATAGTGGGGAAAATCCCAAAATAGTTTATTTTCTCAAAACCGGGGTTTCCAAGGAGATAGGATGCTAATCATCGTATTCTCGGTCTCAAGGGGATAAAATGATAGGTTCATCAGGGTGGTGCCTCGAAGGACATGAAATCATAACTTGGAGGAGCCAAGTTACTCTCGCAGTATTTATAAAACAAGACATGCAGATAGATAATGCAATTTATAAAGAGGATACATAACAGGTAAAAGAGAGTAGGACATATATCAGAGTTCGGGAAATGGTGGCTTGCCTGTAGTCAGCAATAAGTCCCTAGACCTCTTCAGATAACCAAGAATACCCAGTAATATACTAATAAGAAATCTTGTTCTTCTCGTCGTCGGACACTCACACTATTGTCGTCATCGGGTACACATGCAAACAGACAATACCACAATCAATACGAGGAAGACAAGCATCAAACCATACAGCAAACAAATGTAGGGATTACTACTGAACTTGGGAGGTTTTGGAGAGGTTGGGTTCTATTGGTGGAATTTACTAGATTGCCATGGTAGTGTTTCTCTCTTGGAAGATAGTTGTCAAGGCTAGATATAAGGAACTTGGATTGGGGGCTTTCAGGTCTGTAGGATACCAATGTGCAAAAGTGGTATCCTCGGATAGGTCTTGTCAAAACAAAACCCACACAAGTGGTTTCACTTGATTATCAATTTTCTAGAATTAGTTATGCTTTTTAAAGTGGAATAGACTCTAGTTTAAGGAAATAATTCACCATAAGAGTTCTGGAGCTCCAAAAATTATTTCCTTCGATGGTTTGGTAGTATTTGAATAACTGAACCACCTAGAGTTGGAATCAAGCCAAAATAATTAACAGACTGCCCTCAGGAAATTCCCCAAGGCAGTTCCCTAAAGTTCTTCTCCTTTTAGCAGATTAAAACTACAGGAGCTATTGAGTTGGTTCCAAGGGAATGTTATAGGTATTTAAAATACCTTTCTGTAGAAATTGGATGCACCCTTTTTGGAGTTGCCAAACTCCTGGAGTCATTTATTTAGTGAAAATACTATCTATAGAAATGTTTACTGCATTATAAATCCTCTGGAACTCAGTAATTCTTGAGCTCCTAGATCTTGACAGGTATTGATGCACCACATCACTGGGATTTGGAATCAACCCAAAATATGTTGTAGATTTACCTAGAGAAATTTCTAAAGGCCTATCTGCATGGATTTTGTTATTTTTGCTACAGGCAAACTAGAGTTCACCTTGACATGAGACTTATGATGATTGATTGGTATAGAAATTACCTTCCAGGAGGACTTGGGTTCATCCCAAATGGATATGTAAAACTATCAGAAGGATTTTATTAGTGGAAAGGGTACTTCTGGGAAATAGTTTTATTAGGATTATTTTGGACCCTAATCTGAGCAACCAATGATGCTGCATGATTAGGAAAACACTCATGAACATCAGGAATTTTATCTCTGGCCAAATAGTGGGGGTTTTCATTTTCAAAAAGATTTAATCTAGAAGCTACAATCTCTGGATCTTAGAAAATTGATTAAAGGACAGGGGCTGGGCTGGGGTCTGGAGTTAATCGGACTGACCAGAGGGAATTCGGCCCACGGTGAGGTGAGGCAGCGCGCGGGGATGGAATTTGAAACCGCCCAGCGAGGCCCGCCGGTCAGAGGTGGTGGCCGACGAAGAGGTATGGAGGAAGGAGGGTCGTTCGTTCTATGGCTGATCGACGGCGCGGGGCTTTCGTCCTCCCCTCGCTGTGTGCGACAGGGATAGAACCCTAGCGGCGGCGAGGAGGGTATGGGGAGCTAACCTAAGCGCCTGCAGGTGGCGGGGAAGGCGGGGAGGCGACACGATGCACCGGGACGGTTCCGACGAGCGGCGGAAGAAGGGGGTCCCGTGTTGGGAGGGACCTCGCGCAACAGCGACGGTGAGGGAGCTCGTCGGAACTGCTTCTAGGGGCCTGCATGCAGTATAGGAGGGTCGGGTTTGTTAGGGATGGCTCCGGGGATGCAAAAACATGTCAGTACAGAGAGAAGAAGGGGAAGAAGGGAGACCACCAGGTCGAGCTCTTGGGGAAGACCGAGGGGAGGATCCCCCTCGGTCTAGGGCAGAGCAAGGCCTGGGAGGACCTCTGTAACTTGGAGGAGGTAGATCCGTGGCAGTGCTACTGAACTAGGTCGCATGCAGGTGGAGAAGAACTCGAGAGAGGGCACCTCGAGCTCTAGCTCATCTATGGCCGAGGAGGTGTTCTTCCTCTCTTCCTAGCGGTGGTAGGACAGGGGAGAGGAAGTGGGCTGCAGGGGAGGCGAGTGCGAGGGATTGGGGACAAATGAGAGGCAGAGGGGAGAGCTGGGTGGCCTAGGGATATTTATACCATGGAGGAAGGGTAGATGGAGTAAAAGACCATCTAGGACAAGGGGGAGAGGGTTGCTGGCCAGTGATTGGTCCAGGGGTCGGTGGAGAGGGGTAGTAGTGGTATTTGGTCGTGCTGGACCAGAGAGAGGGGTGGCATCAGTGGTAAATAAATGAAGTGGATCTTTGTAAGATTTGGGGTTGTATCTCTCTCTTTCTATTAGTACAAGGGCAAAATGGTCAAGGCTGAGGTGGAGCTACAGTGTTGGTCGACCTGTGGTATGTCCTGGTGGTGAGTATGAGCATTTGAGCAAGATTTGATGAAATTTGGAAGTGGTTAGAGTGGTGGTTTGCTTAATTGACAAATATTGATCTAATAGATGGTTGTGAAGGAAGTCCAAAATCTTGCATTGGACCATAGGATAAAATGGTACTTGTAGATAGATGAGGTCAAGGTAGACTCCTAGGATTTAATTGAGATTTTTATGTGGGGTTTTAGTCCACTTAAATCCAATTACTCAAAAAGGACAGAAATGATTTTTAGAAGAGCATTTGATAACTTTGCATTTGGCAAGGATGGATTTTGGTGTGGAAGGGTCCCAAATGTGAATACACACTTAGGGGAATTTTCCCAAGATTTATTGGGGATTAAAAGTATTTAAAACAATTATTATTCCAATTCCGCCATTTAAGAAAATGGACAAAAAGAAATAATAAAGTTTCTCAAAAGTATTTATTTTTGAGATGGAAAGATAGGTTAGGATATGTGGAACTCACATGAGCCACAATTTGGGGAAGTGTTTTGGTAAAAACCAAATTTTCCTTTATGGGGGGGGTTTTGGAGATTTTGACTATTTGAGGAATTACATAGTTCTAAGGCCATAATAATTATAGTTAATATTTTATAAATCTTGGTGATCAAGATGGAGGGTGTAGACAAGAGGTAGCAAGTGTTTGCAACCTTGTGGAATGGAATTCCAACTTGAATTTGGTGGAATACCCTAGATTATGGATCTAGGGAGGTGTTAATTTCATACCACCAAAACATGCTTGCATCTTGGAGCTCAGAGCTCACCTTGGTGCAAAGGGATATATGGGCAGGTAGACCAAGTCATATAGATGAACATGGCAATAAGAGTTTGAATTAAATACATTTGAGGTGATCTAGAGATGATGGCAAACTTTGTTGAAATTAAGGTTGCCATGAAATATGAGTCATGATGCCTTATAAACCATGTGGGTTTAAGCAGCACCGAGATCCATTTGGAGCAAGTGAAGTAGGTTCTGATAGACATCAATGAGTAGAACACAACCATGCAGATAGTTGGTCCATAGGGGTTTGGATGGTGGTGTGAGCTTCTAGCAAAGTTGGCATGATGACTAGTTTAGCAGGAAATGTTATTTTCTTGTCTGCAAAACCATCATGGACACGTGGGTTGGAGGAGGATATAACCATGGGCCAATGTGGGACTTGGTAGTCCTTAGGATGGTTAACAATATGGTTCAAGTGCATTTCCAAAAATGCACATGGTTTGAGAAAAGGAGGCATTCAAAAAGGTGATGTTGAATCTATTTCCAGACTTGGTCAAATCTAGCAGTTTTGAGGAATTTGACTAGAGTATGAGAGGGAATGTTCTTGGAGGAGTTGCAAGGTATCAGAGCATTAGCAAGTGGATGATATTGAAGTGTAGATTGAGTATAATGGATCCATGATTGATATTGGTCTCCAAGGACTTGGAAACTTCTTAAATGGAAATCCTCAGAATTGATCTGGTTAAGGGTTTTAGATGATCACCTAGTGGCTAGGGATCATATCAAGGTTTGCTTTCTGGCTTAGGGATTGATTATTTGGAAACATCTTGATCCTAGTGATGAGCTCCTAGAGTAGCTCATACTACTTCCTAAGCAAACAAGTCAATCAGCAGATCCAAACAATTCATTAGACAGCAGATCAAGGCAACTCATCTTATAAACAAATCCACTACTCTAGGGTTACCATCAAGCTTAGCTTGAGGTAGGGTTGGGGCATTTTGAAGAGGTTGAGTTTTGAATAAGGTGAGAGTCCGTGGTATCCCTACCAAGAGTAGGATTCATATGCTTTGAAAGGAGGTTTTTGGGGAATCTAGAGATAAGATTAGTTGAGGGTTCTGTCTTGAAAACATAGGGAGATTGTACTATATATCTCTCCCTAGTTTTGTTAATGGAAGCTACCAAAATAGTTTTGGTTGCATAGGCATCTTGGCTCATGTTTTGGAAATGCCAGAACGTTTGGGGATATGTAAAGTAAGCCAAGATAGTTTTGGTAAATAGCTTTTGTGAACTAAGGTTGATTTAGGGAGTGTCCTAAGATATACTTTCATAAGCACAAGTGCAAACAAACACAAGAAAGCACTATACCAAGGCACACGAAAAAGTTTTTGTTCCCCCTGATTTTTGCCTTCTGGATAACTAATCAAGGTTGCTGAAATTGGGATGTTACAGACCTTTCCCCCTTAAAAGAATCTCGTCGTGAGATTCGGGAGAGTAAGGTTAGGGGATTTTTCTCAGAGCTAGTACTATGAGTTTCTTGCGGGCTAACTTGCCGACTTTGCCTTTAAATGGAATCACCTTGATAGCAAGGTTGAACTTCAATCTTCTTGAAACTCGAGGTAGAGCTGGCTTCAAAGAAAGTCTGTGGGGAGGGATCTTCCTTCTGTAGGGGTCTATGGCGCTTCCCGGAAATGGGTTGTTGAATCCAAGTCTATGACTTAAAATCTGTGTCTTCGGGTCCCAAGGTTGGATTTTATTCTGGCAGGGAGGTAATATATTATTTTGCAGGAGAGACGCAGTCTTTCCCCCTTAAAATTTGACTTGGGTATAGCGGAGAATATCGACTTAAGAGAGAGTAGCGCACTAGGTGGCGCTTCCAGGGGAACATGGGTTAGTTTATTACAGGAGACACTCGTCGACTTTCCGGGAGTCCTGGAGTGGGTTAAGGGTCTTCTCTCTTGATCTTTACTTCCATGGGGTGTTGTCGCCTATCGAATTCAGTCTTGAGCTCAGGGGTAGCGAGCGGTAGGGTGACCATCTTTTCTATGGAAGGGGACCTTGGGTGTCTTCGAGCTTCTCTTTCACGGAAGTTTTGGCAGATTTTTCTCTCGGGGCATTCTCGGCTGAAGTGACCGGGTAGTCCACACGCGAAGCAGATGCCCATCTTTCGGTGTAACTATTTTGACGCCTTGCCTTTTCTGGTACCTGGAGGTTGACGGGCTATGCTAATGAGGGGATATACTGGACACTTTATGGGAACATGGTCTTGGCCTTCACAGATGAAACAGGTGATAAGTCGAGTTGGGCAAACTTTGGGTGGATGGGGTTCTCCACAGTTGGGGCAGTGGCCGGAGCATCGGTTGGCTTGATGCCCCTTCGTCTCTGCAGCGTCTACATGCCTTCTTCGAGCTTCCGGTCTTCATGGCCACCCTGGGGGAGGTCTTGTTGGTGGCAGACGTTTCAGGTTGGGTCTGATGCAACGACTTGGGTAAAACACGCAAAAAGGAACAATTCAAGCAAGCATAGCAATCAAGGAAGTCATTACATACCAACCAAATCTGCACCCGAGGGTGCTAATAGTACTTAGGCAATACAAAACGCGTTTAGGGACGATACATGACTCTACCCTATTGCTAGATGGGCGAGTATTGCAACGCGGGTGTTTACTCAGAGGGTGCATCTGGAGAGTCGTGGCTAGCTTCTGGCAGATCAGTGGAGGTTTCCTGCGCCTTCTTGAGGGGCTTGAACCTACGGAGGTATTGACTAGCGGTGGTGCACTTCCTGCCTTTCTTGGGGGCAGCTTCCTTCGAGGATCCTTCAGTTGAAGTTGTTCGTGCTTGATTCCTTTGCAGGGTTTCCAGAGCTTCTTTACGGGTGAGAATGATTTGCAGGCGACGGAGTTCCATCTAGGAGTGGCGGTATTCATCAATAACTGTTGTTAACGCCTCATTGCTAGAGTAGCTGTAGCGGGTCTAAAAGGAGAGAGCAGGATACACCAGGCTGGGGTCTTGAGTTCCTCCGGTGCAGTCGACATTTCCCTTCATGGGGAGGTAGAAAGTTGTGGGTTGTCTCATCTCTGGGATGGAACTATGGATCCGCATCAAAGGTTCTCTGGCTACCAAGTCAATAGCAAGTACAGGACTAGGCATCCGAGGTCCTGTGGAATGGATAGGACTTCCATTGGTTCCTGGCTTGGCTAGTATGACAATTTGTCCCACATAATCTCCTGATTCCAGTCCCTTGTGGAGGGTGTAGGTAGGTTTCTGCTGGTAACCGCACAGTTGCATCGAGTCCCATGGGATTTGGGGAAATCCAATCTTCAGCCACTCTTCATCAATAGGATCCATCTACAAAAGGGTTTAGGTTCAGGTTGGGTTAGTGACATTGTGCAGGATTTTAAGCTTATGAAATCATATTAATTTAAGTAGTTTTTCGAAATAGAGGGGGAGAAGACATAAGAACTTTTGCAAATAGTCATCCTTTCTCCCTTGTCTTTTGGAAAGTAGGTTTGTCGTTTCCAGTCTAACGTCCATGCTAACTAAGGTCTCCTACAGTCCGGATGGCTCTGATACCAAGTCTGTGGGCTCCCCGGATTATTCATCCGAGAAATCCCTGTTATGCATACCTCCACGTTCCCATGATCAGTGAGCCGTGGAACATAACTGACAGGTACCATTACAACATCCGAAACATAACGAATTACAAGACTTACATAAATGCCATTATGGCTACATCATCATTAGCAGCGGAATATCGCCAAGCGCTAAGCCCAATCGTGCCTGAACCTACAGGCAGCTGACTGGGAAGACGGCCTAGCTCGCTAGACGTCACCTGGATCTTCCGAAGTCGAACCTCTAAAAGTCTGGCCAAGTAAATAGCTAGGGACAAATCCGTGAGTACTTTGAATGTACTCGCAAACTACCAGGATAAACGAAATAAGGGAATGCAAGTCTGGCTGTGGTGAGATAGTTGTATCTGGGGTTGCCTTTGAAAAGACTAAACTAACTTTGGAAATTATGGCATCTTCATATATTTGTTGAAAAAGAGTTTTGAAAACATGCTTCTGTTTTATAAATCAAGACATCTCCATATCTTTGTTGAAAAAGAGTTTTGAAAACAGTTTTGTATTAAAAACCCTTTTTAAACATCTTTGACCACCTCTGGTCAACACAAAGCTTTCGAACTCAGGTTCCCCCGGAACCTTTGCCCTCTTCGTACTTGTTTCCCAAACAAGCACAGTTTGGGTACTCCTAGCCAACACCTTTACAACCATCCTTGACCGTGGACACGGCTATTCGAATAGGTTATACTCTGCAGAGTTAGCGCACTTTCCCCACAAGAATCAATACATCCGCCGGGATACAACCACGGCCCACTACCACTGTAGATGGGGGTTTGGATAATCAAACCTAACCTTTCACTTGTCAACCCTAGCAAAGGCATGCTTTTCCTCTTGGGATTGTTCTCCCTGGCAACGAGTATGTGGCTCCCAGCCATAGTCCTGCCTTCCGTACATGCGCATACCCAAGACGCAACTTGGCGTATACCTTAAATTTGGTGACTCCACTTCCTTTTGTACTCCTAGTCATATTGTCCGCGGGAGACCCAATTGTTGCACCGGACTCCTGTCAGTTCAGGCTCACTCTTGCCGAAGCAAGCGACAAGCTTCAGATCCTTGAACTGGTGGCGTCTGCCCAGAATTCAAGGGATCTCTCCCTATAAGCATGGTAGAAGTTGCCTCGACTAATGCAGACAAACTACGAGTTAAGCCCCAGCACCTGGGGTAATGTGGTTGCGCGGATAAAAATTGTTCCAATAAAGGTGTAGAACATCCCATCACATTCTCCTATCTCATCTTCACCCTTTCTTTTGTTAAAAACCTCCACTGGGAACGATGCCTCTTCCCAAGGTTTTACAAAAGCCGTTTTGAAACATTTATAGTGGGGAAAATCCCAAAAAGTTTATTTTCTCAAAACCGGGGTTTCCAAGGAGATAGGATGCTAACCATCGTATTCTCGGTCTAAAGGGGATAAAATGATAGGTTCATCGGGGTGGTGCCCCGAAGGACACGAAATCATAACTTGGAGGAGCCAAGTTACTCTTGCAGTATTTATAAAACAAGACATGCAGATAGATAATGCAATTTATAAAGAGGATACATAACAGGTAAAAGAGAGTAGGACATATATCAGAGTTCGGGAAATGGTGGTTTGCCTGTAGTCAGCAATAAGTCCCTGGACCTCTTCAGATAACCAAGAATACCCAGTAAGATAATAATAAGAAATCCCGTTCTTCTCGTCGTCGGACACTCACACTATCGTCGTCATCGGGTACACATGCAAACAGACAATACCACAATCAATACGAGGAAGACAAGCATCAAACCATACAGCAAACAAACATAGGTATTTCTACTGAACATGGGAGGTTTTGGAGAGGTTGGGTTCTATTGGTGGAATTTACTAGATTGCCATGGTAGTGTTTCTCTCTTGGAAGATAGTTGTCAAGGTTAGATATAAGGAATTTGGATTGGGGGCTTTGAGGTCTGTAGGATACCAATGTACAAAAGTGGTATCCTCATATAGGTCTTGTCAAAACAAAACCCACACAAGTGGTTTCACTTGATTATCAATTTTCTAGAATTAGTTATGCTTTTTAAAGTGGAATAGACTCTAGTTTAAGGAAATAATTCACCATAAGAGTTATGGAGCTCCAAAAATTATTTCCTTGGATGGTTTGGTAGTATTTGAAGTACTGAACCACGTAGAGTTACAATCACGCCAAAATAATTACCAGAATGCCCTCAGGAAATTCCCCAAGGAAGTTTTGTAAAGTTATTCTTATTTTTACCAGATTAAAACTACATGAGCTATTGAGTTGGTTCCAGGAGCATGTGATAGGTATTTAAAATACCTTTCTGTAGAAATTGGATTCACCCTTTTTGGAGTTCCCAAACTCCTGGAGTGATTTATTTAGTGAAAATACTATCTGCAGAAATGTTTACTTCATTATAAATCCTCTGAAACTGAATAATTCTTGAGCTCCTGGATCTTGACATTTATTGATGTACCACATCACTGGGATTTGGAATCAACCCAAAATATGTTGTAGATTTACCTAGGGAAATTTCTAAAGGCCTATCTGCATGGATTTTGTTATTTTCGCTACAAGCAAACTAGAGTTCACCTTGACATGAGACTTATGCTGATTGATTGATATAGAAATTACCTTCCAGGAGGATTTGGGTTCATCCCCAATGGATATGTAAAACTCTCAGAAGGATTTTATTAGTGGAAAGGGTACTTCTGGGAAATAGTTTTATTAGGATTATTCTGGACCCTAATCTGAGAAACCAATGATGATGCATGATTAGGAAAACACTCATGAACATCAGAATTTTATCTCTAGCCAAATGGTGGGGGTTTTCATTTTCAAAAAGATTTAATCCAGAAGCTACAATCTGTGGATCTAAGAAAATTGATTAAAGGACAGGGGCTGGGCTAGGGTCTGGAGTTAATCGGGCCGACCAGAGGGAATTCGGCCCATGGCAGGGTGAGGCAGCACACGGGGCTGGAATTTGAAACCGCCTAGCGGGGCCAGCCGGTCAGAGGTGTTGGTTGGCAAAGTGGTATGGAGGAAGGAGCGTTGTTCATTCTATGGCTGATCGACGGCGCGGGGCTTTCGTCCTCCCCTTGCTGTGTGCGACGGGGACAGAACCCTAGCGGCAGCAAGGAGGGTACGGGGAGCTCACCTGAGCACCTGCAGGCGGCGGGGAAGGAGGGGAGGTGACACGGTGCACCGGGACGGTTCCGACTAGGGGCGGAAGAAGGGGGTCTCTCGCTGGGACCGACCTCGCGCAACAACGACGGTGAGGGAGCTCGTCGGAACTGCTTCTAGGGGCCTGCATGCAGTATAGGAGGGTCGGGTTTGTTAGGGATGGCTCCGGGGATGCAAAAACATACCAGTACAGAGAGAAGAAGGGGAAGAAGGGAGACCACCGAGTCGAGCTCTTGGAGAAGAACAAGGCGAGGATCCCCCTCGCTCCAGGGCAGAGCAAGGCCTGGGAGGACCTCTGTAACTCGGAGGAGGTAGATCCGTGGCAGTGCTGCTGAACTAGGTCGCATGCAGGTGGAGAAGAACTCGAGAGAGGGCACCTCAAGCTCTAACTCATCTAGGGCCAAGGAGGTGTTATTCCTCTCTTCCTAGCGGTGGCAGGACAGGGGAGAGGAACTAGGCTGCAGGGGAGGCGAGTGGGAGGGATTAGGGACAAATGAGAGGCAAAGGGGAGAGCTGGGTGGCCTAGGGATATTTATACCATGGAGGAAGGGTAGATGGAGTAAAAGACCATCTAGGACAAGGGGGAGAGGGTTGCTGGCCAGTGATTGGTCCAGGGGTCGGTGGAGAGGGGTAGTAGTGGTATTTGGTCGTGTTGGACCAGAGAGAGGGGTGGCATCAGTGGTAAATAAATGAAGTGGATCTTTGTAAGATTTGGGGTTGTATCTCTCTCTTTCTATTAGTACAAGGGAAAAATGGTCAAGGATAAGGTGGAGCTACAGTGTTGGTCGACATGTGGTATGTCCTTGTGGTGAGTATGAGCATTTGAGAAAGATTTGATGAAATTTGGAAGTGGTTAGAGTGGTGGTTTGCTTAATTGACAAATATTGATCTAATAGATGGTTGTGAAGGAAGTCCAAAATCTTGCATTGGACCAGAGGAGAAAATGGTACTGGTAGATAGATGAGGTCAAGGTAGACTCCTAGGATTTAATTGAGATTTTTATGTGGGGTTTTAGTCCACTTAAATCCAATTACTCAAAAGGATAGAAATGATTTTTAGAAGAGCATTTGAGAAATTTGCATTGGGCAAGGATGTATTTTGGTGTGGAAGGGTCCCAAATGTGAATACACACTTAGGGAATTTTCCCAAGATTTATTGGGGATTAAAAGTATTTAAAACAATTATTATTCCAATTTAGCCATTGAAGAAAATGGACAAAAAGAAATAATAAAGTTTCTCAAAAATATATATTTTTGAGATGGAAAGATATGGTAGGATATGTGGAACTCACATGAGCCACAATTTGGGGAAGTGTTTTGGTAAAAACCAAATTTTCCTTTATGGGGGGAGATTTTGACTATTTGAGGAATTAAATAGTTTTAGGGCCATAATAATTATGGTTAATATTTTATAAATCTTGGTGATCAAGATGGAGGGTGTAGACAAGAGGTAGAAAGTGTTTGCAACCTTGTGGAATGGAATTCCAACTTGAATTTGGTGGAATACCCTAGATTATGGATCTAGGGAGGTGTTAATTTCATACCACCAAAACATGCTTGCATCTTGGAGCTCAGAGCTCAACTTGGTGCAAGGGATAGATGGGCACGTAGACCAAGTAATATAGATGAACATGGCAAGAATATTTTGAATTAACTACATTTGAGGTGATCTAGAGATGATGGCAAACTTTGTTGAAATTAAGGTTGCCATGAAATATGAGTCATGATGCCTTATAAACCATGTGGGTTTAAGCAGCACCGAGATCCATTTGGAGCAAGTGAAGTAGGTTCTGATAGACATCAATGAGTATAACACAACCATGCATACAGTTGGTCCATAGGGGTTTGTATGGTGGTGTGATCTTCTAGCAAAGTTGGCATGATGACTAGTTTAGCAGGAAATGTTATTTTCTTGTCTGCAAAACCATCATGGACAAGTGGGTTGGAGGAGGATATAACCAGGGTCCAATGTGGGACTTGGTAGTCCTTAGGATGGTTAACAAGATGGTTCAAGTGCATTTCCAAAAATGCACATGGTTTGAGAAAAGGAGGCATTCAAAAAGGTGATGTTGAATCTATTTCCAGACTTGGTCAAATCTAGCAGTTTTGAGGAATTTGACTAGAGTATGAGAGGGAATGTTCTTGGAGGAGTTGCAAGGTATCAGAGCATTAGCAAGTGGATAATATTTAAGTGTAGATTGAGTAGAATGGATCCATGATTGATATTGGTCTCCAAGGACTTGGAAACTTCTTAAATGGAAATCCTCAGAATTGATCTGGTTAAGGGTTTTAGATGATCACCTAGTGGCTAGGGATCATATCAAGGTTTGCTTTCTTGCTAAGGGATTGATGATTTGGAAACATCTTGATCCTAGTGATGAGCTCCTAGAGTAGCTCATACTACTTCCTAAGCAAACAAGTCAATCAGCAGATCAAAACAATTCATCAGACAGCAGATCAAGGCAACTCATCTTATACAGAAATCCACTACTCTAGGGTTACCATCAAGCTTAGCTTGAGGTAGGGTTGGGGTATTTTGAAGAGGTTGAGTTTTGAATAAGGTGAGAGTCCTTGGTATCCCTACCAAGAGTAGGATTCAAATGCTTTGAAAGGAGGTTTTTGGGGAATCTAGAGATAAGATTAGTTGAGGGTTCTGTCTTGAAAACATAGGGAGATTGTACTATATATCTCTCCCTAGTTTTGTTAATGGAAGCTACCAAAATAGTTTTGGTTGCATAGGCATCTTGGCTCATGTTTTGGAAATGCCAGAACGTTTGGGGATATGTAAAGTAAGCCAAGATAGTTTTGGTAAATAGCTTTTGTGAACTAAGGTTGAGTTAGGGAGTGTCCTAAGATATACTTTCATAAGCACAAGTGCAAACAAACACAAGCAAGCACTGTACCAAGGCACACGAAAAAGTTTTTGTTCCCCTGATTTTTGCCTTCTGGACAACTAATCAGGGTTGCTGAAATTGGGATGTTACAGATAAATTCACAAAATGGATTGAGGCTAAACCTATCACTAGTTGTGATGGAGCAACAGCCAGAAGATTTATCGAGGATGTCATAATCTGATACGGTTATTCGCATAGCATTATCACGGACAATGGGAGTAATTTATCTATGGGAGAGCTTGCCGAATTCTGCAACGAACAAAATATCCGGCTTGACATTGCGTCAGTCGCGCATCCACAAGCTAATGGACAAGTCGAAAGAGCGAATGGTTTAATCCTACAAGGCCTAAAACCATGACTCTAAGCACCACTATGACATGTTACGGGGGCTTGGGCAGAGGAATTAACTTCTGTAATATGGAGCTGACGAACAATGCCGAACAGGTCAACCATATACACACCTTTCTTCTTGGTCTATGGCGCAGAAGCAGTTCTTCCTAGTGATTTAATTCACACTTCTCGTAGGGTTGCCGCGTACATTGAAGAGAATGCCGAAAATTCTCGACAAAATGATCTCGACTTAGTCAAAGAAGTTCGCCTCGTTGCTGAGATGAGATCAACAGCCTATCAGCAGAAGTTACGCAAGTATCATAGCCAGAAAGTCAGAACCGGTCTTTCAATAAGGGTGATTTGGTTCTCCGGCTTGTGCAGAAAAGAAAGCACAAACTTTCCCCAATATGGGAAGGGCCTTTTTTAGTTAGTCGAGTATTGCACAATGGTTCTTACTATCTAACTGATATGCGGCCAGTCAAAGAAAGACCTGCTACTAAGAAAGGAAAGAGAGTTAGAGGCAGTACAGACCATGGAATATTGCTTAGCTACGTCCCTTATATTCTTAGTTTATCTTTCTTTGTAATCATATATGTGTACATATTCAATGAGAAATAAAGTGTTGGTTGCCTCAAAAAATTTATGGGAAGTTTTTTACCATCTTATTTCTGAATGATCATGTCATAGTCGAAAATCCCAGAATACTTGAAAGTACTTTATGCTCATGTTTTTTCTGGTTTAGATTTCTGATTCTAAAATTGCTACCTTCGAGTATAAATCTAAATTTTATAGTCTATACTTTGGTTATTTGTCTGATTGTCGGATGCGGGCATTTTTCAAGTAGTGAATTGTTGGTACTAGAAGCCAGCTTTGTTTCCGAGTTTAAACTGGTTTAGCAATTGAGCTCCGTTGCTCCGCAAAGTTTCCGTGCTAAAGGTTGGCCGGCTCACGAAAGGGACGAGGCGGAAGGCCAGATGAACGATAAGTACAGACAAAAAACATAAAGTGCTTATGAAAATATTTCAGGCACGAAAATTATAAAGCCAAAAGTGCTGATAGATAAAATAAAACTTAGCACTAGCAAAAGTATCATACTACTGATTTACAACCCGAATTGTTTTCAGTATAATACATTGTTTGTCCTGATGCTCTACAATGCAGGGGAGAAGAAGGAGCTGTCGGCTCACTAGAGACATCAGCCTCGCCTCGATATCATTCCGAGACATTCAAATCTGAGATGGTTTGCTCGTCGTCGGAAGCTTCACCAGTTTCTTCGGCGGGCGGAGGCGGCGTCTCTACACGAGTGAAGAAGGGGGTATCGTAGCTGGTCAAGTCAGCTACGTGGCACCCATATCCGGCACAGGAGTCCATAATGGCTTTGATTTCCTGCTCCTTACCATCTTCATCCACTTTACAGTACCCTCTGGTTACTTGCCAGATTTCCATGTTTCCATGGTGGCTCATAACCATGGTGAGAGTGTTCTGCGCTGCGGTCCGCGCGTAGGACATGTTCCAGTCCTGGATAAGCGGGGGAATCTCCTTGTATTTGTCTCGCACTTCAAAGAAGGACATGCTATGCATGTTTGGAACCTTGAGAACCTTGACAATATCTTCAATGGATTGGCGGAAGTCATGAAGCAAATCGCCGTCTTGTGTAAGCCGGCTAGTGCGAGATTCGGCAGAGGTTGAGTCTAGTAAGTTCAGAGGATCTGCACATGTAATGCAAAAGGGTTAATAAAATAAATCTGAACTCCAAAGAGTCGGAAGATGCAGAAAAGTCAGAAAGAAGGAAACGTACTGAAGATGACATCGTCAACTTTGGTCTTCTCCTCCTGAAGACTCTGGAGTTCAGCCTGGAGTGCCTCGGCAATATCCTTCTCTCTGAACAATTCATTGCTGAGATCCGAGATTTTCTTATCCTGGAGCACAATCTTATGATCACACTCCTCGGTGTCCATGGAGGAGGATTCGAGAACTTGAGCAATGCCATTTACATGATCTGCCTTAAGCTTATTCAGCTCTTGGCGGAGGTCCTTGTTTTCCACCTCCAGGGTTTTCAGATTCTCGGCCTCCTCAATCATAGCGCAGGATTGCTTTACCAGTGCTGTAGTCAAAGAACAACAGTTGAACAAAAACTCGACTATGAAATAAAATGCAAGGTTTGAGTACTGAAATGGTTACCTTCAGCCTCATCCCTGGATACTTCTAGTTGAGCATTTTCAAGCCGGAGAGGTCTAATTTCCCTCCGCTTGTTACAGATATTCTTCAATAATTCCTGATTATATGAATTAACTTTATGTAAGTCAGAATACCTAGAGTCAAAAGTCTACTAAAGACTTGGGCTAATATTTTTTACAAATATCAGCACGAGCCTTGGGGGCTACACTAGTTCATTCTTTGGCATCCTAAGAAAGCATAAATCTGGATTGTCTATCCAATTTCATGCTTGGGGGATAGAGGATATAATATGGAATAAAGCAAAAGTTGGAATTCCGACTTACATGTTGTTCATGAGTGAGTTTGCTCAAACTCATGTTCACTTCTGTAGTAACCTTCTTGGCAAGGGTGAGTAGGATCACTGGTGCTGCTGGAAGCTCGCCGGTTCTCAGCCTCTCGTCGCGAAGACGGACTTGTTCAAGAAGTTCAGAGTACTTGACGTCCTCTGCTTCTTGTGCTTCTTCTTCGGCAGAGATAGTATGGCTTTCTAGGCATTGCTAGGCCAGCCGTTGGATCTCCTCCGCAGATTTCTGAGAAAGGCCAAGTTTGGCAAGACCCGGATTGCTGAGGAGATTGTCAGCAAAGAGATCTGTCGAGGGATCATTACCCAAAGAGGGTTCACCCTTATCAAGACCTGAGTCACCCATGGTGATGTCAGTTTGTGACCCAAGGATCGCTGGCTCTGCTGATTGAGCCAGATCTTCTACAACAGTCAGAGATGGAGTAATCTCCGGCACTGCAAAAGGCTGAGGAGTAGGAGTCAGAGGAGCTACAGCGGGAGAAGCCAAGTTTAGCTTTGACTGGCACAGGGGCTTCGAGGCAACTCCCTTCCCTTTTCCCTTGGTGATCTGTTTAGCTCTGAGAAGGTAATAAAACAAAGAACATTACATCTCGGAAAGAACTTTGAATAAAGTACAAAGCTGGAATTTGTGAGGAAAGTTAACTCTTCACAACAGGCACCTCCTTTGTGTCAATGGACACTGTCGGAGCCTTACGCTTCTGAGTAAGGGTCTCTGGCAGTCCATCATCCTGAGAAATCACAGGAGGATATCCCTCGATAGGAGCAAGCTCCGACTCGGGGAGGTCAGCAAGCTGAAAAGAGACGACATATTTCAGTATTGCAAAAAATAATGAAAAGATGAACACATGAATCGAGTTACTGTTGGAAACGTACCAGCACTACAGGATCTTCTACCGTATGCATGTCCAAAGACAACTCTAGGATTTTTCTCTCAGTCCGCTCCCTTATCAGCCACTTAATTTGACACACGTAATCTTTATCCGTGTAAGGCTTGGAGCAGATTCGGAGCGAGTCCTTCTTGGATGCCGTGATGGAGTGCATAAGCCGGTCTCCATGATGTTGGAGAGGCTGGATCCGGCATGCCACCCATCAGTTAACTAATTCAGACCATTTTAGGCCCTTGTGCTTCATCAAATACTCGATCCGCCTCTTGGCAAGAAGGAGATCGTCACTGAGAGCCGGTGCATCTGCGTCCCAGGACTCTTGGGGCGTGGTGGCACCATCGATGAAAGTCGGCAAAGCAGTAGCTTTGCCGGGAGCGGGAATATCCTTATGATAAAAGAAAGTGGATGGTCATTGCTTGACCGACTCAGTGGCCATAATCCGAGGATAGACGTGCTCTCTTCTAAAAGAAAAACTAATAGTACCAGTAATATATGGATTACCGGCAGTGATGGAATTTCTCTGGACATGAAAATAAAACCGGAAAAGAGTAAGGCTCGGCCTAATGCTGAGATACCCCCCGCACAAAGATGCGTACGCACTCATCTCTAAGAGAGAGTTCGGGGGAACATGATGCAGTTGAACTCAGTAGTGATCTATAACCTCAGAAAAGAAATCTGAGGGAGGGAAGCTCAAACCTCTGTCGAGGTGGGTGCCGAAGTGCACTCGCTCACCGTCGCGGGGATTGGGGACGGTTTCGCTGAAGCCGCTCCGCCAGTCGCCGGCGCAGAGGAGCCCTTCGTCCTCCACGACGTGGAGCTTGGTGTCGTCAAGGACGCACGGGATCTAGACCCCGCGGTTGCTCTCCTTCTCCGCCGTTGTTGTCGTCGCTGCTGTGCTGGAAGAAAATGTTGAAGCCATTTTCCTGTGTGCCGGTGACCTTGTATGGGCAGCGCTGGAGGTTTCTAGGGAGCAGAGCAGCTCTGAGTTCGTGGGGAGATATTGGGGAGAAGGAAACGATGCAAGTGCTGGTGAAGAAGATAGGGAAAAGGATCCTCACCACTTATATCCTTCGGTCACGTCAAGATTCGTGTAAATGCAACAGTGAACGTGACACGTGTCATGGAAAGAACTGGGTAACCCCGCGTGATGATTACACCGCCTTGATCTCCACGCACGCATGAAAACGGCGCCTCGGTTCCGCGAAAGGCGGACCCACCAATGGTCGTGCTGACAGGAATGTCTGTCAGTGACGTGACTTGACCATGACTAGTGTCAGGTTACGTCAGAGACCAAGTTCTGGCTTAGTTTGAATTTCAAGCTGGAAACCCGAATAACATATTCATAGGTCCGGCTCATTTGAAACTCGGATCCTATCCTTTCTTTTTTGAAGTTTCAGGAACCCTTCATGATTCTGCAAGCCGGAGAGCAAGCTAGACAATGATGAAATCCGACTTTCGATCATGGAGGCTTCCGGGGGCTGCTGTTGGGGATATACTTTCCGGGTATCCTCACTGTGCCTCACTGACCAGGGTGGCCCACTTCAGGTTAGAGCTTTGCTTCACGGGCGGCCTAGCCAGGAGAAGAGACGGAGTCTAGTCCGGCTACAGGAAGGCCCAGAAGACTTACCGACATAGGCTCGTAGTGTTACTTGTAGTCCAAGATGTACTCTGTAACCGACTCTTAGTCGTAGCCGCATAGATCTCTCATGTAAACCCTAGGCCGGATATCTATATAAGCCATCCTAGGGAGAGCCTTTAGGGAACCCTCACAATAGTCTACAATCTCAACTCGCATAGGCGAAACCCTTGTAACCCATATTCCAGCTCTGCCGTATTACTGGATTGCTAGCAGGAGTAGGATCTGTCCAAAGCCAGTGGATTCAAACCTGGGTAAACTTGTGTGCTCACCGTCATGGAACACCATACGTCTCACACCCCTCTCTTCCACACGCCCCGAGGACCCCCTCATGGCGTACTTGTCATCAATCCGACGATAGTGAGCTATAGGTTACTTTGTTTATCGCGTGTGAGTGTGTTCATCGTGTTCTTCGCTTGTGAGTTCTCTTGGTATTCATCCTCCCTTGCCCCCCCCCCTCACGATTCCATTGTGATCCCTAGAGTTTCGTGAAAGATCAGGCCACCCTAAGGGGTCACCCCTAACATATTGGTATCAAGATCTTCGTTGATCATGAATTTGCGCACAAATTTTTCTTCTTTCGACCATAAATTCGAAAATCCCCCAAAAAGAGCCCCAAATTTGCCTTTGGATCGATCTCTCATTTTGGAGTGTTATTTGTGGTTCTGATCTGATCAAATCTTTTCTGAGGGGTAGGTCTAGCTTTTGTCTGCATTTTCCAGCCCAATTTTGGCTATTTTTTCTTAGATTTGAGGCCCCAAGGCGTGGATTTCCGCTCACGAACACGAGCAAGTCCGCCCAGTAGATCCCTGACCTAGAGTCTCCGGTGTGCGCATCCCGGAGTATCTGGCCCTGTCGCATGTTTTGTCCTATTTTTCCTCGTTTCCACTGGGCTAATTTTCCTTTGGTGTTTTTGTGTGCATGTCAGCAACTAACAACAAGCTTCCACAACACCTTATGTGCTTGATAGCTCCAAATTTCATCACTTATTAACATTGGTTTTCCTCTTGTTTATTGTCGGATTTCCTAGAAGATTGCCCTTTTCACTAACGGTAATGTCGCAATTAGCGAATCTTTGTTTTCTTGTGATGGTTTTCAGGCAATGAACATTTATTGAAGATATAATAGCATTTATGGGCTAATTACACCGGAATAAGCAAATCCCCAATTGAAGCCATTTTCATTGGAGGCGTTAGCATGCATAACGACCAACGGTACGGTCGGGGCGCGCCCGTACCGCCTGTCCGTACTACCTACTAGCGTCTTCCCTATATTAGTACAAGAAACTTTCGTAAAAGGGGAGAGACGACAAGAACCACAGAATAGATGTTACAGCCGCCGCAAGACATTTGGAGGAAGAGATCACATCTGAAAGAGGATAAGAACTTCCCCTCGTTCTCCGACAATCTTCGACCTGAAAGCCACACACTCCACCTTCATCCCATCATTACTTAGAGAGAGAGATTGGCACTTGTAAGATTAGGGTTTGATACTTTGAACTTACTTTGGTTTCTATTTGTTTGGATCTTTAAATCTCTATTGTGGTTTGCTACAATAACTTTGAGATGATTTCTATTTGCAATACAATTGTTCCTTTGATATGTCTGCCTCTCATGTTTGAGTAAATCCCTATAGGCGTGGGAGATGTAGGGGATTGGTGAGATGTGATGTGCCTATTTTATTTCCATTCATTTGTGATTATTGCAATGTTTATTTAAACAATGAGAATGAATATCTATGTGTGCCTAATGCTTGTTATCTAATTTAAGGGCCCAGGTAACATGATCCAAAGATCTCATAGGTATGAACTTGTATGCTAGTAATTTGGCAACCCTTGAGTGATACATCCGATATCAAAGAAGATATAGCACTACTCAAGGACAACAAGGAACCATCAAGATTAAAGCCTTGATCCGGTTGAAAGACCTTAGTTAATGCGCTGACCATGGCCGTGGTAACATGTAGATGGATCATTGAGATTAGGAAGAATTGGCCATGAGGACTCCTAGTTGGTATATGGGTCCCTTTCCTACTCACTTACAAATAAGAATTATCATTATCACTTATTCCACTTACTCCATTTGGCATTTTTATACTCACCATGAACTGATTCTCTCTACGCCTAACTTCTCTTCTACAGGACCTATATACTTCTTCCGCATCTTTACTTTTATGCAATTTACTTATTTCCTAAGAAAGTTCAACTATCTTTTATTAACCACTTTCACCGTCAACATTTGCAGTCAATTCACTCAAGACTTGTGACACCTTGGGTGTGACAGAAACACCTCATAAAACACTTTCCTAGGCTCCTCCTTGGGATCGATATAAAAACTAGAATTAATACTTCTACAAGAACATTCTCTGACGAACCTGTGCACTTGCAGGCCATCAAGATATTTTTATGGCGCCATTGCCAGGGAGCTAAGTGCTAAGTGTTGTTTCTTGACAAACAGCAACCGTTGATATCATTCATGATCTCCATTGGAGACAGAGGTACCACTCAATCAGGAAAAACCTATTTACCTCCATATATCGATCGTGTTCCGATCGAGAGTTGATTAGAATTTATTGAAAGATTTACTAGTGTGTGTACTGTAGATGTGAACAGCTTGATTCCTTTGATGGCTGATTTGACCATCACTAGAGGAGTCGAACTTGAGCTACCTTTGGGAGAGTATGGGAATCCATCTAGGCACTTGAGGAAAACGCCTATTCTTTATCCTGAACTAGAAGGCCAGGAATTTGAAATATATCCTAAGCTAATATATATGATGAAAGAAATTTCTTTCGCAGCAAAAGAACAGGAAGACCCTAGTGACCACTTAACAAAGGTATACGACCTTTGTGTCACTCTTAAACTAGCAAGTCTTCCAATAGAGTTTTTACTTCTTAAACTCTTCCGCTGGTCTTTAAAAGATAATGCTTTAGCTTGGTTACAATCACTACCTAATCATACTATAAAAAGTTGGCAGGATTGAATCCGAGAATTCATGCTTAAATATTCTTCATTTTCTAAAATCATGCAGATCACACGAAGCATAACAAACTTTTTGCAAAAACTAGGAGAAACCTTTTATCAAGCATGGAATAGATATTATGCAATGATTATGAAAGTCCCAAATCATGGTTTTCATGAGAGTCTAGTTATCCAATATTTTTTTAATGACGAAACAAAAGATATGATTGATATGTCTACAAGATGAGCAATATGCAACTTGACACTGTCAGAACGTGTTAAGATTTTTGAGGTAAGATCCTTTAATGACGAACAATATAATCCAGTTGAGGGTACTGTACCACAAAAAGGTATGATTCACATACCACAAGGTCTTATATCCAAAGTCAAAAAGTCCATGGAAGAAAAAGGTATAGCTTCATAACTTGTAAGATAAAGCAAAGTTGATATTCTTCAAACTTATGTAATAGAAGATGATTTAAATTTTGTAATGCAAAAGTTTAAATATCAACAAAATCAATTCCGCGAGAAAAATTATAAACGCCTAATGACACAAGAAAAGAACATAAGAGATCTCACCAAAGTTTTTAATGACCTGGATCAAGCCACGAAACATTTAGATAGATATCTAAGTATGGTTAAAACCCAGTGTGAGCAGATAAATGAAACCCAAACTTTGATTTTGAACCAAGGAAATTTCAATACTGTTTCTACTAACATTGTTACTAGGCGTGGTACAGAAACTCAGGAACCACAAGGGCCACCTTGATATCAAGAGCAGCAAGCTCGGAAAGCAAGAGAGGATCTGGAGATGAGTCAAGGAGATGATGATATAATAGACCCCCATGATGATATTGATTATGAAGCCCAGAAAAAGGGAAATCAAAACTTCTAGCACTCAAGAAGAAGAGGAAGTGGGGGATAAGCACAAATCATATGATTCAGACGCTGAGACTATCGATTCAAGGGAAGAAGACGATCTCAGAAATGAGCAAGAAGAGCAAGTTGATGTCCCGCGTGAAGAACGCGCCAATAAATAAAAATCAAGTACAAGGAAAAATAAAAAGAGCGTTGAACCAGTGACAAAGGTAAAACAAAAGGTAATACCTACCAAAAAGAAAATTCCTTACCCTAACCGAGTTCATTACGAACCAGATAAGGCTATTTATGATTCTTTTGCTGAGGCACTGAGCATAGAACTTCCTTTAACTAACACTATTCAAGTTCCTACTTAGAAAAGTTTTATGCGAGATATACTTAATAGAAAAAATAAGGTAACCAAGCCTGTAGCCATAATGACAAGCTTTGGTGATAAACTTCCTTCTAAGCTTGGGGATCCAGGCATACCAACCATCTCCTGTGCAATAGGGAAAACTAATATATTCAATGCTCTTTGTGATTTAGGAGAAGGTGTTAGTGTTATGCCTTATTCTCTATCTAAGAAATTGAACCTTGGGGAATGTTCTCCTACTTGAATAACACTGAAAATGGCGTATAAGACAACTAAACAACCTGTGGGAATGATCGAAGATGTTTTACATAGAATAGATCGTCATGTGATTCCAACTGATTTCATTATTCTTGATGTCCCTGAGGATGACAAACTATCTATCATTCTCGGAAGACCCTTTCTTAGTATAGTTGGAGCTAATGTAGATAGTTCTAGCGGCAACATTGTCTTCAATATATATATTGAGCAGATTGTTAGATACTTTCCTAAGAGACAAGAGCACAATGGAAAATATGTTCCACCACCTAAGCGTGATCAAGAAGCAAAGGCTAAATAAAAAGTGCCACTTGAGATGAACGTCGATGATATGGAGTTTGATTAGTCCAATCTCTAGAATTAAAACACTCAGTGGGATTTAACCCATTCTTAATAAATCTAGTTTAAGTTTTTATTTTATTATTTTTGCATGTACTACTTTACTATCTATATCATTTAATAAGTTTATTTTGAGTTTTTAGTTTGTTCAGAGAATTTATCTTAATGAAGTTGAGAAGCAAGGGGAAAACAAAGAAAAGATAGTGGGTTCAGCACAGGTAACGATCACTGGTACGGCTGCGGTACAACCATATCACGCGCCCATACCAAATCTCTACAAAACCTACAGCGGAGACAGCGCTGGTAACGACCTGTGGTACGGCAGGGTTACAACCGTACCGCGCGCCCGTACCACATAGGACGAAATCGACACAGGTCTCAAAATAGATAACGGCCACTAGTACGGCTGGGGTACGACCATACCGTGCGCTCGTACCAGGTCGAGCAGATTTGATCTCGAACCCTAATGTTGATCCGACGGTGACAACCACTGGTACAGGCAGGTTGCGCCCGTACCACCCGCATGTACCGCGTGCATCGCCAGGTAAAGACCGATGGCTGCTGGCTTGCAGCCAGCCTCCCTTCTTCTTCTTCCTCTTTCTTCCTTGTTCTTTCTCTTTCCACCTCAAACCCTAGCCTCTCAAACCTTTGATTCTTCATTGTTTTCGTGTTTTTGAGTTGGGGAATCTTCACATCGGTAAGTTTCTCGTCTAATCCATACTTTATTTTCTGAAATCCATGTTTGAATTCATCACATTGGCTATTTAGATGAGTTCATCGTATTTTGAGATTATTATTGATTCCTCATGTTAGGATTTGTAACTTCTACCTGTAATCATGTGTACATGTGATAGAAACCTCATGCCTATAGTTTTCTTCAAAAAAATGCAGCACAATGCATAACATTGGAAGGATGTTCCGCTCAGGCAAGGGCTCAGGTACGGCAGGACCTTCGGGCTCCGCCAAGCCGTCGGGTTCGAAGAAGAGACGCTTGGAGGTGAATAGCTTGAGGGCTGCCATGAGCCGAGACTATGAGAGGGTGAGCAACCGCAAGGTTTTGCCCACCAAGTGGGTAGACCGTTAGTTCATCTCCCGCCAAGGTCTCTTGGAGGACTTCGAGCAGATGACTGTGCAAGCTGGCATGGTCGACTTCTCTTACCTCTCCATCGACACCTACAAGCTCGCCATGTTTGAGTTTCTTTCATCATTCCATGATGATCTCGAGACCTAGGAGCAAAATTGCACTGTAAGTTTTGTGCTCAATGGGAAACTCCATAACTTGACCTTCTATGAATTTTGTGATAGTTTCGGATTCTCCCATGAGGGAGAACTTGATATCAATGACAATGTGCATATGGAGGCAATGCAGTCTTGGGGGAAAATTTATGTCCACATGGACAATGATTATTTGCGTAGGAAGAGCGCCACTATCCAGAATCATACTATACGCTATTTTCATACCTTCCTTGTTAATTCTTTATTTGGAAAGGGAGATGTTGGGGCAATGGCAGGCCTCGAAATGAGTGTAATCCATATGGCCTTGCATCTAGAGATGGACCACAAGGTAAACTTGGGAGCTTTGATCATCCAACACTTTCGCTGATAGAGGTCTGCATCCGCGGGGAACATTCATTGTGGTGGGTTGATCACACAGATCGCCTACGCAAACAAATTTGTCCTACCGCATGAAAGAGTTGTACCTGGTAGCAAGGACCTAGATGACATCCATATGGCTAGCACTAAGTTCATGGGTGTCTATAGGCCAGAGCGTTCCCTCCATGCTTACCAGTTATATTTTGTTCCTAACGGTCATCTCCACCAAATCTTGCTTCCTTTTGTCCAAGATTTTGGTTTGCTAGGTAAATAGAGTTGGGTCCTTACTGAGGAGGAGTTCCAGTAGGCATTGATCCTCTCGGGAAGGACTGCACCACTGATACCTTCGATCCGGATTACGGATGTAGTATAGCTTCTTTTTCCCTAGTAGACCTAGGTTATCGAATCCTCAGGAAGCGAATGTATAGTGAAGTTAATTTAATGGACCTTCAGGAGTTTTAGAATTCCTTTTGTGTTTTTACCGAACCAATAGCTTGCATATTTTTGTTGTTGTCGATGATGGACAGAGAGGGCCTAGGGCGTTCGGTTTCACCTGTAGCTATGCAAAACATCTGATGGGAATAAAAGATAGAAATAAAGTATGCATGTACTTGTTAGAGCAAGATAAATTATATGTGGGCAGTGCATCCATAATTGCTATTGCCACCGCAACCTCTTATAGCAATAACCTACTATTCTCATACATAGAAGAAAGAAAACTAATGATATGCATAGTGATGTCACCGTTAATCCCAAGCAAATCCCTCACATACAGCCATACTACCCCTTCTGTCACTGGGGTTCCCAACCTGCAAACCAGTCATACTCATACTCCCTATACCTAGCTCAACCCTCGGGGTCTTGGGTACCTAACAAGTCCTTGGATTGAGGCAAGAGGATACAATAATCATCATGTCACACAAACTAATACACGATCCCATCTATGATAAATAACATGCACAATTGCTACATGGCTAGGCTAAAGCCCTTAGCCCAAGGACAATTACTCACACATAGAGATGAGATCAACAATCACAAACATTGTAATAAAAAATCATAAGATTGATAGCAATAGTCTTACAATGTCGCCAATTGAAGAAGAGATCTACTATTACAAGTGGTGGAATATGGCTATGGAGATGGAGAAGGGTTTCGAGATCTGGAGGCGGCTAGTGATCTGTGGCAGAGACTTTTGGCGAGGTCGGGGGGTTTTCTCATCACCCGAGGCTTCTTTATATAGGGTCCCTTCACGAAAGTTGTTCTGTTTGACCTAACGGTGGCGGCGCCAACTATACGACAGGAGCTATACGGCCAGAATTTCTGCTCCGGTCATATAGTTGGTCGTTAAAGCATCTGCCTCCGCTTTACGGCTCCTGGTTTCTTCTGGTTGTTGGAAATCTCATATCTTTGACTTTAATCTAGTGATTCCCTCCTTTAAACGACATTATATGCACAGGAAAAATATAAAAGAAAGGATTGCATACCCTTCTGAATATTAAGCATTAGTGGCAGGGTTTAGAGAGATATTTCATCAAAAGTATGAATAATATCCAGTTTAAATGTGGACGTAGATGGCTATATTTCATAGCCATCAACCTCCCCAAGCTTAAACTTGATCATCCCCAAGCAAGAAAACCAAAATCAAAAAGGAACTTAGCATTTAAACTGAAACAACGAGATGGTGATCTAACTCATGAATAGCAGTCTCATGTTTCCTCCACTTCATAAATCTAAAAAACTTCAGCATAGATAGAGTAATGGCAAACATATCATACGGGTTTCATGCATCCTTATAGTGCAGCAAAATTATTGTCAATATGGATGATTCAAATGAGTAAACTTTATTCCATGTCAAGTAATCAACTCATAGGCTTGCCTTTGACCAATAAAGTACAATCATGTAAATTAAGAGTGTGAGAGTTGTCATGAAAAGCATATACACTAGCATATCTCAATTCTCCCACATCAATAAATCAAGACTTTTCAAGCACTACTTTTCTATTCATTGTCCTTCAAGAATTTTAGTTTTTAAGTAATTGAGAGCATGACAAAAAAATTATTAGTTTATCGGGCTGTGATGGACACTCATGGCTTCACTAAGGTTTTGTTCCTTTTGCATAATGATTTCTCATAATATCCAGAGGAGTGATTCCATCATGATTACAGCTACCCTAGAGTGCCAAGAATCTTACCCACTATAGCATTGATGCTACAAGTGTTTAATCAACTCATAGCAGAAATCTAGGAGTTTCCTCCATGAAGATCGTTCGTAGGCCAGCGGAGTTGTTGGCATCCCATGAAGTTTGACACGCATAAAGCTATATCATTCTTATGATTAACAAGTCAAACTTTGGCATGATCACAAAAACCGCTAAACATTAATTCAATTGAACAAATCCTTTCAAAGAGAGCTATCAAGTCAATCAACATTTTCAGTGGTGTTGAGTGTCTCTAGAAATAAACCTTCAAGACTAATCACTACAACACCCAAGCCTTCAATTGTGAGACTCTTTCTTATCACAGTTGTTTAGCAATTTTTAGGCAAGACTTGGTTAATTACGAGAGCTTGAACAAAATGTACCCAATTGAATACCCATGCAAACGAAAATCTTACTACAATACAAAAGACTTACTCCACCAATATAATATCTCAACATTTACTACTAACTAGCATGGGTTTCTCAAACTTCAAACGTGGGGAGTCATAAGGCATACCTCTCATGTTTAGTTCCACTTCTCTCTTCCTTTTTTACTTATTTCTTGGAAACTTGAAGTCGATCACTCTCCTGCAAATACATGAAGACCTCGAGGCGGAAAGAAAAGAAAGAGGGAAAATAAGGAAAAATGGAGAAATGGAGAAATCTTTTGTGGTTTCTTAAGAGAGGGATTTTAAAGAATAGAAAATTGGCAGCAAAGCTTGGCTAGAAAATTCGAAAACAAATAGAAAGAACAAAAAAAGGTGTTGGGGAAACCAACACGAGTGCTTATAAACTCAAATAAAAACATAACCTTGAAATAAATAAAAGCAAATGAACGCCAAATAAAGATACATGAGGAAACTTCCCCAAGCTTAGGCTTTTGCAAGCCCTTCAAATCATTGTGGTGGCGGGAAAAAGTCATTACTCCAGTTTGCAAATTGAGTTGAGATGTTACTAGTTGATTCTCAGAGGTTCAAAGAGAGGCTATGCATCCTCTCCAAGTCCTTGGAAATCTTGGTATGTGGTGAACCGGGTTTGTGGCTACTCCTCTTGATAAGGAACTTCTTGCTCCTCCTCTTGGTCCTCATACTCTTCCGGAATCTCCTCCTCGGGTTGGTGTTGCTCAACCTGCAAGTCATATAGCAAACATCCTTCCTCGGTAGAGAAAAGACCATTAGGCATAGGAGTAGGGTAGGGACGTCCAGCTCCAGCAATATGCAGATAATAAACATCACCTCTCCTAGTGAGCATTCCACAGGCTCTCAAAGTGGAGAAACCAACATGTGTCTCACCTAGCACGGGTTGCAACTCACCTAGGTCGATGCCTAGGGCAGTGGCAAGCATGGTGATGACGCCTCCACCTATGATTGGTGCTTGGCTTTGGGAGGCTTGGTGCTCGAAGTAGCGCACGAGGATGGCGCCCAAGTGGAGTGACAAGCTGCAGTTGATGTAAGCAGCCTTTGTGAGGACTAGGATGTCCTCCTTGTTGAGTCTTGTGAACTCATTACATGCCTGCAAGGTGTTAGCAATAACATATAAAAAATAGCGAATTGCAGGATGTTGAATATTCTTCCCCTTGTTTACTCTAGTAGTGAAACTCATTCCATTATAGTATTGTTCAGGGGTAGGTTCTAAGCCGGTAAAGGATGCGTGTAAGGCATGAATATCATTGTTTGGCAAATTAAAACATGCGCACCATTCATCTAAATTTAAAGTGTAGTTGTTGTTCATCAGACAGAAAGAAATAGTATCCTCTCCCTGCCATTGTTTAACGGTGCTTTGCAACGAACTTAGAAATTCAATGGTTAAGCGGCGATAAGAAGGCACATCATTATACACAAAGTTTTTTCAGGCCAGCTCTATTCAAAAGTAAATTGAAGTCATCAGAAATACCGAGTTGATTCAATATAATGGGGCAAGCCCACTTGGTGGCCTTCACTTCGCAGTTCTTGATCCTGTTGAAGCGATCACGATGGGCTTTATCCCTGAACCGTATCCCCATGCATTCCTGAGAAGTAGCCCGAGAAGCGCTAGCGGTGGAACGAGCACGAGTTTGGATCCTTGTGTTCATCATCTAAAACATTGAAGAAAGGCAAAAATAAAACCTTTTGATCCAACAACAGTAAGTGCATCATATTCCTCATCATAGCACACTAAACAATCTCTTCAAAATAATAATCTAGGCAAGAAAATCATGGCAATTGGTTCATAGTAGGTCTCACCCTAGATTGATAATGACAATAGATCGAAGATGAATTTGCAAAAAGTAATTGGAGGATCGGAGGAGAAACATACTGTAGATCACTCGTGTGCGAGGAAATCGAATGAAATTGAGCAGAGATGAAGATCTCTTAAGGTTTTGAGAGAGTTTGGAGGTAGAAGAAATAAAAAAGGATTGAAATTTTGGAGTTGGAAGTACCTTCCCCTGCGTTTTTGTGGTCGGATGCAACTATACGGGCGCAGCTATATGGTCGGAACAATGTGTTCCGGCCGTATAGTTGGCCTCCTGTCAAAATATTAGGGTTTCCTCCTGGCGACACAGCTATACGGACACAACTATATGGCTAGAACAAAATGTTCCTGCCGTATAGTTGGTCATTAAATTGTATGTCCCTGTGAAAGAAAATATACAAAGGCATTGATATCTATACGACCAGAACTATACGGCCGGAATTCTTATTCCCGCCGTATAGTTAGTCGTTAAACTCGCAGTACATTGGAAAAGAATTCGTATGGAGGCACTGATCTCTATACGACCGGAGCTATATAGCCAGAATTTTTATTTCTGTCGTATAGTTGGTCGTTAAACTCTCAGTACATATTAAAGAAAAATTGTCGATGGTAAAGATATATGTACGACTGGAATTATACGGCCGGAATTTTATTCCCGCCGTATAGTTGGTCGTTAAACTATCTGTATGCATCAAAAAAATTATGTTTCTTCGAAAACTATATCTTTTCTTGTAACTTAGTGATATACCTTGTTTTTGATAAAAAATTGACAGTAAACATTGTCGACCAACAACAGCATGTATGTAGCAGAATTTTAAGTACTACCGAACTTCTTCTCCTCAAATGGAGTTTTCTAGCACTCTTTATTAAACATAATCTTAAGCTAAAACTAAAACTTAACTCAAACCTTTATTTAGCATGGGTTTCCTCCCATGGAGAGCTCTTTTATGGTCAATAGCTTGACCTTTACATTACTCACTTGGGCCAGATGAGTGGAACACCCACTCCAAAGTAATTGGCCTTCAAAGTGATTGCCTCCTTTTCATCATGCTTGGCTTTCTTCTTCCTGGGGAAATTAATAACAAAAGGATCCCGCGAAGGCAATTGAAGCTTCACATTCCCTTCATGTGGATTAATAAAAGCCTTAATGGTTCTTAAGAAAGGACGGCCTAAAATAATAGGAGCAGTAGCATCTTCAGGCATGTCAACAATAACAAAATCAATGAGAGTGGGACAGCCTTTAATGTGTACTAAAGTGTTCTCCTTAATTCCTACAGTTTTTTTGTAGGTAGAATCTGCTAGATGCAATTTTAATTCAGTGATTTCAAAGGAGCCAAGATTTAACTTGTTTAAAAGACGCTTTGGAATTGTTGAGACACTTGCACCTAGAACACAAGGTGCGGCTATCTCATTGGTTCCAATTTTAATCTTAATAGTAGGCTCAAATATGTCATCTAGTTTAATAGGTAATTTTTCAGCAATTTGCTTATATTCTTCCACAAGCTCACATACCTTTATTGCTACATGATTAACGAAGTGTTGGTACATGGATTCCTCACTACCATCACTTACCGGAATCTTGATGTTGATCCTTTTTTTACGAGATCTTCAGCAGTCTAGCTTGGCGAAGGAGCATTACTATAATCAAGTTCTTACAGGCTGCTCCCTTTGGATCCTCATCATTTTGAGTTCTTCAACAGGATTGGGCTCAGCTTTACCTGCAAATTTAGCTAGAATGAGAGTTTGACTCTCGGTTATCTTACCTAGTTGTGCCTCAACAATCCTCATTCTTTCTTGGAGGGCCTGCAAATCATTTCCCAAACTAACAGCTTGGTTAGATAATTTACCAAGCATAGCATCATGGTTCTCCGTTATTTTAACAAGAATATTGTTTTGTTCATTTTGTGAGTCTATAAAAGACTTAAGTGTTTCTTGGAGACTACCATTACTAGTTCCCATATTATTATTAGAGTTACATGTAGGACTAGAATAATGTTTCTGAAAGTTAGGATTGTAACTCTTATTCCAAGCAGGGTTATAATAATTACGAGCTATGAAGTCTATTTCTTCAATATTTGTTTCAGGGGTGCCTCTTACCTGGGTTTCCTTACCTTTTAAGGCTAGTATGAGCTCATCCAACTTAGCATTGAGTTCTTCGTTTTCTTGTGGTGAAATAGAGTTCACCTTCTTCGTGTTTGATCTTTCCACATGCCATTGAGCATGGTTGTCTTGCATATTGTCTAGCAGCTGCTTTGCTTTAGTAATATGTTTACCCATAAATGTTCCTCCAGTTGCAGTATCAAGCATAGACTTAGACATAGATTAAGAGCATTATAAAATAAATGGAGGATTAACCAATCTTCCATCCCATGCCTAGGACAGTTTCTTAAGCATTCTTTCATCCTCGCCCATGCAAGCGCTAGTGGCTCACACTCTTCCTGTCTAAAACCAAATATTAGATCGGAGTTACATAGTCTTTGCAGGTGGAAAAAATTTAGTCATAAACAAATAAGTACATCCCACCCATGATGTAATAGTATTTCTAGGCAAAGATAGCAACCATTCTTTAGCTCTCCCTCTTAGAGAGAAAGGAAATAAACGCAATTTGACCGCATCGGGGTCAACGTCTTTAATACGCATCATATCACATATTTCAGTGAAAGTATTCAAGTGCATGATACATTGCAAATGTATCTATAATTTTTGATGCTCCATGCTTGTTTTTATCCACTTTCTTGTGTTTTGTCCACACTTTGGAGTACTTGTCATATGATTTCTTGGACTAACCTATTAACAAGAGCCACAGTGCCAGCTGCCTGTTTTCTGCTGTTTTTGGTTCTAGGAAAGTCAGAAAATGAATATTCTCGGAATTGGACGGGACAAAATCCAAAGTGCCTATTTTTCCAAAAGACTCACGGAGCCAGAATACGAGACGGAGGAGGGCCAGGGGCTGGCCACCCCCCCCCCCCCCCAGGCGCGGGATAGGACTGGCCGCGCCAGGGCCTAGTGTTCTGGCCCCAGGCACCCCCTCGACCTCTCTCTTCGCCTATAAGAAGCCTTCTGACCTAAAAACTTCGGGGGGTTCGACGTTTTTCCAGAAGGAGTTCCGCTCCGCCGCCACCACCAGATTCCACGAAACAGCACCAGAAACTCCATTCTGGCACCCTGCCGGGACGGGGAATTGGAGGAGATCATCACCATCATCATCACCATTGCTTCTCCATCGACCATCCATGTTTCCCCCATCTGAGTGAGTAATCCCCCGCTGTAGGCTATGGGGATGGTAGGGATTGGATGAGATCGTTCATGTAATGGCATCAGATTGTTAGGGCGTAGTGCTTAGTATCTTTTATTAGTGCTTTATGACTTTGTTGCGACTTGTTGTGCTTAATGCTTGTCACTACCCGAGTGCCATGATTTCAGATCTGAACTTATTATTGATTCATCATGATAGTATTGTTTTGTGTCTTATCTACAAGTTGTATACACATGTCGTTGTCCGGAACCTATGGTCCCGAAGTGACAGAAATTGGGGTAGCCGGAAGGGAAAGGCTTTGATGTGAGGATCACATGTGTTCACGGAGTGTTAATGCTTTGCTCCGGTGCTCTATTAAAAGGAGCACCTTAATTGCCAGTAGTTCCCTAGAGGCCCCGCTGCAAACGGGCTGGCAGGACAAAAGATGTTGTGCAAGTTCTCATTGCGAGCACGTATGACTATATATGGAACACAAGCCTAGGATTGTCTAGTACTTGGGTGCTTTATCTTATTTATCTATAATTGCCCTATGTTCTGATTGTTATGTGAATTGTCTTGTCCATGCAACGCCCATCCATCCATCCCTATGCCTACCGCACTTGAATCCCACTATTTACTGCTTTTGTTACTACTGTCTTTGCTTTGCTACTACTATTACTTTACTATTCCTACTACAAAATTGTTGCTACTGATAAACTGCTGTGAGCAAGATTGTTTCTAGGTGCAGCTGAATTGACAACTCAGTTGTTAAGGCTGATAAGTATTCTTTGGCTCCCCTTGTGTCGAATCAATAAATTGGATTTCACTTCCCTCAAAAATACTGCGATACACCCCCTATACTTGTGGGTCATCAAGACTATTTTCTGGCGCCGTTGCCGGGGAGCATAGCTTTATTTATCAAGTTCACTTGGATTCACTATTGTTCAAGCTAAGTTTATTTCTGCCTTGTTTGCTTCTTCCTTTATTGAAAATACAAAAAAAATTAGTTCATACTCTAGTTGTTATTTTCGTTGGTCTGTTATTGTCTTGCTTTATCATGCTTGATGTCAATGGTTGGTTTCTTTGAAACTGAATCTTATTGGCAAGGTGGGTTCACGGAAGATCAAAACGATTATTATAAGGAACACCGCTTGTCACAAAAAGGGAAACACTTATGGGAACAAATTGATAGATTGTATACCATTGCTAGGAACGTGTGCTCTACTTATAATGTTACTTATTGCTGTGATGAGTCTTGTTGCAGAAAGAGGTATAAACACCTCCCTTTTCAATGTGAGTATAGTGATAATGATACCATATCTTCCTATGCTAAAGGAATTTATGACTTTTATGATGTGGAACAAATTGAAGAATTTATTGCTTGGAAGGGTGCTTTTGAACTTGCTAGTTTGCTTGAAAATTTTGATGATTCACCTTACAAATATGAGGTGTATGGTATGCTTAAATTTTTCTTTGATAATTACAAGGATGAAAATGACTATATTCTTGAATATTTTAATACATGCTTTCCACAAATGGAAGATACTAATGCCTTGCACGATCCTATGGAAGAACAAATTGATGAACCTGAAATCTCATTAGATGAAAAAGAGGAGGAGAGTGATGAACAAAAGGAGGAAGAATGGATTAGATACCCATGCCTACCTTCTAATGAGAGTAACTCTTTATCCCTTACATTATTTGATTGTCCCCCTTGCTTACTAAAGGAGAATGAATGTTATGTTCCTGAGGTTTCTCTTGATAGTGTTTATAATAAAGCTCTAGTGCTTGTAGATCATGAAGAGCATGCTTTATGTGATAGTTATATTGTTGAGTTTATTCATGAGGCTACTGAAAATTATTATGAGAGAGGAAAATATGGTTGTAGAAGTTTTCATGGTATAGAAACACCTCTCTATGTGCTGAAAGTTTTGAAGTCACTCTTGTTTTATCTTCCTATGCTTGTCACTTTGTTCTTTGCGAATTTATTTGCATACATTATTCCTATGCATAGGAAGTGGGTTAGACTTAAATGTGTTTTGAATGCTTTTTGATGCTCTCTTTTACTTCAACTCATATTTCTTATGAGAGCATCCTCTCAAACTTTTATGCCTGAAGATGATAATATGTCTATTATTCTTGGGAGACTTTTTCTTAAATACTGCAGGAGCTGTTATTAATTATAATCAAGGAAAGGTGACCTTCAATGAACACATTGTCTATTTCTTCAAGAATATTGAAAGGACTTATGGATTGAATTCAATTGAACATGTTGAGGGCATTCAAGTTGGAGAAATATATTGTCCCATACGAAGAGAAAAATGTGAAACTATTATGATTGGGACCATTGCTATCAAAGTTGAGGTAACATAATCATTAGTGGGATACAAAGTTTTGTCTCATATGGAATTGTTTTGGTAACAAGACCTGATCAACCTTGTTAACAAAAGGATTTCATTGAACAAAACAATGTTTTCACCATGTTTATCTCCGCTTACTTCTATTCTATCCATTTTAGTTTTTGCTTCTTATGCCTAACTTAAAGGCGTTAAAGAAAAGTAATTTTTGGGAGATAACCCAAGAGTTTTAGATGAGTCTTGGAAGTTATTACCTCTGTAACAACTGCTCCTTATCCTTTTTATTTGCTTTTGTGCCAAGAGTAACCTCTAATGAGAGAGAAGTAATGATGGGGAAAGTTGCTGTCCTGAAACAGATTTTTGTGCTTCACCGTAAAAATTCCTGAGAGAGCTCTGTACGTCGTATTGAGTTGTAATTTTTTGTGCTTCTGACCCAGGTTGTTATGTAACTTTCTCTAGTTCAAAACTTTTTGATTTGAGCAACATAAGATCTTAGAAAAAAATTGTCTTTACCTGCTGGTCTGTTTTGACAAATTTCTGCCATTTTCTGCATTTGCTTCTTGTTGGTTCCTTTTTGAGTTCTTTTGGGGAATTGAGCTTTTTGAGGGAAGTTCTACAGTAGCTATTGTTCTAATGGGAGTTTATTTGGTGTTAGAACTGAACCTTAAGACTTATTTATCTTAAGTACACTAATGTTGCTAATAAAGATTGTGTGAAGTTTTGTATGAAGAAAAATTCCAGGTGTATGGAAGGAATGAGTAATGAGATGAAGGATGGACTAAAGCTCAAGCTTGGGGATGCCACGCGTGTCACCCCAAGAAATATCCAAGAAGTACAAGCGTCAAAGCTTGGGGATGCCCAAGGCATCCCCTTCTTCATCAATAAAAATCTCAGGTTTCTTCCAAACACTTCATTTTTATTGTTTCATGCACAGTTGTGTTGTTCTTGGAGCGTCTTCTTTTTTCATTTTCGTTTTGGTTTTTAGTTTGCGTGGTTTGCTTAGTTTGCTGAATAAATTTGTTGGACCCCCTCATTCATACATTGGTGTTCAAATAGTCTGGTTTGGATTGGAAAAGAGTAGGAAAGCTCATTCTTAAGTGGTAAAGAGAGCTTGTTTTTGACTGTGGCCTATGCTTTGTCATGTCATGCTTGATATTGTTTTGGCTTTATGCTTAGTATTATTTGGTGTATCATGACTTGTTATAAACAATTGAGATTGCTTGATGTGCCTTGGATGAATCATGCATTGTTTTAGCATATTAAAGCATAGTATAGTGGTATTCTCCTTTGATGTTTTATTTGGGTTGACTTGGCACATGCTCACACCATGATATGACTATCTCAAGTCACCATAAGCCTTTATGATCCTTTAGTTTTCAACTTGTAGTATCACTTTATGCTTTGATCAATGATGTTTTGTCGCTCTGCATGATTATGGCCATTATTGCTCTCTTAGTTTGTCGCTACCAGTCTTTTGCTAGCCTCCACAACAAAGTATGAGTTCCACTCATGCATCCAACTCCCTACACCAAGTTTTCCAAAGAGTCCACCATACCTACCTACTAGCTTATGCTATTCCAAGTATATTCATGCTTTTGTTTACCTTCCACTTGTTATGAGAAAACTAGTGATTAAAGCTCTCACGAACTTGATGGCACACTTTACTTTTTGCCCCTAATAAACTTGAACCATTGGGTCCTTCTTTGTTGCGTATATGCTTGCACTTTATAAGTTGAAATTAGCAGAACCATGTTTCATGGGGAACGCTTTCAACATTGCACTTGTACTTTGTACCCCATTGATATCATGTTCTTTTGCTTACGGATCCCGGCGGTGTGAAATAAAAGTAGAACTTGTAAGATCATGGAGTTTGTATGTGTGTTAGAGAAACGCCTGGGCCGCTAGCCTAAGCCATGCCTAATCATGGTGGAAACTTGCAGCATCACCATAATGAGCACTCTATGAAGCATCCTCAATAAAAACCTATGCAAATAGCAAATAAAAAGATCGCTGAGATGCTCATTGTCTGCTTGCCTTGTCATTTTGATTATGGGAAAGCTCCTGTATCATGTGCAAGGGGTACCCCGTTGGCGGTTCTTAATGATACACATACACTTACAATGACAAGATCTTACTCGTGACTAAAGTTGAGTAGCATGAGGATCGGTCTTCGTAAGTAAGGGGCATGAGATTTCGGTTTATAACTTGTCAAGCATATCCTCTTAGTTGTGTCACTTTAACCTTAATCACCTTCAAGATGCTTATGATAGGGCAATGAGAGCTGAAAGCTATAAGTACCATAATTTTTGGAAGCTCTTTATGAGACTTGAATCCCTACTTCCTTTTACAAAGGCTTTTCTTCCACCATTACATTGAGTCTCCACCTTCTATCTTGATGCACTACTTTGAGAGCATAGTGGCCATTCTTAGTTCTATGTGCATTGTCCCAAGACTAGTTGATTGATGCATAACTTGTTATTGCTTGTTTGAAACTTTTGTATCTAGTCACTCTTATGAACTTTGAAGGTGTCCTATGCATTTATATTTGCTACTCTATTGAGGGACAAGCTGAATACTTTTATGCTATGTTTTCTTTATGTGAAACAAACAAACGTCTTGCAAAGCATTGTTATTCATGAATCTTTTATTTGTGCCTTTTCATGTTGCATCATAGTCGCTTTGCTTATTGCTAGAACTTTGTATTTCATGTTATGATTTAAGTACTTTGATCCCAGATTTGAATGTTTTACAAATATTTTGATCAAGTCTTTGATGGTGCATATCACCTCAAAAATTATTCTTTCTTTTTATCACTTACCTACTCAAGGACGAGCAGGAGTTAAGCTTGGGGATGTTGATACATTGCAAATGTATCTATAATTTTTGATGCTCCATGCTTGTTTTTATCCACTTTCTTGTGTTTTGTCCACACTTTGGAGTACTTTTCATATGATTTCTTGGACTAACCTATTAACAAGAGCCACAGTGCCAACTGCCTGTTTTCTGCTGTTTTTTGTTCCAGGAAAGTCAGAAAATGAATATTCTCGGAATTGGACGGGACAAAAGCCAAAGTGCATATTTTTCCAGAAGACTCACGGAGCCAGAATACGAGACGGAGGAGGGCCAGGGGCTGGCCACACCCCCCCCCCCTAGGCGCGGGCTTGGCATGGCCGCGCCAGGGCCTGGTGTGGTGGCCCCAGGCACCCCCTCGACCTCTCTCTTCACCTATAAGAAGCCTTCTGACCTAAAAACTTCGGGGGGTTCGATGTTTTTCAGAAGGAGTTCCGCTCCGCCGCCACCACCAGATTCTACGAAACAGCACCAGAAACTCCGTTTTGGCACCCTGCCCGGACGGGGAATTGGAGGAGATCATCGCCATCATCATCACCATCGCTTCTCCATCGACCATCCATGTTTCCCCCATCTATGAGTGAGTAATCCCCCGCTGTAGGCTATGGGGATGGTAGGGATTGGATGAGATCGTTCATGTAATGGCATCAGATTGTTAGGGCATAGTGCTTAGTATCTTTTATTAGTGCTTTATGACTTTGTTGCGACTTGTTGTGCTTAATGCTTGTCACTAGGGCCCGAGTGCCATGATTTCAGATATGAACTTATTATTGATTCATCATGATAGTATTGTTTGGGGTCTTATCTACAAGTTGTATACACACGTCGTTGTCCGGAACCTATGGTCCCGAAGTGACAGAAATCGGGGTAGCCGGAAGGGAAAGGCTTTGATGTGAGGATCACATGTGTTCATGGAGTGTTAATGCTTTGCTCCGGTGCTCTATTAAAAGGAGCACCTTAATTGCCAGTAGTTCCTAGAGGCCCCGTTGCAAACGGGCTGGCAGGACAAAAGATGTTGTGCAAGTTCTCATTGCGAGCACGTATGACTATATATGGAACACATGCCTAGGATTGTCTAGTACTTGGGTGCTTTATCTTATTTATCTGCAATTGCCCTATGTTCTGATTGATATGTGAATTGTCTTGTCCATGCAAAGCCCGTCCATCCATCCCTATGCCTACCGCACTCGAATCCCACTATTTACTTCTTTTGTTACTACTATTTTTGCTTTGCTACTACTGTTACTTTACTATTCCTACTACAAAACTGTTGCTACTGATAAACTGTCGTGAGCAAGATTGTTTCCAGGTGTAGCTGAATTGACAACTCAGTTGTTAAGGCTGATAAGTATTCTTTGGCTCCCCTTGTGTCGAATCAATAAATTGGGTTTCACTTCCCTCGAAAATACTGCGATACACCCCCTATACTTGTGGGTCATCAGTGCATACCTGCGTCTTCAATAGTAGAGCCTCCAAATTGATTCTGTTGAACCAAACTTAAGCAATGGGGCTTAATTTCATAGTCATCGGCAGCAATTGTTGGCCGAGTAATAGGAGTACGCAAATAATCATTGTTGGGAGTAGCAAACTCCCCAAGCTTCTTTTCAGCCATATTTCCTGTGTTTTGGATTTTCTTAAACAAAGAATTATAACAGTAAAAGCAAGAATTTAAAGGCTAACTAATTTTTTTGGTTTATCAAATAAGGACTGAAAGCAAACTAACAAAATTAAAAACAAGAATTAAAACTAGCAAGGTTCCTAATAAGCTCACTAGGGTAGCTATTGCTTCCCCGGCAACAGCACCAAAAAAAGGGTTGATACCTTCGATCCGGATTACAGATGTAGTATAGCTTCTTTTTCCCTAGTAGACTTAGGTTATCGAATCCTCGGGAAGCGAATGCGTAGTGAAGTTAATTTAATGGACCTTCGGGAGTTTTAGAATTCCTTTTGTGTTTTTACCGGACCAATAGCTTGCATCTTTATGTTGTTGTCGATGATGGAGAGAGAGGGCCTAGGGCGTTCGGTCTCACCTGTAACTGTGCAAAAGATCAGATGGGAATAAAAGATAGAAATAAAGTATGCATGTACTTGTTAGAGCAAGATAAATTATATGTGGGCAGTGCATCCATAATTTCTATTGCCTCCGCAACCGCTTATAGAAATAACCTAATAGTCTCATCCATAGAACAAAGAGAACTAATGATATGCATAGTGATGTCACCGTTAATCCCAAGCAAATCCCTCACATATAGCCGTACTACCCCTTCTGTCATTGGGGTTCCCAACCTGCAGATTAGTCATTACTCATACTCCCTATACCTGGCTCAACCCTCGGGGTCTTGGGTAGCTGACAAGTCGTTGGATTGAGGAAAGAGAGGATACAATAATCATCATGTCATACAAACTAATAGACAATCCTATCTATGATAAATAACATGCACAATTGCTACATGGCTAGGCCGAAGTCCTTAGCCCAAGGACAATTACTCACACATAGAGATGAGATCAACAATCACAAACATTGTAATAAAAATCATAAGATTGATAGCAATAGTCTTACAATGTCAGTAATCAAATAAGAGATCTACTATTAGAAGTGGTGGAATATGGCTATGGAGATGGAGAAGGGTTCCGAGATCTGGAGGAAGCTGGTGATCTGTGGCAGAGACTTTTGGCAAGGTCGGGGGGTTTTCTTGTCGCCCAAGGCTTCTTTATATAGGGGTCCCTTCACGAAAGTTGTTCCGTTTGACCTAATGGTGGCGGTGCCAACTATACGGCCGGAATTTCTGCTATGGTCGTATAGTTGGTCGTTAAAGCGTCCGCCTCCGCTTTACGGCTCCTGGTTTATTCTGGTTGTTGGAAATCTTGTATCTTTGACTTTAATGTAGTGATTCCCTCCTTTAAACGACATTATATGCGCAGGAAAAATATAAAAGAAAGGATTGCATACCCTTCTGAATATTAAGCATTAGTGGAAGGGTTTAGAGAGATATTTCATCAAAAGTATGAATAATATCCAGTTTAAATGTGGACGTAGATGGCTATATTGCAGAGCCATCAGCCACCAGGTGGCTATCCCAACTAGGAAGACACAATAGCTGGCCAACAGCAGCAAGATGAAGAAGGAGGAGGCTGGCACGGCGTAGGATAGGATGATTTCGTCTAGCAACACCACCACCACCAGCCTTACCACCAGCATCAAAAACAAGGTATGCCTCCACCACAGTCGGGATTCAACTATGTCCCAAGGAGAGATTTTGACCAGGTGGTGCATCGCATTGACAACATAGAGAACATGTGCATGATGTGAATGCCCATATGGTCAATCTCACTCAAGATTTCACATCTTTTATGACCGATTTCCAAACTGCTAACCGAACTTACCGTATCAGCAGCCGCCACCTGACGGTAGCGACAAGTGATTCTAGTTAGGCAAAGGCCTAAGCTTGGGGAGGTTAAAATCCTCCCACCTTTATGCATTCATATTTTTCTTTCTTCTTTTTATTTATTTGCTTTTGTTTCATTGCATGTGTACTTTCAGTTTTGCATTCGATAAAAGAAAACCCAAAAATATTAGACTATTCTCTAGCATTATTTTGTGCAAATTTCTCTCTGTTCTTCTTGATTCTTTTTGCGGGTTACTCACTTTTAGTTATCAAGTTATGGACGAATGCAAAGAGTTGACTCGAGTAGAAGACGAACGAGTAAGAGGAGGTACCACATTCTTATTTTCTCTCCTCCTGTAAGCTTATTCATGAACATTTTATGTCCATTCGGTTGCACTTGATTTCGATTCCACGCTTAGTTTGTTATCTTTTAGAGTTTGAGCTCAACGTCTTTTGTCACCTCTTTGGTTAAGACTTTCGACAATTAAATCAGTTTGAAAAACAACTCTTGGGATTTTATTCCAAACTTTTTAGAACAATAGAAAGTGTCAATGACAACTTTGGTGCCATGTTTTTGTCTTAAGGATTTAACCTTAGTAGTGCCCAACCCCACATACTGATTGTTGACTTGATGATACCTTATGAAAAAGAATTACTTGATGGAATGAACTTTTTGGAGTAGGAGAGGGAGATGCCAAAATTTGTATTGCTTAGCTAAAAAAAAGGAGAGAGGAAAGAAAAAGAAAAAGAAAAGATCAAATGTACTTTGTTTCAAATACACACCTTTGGGATGCCAACAACTTAGCTAGCTTTTGAACGATCTATGGTATAACCCCAGATTTCGGCTATGAGTTGATGGCATGAGTGGCATACATGTCGCTATATGGGCAAAACTATTGGTACTCCCAATAGGTTGTGTAGGAGTTTCCAAAAGAAATATTCTTTGATCCTTGAGAAGGAAAAAAGAAAAGATCCGTTGTCAAAATATGAGCTGAAATACTTTCGATACCTTTTGATTCTTGGCATCACCTCACTACCTAAAATGTGCAATTAGATTTCTTCATAAGTAAGGAAAATATGAGGTATTTGATATCCGCAATTATCGAAGTGGGTGATTAATGAAAAAGCTCTAAGTTTATCTTTCTTTTGACATGTACATGTGCACCCTTAATTTTGATTCAAGCAGCATGGCTTAAAGATATTTTTACTCTCATAACAAGAGAGGCGCTGAAAGAAATTTATTTGTAAAGCTTCGCAAAACTTTTAGCAATCTCATTTGATTTACAAGAACTATTAGCTAGTGAATTACTTGCGTTTAGGGATCAAGCTTAAATGCAACTGTTCAGATATATTATGCTCATGTTCAAGGTTGCAGGATTTGAGATGATGGATTATGATACAACCTCGAACTTGTAAGTTTTATCTTGATTCAATTCTTTGCTATTATTCATTATAGCTTTGTCATTCGAGGGCGAGTAACCGCTAAGCTTGGGTATGTTGATAGCTCCAAATTTCATCACTTTTTCCATCCGTTTTCCTCTTGTTTATTGTAGGATTTCCCTGAAGATTGCCCTTTCACTAATGTTAATGTCGCAATTAGCGAATCTTTGTTTTCTTGTGATGGTTTTCAGGCAATGGACATTTATTGAAGATCTAATAGCATTTATGGGCTAATTACACCAGAATAAGCAAATCCCCAATTGAAGCCATTTTCATTGGAGGCATCAGCACACATAACGACCAACGGTACGATCGGGGTGCGCACGTATCGGCCGCCCGTACTACCTACCAGCACCTTCCCTATATCAATACAAGCAACTTTCGTAAAAAGGGAGAGACGAGAAGAACCACAGAACAGAAGTTACAGCCGTCGCAAGACATCTGGAGGAAGAGATCAGATTTGAAAGAGGCGAAGAACTTCCCCTCGTTCTCCGACGATCTTCAACCTCAAAACCACACACTCCACCTTCATCCCATCGTTACTTAGAGAGAGAGAGAGAGTGAGAGATCGGCACTTGTAAGATTAGGGTTTGATACTTTGATCTACCCTTGGTTTGTATTTTTTGGATCTTTAAATTGCTATTGTGGTTTGCTACAACAACTTTGAGATGATTTCTATTTGCAATACAATTGTGCCTTTGATATGTCTACCTCTCATGTCTAAGTAAATCCCCATAGGCGTGGGAGATGTAGGGGATTGGTGAGATGTGATGTGCCTATTTTATTTCCATTCATTTGTGATTGTTGCAATGTTTATTTAAATAGTGAGAATGAATATCTATGTGTGCCTAATGCTTGTTATCTAATTTAAGGGCCCGGGTAACATGATCCAAAGATCTCATAGGCATGAACTTGTATGCTAGTAATTTGGCGACCCCCGAGTGACACGGCCGATATAAAAGAAGACCTAGCACCACTCGAGGACAACAAGGAACCATCAAGATTAAATTCTTGATCCGGTTGAAAGACCTTAATTAATGCGCTGACCATGGCCGTGGTAACAGACAGATGGATCATTGAGATTAGGAAGGATTGGCCATGAGGACTCCCAGTTGGTATATGGGTTGATTTCCTACTCACTTATAAATAAGAATTATCATTATCACTTATTCCGCGTACTCCATTTGGCATTTTTACACTCACCATGAACTGATTCTCTCTGAGCCTAACTTCTCATTTGCAGGACCTATATACTTCATCCGCATCTTTACTTTTATGCAATTTACTTATTTCCTAAGCAAGCTCCTACATCTTTTATTAACCACTTTCACCGTCAACATTTACGGTCAATTCACTCAAGACTTGTGACACCTTGGGTGCGACAGAAACACCACATAAAACACTTTCCAACGCTCCTTGTTGGGATCGGTACAAAAATTGGAATTAATACTTCCGTGAAAACATTCTCTGATGAACCTACGAACTTGGAGGCCATCAGCGCTCGTTGACACTACGGAAATCAAGCTCATCCCGCACCACGGACCACAAGTATATCATCACCAACTAAGGTATAACTTGCCTCACCTTGTTAACCCCATATCTTCCTTTTGTGTACCTATCCCACCGAGGGTGGCTCATCTTGTGTTTGCTTGAGCATTGTGCACTTTTCCTTGGATAGCGAGAGTGTAAGATAAAAAGCAAGAGTGACTTGGAAGCATCAAGGGAGAACAAAAATAAAATAGAAGTTACAAAGAAAAAGAAAAATTAGTCTCCCATAGCATAAGAGAGTCTCAAGCTTGTAAGCAAGAAAAATAAGAGCTCCCAAGGAAAGTGCAAAAATCTGTTGCTCATTTTTTTCTTTGCAAACGGGCCATCATATCTCCTTGCATTAGCACGACAACCAAGTGTAGTCTTCGATAGGACATTTTGTTGCTCATTTTCATAGTCGCGCTAATCCCAATAATATCCATGTGTGTGTATAGCCGTAGGTTCCCGTCACCCCTTTGAGTTGACCTTTTCCTTTGACTTCAGTTTTGTTGGATTTTCTCCATTTTTGACTATCCTTTTCGTTTGGTTGTTTCTTTGGCATTCCACCATCCTAACCTTCCACCAAAATATTTTGAGAGTTTTAGTTCTTCTTTAGTGTGACCTTTCTTTGCAATTTCACTTTGCAAGTTTATAGTTCTCACGTGTGGCTACTAGCTTGATACAATCCTAAAGGTGAGTAAAAGGCTAACCCCTACCACATATTACCTTCCATATACAATCCGTGTTTCTCTTGCATCATCGATAGGCACGGTGAGACGAGCCAACCACCTCCCCAAGAAGAAGAACAAGAACCGTACATGACGCAAGAGAGCCACTTCATCATTCAAAGAGATTTAGGTGAACATTGTAATGCCCTTGAGATGCGCCAAGACGAGCAACTCGAAGAAACTCAAATGGAGTTCAAGAGAATTGACAACAACTTCAAGGATCATTCTCAAGAGATGAGGGCCATGCACCACAAATTTGCCAATCAAAACGAAGCACTCCAACATTTGTTGGCTGAGCTCGTGCAAAACACAAGGTTGTGTTCTCGCGCACCAAGTTCTTCAAGGCACCATTCGAGTGCATCAAGCTCGTAACGCCATCGTTCTCCTCATCGACAAGACCCTCATACAAGTGATCCAAGATGCAATGAAGCCCCTATGCTTGAACCCGTGAGCTCATCGCAATATATACATTCTCCTCGGCACGCTGCAATGTCAAGCTATGATGGTGATTTCTCTTGAAGACCCCAAGCAAGGCGAGAAGAACATCATCATCATGCAAGAGCACTAGTGATCCAACAAGACCAACCACATGAAGAACCTCGAGTGTAACCTCAAGTACATCGTCGACATCCGCAAGACCTTTACTCAACAACAAGTGATGACTCCGACTTGGAAGAACAAGCTCACTGTCAATGTGAAGCTCTTGAAGACCCTCCTCGTCATCATCGCCACCATGAACATCAACGCTAACACCATGGACAATATGGAGAGCCTCCTCAACCATATCAAGACATGGAGCGTCAAATTGTACATGTTGAGCGACGCCAACCACGTCAAAAATCTCAAGACCATGATCTTCATTGAGAGGCCCAAGTGCCTAAACCTCGTCAAAAGCCATGACATGAGCCTCCTCAACCGCCTCAACCGTGCCAATAGAAAGCTCCCCAACAACATAGTGAGGATCAAGTTCCACCTCCCCCAAACGATTCCCAACAACCGCAAGAGCAACAACAATATCACCAAGCTCATCACAATGATTCAATGGAAGATGAAGACCATCAACATCATGGCAACCGTCTCTACCATGACCGCAATGAATATGAAACTTTTGGCAAGATCAAGTTCACCATGCCAAAGTTCAACAGTTCCAATGATCCCAAAGAATACCTCTCATGGGCACTCAAGGATGACAAAATCTTCCGCATGCATAAGTATAGTGATGAGAAGATGGTAGACATGGCGTCTCTTGAGTTTGATGATTATGCCAACCTTTGGTAGGAGCAAGTCCAAGTCACTCGAGAAGCATGAGGAGAGCCTCCAATCAACACTTGGCAAGATATGAAGGCTCATATGAGATCACATTTTGTTCCTTCGCACTACGCGTGCGATTTCTTCAACAAGATTCAAATGCTTAACCAAGGAACAAAGACTGTGGAAGATTAATTCAAGCAAATGGAGATCAACATGATCCATGCTAACATTGAAGAGCACGAGTAGCAAACAATGGCACGTTTCCTCAATTGCTTGAACCATCCAATCAAGCGCATTGCCGAGTTCCAAAAGTACAACAACATGGTTGAGCTTGTGCATAATGCAACAAAGGCCGAGCATCAAGTGCAAGAGTACATCAAATACAACAAGCCCAATACATACTTCACCTACAAGCAAGATCCAACCGCTAAACCAACAAACACCAAAGGAAGCTCCTCAAGTACCTCCAAGCTGCCTTTCAATGCCACACCTCCTCAAGGAAAACCACCCCAACTGGCAAGCAAGCTTTTGATGGACCACCATTCGACGGACAATTCTACAAGTTTGGAGGCAAAGGACACAAGTCATTCAAATGTGGAAATACCAAATTCTTGTTCATTCATGAAAATGGTGACGAGAAATACTTGAGTGAAGAAGAATATGATGCATGAGTCAAGAAAGCAATCACAAGGAAACATGTTGGAGACGATCAAGAGCTCATCATGTGTGAGCATGTCGCAAGTCCTTCGCTTGTAGTCACAAGAATCTTGACTACTCAAACCCAAGAGCATGGAGATCAAAGATCCAACATCTTCCTAACACATGCTGACATCAATGGAAAATCCATTAAAGTTATCATCGATGGAGGGAGATGCCACAACCTTGAAAGCACCAAGCTATGAGAAAACATCAACCTCAGCCTCCATTCACACAAGCACCCCTACCATGTCCAATGGCTAAGTGACCAAGGGTCCATGAAGATCAAGCACACTGTCTTGGTAACATTTTCAATTGGACCATACGAAGACACGATGGAGTGTGATGTGGTTCCCATGAAGGTATGACATATTTTTCTTGGTAGACCGTGGCAATATGACAAGGGTGCTATACATGATGTTTGCACAAATGTGTATACCTTCAAATTGTTTGACAAGACATGTGTTTTGCAACCGATGACTCCTAGCCAAATAATTGCGGACAATGCAAAGGCTTTAGAGAGGGTGCAAACCACAAAAACACATTTTGAGAAGAGTGGTGAGCGAGAGAACCACCATATAGCGAGTGAGAGCCACAAGCCAAACTCGAGTGGAAAAACTAAGAGTGTTCTTCTTGCCACCAAAAGTGAGATAAGAGAAGTTAGGAATAACCCATCTATTTTGCACTATGTCCTCATTTGCAAGGGACTAGGACATGGAACTAACAGCCTAACAAATGTTCCTCCCTCTTTGATGGCTATTTTCCAGGAATTCAAGGATGTGTTTCCCAAAGAGCTCCCACAGGGACTACCTCCTCTTCGCAGAATTGAGCATCGCATTGACCTCATAGCCTGCGCACCTCTACCAAACCGCGCCACCTACCGCATGAACCCCAAAGAGATGAAGGAGATCGAGCGCCAAATTAACCACCTCGTCTCCAATGGTTTGATCCAAGTAAGCACAAGCTCAAGTATGGTACTCGTGATTCTTGTCCCAAAAATGGATGATACGTTACGGTTATGCATGGACTATCATCCAATCAATGCTATCACCGTGTGCTATCAACATCCAATACAACGTCTTGACGACATGCTTGACGAATTGAGTGAAGCCACAATTTTCTGAAAAATCGATCTACGTAGTGGTTACCATCAAATACGCATGGTGGAAGGTGATGAGTGGAAAACCACCTTCAAGACCAAATTTGGTCTCTATGAATGGTTGGTCATGCCGGCCTATCTAATGCCCCATCCACCTTCATGTACCTCACGAATCATATTTTAAGTTCTCTCATTGGGAAAAGTGTAGTAGTCTACTTTGATGATATTCTTGTCTATAGCAAGTCGCTTGATGCGCATGTTATACATGTTAAGGAGGTTTTGCCAATCCTTCGAAATGAAAAGCTATATGCTAATCTTCCCAAGTGCATGTTTGCTAAAAACAAGTTGTTTTTTCGTGGCTTTGTTGTCTCTTTGAATGGTATTGAAGTTGATGTTTCCAAGGTAAAAATACATACGAGATTGGCCCATTCCCACAAATGTGAGTGAACTTCAAAGTTTTCATGGGTTGGCCGGTTTCTATCGTCGATTTGTGAAAGATTTCTCTACGACTGCTTGTCCTCTCTATGAATTTACCAAAAATAATGTCACCTTTGTTTGGGGAAAAGCACAACAAAAGGCCTTTGATGAGCTCAAAAAGAGGCTCACCGAAGCACCTCTCCTTGCTTTACCAGATTTCACAAAAACTTTTGAGAAAGTGTGTGACTCTAGTGGTATTGGCATTGGAGGATTCCTCATGCAAAATGGACGTCCTATTGCGTACCATAGTGAGAAACTAGATGGCGCATGCCTTAACTATCTAATTTACGATAAAGAGCTTTTTAAATTAGTTCGTGTTCTTCAAGTTTGGCAACACTACCTTTGGCCTAAGGAATTTTATCATACATTCCGACCATGAGTCCTTGAAATATCTCAAAGGCCAAGCCAACCTGAGTAATAGACATGCTACGTGGGTTGAGTTCATGGAATCCTTTCCCTATATTGTCAAGTACAAAAAGGGTAAAGAGAATGCGGTAGCAGACACCTTGTCATGCAAAAACACAAGCCTACTTACGCACCTCGAAGTGAACATGTTGGGTGTTAATGATATCAAAACTTTGTATGCTTTCGACCCGTCCTTTGGACCAATATTTGCAAAGTGTTCAACTAAAAAGGATTTGATGATTTCTATTTGCATAAGGGTTTTCTGTTTAAACAAAACAAACTTTGCAATCCAAAGTCATCTCTCCAAATTTTGCTTCTCCAAGAGTATCATGGTTGAGGCCTTATGGATCACTGTCGGGGAGATTATCCCCGGGTACCCCAAAGAAGCGCTCAAGACGAATAAAAAAGGCAAAAAAAGATAAAAGAATAAAGAAAACAGCAGTTCCGGGCGCCCTAGGCCGACTAGAAGCCCCCAGCCGGCCTATAGTGTCATTTCCGGCTGGGCCAGGCGGTCTCCTCCCGCTAGGCCGCCCCAGCCAGCCCGCTCAGCACCACGCCTCCAACTGGGCGTCCTCGGCTAGGCCAGAGTCTTCTCGGCTGGGCCACCTGCGCCACCCGATCGCCAGCGCCCCCCAGTTCCGGATGGAGGCGGCCGGTTCGGTCCTGGCCAGCTCCCTCCGCTCAGTCGGTTGCTCCTTGCTACTACTATCAATCAGGACCAGGATATGGTGCATCGGATCCTCCAGCGAAGGGATAAGAAGAAGGACAACAAGAAGACAACGGACAAGACCAAGACCATGCTACTTTATCAGATGATGTATGGACTAGTAAACATTGTACACTGCCTCATGCATGACACCCTGTACTATCATATGACATACTACATAGTACTAGTTAGGCTGAGTGGGTCCTACCATGTCCCTTTGGCCACCTTTATGAGGCAAGGGAGGGACTCACTCACAAGGCCATTCACTCACACAGGGAGGCACCCATCGATCACTCCCAGGGAGCTAGCTCTCCCAGTTAGCTAGCTCACGCTCAGTTAGGCATACACACATACAAAAGGTTGGTCTAAGTGCATTTAAGGCAGTAGCTAGAGAATACAGCTCGAGGAGCGCTTGTATCCCGCATATCAGCCATAGTCAGATCAGCAGGAGTAGGAGCTTTACCTCATCACGAGGGCTCCAAACCTGGGTACTTCTTGTGTCCAGCTACACTTGCTTGTATCCAATCCCGCATGTGGACGTCGTCGATAGCTTCCATGCTAGTCCCCACACCTCTATCTAACCTACTTAGGTACTGTCGTTCCCAATACAACAAAAGTTGGCGCCCACCGTGGGGGAAAATATAGCTTCGGCCAGAGTTCCATTACGCACGGGACCGATTTTTTCATCATCATCTTTGGCTCTGACACCGTCTCGAGTTGCGCGGGGGCACGCCGCCTCCGCGTCGTCGTCACCAACTCCACTCTGTCTAGTCTCTCGGGGGCTCGTCGCCTTTGTTGTGCCATCGTCGCCTACTCCGCGCCTCCAAGCTCCTCGGGGGCTCGCCTCCGCCACCGCGTCGTCTCCACCTCCACCTCGCCGGGAGGCCCGGGGGCTCGTCGCTGCCGCGTCATTTTCGATGCGTCGTCTTCATCTGCGTAGCCGCGTCTGCGCGCGCCCGTGGCTCCGGCCTCTCCGCACTATCATGCATGTCGTCGTGCCCGCGGCACCGTCGTCGCATCTCCAGCGAGCTCTCGTGCGAGCGCGCCTCGCTCGGTCCCTCTCTACAGCAAAGCTCTACGAGCCATGCAACATCGCCATCCGCAGTCACGCCTCCTCCCGCGCCCGCCGTACGTGTGCACATATGCGTCGCCGCGACCACCTTCTTCTCGAGGCGGCATCCCCGTGCCGGGCGGCCACGTCGCGTCCCTGCACCTCTCCGACCGCGTCGCCCTGCGCCTCTCCGCCGCGTCCACGCACCTCCGCCTTGCCACTGCCTCACCCCGCGTCGCTGCGTTTCCACTTGCGCGCCCGCATCCTGGCAGGCGGGCAACCGCACCTCCTCTGTCCGGCAAGCCGCTCCCCTGCAAGCTCCTCCGCGCCACCACCATCCCGCGCGTGGGTGCGTGTGCGCGTGCTGCCCGTGCCTGCGGCACGTCCGCCTTCGACCACCCTCGTCGCGTCGCTCCCCTGTGAGCTCCTCCGCGACCTCCTCCTCCGTCGCGCCCCGAGCCACGTCCGCGCCCGCGTCGGCCAGGCGCCGCCTGCGTTGCTCCGGCTGCCTGCCGTCGTGGCCGCTCGCCGTCGTGGCCGCACGCCCGCACCCGCACCTGCCCGCCACGCCACACGCAGTGGGGCCGTGCTGCCGCCAGGCTCCTCTCCATCGGGCACTGCGCGCTGCTGGCCGCCGCAGCTTGCCGTGCCGCCCCTCCGCGCTGCCGTGCGTCTGACCGGCTGGAGCATTCTGGCTTCGCGCATGCGTTCTCGCAAGGAAAGAAGGAAAGAGAAGAAAGGAGGAAGAGAGGTGGGTGGCGGGGCCGGCTGGGGCTTATCTAGTCAGGCCAGTCGGTTAGGCAAAGAGAGAAAAGAAAGAGAAATTGGAAGAAGAAAAAGGAGCAAATCCGGCTATACTAGTCCGGTTGAAACAAGAAAAAGTAAGGAAGATCAGGCTACAAAAATTCCGGCTAAGCCTAATCCGGCCGAAAAAAGAAACGGAGAAAAATCCAGCTAGGACAGTTCTGGCTGTACCGTTTCGATCCGACTGAGCCCGATTGTCTGTCCGATTCGCCCGGTTCGTACCCCGTTCCGGCTGAGTCGGGCCGACTCCACCTGTCTTCATCCCCCATGCTTGCCGGCTAGGCCGGGTGGACCCCATTCCGGCTGGGCTAGGCCAGCTCGGCGCATCCCGACGCGTTTGGTTGTCTGGTCGGTTGGGGACCGAATCCGGCTACGCCACGTTTGGTTGTCTGTCTGGCTGGAGCCCGGCTATCCGGCTGAAACGCTAGTTGGAATGTTCTAGCACCCGCAACGACTACGGAATCGCGTCTTCGACCCTACCGTGCTAACTACTGAAATGTGAGTGTTTTTCCGACCTCGAGCAACCCTCGAGGTCTCACCAGATGTTGTTTTCCTTCCTGTTTTCAGTTTTCTGGCGCCGGTAACACCTACCTAGGGGCTCGCCGGTTGGTCCGGCTTGCTAAATCTGTAAACCGACTGAGTAGTATGCGACGGTGTCAGAGGCCCACTCTTCGTCTCAGCTACAGACCGCAACCTAGCTATCCGGCTAGCAAGAGAAAAATCCCGAGGCATCCCACATGAAAAACGGCGAAGGGTGCGACAGATCGGACATTCCGGCCTTGTGCCTAGTTGGTATTTTCCGGCGGCTCAGCCCCTAGTACCGTGTGCAATGTATTGTCAGCTCCCCCTTCGGTTCTGGCTCTAGACCGCAACTCGGTTGGACGGCAAGGACACAACGTAAACAGCAGAGCGCACAAGAAAGTGACTAAGTGTTCAGAAAAGCACGAGCTAGTTTTTGAAAAATAAAACCGTTATCCGGTTGATAGCACGTGTACTATATGTTGATGTACTGACAACAAGTTCATTTCTATGTGTTTGTTTTGCACGACTGCACCGAGTCGGATCGAGTACAGATGACGATTCAAAGCACCTGTCTTCGCCAACTACTTCGAATCTCAGGGGTTGCACCCGGTGTAATCAAGTGCTCCGGTCCGACTGAAGGAGTTCAGCCGGATAGCAAGTTCGAGGTGTCGAAAAGGGCAAGAGATAAAAGATTCGAAGCACATGTCTCCATCAGCTACTCCGAATCTCGTGGGCTACACCCCACGGGTGCGCTCGCGCGCCCCCACGGGAGTCGTGTTGCTTCCCGGGATAGAGGTGTCCAGTCAAACGCCATTCAAGAACTTCATCTACAACGACAACGGCAAGTTTTGTGGAGCTCGTGCGAATTTCCCCCTCCGGGTGAAATCAGCACGCGCTCGGGGTCTAGTGTCGGGGGGATTATCCCCGGGTACCCCAAAGAAGCGCTCAAGACGAATAAAAAAGGCAAAAACAGATAAAAGAATAAAGAAAACAGTAGTTCCGGGCGCCCTAGGCCGACTAGAAGCCCCTAGCCGGCCTGCAGTGCCATTTCTGGCTCGGCCAGGCGGTCTCCTCCCGGCTGGGTCGCCCCAGCTGGCCCGCTCAGCACCACGCCTCCAACTGGGCATCCCCGACTGGGCCAGAGTCTCCCCGAGTGGGTCGCCTGCGCCACCCGGTCGTCCTCCCGGCTGGGCCGCCACCCCCGTGGGGCGCTCTTCCGCCTAGCCCGCCCCGGCTAGGCTGCCTCCGTCCCGGCTGGGCACCTTCCCAGCTGGGCTAGCTTTCCACCTTGCCTGCGTGGGTCGCGCCCCCGGCTGGGCCGCCTCCTTCACTCCCTGTCCGGTTGGGCTGGCAGGCGCCAGGGATGAGCAAATCGATCACCACCGCCATGGCTCCCCGATCGCCAGCGCCCCCTAGTTCCGGATGGAGGCGGCCGGTTCGGTCCTGGCCGGCTCCCTCCGCTCAGTCGGTTGCTCCTTGCTACTACTATCGATCAGGACCAGGATACGGTGCATTAGATCCTCCAGCGAAGGGATAAGAAGAAGGACAACGAGAAGACAACAGACAAGACCAAGACCATGCTACTTTATCAGATGATGTATGCACTAGTATACACTGTACACTGCCTCATGCATGACACCCTGTACCATCAGATGACATACTACATAGTACTAGTTAGGCTGAGTGGGTCCCACCATGTCCCTTTGGCCACCTTTATAAGGCAAGGGAGGGACTCACTCACAGGGCCATTCACTCACACAGGGAGGCACCCATCGATCACTCCCAGGGAGATAGCTCTCCCAGTTAGCTAGTTCATGCTCAGTTAGACAAACACACATACAGAGGGTTGGTCTTAGTGCAGTTAAGGCAGTAGCTAGAGAATACAGCTCAAGGAGCGCTTGTAGTCCGCATATCACTCATAGTCAGATCGGCAGGAGTAGGAGCTTTACCTCATCACGAGGGCTCTGAACCTGGGTACTTCCTGTGTCCAGCTACACTTTCTTGTATCCAATCCCGCCTGTGGACGTCGTCGATAGCTACCCTACTAGTCCTCACACCTCTATCTAACCTACTTAGGTACTACCATTCCCAATACAACGATAGTCACTTTGCTCGTGACAATACATATGACATGCTATCCACTCACTACTATTGTCCAAAGATGAATATAGACATGGAGTGACACATCCGACGATGCACTACATGTGCCCAAGATAAGTCTAAGCCTAGGTCTTTATATGCCATTGCTTATTCCTCATGCACCTTGGTCGGATATTAGCATGGACTTTGTATTAGGATCTCCTAGATCTAAGCATGGTCATGATTCAATATTTGTGGTAGTGGATCGCTTTTTGAAGATGGCATAGTTCATTCTGTGCCATAAGCCTGATGATGCTTCACATATTGCAAATCAGTTTTTCAGGGAAATAGTTCGTCTTCATGGTGTGCTAAGAACCATCGTCTCCAACCGCGACATAAAATTCATGAGCTACATGTGGAAGCCGCTAATGGCCAAGCTCAGCGTCAAGCTCCTCTTCTCATCCACCTCGCATCCTCAAACCGATGGCCAAACCGAGGTCGTCAACTGAAGCCTCATAACACTCCTTCGCGTGTTGATTAAGAAGAATATTAAGGATTGGGAGGAAAGCATTCCCCATGCCGAGTTTGCCTACAATCGAGCCAAGCACTCCAAAACAATGAAGAGCCTATTCATGATCGTCTATGGGTTCGAGCCCCTCACAGCGCTCGACATCCTACCACTTACCCTACACGAGCGCACAAACATGGACATCGACAAGCGCGCTCAAGCAATGAAGAATCTACATGAAGAGACAAGAGCTACGATCGAGAAACAAGTGCTTCTCCAAGATTCAAGGCTAAACAAGGACAAGAAATAGATAATCTTTGAAGAAGGTGACCTTGTGTGGATACACCTAAGCAAGGATTGTTTTCCCAAAGAACGTGATTCCAAGCTCAAGCCAAGAGGAGATGGACCTTTCAAGGTGCTCAAGAAGATCAACAACAATGCATACATCATCAACATCCCTACGTCCAAGTATATTGCAAGCAATACATTCAATGTGAAGGACCTATCGCCATTCCATGGAGATGTTGAAGATGAAGAGTCGAGGACGACTCTTTCCCAAGGGGGCCTGATGCAGCCCGTCCTACGGACATCCCTATATCTACACCACCAAGTCCCCCAAGTGGACCAATGACTCGTGACCGAGCCAAACTCCTACAATATAAGGTTAACTTGCTTCTCTCCTCGTGTGACTTTGATGCACCCTTGAATTTATTGCTACTTCATGCCTCTATGCTATCCATCCTCAGCTATGAAGCCATAGATCATCGCTAAGCTACAAAGGAGGAAGCAGCTACAGGAGACCAGGGTCTTCAGACTGAGAACCCCGGAGTCTCCGGTCTGCGCAGCCTGGAGTCTCTAGACAATGTCTCCGACCCTAGTCTCTGGCCAAATTAACAAAAGCTCCAGCAGACACACCGAAGTCCACCCCAAAGACCATACCAGAGTCTATGGCCACGCTGGACTATCCGGCCTAAGGGTCACCAGGCATGTAAGGCCTTTTGGGCCTGGCCCATGTAATCCCCTATTTTGTCCCAAACTTCATGTTTATTGCCTAAAATACCACTGCTTAGTTGTTGGCCTATATAGACACCACCTCCTCCATATTGTAACCATAGACTTGGATAATTGAATTAGAAGAAACCCATGTGTGGATCTATCTAATTTGAGTCTCATGCTCCTTGACGAGGAGCACCAATTATCCCCAACCTCTTGGACTTTTCCATCATGCGTTCAACTTGTACAAGGCCTTGGAGTCGGTGTCCCTTCTCCAAGTTTTCAAGATCTCGCCAAGCCTCCTGCTCGTCGTGTCGGTTAGAGAGAGAGTGTGTGTTGCCCGTCACCGATCCTAGGGATTCTGTCAGACCAGTAGTCGCCGACATGAGCTATAGGTTGCTTTGTGTATCGCGTGTGAGCGTGTTCATCGTGTTCTTCACGTATGAGTTCTCTTGGTTTTCATCCTCCCTGTCTCCCCCTCACGATTCTATCGCGATCCCCGGAGTTTATTGAAAGACCGGGCCACCCTAAGGGGTCACCCCTAACACCATGTGTTCAGCCGAATCGAGAAGTGACAGAAGTGACTGGTCACTCGTGTGTCACTCGCCAAGGCCAAGGACACTGTCTATAACCCCGAAACGCCACCCCCTGATGCTGTTGAAGGGCGTCCAGAGGTCGGCCAGAAGAAGGCCAAGGCGATGAAGGCCATGGGTCTGCCCGCCGAATGGCTTCAGGCCTCGATCGACAAGTGCATGACCGATACAAAGACCAACGCTGACAAGAGGGAGAAGAAGTTCGATGAAAGGTGGACCCAGCTGCTGCAGAACCAAGGCACTAAGCTCAACCTGCTCAAGACCAACTTCACGGCGAAGGAACATGGACTGGCCTTTCTCATAGGCGGCGAGGACACTTTGACGATGAGCGCCAAGGTCAGGGTGTGGTACACCGCGCGCCGCAGCGCCATTCTGGATGAGGATCTCCCTGAGTCGCCAAACCTTGGCGCCACTGGCACGCCGACACCGGTTATTGCCACAACAACGTCGCCGAGCTCTCCCTGCATGGTTTCTACCCCATCGCCGAGCTCGACCACACCTGATACGGCGGAGGTGCCGCCGGCTGCTATGGTGGAGGAGCCTATCCCGTGGACGAGTGGTTCTGATTTTTTTGTAATAATCTGAAAGCCGAACATGAGCTGCTTCCGATCGTCGAACTGCGCGTTTGGGAGAGAATTTGTGGAACTCGTGTTTTTTTAGCGGGAAGAAAAAATTCAAATATATCACTGATTTGTGGATTCGTTGGGGAATGCGAGTGGGAATCTGGCTTTTTCCAGGCCGAAAGTTGTCTCCATCCGGCGATTTTTAGCTCCGAATTTCGGCCAGCGAATCGCGCAGCGAGTGGAGGTGCTAAGCCACTTGTGGATTAACCGAGAACTAGCAAAACCGGAAATTCAAATATCATTTGGAATCCATGTGTCCAGTTTGGATTTAAAACAGGTCAGATTGACCATCGGATTGAAACATGACCCGTCGTAATTAAAAGCATTCGCCAGCTGGTTCAGAATGCCTGAATTTAGAGCATTGGCTTGTGCAGACTTGCCACGACGGTAAAAGACAGCTATGTACACATACTGCCACTGTGCCACTGCGACGAAAAAAGGAAAATGAACAAGATCTCCCCGTCAACGACCGACGAGGAAGAAACGCAATCAATTCCGCCACGACGACGGTGACGTCGAGCCCAGGCTGCCGACGAGCTCCACGAAGTAGCTCTCAGAGCACGGTATGGTGATCCCGGAGCCGCCGTGGTGGTCGAAGCCGAACTCCTCCTCCACGCTCTCCAGCAGCGCCACGAACGCCGGGTGCCTGAGGTACGCCGTGGGTACCACGAACCGCGTCCTCGCCTCGCCGACGTACACCGCGAAGTGGCCCCTCGGCACGGGCCTCCCGCCGTCGCCCTTGGCCAGGTGGAGCCTCGACATCAGCTGCTGCAGCTTCCCGCCCATGGCAATGACATTCACCGACCAAGCTCGAAATGCTACTTGTACCTAGACGAAGTGTTCTTTGCAGTATTTTGCTTCAGTGCCGTCAGACAGCTAGCTCTGTATCAGTGTGTGCGAGTGTGATGAGTGGTGGCCAGCTTGGTGTTGCAGGTTGCAGCAGCTGAACAATGCTTTTGCTATATATAGTACTCGTGGAGATCTGGTACATTTCTGTGTGCTGTCAGTTGTTAACCCTCCAGAAACGGAATTAATTTGTTCTGTTTCGAGAGTGTTGATGACCGAGGAACATTGCCACATGAGTGTTCTCAGACCTGTAGCTTTCTCGTTAGGATGAGTCCACTTGAGCTGACATATGTGCTAATATAGACTCGCGAAGGGTCTCAAGTTGGGCTCTCGTATCGTTTCTTGTTGAGTAGTTATGTGTGCTTCTGAAAGTGCAGAGTTTGCATTAATAGGTTTTCTTTCGAACCAGACTTAGCCCGTTGCCATTGCTTAAAACTGAAGATCTCGGCATTTGTATGTCGGTCTCGATTATAAACCACGGGAAGAAAACCAATTAGCACATATTTTTTAACCTATATTTTCTTTACAGCACATATAACAGTGCACCGCTGGAGCGACACACAGCGGGTCTCACCTCATTCGTCAGGGACTTGCTGAAATTTTCTGATGCTGAACAGTCAGACACAAGATCCGGCCAAGCTCCGCGAGGAGGCGAAGGATATGGTCATGGTGGAGTGGTGGAAATGGACAAGTAACCCGCCTAAGAATTAAGAACCTATGGCTGTCGTGTGTTCGCGTCACAGCGATCCAACTTGCATGCTCTGCAGCTGCGGCGACAACTGGACAACACGAGCCGCATCGATCGCGAATTCAGCTCGTGTGCAATTGCCCAGGGACGGGAGACACCCCCGCATGGGCGTTGATCCATCCTCATGTGCTTGACCGCGCGTGGGTTTGGACCCAATCATTCGGCACCTGCAATGGCGGATTAGCAGAGCTTACGCCCCGATAAGCGGGAGATTAAGGACCGGCGAGTGGATAGAGAGAGGTTGAGACAGCCATAGAGTGCGCCCCCGGCGTCAAGATTTTGATCGGCCGCGGCCCACGGCGCCCACAGCATCGTCCAGCTTCTGCGGCCAGGAATCGCGCAGCGCGCGCGTCTCGTGGGTGATGATCGAACAGCTAGGCTGGGCGCGCTCGTCCCGGCTGAGGCGCGGCGAGCCATGCCGGGAGCGAGATCGCCTGCAACAACATGCGGGGTGCCGGCGAGATGAGGTACATGATCCGGCACGCAAATCTGGCAGGTTGTTCGTCTGTACTTTTGAGGTGGATGGATAGATATTTTTGGTCATCGGCTTGCACGGAGTGTATTTTGTCTTTCTGTTTGGTCGAAACAAAAAAAAATGCCAACAACGGCGAACATTCTGAAGGAGGGGGAAAAAGTTCCTAAGTGCAGCTAACCGAAATAAACAAAATGCGTCTGCCGGGAGTCGAACCCGGGTCTATTGCTTGGAAGGCAATTATCCTAACCGTTGGACTACAGACGCTGTGCTTGTTGAATGATTAAAAACAATTTAATTATCGTATCGCCACTCTGGTTGAGTTTTTTTTTGCGGGTACGATTTGAGTTTTTTTGAGAGAGCAAGGTTTACAAAGTTTGAGATTTTCCACGCAAACCAGACAATTTCATGAGAGGAGGAGCAATTTTACGAACTAAACTCCCATCTAAATTACCTGTCATGGATTTAGACAAAATATTGCCTAAAATATGTCTAGATTCAATGGATCGGAGGGAGTATCATAGCATAGTCAGTGTGCAGCCTATTACTCCGAGCCAAGGCCGGAATACAATAGTATATAAGTTTTTTAATCTGAGGAAGCGGCTTGCTAGCACCGTAGATGAGAAAAATCTATGTACGTGCCGTAGAGCATAGTTAACCTGAAATACAATAACCTAATAACATCAGTACTTAAGGTAACCTGATGCGCACACGAGCGTGGGTCACCGTGCTGCACGGGACATGCCATGTGGCTCCGAAGGGAAAACAGAAGCACTTTCATGAACGCATCCCCGCTCATTTCTTCGTCCCGGAGGAGATCACCGTCCAACAGAGAGAGCTGCACTGACAATCGACCACTGTGCGGCTGCCTACTTGTCCCTTCAATGCCAAGTTGACAAACGACAATCGCCGCGAGTATTGATGCACGGAGACGGGAGAGTTCGGTGTATGATGCAGTCCAGTCCACATGAGCCCATTACACGGGTGTCAACTCTGAATCTTGCGGCCGCCAGATGTGATCGACGTACTCACGTACAGTCCTGGTACACGAGAACGTTGCCTATTTAGTGCCTCTGCGTGCCATTCGGACAGCACCACGGCAAGGCATGTCTGTCCCTTAAACTCGCTCTCGATTTTCTGTTCAGGGGCTTGATTATTATTCAACCAGAGTTGGCTACACCGTGCAATTTTGTGTTTGGAGATGCATTGTTTGGTCCCGATCTGATTAAGCTTGGAAATTTGTTTGGTCACCTCTGTTGGATTATTAGGCAATACTTTTATGATTAATTTCACAATATAATTCATGATTACAGCAGCTACGATCACGTGAGACTCGAACATATTAGATCTATTAATCAATATTAACAGTAACAGTGCATACATGATAACAGTCATAGTATAGCAGCGGATCAGATCACGGTATACGTACTGATCGGTCGGCTAATAGTATTGATTTTTGTAGGACTTTGAAAAAACAGGTGTCTCTAGTGGAGTCGCTCCCTCCTGAGCGGCTCCGGAGGCTCTCCCACACCCCAACCCTAGGTGGTGCCTCCATCCCCCGTCCCTCTAGCCGCCGCCGCTGCCCTCACCAGCAGCGGTCACGACACCCTTTGTGTCGAAGACAGCGGTTGGGATGGCAAGGTGCGACCCGGTGGTGTTTCTCGGGATATGGGGAACACCGATAGGGGCACAGGACGGCGCGACTGATTCCGGACGGTGCCTGAGGCTCTCCATTGGTGCGGCGTCGAGGAGGAGGCAGTTCTCCCTCGGTGCGTCTCCGATGAGAAGGGCGGCAATCTAGGTCATCAGGGTCGGGATCTAGTGCTTAGCCGATCTGGCAGCAGTGTAGTGTTCCGGAAGGCTCCAGCGGCGCCGCGAACTCCACAAGGCGACTCATGCATGGAGATTGCTGGATCGGGTGGAATTCGGTCGTGCACACTTGTGTTTTTTCTGACCATTTGATTTTAGAGGGAGCACTTCGAAGCTCTGCTGACTGTTAATGTCATGGGACACGTTCTCGTTCCATGGTGCTAGTGGTGAATGTCATGGAAGTCGGGATTGGAGGACTAGAAATGGTGGTTCGAATCTTTATGGAGATGAGGAATTGACTTGCTTGGATCAGCGACATGTACGTGGGGACGACTGCATAGGAGAAGTTCAAAGTCTTACCTCTCATGTGAAAATCTAAGGTCTATCCTTAATTGGTTGTACCTGATAAAGGCATTGTTTTGAGAGCAAGGATTTTCTTCAGGGTGAAACCCTAAGATCTATGACCGGGCAACGACAGCGCTTGTGCATTGTTCCTTTCTTGGAGGTGTCGAATTTGGAGAAGCTAGAGTTCTAGTGTTGTTTTGGTGATGTTAATACCGCTATTTCAAGGAATAGATCATTGTAGCGGGACTTTTCTTTTTTATAATTTTTTTTTTTTTAGCCGTATGCAACCGTAATTATTGGTATCGCCGCAATATTAATATATGCTCTTTGTAAAAAAAACATACTAATCGGTTGCAAATGAAGCGGACGTGGTTGCAGCGATGTCGTTTTCTTTTGAAAGGAATGTGGTAGAGAAAGCCCCTACATCCAAATCTACGTCCATGAGGACTTGAACCTGTGTGGATGGGATGTACATCCACTTCACTAACCCCTACGGTCGTTGTTGATGATAATGTTCATGAAGACCGGTCAAAGGATTCGGCGGTACACATATCCGCCTGACTTGGACGGGACCCGTGATAAAAACGTGAGAAGTCACGCGATGTGCTTCTTAAAAACCTTATTCGTCCTCTCCTGTGTAGGATCGCAAAGGCGAGTGATTGCGGAGACTTGTTCTCCCATTCGTCGGTACACACATGCGCTCGGGATGGATTATACTGCGGTGACAACGCAAGCAAAGGTGGCAAAGTCCTAGATCGGTTTCGATATGTGTTGGTAGAAACCATGCATTCGCTTATATAGAGCAGCTCAAGAAACTTCTAATGGTGGCAACGTCAGTCGAGTCCACGTCACGGACGTTTGCTGCGGTAACAGTAGATCACGGTCCGGGAGCAATTCGAACTGATTAACTATTGACACATATGTTAGAAACCGCATCAATTTTTCTCAGCAGCAAAAGATAAGCTCAGCTCGAGTCTCATTCCGCAAACCGTGGCATGCGCGTCAAGACGAGCAGGGAGCGAGCGGCAGCGGAGGAAGAGCGTGTGCTTAGCACTTCTCTTCTCACTCGTTTATCAAGTGGTGAGATACTCCACCTTATAAAATGATGCAACTCTTTTTTAATTTTCCATGTGAGATTAAACTTAGCTCTCACTCCTCTTGCCACTCATATGTGAGCTGCCACTAAATTGGGTTGCCATATATATGGGCTTCCACACATATGAATTTTGATATTTAGGGAAATCTGAAATCTAACATGGTCCAAAGAGATTAGCCTATTATTTTTAACAACCCCCAACCAGATCTCAAATGTCCATTTTAATATTTTGTCAATCCTCGCTACATGTTTATATATCAGTGTTTCAGCAGACAATGTTAAGTTAAACTCCTCTCTAGAGTTTTAAGCTACATCCATTCAGATTTGAAGAATGTACAACGCCTTAAATTTCAAGTTTTGCGTGAAAAGGTTTCAATCAAAGTCATAACCAGTACCTGACTACCAGTGGCCTACCCTACGGATGGACATCGTACTCCCTATGCTCTTCGTGAGTTTATTAGGGATCAACCAAGTCTTATAGACTGAAAATTTAACAATCAGTGTGTTATTTCAAGAGTACCATGTTGGACAACATCATTATTGGTTATAGCCAACAGAAACATATTAAGGTATGTCGCCAACTTGCCTTACAGATTTTGAGAGTTATGCATCTTCGGATAGAGAGGGTTGTAGAATACTCTCCTCAGTCAAACCACTAGTTTATTCTTGCTAGGTGAAAGGACACAAATGTCACATATTAAGGACATGATACATGATATTTTCCGAAGTAAACTTCAGATCCACCATGCCAACACCAAAAAACAAAAGCATGTGATCTATTCCCGATTAGGACGAAAAAATCCAGGACAACCTAATAAGAAGTGAACATAGAGATGCCAGCACACACATAAACATTAAAACCCATATCAAGCCACCAACATGGAGATTAAAATACTAAAACAATAGTAAATTAACTACCATATCCATCAGTATTGCTAGCGGTCACGATGTTAAACAGAATTCCCCTTTTTCCCCTCCACGATATGCATGTTTTGGGAAGTCCCTAGAAAAATGGATGAGCTCTCCACAGGTAAAGTAACCTAACTCAATCGTGTTTGGCTTCTTCTTCTTCTTGAAGGTTGTAGTCTTTACAGGCTTGTCGATGGAGGGATTATTCTTCCCTTTGTTTTTTATGGAGGTTTTCTTTTGCACCATACTGGCTCTAGAGTGACCCTTGCTTCCTTTCTCAGTAGTGTCCTTACCCCGATCCTTCTCATCAACGTCAAGAGATGATATCAGGTTTTTAACCAATATCTCATGTCTCTTGTATTTGTGAGTTGTGACAAATTCCTCCATGAGGAGGACAAATTTGCAATAATGCACACATCCACAAACTTGTTGGGTAAGACACACTTTAGGAGTTTGAGCTATTTTGCAATGCATTATATCTCATGAGCTTGCTCAACTACAGAACGGTTGTTCACCATCCTGATGGCATGGAAACCCTCCATAATTTACAGTTCACTGTATGCATCTATTACACCGAACTTAGCGCTCAGTGTCTCCCAGAGCTCTTTTCCATCTGTTTTGTGCATGTACACATCAAACAGTTTGTTGTCAAGAATAGAGTGCATCCCATAAAGACAGTGTTGTCTTCGTTGAACTTGTTCTGGTCCTCGTGAGACATAGCTTCTTAAGGTAAGCCTTTACTAGTCTTGGATACTTCCAGAGCTCGAAGCCATAGCGTGGCCTTATACTGCCACCTCTCGAAGTTCACCCTGACAAACTTACTCGGCTTCAGTGCATTGGCCAAGTGTCACATGTTTAACTCAGGAAATTGCATATAATAAGGTTTTTGGATTGTTCGATTATTAGGCAATATTTTCATTGTTAATTCTAGAATATAATTCGTGATTACAGCAGCTATGATCACGTAAAACTCTAACATACTAGATGCTTTAACCAACTTGAACGATATTAGTGCATACGTAATAACAACCATAGTATAACAATGGATTGAATCACGATATATTGATCGGTTGCAGATGAAACAGCTATGGTTGCATCGGTGGGGTCCTTGATGATAACGTTCGTGAAAACCGATCGAAGGAGATGGCGGCACGCAGCTCCACCCGACCTGGACGGTAAACGACCAGTGATGAAGACACGAGTGGTCGCGCGAGGCGCTTTCCGGAAACCTTATTCATCCTCTCCCGTACGGGATCGCAAAGACGAGTGGTTCTAGAGACCTGCTCTCTCGTTCGTCGGTGCTCGTGATGGAGTAGACTACGATGACGGTGCAAGCAGAGAGGTGGCAAAACCCTAGATCAGTTTTGATATGCGTCGGTGGAAACCGCGCAGGTGCTTATATAGAGCAGCTCAGAGCTTCTAATGGACGCAAGGTGGGCCGAGTCCACGTTGCGCACGTCCGGAGCGGTTACATTCACACACTATTCGATAGCGATCCCAACCGACTAACTCTTGACACATTTGCCAAAAACCGCATCAGTTTTGTTGAGCAGCGAGCTGAGCCGAGCAGCGGAGGAGAGGTGCGCATGTAGCACCTCTCTTATCACTGACTTACCAAGCGATGAGATAATCTACTTTATAAGGTGGTTTAAATGCACTCAAATTTTCTTTGTGAAACTAAACTTAGCTCATAATTATCTTGACACTCACATGTAAGCTGCCACCAAATTAGACTGCCACATATATGAGTTTCCACATATACGAGTTTTGAGATTTAGCGAAAATCTGAAATCTAATACGTCCCTATTCTTGGCCATAGGATTTCGTCAATATGATATGCCCAGCTTGCATATCATCTTTGGAAAAATAAAAATAAAATTTCATGGACTGTGCTAGTTGCACCTCTAACCTCTTTACAGTTGGAGTCTTGCAAGAGAGCACATCCACGACTACAATGAGTGATACAGCGTTCTTCTGACTGCACATCCACGACTGTCGACTGCAATGAGTATAATATTTTACATCACGTGGCAGCAGGTTATGTATCTCGACAATTCTTGATGCAACTGCATCTTTTTGGAAACCAGGGGCTCCTGCTTCAGCTCAACCATCAGCCTGAAACGGTAGTGGACAGCCAAATGATAGGAAGAGTATACTGAATTCACATATTGCCACCATATATGACTTTGTAGCTACTTCATGGCTTCCGAGCGAGGGGCAAATGATTAGCCATCCTCATCTATCTTGAAAGAACATCACTTTCGGTCCTCTAGTTGTGACAACTCCTAACTCTGAACCTGAAGTCGGTGAGCATCTGAAAAAGCAGACTACCAAGAAATGACGTACTCTGAATCTGAAGTACTACTGTCTATGGTGTTACTATTAACGTTGTCAAATAGCGATACTGTCAGGCAGAGAGAAGCCTGAACAGGGTTAGTGAGCTCAGCTGTGAACTGAAACGTTAGCACTGAGTGCGATTATAAGTAGGTCGATAGGTGTGCTCTATATTGTCCCAACGAAGCAGGATAATGTCATGTCAATGATCCGTTCTACTAAAACCTTTGCCCTTGGGAAAATTAAAAATGTCAGATCGATATGAAGAAAATTGTAATGTGATGAGAGGAGAGCCGATTTATTTACCCCTTTCGATCACAATTTACAGTGGTTCAAGCAGACGCCATAGTAAGTTGTTCCAAAATATAAGATGTTTTGGCTTTTGTGTGAAACGGAGGGAGTAATTAGCAGTGCAATGAGTAATTCTCAGCCAAGGAGACAGTCAGAAAATTAGCATGGATTTGGGGAACATTGAAATGTGATGAGATGAGAGCGGCAGAATTTCCTTATTATCCCTTCAATCATAATTTACAGGGTTGAAGCAAACGCGATACTCAGCTAGAGACAAATGCATTCAGTCCTAAAACAACCTAGTAATCGTAATGGGAGGCTGGACCGGCCGATGCATGCGCCGGCGCCGGTGTGGTCAGATGAACCGCAGCTAGTGCTGGTCTGCGGCCCCGGAGGAGGAGGAGGAGGAGCAGCCACCGACGATGTCAGCGAAGTCGCCCTCGGAGCAGGGGATGGTGAGGCCGCCACAGGCGCGGTGGTCGAAGCCGAACTCCTCCTCCACCCTCTCGAGGAGCACCAGGAAGGACGGGTTCCTGAGGCACGTCGTCGGGATCACGAACCGCTTCCGCCGCTCCCCGACGTACACGGCGAAGTGTCCCCTCGGCACGTCCGCCGCAGACGATGACCGGCTCCGCGCCATGTGCAGCCGCGCCATGAGCTGGTACAGCTTCCCCGCCATTGATTCACACCGCGAAGAAGAGTGAGCTGGTGGTTTGTTGTGGTTGTTTGAGTTGCAGTAGAATGGTCAGTGACGGTGAAGACTGAATAGAGTGTGGTAGGAACCGAGGCTAGCTCCGTATTTATAGCTCGGCATCGAGCCAGCTTTTAGGCAATCAAGCGGCGAGGGAGAGTGAACTGATCTGAGCAGTAGTGGCAGAGATGGCATGCGCTGCAACTGGTTGTGTGGCGGTTTCTTGTTGCTAAGCTGGACACGGCACATGGTGAGTTTGTGTGTACTGCTCCTATAGTATTTCTATATATGTACTCCATCTGCATATCTGTCTATCTAATCAAATCAGGATACTCTATCCCAGTGCGGCAGAGAGATGGATGGCGGGCCAGTGTGTCGCCAGGCGGCGGTACAAGTGCATTGTACGTGCTAGATATATGCACGGTGAAGTTGGTTGGTGAGTTGAGTCATCGGCCAGCTTCGGAGGCAACTCCGGCCATGGGCCATGGCTGTCACTCGATCGGCTCGACCATCTCTAGGATGACAATGCAGTCTATCAATGCACTTGTACCACCGGCAGTCTAGGTCTAGTGGGTTGAGTTGTACGAGATATCCGCTTGTAATAAGCGTGTATATATTTGTACGAACTCTTCTTTTTTATCAATGTATTGACACGCAAGCTTTACGTTTTCGTAAATTCTTTAGGATGACATCACCACACCAAACGCTTGACTTGATATTCTGATGCGGCACCTCGACGTTGCGTTGAGCCGGTGATCGCAAGCGACGCCTCACCGTCACCTTGCGAACGGAGGATTTTCATGTAACTTTGTAAAAACTAGAAATTCCTTCGATCGGAATCGCTCTGTCCGGTCGCATGATTGCAAGGTGGCTAGACTACGGAATAGTTTTTTTTTGAAAGAAAGGCAAAAGATTTTTATTAATTTATTGAACAAAAAAGAACAGAGTCTAAGTCAAAAAAATTATGCCCCAAGGCTAGGCTACGGACCCAAAAAAAAATTAATCTACCGGCAAAAGGTGACCCAAATGCTAAGTCCAGCGTATACTCCAGAGAGGACAATTGCCAATTTAAAGAGAAGATGAGCCGCCGACTCGGGTACTCTACCGTGAAGAGGATGTTGCCAATTTGGCCACACAATTTTTTGAAGCCATTATGTCGTCCACACCCGATTTTGGATGATAAGCAAAGAGAAGAATTTGTATTTGGGGGGTGTCCAATTCTTTCAAACAGTACTATTCATGTCCATGTCCATGCGAATTAACCCAATAAATTGTGACTTTTAAGCGGAGGCTGGAGAATATAAGCCAGAGGAGGTGAGATTCCAGATTATTGAGTCACAAATATCCTCATTTAAGATGGACTTGCGAGGTAAAGTGCCAAGGACGCACAAACTTCTCAAGATGGGTGACCAAAACCTGTTGGACAAATCAATTTGTTGAATCCAAGCGATGTCGTAGAGGGCGGCGCGAACTACCCACTTCTTCTTAGATATGCCATAAATTAATGTGCAAGGGTCTTGGGATAATCCCATCCGCACAAGGCACAACCCAAAAGGAAGCCATCCTACCATCCCCAATTGTGACCTTAGTCATAACATAAAAAAAGGTCCATGTCCTCCTTGAAGCAAGGTAACTCGGTGCCCACCCAAGCATGATCTGGCTCCCTCCATTCAAGCCACATCCAACGGAGACGCTGGGCACGAGAGACCTTTTGCAAGTTAAGGATGCCACACATGGCGATCCAATTGATTTTGCATTTTCCACTAGTAGCTTTGCCGGTGCCAGCCCAAAGCCAAGTGCGGATCAACTTTTGAATGGCAAGAAGGAGCTCCTCCGCGACGTCAAGGATGGTGAAAAGGTAAATGGCTTGGGAGGTGAGAACCAACTTGGCGAAAGCGGTTCGACCCGCGATGTTGAAGGACTTGCCTTGCCAAAGGACAAGCTGGCCGGCCGCTTTATCTTCAAGGACTTGTAGCTAAATGCGCTTAAGCTTCTTGAGAGCGAGAGGGATGCCTAGGTACCACAAAGGAAAGGAAAGGAAGCTTGGGTGGTCGGAAGGTCGCGTAGAATGTCTTCAAGCTCAAAGTTGTTGTAACGAGGTACCTACGAGAAGATAGGAGAGAGCGACCACGAGGTGACTCTAAGACCAATCTAGGGTTTTGCCCCCCTCGTCAGCAACGTCCCCGGTTCGGTCCCCCTATGGTGGCCTTAGGGCCTTGGAGGTGTGGAGGGACACGATCTCTTGCCGGCGGGAGAGTTTATGTTCTTTGTGTAGTCTGCTTTCAATGTATTCTTCGAAATGGTAAGGCGGTGGCTACATCCTGAAGCAAGAATGAGATTCTCCTGGGACCCGATTAATTCTCGTGTTCGGTGGATCTTCTGAGATCCGGCCGGGGTTCGTGTTCTGCGATGGCTATCCTTCTTTCGATGGTGCGTGTAGCGTCGACGGAGGGCGCGCGGAGTTGTGTGTCCAGCGTATCTCCTGAGATCCGATCAGTTTTCATGTTCGTTGGTGCAGTTTCTGGTCAGTATCTTCCAATCTACGATTGGCATCATTGGCGATGGTTGTTGCTCCGGTGCGCTGGTCCTTCGAGACCTTAGCACGACGACTCCTCGTCCATCTACTACAACAAGCTCTACTACGACAAGCTTTTCCGGGCTTATAGGTGATGGAGGGGCAAGGACGGGGGCGCTTTTTTGGTTCGTGCTAGTGTATGTAGTCGTCACTAGGTGGTCCAAAGATCTGCTTGCAATTTTATTACTTTTGATGCTCTGTTGGTGATTATTAATAGACGGTGGAATGTTTGAAAAAAAAAGTTGTTACAATGAATGGGGGTGGCTGAGCTCTTATTGATGTTGATAGAGAGCCATGTGACAGTTGCCAAAGTTCCGAAAGATTTGCGGAAGCATGGAGATGTCCTCCTTGACGACGGCGCGGGGGGGGGGGGGGGGGGGGGGGGCATAAAATCGCCATGTCATCCGCATAGAGTGAAGTACGGAAGCGAGCAAACTTTTCAGCAAAGAGCTCAAGCCTATCTTGAGAGGTGGCCACATTAAGAATGTGTTGGAGCGTGTCGATGACAATGTAAAAAAAGTACAGGAGATAGAAGGTCGCCTTGACACAATCCATGACCATGCTTAATGGGATAACCTTGCACCCTTTTGATGAGGACACACGAGGTAGAAAAGATAGGAGGGCGGCAACCATATTACGAAACCTCGGTGAGAAGCCAAGATGACGAAGAAATATCCAAAATAAATTTTCAACGGACTGACTCGAAGCCCTTTTTATGTCAAGCTCGAAAAAAAGCCCTCTTTTTTTCCTCTTCGGTGGAGCCATCTATCATAGTTGTAAAAACATGTACTCCCTCCTTCCAAAATAAGTGACTTAATTTGTCTAAATTCAAATGTATCTATACACTAAAACTTATCTAGGTACATACGAGTCTAGTAAAATTCAAATTATTTATTTTGAGACGGACGAAGCACTACTATAAAACCGCTAACGGAACTGATTGGAAGATACTAGATCGAGACCAAAGGTCGTGCGCGAATTGGCCATGTATGTCTGAAGAGATGATTGAAGGTCGTGTGCAAATTGCCCGGATTGTTTATAGGCGTGTGGGACGAATGGACCAAAGGACACATGGGGTGCATCATTTGCATGAGTGTTTGGGCGGATGCGACGGATGCTCCAAAGTTCTTGACCGGCAGAGGGCGTGCCTCCATACCGTCCTGATTTCTCTATGCATGCAGTGCAGTGCAGGGAATAAATTTTTCCGGGACCGATGGAAAACCGTGGGCTGCAATGGTGCAAGCTCACATCACATAGACGTATCTATCCTGGTTTTCTGATGCGTCGTCAGCATAGAGAATTCGGCTGTCAGGTTGCATTGCCATCGCCAGTGTCGTTGCTCAACTTTATGGATACTCGTGCTAGCAAAAACGAAACAGTGTGTCCACGGTGGCATGCGCGGTTTGTGGTCATTTTGTTCGTATAAAAGTTTTTTTCTATTTCCTTGTCAGGTTTAATATAGCTATTTCTAAGCTATCAGAAAGATCAATTATATGAAACAGGGTTCCTTCGGACTGTGTGTATCAATTGATGCGGAGGCTGGGGCTTTGCTCCCGGTTTCAAAAGAAAAATGAAATAGGATCCCCGTGGCAAGTGTATGGTCTCTTTTTAAGATTTTAGTGAACTTTCTTCTCTAAATTGTGTATTTTACTACATGGATGCCCTGCTACATGAAGAAATCTATAGTCAAAAAATTGTTAAACTGATACAGTAGAAACTAGCATAAAAAGGGACAATAGGGTAGAAGTAATGTAAGCGCACAATAAGTGAGGTTTTCGCCGAACTCGTGGTAGAGCGCGTACACACTTAGGGCGTGTTTGGTTGAGGAACCAAATGAAAAGTAACAAAAATGGTTCTACACTTGAAGAACATCCATGTGTCTGGTTGAGGAGAGAAACGGAACACAGTGGTTCCCCAAAAGAAAATATTTCTTCAGTATGTGAAACCAAGCCGTTCCTCCAATTCGGTGAAACATAGTGGAATGCTCTTGCTAACACTCGTTGAACCGGTACTAGGCAGAGAGAGAGTAGATCCGAGGCGGCGGCTAAAACCTATCTAGGATTCCTTCCCTCCGCCGGTGACACACCGGTTTGCTCCGTCTCCAGCGGCCTTAGGGCCTTCAAAGGCGTGGCGGACCCCGACCCCTCGCCGGTGGGAGATCTCGTGTTTTGTTTAGAATATTTTTAATGTCTTCTCGGGATGTTGAGACGGCGAATACATCCTGAAGTACAAATAAGTTCCTCTATGTCCTATCTTCTCTCTTGTGGTGCGTATAGCATCGGCGAAGGGCGCGTGGAGTTATGTGTCTGGCGGATCTCTTAGGATCCGATCTTTTTCGTATTTGTTGGTGTGGTTAGAGGTTTGTATCTTTCATATATATTTGTCATCTTCGGAGATGATTGCTGCTCTGGTGTGCTGGTTGACATGGGGTGATCCGTCAATGCCCATACTTGATGGACTTGAGTTTCTAGGAAAGAGCAGCATGTTGGAGACTTTGTCGGTTAACAGATAATCAACAGGGGACACATGGTTTACCCAGGTTCAGACCCTCGGAGGGAAAACCCTACTCCTGCTTGTCTACTCTGGATTGATTGAGAAACTGAAGGTTACAAGAGCGCTAAGATGGCTATGGTGCGCAGATTGAATCTGGCGTGTGTGTATGAGAGTTTCGATGTCTAGATCTATTGTGCGGGTGTTGTGTTGTAGGTCTCCTATCCTCGGCAGCCCCTCGTAGCCTTTATATGAGAGGATAGGTGTAACATCCCAGCATTAGAGCTTAGAAATAAGCTGAACACAGGTTTGTGTATTGCATTCATGCATAGAAAATCCGGATAATTTTCGCGCATTTAAATAAAAACTTGTCAAAGCGATTGAAGCTTCTCTTAACTTGGTGGAACTGAAGTAGATCATCAAGTTGATTACGATAAGTTTCAATATGACCTTTGCTCAAACCTTATCTTTGGGTAATATGATTTGATCTAAGGGTATATCAAGTGTAATAGAACTAAGTCACAATACACTACTTAATAAGGAGTACTTGATCTTCTAAAGATCATTACATGGTATTTCATACCACAACTCAAGGATGAATACTTAATATTCTAAAGATGATATTAAGATATTACCTACCCTAAACTCTGTATACCAAGTTAAGTATATAACTTAAGTAAATGAAATTCCATAACTAAATCTTGAAACACTTGTTTGCCATAGTTACTCTTATCATAGGTACCATGGTAGTTCTTAAACATTAAATCTTATTACAAATAGAGTAGAAAGGGAAGTCAATCCAAGACCATCTAGCATATACTCTTAATCTGATATTAAGAGGTGACATTCCTATTTAATCAAGTCCTAGTGTCAATGGATCATCACTATTGAGAGATCAATTCTTGACCTAGAACTTATTGACTCATAGGCTTTGACCTATTGTGTTGACCTTCCAAATACCTTAAGTAAATTAATCTGAAGGAAGAACTAGATATGGTTGAGTGTACCATCATCAATGGAATGTGATCCTTAGTGGAGATCAAACCATTTGATGTTGGAGGAGTTAACTCACTCCTGAGTTAACTAGAAGAAGTATTTAAACCCAAGAGTTTAGATAGTAATTATGGAGCTATGAGAAAGCTAGTAGTATTAGAATATCCAATAATAAGCTTGTTAAGCCAAGTGGGTGTAAACTTAGAGTAAGCTTGCTTAACAAGATAATCCTATAGATAGACTAGTAAAAGTCTACTACTTAGTTAAATATAGATCTTGATCAGACAATTAAAAGCCTAAGCTTAGTTTGATCAAATGATGGTGGTCATTATTCTCAAGTCACTTGAGAATAGATGACTAGGTGTTGAAGAAGGCTTGTGAGTATACCAAATTAGGTAAAGCCTAGTAAGTTGAATCATCTAGCTTGAACAAAAGAAGTCAAGCTATAGTATGATGAAGTATATAACATGAATATATGGAGTAGTTGGAGGCATAGTAAATTAATCAAGCTAATACAAGAACAAACTTGTATTATGGGAATAGTATCATACATATTCTAAAGGATTGTTGTCACATATGATGTATAAATAGAATTGTAATCTTGCAAGCTTTGGATATAGTTGCAAGATGGGTTTAAGGAAGTTAATAGATGGAGTTAGTAATAGCTACATTGATAGGTGCATCAATGGTAGTTAATTCTGAGAAGTTATATACTAGGTGAAGAATGAGGGGGTAATGTTGAAGTAGCATGACCATGTCATCATATGATGATGGATATGGTGGAGTCAAATGATTGTCTTATTCAGGAATATGTGATCTTTGTGAATAAAGATAAGAAAGATATACAGAGTATATTTAGGAAAGGAATTCCTTATCTCAATATAAGCTTAGTGAAGTATTGAGGTAAGAATTCTTTAGAAACCTTTAGCTAGCTATACATGCAGCCATGACAAGACCCATATCGACTTCATTAATCAAAACCCTAGAATCAAATGGATAGTGAAACCATTTCCTATTCCTAAGTAACCATTAAACAATACCTCTTTGACAATTAAAGCTTCCAAGAGATGATTAGAGAACCAGATGAGTGTTTATAGAAGAAATCATTGTCCATCTGATTGCCTTAAGCCCTAATGAGAACCTAATCTCATAGAATCATCAAGATCACATTAGGAAAGTGTTCTGTGGTAATTTTAAACTCTATAAATCAAGTAGAATTGGATTTGGTGAAATCACCAATCAGGGAGAACCCTGGGATTCAAATCACCATATTACAAACTCGGGATTTAAACCAACATCTAAGGAGGTAGTTAAAAGAGGTTAAATATATATCTACTCCATGCCTATCACTCACCATCATAAATTAGTAGTTTCTTAAACCACTACTAATACTTTCTTTTAGTGGTAATACAAGTCATTTCTATAAGATTTTCTGATAGGAAGTGAACCCTAAAACCCTAAGTTATATTTACTTTAATAAATAAAAGAACCTTCATATAATAAATATTTTGAATACACAACAAGAAATATAGAGAAATGGGTTATAATCCACCTCATCATTTATCAATGTCTTAAAAATTTCTGGACATCTTAAAACTTTTGTAGAAATCAAATTGGAAAAAAATGGTAAAACAGAATAAAGAAAAGAAGTAGAAACAGAAAAAATACAGAGTAGACCAAATCTGGCTCGAGGCCCATTTCCTCTCTGCCTATTTACTGCCCCACCGGCCCAACAGCAGCCCAACACCAGCCGTCTCATCTCCTCTCTCTGACTAATAGGTGGGACTAGGGGTGGACCGCGGGTTGAGACCGAAACGTTGCCAGGGGGTTTTCCGCAAGATGTCCATCGTCGTCTTCCCCCTCTAGCTGGAAGCAGCTCGGTGGCGGAGCCGATGCCGTTCGCCGTCGGTGCGCCAGGATTCGCGCCGCTACCGACACTTAAGCGGGGATAATACTGCCACCGCGACGTCCTTGCCCGTCCTCATCCCCATTTCCCCTTTCCTCTCGTTCCTATCCTCTTCACAGAAGAGAACTCGAAACCCTAGCTCGTCGGAGTTCGTTGTTTCGGCCAGCTCAGACCACCTCTCTCTTAGACATCCACCGCTAGAAATGTCGTCGTCTCCTCGTTCGTCTCCGGCAAGTCTCGTGGGCAGGAGCGTCACGAGCGGCGAGGAATCGAGCCCAGAGTATCGTTAGTCACCGCGGCCGTTACCGGCGATTCATCGTCACTAGTCTTCCTCATGCCTCGCCGACCATCCCATCAGCATCCTGGTGAGCCAACGGTGCTCAAGCACCTCTTCAATCTCTTCCTTTCGCACTAGAGTGTCTCCGCGTCGTATGTTGTCATTGGCCGTCGTAGAGGTTGGTCGCCGGAGTACCTCCGGTGACCAAAATAGGGCGGTGACACCACTCCCAAGTTTGCCTTGCTCTGCTCTATCGCGTAACGCCCTCAGTTCTGCTCCGCGAGCTCCAGATCATCCGATCCTTGCTCGGCGGTGAACTCCGGCCAGCACTAACATCACCGTGTAATCACTCTTGCGCCACGCTAGCTTAGTAAGTTGGTTTGAACCGGTCCACGCTCACGTGGCATGCTAACGTGGCCCAGGCCCGCTTGTCATTGAGTCTGGGTACAAATAGGATTAGTAACAGAAGTGATTTGTCTGGTTTTCGCCAACGTGGCATGTCAACGTGTCTCCGACCCTACTGGTCAGTGTCTCTGGCTAGGAATAGTCTTGGTGTAAAAATATTTCTCTGTTAGTAAGTAGATAAAACAAAATAAGTTTAGATATAAATATAATTTCTAGAAATTTAATAAAAGAATTAAATCTTGTTAATTCTATATCTTTTGTTTTGTAATTCATAAAAATGTATATAATATATGAAAATGCTTAGAAAAATAAAATCTATAATTAACTTTATTATAAAATTTTGTTATGTTAACTATTTAAATAATTACTATTTTATAAGTAATAATACTTTGAAAATTCATATTTTAATATTGGTAAATAAGAAAAATATAAATAATATAAAAAAATTCTTGGAAAAATAAGAACTACAATGTGAAATTATAAACTTAAAATATTGTATCACTTAACTAATGTTTATTATTTATTTAGTATTTAAAAAGTGATAAAACTTGTAAAAATCATATATTATTATTTAAAAATCATAGAACTACTTATAATATACCAAAATGATCACAAAAATAAATTCTACACATCAAAAATGTCAACTCTTAATTTTGAAGTAAAATAAAAGGTAAAGGTTTAATAAATCTTATTGAAACCCTTTTCTTTTATTTTAATACATTAAAAATAAAAAACCTTTATTTGCCTTTACCATTATTAGTTTGAAGTCCAAAAGAATAATAACAAATGCAAGTTATGTTAAATGAAGTTAAGATAGGTTTAACCAATACAAGTTGTACTTACTAAAACTACCGTTTAGAATTAAGTAAATCTTTCTCTCCAAAAATATTTTATCAATTATAAAATCATCAAGATTTGAGTATCAATTCCTCTATAAGTTTGGGAACCCACTTTAAAAGCTAAACAAAGATCTTAAGTATTTAACATGTTGTCATTCCCATGATTATAGATTTAAGAAAACACTACTTCTATAAAAGTAACATTACTCTATTTCATCTTTATAAAACACTAAGAAGTGAACCACATATAAGGTAATACCTTATCCAAAACAAAGAAGTCCCCACTACAAGTGTTGAAGTTATTCAAATCTAGTAGTGCTTTCCTTTTTAATAACTATAATTAGAAAGGAACTTTAAAGTGTTAGCCTTAAGTTTAAACACTATTTACTTTGTAAAGTAATATTTTCCTCAAAGGTTATTCTTTTAAGAAACGTTCGATGTAATCCTTGCACATTTCTTTAGAAGCTCTAAATGATTAAAATCTTGTTCAAGAAATATTTGAGATACCATGAACCATTTAAGTGCTTTAGTATTACATACTACTTGTTGTATTTACATATTGTTTCACACACTCTCACAAGCCTTAATAAGAAGCACAAGTGTGAAGCTGAAGTGAAACACATTTTAAGAACTCATCACCAGTTCTAAACCCTAGATCAGATATGATTAGTACGGGGATTCGTGTTTATCAAATTGCATTACATTACTTATGCATCATTGCATCTTGATTCTTTAAACATTAGTCCTTACCGGATCAATGATGTTGTCTACAGAATTTGGATCTTCTATTGTCTTGAAGACCGTGAGTGCATAATCTTGCAATCACAAAAGGCAAGTTCACAACTTGCTCATGTCCTTTGGTTATTTTCTATCAAATGCTTGTAACTCAAATATTGTCATCACCTTCATTTCAAAAAGGACAGAAAATAATATCTTCATAATAATATGACTATGGATTATTACCAAATGGTAATAATCTATTGATACAGTTCCGGTGGTAAAGGAACATAATATCTAGGACTTAAAAACCAATGTCGCCAGTGATTCTAGCGTCGTATATTACGCGTTAACCATGAGATTTGGAATGGGATGGAGAAGTTAGTTGTATCTTCTTTCTTTCATATGGAGGCAAGATGACCTTATTGTGACGCTATGATTCCTTGTGTGGATCCAGCATATGGGTGGGCACCCTTAGGCCCCACGATTTTGGTGTCTAGATTATCTATGAGTGGCTGTCAGAGATATAGTCGGACCTTTATGGAGCTTGCCAGGGGCATCAGCAGCTCACAGAGTCTTCAGAAACTCATCAGGGTTGTAGCTTGCCCAAAAATGGGGCTCAACAGAGGTGTAGTCAGCCCCGGAGGATCGTGCAGACATATGGGGTCGCAGATAGGATTGGCTTGGATCATCTACTGGGCCCCACATCAAGGAATTGTGGACGAGAATAAGCTACCCGGTTGTGCAACAAGGAGATGGTCTCTCATGGGTAAAGTAACGCACCTCTGCAGAGTGTAAGAATTGTGACATGTTACTCCCTGTTCCGGGAAGGAGCTACAAACGCGGCAGGCAAGGAACCCCACGAAGGTTCTGGTCAACCTGTGAAGGCTGTCAGACATAGTTTTCAAATTAAAAGCAACATTTGAAGAAATGTTTACGAAAACCTGCATTGCCTACGATCTATGGTTTGTGGCTGTAGAGATAGTGCATCATACCCTCCTTTTTAGTGAACTTGCGAACTTGCTGAGTACGCTCGTACTCAACCGTATCTTCTTAATCCTTGCTAGATTCTAAGCCATTAAAGATGACGTCAACATCAATTTCTGCTCAAGGAACCATCATCGACAGCTCAAGTTCTTCAATAAAGTCAATCAAGTCAACATATACATCCGCTGAAGTGAAGGCAAAGTCTCTGTTTAGATAGGATTAGATACTCTAGCCATAAAACCTACTTCTGTAGAGCATTGCAATAGCAGCAATGGCAAGCCAAATAGTTTAGATATTACTCATAGTTACTAGATAGTTCTGAGTTATTATTCTGATTCTTTTTTTGTAACAAGTTTCTTTCTCTCTTTTTAACCTAGAGTGTTCTCTGGATCTTTTGTAAAGAGTTGAGTTGTAACCTTTAGTCATGTCTTAGACCTGCTGTGTTTCTTTTGTACCACTCTAAGGGATGTAATACTAGTGAACAGGGTTTCATTGGTGTTATGTCAACGACTATAGTATACTACATCATGCAGTGGTATGCTGGGTCTCCGCAATAGGCCTCAGGTACCGTGACCCAATAGGTTACAAGTTAGAGTTTCTATGTAAGCTAGTCTTGGAATTTTTTGTCTTGCGCATTTGGAGTCGGTGTCTTTATAGGATTTGTATAAGCCAAATTGTCTTAGGCTTCATGGACCTTGGCAGGTCCTCGAATGGGCCTTCCGTTGGGCCAAGCTAGGTAGGCCAGAGTTGGGTGTCCGTTGGGCATACCTATATCAGTAGCCCCCGAGTGTCCAGACGAATCGAAGATTCGGGTGACTTAGAAGTATTGATTTTTGATTTTGGTAGTCGGAGTCGGTAGTTATACAAGGTGCGAAGCACTCACCTGGAAGTTCATCAGTTCAACCAAATACGTAACTGTTCATAGGGATGCTGCTAAACATGCCTGGTGTGCTCGATGGATTGGGACCAGTAAATTGTTTTTCAGCAAAAACAACGCTACGTATTTAAACTCAAGTCCCCGGACTCGAATATGGTATAGGGTAATTTGACTCATGCCGCGGAGACCTTACTGAGTCGAATTCTAGTTGATAAGTATGTACCCAATGCATCTGTCGGGATTTTCTTCATGTCATAGACACGGTATTTAACTGATAGAGCGCAACAGATGTAGTTGCCAGGCCAACAGATTGGATCTGTAAAGCTTATCTTTACAATGTAGTCGTAACATATAGATATGTTCCCGTAGTGGATGCAATCCGGGTAGCCGAGGAGATGTCGTCTCAAGCCTTGGTGTTGGTACAAGGTACTGCGGAGTCACCATTTGTTCAGTTGTTGTTTGCACGGAGTCAATATTGTGGACGTAGTCAACAAAATGGATAAGTTTGCATACTGTTTGTTTTTTATAGGGCGCGCAATCAGCTCTCCCTATGGGAGTAGCCCCCCACTCACCAGTTGAATCGTAGATTCGGGTAGAGACTAAAATATCTCGTTGCATAGTGTACGCTTTCAACCGGCAGTTTTTATGGAGTGATGGTACTGACCCGGAAGTACATCATATTAGTAATTCATTTTTCCTTCAAGTGGTTACCAGTGGATACCGCAAGTGCTTTATTTTCTTTGAGTGCATGTTAGCACTCAATATGGGAGTAGCCCCTGAGTCTTTAGTCGAACCATAGATTTGGGTAAAGACTCAAGGCTTTTGAATCCTAGGAGGGTTTTTTCTTGTTGGAATAAACTCGGAAGTACATGGGGCGCATCTGGACGAGTCAAAGACTCGGGCAGAGGCTCAAGATATGTACGGTGTAGTCACGATCGACAATCTCGTGGGCGTACACCGTGGACACGAAAATACATGGGGTGCGCGACTAGCGCTCCTGATAGGAGTATCCCCGAGTGTCTAGTCGAGTCGTAGACTTGAGTGGAGACTCAAGGTTGCAGGTCTTGGATCGGACAGTCTAGTGATCCCTAGCCGTAAGGAGTTGTTGATGCGGACGGAGTCGACGTGGCACAGTTGTGCGACATTTAGTTGGGTACGCGACAAACTATGTTGGGTGCGCGACCAGCGCTGCTTCTGTCGGGTGTGCGGCCAATGCTGTAGTTGTTGGGTGCGCGGCCAGTGCTCCCTATGGGAGTAGCTCCTGAGGCTATGGGCAGCAACTTGTGGCCGCGCATATGCTTATTCTTCCATATCACCAAGAAGCGTGTTTATCCGAAGAAAGTGTTGATTCGGGTCTTGGTGTCTATTGACGCGACTAGCATTAGTTGACTCCGCTGGAGGACACGATATAATAACACGATACAGTCGATGTCCTTGTAAGCTTGCCAGGTACTCAAGAGTTTAAAGATTCGACGATCAAACAAAATTAGCTACTCGGGCTATCGTGTATGAAATGCTTATATTAGGTTATTCGAAGAGGGCACAGTGCGAGTTAAAAAATATCAGCTCTAAGTAGAGGAAAACTTAGCTTTATTGATAGTTAACACGACGGTCGGAAGCCAATGCATCCAACAGGTCGCAGGAGCCGATGCGATCGGCAGGTCACGGTCACGGAAGTCGATGCGACAGACGGGGTGCAAGAGCCAAAGATTGTAACGGATCGCCGCAGCCAAAAACCGCAGTGGGTCACCGCAGCCGAAAACTGTAATAGGTCGTCGCATTTGAAGACTACAGCGGGTCCCTACAGCCGAAGGCATCAGCGATTCATCGTAGCCGAAGAATGTAACAGGTCGCCGCAGCCGACGGCATCAGCAGGTCATGCAGAGGAGCCGGCGCATCCCTCTCGCCCTAGAGTCAATGCGGTAGACGGAGTTGTCACGACGGACGAAGTCGACACAATGACGAGTAGTGTGATGGAACGGAATCGACATAGCGGGCGTGTAGTCGAGGTCGACAAAGGCGCATGGTGGTCGGAGTCGACACAACAGCGTGTCACGTGGCATACGAGTCGATGTCATGTACGATGTGGCAGCGTTCGGTAGTCGATGTGGTAGACGTCTAGTTGATGTGGCAGACTCGTGGAATATTTGTTGAACGGAGTCGCGCCGTGAACAGAGTCAACACGGCGAACAGAGTTGGCATGGCAGACTCATCGGATATTTTAGTCATTGGAGTCGTGTGGTAGATTTGGGCTTGATCGCCATGTCACCCTGGTTGGACGTGCTACTTGACTTTCCTAACATTCGTCGTACAAAACCAATCAGCATACATAGTGAATATGAATATATATAATAGAATATAATATAATAAATGAAATAAATTTTGAGTGGAAAATAGAATCAATTCGTGCTAATTGGATGCACCGTATTGCATCTCCACGCCTGCTTCCCTTCGAGGCTTGATAGAGTTCAAGTCCGACTTGGAGACAGCTAGATGCACGGGTGGATTCCATCTTGTGATTTTAAAGGACAGCTTGTGTGCACGTCAGGCCGCCGTGCATTGTTGCATAGTTGTATGCATACAATTAACAGGACTGAATCGATCTATTGTCGCGTGTTCAGCAGGCTCTAGATTGCTTGAGTTCCCGAGCTCGTGTTGGTGAAAACGAAACCGGTCGATGCTCGGATATCGATGAAGTCCAGCAACCTAACGTAGACGAGTCAGACCGGACGTGATCCAACCACCATTGCTGATGAGGGAACCGAAGTGGATCCGCTCCCCAGGAATCGATGAATCGAAAATTACCGGCGATGAAACCGACGAATCAAAGATTATTGGCGATGGAATTGATGAAGTCGCAACATCAACTCACGGGTTTCTTACAGACGTCGCCAATTGACATTGGGTGATCACGTAAATGTCGATACTTGATGGATTTGGGTTTTTAAGAAAGAGCGACATGCTGGATACTTCGTCGGCTAACAGATAAACAACATGGGACACGAGGTTTACCCAGGTTTAAGTCACTAGAGGGAAAACCCTACTTCTTCTTATCTTCTCTTGATTGATTGAGGAATCGAAGATTATAAGGGCGCCGAGATGGCTATGGTGCATAGATTGAATCTAGTGTGTGTGTGAGAGAGAGTTTTGATGTCTAGATCTATTGTGGGGGTGTAGTGTTGTAGGTCTCCTCTCCTCGGTGTTCCCTCCTAGACTTTATATGAGAGGTGCCGTCTAGAGGAGCGAATAGACGGTTTAAAACTTTTATGAGATAGGCTTAACAAAGGCGTAATAAAATTAGTGTTTACTTTGTCAAGCACAAAAACTATATAAACTCAAGTTCACCTATGTGCACCAACAACTTATGCTAAGCAATACGAGTAACTATGTGATAGCTAGATATATGACTTTAAGCACGAAGACTATTATAAAGTAAAGTGCATATGTAAATACCTCAGGTATAGATATAACCAAGGCACGTGAAGACGATGATGTATTACCGAGTTCCTCCTATCAAGGGTGTACATCTTGTTGGAGGGATAGGCGGTACTAATACCACTACTCCACAAAAGACCAAACCCTATTCTCCTATGAACCTCGCCACAAGAGACTTGATTCACTTCTCCACTATCGTTACTCTTCGAGGCGGGAACCGACGTCTTACAACAAGCTCAAGGCACGCATCCACAACTGAATTGGAGGCTTCCAAGTATCACCACAAACCTGGAAAACAACTAAAACATCTACGGTTCTAAGAACCCAAGAGTAAAAATCTTCTCACCTTTCACCCAATCGAATCCTGACCGAGAAGTCAAACCGGTGCACCAAATGCAATGGCAAGAACACAAGAAGTGCGCAAGTCCTTTTCTCCCAAATTTCACCAAAGCTACAAAAACTAGTGGAGAATAAGAAAGTAAGAACACAAGAGGAAATCCAAAAAATAAACCCCAAGATCAAGATCCCAAGATATTCTCCTCACATAAAGGAGAGATGGATTGGTGGACTTGTAGATTTAGATCTCTCCTTTCAAATCCCCAAAAAAGATTTAAGAAATATGAGAGAGTTTGAGAGTATTTATAAGCTCGTGAAGGTAGAAACAATGGATGAGAGATAGGATGCAAGCCTTTTGGCCCAAGGAGGAAGAAGAGGGCCTTTTATAGCCCTCCCCAACGGAATATGATTGTAGGGGACTTCACATGCCGGATAATCCGACCCCAGGATATTCTGGGTTCCTAGGGACAAAATATAGATAAGGACTTTGCGGCGCGCGTGTCATTATAGGGGGCGGATATTTGGGTCGGATATTTTTTATCAGAGCTGGATAATCCGCCCCTCCGTAAACTGGTAGAAACAACAAAACTGAAACAAACATAACTTTTGCATCCAGGCTTCAGTTTTGATGATCTTGAGATCGTTTTGAAGATAGTAATGATCTCTACAAGATCATGCATGGAACCATCGTAGTTCAGCAAGAGAGGATAGAACCAATTTATAAAATATTTAACCTATCTATAAAACATAAATCGGTAAACCCTTCAATATCAAAAACCCAATAGAGAATGCATATGGAATCTATTTCCGATAAACTTGAGCTTGACATGTATATTAACAGAAACTCTAAATACTATTATGAATAAGAAACAAATAACAACCAAGGAAGATGATGCCAAGTATGCAAAGATGTGAGCTCTCTCTGGGGGATATGATCAAGTTACTAACTCGAGAGTCCCTCTTGATAGTACGGTTAACTATCCTATAAACCGGTATGCGAAACTAACACCACGAGACCGGTAAGAGATAAACACTATCAACAACATACATTTTCCTTGCGCATATTACACTTGAGCTTAATGATGACGATCTTGTCCACCTCAAGATGGAACACCTTTTTTGATTGCGCTAGCTTGGTGACGGTTTGGAATTTTCTCCCCCGTACTCCACTATGGGAGAGCCTCTCATTTAGACATATCTTCACATATCCGTGATTACCATAAGAATTGCACGCTTCATGGATATGATCTCTTCGAAATGGCTCATATTGAACTTGCAATTCATTTCTTATTTCTTTATTATGTTGATCTATTATAGATAAACATGAGATCACTCATCTTGTTATTCAAGACACACTTTCCATAGGCTAAACTCTCTCATGACCAATATTTTGGATCACTCCTTGAACATTTTTGTCATCACTTGATCTTCTTAATTTTCTTCTTCTTTCATCCTTGAGACCATCATATGGCTCCAGCATTGCCTATGGATATATCCTTAAGTATAACTCAATGTAAATATTAGTCCATAGGGATTATCATTAATTACCAAAACCACACATGGGGGAACACATGCACTTTCAGCTAGGCTCAAGTATAGTGACCAAGTAGGTTACAAGTTAGAGTTTCTATGTAGTCCAGTCTTTGACTTTTTTGTCTTGCGCGTTTGGAATCGGTGTCTTTATAGGATTCGTATCAGTCAAATTGTCTTGAGCTTCATGGACCATAGCAGGTCCTCGAGTGGGCCTTCCTTTCGGCCAAGCCAGGTAGGCTAGCGTCAGATGCCCATTAGGCATACCTATGTCACTGGTCCTTTGGGTTCTTAGCACGGCGAATTCCCATCTGTCTACTACGACAAGTTTTCCTGGCTCTGATGATGGAGGGGCGAGGACGGCGGCGCGCCTTCGGCTCATGCAAGTGTACGTAGTTGTCCCTAGGTGGTCTAATGACCTATTTGTAATTTTTTACTTTGAGGAATCTTTCTACTACTTTCGATGTTTATCAATATATCGGTGGAATTTCACGAAAAAAACACCTGCCAAAACATCTCACCCCCGCACTTAACCTCACCCCCTCACACAATTCATCTCATCCTCGGCTCTCCCATTTGTGGTGGTACTGCACCGCCAACATGCTAGCAGGTAGCGGAGCAAGCAGGCGACAAGTAGGTGCAGCGTTGAAGGGCTGATATAAACTCTAGTCGACCCCGTAAACACGCAAAGACTATAAAATAACCGTTAGTTTTTAGTTTGTGACGAAAAAACCGGCCCCGAGCAGATCCCGTAAAAGCGTGTGAACTATATTTTTTTACAGGAACTGAGAAATTCTCAGTTCGACCTCTACATTCATGGGGTGGGAGGTCAAACCAAACGCAAAACCTTCCCTCCTGAATCGTTGGCACGCTAAAGTTTCATTTCCCCACTAGCCCTTACTCCAGCCACTGCCTCCCCCATCCTTTTCAGGTTCCTCCACCCACACCTCGCCACGTCCTTCCCTACCCCGCACCCCGCCTCACCACTGGGAGGTGCCGCCGGCAATGGATTCGACACCAAGATGCGATTTGGTGGTGCGATTCACCTAGGCTGCGAGGTCTGCTCAGCCCGGTGCTACTACTACAACCACGTCTGCTACCACCGCCTACCCTGACCGAATCGAGCAAGCCATGGTAAGATCTTGTCCCATCTCCCTAGCAAGTTTGAATCCGTGGATTTAGATTTTGACATACGGTCCTTGTAGATGAGTTCGACGATGAGCGAGAGCGGGCTCTTTTTTGTTTGATGATTCATCATCCTCGGACGATTCATACATCGACGAGCTACTCTACGATGAGGACAGCGAGCATTTGGTCGTCATCCGCGCTTTGAAGGAGCTTGAGGGTAGGAGAAAGATGATGCATAGGCAGCGGGGATCGGTTCATGGCCGTTTTTGCTTCCAGCGTAACCACATGTTCTGCCACCATATGCTGATGCAAGATTATTTTGATGAGGTACCAACATACCGCGTCACCTCTTCCGTAGAAGGTTTCGAATGCGGCGTCTCTTGTTTATCAAAATCATTGAATCTTGCGAGGCCAACTACAAGTACTTCACTTGCCATAGAAACGTTGCTGGGCAGCTTGGTTTTAGCGCCTACCAAAAAATATTGGCAGACATGCAGGTTATCGCATATGGCATACCATGACACTATATGAATGAGTATCTTCGTATTAGTGAAGATACAACCATCGAATATGTACGAAGATTGTCCAAGGTGGTGATCCGCTTGTTTGGTCCCATGTATCTTTGATCTCCTGACAAAGAAGATACCATAAGGTTGATGAAGGTGAATGAAAAGAGGGTTTTGTTGGCCATGCTTGGTAGTGTAGATTGTATGCACTGGTAGTGGAAGAATTACCCAAAAGCTTAGCAAAGTCAGTACAACGATAAACGTCATGATCCAACGATTCTTCTTGAGGTCGTAGCATAAGAGAACTTTTGGATTTGGCATTGTTTTTTTGGACCACCGGGATCACTAAATGACATCAATGTCTTGCATAGATCCAATCTATTTTCAAAAATTGCCAGTGAAGATGCTCCGGCTAGCAATTACAAAGTTATAAACCATGACTACACAATTAGCTACTATCTAGTCGATGGCATATATTCTGATTGAGCAACTTTAGTGAATACCATCCATGGCCCAGAAACAAGGAAACAAGTTGTATTTTCCAAGGCACAAGAGGCATGCCGAAAGAATATTAAGAGAACTTTCGGTGTTTTGCAAGCTAGATTTGCTATTGTGCGGGATCCTGCTCGTTTTCGGGACAAAAAACCCTCGAGAACATCATGACATGTTGAGCTTATTTTACACAACAAGATCATTGAGGATGAGAGAGGGTTAGACTTGGAGTATTTCTATGATAATGTAGGTAGCCAAGTGAAATCACAAAGGAACCCCGATTGCAATCAACCAATTCTTGGGTCCTAGCAGCAAATTGAAAATTAGGCCACCCATGGCCAGCTCCAAAAGGATCTCAACGACCACCACTGGACGAGACATGGCCACCATTGAGCAACACTTGATATTCTATTTGTGTATGTGTGACATGAACATTTATTTGCCCTATGTTTGAACTATTTGTTTAATTATTTGATTGTAATTATTGTTGTATTTTGATCCGAATAATATTGTAATTTGGATGATTATTTGATTGAATCATTTTGTATTTGATTAGAACTATTTGTTTAATTATTTGATTGGATCTATTTACCTTTATACGTAATATACCGAAATTGTAAAATCGTCTGTTTTTACGGGTGAAGTTTGCGGGATCTGTTCCGCGCGGGCAGTTTTGAAACCGTAAAACTCGTTTTCCGTGGACTGTAAACCGTTTTATGGTTCACATGTTTATGGGGTATGCTAGAGTTGCTCGCGGCAAGAACCAGCCCATCAACAGCGGAGTAAAGCAGACCTACCATAGGCACGTATCTTTTGACTCCCACGACATACCAAAGATTTTTATAGAGGGGAGATAGAGATGGGTAATAAAATAGTTTGTGCAAATTGCAAATAATATGAACAAAATGTTGCTGCGGTTTTCACAAATATATTGTAAAATTTGAAGAAAAAATATATTATAAATGCATATGTGAGAGGTAAGCTCGGCATTCTCATATAAGAGGTGACTTCAGTCAAATTCATTATATTTCATCTCCCCAACCAAACACTAAATGGTAATGTTGCATTCCTTCTTACTGTGCCTAATCAAACACAAGAACATAATCGTTCCATTCCATTAAGCATAAGATTTCATTCCACTTTGTTCCAAAACCAAACACATCCTTAGGAAGTGTGACCGGTTACAAACCGGTACATGTTTTTTGAAGTTGAACCCATATAGCACATGTACATTCGTATTTTTCTTGATAAGCGGCGTCGATGGAACAGATAACTTAGTTCTTCACAAAAATAGGAAAAAGGTTATTAACCCATTTTCATATTGCATCGAAAATTGTCATGTGAGGTGGACTTTAACTTCAACTATTGAGATTGTCCTAAACGTTGTTCCAAAGCATGGAGAAGGTTTGTCAAAAGTTACAAATAGTTAAATTCTGAAGTTCTACAAAAGGATAGGGACAAAAGCGTTGAGAGTATCTACCCAAAAAAAAATCAAAAATTGAGATTGTGAAGGTTTGTAAAAAAAGAAGGAAAAACATCCAGAAAGCCTTAAATTTGTATTGAAAAGCCCAGGGATAAAAGGCCTTATCCAACCCATTCCAGCATTTATACTGCACTGGGTTAAAATCCTTAAATTTCAGAGAGCAACCATCCTGAAAACATCCGGCCAGTCCAATCCGGGAGGTGCTATGCACCGCTCCTAGCGGTGCGTCAGACTCGCACAACCTGAAGCGGTGTTCAACATGGCCAGCCCATAGAAGGATTTTGTCGCTGCTCTGTTTGGATATACGTGCATACACTGTTAATCTCAACCTGTTACGGGATCAGTATCGATCCCAGGTGTCTGTCCGTAGAACTACGACCTAGTCTAAACTAGGATTTGGCGACTCGGCGGCGACTGGTGTCCCCGACGAGGATTCTGGCGATCTGGTTCCGTGCGCTCGTCTGTTCCTTCTCTCTCGCTCAGGCTGAACAAGGGGCCGTATTTGCACGGCTACCCGGGCTTGGCGGAGGGGAGGTTTCTCTTGACCAGGGCCGACTCTATATTTTGCGGGGCCCTTGGCGAAGTTGACAATATTGGCCTTAGTGCTAGCGTATGTTGGCATATGGAGATATCAATGCTACTATCATGCTAGACAAGAAGTTGAGTGATTAAATCACAGATTAGTCACATATTACACAATGAATTGGATCGGAGATTCGTGGACTCAGTGTAGGACATGGGCAATCGGTGACGCGATGTTTCGTGCAGAGCAGCAGCATGCGAGCGGCTAAGGGGCGAGCAGGATGCAGGCAAGCGGCTGAGCGCCCGAGCCAGGGTCGAGCGGGCATGAGGCATAGTCGCGTAGACCATTGTTCAGAAATATACTAGTCGAATATGAAAGATAGGCCAAAGCTTGATCGCTAAGACGCTAGCCTTGAGTGTCAACGTGTCTTTTTGGATTACCTGTGCTAGGTTGTTGCTAATATTTTTTATCAACATGAATAATATGTATATAGGAAGATGAAATCATGGGCCCCCGTAGGCATGAGCCCTAGGCCGTTGCACAAGGTGACCTAGGGCCAGAGCCGGCCCTGCTCTTGACGATCGGGAGTAGGTCGGTTGTTGGTCGCCATGGCGGCGGAATCATCCAGATCGAAAAGGAGAAGGTGTTGAGGTGGAAGAACTGCTGGGGAAGCTGAAACTGAGCGAGGTGGAAAAGAAAGGGGTGTTCCTGGATAGGGAGGAGAGGGGTTCCCTGTCGGAGGTCAAGTGGACGGTGGTGGCTAGATTGCTTTCGGTGAAGGGCTTCAGCGATGAATCGTTGAGGCGGACCATGATCGCGGCATGGAATACTACACGCGAGGTTACGTTCAGGGTGATAGAGAAGAATTTGTTCATGGTGCAGGCTCAATGTCTGTGAGACTGGAAATGCATTACGGAGGAAGGGCCTTGGCTGTTTCGTGAATGTGCATTGATGTTGGAGAAGTACGGTGCGACAACCACCCCGCCGGTCCCCGATCGCGTCTAGGTATGGGTGCAGATTCACAAGATCCCACCCCTCTTCCGCACTGAAGCTATTATCAAGCAACGGGCGACAAAGGTTAGGGAGGTAGTAAGGGTGGAGACCCGGGTGGCTTTGGCTAGCTGTGGTGATTTTCACCGAGCGAGGGTCAATTTGATCTAGTCTCGACCGCTTATGATGTTCGTCATGCTGTCACCGAAGGGAAGTGCAAGCATGGCTTTGCAGGTGAAGTATGAAAAAATGCCAAGATTCTGTGATCACTGCGGGCTGATGGGACATGCGGTGCTGGAGTGTGGATCGGGGGAATTTGCTGATGATGAACTACAGTTTGGAAAGTGGATGTTGGCTCCCATGGAGTCTTGGCATTCGGAGACCCCACAAGTTCAGACTGGCTATGGCCCTGACCGTGAGGGGCCTAGAGGTGGACTTGGCTCTTACGATCGTGGGGGGCGCATGGCAGGGCGGCACGCGGGCACTACTGTTGTGGGTGGCCGCGGGAGATAGGGAGGTGCTAGAGGAAGGGGAAGCGAGACAATGTGGAAAGAGAAGGGGACGCAACAGAACATGAGCAGTACCTCAAGGAAGCGTTCTTCTAGCGAGGCGGGACTAGAGGCATGGACAGTAAATGAGCTGGCTGATACTGCTACAAGCCCGATGAAGACGGTCCAGGAGCTCGAGGGCAAGACAGGGGCCGATCAAGTGCTCAGAAGCAGAAGGAGCTTGAGGCGGCACCGGTGGTTAAAGTTCTGTCACCACCGCCACAGTATGTGCCTCCGAAAGAATAGAAGAGGATGAAGAAAGCATCTACGCAGGAGGGTAAGGACAAGGCGATGGCTGAGAGTTTGGTGGGCTCCCCCGAGGAGGGCCGCCAGCAACAATGAGTTGTGCGGGATGGAGCTGTCGCGGGTTGGGAAACGACGCGACAGTGAAGGAGCTGCGCGATTTCGTGTAGAAGGTTACCCCCACCATTCTTTGTGTTTTAGAAACTCAAATTCATAGGAAGAGGGTGGAAGGACTTAGCAGGATGCTAGGATATGATCGAGCTTTTGCTGTTAGTAGTACTGGCCAAAGTGGAGGCCTAGGGATTTACTAGAACAATAATGAAATAAATATCGAGATTTTACCATACTCAAAGTAACATATTGATGCAGCTGTCACTGAGTTGAATGGTGATAAGTGGAGAATGACGTGTGTGTATGGGGAGGCGCAAACAAATCTCTGTTTCAAAACATGAGATATGCTTAAATTTATTAAGTCATCTTCGGACGTTCCGTGGGTCTGTTTGGGTGATTTTAATGAAGTGTTACATCAATTGAACATGTCGGCATACAAGAGAGAAGTAGTGCACAAATTGTGGCTTCCGTGAGATGGTAGATGTATGCGGACTTCGGGATCTGGGATACGAAGGTCGCAGATGGACGTTTGAGAAGAAAGTGGTAGGGGGTCTTAATGTCGAGTCCAGTTAGACCACGCCCTTGCAATTTCCTCATGCAAGGGTGCAAAATATGACGGCCGCTGCTTCTGATTATGGATCGATCCTGCTCACATGAGCGCAGCAACCAGAGAAAAGGAAGAGCAGGCGGGGAAGAGGCAACTTTAAGTATGAATTAATGTGGGAAACACACAATGGCTTTTCACCGATGATGAAAGAGTCTTGGCAAGGCAAGGGCTTTGTGGGTACACTTCCAGAGTTGCAAGATAAAATGGCGACCGTCTCAAGAGAGCTTGTTGGTTGGGGGTGTGATACATTTGTACATGTCACGCTTGAGCTAAAAAACCTAAAGGCCGAGCTCGAGAGGCTACAGGCTAATCCAGGGAGGATGGGGCCGTCGCATGCAGAGATCAAGGTGACGGATCGAATCGTTGAGTTGAATCATAGAGAAGAAGTAATGTGGCAACAAACATCAAGAATTCAATGGCTGACTGCGGGAGATAAGAACACTAAGTTCTTCTACTCAAGGGCAAGTCAGAGGAGGAGGAAGAATAAGATTACTAAGCTGCGGAAACCGGATGGTACAATAATAGATGATGCCGCGGCAATGGGGAGTGAGGCTACATGGTTTAAAGTCATGTATAGATCAGAGGGGACGAACAATTTGGAGGATATCCTGGAGACAGTTCCAATTAAAGTCACTCCAGAGATGAATGATAGACTGATGAGGCCCTTTGTGGAGAAGGAAGTGAAGGAGGCATTGTTCCAAATGTTTCCAGCAAAGGCTCCTGGTTTAGATGGTTTTCCTGCCCACTTCTCCCAGCGACATTGGGATTTATGTGGGGCTGAGGTGACTTCAGTGGTGTCGAGGATTCTGAGAGGAGAGGATGACCCTTTTGTGATCAACAATACCTTCTCAGTACCAATTCCTAAAGTGGCGAGCCCTGAGGAATTGGGACAGTTCAGACCGATTAGCCTATGTAATGTGCTTTACAAGATAGCCTCGAAGATGGTGGAAAACAGACTCAAGGTAGTGTTACCGGAGATCATTTCAAAGGAACAATCTGCATTTGTTCCAGGGAGACTGATAACTGACAATATAATTACAGCTTTTGAGTGCTTACATTTCATGAAACGCAAACATGCTAAGGAGCTTAGGTGTTGTGCGCTAAAGCTGGACATGAGGAAAGTGTATGAACGAGTAGAGTGGGATTATCTGAGGGAAAGGCTTCCATAGGATATGGGTTGAGACAGTGATGCGCCTTGTCACGACGGTCTCGTTCTCAGTCCTCTTCAACGGAGATCGCCTCGAGAGTTTCAAACCTTCTAGGGGAATCCGGCAGGGTGATCCGATATCTCCCTATTTGTTTTTGTTGACAGCTGAGGGCCTTTCGTGCCTGTTAAAATCAAGGAATTGGTCATCGAACCTTAGTGGCGTTAAGGTGGCGCCATCAGCGCCGATGATTAGTCACTTACTTTTCGTGGATGACAGCCTGCTATTCTTCAGAGCCAATAGAGAGAGTGCACTGGAGGTGAAGGAAGTACTTCACATATACTGTGAGATGTCTACTCAACAAGTGAATATGGACAAAACGTCCATTCATTTTGTAAAGGGATGCAGGAATAATATCAAGGAGGAGATCAAGAACATTTTAGATGTCCACAATGTCTCTCTGAATGAGAAATACTTGGGCTTACCCTGAGATGTGGGAGCTTCGATCAATGGGACCTTTATGTACCTTAGGGATTGGGTATGGCAGAAAGTTCAAGGATGGCTAGATTACTGCTCCCTGCTGCAGGCAAGGAGGTTCTCATTAAGCTAGTGGCGCAGGCGGTACATACTTTTTCTATGTCCTGCTTTAGATTGTCGAGGGGGCTATGTCACCACATTAATAGCCTGCTTCAGAACTTTTGGTGGGGCAGTAAGGACGGGAAGCGGAAAACATGCTGGGTTTCATGGGAGGATATGTGTATGCTAAAGTCCATGGGAGGACTTGGATTCCACGACATTGAGTTGTTCAACCTTGCACTACTGGCCTGTTAGGCTTAGCGTATCTTGCGGGAACTGAGTACGTTGAGTGTTAGGATCCTTAAAGCAAAGTACTTCCCGGATGGTAAATTTCTGGAGGCTGAGTTAGGTTCCTCTTCATCTCGTATTTGGCGTGCAATCCAAGACGGAAGAGGAGTGCTTCATCAAGGCCTTGTGAGAAGAATTGGCATAGGGGAGACGACCAAAATTTGGGACATGAATTGGCTACCGAGGGATGGCCTGCTTCGGCCGATTGTTTGTTTAGAGGAAGACCCACCGCAACAGGCGTCTGGGTTGTTTGATTGGCTTAATGCGAAATGGAATTTGTAGAAACTGTAGGAGTGTTTTGTGTCGATGGATGTCGAGCTATTTTCCAACATTCCACTAACGAATCGTTGCCAAGAGGATTTCTGGGCATGGCACTATGAGAGGACAAGGGTGTCCTCTGTCCGATCGGCGTACCGTATGCTGGTGAATACGAGAGAAAAGCGAACAGATTGGCTCGAGGAACGGGCGAGTTCATCTGATGCGGCGGCAGCGGCAAAGGTGTGGACTAAACTATGGCAGGTCAAAGTACCTGCAAAGGTTCGGGTGTTCCTTTGGAGGTTAGCAAGACAGACTTTCCCGTATGCGGATCTACTCCATCATGGACACATGGCGGCGCATAATTACTGTGCGATCTATGGCGAGCAGGATTCCTGGAGGCATTCTCTGGTGGAGTGCAACATGACAGATGTGTCTGGGCCCTTGCTCCGGAAGATATTACAGAAGTAATTGCGAACTCGCAGGAGCCACATGCTAGGGCATGGATAGCAATGTTATTCGGGGCGCTACAACAGGAGGAGCTCACGAGAGTGGTGGTTACGCTCTGGGCCATCTGGTATGCCCCGCGGAAGGCGATCCACGAGGCTGTATTCCAGAGCCCGCTCTCAACTAATTGTTTCATTGAGTGGTTCATCTCTGAGCTAGGCATAGCACCTGAAGAAGGAAAGGGGAGGTCGAGTGCTGCGCTGCCGTAGCCAGCACAGCTGCAGAGGTGGATTCCTCCTCCCCCTGATATGATGAAGATCAATGTGGATGATGTTGTTTCAAAGAATTCAGCAACGACAGCGTTTTCTGTAGTGGTGTGAGATGCGCATGGTTCATTCCAAGGAGCATCATCTGTTGTGATCAAGGGAGAGACAGATCCGGAGACGTTGGAAGCCCTAGCATACAGGGAGGGGTTATAGATTGTTGTTGATCTCCTCTTGCAGCGCTTCAGACTCGCAAGTGATTGCAACAATGTTATTAAGAACATCACAGAATCGAGCATGGGTCGCTATGGCCATGTTATCCAAGAAATCAGGGCTAGGGCTGCCTCTTTCCGAGTTGTAGAATTTGTTCATGAGAATAGAAAGTCCAATGTGGATGCACACAGCCTTGCTAGAAGCTCTCTACCTTGATGAAGGGAGGCATGTGTGGTTCGGCACTCCACCTGATGGTGTTTGTAGTCTCAAAACTTTGAATAGATGAAGTGGAGTTCTCTCTAAAAAAATGTTAATCTCAACCTGTTAGGAAGGTTTCTGCCTGATCCATTTTGGACGTGCACGCATTAGGCAGCCAGGAGACGAAAAAACACGGGTTACACTGCTTGCATTGTTTTCACTAGACGTCCGTGGCTCCTTTCTCACCGTTTATTCCTCACGTTCATAAATTAGATCAGTATTATCCATACTTAGTAAAATATGAATATGATTTACTTATAGTTAGAATAATAAAATATCATTATCCAATTATGAATATGTTCATATTCACCATAAAACGTTAACATTTTTAAAATTATTAACAATTTTCAAAAATCATGAAGATTTTTTAATAAAAACATAAATATTTTTTAAAAATATCATGAACTTTTTAAATAATTCTGAACTATTTTCAAAATCATTAACAATTTTTCAAAATATCGTGAACAAATTTGCAAAGTTCATGAACAAATTTTTTTAAATGTGGTGAAGCAGTTTTCAAAAAATCATGAACCATTTTTAAATTATCATGAACCAACTTTTTAAAACGTCGTAAACCAATTCTCAAAGATCATGTACAATTTTTCAGAAAGTGGTCAACCAATTTTCAAAAAATCATGAACCAATTTTCAATTATCATGAACCAATTTTTCAAAAATTCATGAACAATTTTTAAAAATCATGAAGAACTTAAAGCTCATGATTTATTGTAAAATTACATAAACAATTTTGAATATGAATAGAAACTCAAATAAGAAAATGAGAAAGAAAAAGAAAAACGAAAACAATGAAATGAATCAAAAGAAAAGCCGGTGACAAACGGCTATCGTTACAGGCGAGGGGCGCAGAATCCGAACTCGGGCGACGGACGGACCACCTAGCCAAGGCGCTTGGAGCAGTATTTAGCCTTTGCGGTCCAAGTCCTGATCCCGCGGACAGGCCCAACTAGATCCGAACATGAAACACATTTTCACAGACGGGCCTAACTTTAACGGAACACAGATCATCCCGGGCCAGCTCATCTTTGGTTGTTCTCAAAAGAAAAAAACTCATCTCAGTTGCACGGAGGTGCAACGTAACCGTGGGTCCCACGGTGACGTCCAGCTGTGAATTCTTGTCGGGTCCTCCCTCAGTTGGGCCTGTCCCCAGCAACGTGCCGATTCCAGAAACGAGCAGGTCGCCTTTGCTTTTCAGCTTTGCTTAGCAACTCGGCAAAACAAAAAACTCTGTCAGACAGTGAAACTGACGATAGAGATCCGTGACCTGGCAGAGACCGATAGTCCGCTATCAATGCATGAACGTAGACAGAGTGGGTATCTCGTGATTCGTGTACACACACCGGTTTAAGTTTACCTGCGCGCCGGCTGTGATCGATCGGACCAGTTTCCGGCGTGCCACTGGCAGCAGGCACAGTCGCGCGCTGCAGACAGACCCTGTCCGAGGCATGCATCACGCATGTGTCCTCCTCGGCTCCTCCTGCTCGTGGTCGTGGCAGCAGGAAATACAAACAGTTTCACGCCCGGCGAATTCAAATCGACCGACCGACCGGTCGCTCCATCCAGCCCATGGATCGATCGTCAGCTACCATCAATGCACGCACGCTGTACATGCACGTTGCTGCTGCTGCGTCGCACGGCAGATCGATCTAGCCAGCCGATCCGACAGGCAGGGCCGGTCGCGATCGACGGACGGACAGATCAACCCAGCCGATTTCAAACATTTATGGCCGGATCGAATGTTGCAAGAGCTACCAGTCCGAACAAAACTCCATTAATGGGGTACTACCACTCATGTCCGTACTTTTTGTACGACATTGTTGGTGTGTAGGCTGCAGCTGGGACCAGGCCAACCAGGCTCCCGTTCGTATGACGCTGTCTAAATCTGCAAACCCTTGCCCGTACACGCACGAAGGCACGGGCCGGCCGATCGGTCTGTCAGCGCATCTTCGTCAGGTCGACCCAACCCATCCAGACACGTCCAAACCCATCCGCGCGGACGCCCGCGACGTGCGTGGCGTCACAGCGGGACGACTCATCCGTCCCGACGCGTCCGGTTCGATCTATCCTTGCATCTAATTTACGTGACCACTGGGTCGGCCTGGACACACGCGGGTCGCGGGCGTGTCCTTCGCGCGCGCAGGTGGCCCACCGGCCAGCGACAGATGCAACGGTGTAGCCGATCCAGACGCAAAGACCGCGCGATGATTCAGGGCGGCAAACTGAACGACGACACTGAGTCACGACGCAACCGCGACAGTCTTCGTCATCAATGACGACGAGACGGGGCGTCGCCTGAGTTCCTGCACCGGCATTGATGGCGAAGGCGCGAGAACCTGCGCGCGCTCCCACCGGCAGGGGCTACTTAAGGACATCTCCACGACCGTCGATGCCGCACATCACCCCTCCTCACGCCATCGCCATCGCCGGAGCCACTCAGCAAACTAGCCGCCACAGCCACCGCTAGCACCGCTCCGTCAGCGATGAAGAAACCGTGGTGGTTTAAGAAGTCTAAAAACAACCACGAAGCCGGCGGATCCGGCTCGAGCGACCGGCACCGCCAGAGCGACACGCCATCATTCGTTCGGGGGGTGCTGCAACCGCCGCCCCAGGGGCAGGACTTCGTCGTCGTCCGAGCCGCGCGCCGAGAGGATGCAGAGCAAGCCCGTGACCGCCGGTACTTCCGCATTGCGGAGTGCAAGTGGTAGTGGAGGAAGGGGAGAGGCATCATCCACCACGATGTCTCCCTCCCCACGGGCTGGAACCTCAACCAGGAGCAGGTGCCGGTGCCACCCGCCTTGAAGGACGACAAAGCGCTAGAGGCGGAGATGGCCCGCCGCATCTGCAGGCCTTCCGGTACGACCGCGCTTACCACAACCCGGTCTTCTAAAGAAAGTTCCTCGACTGGGAGCACACGACGCGCCGCCTCAGCACCTACCGCGACGACTTCGACCCGTTGGGCCCCTGCAACTGTTGGGTCCGCAGCATAGAAAACAAAAAAAATCCTACGGTGTGAACTACACGTCAAGATTTATCTACTAGGTACAAAGCAACGGGTGGACATACATTCAACGAGAACTTACTCTCGTAGACAACAAGCTTTGTTAACAAGTAGGAACTCGTGGTTGATGTAGTCGTACACTTGTCGATCTCAAGATCGTGAGGAAGTCCGAACGCCGCAACTCAGCAGCGCATCCGCACTCGCACACACGTTTAAGCCACCGGACAACCTCCACCTCCTCGCTCCAGCGATCCAGCGGAAGCAGCAACTCCTTCCAGACGAAATGCCACCGGGAACATGTATCTCGCTAATCCGAGACTATGGAGGAATAATTCTAGAAGGGGAGAGAGATCCTACACAAGGAAGTGTGAGGATGAAGGAGGGAATGGGTGGCCTTTTATAGGAGGAGGGGGTGCCCCCTCTCGCCATGGCCGGCGCATGGGGGGGTGACCCCTCACCTCCCCCATTCATGTGGTGGTAACCCCTCAATATTAAAATGCCTCTTCACATTCCCTTTTAAAGTCTCCACTTTAAATGCATTAAATTTCTCCGAATTTAATGCTCTCTCATTTAATAAAACTCTTTTTATTAAATTTATTCAGAATTTTTTTAATTACTAATTAACAAACATTCACATATAGCCCCTTGCAATATTTCAATATCACATGCAGAACCACCTTCTGCAATTTCACCCGAAACAATTTCCGGTTTCTATTGAAACAATTATTGCGCTTTGCAATTCTTTCGTCTGAAACATATATGCTCCAAAATGGTGTCTAGTAACTCTTAAGTGTGCCACCCTACGGTTCGTGAATAATGCAGACATGATCGAGACCCTTCTCCGATCAATAATCAGCAGCGGGACCTGGAGATCCGTACTGACTCCTACACATTCAACGATGACTTCTCTGATCGTGAGAACCTTTAACGCTTGTAACTAAATCCCTTTGTCTCTCGATATATTACATGTCCGAGATTCGATCATCGGTATCTCCATACCTAGTTTGATCTCGTTACCGACATGCACTCTTTTCTCGTTCCCGTGATATAACATTCTAGTGATCACATCACTTGCTTGCAAGCTATCCTAATGTGATATCACCGAGAGGGCTCAGAGTATATCTATCTGTCATCTGGATTGACAAATTCCACTCTTGATCCATGAGCCTCAACATAACACCTTCGTAGTACTGAACCCATCTTTATAGTCACCCTGTTACGGTGTGACGTTTGATGTTATCAAGATACTCTTCCGGTGTTAGCAATTAACATGATCTCATGGTCTAAGGATAAAGATTACTTCGTATGATGTTATAGCAATATAAACATAATGACTTGATCGTAATGCTATACTTCGGATGAATGTTCATCACATCATTCCACCAATGGTGTGACCTTGTTATTAACGACATCCAATGTCCATGATCAGGAAACCTTGATCATCTTGTTAATCAACAAGCTAGTCTATAAAAGAGGCATAACTAGGAACCCTTTTGTTTATTAAACACACATGTATTGATGTTTCCGATCAATACAATTCTAGCATGTAAAATAAACATGTATCATATATATAAGGAATATATAATAACAACTTTATTATTGCCTCTCAGGGCATATTTCCTTCAGTCTCCCACTTGCACTAGAGACAATAATCTAGTTCACATAGTGATAAATCTAACACCCATGGAGTTCTGGTGTTGATCATGTTTTGCCCTAGGCAGAACTTTAGTCAACGGATCTGCTATATTTAGGTTCGTGTGTACTTTATAAATCTTTATATCTCCATCCTTGACATGCTCGCGGATGGAGTGAAACCAACGCTTAATATGTTTGGAATTCTTGTGAGACCTTGGTTCCTTTGCGTTGGCTATGGCTCCATTGTTGTCACAATAGATCACCATCGGGTCCAACGCACTGGGAACCACACCCAGTTCCGTAATGAACTCTTTCATCCAAACTGCTTCCTGCGCCGCTTCTGAAGCAGCAACATATTCCGCCTCCGTCGTTGATCCAGCCACCACAGGTTTTTGGAACTCCTACAACTAACTGCTGCTCCGTTCAAGAGAAATACGTATCCGGATTAAGACTTAGAGTCATCCGGATCGGTGTCAAAGCTAGCATCGACATAACACTTAGCGACTAGCTCTTCTTCACCTCTGTATATAAGAAACATATCATTAGTTCTTCTCAAGTACTTGAGGATGTTCTTTACCGCTATCCAGTGTTCTGAACCTGGATCAGATTGGTACCTACTAGTCAAACTAATAGCATGTGCCACATCCGGTCTTGTACATAGCATGGCATACATAATAGAGCCTATGGTTGAGGCATAGGGGATCTTATCCATCATCTCTCTTTCTTCCGCCGTAGCCGGACTTTGAGTCTTACTCAATGTCTTGCCTTGCAACATAGGTAAGAACCCCTTCTTACTTTCGTCCATATTAAACTTCTTTAATATCTTATCAAGGTATGTACTCTGCGATAGCCCAATTAGGCGCCTTGATCTATCTCTATAGATTTTAATGCATAATATATATGACGCTTCACTAAGGTCTTTCATCGAAAATTTGCTGTTTAGATAACTTTTAACACTGTTTAAAAGATCTATATCATTTCCAATCAATAATATGTCATCCACATATAATATCAGAAATGCCACATTGCTCCCACTCACTTTCTTGTAAATACAAGCCTCTCCATAAGTTTGGACAAATCCAAACTCTATGATCACCTCATCAAAGCGGAGATTCCAACTCCGGGATGCTTACTTCAGTCCATAGATGGATCGCTGAAGTTTGCATACCTTATTAGCATCCTTAGGATCGACAAAACCCTTAGGTTGTATCATATACAACTCTTCTTCAATCTTACCATTGAGGAACGTAGTTTTGACATCCATCTGCCATATTTCATAATCGAAATATGCAGCGATTGCTAACATAATCCTAACCGGTTTAAGCATCGCTACGGGAGAGAATGTCTCATCGTAGTCAACTCCTTGAATTTTTCGAAACCCCTTTGCGACAAGTCGAGCCTTATAGATGGTCACATTACCATCAGCATCAGTTTTTCTTTTGAAAATCCATTTATTCTCAACGGCCTTTCGGTCGTGAGGTAAGTCCACCAAGTTCCAAACTTGGTTCTCGTACATGGATTCCATCTCGGATTTCATGGCTTCTAGACATTTGTTGGAATCCGGGCTCATCATTGCTACTTCATACATCGCAGGGTGATCCATTTCATCAACCATGAAATTCACAATAGGATTGTCGTACAGTTTAGGAGTTGCACGTGTCCTGCTTGACCTGCGAGGTTCGGTAGTGTCTTCTTTCGGAGTTTCATGATCATTATCATTAGCTCTCTCTTCATCAGGTGAAGTCAACTCTGAAACAACTTCCAGTGCTGCGCCACTCGCCATTCCATGAAGAGAAGGTTCAATAACCTCTTCGAGTTCTACCTTTCGAGTACTCACACCTTTCGTGAGAAACTCCTTCTCAAGAAAGGATCCATTCTTGGCAACAAAAACCTTTCCCTCGGATCTGTGATAGAAGGTATACCCAATTGTTTCCTTAGGGTATCCTATGAAGACGCATTTTTCCGCTTTGGGTTCGAATTTATCCGGTTGAAGTTTCTTCACATAAACATCGCATCCCCAAACCTTAAGAAATGACAGCTTAGGTTTGTTTCCAAACCATAATTCATACGGTGTCGTTTCAACGGATTTAGATGGTGCCCGATTTAAAGTGAATGCAGCTGTTTCCAGTGCATAACCCCAAAATGACAGAGGTAAGTCAGCCAGAGACATCATAGATCGAACCATATCCAATAAGGTACGATTACGACGTTCCGACACACCATTACGTTGTGGTGTTCCGGCAGGCGTGAGTTGTGAAACTATTCCACACTCTTTCATGTGTGTGCTAAACTCGTAACTTAGATACTCTCCTCCACGGTTAGACCGTAGAAATTTGATCTTTCTATTACGATGATTTTCCACTTCATTCTGAAATTCCTTGAACTTTTCAAAAGTTTCAGACTTGTGTTTCATCAAATAGATATACCCGTATCTACTCAAATCATCCGTGAAAGTAACAAAATAATGATATCAACCTCGCGCCGACACACTCATTGGTCCACACACATTAGTATGTATGATTTCCAATAGATCTGTCGCCCGTTCCATTGAACCGGAAAACGGCGTTCTAGTCATCTTGCCCATAAGGCATGGCTCACATGTATCAAGTGATTCCAAAAGTCCATCAGAATGGAATTTCTTCATGCGTTTAACGCCAATATGACCTAGACGGCAGTGCCACATATATGTAGACATATCATCATCAAGTTTAATCTTTTTAGCATTAACATTATGAATGTGCGTAATATTACTATCGAGATCCAACAGAAATAAACCTCTCAACATAGGTGCATGACCATAAAAGATATCATTCTTATAAATCGAACAATCATTGTTTTCAGATTTAAAGGAATGACCACTTTGCATCAAACACGATCCAGATACAATGTTCATGCTCAGTGTAGGCACCAAATAACAATTATTTAGGTTTATAACTAATCCCGATGGCAAATGGAGAGGTAGCGTCCCGACGGCGATCACATCAAATCTTGATCCATTGCCGACCCGCATCCTGACCTCATCCCTTGCTAGTTGTCGCTTGTTCCGTAGCCCCTGAACCGAGTTACATATATTAGCAACCGATCCGGTATCAAATACCCAGGTGCTACTGCGAGTACTAGTCAAGTACACATCAATAACATGTATATCACATATACCTTTGTTTGCCTTGTTGGACTTCTTGTCCGCCAAATACTTGGGGCAGTTGCGCTTCCAATGGCCAGTCCCCTTGCAATAGTAGCACTCGGTGTCAGACTTAGGGCCAGCCCGGGGTTTCTTTTCAGGCGTGGCAACAGACTTGCCACCCTTCTTTCCCTTGTGCTTGCCTTTCTTGTCCTTCTTGAAACTGGTGGTCCTATTGATCATAAACACTTGATGTTCTTTCCTAATCTTCACTTCTGCAGTCTTAAGCATTAACAGAAGCTCGGGAAGAGACTTCTTCATGCCCTGCATATTATAGTTCATCACTAAGCTCTTGTAGCTAGGTGGCAGATATTGGAGAACACGATGTATGCCTAAGTCAATGGGAACCGTTATTCCCAAGGACACAAGCTTATCGGCGTACCCAGACATTTTGAGTACGTGCTCACTTACGGAGCCGTTTTCCTCCATCATGTAGCTAAAGAACTTTTATGTAGCATTATAACTCTCTACGGCAGCATGGGTATCGAAAATCCTTTTCAATTCTCCCATGGTATCAAAGGCATTGCCATTTTCGAAACGCTTTCTCTGGCTCTAGCCCATACAGTATGCCGCAATGAACTAAGTTGTGGTCCTCCTGACGAGTCACATAGACATTCTTTTCCTCGTTAGGGGCATCAGGAGCTGGTGGGGGGCCTAGCGGCGCATCTAGCACATATTGCTTTTGTGCAGCATTGAGGAGAATCCTCAAATTCATAGCACAGTTGGTGAAGTTGCTACCATTCGCAGCAAGTTTCTCTTTCTCCATGAACACATTGAAATTAAAAGCAGGTGGTGGCATCTACAACAGAATTTGTAAAGTTTATTTAGACTAAGTTTATGATAGATTGAGTTCAACTAATCCAAATTACTAATGAACTCCCACTCAAGAACGACATCCCTCGTGTCCTTTTGGTGATTACATGAACCAAATCTACTATACCAAGTCCGATCATCACGTGAGTTGATATAGTTTCAAAGGCGAGCATCTATATGGGCATCATATCAACCATATGACTCATGCTTAACCTTTCGGTCTGTGTTCCGAGGCCATGTCTATACATGCTAGGCTCGCCAAGTAAGAACCTTAGTATTCGCGTGTGTAAAACTGTCTTACACCCGTTCCTATGAAAGCGTAGATTCGAGTACACCCGATCATCACGTGATGTCTCGAAACACGATCCATAGAATGGTGCATACTCAAGAAAGAACACATTTTTATCTTGATATCTAAATGAGGGATCATCTTATAATGCTACCAAACGCGCCAAACTAGCAGTATAAGATGCTAACATCTAATGTGTAAAGTGAGATAATATGGTCCATGCATTTGATCTCTATCACTTGCATCGTGGTATGATCTCTATCATTTCTTTGTGTGTAAGGCCAAGGTCTATGGAACTTACACGTTGACTGTTTGTAAGAGTATCTACCATACATCTATTTACAACAATACCATATCAATACACTAGCCCAACAACAATCTAAACTAGACGGCTCTAATTTATCAATTGCAAGTTTTACGTGGCTTAGGGTTTTTGGAGATAGAACCGTTCTCACCTACGAACATGAACCACAACGAGGATAACTAAGTTATTAGCAACTCGTTGTAAATCATATATTGACTATAGTAGGAGAGACAGACACCCGCCAGCCACTTATGCAAAACAAGTTGCATGTCAGTAGTGAAACCGGTCTCATGTACGATGACATGTAAGGTTGGTCCAGGCCGCTTCATCCCACTATGCCACCAATATCCAAAATACATAGAAGATGCAATAACATGATCATAATCGCCCACATATCAACATATGTGTACTACTCGTGCTAAGCACCTACGCATAGATCAGGTTCTGATACCACTGTTGGGTCCGGAGCATAGAAAACAAAAAAAATTCCTATGGTGTGAACTACACGCCAAGATCTATCTACTAGGTACAAAGCAACGGGTGGACATACATCCAACGAGAACTTATCCTTGTAGACAACGAGCTTTGTTAACGAGTAGGAACTCGTGGTTGATGTAGTCGTACACTTGTCGATCTCAAGATCGTGAGGAAGTCTGAGTGCCGCAACTCAGCAGCGCATCCGCACTCGCACACACGTTCAAGCCACCGGACAACCTCCACCTCCTCCCTCCAGCGATTCAGTGGAAGCAGCAACTCCTTCTAGACGAAATGCCACCGGGAACATGTATCTCGCTAAACCGAGACCATGGGGGAATAATTCTAGCGGGGGAGAGAGATCCTTCACAAGGAGGTGTGAGGATGAAGGAGGGAATGGGTGACCTTTTATAGGAGGAGGGGGGTGCCCCCTCTCTCCATGGCCGGCGCATGGGGGGGTGACCCCTCACCTCCCCATTCATGTGGTGGTAACCCCTCAACATTAAAATGCCTCTTCACATTCCCTTTTAAAGTCTCCACTTTAAATGCATTAAATTTCTCTCATTTAATAAAACTTTTTTTATTAAATTTATTCAGAATTTTGTTAATTACTTTAATTAACAAACATTCACATATAGCCCCTTGCAATATTTCAATATCACATGCAGAACCACCTTCTGCAATTTCACCCAAAACAATTTCCGGTTTCTATTGAAACAATTCCTGCGCTTTGCAATTCTTTCGTCTGAAACATATGTGCTCCAAAATGGTGTCCGGTAACTCTTAAGTGTGCCACCCTACGGTTCGCGAATAATGCAGACATGATCGAGACCCTTCTCCGATCAATAATCAGCAGCGGGACCTGGAGATCCGTACTGACTCCTACACATTCAACGATGACTTCTGTGATCGTGAGAAACTTTAACGCTTGTAACTAAATCCCTTTGTCTCTCGATATATTACATGTCCGAGATTCGATCATCGGTATCTCCATACCTAGTTTGATCTCGTTACCGACATGCACTCTTTTCTCGTTCCCGTGATATAACATTCTAGTGATCACATCACTTGCTTGCAAGCTATCCTAATGTGATATCACCGAGAGGGCCCAGAGTATATCTATCTGTCATCTGGATTGACAAATTCCACTCTTGATCCATGAGCCTCAACATAACACCTTCGTAGTACCGAACCCATCTTTATAGTCACCCTGTTACGGTGTGACGTTTGATGTTATCAAGATACTCTTCCGGTGTTAGCAATTAACATGATCTCATGGTCTAAGGATAAAGATTACTTCATATGATGTTATAGCAATATAAACATAATGACTTGATCGTAATGCTATACTTCGGATGAATGTTCATCACATCATTCCACCAATGGTGTGACCTTGTTATTAACGACATCCAATGTCCATGATCAGGAAACCTTGATCATCTTGTTAATCAACAAGCTGGTCTATAAGAGAGGCATAACTAGGAACCCTTTTTGTTTATTAAACACGCATGTATTGATGTTTCCGCACTCGCACACACGTTTAAGCCACCGGAGAACCTCCACCTCCTCGCTCCAGCGATCCAGCGGAAGCAGCAACTCCTTCCAGACGAAATGCCACCGGGAACATGTATCTCGCTAATCCGAGACTATGGAGGAATAATTCTAGAAGGGGAGAGAGATCCTACACAAGGAGGTGTGAGGATGAAGGAGGGAATGGGTGGCCTTTTATAGGAGGAGGGGGGGTGCCCCCTCTCGCCATGGCCGGCACATGGGGGGGTGACCCCTCACCTCCCCCATTCATGTGGTGGTAACCCCTCAACATTAAAATGCCTCTTCACATTCCCTTTTAAAGTCTCCACTTTAAATGCATTAAATTTCTCTCATTTAATAAAACTTTTTTATTAAATTTATTCAGAATTTTGTTAATTACTTTAATTAACAAACATTCACATATAGCCCCTTGCAATATTTCAATATCACATGCAGAACCACCTTCTGCAATTTCACCCAAAACAATTTCCGGTTTCTATTGAAACAATTCCTGCGCTTTGCAATTCTTTCGTCTGAAACATATGTGCTCCAAAATGGTGTCCGGTAACTCTTAAGTGTGCCACCCTACGGTTCGCGAATAATGCAGACATGATCGAGACCCTTCTCCGATCAATAATCAGCAGCGGGACCTGGAGATCCGTACTGACTCCTACACATTCAACGATGACTTCTCTGATCGTGAGAACCTTTAACGCTTGTAACTAAATCCCTTTGTCTCTCGATATATTACATGTCCGAGATTCGATCATCGGTATCTCCATACCTAGTTTGATCTCGTTACCGACATGCACTCTTTTCTCGTTCCCGTGATATAACATTCTAGTGATCACATCACTTGCTTGCAAGCTATCCTAATGTGATATCACCGAGAGGGCCCAGAGTATATCTATCTGTCATCTGGATTGACAAATTCCACTCTTGATCCATGAGCCTCAACATAACACCTTCGTAGTACTGAACCCATCTTTATAGTCACCCTGTTACGGTGTGACGTTTGATGTTATCAAGATACTCTTCCGGTGTTAGCAATTAACATGATCTCATGGTCTAAGGATAAAGATTACTTCGTATGATGTTATAGCAATATAAACATAATGACTTGATCGTAATGCTATACTTCGGATGAATGTTCATCACATCATTCCACCAATGGTGTGACCTTGTTATTAACGACATCCAATGTCCATGATCAGGAAACCTTGATCATCTTGTTAATCAACAAGCTGGTCTATAAGAGAGGCATAACTAGGAACCCTTTTTGTTTATTAAACACGCATGTATTGATGTTTCCGATCAATACAATTCTAGCATGTAAAATAAATATCTATCATATATATAAGGAATATATAATAACAACTTTATTATTGCCTCTCAGGGCATATTTCCTTCAGCAACCTCCCCACCATCGAGGCTGCCACCGACGGTGTCCTCAACCACTCTGACGCCGACCTCGGTGGCAACGATAACGACGACATCTTGAGATCGGCAAGTGATCGACTACATCAACCACGAGATCTAATCTCGTTAACGCTTTCGGATCTACGAGGGTTAGTTCCTATCTATCTCGTTGCACATATCTAATAGATTAGATCTTGACTTTTATCTAGATTAGATCTGGGTTTTGTTCGTTCTTGCGGTAGAAATTTTTTGTTTTCCATGCTACGAACCCATCATAATGATCTGGTAAAACAGAACATGGACATGACGTTTCCCATGAGCATGCATGATCTGTAAACGCATATGGTATATGGTTTATATGAGTAAAATGCGAGCTGGATTATTTGTACTCTAGTGCAAGTGGGAGACTGAAAGAGATATGCCTTAGAGGCAAATACTAAATATGTTTTTATTGTCATATCTCAATTAGTTTATAATAATTTCATATTATGCTATAACTGTGGCAAGTAGAAACATTGGTACACGTGTGGTATGAAACAACAAAGTCCCTAGTAGCCTCTATTCATACTAGTTCGTTGGTCATGAGGATGATCTGGGTTTCAAGATCATGGGTATTTATACCGATTGACAATGGGATCGTATCATTGGAGAATGATGTGATTCGACATTCCTCGAAGGATTGTAACACGATCAAGTCATATAGTTCATTGTTGCAACAACTATACATAGACTCCTTCTCCTTAGACCGTGAGCTCATATTACTCACTATTTCCCGAGGCTACTTTGACTATATCAACCGTCATCTGGTAATACGGTGGCAATAAAGGTGTATATTGGGTATTCCAAAGGAATAGTTGATGACATGTGACTGCAAGACCGGGATTTGGTCACCCACATGATGGGTAAAGATACATACGGCCGGCTTGATGAGATTACATCCATAAATGTTGCAACATGTGACCCGGTCACGGGGATGTAATATCACGGTGACAAGAAAACATAACTTGTTGTGAACGAGATTGAACAAGGTATGGGATACTAATGACCGGATCTCAGACAAGTTGTATCGAGAAACAAAAGGAAGAGGATGCTACATTTAGCGGTTCAAACGACATTGTCATCAGGAATGCATAGGGGTCACATGGACATCCCTGGTCCCTCTATTGATCATTGATACAGATCATGTCTAGAGCATTCCCGAGCCATGAGAGGATACACTTAAGGGTACGATGAGAGCGATCATTCGTAAGATGGAATCACAGTAGACAAAGAGAGAAAGCCGGAATCGTTCCGTGGAGAGATCCAAAGTTATTCGGAGAAAGAATAAAGGAAAAGACTGGAAAAGTGTTTTTGGATAAATAGGAATTTGAATATATAATTATTATATGTTAATTATGAATTAATATATACTAAATAATATTTAGATTAGGACTTATAAAGGCAACTTTTATATTAGGCCAAATCCTAGGGGGAAAAGGATTAGAAGAAAAGCTGCAGAAAAAGAAAAGGAAAAAGAAAAGGAAAAAGAAAAACCGCCAGCCCGTGGGCAGCAGATAACTGCCACCCCACAGGGGCAGCAGACAGGGCAGCGCCAGGCGCTGCTGGGCCCGCAGACCGGCCCACACGGGGTGCCTCCTCGTCTCCCCGCTGGCCGCTTGGGCTGCTCGCCACGTGGGCCGGGCGGAGCGGGAGCCAGCCCAACCGGGGCCAGCTGCTACCGCCCGCCGCCTTGGGCTGCTGCCTTCGCGGGCCGCGGGAAGGGTGGCCGGCCCTCCCGGCCAGCTCCGGTCACAACCAGGTGACGCGCGAGCTGGGCCGCCAGGGGCGAGCCGGCCCATCCGGCGTCGGCGGCTGTAGGGCTGGCTGTTGCTTCCCCTCTTTGCCTCTTGGGCTGGTTCCAGCTAGCACATCCGGCTGGGACATTTTCCCCCTTTATTTCCTGTTTATTATCCCACATGGCTAACCCAATGGGGTGGGCACACCCCCTCCGCCTATATAAAGGGGTGTCCATGGGTGGGATTAAACACACAATTTGAGAAGTCCTTTGGTTGACTTTCTCCCTCTCTCTCTCTATACCTTGTGACCATGGCCCCAAGTGTAGGCTGTGCGATCAAGGCACACCTGTAGCACGTCGTTGCGCTGCAGGGATTCCAAGCCGGATATCAACTTCCGCACTCCCGTCGGGATCGGGGAGCCGGAGGTCTCATCGTGCACCGGATGTGTACGAAGACACGAGGCGCAACAGTTGAGGCGCTTAAATATCATGAGCCGGAGCTGCTGCACGATGAAGATGAAAAAGGAGCAAGGGTGACCTGCGAGGAGCTTCGCGACCTTGAGGTCGGCTACGAGTACGACTACCACATTTCCCGTGGAACGTTAACCACGTACGGTCTACAAAGGTATGTATTCTCTACGCATCGGGCGTTACTACATTAATACATAGATAGATCCTAGGCAGTTTTTGGGGTTCCATCGTAGGAATTTTTTGTTTTCTGCTGCGATCCCCTTCGCGTTTTCCCTTCCGCGTGCGCCTTCCCAACTGTTTCCCTCCCTTGCCGCGGTCTATAAAAGACGGCCGCGACTAAGACAACAAGCCAAAGCAAGAACCACAGCCGGAACACTAGCCTGCCACAACAAGAACTACAACCATGCCTCGCCGCAAGCTCGCCAACTGGACCAAGATCAGGGAGCTATGCCGCACCCGCTTCCAGGAGTCCGACAACGACGCTGTCAACCTCCAGGCCACGCTGTTGTCCAAGTGTATGGCTGACGCGGAGGTGGCAGCCTTCGAGGTGGAAGGCCGTGTGTCCGAGGCGGCGCTAGCGTAGGTGGTGGAGTCGGCCGCACAGGTGGCGGTCCAATGGGCGGTGTGCGAGGTTCACCACGTCGTTGCCAAGGAGGCGGTGGCCAAGGAGGCAGCATTAGCTTCCCTCTGCGAGATCCACCACGAGGCGGCCATGACCAAGCTCGAGGATGTGGCCAAGATCGCCGTCCGCGAGCTTCGCCACGCCGCCGCCGCGCACAGTGCGATGGAAGCGGCGGAGCACGCGACGCGGCGTCAGAGGAGCTGCGCTTGGCTACAACCGTGGAGGTGGCTAGCGCGTGGGCTCTCGTCTACGGGGATGAGACGGAGGTGGAGGACGACGACGAGGAGGGGGATCAGGTGGTGGCCACGGAGGCGGGAGAGAAGGAGGGGCGATCGCCGTCTCCTTGCAGATCGCGCAGGCCCTGGGATTCGGCCCTGACGGAGCTCTGGAGATGGTGGCCCCCCATAGCAACGAGGGCGGCGACGACGATGAAGCTGGAGGACCAGGAGGCGAGGAACCACTGGACGGCCGAGATGGAGAAGACCCTGGCGGCGGCGGATCGCGCGAAGGTGGCCAGCAAGAAGGAGGCCCGTAGCCGAGCGCGCGACCGTTACTACGATCGCCTCCTGCAGGATGCCATCTGGGCGGCTAGGACGACGATTGACGGGGCCAGCGGCAGCGGCAACGGTGGCCGTGGCTATGGTGGTGGTCGCGGCAATGACGGCGAGTAGCCCTAGGGACAGTCTCCTCCAGCAGCAGCAGCAGTCCCCTTTTTTAATTTTCGAATGTGCCTTTTGTAATGGGCAGGACCTAATCTAATGAGAAACTAGTTTAATTGCTAATGCTTCGCTTCCATATGGGCCCGAGCAGCCGATGGGCAGACACACGCCCGGGCACTACGCTGTCCGGGGCCGACCCAGTGGTCACGCAAATTAGATGCACGGATCGTGTCGGACACGAGACGCCTCAGGACGGATGGACTGTGCCGCTGCCACGTCGCGCACGGTTCAGACGCGCCGAGACAGGTTGGATCTACCCGATGGAAATGCCCTTGCAGCCCGCGGCGGTTGTGCTGCTCCGCCATGCCGGTATGCTCCACCTAGCACAAGGACTACTCCACTATTAACACTACGTGCCACTGCGTTTGTCTCGTCTTTTGGATTTGGGGCTAGCGCGATCGAGGAGGGACCCTCGTCCTTGTTGGCCAGATCGAACGGTTCTTGGCGCCAAAATCTCCCCCGTATCTGTAGCAAGTTGCCCAGGTCGAGAGGCTCTTGCCGCGAAAATCTCCTCCGTCTTCGCAGCAAGTTTTGGCGCCAAGACTTCATACCGAGTGGCGCGAAAAGAGCCGTCGGCCGTGGTAGGACCGCGCATGTATGTAGGGCCACGCGTGCGTCTTTTATCGTGTTCTCGTCTTCTCGATCTTTCTTCTCCAACCCCACTGGTCTGGGTTAAGTAGGTCCGTTGATCATTCTCCGTCGCCGGGATTCCACTAGCGTCGCAGGATGTCTACTGTAGCACTCTGGTCCACCATCGCATACTCCCTCCGGTCATAGTTAACTCGTGTCCTGGGTTTATTTAAAGTCATTTTTAAAAAAACAAATTGACCAAGAATATAAGGAAAAATATAAACATCTATAATTTCAAATGAATATACAATTCTAATATAATAGGTTTTACATTATTGATATTGATATTTGTTTCTAAATATATGGTCAAAGTTTGTAAATTTCTTTGACGGGAAGTAAACCAGCCCGTACCCCCGCGCCGCATCCCTACCCAGGCGGCCGGGGCGGCACCTTCCGCCGCTCCTCCTCGGAGGCCCTCCAATCCTGCTCCTCTCCCGCCGCCGCCAGTGGGCATCACCGGACGTTGCCCGTGTGCGACATTCCTCCCTTCCCCGCGTCATGGTGTCAAGGCCCGGGCAGCGTGCCATGGCGACAGTGCCCCTCGCGTGGCGGCGCTCCGGCAGAGGTTTGAAAGGCGGTGAGGCAACGACGACGCCTCTTGGTGGCGGGGCAGCATCGGGAAGGAACGGTGGTGCTCTTCTGGACCAGATCTGGGCCCTTTGGGCCCGATCTAGGTTCGGGTTGGCCTGCTTGAGCCTAACTGCGCTGCCTCCGGCGGGACGTCTTGGGGTGGCGACAATGGTAGCACGCCCACAACAGCGCGACGGCGGGAGCTTCATAGGCCTACTCTAGGCCTGGTCGGGCTGAGGAGGCCTGGCTTGCTCCTGCTACTAGGCCCGATCTGTGATTGCCAATGGCACTGTAGGTGGATCCCTCCCGCGTCGATGCCGTGCTGCCCTCCTTGTCCGGCGTTTGCTTCTTGGTTCGTCCAGTCTCGTTTTGTTTTTCTTGGTGAGACAGCGATGGTGGTTCCATGACCATGGTGGCGTGTGTTGGTGGGTGACAAGTTTACTGGAGCACTTCGATTCGTCCGGGTGGTGGTTTGGGGGTCGGGAGAAATCCATGTCGGCTCGGCTGGCACCAACGTGGCGACGCCTACGGATGCCGTCATCCTTTCTGAAGGGCGTCGGGTATACCCTTCCCCACTCCCCTTAGCGTACCGGGGGTAACCCCACGACTAGTACGAGCAGTAGCGGCGTCGTCGTCACACTCCTTGATGGTGTTGCTTGGTACGCGGCGATTCAAAGTGTTTGGAGCATGGTGGGACTTCTCTGGAGGGCGCAGTAGTTGCGGATCATTCTCGTTTTGTCGATCCGTCATTGTTAGCTTTAGTTCCTATTTTGTTTATTTTGTTTTTCTTTTGAGCTGGATTGTGATGTTTGCCCCAACAGTTGTTGCAATGTTGTATCATGTTATTGCTATATTAATATACCGGGGTGAAATCCTAGTTCGAGGAAAGAAGAAGGATGTGAGGTAATTGCGATAGAGTAAATAATGTAGATACAAGACGGGGCAACCAGGTTGGCTTGAACACCGTTGCGGGTTGGTGCACCCGATGATTTGTGCCCATTGTGCGTATGATGGAGGCTTTGAACCGTGAGATGGCCAAACATACCGTACACACACGGTTTGATTTAAACGTCGGACACGGCATATCGCATGCAGCTAGCATCATTAACTGCTTGGATTCCGCAACCTCTTGCTCCTGAGAAAACGCATATAGGGGCACAGCCCATCTGCCTCCAACTCCAGCCACCGCCGGTCCTGCCTCCTCCGTCGGCCGCTTGGGCTACAGGAGGGGTTGGGGATCCCAGTGCTTCGGCTCCCACTGTAGTTAGGGTTGGCCTAGTGCTTTCTTGGAACACTACTTTCATGGAGCACAACGCGTCGCGTCGGAATAATTTCTCCCTGATCTTCCTCCATCTCGGCGTCACTCCAACCGGTGGTGTCGGGAGACAGGTGGCTTGGTCTTCTCGCCGGTCTCTGGATCCAGTGAGATTTGTGTCTGGTGGTCGGTATTCGACACTCTCGCGGGTGGCGGTCACGCCGGCTGCTGCAGTTGTGTTTGATGTCTTGCAGTTGTGCGCGTGGAAGACGCCATGCGGCGACATTTTCTTCTTCGACGGCGTGAGATGAAGATGACGGCGTTGGGATCTGGTGACCACGGGGAAGATCCTCGGCCGACATGCCATAAAGTCTGAGGCTCGTCACTTGCGACGACTCGGTTCATCGGCTCAAAAAGCATCCTCATATGCAATGATGCTCTCCTAGATCTATGTATGGCGGTTGATCGCCTCTTTTTCGGCACTACCATGGTGGCGGTGGAGGACGATGGACGACGGTTTGGCGAGGCACAAGTTTCTTCAATGGTGGAATTGTAATTTTACTTACAGAGTTGTTTGTACAAAGTTGTTTGACAAGTATGTTTGTCTTAGGTGTTGATCATATATGTAATTTTGAGATTGTCTAACGAAATATATGGTTACTTAAAAAAACGTTGGACACAATCCTCTGAGGATTCATCGTGTGTATAGCACGGTTCGTTAGAAATACTCCTACCTAATAGTGGTATGCGCAAATGTTTTACGGTAGTGAAAAGGACAATGTAATCCGAGTTTTACCTAGAATATATTCAAAACTTTGAAGATGTACAATACCAAACAAATACCAACAAATCCATTATAAGATGTATTTATGCATATTGTAATTCCTAGTGTTTCTTTTATATATTTGGTTTTGAAAACATTGACCCTTTTACTAAGGGAAACTCCAATGAACCCCGCAAACAGAGGGGGCCATCCGAAACAATTCGACCGGACAGATTGCAAGGTCCAACGATGCCCTGCAAACGGACCATGATGCGCGGAACAGCAAGGTTTACCGCAATTTTTACCCAAATTTGGGCTAGCTTTGCGGTACATCACGCATTCATGGGGGCTTGTTACTTTACGGTCTCATAGTTGAGAGGCCAAGACATAGCAGGGTCAGAGTTGCTTGTAATCTCGTGGCGGGGCTGTAGTAGCTTCGCCAATTGCCTAGGGGGAAATTGCGTTGAATAAAAATCTAACAGGCAAATGGTCTTTTGAACCAGACAAAAAAGGTTGAACATGGTTGAACTGAAATGTCACTATTAGGTCAACTCTTCTTGGTTTGCCCTGTTAGTATTCCCCGTTATATTTTGTGGCCGTGGACTAGTTTACCCCTGCGTGGACCAGATCTTATTATCTGCTCTGCTCTTCTCCCTTATTCCTCTCCCATAACAGTTGCTCAACTCCAGCTGCTCGTCTCCAGATCGGAGCTTGCCATTGCTCTCCTTCTGTCCCCGCCATGTCCAGTCAACCTCCCACAACCCTAATCGAAGCTCATCGCCATCGCCATCGCATCATGGTTCCTAGTCACCGTATCGGAGCTTCGTCTCCCTGGACTAGCATCTCGCCTCTAGCTAGTCCTTCTCGCATGGCGGAGCGCGTCCCGTCGGGTGATCCGGACCGGCGACCGGTCTCGGGCGGTTGCCTGTTGTCGCGCACCCCAGGCATGGTAGCCCTGATAGAGGAGTTCGATGACCACGCTCTCATGGCCACCGTGATGGGCATCTATCCCGCTGTCTCGCCAGCAGACTTGCTATTGGCTTCTAGGTCTCGTTTTGGGATCACATGATATTGAAGTATGATCCAAATTCAATTAAGAAGGCTAACTTCTAACAAGCGAAGCGAGGCCCGTATCCGAGCCCAACAAGGATGCCTGGGGGTGCGGGCGGCAAAGCCCCCACCCCCACCCCGCGCGGTACAGATCGTTGAAGATCTAGGTTTCCATCGCTATATATACCTCTTGTAAGCCACCGGCTGGGATAAGTTGCATCTATGAAATCCCCAGCGTTGTGTAAACACTCCCCATTATAGTGAAGTTTCGCTCGCTGGTGCTCGTGGTTTTTTCCTATCTTTGTTGGAGGGGATTTTCCACGTTAAATCTGCGTCTCCTTGCTACGATTTCTTTTTCATTCTTTGTTTATTGCTTGTCGCAATTATAACAAGTGGTATTAGAGCCACAGGTTCTAATCTAGGGTTTGCGACATGCCGTCATAGAAGTTTGATCTACCGCAGCTGGACTACACCACAAGATTCTCCTTGTGGTAGGTGAAGATGCGGGCGATTCTCGCCCAAACTTCTGATCTGGATGAAGCGCTGGATGGATTCGTCCAAAAGGATGCAAAGGGATGGTCTGCCGAAGAGAAGCGGAATGACCGTAAGGCTTTGCCTTTGATTCAACTTCATCTATCTAGTAATATTTTCTAGGAAGTGTTGGTGGAGAAATTTTTTGCTACCCTTTGGGAGAAACTGGAATCGATTTGCGTATCAAAGGATCTAACCAGTAATATGCATGTGAAGACGAAGTTGTTATCGCATAGGCTGCAAGAAGGTGGATCGGTAATGAATCACTTATCTATTTTTATAGAGATTGTTTCTAACTTGCAATCTATGGAGGTAAAATATGATGATGAGGATCTAGGTCTCTTACTCTTATGCTCGTTGCCTAGTTCTTATGCACACTTCCGTGTTAAAATATTGTTGAGTCGTGATGAACTAACCCTTGATGAAGTACAAGAGTCCCTCAAACAGAAGGAAAAGATGGAAACTATGGTGCAGGCAGATGGGTCGTCATCCAAGGATGAAGCTCTGCAGGTTCGTGGCAGGACCGAGCAGAGATATAACAACTATGGCAATAGAGATAAGAGCAACCAAGGGAAAGGACAAGTTGTGCAGGTATTGTAAGAAATCTAATCATGTTATTGATGATTGTTGGAAGCTATAGAATAAGGAGAAAAGGAACAAAATTTACCAACCAAAAGATAAGTCTGAAGGTGTTGGTAAGGCTGTTGTTGTTTTTGGTGATAGTTCTGATGGTGAATGTTTAGCCGTTTTTTCTGCTTGTTCTTCTTGTGATGACAAATGGATACTTAATAATGCATGTTTGTTTCATATTTTTTGTAACAGAGATTAGTTCAGTCCATATGAGTCTGTGCAGACTAGAGATTTTGTGCGTGTGGGGAATGACAGCTCATGCCATACCATCGGCGTTGGATCTGTTAAGATCAGGACACATGATGGCATGACACATAATTGAGGTGAAGCACATACCAAGCATGGGCAAAAATTTGATCTCTCTGAGTACCATGGATGTTGATGGATACAAGTATGCCGATGGGCGTAGATCATTGAAGGTATCAAAAGGTTTTCTTATCCACATGATAGGTGATATGAATTCTGCCAAGTTATATGTTCTTAGAGGTAGCACTTTGCCTGGTATTGTTGCTGCTCTTACTTATAATGATTCTGATGATTGTGGTAAAACCAATCTGTGGCATATGCGTCTTGGGCATATGAGCGAACATGCATAGCAATGTTGGTCAAGAGAGAGCTGGTTGATGGTTGCAACTTGAGTAAGTTTGAGTTCTATGAGCACTGTGTTTTTGGTAAGCATAAAATAGTTAAATTTAATGCTTCCGTTGGTACCACCAAAGGCATATTAGATTATGTGCATGCTGATGTATGTGGACCTTCCCGTCAGACTTCTATTGGTGGTGCTAATTACATGCTTACTATTATTGATGACTACTCAAGAAAAGTGTGGCCATATGTTCTAAAACATAAATCTGATATTTTTGATGCTTTTAAGAATTGGAAAGTAATGGTGGAAAAGCAAACTAAAAGGAAGGTAAAAGTACTACGTACTGATAATGGTATGAAATTCTGTTCTAACGAGTTTGAAGATTTTTGCAGTAATGATGGTATGATCACGCACCACACCATCCCTTACACTCCTCAGCAGAATGGTGTGGCTGAGCGCATTAACAAAACCATCATCTCGAGGGCTCACTGTATGCTGTCCAATGCAGGTATGGGAAGGCGTTTCTGGGCTGAAGCATCCAACACAGCGTGCTACCTCATCAATAGGTCATCTATTCCACTTGAGAAGAAAAGTCCCATTGAGGTATGGTCAGGTCCGCCTGCTGATTATTCACGGTTAAGAGTTTTTAGTTGTAGTGCATATGATCACATTGATAAAGGAAAGTTGGAGCCTAGAGCCGTTAAGTGCATATTCCTTGGTTATGGTTCATGAGTTAAAGCATATAAATTGTGGAATCCTGAAACTGAAAAGGTTCTGTTGAGTAGGAATGTTGTTATCAATAAATCCATTATGTATAATGATAGTTTGTGTTGCGACCTTGGATCGATAAGAATCCTAAGTCCCTGTGATTAACATGCTAGTCCCTGGATCAATAGCTAGCACTTCACAGTCGATGAATATCATGTAAAACACAAGTCATTATTACACGAATAATCCAGAGTATAATTATTACAACTTGCATAGCTCATAGCTAGCTCAAATAAAACAGCGGAAACTAAGTAAAACTTGAGTCCATCAACACCTCAGGCTAGCTGCGTGAAGACCCGCGATCCCTACGCACCTTTCAATCTTCGGATTCTGCACATAAGACGTGCAGCCAACAAGTTGGGTCAATACTTTGAATGTATTGGCAAATTACACCAAGGAAAGAGTATGATTATCTCTACATGCAGGGCTACTAGTAGGCTCTGGGGTTCATTTGCGTAAAGCCAATTTTCTCAATGTAATAAGAAAAGAGGAAGAAAGTTTTCCCTACTTTGTAAACTTTGATAAATAGTATAGGGTCGAATGGAACACGTGGATATTACTCACCAAGTGCCCAATCAACCTAGCACTTGGATATTACGCAGCAAGTTCCCAAAATCCCACCCAATAGCGATATTACTCACGTCTTGGGGTTTATAAAACGTTAGGTTTGGAAAGGAGAGAGGAAGATCCTTCAGAGGCTCCATCCTTCAGATGCTCAATGTTGTTCTGTTTCCGTGAACATGGCTGATCGATCAGATTGCAATACTCTCGAGAGGTTGTGCACTTTCCCCACAATCCACGATCAAGTCCTTTTACAGACAAGGTCATGGCGAAGCCTTCCCTTAGTAGCCCCTCTACCAGCTGGATCCAACCGTGCCAAGAACCTCCAAATGTTGGTACCTTGGTGAGGTTTCCCACTAAGTACTAAGCCAATACAGAGCCCATATGTATTGTGGTTGCACTGGAAGCTTCTGAATTCTGAAACATGGCAGACTTCTTTGATTCCTGGGCGGCCGTCCTCCACCAAAAATCCCACTCGTTGTCCCGACAACCATTCCGCCCAGAAGAAAACTTAGTTTTATTTTGAAGGGGGTTTTGAAGAAGGAAAGTTCGCTCGAGAGAGCTCTCATACTTAGAAAATTTTGAGTCTTTCGAACCCCCCAACGGTACTTGGTATATATAAAGCATAGTAAGCAATACTTAGCAAACACAGGAGAACCTAATAGGACGGACTTTCCTAAGTATAAACCTACTCATGGCATACTACAAAACCGCACTTGCAAATAATAGTAATAAGAAAATCTACTAAATACCTACACATGCATACTACTAGATTTGAAGGGTAAAAACATGCATAGTCAAAAACTGGGACATAGTATGTTCAAGTGGTGTAACTTGCCTTGATCCGAGCAGCAATCTACACAACGGTACTCCTCAGCGCACTCCGAGCAATCTAACGAAGCAAACATGGATCCAATCACAATTTGCACAAAACAACGTCACGAAGTCGAATATGCATGCATGCAACATGGTAATATGCAAGGATGGATTTGAATTCGACCAAGGGTTTTAACCAGGGGTGTTGCTGAGTTGGGGATGACATTAGAACCGATTCCCCATAGATTTTAGGTATTTTGGGTTAAACCCTAAATAACCAAGCTCAAAACTAGATCTACAACTCCAATCTACCTCGAGACAGATCTGAACATCCTTAGCATGATATGATAATTTTCTACAGAAGGCCTTGTCAAAACAAAGCCAACGCAACCAGAATCAACTAAAACAGAGTTACGGATAATTTTCTAGAATTAAAACACTCTAATCTAAACTTCAAATCCTACTGCAATATTGCTGTGACAAACAGCAATATTATTGTAGATCTGTGTTCTACTCGAAAATATGAATCCAACGGTATATTATACGCAATTTTTGGACTAATATTCGAATTACTATGGATTTTACAAGATTGGAGTAATTTCTGCCTATTTTAAAAGAAAAAACAAAAAGGTGGCCAGCGACGTGGCGACACGTGGCGGCTCGGGATTGGCCAGCGAGGCACGTGTGACGCCGACGCGGTGACGACGCGGTGATGACGAGGCAGGTGCCACGTGGCGCGGCGCGATTCGTCGGTACCGGCTCGATCGATTGGGGCCATTGGATCTAGATCCGAGGGTCGGAGGGGGGGGGGGGGGAGGGGCTTACCGCGGCGGCGACGATGGATGGCGGCGGAGTGTCGGCAGCGCTGGTGACGGTGGACGGCGGCACGGCGGTGCTTCTCCGGCCCGGCGAAATAGACAACGGCGACCGGCTCCTCGCCGTGGTCGCGTTCCCGGGGGCGACGTCGGCTGTTCCTTCCCGAGGTGGCGGCGGGCGGCGGCTGGAGGCGGTGAAGTCCGGCGGAGCTCCGGCGAGAGATTGGCGGCGGCTCGGTGGCGGTTAGCGAAAGAAAAACTAGGGTTTTGGGGGAGGCGTGCTAGGGGTATTTATTGGCGAGTTTTCTTGGCGCGGGGGCTACGGATTCGTTCTGAATTTGTCGGAGGTGGTTGGCGTTGACGCGGAGACGGCGGCGTGCTCGAGCAGGACTCGGAGGAGGAGGCGGCTGACGGGTGGGGCTGGGGCGTCAGCGGCTGCGGGGGCGGGCTGGCGGATGTTGGCGCGGCTTTGAGCCAGCCCATTCGCTTCGCGACGCCCACCCGGCCAGGCGAGCGGTAGATAAGCCCCAGGCTGGCTCGGCCGGCCCGGTTAGGTTAGTTTTCTTTTTTTATTCTTTTTATTATTTTCTGTTTTGCTATTTGTTTGATAACTTTTGCAAACGGACTTCGAATTAGACGAAATTTGTTTCTAAAATTTTGTAAAAAGAAGGGGGTTAGAGTAGGACTATAACATAATACTTTTGCAAGGGTTTTGGTGGTTCAAAAGGTTTTACCCCTTTTTGTCTATTATTGACTATGGGGTTCAAGAAAATATCTGATGCAGTTTTTGATATGTGATGCCATGATGCAATGATATGATGCATGCTTCTAGTAACATCTGAAATTGCGAAATTTGGGATGTTACAAACCTACCCCCCTTAAGAAGAATCTTGTCCCCGAGATTCAGGTTGGTTAGCAAATAGGTGTGGGTGTTCTTTCTTCAGGTCTTCTTCACGCTCCCACTTGGCCTCTTCCTCGGAATGGTGATTCCATTGAACTTTGCAAAATCTGATAGTCTTGGTATGAGTAATTCTCTCGGCTGTTTCCAAAATCCGGGTAGGTTTTTCCTCATAGGTGACATCGTTTTCCAGTTGAACTTCTTCCAATGGAACTGTATCGTTTAGTGGGGTTTCAGCCATTTCCATGTGACACTTCTTTAGTTGCGACACATGGAAAACATCGTGAACTGTTAGCACTTCGGGAAATTCCAACTGATAGGCAACTTCCCCTCTACGACCCAAGATTTTGTAGGGCCCTATGAATCGGGGTGCTAACTTCCCCTTGATTCCGAATCTCTTAACTCCTCGTAGTGGCGAAACTCGGAGATACGCACGGTCTCCCACTTCATAAGTCACATCCCTATGCTTGGAATCAGCATAACTCTTTTGTCTGGATTGGGCTATTTTAACCTGTCTTGAATCTGTCTCACTTTATCTTCGGCATCCTTGATCAGTTCAGGTCCAAACAAACTACGTTCTCCAACTCCACTCCATAGCAGCGGGGTCCTACGCTTTCTGCCATATAGAACTTCAAATGGAGCCATCTTGATGCTAGTTTGGTAGCTGTTATTATATGAGAATTCCGCATACGGCAAGTTATCATCCCAACAAGACCCATAGTCTAGCACACAGGCTCTTAACATGTCCTCCAAGATCTGATTAACTCTTTCTGTCTGTCCATCTGTTTGTGGGTGGAAGGCAGTACTAAACTCCAGTCATGTCCCTAGAGACTCGTGTAGCTGTTGCCAAAACTTAGAGGTGAATTGGGTACCTCTATCAGAGACAATCCCCTTGGGTACACCATGAATACTTACGATCCTTGACATATAAATCTTGGCAAGTTTAACACTCGTATAGGTGGTCTTTACGGGAATGAAGTGGGCCACCTTTGTGAAATGGTCGACCACTACCCAGATGGAGTCATACCCTGAACGAGTCCACGGTAGTCCTGTGATAAAATCCATGCCTACCTTGTCCCACTTCCAATCAGGCACAGGTAATGGCTGCAGCAGTCCTGCTGGCTTTTGATGTTCGGCCTTAACTCTGTTGCATACGACACACAAGGAGATATATTCAGCAATTTCTCTTTTCATGTTGTTCCACCAGAACCTATCTTTCACATCCATGTACATCTTTGTATTACCGGGATGAATTGAGTAAGGCGAATCGTGAGCTTCCTGAAGGATTAACTTCCTGATATCAGGGTCATCGGGAACGCACAGACGCTTCTCATACCAAAGTGTTCCCTGTTCATCCGTATGAAACCCTTTTGCTTTGCTCTTGCTTATATTAGCTCTTATCTCTTCCAACTCTTTATCCCCCTTCTGGGCCTCTTTGATTTGGTCCAGAAGCGTTGGCACTATCTCCATAGTTGCTAAGTATCCCTCCAGAACTATTTCCAACCTGAGGTCCTTGAATTGTTCACACAAATCATTTGGAAGTTCTCCCGCGGTAAGTCCATTTACATAGACCTTCTGGCTTAAGGCGTCAGCCACAACGTTGGCCTTTCCAGGATGGTACTGTAGGTCTAAGTCATAATCCTTGATGAGCTCAAGCCATCTCCTTTGCCTCATATTTAATTCCTTTTGAGTGAAGATATACTTAAGACTCTTGTGATCCGTGAACACATCACAATGTTTGCCCATTAGGTAATGTCTCCATACCTTGAGCGCATGCACAACTGATGCTAGTTCCAAATCGTGTGTGGGGTAGTTATTCTCATGGTTCTTAAGTTGCCGAGAGGCGTAAGACACTACTTTTCCATCTTGCATCAGTACACTACCAAGTCCTTGTCGAGAAGCGTCGCAATAGACTTGGAAATCCTTTTGGATATCAGGGAGACACAAAACTGGTGCTGTTACTAGGCGTTTTTTAATTCCTGGAAACTCGCTTCACATGCTTCAGTCCATTGGAACTTCTTCTCTTTTTTCAGCAACTCTGTCATAGGCTTTGCTATCTTGGAAAAGTTTTCGATGAATCTTCGGTAATATCCCGCAAGGCCCAGGAAACTCCTAATATCACCCACATTCTTAGGAGACTCCCATTCTGTTACGGAGGCTACCTTACTTGGGTCCACGGCAACACCTTTAGCTGATACAATATGACCAAGGAATCCCACTTCTTTCAACCAGAACTCACATTTGCTAAACTTGGCATACAACTTGTGTTCCCTTAACTTTTCCATAATCAGGCGCAGATGCCGCTCATGTTCCTTCTCGTCCTTGGAGTATATGAGTATGTCATCATTGAATACCACAATAAACTTATTCAAGTACTCCATGAATACCTTGTTCATCATGGTCATGAAGTACGCTGGGGCATTGGTTAAACCAAACAACATCACGGTGTACTCATACAATCTGTATCTTGTGGTGAAGGCTATCTTGGGTACATCCTGTTCTCGGATCTTTAATTGAAAATAACCTGATCGGAGATCAATCTTAGAGAAAACACTAGCTCCCTTTAATTGGTCAAACAGGTCGTTAATATTGGGTAGAGGGTACTTGTTTTTGATTGTCACTTCATTCAACGACCGGTAGTTCACAACTAGCCTCTTGGTTTTATCCTTCTTCTCCACGAATAAGACAGGTGCTCCCCAAGATGACGCACTTGGTTGAATGAAGCCTTTGTCCAATTGCTCTCTAAGCTGCTTCTTAAGTTCCTTCAACTCATCCACATCCATCTTGTACGGTCTCTTTGCTATTGGTCCAGTACCAGGCATCAAGTCAATGAGGAACTCGATGTCTCGATCGGGAGGCATCCCTGGCAGTTCTTCCGGAAACACATCTGGATACTCCTTCACAATTGGCACATCCTCCAAGCTAACCCCCTTAAGAGAGTTCAACATACTTCCTTTGAGTGCGAAAGCTGACTTAAAGCGGATCCTTTTCTTATCCGGAGTCGTGAGTGCGATAGTACTTTTGGCACAATCTATGACTCCCTCATATTTGGTCATCCAATTCATGCCCAAAATTATGTCTAAGCCTTGTGATTCCAGAACGACTAGGCTGGTGGGAAAAGTGTGGGCCCCAATCCTTAGTTCTAACCCACGGCATCCAGAGTTTGCCACTATTTCTCCTCCAGGAGAACTTACCCTTAGGGGAGTGCTAATAGTCTCCGTAGGTATTTTGCCTCTATCCACAAATACCCTTTATATGAATGAATGCGATGCACCAGTATCAAAAAGAACAACTGCAGGGGTGGAGTTAAGCTTGAACTTACCAATCACGGAAGCAGGTGCTTCACGAGCATCCTCCACGGAGACATGATTCACAGTGGCTTTGACGAACGGATTCGGCTTCTTCCCATTTCCATTACCATTGTCATGGTTGTGTCCGTTGCCGTTTCCATTACCATTCCCATTCTTCGTCCTTTCGGGGCAAGTAGTCGCATAGTGTCCTGTCTTGTTACACTTGAAGCATGTCACTTCACTCAGATCCTTCCCATTGCCATTTCCATTGCGGTGTTTATGGCCGTTGTGGTTATGTCCTCCATGACGATAACCATTGTGGTTGTGGCCATTGTGGTTGTGGGGTGGTGGTGACGAAGTGCGTTGCTTCTGATATGGGGCAGAGTTGTGCTCGTGTGAGGTGGACTTTCTCTTTCGGTTCTCTATGCTCCTTTGCTTTGCTTCAACCACCACTGCCCTGTCTAGGAGTTCCTGGTAGTTGTCAAACTTCAGAGCTACAAGCTGAATAGATATTTCATCATTAAGTCCCCTTAAGAACTCCTCCTGTCTCTTAGCATCAGTGGATACATCATCAGGTGCATAACGTGCCAGCTTGTTGAAAAGGTCCCCATACTCGGAGATAGAGCGGTGTAGTTGTTTCAAGTCGCGAAACTCACGTCTCTTAAGTGACATGACTCCCGCGGCTACGTGATGAGTACGAAAGGCTGCTTCAAACTGGTTCCAGGTGATAGCTTCAATATCGGGGCGGGTTACCTGGTAGTTATCCCACCATTCAACAGCTGGTCCCTCAAGTTGGTGCACGGCAAAGCGCACCCTATCAGCTCCAACAACTTGGACGGTGTCTAACTTCTTGTTGATGCTGCGGAGCCAGTCGTCTGCCACAATTGGCTCAGAACTACTAGAGAAAATTGGAGGATTCAACCTCATGAACCGAGTCAAGCGATCCTGTTGGGGCGGTGGAGGTGGTGGAGGCGGCGGGTTGTTGTTGTTGTTTTGCATGTTTTGAGTGAGGAGTTGGATCAACTGATTCTGGGAGTTCAGAAGTTGTGCTATCTCTGGGGGCATGTTGTTATTGTTGTTTCCGTGTCTCGCCATCTAGAGGGTTTGGGAGACAAGTTAAGAAATAGATAGAAAGACTAAAACTCCTACCCTTATGTAAACAAGAGAAGAAAAAAACACGAGAAAAGCAAGGCACACAAGGCACATAAATCCACACACTCAACCAAGTTTAACTAGCCAATATAAAAAAATTGGTACTCATTACAATCGCGAATAACGTTCGACTATAGAACTAAAGGTGGTCGAACTACTCTACTCATCATCCACTTCCTCATCCTCAATGATGAAGCCTTCCTTTTCCAGCAGTGACTTGTATAGCTCCATGTCCCTCGTCGTGGCTTCAAGCTTCTCTTGAAGTTCCTTCACCTCCTGTGGCTCCGGTGTTGCAGCTTCGAGCCTCCCTTGAAGTTCCTTCACCTCTTGCAGCTCCTGGGTAGCAGCTTCCAGCTTCGCTCGGAGTTCCTTCTTCTCCTTCTGTAGCTTCTTGATCAAACTTGACCCCATAGTCACGGGCGTGATCTTCTCCTCCAAGCTCCTCTTGGCTGCTTGTAGGTCCTTCAACATGGTGTCAAGGTTCTTGAACTCCATCTCGTTCTTTGCGAGCACTAGACTTTGCTCCCTAATCCTCTTGTTCTTATCTTGCACCCTCTTCTCTTGATTAGCGAACCTCTTGTCTTGGGCGGTGAGCTCCCCTCCTAGGGACTTGATCTTCTCTTCCAGCTCTTCGATCTTCTCTTACTTCTCCTTGACTAGGGCACAAAGCTCGTCATTCCTCACGATCTCAAGGCAGCTCCCCTTCTGAAGGTCATTGATGTGGAACTCCAAGTCTTGATATTGGATTCTTCGACGCTTGCATGTCTTCCTTTCCTCCGGGGTTAACTCGATTGGAACTCCCTTCTCATCACGTCTTCCAAAGAATTTGATGTAGTGGCCTTCAACCTCTTCATGGTGGCGTCCGCAAAGGCGTCCAATGAGTTCCTGCAAGCTGATGCTAAGTCCTTTATCCTTGGAGTCGCTGGTGATGTTGAGTACAATGGCCTCTGTCTTGGGTTCTGTCTGACTGCACCCTGGTTGGATGACTTCAATCGCCCAGCATCCTTCCTTGTGCATCTTCCTCAGGTCGCTTCCCTTGATTGATGGCATGGGTAATTGCAATGTCTTGATGATGTCCAGAAGGCATTCCCCAAAGCGCAGGCACTTGATGTCTTCAGCGGTGTCGTAGTAGAAGGCCGTCATCTTTTAGGTTAGGAGAGAGAAAATTAGGCACAAGGTGATAAGGAAGAGAAATACTAGAAGAGTACAAAAACTTAGAAGAACAGGGAAAGCAAAAACACAAATGGTAAAGGTGGTTTCCAATCCTAGGGTTCACGTCCTACAGGCAACTTTGTGCTCTGATACCATCTGTTGCGACCTTGGATCGATAAGGATCCTAAGTCCCTGTGATTAACATGCTAGTCCCTGGATCAATAGCTAGCACTTCACAGTCGATAAATATCATGTAAAACACAAGTCATTATTACACGAATAATCCAGAGTATAATTATTAAAACTTGCATAGCTCATAGCTAACTCAAATAAAACAGCGGAAACTAAGTAAAACTTGAGTCCATCAACGCCTCAGGCTAGCTGCGTGAAGACCCGCAATCCCTACGCACCTTTCAAGCTTCGGATTCTGCACATAAGACGTGCAGCCAACAAGTTGGGTCAATACTTTGAATGTATTGGAAAATTACACCAAGAAAAGAGTATGACTATCTCTACATGCAGGGCTAATAGTAGGCTCTAGGGTTCATTTTTGTAAACCAATTTTCTCAATGTAATAAGAAAAGAGGAAGAAAGTTTTCCCTACTTTGTAAACTTTGATAAATAGTATAGGGTCGAATGGAACACGTGGATATTACTCACCAAGTGCCCAATCAACCTAGCACTTGGATATTACGCAGCAAGTTCCCAAAATCCCACCCAATAGCGATATTACTCACGCCTTGGGGTTTATAAAACGTTAGGTTTGGAAAGGAGAGAGGAAGATCCTTCAGAGGCTCCATCCTTCAGATGCTCAATGTTGTTCTGTTTCTGTGAACATGGCCGATCGATCAGATTGCAATACTCTCGAGAGGTTGTGCACTTTCCCCACAATCCACGATCAAGTCCTTTTATAGACAAGGTCATGGCGAAGCCTTCCCTTAGTAGCCCCTCTACCAGCTGGATCCAACCGTGCCAAGAACCTCCAAATGTTGGTACCCCGGTGAGGTTTCCCACTAAGTACTAAGCCAAGACAGAGCTCATATGTATTGTGGTTGCACTGGAAGCTTCTGAATTCTGAAACATGGCAGACTTCTTTGATTCCTGGGCGGCCGTCCTCCACCAAAAATCCCACTCGTTGTCCCGACAACCATTCCGCCCAGAAGAAAACTTAGTTTTATTTTGAAGGGGGTTTTGAAGAAGGAAAGTTCGCTCGAGAGAGCTCTCATACTTAGAAAATTTTGAGTCTTTCGAACCCCCCAACGGTACTTGGTATATATATAGCATAGCAAGCAATACTTAGCAAAAACACGGGAACCTAATAGGATGTAAATTCCTAAGTATAAAGCTACTCATGGCATACTACAAAACCGCACTTGCAAATAATAGTAATAAGAAAATCTACTAAATACCTACACATGCATACTACTAGATTTGAAGGGTAAAAACATGCATAGTCAAAAACTGGGACATAGTATGTTCAAGTGGTGTAACTTGCCTTGATCTGAGCAGCAATCTACACAACAGTACTCCTCAGCGCACTCCGAGCAATCTAACGAAGCAAACATGGATCCAATTACAATTTGCACAAAACAACGTCACGAAGTCGAATATGCATGCATGCAACATGGTAATATGCAAGGATGGATTTGAATTCGACCAAGGGTTTTAACCAGGGCTGTTGCTGAGTTGGGGATGACATTAGAATCGATTCCCCATAGATTTTAGGTATTTTGGGTTAAACCCTAAATAACCAAGCTCAAAACTAGATCTACAACTCCAATCTACCTCGAGACAGATCTGAACACCCTAAGCATGATATGATAATTTTCTACAGAAGGTCTTGTCGAAACAAAGCCAACGCAACCAGAATCAACTAAAACAGAGTTACGGATAATTTTCTAGAATTAAAACACTCTAATATAAACTTTAAATCCTACTGCAATATTGCTGTGACAAACAGCAATATTATTGCAGATCTGTGTTCTACTCGAAAATATGAATCCAACGGTATATTATACGCAATTTTTGGACTAATATTCGAATTACTATGGATTTTACAAGATTGGAGTAATTTCTGCCTATTTTAAAAGAAAAAAAAAGAAAAAGGTGGCCAGCGACACGGCGACACGTGGCGGCTCGGGATTGGCCAGCGAGGCGCGTGTGACGCTGACGCGGTGATGACGCGGCGGGTGCCACGTGGCACGGCGCGATTCGCCGGTACCGACTCGATCGATTGGGGCCGTTGGATCTAGATCCGAGGGTCGGAGGGAGGGGCTTACCGAGGCGGCGACGATGGATGGCGGCGGAGCATCGGCGGCACCGGTGACGGTGGACGGCGGCACGGCGGTGCTTCTCCGGCCCGGCGAAATAGACGACGGCGACCGGCTCCTCGCCGTGGTCGCGTTCCCGGGGGCGACGTCGGCTGTTCCTTCCCGAGGTGGCGGCGGGCGGCAGCTGGAGGTGGTGAAGTCTGGCGGAGCTCCGGCGAGAGATTGGCGGCAGCTCGGTGGCGGTTAGCGAAAGAAAAACTAGGGTTTTTGGGGAGGCATGCTAGGGGTATTTATTGGCGAGTTTTCTTGGCGCGGGGGCTACGGATTCGTTCCGAATTCGCCGGAGGTGGTTGGCACTGACGCGGAGACGGCGGCGTGCTCGAGCCGGACTCGGAGGAGGAGGTGGCTGACGGGTGGGGCCGGGGCGTCAGCGGCTGCGGGGGCAGGCTAGCGGATGCTGGCGCGGCTTTGGGCCGGCCCATTCGCTTCGCGACGCCCACCCGGCCAGGCGGGCGGTAGATAAGCCCCAGGCTAGCTCGGCCGGTCCGGTTAGGTTAGGTTTCTTTTTATTATTTTCTGTTTTGCTATTTGTTTAATAACTTTTGCAAACGGACTCCGAATTAGATGAAATTTGTTTCTAAAATTTTGTAAAAAGAAGGGTGTTAGAGTAGGACTATAACATAACACTTTTTCAAGGGTTTTGGTAGTTCAAAAGGTTTTACCCCTTTTTTTCTATAATTGACTATGGGGTTCAAGAAAATATCTGATGCAGTTTTTGATATGTGATGCCATGATGCAATGATATGATGCATGCTTCTAGTAACATTTGGAATTGCGAAATTTGGGATGTTACAGTTTGCCTTCAGATCCTACTACTTTTTTCAGTGAAGACAAGGGAGTTAGTGTGCAGGTGGAGCACCTGCAGAAAACTATTGATAATAATGTTGAAGTTGATGATACTCATGAGGAAACATTGATGACGATGTTGTTCATCACTCACCTACAGTTCTGCAGCAACCACATTACTCTATTACTGATAATAGACCGAGACATAACATAGTTCCACCTCCTCGTTTAATTGAAGAGTGTGATCTTGCTCATTATGCCTTGAGTTGTGCTCAACATGTGGAGCATGATTATGAACCTGCTACATACAATAAAGTTGTTGCATCTGTTGACCGTAAGAAGCGGGTTTCTGCTATGCAAGAAGAGATGAAATTGCTTGAAAAGAATGACACGGAGGATGTTGTGTGCTTACCTAAACAAAAGAAGGTCATCCACTGTAAGTGGATATACAAAAGAAAGGAAGGTTTGTCTCCTAATGAGCCTTCAGGGTTTAAGGCAATGTTAGTACTAAAAGGTTTCAGCCAGATTCTAGGTATTGATTATAATGATATTTCTCTCCAGTTTTGAAGCATAGTTCTATTCGTGTTTTATTTGCTATTGTTGTTATGGATGATCTTGAGCTTGAGCAACTAGATTTAAAGACTGTTTTTCTGCATGGTGAACTGGAGGAGGAGATTTATATGGACCAACCTAAAGGGTTCATGGTTCCTGAAAAAGAGGATTTTGTGTGGAAATTGAAGAGATCACTTTATGGTTTGAAGCAATCTCCAAGATAATGGTACAAAAGGTTTGATTCATTTATGATCTCACAAGGTTTTAAGAGGTCTTAGTTTGATAGTTGTGTTTACATAAAATTTGATAACGGATCACCTATATAATTTTTGTTATATGTTGATGATATGTTAATTGCTTCCAAGAGCATGAAACAAATCACTACTTTGAAGGCACACCTAAGTAGTGAATTTGAGATGAAAGATCTTGGTGCCGCTAAGAAAGTCTTAGGTATGGAAATTAAACGGGATAAAAAAACCTAGGTTGTTATTTCTTAGTTAGCAAAGTTACGTTGAGAAAGTTCTCCAACGTTTTAATATGCATGATGCAAAGTATGTTAGTACTCCCATTGTTCCTCACTTTAAATTGTCAGCATTGCAATGTCCTAGTTCTGATGAGGATATTGAGTACATGTCACGAGTTCCTTATTCTAGTGTTGTTGGTTCCTTGATGTATGCCATGGTTTGTCTGATTTATCATATGCTATGAGTTTGGTGACTCATTACATGGCTAATCCTGGTAAAGAACATTGGAAAGTTGTTCAGTGGATTTTCAGATACCTCCGTCAAACATTAAATACTTTCTTGAAGTTTGGCAAGACTGGTGAGGGACTCGCATGCTATGTAGATTCAGATTTTGCTGCCGATTTGGATAAGAGGAGGTCCCTCGTAGGTTATGTGTTCATGGTAGGTGGATGTGTTGTGAGGTGGAAGGAAAGATGGTAACCAGTCATTGCTATATCTACAACCGAAGCAGAATATATGGCTATTGCTGAAGCTTGCAAAGAGTGTGTTTGGTTGAAAGGTTTGTATGCTGAGCTTTGATAGGATGATTCTTGCATTAACTTGTCCTATGATAGTCAAAGTGCCATATAACTTACTAAGGATCATATGTTCCATGAGATAACAAAGCACATTGATATCAAGTACCATTATGTTCGTGACGTTGTTGAAGTACCCGTGGATGAAGAAGGAGAAGATGAAGAAGTAGAACAAGAAGGTTCGAACAGGAGTAGCAACCATCAAACTACTATACCACCTATGAAGATATATACGCACTCGAAGAAAATATCAAGAACATGAGTAACCTCTCCATCAACCTTTGAGATGCCACCGCAAACCTCTCAACCCAGTTCACCAATTGGAGCAGCCAATGGAACTTGGGAGATTATCCACCACCACCACAATAAGCAACAAAAGGGCTTGCAAAAGCCTGAGTTTGGGTATGTGTTCCCTAAGCATTTATATTTGCGTAATAATGATGTTGTACTCCAGCTTCTTGAGAGCTTGAAACACTCATGTTGGGCTTGTTCCAACACTTAGTTTTTCGTTTGCTTTTCACTTTCATTTCCTTTTTTGTTTACTTGTTTTCTTTTCTTAGTATCTTGCTTGGTTGCAAGTATTTTATATTTTTAATCCCCATCCTCAAAAAAAAGTTTTTCCCTTGTTTTGTGAAAGTGAATTTGCCTAATGCCTCTTTGCTTCAATATTATTATGAGAGTGATTTGATTTGAGTTTGAAGAAACACATCCCCATAAGGGAGAGAACCAGTGAAGTCACTCATGAGAGGTATGTCCTATGTCTCCCACTTTAGAAATTTGAAATGTTTATCCTAGTTAGTTGATTTGTTAAGATGTTATGCTAGTGTGATTAATTCAAAATAGTTAGAGTAAAGTTATTTATTTGTATGGATAATTAGTTGTGGAAGCTTTTTTTCTAGTTCTTGTAGCTAACCGAGTCTTGCCTTAGAAATAATATTGCCAAACAAGTACAACAATAAAAAGTCTTCAATTTATGACTTGTATGTTGAGTGATTATCTTAGGAGTTTACCTTTAAAGCTACTTAACCCCATAGATATATTGATAGACTTGATGGCACTCTTGAAAGGAGTTGTTTGATTGAAATGAAGTCTAGTGGTAATTGAGATGCATGATAAAGATGAAAGTTGCGAGTCAAAGTATGTTATTGCTTAAAGCTTATTTATGAATTTTGGATGCACACCTTTGGGATGCCAACAACTCCGCTGGTCTACGAACAGTCAATTTACAACCCCAGATTTCGGCTATTGAGTTGATGACATGGATATCAATTCTTACCGTAATGGACAAAAGTATTGGTACTCTTTAAAGTTGTGAAAAGTGTTTCTTAAAAATCATTCACTGATCCTTGCTGGAAATTATATTTTAAATAGAGTCACACAAAAAGTCGTTAGCATGGTCTCATTACTACTACATGAATTTTCTTGAAAGACAATGAATAGAATAGTAGTGTTTTGATAGTTTTGATCTATTGATGTGGGTGTCAATAAGACACTTCATTGTTAAGCTACTTTGGACATGATCTCCCATACTTAATTCTGCTAATATGAAACATCCTAGTGTTCCTTCGCAAGCTGAGAGTTAACTAGATGAATTGGATTGATTGTTACACCTCTATTTGTTTATAGTTATATCAACTCTTCTTTGATTGCTTTGAGTTAATGAAGCTTGTATAGTACTCTTGAAACTTATCTAATTTTGATAAGCGTTTCAAATGGAAGAAGTGTTGGATGCATTTGACTACCAACAATAAGTGAATTGATCTTCTCGTTATTTCAGTTTAAACGCTGAGTTCCTTATGGTTTCTTTTATTTCTTGCTCGAGGACAATCAAGGTTTGAGCTTTGGGGAAGTTGATGGCTGTGAATATAGCCATTCCACGTTTAAATGACATTTTAAGTCAATAAATTGACCAAGAATCTCTCTATCCTTGCTACTAATGACTAATTATTGCTGCAAAGATATGCAATCCTTGGTTTTGATTTGTGTTGTGTAGGAAATCATACTTTTAAGCCGAAATCCAGAGCATTCATTGAAGATTATCATGTTACCAACTCGGCGAAGCTAATTGGGGATGAAAAGGAACCTTTTGCAAGCTTAACGACTAGCTATACGGGCAAGGCCCGCCCATACGTCTCATCCCGTACGGTGTGGCGTTGGCTTCGCTAGGTCAAACACTACAACTTTCGTGAAAATGCATATATATTTTGAGACTCCAGCCACCATGTAGAGAGCCGCCATTCTCAGATTGCATCACAACACCACCTAAGGAGATCCACCACCATAGTTCATCCTCTCCATACTCCATCCACTCCATAGCCATAGCTATTATCTTGTACTTGAGATCTTCTTGTGATTTGGCGACCATTGTAAGAATATTTGATTTCAATCTAAGTATTTTTCACAATGTTTTCTATCCTTGATCTTATTGTTATCAGTGAGTAGTCCTCACAGGATGGGGGTTGGGGTAAAACCTCACAACAATTATGTGCATCTAATACATGGAAATATTGTGTGGTGATTTAGGAGATATATATCTTTGTTTCTTGTCGCTTACCTCGATCCATGAACTTGTAGGTACCCAAGATCCCATGGATTGATAAAGGCTTGAGGTAAGATGAGTGGTGAATGGCGACTTCATGCAAAACCTAGTGACAACAAGGGGAGTACGGTCTTCGTTTAGGGATCCACTTGGAAGTAACAGCAACATCATCATTCTTAATGTTTTGATCTGTATTTTACTTAACAATTGTTATAGCCCGGTGCTTCGTGGTATAACGGTTGGATCAAAAGACTATTTCTATGCCTGTGGCTCACAGGGTCTTTAGTATTTATGGATGTGCTGCCCACAATCCTATGTATAGTAGATCATTTCACACATGAATGTGCTTATTATTATCTTTAGCCCATATGTATGTGCATCTGCAGGTGAATCTTCAACCCTGGCCTATTTCCATCCATTGCAACAACCAACAATTCATAGTAAACTAGAAAGGTCTATTACACATAAATTATAACGAGTAAACAAAATCTCAAATAAGATCCTTATATTTTCTATACACCAATTGTTTCCCAAGGATCAATAAACCTATCTAATAGGCAAAAAGCTACTATACTACATCCATAATTCAGATCGAAGGTATCACCTTTGCAATCTTTGCAATAAAATTCAAGAATCGGCCGCTCATCTTCTCTTCAAGTGTCCCTTCACCATTAGAATTTGGAACACCTTAAAGTCACCCTTTGGGCTACATGATGTTGATAGTAGAGATTCTTTCATTCTGTTAAAGAGTTGTGGAGATATGGGGTCACAAAGTTGGACAATTGAGAAAGCATATGGCATCAGATTTTACGTTAGTTTCTTGGGAGATATCGAGGAGAGGTACGCAATAGTTTTCCGCAACACTTCGACAACTTTGACTATGTTATATCAAAAATCAAGGAAGAGGTGGCAATGTGGTCTCTTGCTAGGGAAAAGGCGTTGAGTAATGTAATGTCGCGAGAGTAGACGTGTGTTTTATTTGATCTTGGCCTTCGACGTTAAGATGGTTTTGTAAGACCTTTTATAAAAGGGATTTCTATTTTCGTGCCCCTGGTTCGTTAGTTGTACTCAGTTTCCTAGCCGCTTAACTTTTCCTCACTTTTTCCCTCTCTCTATTCTAAAACCATCCTAGGCGCTCGGACAGAGGGATGACGTCAGTTCAAAGCCTTGACCATTACATGTTGACTGGTGGGACCGTGTTGGGGTGGGTCGTGCGTTGAGCATTACGTTACGTGGCCTCGACTGTTACTCTGATAGGTTGGGCTGTGTTGGTACATGTCCTGCATACGTGGTGAAGGGTGGGCCGCGTTGGGATGGGTCTTGCATACATGGTGGAGGGTGGGGCCGCATGGTGACATGTCGGACCGACCATTCTCGCTCACCCAAAGCATTTGCTTCCCCCGAGCCTGGAACAACTCCCACATCATCCCTCCGCTCCCCCACCCTCGTGCCCTCCTACCTTATGTCGTCCTTGGCCCCCGAGCCATCCCCTCCCCCTAGCCGAGGAGCCCACTCCACCTCCGACTCTGCTCCTGCCCCTGCTAGATCTACCACTTTCGCAGAACAATATGCAACGTCGGCTGGTGTACCGGTCCTACCCATCAAGCGCGAAGAAGATTGGGCAGAATCAGAGGGATCTAACCCATGGATTCCATCTAGGTAAGGAATGTTTCCCTTTGTGGATTGATTATAGGAAGTAATTGAGCATGAATTGCTGGTGCTCAATTAACCGCCTTGCTTTTTGAATAGGATTGATCTAACGCTGGCACTTCGGCTAAAGGTTAAACTGGATACTAACGTAATTTGTGGTTGTGAACAGTATCCCTCTGGATTTTACTTCCCAGCGGTGGTTCTAATCTCCATAACTCTCAGAGATTTGAAAGATAAAATCTATTATAAATTCCTCTAGAGCAATGGTGATTCAGTTTATTTGCAATACTTCAACATCCGTGAGCAAAGATTGCTCCCACTAACTAGCGAAGCTGATCTGGTAATGCTTTTCTATGAATGTTGCTGAATGTTTTGGTCGAATTCGTCTCCATGTGCAACCTAAAGTTGAACATATGGGAAAGAGGGTTAAAGCATCATCTGGTGGTCAGGCATCATCAGTTGGTCGGGCATCATGTGTCTCTGTTATCTCTACTAATAGTGTGCGCTCCTGCAATCCTTGTAGGTCCACATCAGTACTATCTATACACACTACGAGTGTAAGCCAAATCGCTCATGCAGACAATGTGGAGGACGAAACAGAGCCTAACGAGGGAGCGCCTCCACTAAATGATGAGGATGAGTTGATGTTTTCTAAATTGGTAGATAGATTCAGTAAACAAGCACTAGAGGATCAATACACGGATGAAAGGGCCCATGATGCGAGATTTGATGACACTGATGATGAAGAGAACGAGGAGAATAATGACAACCTCGTTTTAGCCAAGTACGATGGTGAGGAATTGCCAGTAATTGAGTGGGATAGGAATGATCCTAAGATTTCAGAAGGCACCGTATTTGAAATGACGCGGGACTATCGTAATGCCCTTACTACATATTGCATCCGCCCCAATAATGATTATGATGTCATTAAGAGTGAGCCAACAAGGTTCACAGTGAAGTGCCCATACAAGAGGTGTAGGTGGAGGATGAATACATCCACTATGATCATGAGCAGTTTTGTTGAGGGAAAACCTCTAGGGTGGCCCAATCTTTCATGAATCCCTTGAAATCGAGGAGGAGAAGAGGGGGAGGACAAAAACCGCGGACTCACACACGAAGAACACGATGAACACACGCACACGTGAAGACACAATACACACCAATAGCTCACGTCGGCGGTGACCGGTCCAACGCAATCCCTAGGATCGGCGTTAGGCAGAGGACTCTCTGTCGAACCGGCATGACGAGTAGGGAGACTCAATGAGATCTTGACGTCTAGGCAAAGGGACTCCGATGCCTAGGCCTTGTACAACACGGAGGCACGATGCAAACTCCAACGAGATTTGTGGTATTTGGTGCTCCTTTGTCAAGGAAAGATCTAGATAAATCCACAAGGGGTTTCCACTAATTCCAAATATCATGCCTAGGGTTTACAATGGAGGTGGGGGACTATATATAGGCCAGCCACTAGTTCAGGGGTACTTTAGGCATAAAAAGGTAAAAACTGGAAAAAATAGGAATATTCTCGGGCATCAAACCCAGGTACGTGTTCGGGGAGGCGATTTCGACAATAAGTCTGGCGGTGCCGGAATCGTCGCCAGAATTTCCGGTCGCCGCCGGGAATTCCGGTCGAAACCAAAATGGCTCACAGAGATGCCTTTCGGTGTGTGCCGGTTGGTTTTAGCGACCGCCGGAAGTTTCGGTCCTTGCTCCGGTTCGCCGGAGTGTGTGCCGGAATTTCTGGCGAGATGTTCGGTTCGCCGGTCCTGGCGTCAGTTTGGTCTGGAACTCTCCTCTTGGTTTAAGCTTGGAATCACGCTCCTTGGGGAAGCGGTCCTTTCTCAAGTGTATCCACATGAGGTCACCTTCTTGAAAGATCATCTCCTTCTTGTCCTTGTTTAACCTTGAAGCTTGGTGAAGGACTTGTTGCTCGATAGTGGCTCTTGTTTCTTCGTGAAGCTTCTTCATAGCTTGGGCTCGCTTGTCGACATCCATGTTGATGCGCTCATGAAGAGGTAGGTAGGATGTCAAGTGTGATGAGGGGCTTGAAGCCATAGACGATCATGAAGGGAATCATATTTGTTGTTGAGTGCTTGGCACGATTGTAGGTGAACTCAGCGTGGGGAATGCATTCCTCCCAATCCTTTGGGTTTTTATTGATCAACACACAAATAAGCATCCCGAGGCTTCGGTCAACAACTTCGGTTTGGCCATCGGTTTGAGGATGTGACGCGGAGGAGAAGAGTGCTTGACGCCGAGCTTGGCCATGAGGGTCTTCCATAAGTAGCTCATCAATTTTACGTCATGGTCGGAGACGATTGTTCTTGGCACACTATGAAGATGGACAATTTCCCTGAAAAACAAATTTGCAATATGTGAAGCATCATCGTTCTTATGGAACGATATGAAGTGTGCCATTTTGGAAAAGCGATCCACGACAACAAATATAGAATAATGTCCATGCTTAGACCTAGGGAATCCTAACACAAAATCCATGCTAATGTCAGACTAAGGTGCATAAGGAATAGGAAATGGCATATAAAGACCATAAGGGTTAGCTTGCGACTTAGCTTGAACACATGTTGTGCATCATTGAATGTAGCGCTCCACGTCGCACTTCATCTTGGGCCAAAAGTAGTGAGTGGAGAGCATGTCCAATGTGTTGTCACGACCAAAGTGACCCATGAGGCCTCCACCATGAGATCCTTGGAGAAGCAAAAGTTGGAGGGACGACTTCGGAATGCAAAGCTTGTTTTGTTTAAATAGAAAGCCCTAATGCAAATAGAAATCATCAACTCCTTTACCAATGGAGAACCTTGCAAAAATTGGTTCAAAGAATGGGTCGGAAGAATACAAAGTTTTGATTTCATCAAGACCCAACATGTTGATTTCAAGTCGAGTAAGAAGGTTTATGTGCTTGCGAGACAAAGCGTTTGCAACTACATTATCTTTGCCCTTCTTATACTTGACAATGTAAGGAAAAGACTCCATAAACTCGACCCACTTAGCGTGTCTCTTACGCAAGTTGGCTTGGCATTTGAGATATTTCAACGACTCATGGTCGGAATGTATGATAGATTCTTTAGGCCATAGTTAGTGTTGCCAAACTTGAAGAACACGAATTAAGGCAAAAATCTCTTTGTCATAAATCGGATAATTAAGGCGAGCACCATCAAGTTTCTCTCTATGGTAGGCCATAGCATGTCCGTTTTGTATAAGGACTCATCCAATGCCAATACCGCTAGCGTCACACTCTATCTCAAAAGTTTTTGTGAAATCCGGTAACGCAAGAAGAGGTGCTTTGGTGAGCCTCTTTTTATGTTCATCAAAAGCTTTTTGTTGTGCCCTGCCCCACACGAAGGTGACATTATTTTTCATCAACTTGCTGAGAGGGAAAGCAATGGTCGAAAAGTCTTGCACAAAGCGACGATAGAAACCGGCCAACCCATGAAAACTTCGAATTTCACTCACATTTGTTGGGATGGGCCAATATCATATGTCCTTTACCTTGGAAACATCAACTTCAATTCCCTTCGAAGAAATGACAAATCCAAGAAAAATTAACTTGTCTTTAGCAAAAGTGCACTTGGGAAGATTAGCATATAGCTTTTCATGTCGAAGGATTTGCAAAACTTCCTTGACATGTGTAACATGGTCCTTAAGAGACTTGCTATAAACAAGTATATCATCAAAATAGACAACGACACTCTTGGCAATGAGAGAACGCAGAATATGATTCATGAGGCGCATGAAGGTTAATGGGGCATTAGATAAGCCAAAGGGCATAACCAACCATTCATAGAGACCCAATTTGGTCTTGAAGGCGGTTTTCCACTCATCACCTTCTGTCATGCGTATTTGATGGTAACCACTACAAAGATCAATTTTTGAGACAATAGTGGCTCCACACAACTCGTCAAGCATGTCATCAAGACGCGGTATAGGATGTCGATAACGCACGGTGATAGCATTGATTGGACGGTAGTCCATGCATAACCGTAACGTATCATCCGATTTTGGAACAAGAATCATGGGTACCTGATAGCTGTGAGATTCGACACATTTTTATGGCTTTATTTGATGGTTTTATCCCGCATTTGATCGTTTTCTGGCTTTACCTAACGCTAATACTTCGGTAGCAAAGAAAACTTGGTTTTTAGTGTGTGTTGCAGGTTCTGAACGTCAACAGAAGGATTTAACTAGAGAAACACAATATTCTGGAGAAAACAAGCGAGTCTCACTTTGGAAGCACGTGAGGGGAGCTCACGTAAGCATTATTGAGCAACTATACGGCGGGAATATTTTTACTAGTTTCCGTCGTATAGTTCCCGTCGCCTCTGTCTTGTCAAAAGGGACAACTTCCATGAAGGGACTGAGGACAAAAACATATCGTAGCAGCCGCCATACTATCTAGAAGGGAGAAAGAAGAGATCCAGAGAAGGAGGGGAAGACGTTCTGAATCTCGCTCCACGATCTTCAACCTCCTAGCCAATACACCCCGTAGACACTACTTGTACTTGAGAGAGAGAGATCTCCACCTTGCAAGACTAGGGTCTGAGATTGTTTCTTCCAATCTTGAATTGTGTTGGATATTTTTCTATTCTTATTGTGGATCCCCACGGTAATACAAAGAGGAATTCCCTTTATTCAATTATATTGATGATCCATTCTTCTCTCATGAGTGAGTAATTCCTTTGGGCGTGGGAGATGTAGGGGATTGGCGAGATGTGATGTATATATTTTCCATTAGTTTGTGATTGATTCTAATTACTATATTATGTGTGCTTGACTATCCGTGGGATGCCTAATGCTTGTTGTCCAATTAAGGGCCGAGACAACATGATGCTTTATTCTACATAGATAAGATCTTGTTCGCTAGTGGACCGGCGACCCCCGGGTGACACAGGGATATCAATGGAAAGCTAGTTGACGCGAGGATAATGAGTAACCACTGTGCTTATCGCATTAGTACGATCCAAGGAGCTTAATCGCTAAGCAACCTGAAGGGTCTTAATCGTCTAGTGTCTGACCAATGTTTTGGTAACATGCTAGTAGGATTATTGAAGTTGGGATGAAATCTACCAAGAGGAGTTCCAGGTAATTATGGGTTGCTCGCCTACACATATATTTATAAGATTATAATTGTTACATTTATCACTCATCCACCTAACACAGTCACTATCACCATGAAATGAATCTCTGCGCGCCTTCTTTCGCCATCTGCAGAAAACAACAAACAACCAAGTCGTTCTTTACTTTTATGCTTTATATTTCTAAAGTTTACATTTTAGTTCTATTTAAATACATCTCATTTAATCAAAACCCTATTCCTATTTTCAACACTTGCAGTCAATTCACTCGAAGACCTGTGACAACTTCGGGTGTGACAGAGACTTGACCTATAAACACTTACCTTTGGGCTCCCTGTGGGATCGATATCTGAACTTTGAAACTAGCTACAAATGATCTGTGCTCTTGCAGACATCAAGCTATTTTCTGGCGCCGTTGCTCGAGAGCTAAGCGCTAAGTGTTTGTCTTTTGATATTTCAGGTGTTGCTACTACAAAATGTTCTCCTTAGGAGACAAAGAGTCTACACGCTCTGGTTGGACCTACCTGCCAGATTATATTGAGCGCGTGCCTGCTCAGAGGCACGAAGAAATTATTGAAAAACTTTTAAGATCAAATAAAGTTGAAATCTAAAACCTGAGTGATATTATGGAAATCATGCTATTTACATGAAAAATCCTATGAAACCGAGAAAACTCTCACGGAATACAGTGCTCCAAGTTCTGTATTTCTTAAACAACCAATAGAGTTCCCTAATCCTGGATTTAGAGAATATCGATTTGATGGTGGAATTATTAAAATTTTGTAGGAGAAAGCTTTCAGTGGAAGGGAAGATGAAGACCCAGGAAGACATATTAGAGAATTCGACGATGTGATAACATCGCTCGGACCAAAAGGTTTGCCTAGAGACTTCTCTCGTCTTAAATTATTTCGATGGTCTCTTAAAGGTAAAGCTCTAGACTGGTTATATTCTCTCCCTCATCATTACATTAAATGTTGGGAAAACTGCATTACTAAATTCGTAAATAGGTTTATTCCTTTTAAAAAGGTAACTGAACTAAGAAAGAACATAGGCAACTTTAGTCAGAACATGGGAGAAAACTACCCACAAGCCTGGGAAAGATTCTTTGGAATGATCAATAGTATTCCTAATCATGGCTATTCTGAACTAATAATTTGGCATTTATTTTACCATGGTCTCAATACTCAATGTAGAGAGTTGCTTGACTTCTCAGCAGGAGGATCAATACATACTTTAACTATTAAAGAATGTTTGGAATTAATGTCTACTAGGGCTAAGAATGATTCTTTATATAATCTTGATTTTGGCACTAAGCCGAAAAAGGGATACTTCGGATAACTCCTGATCTTATGCCTGAGGTACGCAAAACTCCGAAATAAAAAGGTATACCTTATGAACTTGCTAAGGAAAAAAAGAAGATTGGTTACAAGTTTTAATTGAAGAAGATGAAACTAGAAAAGTTTTTCAAGAATTAAAACATCGACAAGTAAAATCTCATAATAACTTGCATAAGCATTTCCAAAAACATAAAAAGATTTTGGTAGAATTCATGGAAAATTATGATGAGATTGGCCAAGAAATAAAATTATTTCATAAGTATCTTAGTATGATTAAAACTCAGTGTGAACAAATAGCATCTGGTTATCAAATTGTTCTTCGTGAAGACGAAGATATTCCTATTTCATCTAATGTTGTCACAAGAAGGGGAGCAGTTGTTACAGGACCCTTAGGACCACCGTAGTACGAGATGAAAAAGAGCGAAAGGAAAAAAAGCCTTGCTTGAAGCGAGCCAAGAAGATGATACATTGGTGGATCCTCAAGATGAAACCGAAATGCAAGATCAAACTAAGGAGGACCAAAATGATGCACAAGATGATCATTATGACTCTGATGCAGAGACGGTTGATCCAAGATACGATAAAGAAATAAGCAAGGCAGATGAAGTTGTTGTAGTAGAAAAGAAGAAAAGCAATAAGCAACAACAAAAGAAAGTAACAAAAGAGCATGACCCCCAAAGAACGTAAAAGACAAGAGTAAGTCGGGTGAGAAAAGGCGTCCTTATCTAGATCGAAAAAAGAAAGCATTGGATGAGGTAATTTATAATTCTTTTACAAAGGCACTTAGTGACCTTCGTCTAGAAATTCCATTTGCGGATGCAATCAAAGTTCCCACTTATGGTAAATTCTTTCGTGATATTCTTAGTTCAAAGAAAGAAATAACTAAAACTATTGCCATGGTAACTAGTTATCCTGCTAACGGGAAGCTGTTGTCTAAGGCTGGAGATCCTGGAACACCAACTATTTCATGCTCAATAGGTAAAAAAGATATTCAAAATGCCTTATGTGATCTAGGAGCATGATTTAGTGTAATGCCATACTCCCTCTATAAAACGTTAGGATTAGGTGAGTATTGTCCTACTACTATCACTTTATAGATCACTGACAAGTCCACTAAACAACCCGTTGGTATGATTGAGGATGCCTTACTTAGGATAGATGAACATGTTATTCCCACTGATTTTATTATTCTCAAAATTCCAGAAGATGAAAGATTATCTATAATACTTGGAAGACCTTTCCTCAGTACTGCAGGTGCATTAGTAGTTTGTGCATGAGGGAAGATAATGTTCAATGTTTATGATACTGAAATCATCCAATATTTTCCAAAGAAGCTAGAAGCAGGAGAATGTTCCACCGGCAAAACGAGTTCATGCAGTAAGTGCCCTTGATAAGGGGCAACCAAAGGTAAGAATTCAAGAAGAGAGAAGAGGTTGAGTTATTCAACCATTCTTAATAAATGCTTAATGGGAGTCAACCCATTTTTGTCAATTTAGTAGAATAAAGAATAAGAAGTTCATCGCATTCCCACCACTTTTTCACAGACATTATTGTGGAAGCACGCCCATGAAAATGCAGCTGTCAAAACATAGTAGAAACATCGATTGAATGAGTAGAGAATAAAAATAAGAATAAAAGTTTGAGTTTTCTATTTACATAAGCTAAAATTTTGCTTTTAATATGCTAATGTTGGTCGACAGTTTTTACTATCAATTTTCTTTTAAAAACTAGGTATTTCGCTAAGTTATGGGATACGAAGGTATCCTCGAAGAAATAGAATTTTTTTGATGACTACTGATGGTTTAATGACCAACTATATGGCGGGAATAAAAATTCCGGCCGTATAGTTCCGGTTGTATAGTTATCTTTGCCATCAACAAATTTTCCTCGAAGGCACAGAGAGTTTAACGACCAACTATACGGCGGGAATAAAAAATTCTGGATGTATAGCTCCGGTCGTATAGATATCGATGCCTTCATACAAAAATTTCTGAAAGGTACTGAGAGTTTAACGACCAACTATACGGCGGGAATAAAAATTCCATCCGTATAGCTCCGGTCATATAGATATCGATACCTTCATAGAATTCCATCCCAAAGGTACTGAGAGTTTAACAACCAACTATATGGCGGAAATAAAAATTCTGGCCGTATAGTACCTGTCGTATAAATATCGATGCTAGTTTTAGAAATTTATCTCGAGAGGTAGACGGTTTAACGACCAACTATACAACGGGATCATTGTGATTCGGCTGTATAATTGTGCCCGTATAGCTATTTTCTGTATGAAGAAACCCTAGTTGGCAGCGCCGCTGCAACTATACGGGTAGAACAACATCACCCGCCTGTATAGTTCTGGCCGTATAGTTCGGTCCGACCATAAAATCACACCAGGGCGGCTAGGTCTTCCTCCTCTCCTCATTATTTCTCTCATATTCTCTCTCCAAACCTCTCAAAATCCACCTAGAACTCTTGATTCTTCATGGATTTCGTTCGTTTGAGTTGGGGAATCAATAGATCAGTATGTTTCTCTCCTATCTATGCTTTATTTTCATATTTCCATGGTTGAAACTCTTACATTTATCTAGTGGATGAACTCAAGCTTATTTTGTTTTTCCTATTAATTTCTCATGTTAGGATTAAAATTTTCCACGTAGAATGGTTCATATATCATATAGAAACTATATGCCTAAGGTTTTATGGTGAAATTTTTCAATACATCACGATGAACAAAATCGGTAACCTTTTTTGTTCGAGCAAGCGCCAACGGGGTGAGGGATCAAGCTCGGGGTCCCGAGCTCCGCACAACTCCAAGTTGGACATTGTCTCATCGAGGAAGGTGCTCCCACACATTGGGCCGACCACAACTTTCTCACCATGGCAGGGTTGAAGGGGGATTTTGACCTCTTGTGCAGCAGGGCAGGGTTGGCAGTACTTGGCTTCGCAAGCCACGACACCTATGCCGAACTTACCCACGAGTTGCTTTCTTCCTTCTACGACGACCACATGGAGAAAGGTAATTTGTGCACGATAAGCTTCACCATGAATCGACAACACAATGATGTAAGTCTCGAACAATTTTTCAATGCTTTCAGCTTCCCTCATACTGGGGAGCCCAATGTTACTAACCTCTATAGCGTCACAAGTGGAGAGACTTGGAGGTTATTTCTATTAATGGTGGCAGGCACTTTTATCAGAAGAAGATGTCCACCATTCAGAACCCAACCATCCGCTACTACGCTCTGTTCCTTGCCAACACACTACTAGGAAGGTGTGACACAGGCTCCATGGCCAATGCGGACATGGCTATGATCACCAAGGCTCACTTCCCTACTTCACCACAGAGCCCTAGTCCTGCAGCCCTACTCATCCAACACTTCCGCCACCAAAGCAACAAGACCAAGGGTGATATTCGCATTGGTGGATTGGTAACCCACCTTGCCTATGCATTAAACATTGTACTACCTGTTATGGAACCTGTTGATGGCTCCAAACTCATGGACGTGAAATATTTGACTGCTTGTGGCTTCCTTAGTGTTTACCATGCTAACCGAAGGCTCCGAGCATATCAATTTAGTTATTTTGGTGATGCACAGGGTGAGCAGGTTCAGTTTCCCTGCCCACAAGCCTTCTCGATTGTGGAGAAAGACACTTGGATCCTCACCAAGGACCAAGTGACGGAGATCTTGGCCGAGCTCTAGCCCGAGGAAGAGGAAGATGAAGGGCAGCAGGATGATGAGGAACAGAAGCAGGAGAGCACGGACACAACCCTGCTTGGGAGGAACATCAGCAGCAAGGAGGAGCCTGGGACCCATGGCCCAACCAACCACAACAAGGGTACAACTACGTCCCCTATCAGGAGTTCCAACAGCTTAACCAGTGCATTGGGGAGATCGACCACACTCTTCAGGATGTGAATGAAGATGTGAATACTTTGACTCACAACTTCAGCCACTTCATGACCCATTGCCCCGACTTCTAGCAGCAGTATCCGCACCAGCCGCCAAATGACGGCAACAACTAAGCCTAGCAATCGCTAAGCTTGGGGGAGGTTTCAAAACCTCCAAACTTTGCATTCATATTTTCATTTCTTCTTTTGATTTATTTCATTTCTTCAAATTTGCATGTTTATTTTCAGCTTTGCATGTCTAAACCAAAAATACAAAAAAAATAGTTGTAATTTTATTTACAAGATTGATTCTTTGTTTCTCTCGTAGATTGCTTAATTTCAGGTGACTTGGCAATAGGGAAGAATAGAGGGGTTTCGACTCAAATACAAGAATGAAGCAAGTTAGAAGAGGTATCATGTTCCTTTCATCATACTTTCTGCAACCTTAAATTGATCCTACAAATATTTACTCGCTTGCACCGAGGATGCTCCCCACTTAGCTTGTTATCCTATAAATTCTATTCCTTTGCTAGTGTCTCCTTTTTAGCCTTGAAATAATGAGCAAAGAACTTGGTTAAAAATACTTCCTACATTTTTACAACAAGAAAAAGCATCTGAAAGATGACTTGAGTCCATGTTTAGCCCAAAGAATCTAATTTTATAACTACTCCATCCCATTTGAGCTTAATATAAATAGACTTGATAGTACCCTTGATTGAAATTGTTTGATAAAATGGATGATTCGAAGTAGTAGAAATTATGCCACTACCTTTTCTAATAATTACCGTAAGATATTGCTTTACGCGTGTCATTACAACTCTGTCGTGCTCCATGGGGAACTATTAACTCCGCTGGCCAACGAACAATGTAAATGTGGGAAACCGCTTGATTTCGGCTATTGAGTTATATAAACGTCTGTAGCAGTAAGGCTATGACGGGTAATTTTTTAGTTTCCTCATGGTTTCATGTTCCAAGTGAAGTTGTAGTACTCCTCTGGCTCATTATTGCTCAACAATTATTTATTGGCATGGTCACGAGTGCACAACACAACCCCAATTAAACATGATAAAAATAGTGGCATGATTTCTCTATGAAAGAGCTAAAGTTTTTGAAAGGCAAAAGAAAATAAAGAGGTGCTTTGATAGTCTTGAAATTTTGACATGGGATAGATGAGTTATTCTTAAATTACATGCTTTGACGCCAACTTGAGTAGTCTTAATTGGTTAAACAAACAAGAACAAAAGGTTTTCATCTCTCTATAAATAGAGGGACCAAAAGAATTTGTCTCACTTTCCTAGCTAAACTTTCGACACTTGCTTGGGCATATGATTTATTTGCTAACAAGATATACATGGTTAGGAAGTGGACTCGGTGCAATCTTGTGAATACTTGTATGATCATATTTAAGATTGCAGGGATTGTAAAGATAAGAATTTGACACCAATTCAAACTTGTGAGTTCCTTTATTTTTTAGTCTCGAATCTCCGCTATTTTTCCTTATTTCCTTGTCACTTGAGGGCGAGCAACATCTAAGCTTGGGGGAGTTGATAGCTTTGAGATTTGACACATTTTTTATGGCTTTATTTGATGGTTTTCTCCCGGATTTGATCGTTTTCTGGCTTTACCTAACGCTAATACTTCGGTAGGAAATAAAACTTGGTTTTTAATGTGTGTTTCAGGTTCTGAACATCAAGAGAAGGATTTAACTAGATTAACACAATATTCTAGAGAAAACAAGCGAGTCTCACTTTGGAAGCATGCGAGGGGAGCTCACAAAAGCTTTAACGAGCAACTATACAGTGGGAATATTTTTTCGGCCGTATAGTTCCCGCCGTATAGTCCCGCCGCCTCTGTCTTGTCAAAAGGGACAACTTCCATGAAGGGACCAAGGACGAAAACACAACGCAGCAGCCACCGTACCATCCAGAAGGGAGAAAGAAGAGATCCGGAGAAGGAGGGGAAGACATTCTTCATCTCGCTCCACGATCTTCAACCTCCTAGCCAATACACCCCCATAGCCACTACTTGTACTTGAGAGAGAGAGAGGGATCTCCACCTTGCAAGACTAGGGTTTGAGATTGTTTCTTCCCATCTTGAATTGTGTTGGCCATTTTTTATTCTTATTATGGATCCCCACGGTAATACAAAGACAAATTCCCTTTATTCAATTATATTGATGATCCATTCTTCTCTCATGAGTGAGTAATTCCTTTGGGCATGGGAGATGTAGGGGTTGGTGAGATGTGATGTGCCTTCATATATTTTCCATTAGTTTGTGATTGATTCTAATTACTATATTGTGTGTGCTTGACTATCTGTGGGATGACTAATGCTTGTTGTCCAATTAAGGGCCCAGACAACATGATGATTTGTTCTACATAGATAAGATCTTGTTCGCTAGTGGACCGGCAACCCTGTGTGACATGGGGATATCAATGGAAAGCTAGTTGACTCGAGGATAACGAGTAACCACTATGCTTATCGCATTAGTCTGATCCAAGGAGCTTAATCGCTAAGCAACCTGAAGGGTCTTAATCGTCTAGTGTCTGACCATGGTTTTGGTAACAGGCTAGTAGGATTATTGAAGTTGGGATGAAATCTACCAAGAGGAGTTCCGGATAATTATGGGTTGCTCACCTACACATATATTTATAAGATTATAATTGTTACATTTATCACTCATCCACCTGGCACAGTCACTATCACCATGAACTGAATCTCCCTGTGCCTTGTTTCGCCATCTGTAGAAAACAACAAACAACCAAGTCATTCTTTACTTTTATGCTTTATATTTATGAAGTTTACATTTTAGTTCTATTTAAATACATCTCATTTAATCAAAACCCCATTCCTATTTTCAACACTCACTCGAAGACCTGTGACAACTTCGGGTGTGACAGAGACTTCACCTATAAACACTTACCTTTGGGCTCCCTATGGGATCGATATCTGAACTTCGAAACTAGCTACAAACGATCTGTGCTCTTGCAGACATCAGTACCGCACTTGGACTAGTGTTAACTTGGATCAAACTTTTGGAGACAAGTTGGGGTTGATTTGACGTTCAATCTCCTTTGTCTCCTCTGGGTTCGTGCGGTAAGTGGTGTGGTTTGGAAGTGGTGCACCGGGGATGAGGTCAATGTGATTCTCAATTCCGCGAAGAGGAGATAGTCCATGTGGGAGCTCTTCGGGAAACACATCCGTGAATTCCTGCAAAACAAACATCAAAGATGGAGGAACATTGGTTAAGTCATTAGTTTCTTGTGCTAGTCCCTTTCAAATGAGGACATAGTGCAAGGTGGATGGGTTATTCCGCACATCTCTCATCTCACTTTTGGTGGCAACAAGAACACTCTTAGTTTTTCCACTCGAGTTTGGCTTGTGGATCTCACTCACTATGAGGTGGTTCTCTCGCTCACCGCTCTTCTCACAAGGAGGTGTTGTGGTTTGCGCCCTCGCTAAAGCCTTTGCATTGTCCGCAATTATTTATCTAGGAGTCATCGGTTACAAACCACATGTCTTGTTGAGCCATTTGAAGGTGTAAACATTTGTGCGACCATCATGTAGAGTAGCCTTGTAGAATTTCCATGGTTGACCAAGTAGCATATGGTAAACCGTCATGGGAACAACATTGCACTCCACCGTGTCTTTGTAAGGACCAATGGCGAAGGTTACCGACACAATATGTTTGATCTGCATGGACCCTTGGTCACTTAGCCATTGCACGTGGTAGGGGTGCTTGTGCAGATAAAGGGTGAGGTTGAGCTTCTCACACAACTCAGTGCTAGCAAGGTTATGGCAACTCCCTCCATCGATGATCACTTTGATAGATTTTTCGTTGATGTCGGCTCGTGTTTGGAAGACATTTGAGCGTTGGTATTCATGCTCTTGTGCTTGCGTGGTCAAGATCCTTGTGACGACAAGCGATGGACTTCCCTCATGTTCACACATGAGGAGTTCTTGGTCATTGATACATTGCTAACATATCTATAATTTGATGTTCCATGCTTGTTTTATATCTACTTTCTTATGTTTTGTCCACACTTTGGAGTATTTTTATAAACATTCTTGGACTAACCTATTAACAAGATGCCATAGTGCCAGTTGCCTGTTTTCTACTATTTTTGGTTCCAGGAAAGCTAGAAAATGAATATTCTCAGAATTGGACGGGACAAAAGCCAAAGTCAATATTTCATCGAGGGGAACACGGAGCCAGAAGACGAGACGGAGTGGGGCCAGGGGCCGGCCACACCACCTGGCCGCGCGGCCAGGCCTGGCCTGTGCCAGGGGTGGTGCAGCCGTCTCGGGCACCCCCTCGGCCTCCCCTTTCGCCTATAAGAAGCCTCCGATATAGAAACCCTAAGTACCCGATCAAAATTCCACGAAAGAGTCTATAGTCGCTGTCATCTCCATCCCTTGATCGGGAGGGATCTGAAGCTCTTCCCGGCACCCTGCCGGAGGGGAGAATTCACCTCGGAGGCCTTCTTCATCACCATGCCTGCCTCTGGTGTGAAGCGTGAGTAGTTCATCTCTAGACTACGGGTCCATGTAGTAGCTAGATGGTTGGTTCTTCTCCTTTGTGCTATCATGTTTAGATCTTGTTAGCTCCGTTCATGATCAAGATCCTCTATTTGTAATCTGCACGTTGTGTTTGCGGGGATCCGATGGATATTGAGATGCTATTTTAGATTGATTATTGATTCTATCATGTCTTTGTTATTTGTGATCTTGCATGCTCTTCGTTGTTAGTAGCTATCTTGGCCGAGTAGATGCTAGCAACTCCAAGAGGGAGTATTTATGCTCGATAGTGGGTTCATGCCTCTAGTAATCTGGGTAAGTGACCGAAATCACTAAGGTACTAGATGTGTTGTTGACACAAGGGAGAAAACATCAATCCTTTGTTCATAGAACAATCGTATTATTTACTTTACACACTTTGCTTAATGCAATTATTTGTTGCTTGCAACTTAATACTGGAGGGGGTTCAGATGATAACCTGAAGGTGAATTATTAGTCATAGATGCAGTTGGATTACGGTCTATGTATAATATTGTAATTCCCAATAAAATCTCATAGGAGTCAAAATGATTAGTATATGCATGTATGCTTTCTCGATGTTTGTCAATTGCCCCGCTGTAATTTGTTCACCCAACATGTCATCTATCTTAAGGAGAATCACCACTAGTGAACTATGGACCCTGGTCCTTTCTTTTACCATCAATCTACAATCTACTATTTACTGTTTTCTGTTTACTTTCTACAAGTAATTACTATCTTCCACACAATACGTTTAATCCTTTGTTTTCAGCAAAACCGGTGAGATGGACAACCTCACTGAGTTGGGGGAAAAGTTCTGTGATTGTGTTGTGTAGGATTCCAAGTTGGAAACAACACCTTGGAGGTGTTTCCTTGCTCCTACTGGTTCGATAACCTTGGTTTCATAACTGAGGGAAAACTTTTTGCTATACTCATCATACCTTCCTCTTGGGGTTCCCCAACGAGCTCAACATCTTGAGTAAGCAAGACTTTTTCTGGCGCCGTTGCCGGGGAGTCAAGGACATCTTCACAAGGGGAGTCCCTCATAACCAATCTCTTTACTTTTTTATATTTGTTTTGTTTAGTTTATTTCTACTTTGTTTGCTTGTTTCTTTATCAAAAACACACAAAAATTAGTTGTACTAGTTTTCTTTCTTTATTAAAAACACACAAAAATGACTACTCTTGAAAACACTAAGTTGTGTGACTTCACTAGCACCAACAACAATGATTTCATGTGCACACCTATTGCTCCACCTGTTCCTGAAGCTACTTTCTTTGAAACTAAACCTGCTTGACTCAAATTTGTTATGAGAGAACAATTTTCTGGTATTGGTACTGAAGATGCTGCTGCTCATCTTAATAACTTTCTGAGATGCAAAAACATAGGGATATAGACGGAGATATTATTAAGCTTAAATTGTTTCCTTTCTCTTTGAGAGGAAAAGCTAAAGAATGGTTGCAATCCTTAACTAGAAATAGTATTGATTCTTGGACTAAATGCAAAGATGCTTTTATTGGAAAATACTATCCTCATGCTAATATTATATCTATGAGAAGTGAAATAATGAAATTTAAACAATTTGATAATGAACATGTTGCTCAAGCTTGGGAAAGAATGAAATCTTTGGTAAAGAATTGTCCCACTCATGGACTAACTGCTTGGATGATTATCCAAACCTTTTATGCAGGACTGAATTATTCTTCAAGAAATCTACTAGATTCAGCTGCTGGAGGTACCTTTATGACCATTACTTTGGGTGCTGCAACAAAGCTTCTGGATAATATGATGGTTAACTATTCTGAATGGCACACTGAGAGAGCTCCACAAGGTAAGAAGGTAAATTCTATTGAAGAAACCTCCTCGAGTGATAAAATTGATGTTGTTATGTCTATGCTTGTTAATGGGAAAGCTCATATTGATCCAAATCATGTTCCCTTAGCCTCTTTGGTTGCTCAAGAAGAGCAAGTTGATGTGAACTTTATAAGAAATAATAATTTTAGCAACAATGCCTACATGAATAATTTTGGTAATAATAATTATAGGCCATATCCTCCCAATAATGGTAATGCTTATGGAAATTCCTACAACAATAATAGGAGTGCACCCTCTGAACTTGAAGTTATGCTTAAAGATTTTATAAGTAAACAAACTGCTTTCAATAAAACTATTGAGGAAAAACTCTCTAATGCTAAAAGAAATTTAACATCATTGTCTGAAGCACAATCTTCTTTGAATAAAATGGCTGCTAAATCTGAAACTATCGAAAATCCTTTAGCTGCTACTAATGCCATACAAGTTAGAATGGATGAAAATGTTAGACTATTAGCTGAATTACATGCTAAGTGGGAAAGGGAAGATGAAATTTGCTAGAAATATCAGTATTTCTACTATCAATACCACTAATGTTGAAGCTAGTAAACCCACTGGAACCTTTTCTAATAAAAATGCTGAAATTCCTCGAAACATGGGAAACAATAGTTCTACTACTTTAGATGATAATTATGATTTTGATCTTGATGGTTGCAATATCTCTGAAGTAATTATGTTCCTACAAAAGCTTGCTAAAAGTTCTAATGCTAGTGCTATGAATATGGCCTTTACAAAGCACATTACTGATGCTCTTATAAAAATTAAAGAAGAAAAGATGAAACATAAAGCTTCTATTGCTATGAAATTAGAAGATGGTTGGGAACCCATCATTAATATGAAAGTGAATGATTTTGATCTCAAAGCTTTATGTGACCTTGATAGTAGTGTTTCTATTATGCCTAGAAAGATTTATGAAATGCTTGATTTGCCACCATTGGAAGATTTTTATTTAAATGTCCCACTTGATGATAATGCTAAAAAGAATCTCATGGGGAGTATTAATGATATTCTTATTATGGTTAACAATGCCTATGTCCCCGTTGATTTCTATGTTTTGGATGTTGAATGCAATGCTTCTTGTCCTATTACTTTGGGAAGACCTTTTCTTAGAACTATTCGTGCCATTATTGATATGAAAGAAGGCACCATTAAATATCAACTCCCACTCAAGAAAGGTATAAAACACTTGCCTAAGAAAATAGAGAAGATTCCTTTTGCCTCTCCTATTAAAACAAAATTTGCTCTTAATATTTCTTCATTTGAGAATACTTGATTCTTTTCTCGCTCCTTATGCCTAACTTAAAGGCGTTAAAGAAAAGTACTTATTGAGAGATAACCCAAAAGTTTTAGTTGAGTGTTGGAAGTTATTGCTTCAGTAATAACCTCTCCTTATCATTTTTGTGTGGTTTTTGTGCCAAGAGTAACCTCTAACGAGAGAGAAGTAATGCTTGGGAAAGTTGTTGTCCCGAAACAGATTTTTGTGCATCGCTGTACAAATTCATGACAAAAATATGTACGTCGGTTTGAGCTGTAATTCTTTGTGCTTCTTCCCCAGGTTGTTATCCAACTTTCGTTAGTTCAACACTTTTCGATTTGAGCAACAGAAGGTCTTCTAAAAATCGGTTTTTACCTACTGGTCTGTTTTGACAGATTTCTGCCATTATTTGCATTTGCTTCTTATTGATTCCTTTTTTGGTCCTTTTTGGGGAAATTGAGCTTTTTGAGGGAATTGGTATAGTATCTTCTGTTTTAATGTAAGTTTTACTTGTGTTGAGACTGAAAAGACTTATTATCTTGAGTACACTAATGTTGCTAATGAAGATTGTGTGAAGTTTTGTATGAAGGAAATTTTCAGGTGTAGGAAAAGAATGATGTAATGAGATGAAGAATGGACTAAAGATCAAGCTTGGGGATGTCACCCCGTGTCACCCCAAGAAATATCCAAGAAGTACAAGCGTCAAAGCTTGGGGATGCCTAAGACATCCCCTTCTGCATCAATAAAAATCTCAGGTTTCTTCCAAACACTTCTTTTTATTGTTTCATGCACAGTTGTGTTGTTCTTGGAGCGTCTTCGTTTTTGTTTTTGGTTTTCATTTGCTTCGTTTGCTTAGTTTGCTTGAATAAATTGATTGGACCCCCTCATTCATACATTAGTTTTCAAATAAGTTGGTTTGGATTGGAAAAGAGTAGGAAAAGTTCATGCTTAAGTGGTAAAAAGGAGCTTGTTTTTGACGGTGGCCTATACTTTGTCACGTCATGCTTGATATTGTTTTGGCTTTATGCTTAGTGATCTTTCCTGTAGCATGACATGTTATAAACAATTGAGATTGCTTAATGTGCCTTGAAAGAATCATGTGTTGTTTTAGCATATTAAAGCATAGTATGGTGGTATTCTCCTTTGATGCTTTATTTGGGCTGACTTGGCACATGCTCACACCATGTTAAGACTACACCAAGTCACCATTGCCTCTATGATCCTTTAGTTTTCGACTTGTAATATCACTTTATGCTTTAATTAATGATGTTTTGTTGCATTGCATGATTATGGCCATTATTGCTCTCTTAGTTGGTCGCTCCCAGTCTTTTGCTAGCCTCCATAACCAAGTATGAGTTCCACTCATGCATCCAACTCCAAATAAAACCAAGTTATTCCAAAGAGTCCACCATACCTACCTGACGAGGGTTTAACTCATCAATGCCATTGTTATGGACTTGGGTTTTGGAGAAGGAGGGAACACTGGAGACATCTATCGGCTAGCAAACAAGCACACAGGGGACAAAGATTTAACCAGGTTCAGGCCTCATAGAGGTCCCTAATCTTGCTTGTCTGCTCGTGGAATTATCGAAGGAATCGAAAGTTACAATGGTGCGCAGATGCAATCTGGCAAGGGTTGTGGAAAACTAGTGTTGCGTGTGTCCTCCTCTCCGCCCCCTCCTAGCCTTATATAGATAGGCTAGGTCTCGGGTAGCAGGTCGAGTCGGTTACAAGTTAGGGTTTTTCCCCTTCAAACTTTCTATCTTTAACTTCTTCTTGTTCTTCAAGCAATCGAGAGTCTGTAGGTTACTTGAGTCCTTTTGTTTAGGCCTTGGCGACACCGTGGGCCTGTACGTATTTGGACCGTATATACCAAGCTCGAGTACCTATAGGGTATACCCATGTCAGTAGCCCCCGAGTGTCCAGTGGAATCGCAGATTCGACTGGGGACTTTTTGAAGTCTTCGAGTGCCTGAACAAGCGCATTTCGACTGCTTTTATTTGTGTCATAGGGATTGTTGATATACGTGCCTAATATAACCGAAGTATCGGTATCAGTTAACCACCTTAGGGTGAAATAACGCAATCTACTCGAACTCGAGTCCCCGGACTCAAACCCAGAAAAGTGCTGGCGTAATTCGACTCATGCCGCGGAGGTCTTACAAGAGTCGAATTCCAGTTATATGGGTGTGAGAAATCGACGCGTCCGTCAAGGCATGTTCATCGTACCTGTAGGCACAGATACATTTCTGGTAGTGCGCAGCTAAATGCGTTGCCAGGCCTTATTCAGGTCTTACCTTCACGCTGTAAGCGCGGCATCCGAATTTTATCATCACGGAGACGATTCGGGTGACCCAGGAGACGCAGTCTCTTTGTAAGGAAAATTATGAGGCGGTGTCGCCATGAGCTTCGAGTGCGGATGTTATCAACACACAATTTTCTGTATAAATAATCATAGGGTGCGCGACCAGCGCTCCCTATGGGAGTAGCCCCCGAGTGGCTGGTTGAGTCGAAGACTTAGGCAGGGACTAAATAACTTTAGCGCCTGCTGTCGTCTTTTGGTTGCTTGTTTCGGTCGAATTTTTCTAGCGCTTCCTATGGGAGTAACCCATGTCCATAGTCGAATCGTATTTTGAATGGTTTGGGTTTGCTTCTGAAACTCCATGTTCCTGCAAAAAGAAAAGAAAAATCGTAGGGTGCGCGGCCAGCGCTCCCTATGGGAGTAGCCCCCAAATGCTTGGTGGAGTCGAAGACTCCAGCAAGGACTAAAGTAGTCGAAGTTGTCCGCTGCGTAGCTTTGATGACGTCAGTGCTGACGCTTGAATGATCTCAGTTGCCCGCATGAGCGAGTTTGACGGGACGTGACGAGCAGTGGGTCCCACTTTCTGACTTTGATTTGATTGGGCATGCGTAATCTTTATTTTAACTGCGCCTCCTCGATTTCTGTGCGTAATGGGAGTAGTGGAGGGACGGTTCACGCTTCCCCTTCTCCACGTGTCCAACACGATGTGTGCCACGTGTCCAATAGGGTTTTTCTAAGCCGTTAGATTGCATCTTTCGGGGTTTAAGTATCGGTGCTACGGCGGTAATTCTTCCCATCTGTGCTCATTCTTCCTTGCTGCCATCGCCATTGTTGCTGCTCCTTTTTCTTTTCTCTGCGCCCGTTTCCTCCACAACGATGGACCAGCTCCGCTCGTTTCCGAGCTACTTTCTGCGCTCGCATCGCCGTCGTTCAATGGGGAAGAAGAAGGGAGGCGTTGCTGCTGATTCCGCGGCCACTGTTGCCGTGGAAAAGAAGAAGGGCGGCTCCTCCGCTGCGGGCACCAGCACCGCCGCCGGCGGGAAGAAGAAGGCGCGGGCACCCGCGTCACGAATGGTGCGTGGCGCCCTTCCATCATCAAGGCGTCTGATCTCCATCTTATTCGCCAAGACGGAGTGCTGTCCACTGCAGTCGCCGACGCGCGCGTCCCCAGCGGTGAGACCATTCCTGCTCGTCCTGCTGGTTTTCGAGTGATGTTTCTAGCATTCATCATTCGTGGTCTCTCCTTGCCTCTTCACCCCTTTTTAGGGGTCTTTTTTGTTTCTACGTGCTCCAGCTCCACCAGCTGTCCCCAAATTCGATCCTCCACATCTCTTACTTCATCACACTTTGCGAGTGCTGGCTCGGAATCGAGCCACACTTCGGCCTTTTCAAGTGCATCTTCAAATTGAAGCGCTAGTCTGCATCTGGCTCTTTAGTTTACGATGTAGGTGGTTGCGGAATCCACGTCGACCCATCCTCCACCTACTTCGACATCAAGCTCACGAAGTCCGTCCAAGGGTGGAGGGATAAATGGTTCTACATCCACGATCAGAAGGCCAATGGTGAGCACTTTGGACTCGCGCCCTTCGATCCCGCGACACCGTGCAGGAGGATGCGCTCCTGAAAGAACGTAGTTATGCCTGGCGAGCTCGCGGAGACAGACGTGCTGTATCAACGCGTCTGCGACCTCGAGAGTCGCATAGGAAAAGAGGAGGGAGGCTGCACTCTCATCCGCACTTGGCTGCGCCGTCGCGTCCAGCCCCTGCAAGCTAGAGTCCACCCCAAGTTTCAATGGGCTGGCGCTGATGATGCCACACGCGTGTCTGCCGATGGCATGTCCGTGAGTGAGGTGGACAAGAGGGTTCGACTGGTCACGAAGTACAACGGCAATGATGTGCTTCCCAGTGAGCCAGTTGTTCCTCCCTTTGATGCTTCGAATCCTCCTCCTGAGGTATAGTTGTGCTACGCAGTAGCTTATTTTGTCGATTGCTTTTCTATTGCTTACTTGCTTTTTGCTGATTTTTGTTGTCTGTATGCAGGATTGGGCGGTGTCGCTTTGTATGCCCCCTCTTCCTGAGGGGATTATTCCTCACGAAGCCTTGGAAGAGGATGAGTCTGAATCGACTATCCCTTCTGATGTGGAGGAGGATGCCCCCGAGTCCGATAGTCCGGATACTCGCAAGCGTTCGCGCAGCGAGGATTCTGACGCGTCGTCTCCTTCAACTCCGGAAGGTACGGGCGTTGGTGCGGAGTCGCCAATTCCTGCCGTTCCTGTGAGGGCTGTGGCACCATCTTCTCGCAAGAAGATGCGATTGCCCAATGAGTGTTCGTCGAAGTCGGTGGAGGCCACATTTGACTTTGACAAGTTTGACTGGTAAGTTTTCTAGTTCATTTGTTGTTCTCTGTTTTCTTCTTGTTGGCTTGTCCCGGAGTTTGCCCTTTCTCAATGTGGGTTTTGTCTTGTAGTCAAGAGGCGTCGTCATCTTCTGGCGACGTCGAATTTTTGAAGGAACCAGGAGTCGCAACCTCAAGGGCCAAGAAAGAGGCCGAGCGCGCTCCTTCCCCTCCATTGGCGGCCCACTCCGGGCACAACTCTTCCAGTTCTCCTCGCGCAGGAGAGCATCGAATGGTTGCCCGGGTGACGGTACAACAGACATCATTGGAGTCACTCGAGGACCATGTAAGTATAGCTTTTCTTCGTTTTAGTGTTGCAGTCGACGTTATCTGTTGCCTCTACTGATTCCTTGTTTGTGCTACAGCTCCTTGTAAAGGAAGCCACGCACTTGGCAGAGCAGGTGATGGCGATGGGCCGCCAGCATGCAATGCTGGAGATGCGTCACCGCGTGGTTGAAAGTGAGTGTTCTACACTTATTCTTCTTCGTCTTCTCCTTTTGATATAGTCAACTGATAATCAACTTTTGCTTGTCGTGTAGCTGAACATAATGCCTTATTGGGTAACGCCGCCACCTTGGAGAAGACGCTTGCCGTGGCTGTGAAGGGTCGCGACGAGGCAATCGTAGCGCGTGGCGAGGCGCGGGAGCGTGAAGAGGATCTGCGTGCCTCCTTTGCGGCCAGGGAAAAGTTGTTCGAAGAACAACTGTTCTCAATCGCCAAGGCTCTCTCAGGTACTTTTGCTTGTGGATATTGTTATCCTTCTCTGCTTCTAATGTTTTTGCTGGTGGCGCTGATGTTTTGGTCCATGTGTGGGTTTATGTACAGATGCTGGCGATTTGAGCTTTGACCCACAGGCCCTTCATCGCGATGACACTCTGGCGGGTGCGCTGTCTGCAGTCGAGGACCATAGCGCCGCCGTCCAGGATACACTTTCCAAGGCCAAGGGCGCCCTCAGTCGCCTCCAGGAGGAGTTGATGCCTAAGGCGGAGCTGATCGATAATATGGACGAGCTGGTGGAGTCACTCGCCGGGGGTGTGCCTTCCAGCTACAAGAACTCACTCCGCGCGGCTGGCGCGTCCATGTCACTCGCCATGGTGCAGGCCCACGGAGTCGAGATCGATCCTTCTGCGGTGTCGAAGGCGAAGCCTGTTGGCGCAGATGGTCAGCAGGTATTCTTCGCTCCTTTCGCGACTGCCTGTGGCAAATATGGGCATCACTTGATAAATACTGTTGTGAAGTACTCTGAGGAGCTCCAACGTGCCAAGAAGGCGACGAAAGCTTCGGCCTCAGGGGACGGCGGAAAGTCAGTGGCGTCTGACACTGCCACAGACTTGATGAAGCCCCCGAAGCCGTCGAAGTCGAAGAAGCCAGTTGCTCCTTAGTTAGCTTTGTAATAGTTGATTAGTTTATGTCCTTTTGTTTAAGAACATGCCTGCTGGCGAGTGTATCTGCTGATACTTATGCTGGTCTTGAATGCATCTGACCCTTTTGTCTTTGTTATGATTTGGTCGTCTTATTTGCTTCTATCTTGACTTGTGGTAGGGTACATCAAGTGATTCTATGAGGGGAACCCAGGACTCGCCAACTCTTGATGATACCGTGGCACCGTCGCGCTCCAGGGTAGATGAGCTGTCCTTGCTTTCGCGACTGCGTGATCGCGTGAAGCAGCTGGAGCGTGAGTTGCCCGTGCTCCGCGGTAACGCGGACGTGTGGAAGTCGAAGGCGGAAAAAGCCGCCGCCCGAGAGCAGTATCTGCTTGGTGAGGTGACGCAACTGGGCGACCAATTCAAGTGTTAGTTTGCTTGTTCTCATCTTTTCCTTGTAGTCATTCGTAGTGGTACGTTGTACTCATGCTGCTGGTGCTGCTTCGTGTAGTTGTTAGCGCGCGTCACCCGCAGGAGGAGAAGGATAGAATTGCCATTCGCCTGCATGATCTTACCCAAGAACAACTTCAAGAGAGTGGATACTTCTGGGTAGATCATGATCGTGCGACTGCGCTGGCGACCCTGCAGGATCGTGCATCGCGAGTGCTGCTCTTTCTAAAGAAGTCGCAGTCATGCTTGAAGAACATTTATCGGGCGATGTTCCCGCTGGATGATACTCCATCAAGCTTGATGGCCCTCCTTGCCAAGTTTCAAGATCTGTCCGCGGTTCGCGAATGCGTGAGGCAACAGTTGGTGGCTGGTGCCAAGGCTGCTCTCTCAATGGTGCGATTGCACAGGCCTGATGTAGATGTTGCCGCCATTGTGTCTGGGCCGCCTGCACCGCTAGCAGATTCTGCTTGGAATATGGTGTCGGACTATCAGGCGGTGGACCGCCCAGCAGAAGAGATTGTCGACCTCTTTGAGGAACAAACCAACGTTCTTCTACTGCAATAGTAGCCTAGTTTGTATCCTGCATATAAGTGTACTTGTGTTGTAAAGTTCGTATAGGTCTTGTAAATAATTTATTATCGAATGTGCATAAAGAGCTTTGTTAGCATGAAGTGCGTTGCACTATGCGAGTCCTTTTCGTTAGCCTGACCATGTTTTATCTTAGTCCCTTGTCAACCTGCCAGGTGCATTGCAGCTGGATTGAGGTTGTGTTTAAGGGTTTCGATTGATGTACCAGCTACTCAGGATATCGCGTCTCGGTTCGAAGAACAGATGTGTATGGGATGGCCCAGCCCCCGAGTATATAAATTGAAAAAGTAAAGGAGAACACAGAGTTTTGGGGCACTTAGCTTTCATTTATTCGAAGAACAGTGTGAAAGTACAATGTGTTGCTAAGTAGCCTTGGCTGAGTAGCCTTATTTGCAATGTAAAAGTAAAAACGACTAAGGGTAGAAGTGTCGCGGCTATGCGACGTTCCAGGGATTGGAGTATGCGACTCCTGTCTCTAAATCTTGAAGGCGATAGGCGCCACCTGGGATTACTTCTGTAATCACGTACAGTCCTTCCAAGGGGGACTCGAGCTTGAGATGCCCCTGCTGCTTCAGTCGCAGGACCAGGTCACCTTCGACGAAGGATCTGGGGCAAAGCCTCCTACTGTGGTAGTTGCGCAGGTTCTGCTGGTAGATCGTGGATCTGTCTGCGAAGATTTCTCTTGCTTCGTCAAGGAGGTCGACGGAGTCTTCGAGTGCAAGGGATGACTCTTGTTCGCTGTAAGCGACCACGCGCGGCGCCTTGTATCGTACTTCGGCGGGTAGCACTGCTTCTGCTCCGTGCACCATGAAGAACGTGTAGCCTGTGGCGCTGTTTGGAGTTGTACGTAGGCTCTAGAGTACGGATTGCAGTTCATCTGGCCAGAAACCCACGGCTTGTTCGAGTGGTCGTAGGAGTCGCTTCTTGATGCCACTACAAACGAGCCCGTTTGCTTTTTCCACCTGACAGTTGGTCTGTGGATGCGCTACTAAGGCGTAGCTGATGTTGATCCCTAGGTTCTCGCAGAATTCTTGGAACTCCTTGGATGTGAAGTTTGTCCCGTTGTCGGTGATGATTCTGTGCGGCACGCCAAAGCGGTAGACGATGGACTCAAAGAACTTGACTGCGCTGTGCCCTGATTGGTTGGTCACTGGCATGGCCTCGATCCACTTGGTGAATTTGTCGACTGCGACCAAGAGGTAGACGTAGCCTCCTCGCGAGGACCTTGGAAGCTTGCCGACCATGTCGAGCCCCGACTGTGCGAAGGGCCAGGCCAATGGGATTGGCCGTAGCTCTGCGCCTGGTGCGTGTGGTTTGTCCGCGAATCGCTGGCAATCATTGCATTTTTGGACTATGTCCTTGGCGTCGCGCATGGCCGTGGGCTAGTAAAATCCAGCTCGTAGAGCTTTGGCAACGAGGGCGCGACTGCCGGCGTGGTGCCCGCAGGTCCCTTCATAGATGTCGAGGAGGACTGCTCTTCCGTCGGCCATGGAGACGTATTGTTGTAGCACTCCTGTGATGCTGCGTTTATACAGTTCACCGTTGATAACAGCGAATGCCTTGGATCGCCGCGCGATGTGCCATGCATCTGTCGGATCGTCTGGTAGCCTCTTGCTGAGGAGGTACGTAATGTACGGCTGCGTCCAGGATTGTTCAATCATCATGATGCTCATTGGTCCCTCGAGTCCTGTGTCCAGCTCCAAGTCATCGAGTGCCATTGGCTCATTGGGTGGCGTAGCTCCCGAGTCCGTTGCTGCGCTTGTTTTCTTCTCTGCGGCCTTTGGCTTGATGGAGCGTTCGCATATGCGCTCGAGAAATACCCCAGGTGGTATGGGGGCGCACGTAGAGCCTATGTTGGCGAGTGCGTCCTCCTCTTCGTTGCTTTCGCGACCTATGTGCCGCAGCTCGCAACCGTCGAAGTCTCCTTCAAGTGTGTCGTGGAGGTCGCGATACGCGATCATGTTGTCGTTCAGTGCATCGCACTCATGCATTGTTTGGTTGACGACCAACTTGGAGTCGCCGTATATGATGAGCCTCTTAGTGCCGCAGGCTTTTGCCATTCTCACCCCGTGCAATAGGGCCTCGTATTCAGCCTCATTGTTTGAGGCTGTGAACTGCATTCGTAGGATAAACTTCAGCTTGTCTCCTTGAGGTGATGTCAGTATGACACCTGCGCCTTCTCCGTCTTTCCGCTTGGACCCATTGAAGTGCATTGTCTAGAGGTAGGACATATCTGGCTTGTCTGGGAGCTGGTTCTCCATCCAGTGCACGAGGAAGTCCGGGAGAACTTGCGACTTGATTGCGTCACGTTTTTCGTATGTGATGTCTCGTGGAGACAACTCTATTCCCCAAAGCGCGACTCGCCCCGTGGCATCGGGGTTATTAAGGATATGTCCCAACGGGGCGTCGTTGACTACCACGATTGGGTGTTCCTGGAAGTAGTGGCGCAGTCGCCGGGCGGTCATAAAGACACCGTACGCCAGCTACTGGTAGTGCGGGTACCGCTGCTTTGTTGGCGTGAGGACCTCGCTGAGGTAGTATACTGGGCGTTGTACGCCGTGGACCTTGTTTTCTTTAGCCCGCTCGACAACGAGCACTGTGCTGACCACCTGGTTGGTGGCGGAGATGTACATCAACAGTGGTTCCCTTTCTAGTGAAGTCACCAGCACTGGCGAAGTGGATAGCAGGCGCTTGAGATTTTCGAATGCTTCTTGGGCTTCGTTGGTCCACTCGAATTTTTCAGCTTTGCGGAGGAGCTGGTAGAAGGGCAGTGCCTTTTCACCCATCCGACTGATAAATCGACTAAGGGCCGCGATTCGTCCGGCCAGTTGCTGGACGCCTCTTATGTTCTTCGGCTTCTCCATGGCCAGTATGGCTTTTATTTTCTTCGGGTTGGCCTCGATTCCTCTCGCGGAGATGAGATACCCGAGTAGCTGCCCAGATGGTACGCTGAAGGCGCATTTGTCCGGATTGAGCTTGATCCGGTAGCGGTCGAGGTTGGCGAAGGTTTCGCGCAAATCGTCAATTAGAGAGGCTTCCTCTTTGGTCTTGATTACTATGTCGTCGACATAGACTTGGATGTTGCGACCCAGTTGTTCCTTGAGGCAAGCCTGCATGCACCGTTGGTAGGTGGCTCCCGCGTTTTTTAGCCCAAAGGGCATTGTGTTGTAGCAGAACACACCAAAGGGCGTTGTAAATGATGTGTTCTCCTGATCTTCCTCCTTCATTCGAATTTTATTATAGCCTGAGTAGGCGTCGAGGAAACAGAGGTGCTCGCATCCCATGGTGGATTCGATGATCTGGTCGATCCGTGGCAGCGGGAAGTGATCCTTTGGGCAGTGCTTGTTCAGAGAAGTGAAGTCCACGCACAACCGCAGGATATCCGTGTCCTTTTTTGGTACCAGCACCGTGTTGGAGAGCCAAGTGCTTTCCTTGATCTCGCGTATGAACTTGGCCTCAAGGAGTCTGTTGATCTCCATTCTAACTGCCCGCGCTCGTGGCTCAGACAATCGCCTAATTGTTTGCTTGACTGGCCTTGCGTCGGGGTTGACATTGAGTGCGTTTCCCTGGGAACTTCTGGCATCTCCGCAGGACACCAGGCAAAAATTTCCCAGTGCTCACGGAGGAATTCGACGAGCGTGAGTTCCTATGCGGGACTCAAGTTGTTGGCGATGAGGGCCGTCTTGGCGGGATCCGATGGATGGACTTGCACTTTCTTTGTGTGCACAGATGAGTCGGAGGAGAGATCAGGTGAGCTTGGCCTGCTCAAGGGAGGCAGACTGTTGTCTGTCGTCTCTTTCAATCTCGCGAGTTCCTCCTGGATGCCGAAGGACTGGGAGATTCTGTTGAATTTTCTATCGCAACTGTTAGATCGCTCAAAGCTCCTGTTGATCGTGATGACGCCGTTGGGACCTGGCATTTTCATCTGCAGGTAGGCGTAGTGGGGCACTGCCATGAACCTAGCAAACGCGACGCTCCCGAGGATGTAGTGGTACTGTGAGGGCCAGTCGACGACTTCAAAGTTGATGCGCTCACGCCGGAAGTTCTTCGGAGTGCCGAAGATGACGTCGAGGTTGATTTTGCCCAGGGGGTATACGCCTTTCCCTGGGACGATGCCGTGGAACGTTGTATCCGATGCCTCCAGGAAGGTTAGGGGGATTCTCATTGCTCACAAGGTACTCGCGAATATGAGGTTGATGCCGCTTTCGCCATCCATGAAGACGCGGCTCATGTCGAAGCCTCCAATTTGCGCCTCGAGTACGAGGGGGCAATTACCTGGACGGGGTATCTGAGGCGGGTGGTCGCGCTTGTCGAAGGTAATGCATGACTCGCTTCCGCTGAGGTACTCAGTGGTGGATGGTGGCGAGTGCGTGGCCAAGTTGACTTGGCGAGTGATGGCCTTCTGCACCCTGTTGGAGGGGCGTCCCTTTTGGATCATCATGGTGCCCATGGCCCGTGGGTACGGTTCGCCTCCGTGGTGCTGCTGCGGTGCGTCTCCATTCGGGGGTGGCCCAGGTGGTGGTGGCGGTGTGCCATGTGCCACGGCGCCTGGAGCGGCTCTGTAGCCTCTTTCGACTGCATTGCGGTTCATCCTAACAAATCCCTCGTGTAGCTTGAGGAACTCGCGGCAGTCCTTGAGGAGGTGGCTGGACTTTCTCTTGCCATCATGTTTGTCGATGTAGAAGTGTACCGTGCATGGCCCGGAAAGTTTGTCCTCGATGGAGCTCGCGGGTGCCTCATCGCGAGTGCGGCGTTGCCATACTTGCGTGGTTTTCCCGGAGTCGCGGTATCCGCCGCTATGGTATCCGCTGTTGCGGTTATCGTCGCGTCTATCGGCATAGCCAGCCGCGACCATGTTGACGTCATCGCGGTCATCGTAGATGCGCATGCGACGCTTGCCTCGGCGGTCGCGTCTGCGTTCGAGTTCTGCCTCCTCGTCGGAGTGAGCGCGATTCTTTACCGAATCTTCTCCATCGGCCCACCGATTCGTGATCTCCATCAGGTGGTCGATGGTTTGGGGATTTGAGCGGCCCAGCTCCTCCCTGAGTTCTAGGCGGCGGACACCACCGTTGAATGCATCAATCGCGCGGTCTTCCGAGATGTTCTCCGCGGAGTTCTTGATGATGGACCACCTTTGGATGTAGGAGCGCAGTGATTCGCCAGATCTTTGCTGGCAGCATCGCAGCTCTTCGATTGATGCGGGCCGCTTGTACGTGCCCTTAAAGTTGCGCACGAAGCTGTAAACCAGCTCATCCCAACTGCGAATGGACCCGCGTGGGAGGTTATTGAGCCATGCTCGGGCGGTGCCCTGCAGCTGTAGCTGCAAGCATTGCATGGCAGTGCTTCGACTGCCTCTGTGGAGTCTGACGGAGGAGATGTGGTCCTCCAGCTAGATTTTGGGGTCCTGTAGGCCGTCAAACTTCGGGTTCTCCGACGGGAGTTTAAACCCTTTAGGCATTCGCTTCTGCCTAATGGATCTGCTGAAGCATCTGGCGCCGCAGAGCTCCCCATCTTCTTCTTCTTCCGTGTCAGTCGACCGAGCATGTCGTGCCCTTGATTTTTTGATCTTGCGCTGCATGAGGTCGTCGCGCGCATCGTAGTCACGGTCGTGTCGCCTTGAGCGGCGGCGCTGAGACAGGTCATGACTGTCATCGCTGGATGAGGGTGAGGAGTGGCGCTTTGCTAGCACTTTTCCCTTTTTTGGGTCTAGTGTTGGCTCCTTGTCGAGGGCGGCCTCGATTAATCCCAAGCCCGTGATCGTAGATTGGTGCATGGCAGTTCGGGGATCTCCAGCTGGCGACTGGTTATTGAGGAGGTACCTGGTGGCTACTGTCACCGCAGCCTACGGCGTTCTGGGGATCACGTTGCCTCTTGTGTCGACTGTCATAGAGCCAAAGTCGAGGACTTTCGTGGCTTCTATGCGTTCCTTCTCGGTGAGATGAGCCATCCGCGATTGCCTTTTCTTGGCGAGGTACTCGTTGCCCTTGAGGAGGATCCTCCGTAGGAGGAGAGCCCAGCACGATGAAGGCTCGATTTGTCTGCTGCCTTTTTACTTCAAGTTGCACGATTGTCTGCAGTTGGCGCTTGAATTCTTCCTTCAAGAGACAATGATAGCCCATCAACAGTTCTTGTGGGGACCCGAAGGGTAGAGGTGTGCCTCATAAGGCCTCGCGGCAGCGATCCCACTCTTGCTCCTTGAGCTTGATTACGACGCTTTCGCCGGTTTGCTCATTGATTATGCTGGGAGGTTTGACTGCTCCTCCATTGTTAACGGGGGCGCGATTGCCACCGTTACCACCGTTGCCGCCATTGCCACCGTTACCGACGTTGGGTGGATCGGTGCCATTACCAGGGTTGCCACCGTTGTCGCGATTGGCAGTGGTGTCGCCTGCGTTGATGACGGTGCACATGAAGTGATTGGGGAAACTGTTGCTTCCACAACTTTCAGATCCGAAAACGTAGGTTCCATCCTCAGTGTCCAGATCGCTCAGATCGGAATCGCGACTGCTGTCGCTGACCATGTTTTCGATTGCCACCGGGGCATTGAGCTCGCTGAGGGTGACGATCGATGGAGGGAACCATGATGCTGGGGCAATCGCCGATGCTGTCGGCTGATCAGGCATGCGAAGTATGCTCATCTGACCAACTTGGAAGCGGAAGCTCCCAATCGCTAGGCTGATTCCGTCGCCCACGGACTTGAAGGCCAGGCGGGTGGCCGGCGTGTGGACGGTGAAGTCGAATGCGCCGAAGAGCTGGCGAATCTCCGCTGTTGCGGAGTTGTAGATTGCAGTTGATGGGGCCGAAGAAGCCGCAACATCAGCACTCCCACTTCCCACAGACAGCGCCAATTGACGAGGGTTTAACTCATCAATGCCCATTGTTATGGACTTGGGTTTTGGAGAAGGAGGGAGCGCTGGAGACATCTATCGGCTAGCAAACAAGCACACAGGGGACAAAGATTTACCCAGGTTCAGGCCTCGTAGAGGTCCCTACTCCTGCTTGTCTGCTCGTGGAATTATCGAAGGAATCGAAAGTTACAATGGTGCGCAGATGCAATCTATTGAGGGTTGTGGAAAACTAGAGTTGCGTGTGTCCTCCTCGCCGCCCCCTCCTAGCCTTTATATAGATAGGCTAGGTCTCGGGTAGCAGGTTGAGTCGGTTACAAGTTAGGGTTTTTCCCCTTCAAACTTTCTATCTTTAACTTCTTCTTGTTCTTCAAGCAATCGAGAGTCCGTAGGTTACTCGAGTCCTTTTGTTTGGGCCTTGGCGACACCGTGGGCATGTACGTATTTGGACCGTATATACCAAGCTCGAGTACCTGTAGGGTATACCCATGTCACTACCTATTAGCATTTGCTACTCTAAGTATATTCATGTTTTTATCTACCTTCCGAATTAAACTTGTTATGTGAAAATTAGTGATTAAAGCTCTCACGAACTTGATGGCACACTTTACTTTTCTTGCACATAACAAACTTGAACCATTGTGTCATCTAAGTTGTATATGCTTGAACTCAACATTGGGAATTAGCAGAACCATGCTGTCATGGGGAATGCTTTCAACATTGCAGTTGTACATTGTACCTAGTTGAGATCATGCTCTTTTGTTTATGGATGTCGTTGATGTGAAATGAAAGGGGAGCTTGTAAGTCCATGGAGTTATGTATGTGTGTTAGATAAACGCCTAGGCCGCTGGTCTTATCCATGCCTAATCATGGTGGAAACCTGCAGCGTAACCATAATGAGCAATCTATGAAGCATTCTTCTTATAAAAAAGAGATAGAGATTGAGAAAAAGAAAAAAATATATGGGAAAAGAGGAAAGAGAGAAAAAACACCATTTTCCCATGTTAAATAAGAAGATTGCTGAGATGCTCATTGTCTGCTTGCCTTGTCATTTTGATATGGGGATTCTTTTGTATCATCGGGCAAGGGGTACCCCGTTGGCGGTTCTCTATGATACACATGTACTTACTATGACAAGAACTTACCGGTAACTAAACTTGAGTAGCATGAGGAGTGGCCCTCGTATTCAAGGGATATGATATTGCCAACTTATACTTTGTCAAGCATATACTCCATAGTTTGTTCACTTTAGCCTTAATCACTTCAAGATGCTTATGATAGGGGCAATGAGAGCTGAAAGCTAATAAGTACCATAATTTTTGGAAGCTCTTTATGAGACTTGAATCCCTGCTTCCTTCTATGAAGGCCTTCTTTTACTTTTATGTTGAGTCTCCATCTTCTATCTTTATGCACCTATTGAGAGAGCATAGTGGCCATTCTTAGTTTAATGTGAATTGTCCCAAGACTTATTGATTGATTCATAATGTTGATATTGCTTGTTCTTGAACTATTTGTATCTAGTCACCCTTATGAACTTTGAAGGTGTCCTATGCATTTATGTTTTGCTACACTACGAGTTACAAGTTGAATACCATTCTCATTATGCTTTCTATATGTGAAACAAACAAACATCTTGCAAAGCATTTTTATTCATGAATCTTTTGTTTGTGCCTTTCATGGTACAACATAGTTGCTATGTCTTATTGTTAGAACTATATCTTTCATGCTATGTTAAAGTATTATGATTCCAGCTATCAATGTTCTACAAATACTTTGATCAAGATTATGATGGTGCATGTCACCTCAAAAATCATTCTTTCTTTTTATCACTTACCTACTCGAGGACGAGCAGGAGTTAAGCTTGGGGATGTTGATACGTTGCTAACGTATCTATAATTTTTGTTGTTCCATGCTTGTTTTATATCTACTTTCTTATGTTTTGTACACTTTGGAGTATTTTTATACACTTTCTTGGACTAACCAATTAACAATATGCCACAGTCCCAGTTGCCTGTTTTCTGCTGTTTTTGGTTCCAGGAAAGCCAGAAAATGAATATTCTCGGAATTGGACGGGACAAAAGCCAAAGTCAATATTTCACCAAGGGGAACACGGAGCCAAAAGATGAGACGGAGAGGGGCCAGGGGCCGACCACACCACCTGGCCACGCGGCTAGGCCTGGCCTGCGGCAGGGGGTGGTGCGGCCGCCTCGGGCACCCCCTCGGCCTCCCCTTTCGTCTATAAGAAGCCTCCGATACAGAAACCTAAGTACCCGATAAAAATTCCACGAAAGAGTCTATAGCCGCCGTCATCTTCGTGCGTAGATCGGGAGGGATATGAAGCTTCCCGGCACCCTGCCGGAGTGGAGAATTCACCCTGGAGGCCTTCTTCATCACCATGTCTGCCTCCGGTGTGATGCGTGAGTAGTTCACCACTGGACTACGGGTCCATGTAGTAGCTAGATGGTTGGCTCTTCTCCTTTGTGCTATCATGTTGGTGAGCTCCGTTCATGATCAAGATCATCTATTTGTAATCTGCATGTTGTGTTTGCAGGGATCTGATGGATATTGAGATGCTATTTCAGATTGATTATTTATTCTATCATGTATTTGTTATTTGTGATCTTCCATGCTCTCTATTGTTAGTAGATATCTTGGCCAAGTAGATTCTAGCAAATCCAAGAGGGAGTATTTATGCTCGATAGTGGGTTCATGCCTCTAGTAATCTGGGGGAGTGACAGAAATCTCTAAGGTACTAGATGTGCTATTGCTACTAGGGATAAAACATCAATCCTTTGTTCATAGACCAATCGTATTGTTTACTTTACACACTGCTTAATGTAATTATCTTATGCTTGCAACTTAATACTAGAGGGGGTTCGGATGATAACCTGAAGGTGGATTATTAGTCATAGATGCAGTTGGATTACGGTCTATTTATAATGTTGTAATGCCCAATCAAATCTCATAGGAGTCAAGATGATTAGTATATGCATGTATGCTTTCTCGATGTTTATCAATTGACCCGCTGTAATTTGTTCACCCAACATGTCATCTATCTTAAGGAGAATCACCACTAGTGAACTATGGACCCCAGTCCTTTATTTTACCATCAATCTACAATCTACTATTTACTGTTTTCTGTTTACTTTCTACAAGCAATTACTATCTTCCACACAATACATTTAACCTTTGTTTTCAGCAAAACCGGTGAGATTGACAACCTCACTGAGTTGGGGCAAAGTTCTGTGATTGTGTTGTGTAGGATTCCAAGTTGGAAACAACACCTTGGAGGTGTTTCCTTGCTCCTACTGGTTCGATAACCTTGGTTTCACAACTAAGGGAAAACTTGTTGCTATACTCATCATACCTTCCTCTTGGGGTTCCCCAACGAGCTCAACATATTGAGTAAGCAGCCATCTTCCACTCGTTGCCTTGTCATTGCTTCCTTGACCCGAGCATCAAATTCATCTTCACTCAAGTACTCTTCGTCGCCATTGTCATGGATAAACAATACTTTCTTGTTTCCACACTCGGCCGACTTGTGTCCTTTGCCTCCACACTTGTAACATTCACCGTTGAAAGGTGTATCACTCTTTGCTTGTTTGCCACTTGGGGGCAGTTTTCCTTGAGGAAGTGTGGGCTTGAAGGAAGGCTTGGAGGTACTTAAGGAGCTTCCATTGAAGGTGGTTGGTGTAGCGGTTGAAGCTTGCTTATAGGTGAAGTACGTCTTAGGCTTGTTGTACTTGATGTCCTCTTATACTTGACGCTTGGCTTTATTTGCAATGTGCACAAGCTCAACCATATTGGTATATGTTTGGAACTCGACGATGCGCTTGATTGGGTGGTTCAAGACAATAAGAAAGTGTGCCATAGTTTGCTCCTTGCGCTCATGAATGTTGGCGTGGATCATGTTGAGTTCCATTTCCTTGAAGTACTCTTCCACGGTCTTTGTCCCTTGACACAACGATTGAAGGTTGTTGAAGAGGTCGCACATATAGTGCACGGGAACAAAACGAGATCTCATGTGAGCCTTCATGTCATGCTAAGTTGTGATTGGTGGCTCTTGTCTTGCGTCATGAGCAACTTGAACTTGCTCCTACCAAAGGTTGGCGTACTCATCAAACTCAAGCGAAGCCATGGTGACCATCTTCTCGTTGCTATAATTGTGCATACGGAAGATCTTGTTGACTTTGAGTGCCCATGAGAGGTATAATTTGAGGTCATTAGATCCGGTAAACTTGGGCATTGTGAACTTGAGCTTGCCGAAAGTTTATTCATCATTGCGGTCATTGCGACGAGCTTGGTGACCTTGTTGATGATCTTGTGGTTGGGGAGGTGGAGCTTGATTGTCGCGACCTTGTTGAGGTGCTTGCTCGTGTTCTTGGCGCGGTTGTTGACGATGTTGAGGTGTCGTCGGATTGAGGACAAGTATGCCATGAGGGGGTCCTCGAGGCGTGCGGAAGAGAGGGGTGTGAGACGTACGGTGTTCCGGGACAGTGAGCACACAAGTTTACCCAGGTTCGAATCTGCCGGCTTTGGACGGGTCCTACTCCTGCTAGCAATCCAGTAATACGGCAGAGCCGGAATATGGGTTACAAGGGTTTCGCTTGTGCGAGTTGAGATTGTAGACTATTGAGGTTATGCCCTAAGGCTTTCCCTAGGCCGTCTTATATAGATATCCGGTCTAGGGTTTACAGGAGGGATCAATCCGGCTACGACTAAGAGTTGGTTATAGAGTACATCTTGAACTACAAGTAACATTATGGGCCTAAGTCGGTAAGTCTTCTGGGCCTTCCCATAGCTGGATTGGACTCCGTCTTTCTCCCTGACTGGGTCGCCCGTGAAGCAAAGCTCTAACCCGAAGTTGGCCACCCTGGTCAGTGAGGAACTGTGAGGATATCCGGAATGTATATCCCCAACAGCAGCCCCTGGAGGCCTCCAAGATCCAAAGTCGGATTTATCATCATATAGCTTGATCTTCGGCTTGCAGAATCTTGAAGGGTTCCTGAAACTTCACAACAAAAAATACGATCCGGGTCTTAAAAGTAAGTCGGACCTATCAACAGGTTACTCGAATTTTCCAGCTTGATTTCAAACTAAGCTGGAACTTGGTCTCTAACGCCACCTGACACAAGCATGGTCAAGTCACGTCATCTGACAGGCATTCCGTCAGCACGACCGTTGGTGGGTCCATGGTTCGCGGAACCGAGGCGCCGTTTCAATGCGTGCGTGGAGATCGAGGCAACGCAATCATCGCGTGGGTCCTTCCTAGCTCCTTCCACAATGCGTGGCGGTTACACTGTAGCATTTGCACGAATCTTGGCGTAGTTAGGTGGATATAAGGGGTTTGGATTTCTCCTTCTCCTTTCCACCAGTCCTTTGTCGTTTCCTTTCCTCCCAATCCTCCTACGCGCACAGAGCCTCCTCATCCTTCCCCCATAGAACTCCCAGCACCGCCCTTTTCAGGTCATCTTCTCACCGGAGAAATAGCTTCATCTTCTTCCTTCGGTTTGGCGGCAGCAGCGGCGGCGGCGACGGCGGAAGCAGCAGCGGAGAAGGAGAGCTTCCGGGGAATCTGGATCCCCTGCGCCCTCAACGAGGAGGGCCTCAAGAACGTGGAGAAGGAGGGGCTTCTCGTCGCCGGCGACTAGCGGAGCGGCTCCGGTGAAACCGTCCCCAACCCGCGCGACGGCGAGCGGGTCCACTTCGGCACCCATCTCGACCGAGGTCTGTCTTTGCCTCCCTCGGAGTTCTTCTCCGAGGTGATAGATCATTATGGAGTTCAACTCCACAATCTTCCTCCTAACTCTCTCTTAGAGATGAGTGTGTATACTTCGCTCTGCGAGGGCTTTCTCGGCATTAGTCCGAGTTTGACTCTCTTCTAGTACTACTGTCATGTCCGAAGAAACTCCATCACTACCGGTGTTCCTTACATCACTGGCACTATCAGCTTTTCACTTAGACGCGACCGGGCTTATCCCAAAATTCTAGCTAGTGACTCGGTCAAACAATGACCATCCACTTTTTTTCTATCATAGGGATATTCTGGCTCCCGGCAAAGCCACTGCTTTGCCGTCTTTTGTCGACAGAGCTGCCACGGCCCAACCTTCTTGGGACAAGGCTGCTCCGGCTCTCACCGATGATCCGATCCTTGCTAAGAGGCGGATCGAATATTTGATCAAGCACAAGGGTCTGAAGGGATCTGACTTGGTCCAGTGCTGGGTCTCTCGTCGGATCCAGCCCCTTCAGTACCACGGGGATCGACTAATGCACTCCATCACGTCATCTAAAAAAGACTCCCTCCGCATCAGCCCCAAAGCTTACACCACTCAAGGCTACATAAGCTAGATCAAGTGGCTGATCAAGGAGCGGATCGAGAGGAGAATTCTAGAGGTTTCTCTGGATATGCACACGGCGGAAAACCCTGTAGTGCTGGTAAGTGTACATCAGTACACCTTTTTATGTGTTTCAATCTTTGAGTCATACTGCAATATTGATATGTTTTCTTGTTTTCAGCTTGCTGACCTCCCCGAGTCGGAACTTGCTCCGCTCAAAGGATACCCTCCTGAGTTTTCTCAGGAGACAGAAGTGGTTCCATTGCCGGACCTTGCGCTGAAGAAGCGCAAAGCTCCGACAATGGCTGTTGGCACAAAGGAGGTGCCCGTCGTGAAGAGGTAACTTTCAGTCACAACTTTCCGCCATTGCACTTTACTCAAATTTCTTTCCGAGATGTAATGTTTCCGACTTTACGACATTCTTAGAGCAAAATCGATCATCAAGGGCAAGGGGAAAGGGATTTCTTCGAAGCCCTTGCGTCAGACGAAGCTCACCATAGCTTCCCCTGCCGTGGCTCCTCCGACTCCTGCCCCCCAACCTTCTGCAACGCCGGCGACCATTCCTTCCCCGGTCGTCGCAGAAGATCCGACTCCTTCAACGGAGCCTGCGATCCTTGGGTCTCAAACTGATGTCACCATGGGTGCGTCAGATCAAGATAAGGGTGAACCCTCTTCGGGTAATGATCCTTCGGCAGAAACCTTCGCCGAAAACCTCATCAGCAATCCGGGACTCGCCAAGTTTGGCCTGTCCCGGAAATCTGCATAAGAGATCCAGCGGCTAGCCAGGCAAGTCCTGGAGAAAAGCCATTTATCTCCCGAAGAAGAAGCGCAAGAAGCAGAGGATGTCAAGTTCTCTAACCTTCTCGCTCAAGTCCGCCTTCGCGATGAGAGGATTAGGACTGGCGAGCTTCCAACAGCCCCAGTGATCCCTCTTACTCTTGCCGTGAAGGTGGCCGCTGAAGTGAACGCGGGTTTGGATAAGCTCACCCGCGAACAATATGTAAGTCGGAATTCCAACTCTTGTTTTTCCATTATGTTATACCATATCCTCTAGCCCCCAAGCATGAAGTAGGATATATAATCCGGGTTTATGCTTAATTAGGATGCCAAAGAACAAACTAGTGTAGCCCCCAAGGCTCGTGCTGATATTTAGTAAAAATATTAGCCCGAGTCTTAAGTAGCTTTCTGACTTTGGGTATTCTGACTTACAGAAAGTATGTTCCTATAACCAGGAATTACTGACCAATGTCTGTGATAAGCGGAGAGAGATCAAAGCTCTCCGGCTTAAAAATGCTGAGCTTAAAGTTGCCAAGGATGAGGCCGAAGGTAAACATTCCGAGACTCAAACCTTGTCTTTGTTATTTTCAACGTCGAACTTTTCTGAACTATTGTTCTTTTTTGACTTACAGCGCTGGTGAAACAATCCATCGCTATGATTGAAGAGGCCGAGAACCTCAAGACCCTGGTGGTGGAGAACAAGGGACTTCGCCAAGAGCTGGATAAGCTCAAGGCGGATCATGAAAGGAGCATAGCTCAAGTCCTTGAATCCTCCTCCATGGCCACTGATGAGCGTGATCGCAAGATTGCTGCTCAAGATAAAATAATCTCGGACCTCAAGAATGAGCTTGGCAGAGAGAAGGACATCTGCCAAGCGCTCCGGGCTGAACTCCAGAGTCTCCGGGAGTAGAAGACCAAGATTGACGACGTCATTCTTGGTACGTTCCATTTGTCTGAATTATCTTTTTCTTCGAATTCTATCAATGTCGGATTTTTCTTAACTTGTTTTGTGTATAGGTCCTCTGAACTTGACGGACTCTTCCTCCTCCGAGCCCCGCACCCACCGGCTTACCCAAGTTGGTGACCTTCTTCATGACTTCTGCCAGTCCCTTGAGGACATTGGCGAAGCTCTAAAGATTCTGGACATGCCAAGCATGTCGGATTTTCAGGTGCGGGACAAGGCCAAGGAGATGCCACAGCTTGTTCGGGACAGGAACATGTCGTACGCGCGGACTGCTGCGCAGAACGCTCTCACCATGGTCATGAGCCACCATGGAAACATGGAGATATGGCAAGTGACCAGAGGGTACTGCAAGGTAGACGAAGACGGCCAGGAGCAGGACCTTCAAGCCATCATGAACTCCTGCGCCGGATACGGGTGTCACGTGGCTGATCTGACCAGCTACGAGATCCCCTTCTCCACCCGCATGGATACCCCGCCTCCTCCTCTAGAAGAAACCGAAGAAGTTTTCGACGTTGAACGCACCAATTCGGATGCGGATATCTCAGAACGATATCAAGGCGGAGTAACCAGCGAGCCGGCAGCTCCTTCATCTCCTCCTGCATCATAGATCAAAAACTTTTTGTATTATTCCGGAACAACATTATGTGTTTGTAAATATGTAGTACTTTAACTTTTGCTAGTGCTAAGTTTTTAATCTATTCAACACTTTTTGGCTATAAAATTTTTGCGTGCCTAAAATGTTTACACAAGCACTTATACTATTTCGTCTCTACTTATCGTTTATCTGGCTTTCCGCCTCGTCCCTTTCGTGAGCCGGCTAAACCTTCCGCCGGAAACTTTGCCGAGCAACGGAGCTCAATTGCTAAACCAGTTTAAACTCGGAAACAAAGCCGGCTTCTAGTACCAACAATTCACTACTCGGAAAATGCCCGCATCCAGCAATCAGAAAAATAACCAAAGTAAAGACTAGAAATTTTAGAGTTATACCCGAAGGTAGAAATTTTAGAATCAGAAATCTAAACCAGAACAAACATGAGCATAAAGTACTTTCAAGCATTCTGGGATTTTCGACTATGACATGATCATTTGGAAATAAGATGGTAAAAACTTCTCAGAAAAGCTTGAGGCAACCAAAACTTTTATTTCTCACAGAACATGTACATATATATGATTACAAAGAAGGATAAACTAAGAATAAAAGGGACGTAGCTGAGCAATATTCCATGGTCTGTCTAACTCATCCGGATTTGTACTGCCTCCAGCTCTCTTTCTCTTCTTAGTAGCAGGTCTTTCTTTGACTGGCCTCATGTCAGTTAAGTAGCACGATCCATTGTGCAATACTCGACTAACTAAAAAGGGCCCTTCCCATACTAGGGAAATTTTGTGCTTTCTTTGTTGCACAAGCCAGAGAACCAAATCACCTTTATTGAAAGATCTAGTTCGGACTCTCTGGCTATGATACTTGCGTAACTTCTGCTGATAGGCTGTAGATCTCATTTCAGCAACGACGCGAACTTCTTCGACTAAGTCGAGATCATTTTGTCGAGAAATCTCGTTATCCTCTTCGATATACGTGGCCACTCTAGGAGAAGTATGAATCAAATCACTAGGAAGAACTGCTTCTGTGCCATAGACCAAGAAAAAAGGTGTGTATCCTGTTGACCTGATTGGAGTTGTTCGTAAACTCCAAATTACAAAGGGTAATTCCTTTCCCAAGCCCCCGCAGCACGTCGTAGTGGTGCTTCGAGTCTCGGTTTCAGGCCTTGTAAGATTAAACCATTTGCCCTTTCGACTTGTCCGTTAGCCCGTGGATGTGCAACTGACGCAATGTCAAGCCGGATATTTTGCTCGTTGCAGAATTCAGCCAATTCTCCCATAGAAAAGTTACTCCCGTTGTCCGTGATAATGCTATGCGGGTAACCATACCGGATTATAACATTCTCGACAAATCTTTTGGCTGTTGCTCCATCACAACTAGTGACGGGTTTAGCCTCAATCCATTTTGTGAATTTATCCACCATCACTAAGAGGTGAGTGAATCCACTTGGAGCTTGTTTAAAAGGTCCTACCATATCAAGCCCCCAGACTGCAAAGGGCCATGTTATAGGTATTGTTCGCAGCTGATCAGCCGGAACATGAGCTTGCTTGGCGCACTTTTGGCAGCCTTTGCACGTCTTGACTAATCGTTCGGCATGTGCCTGAGCTGTAAGCCAAAAAAATCCATGTCTAAAAGCTTTTGCCACTAAAGATTTGGCTGCAGCGTGGTGACCACACTCGCCTTCGTGGATTTCCCTTAAGATTTCCACTCCTTCTTCCGGAGATACACAACGCTGAAAGACCCCAGAAACACTCCGTTTATGGAGCTCACCTTTAACAATAGTATAGGCTTTTGCTCGTCGGAAAATCTGTCGGCTCAGCACCTCATCTTCGGGTAATTTGCCATCAACCAAATAATCGAGGTAGGGTTGAGTCCAGCTGGGAATTACAGCCAGAACTGCTATCAAAGGTGAGTCGAATTTGGTCGGATATTCCTCATCTACTCCCTTTATTGCGGGAACTTTGAGGTGCTCTAAAAAAGCGCCATCCGGGACCTCTTTCCGCGCAGAGCCTATCCGAGATAGTGCATCTGCTTCCTCATTTTCTTCTCGAGGGATGTGTTGAACTTCAAACCCTTCGAACGATTTAGATAGATCATCTACGACCGCCTTATATGTTGCCATGTGTTTATTTGCATTTCAAATATCTGACACTTGTTGAGCAACAAGATCCGAATCTCCGTAACACATCAAACGTCGGATGCCAATACCTTAGCAATCCGGATTCCATGCAGCAGTGCTTCAAACTCGGCAATGTTGTTTGTCGCTGTGAAGTGGATCTGCAACACGTATAAAACTTTATCTCCTTGGGGTGACTTGAGTACCACGCCAGCCCCCGAGCCCCCTCGAGGCTTAGACCCATCGAAAAAGAGGGTCCAATATTCCGAATCAGGGAGGATCATGTTCTCCTTCGTCTCTATCCAGTCAGCGACAAAGTCAGCAAGGATCTAGGATTTGATTTTTGTCCGATGTTTATACTCAATATCGAAAGTTGAAAGCTCTATTCCCCATTTGGCGATGCGTCCTGTGGCGTCACTATTGCTGATTATGTCTCTCATGGGAGCTTTGCTCACCACGGTAATTGGATGCTCCTGAAAATATTGTCGTAGCTTACGAGATGCTAGAAAAACACCGTAAGCCAACTTTTGATAATGTAGATACCGCTGTTTGGACTCTGTCAGGACCTCGCTGACAAAGTAAGTCGGATGCTACACCAAGTGTTCCTAATTTTCCTATGGTCTCTCCACCACCATGACGATACTGGCAACCTTATTTATCGCAGCAATGTAAAGCAACATCGGTTCCTGAGGTTCCGGTGTTGTAAGGATAGGAGCAGATGAGAGTACTTTCTTCAGATCTTGTAGTGCAGCTTCAGCTTCGTCAGTCCAGACAAAATCCTTGGTCTTTTTCAGGAGTTTGTATAATGGTGTGGCTCTTTCACCAAGCCGGCTTACAAATTGACTATACCGCAGCGATGCAGCCAGTTAATCTTTGTACGTCCTTCAGGCGAGTTGGCCTGGAAATATTGAGTATAGCCTTGATTTTGTCGCGGTTCACCTCTATGCCTCTTTGAGACACGATGAAACCTAACAATTTCCGGCTGGTATTCCAAAGAAGCATTTTTTTCGGGTTAAGCATGATGTTGTATTTTCGTAGATTGGTGAACGTCTCCTCCAAGTCGGAAATCAGCGTTTCCTTCTTTTTGGACATTACCGCGATATCATCCACGTATGCATGTACATTGCGTCCGAGTTGGTCATGGAGGCAACACTGCATCGTGCGCTGGTACGTAGCTCCTGCATTCTTCAGCCCAAAGGGCATCGTAACAAAACAGAAGGTTCCGACGGGGGTTATGAATGAAGTTTTGACTTTGTCAGATTTCCTTCATTCGGATTTGGTGATAACCAGAATATGCGTCGAGAAAACAGAGGAGTTCCGAGCCTACCGTAGAATCGATGACTTCATCAATTCTAGGCAGAGTGAACGGATCTTTTGGACAAGCCTTGTTCAAGGCAGTATAATCAACACACGTCCTTAAATCAGTGGTGTTTTTTCAGGGACCATTACAGGATTGGCCGACCACTTAGTGTGGATGACCTCTTCTATGAATCCGGCTAACTCGAGCCGCACTAGTTCCTTAGCTATTGCCTTACGCTTTTCGTCGTCAAACCGTCGTTGGGACTGTTTGATGGGTTTAGCGTTCGGGTTTACATTTAGAGAGTGCTCGGCAAGTTCCCTAGGTACTCCGGTCATTTCAGATGGCTGCCATGCGAAGATATCTTGATTTGCTTGGAGGAACTTGACGAGCGCGCTTTCCTATGCGCTACTTAGGCCTGCGCCTATCTGGGTCACCTTGGAGGGGTCATCATCCTTTAGCGGCACCTTCTTCGTCTCTTCTGATGCCTTGAACTCCGGATTTAGCTTTGTCACCTCCTTCTTCATTGCGGACATCTCAGACGGATCTATGCTCTTCTTGATCTCCTGGTACTCCTGGGCGTGCAGCACGGCTTCGGCAAAGGCGGCATTTCCATCCTCGCACTCTCGCGCCTTCTTCTGGTCTCCCCTGATGGTGATCACGCCGTTGGGACCTGGAATTTTCATCATATTGTAAATGTAACACGGACGAGCCATAACAGCCCAGTAAGCCGGACGTCCGAATATAGCGTGGTATGCGCTCTTGAACGGGACCACTTCGAAGGAAAGTGCCTCCGTCCGATAGTTCTTTGGAGTTCCAATAGTAACATCCAAAGTAATCTCTCCTAGGGAATTAGCTTGTCTTCCTGGGACAACTCCGTGAAAGATCACAGAGCTATGGTTCAGCTGGGTCTCCGAGATCTTCATCCGGCGTAGCGTTTCGACATAGAGAATATTGATGCTGCTACCACCGTCCATGAGGGTCTTGGAGAAACCATAACCATCAATAAGTGGATTGACGATTAAGGCGTATTTTCCTTGCCTGTGCAACTTAGGCGGATGATCAGCACAGTCAAACGTGATTGCCACTTCCAACCAGTCCAGATATTGGGGGACAGCCGGAACTGTTGCATTGAGCTCATGGAGAACTGCTTTCTTGACCTTTGCTGGTTGAGATCCGAGGAAGGTGACGTAATTGTCCTTCTTGGTGGGAAAAGTCTTCTCCCCTTCCGACTTGTGATTTGAAGCATCAACTTCCTCCATGTCGGAATCTTCCTTGGTCTCTTTGTATTTTTCAGGATTTTTCTTTCCCTTCTTCCGCTTAGCTTTGTAGCCCGCGGTCTCATCTCTTTTGATGTCGTCATTGAAACGACATTCAGCGTTGGTGTGGGACGAGCCCCCATTGGCGTCTAAATGATGCACACATGGGTTGTTTGCAATGTCGGCCCAACAGTAGGTTTTGCCTGGTTGCTGTTCTCCTCTACCTTCGACCCTCGAAGTCCCACGACCATGCCCGCGGCCTCCGCCACGTCCTCCTCGTCCTCCAGACCCGGAAACAGTAGTAACCACCACTGTCTCCGCGTTGGGTTTTTCTTCCGAGGTATTTTTGCGCTTCTGAGCTTGTTGCTTTGTCTTTGCTGACTGAGGTACAACCAGGACGTTGAGTAATCCTTCTGCATCGTCGTCAGCATCTGCATACTTGCTCGCTGTTTCTATCATCTCTCCCAAATCAGTGACCTTGTCACACTTCAAGCGGTGACATAGTAGACCAATTGGGAGTCCTGCGATGAAAGCTTCAATCGCGGTTTGATCGTTTACTCCTTCACAGGAGTTCTTAGTGTCGATCCATCGTCGGAGATAATCTCGGCAAGTTTCTCCGGCTTTCTGGGTGCAACACTGTAGGTCTCTGACCGAACATGGCCTCCGATATGTGCCTTTGAAATTCCGAAAGAATGCACTTTGCATATCATACTAGTTATGGATGGTGTTCTCCGGAAGTTCATTGAGCCATGATCGCTCCGTCTTCCGCAGCATAAGTGGGAGATATCGGGTTGCGACCAGGCTGTTTTCGCCTTTGGTGATGCAGCAAGGTTAGAAAAAATCCTGTAGCCAAGTGTCTGGCCGAGCAATGTCGTCGTAGGCTTGGATGTGTCTTGAGATAGCAAATCCTTCTGGGAACCTTGTAGCTCTGATGCGTGGTCCGAAGCACTTTGGGACCATGTACATGTCATCGTTTTCATAGCGTCGCGCCTCTATGTTAAAGTTGATCCTGTGCCTTTCGTCGTTCGGGGATAGAGATCGTCCTGAATGCCGGTTGTGGCTGCGGTTCCGTGGAGCCGGACTTCGGCTTCTGCCACCACCTCCTCCGCCATCTCGTCCTCCTTGCCCTCCATGGGGGCCGTTGTGATAACTGTGTGGTGGAGAGGGTGGGGTAGCTGGATAGTTTCCGGCTGATCGCCGGCCTCCATCCGGAATGTCATTATTCCGGTTCCGAGGAGGATCTTGACTACGACGAGCCCCCTGCCGGCTTGTACCGGCATGGTTTCCGTCGGCTTCATCCGTCGTTCCGACCATGGTGAGGCTCAGCCGGACGGCTTGTATACTTAGGAGGTGACATTTTTTGACGATCCTCCTCCCGTCGTTTTTCTTTATCTTCTCCCTTTCAATCATTAGATTCTTGTTGGGGAGGGTTCATCGGATTCAGGGCAGCTATGACATCTTTCTCCGCCGCTAGGGCGACATTGCTCCAGTTACGTGAAGTTCTATGATGTTGTCCTGACGATCCGGTTCTTGAATAGTTGTCTTCCCAGTGTTCGGGGTGATGATACTGCACCCGGACGTAATGCGATCTTACGCCAGCCCATGCCGGATCTGTGCGACATTGGTCAGAATCTGATACCATTTTTTACTTCCGGACAGGGCGACCTTTTGCTGCTCCAGTCCCTTGTTGAGTAGTTTGATACCCAAACGGATCTCCTCCGGTCCTGGATTAGCCGATAGAATTTCTCGGGGTGCCACGGTATTCTGTACTGGGGTTGGGTATACCCAATCTCCGTTGCTATCTTTCTGAGGCTTCCCCATCTCATCCGCAAAAAGGACGGCACAGACACGTGGGAATTGGTCATCATTGGTGTGACGCTTCCGTGTCTTCTGATGCAACCGAGACATGTAGTCCTTAGTTGGCATGCGTTTCTTCTCCACCTCGATGTTTTTGGCTTCATCGAGGAGTTGTTGACGACGCGCTTCTAGGGATTGCGCCCTTTCGTCCAGCTCATCCGCAGTAAGTTCTGCAGCTATAGGGATAGGTGTGGTTAATGCGGCATCGATGAGTTTACGCGCACCTTCGGTGATCACATGTCCATCCACCGATGCTTCTTTTTTCGGCTCTTCTAGGATAAGCGCTCCATCCGAGTCTTCCTCGTATTCCTCGACGATCACCTCCTCTGTTAGAGGGTCTTTTGCCGGGGTCTTGTTTTTCTTGTTCTTCTTATTTGCCTTCTTGGCAGCACCGGTAGCAAAGACGGCTTTGGGTCCATTTCCCGGAGTCAAGTGGTCGGTACTTTCGGACATCTGGACTCCGGGATTGTCTCCGACGTCCATGTCATCCTGCGCTTTGGGAGAGTGTTCCCCGGATCCTTCATCCATGGCTTCTCCTTCTTCTGCAGCTTTGGAGTTGTACTCCTCTTCATATTCCGCGGAGAACTTTCGGAAATCTGCTGACGTCATCGATTCATCCGAGGATGCGGGAACATCGGCGTTTGATCCAATTGCCTCCAACACAGAGTCGGTGTTTTGTCCAGCATCGGTAGAGCCGGATCCAGATCCCACGTATCCGACGAAGTGTGACGCGTGCTTCCTAAGGTACATGCGGCTTTCGCGATCAGCCATGTCGAAACTTTTGATGGTCTCGAGGATTGCATCTGCGCTTTCGCCTTGCAGTATCATACGTCTCAGTGTGTACCTCAGGAAAGGCCTGTCTGTCCCAGCGTCGTCAGAGCCGTAATCAGTGTCGCTAATATGCTCCTCCTGGATTTCGACTTCCATGGGTGGGTCGATCTGGGATCCGGCTTCTCCAGGGAGATCCACTCCAGATTCGACTTGGACCGTGAGGTCTTCTTCAGGCTCAGATTTCTCCACTATCTCCGCAACTGGTGTGGGCTAGGTGGGATTAAGTTTTTCTGAGATCCGGAACTCTGCCGCCTCGCGGACAAAGGGGACCCAGAAGATTCTTCTGCCTCTATCATCACCGCTGGGGTGGGTTGGGTAGGTTCAGCGAAACCGATGTAAACGTCGATCTCGCCAAAGGACATGATCGTGTAGGCAGTCACGGCCTCCCTAGCCGGAATCCAAGTCTCGTCGACAACTATGAGAGGGACGTCGCTAGCATAGAGGATGCGACCGACGGCGATAGTCTCACCGATTCCGATTCTTGCAGATTTCGCTTGGAACGCAGATCTGAAGCTCACTTGCCCCACGGTGGGTGCCAACTATCGTTGGATTGAGGACAAGTACGCCATGAGGGGGTCCTCGAGGCGTGCAGAAGAGAGGGGTGTGAGACGTACGGTGTTCCGGGATGGTGAGCACACAATTTTACCCAGGTTCGAATCCGTCGGCTTTGGACGGGTCCTACTCCTGCTAGCAATCCAGTAATACGGCAGAGCCGGAATATGGGTTACGAGGGATTCGCCTGTGCGAGTTGAGATTGTAGACTATTGAGGTTATGCCCTAAGGCTTTCCCTAGGCCGGCTTATATAGATATCTGGTCTAGGGTTTACAAGAGAGATCAATCCGGCTACGACTAAGAGTTGGTTACAGAGTACATCTTGAACTACGAGTAACATTATGGGCCTAAGTCGGTAAGTCTTATGGGCCTTCCCGTAGCCGGATTGGACTCCGTCTTTCTCTCTGAATGGGCCGCCCGTGAAGCAAAGCTCTAACCCGAAGTGGCCCACCCTGGTCAGTGAGGAACTGCGAGGATACCCAGAAAGTATATCCCCAACATGAGGCGCTTGGGCCTCATGAGGGTGTTGAGGATGTGGAGCCTCATGACGCGATTGATGACAAAGAGGAGGCTCGTTCCTTGGTTGGTGATGTGGATTAGGCGCATGGGCCTCACAATGAGGATCATGGTCTTGAGCCTCTTGACGTGGTGGGCATCACTCAACTTGTACGACTTGGCGCTCCATATTTTGATGTGGTGGAGGAGGCGCCTCATGATGACCATGGTGTCCGTGCGGATGTTCATGACATCGATGATGAAGATGACGATCTTGGAGAGCTTCATGACGATGGTAAGCTTGATCCTCCTAGTTGGAGTCATCACTTGTAGTTGCAAGACCGTCACGGTGATGATGGTGATGTAGTTGAGGTTAGGCTCGAGGTTCCACTCACGGTTATTATTGTGGTTGCGCTTGTTGAATCACTAGTACCCTTGTGTGATGATGGTGTGCTTCTTTCCTTGCTTGTGGCCTTGAAGAGAAATCACAATCATAGCTTGACGTTGCAGTGTGCCATCGGGAAGGTACATAGTTCGAAGAAATTCCATCTTCAACCACGGGGGTGCCATTGCGTCTTGGAGCACTTGTATGAAGATCTTCTTGAAGAGGAGCATGACGATGCGAATATCTTGAAGAGCTTGATGCACATGAACACGATCTTTCCATTCCATCAATGAGGCGTCAAGATTGTCATTTGTTTCGGCGACGGAGCGTTGTAGCGCTTCATTTTGGTGGCCAAAGTTGTGATGCATTGCATGCATTTGTCATTCGAGGCCATCGAAGCGGTTGTCAATGTTCTTGAACTCGTCTTGCGTCTCGCCAAATTGTTCATCTTGTTGTGTCTCAAGGGCTTAGCAACATTCACGGAACTCTTGGCAGACGATGAAGTGACTTGCTCGCGTCATGTACGGTCCATGTTCTTCTTCTTGGGGAGGTGGTTGGCTCGACTCACCGTGCCTATCCATCATGCAAAACACATAAGGATTGTATATAGAAGTGGAATATGGTGGTTTAAGCCTTGTACCTCACCTTGGGGATTGCACCGAACTAGAAACCACAAGTGAGAGCTATAAGCGTGCAAAGTGAAATCGCAAAGAAACCTCACACTAAAGAAAGAACTAACTCTCAAAAGCTTTTGGTGGAAGGTTAGGGTTGTGGAAAACCAAACAAAATGATTCAAGAAAAGGTTATTGTCAAAAGTGGTAGAGAACCAAAGATCAAAAGCAAAAAAGGAAACGATCTACAAAACACAAAGATACACACACGTGGAGACGAATGTGGTTAGCACAACTATAAAATGAGCACAAAAGGTCCTAACGAATACTACGCTCGGTGTCGTGCCAACGCAAGGAGAGACCACAACTCGTTCGCCAAAAGAGAAATAAGCAACGGATTTGTGCACTTGCCTTGGTCGCGCTCTATCTCTCTGTTTGCTTACAAGCTTGAGACTCTCTTTGTATTGGGAGACTTTGTATCTTTCTATTTTTCTTTTGATTTTGATTTTTCTCCTTTTTTGATTCTTTTTCTCCCTTTCTATACTACTATGACACTTTTGTATTTGCTTCAACACTCTCACTTCTCCAAGGGCAAGTGCACAATGCTTAGGCAAACAAAAAATTAGTTGCTCTCATAGGATAGATACACACAAGGAAGAGGGGTTAACACGGTGGAGCAAGTTATACCTTCGGTATTAACGACTTGCTACCGGTGTAGGGGATGATGTTTGGCGTCGAGGTGTCGAGGAGCACGGTATGTGATGACTTGTGGAAGCTTGAAGTTAGTTGGGATGACATGCACACAAGGCACGAACAACACAAGTGGAAGAACAGAAAAAATTGGGTCAAATCAGTGATTTCGGCGGCTAAACCATCGGTGCCGGATCCCGCGCCATAATTTTTGGTGGCAGTTTCGGTTCGTCGGAACGTGCGTCGGAATTTCTGGCGGCTGGATCGGTCCGCCGGGCCTGGTGCCGAAATGATTTCACGAAGAACCTCAAAAGTCAAAATAGTAAAAAAATCGGAAATTTTTCCAAATTGGGCTGGAGAAAGGTTCTAGGAAGGTAGATCGGTACTCAAAGCAACAAATCTGTGGAACAAAAACACTAAAAACGCACCAACTCTAGAGATCGATCTGAAGGCAGATTTAGGCTGTTTTTTGGGGGATTTTCGAATATTTGGTGGATAGAAGAAAATTTTGCGGGGGAATTCGTGAGCAATGAAGCTTTTGATACCAATATGTTGAGGGCAAACCTCTAGGGTGGCCCGATCTTTCACGAATCCCCTAAAATCGAGGAGGGGAAGAGGGGGAGGACGAAAACCATGGACTCACACATGAAGAACAAGATGAACACACGCACACGCGAAGACACAATACACACAAATAGCTCATGGTGGCGGTGACCTGTCCGGTGCAATCCCTAGGATCAGCGTCGAGCGGAGGACTCTCTCGAACTGGCATGGCAAGTAGGGAGACTTGGTAAGATCTTGACGTCTAGGCAAAGGGACTCTAATGCCTAGGCCTTGTACAACGCGGTGGCACGATGCAAACTCGAACGAGGTTTGTGGTATTTGGTGCTCCTTTGTCAAAGGAGTATGACTCAAGAACTATATAGATCCACAAGGGGTTTCCACTAATTCCAAATATCATGCCTAGGGTTTACAATGGAGGTGGGGGACTATATATAGGCCAGCCAGAAGTTCAGGGGTACTTTAGGCATAAAAAGGTAAAAACTGGACGAAATAGGAATATTCTATGGCATAAAACCCATGTAGGTGTTCGGGGAGGTGATTCCGGCAATAAGTACGGCAGTGCTGGAATCGTCGTCGGAATTTCCGGTCGCTGCCGGGAATTCCGGTCAAAACCAGAAAGGCTCACAGAGATGCCTTTTGGCGTGCGCCGGTTGGTTTCGGCGTGTGCCAGAAGTTTTGGTCCTAGCTCCGGTTCACTAGAGTTTGCGTCGGAGTTTCCGGCGAGATGTCCGGTTTGCCGGTCCTAGCGCTGGTTTGGTCTAGAACTCTGTCTTGTGATGGCTTGGCTCCTTCTCTTGGTGACTCTTCATGGGGTTCATACCTGAGGATGCATAGGGTATTGGAGTGAAGTAGAAAGCCATCCAAGGATGTATCGAAATCACACGAGACAAGGAGCGAGATCACCTTAGCTTGGAGGAATTTAACTTGGGCACGAGTCATCGGTCCACTTGGGGGACACTATAAGAAAAGTTGGCTTTTACAACGGACGATTTTCATGGTTGAAGGCCCATTTTTCGTGGATAAAAAGTCTTCTACGACGGATGCCATTCGTGGTAAAAGCCCCGTCACAAAAGAATCTACCATGGTTTTTTCCTGACCGTGGTGGATCGCAACCTTCAGCCACATAAAATTGTTCGGTCGTAGATTTGTTCGCCAGTCGCGTTACTGCTGATGTCATGCGAACTGCCATGTGGCAGCCGCTATTAGCGGCCAATTACCGCCGTTAACGGGCATAGAAACCGTGGCAGAAGCTAGGCCCAGCCAAGGCCTGCTAAATACTAACTAGGCCGACCCATTAGTGGAGCCCAATAAGAAGATGGCCCGTTACTGTTTTGTCCCGCACTATTTGAAATGGGCCCAAAGTTGCAGCAGCGACCCATGAACTTTCAGGCCCAATTCTGTTTTGGCCTAAAGAAGGCCCATAATGGTCCAACACTCTGTGTCCCATTAGCAGCATGCGCCAAGTCGCTCCTGTACATTTAAGGCATGCGGGCAAACCATCACTGTTTATCGCAGCCCATCATGGGCCGCCTACCGACGGCCCTTGTCTAAGATGGCCCGTTATTGTTCAGGCCTGTTACTGTCCTGGCCTTTCACTGTTTCGGGCTTTACCTGTCTAGGCCCACAAGTGACCCTTTACTATTCTGTAAATGTGTTGGCCTATTACTGCCCTCGCCTGGAAATTTCTTGGGCCATTACTGTTCTAGCTTGTCACTATTCTGGCCTTTCACTGTTGCGGCCCTTTACTATTGAGGCCAGCTACTGTGTTGGCCTGTTACTATTCTGGGATTTCATGGTTTCTTACCTGTTACTACGATGGGCTGTTTCTGTTATGGCCCGTTATTGTTAAGGCGTGTTACTGTTATGGCATGTTACTGTTATGACATGTTAGTCTTACAGCCTGTTACCATTACGGCATGTTACTATTACGTCCAGTTACAACTTGTAGGTCTTCCCATTACGTTTACGGCCTTTTATAGTTTCGGCATTTTCTGAAGCCCATACCAATATCCTAAAACGTCTATATAATCCATCATTTTTTCTGTTCATCGTCGGCCGAATACACGACGGGCCAATAACAAAGCACGATAATGTTCCCTAATCGACCTGCCTAGCGTAGTTACCGTAATGATTACCGCAATGTATGGACGGCGTCAACTAAATGCAAACATGGCCTACGCGAGTTATCTAGATATTACATCAGCTGCAAACTTATTAAAATTATTACATATTATCAAATCAAGGGAAAGAAAAATCGGCAGCTCAGTTGACAATCAAGTTGATAGCAGAGTCATCAATTGATCACCTGCATCTTCCTTTGAGTGTGACAGCTACATTGGAGGAGACATGATATTGCAGCCCCCTATTGGTGGCAATAGCAATAATTGCACCCTGAAACTAAGTAATAACAAGTTAATACATCAAACAAGACAAACTACTCAGTTGACTAATATGACAGGAGCTATGATTTGGAGTTTACAACTGGTCAATGGTTCAATTATTGACCAACACGTCAAACAAACAGGACAAGCAAGCATGCATTAAACAAGTGTGCCTACCGTGAAAGGAGCAATCAAAAAATATGTGTGTGTGGCTTAGAATTTCAGCAAAAATAAACTAGCCAGGTCATTTCAACAAATATATATGGAAGCAGTTCTATACCCTAAAATGCAAGAGACGTCGGGTGACTCGGAATTTGCACCGAGACACAAAATGGCAAGCAGTTACTGTCATAGTGAAGAATGAACTAGATAGAAATTATAACCGCATCATACAAGAACTTGTAGAGTAGGAATGCAAACTACGAATAAACTATATATTGTAGAGGATAGTTATGCCATGACTTAGGATGAACCAGACCGTGGACCAGAACCAGATGCAAGATATAATAGCGTCGCTCGTGAACCTGTAGAGCAGGACAAACAAGCATTAGACAAGTGTACCTAGAATGAAATGAGCAATCAAACAAAGTGTTTCTTAGAATTTCAGCAAATATAAACAAGCGAGGTCATTTCAGCAAATATATATGGAAGCAGTGGCATCTCCTGGAATGCATAGTCGTTGGGTGAATCAGAATTTGCGGCGAGCTACACAATGGCATGTAGTTACTGTCATAGCTAAGAATCAACCAGATAGAAATTATAATGGCATCATAAGAGAATTTCTAGAGCAAGAATGCAAACCACGAGTGAACTACATAGTAGAGGACAGTTATGGCATTGTCAGGACGAACCAGCACCAGATAAGGAATTAATGGCATCCCTTGTGAACCTGTAGAATAGGCTATGCAAACCAACATGTTCATTTAGTTAGTGATGCAGCTTTTGAAGAAGCAGATGGCAACAACAAAATTATAATCGAATTAGTATGAAAAGTTTAAATGACTACTACAGGATAGGAGAACGATGCCAATGAGGAAATAATAGCGGGAACTGATCTCAAGACAAACCAGATTGATTCAACAATTGTAGAGCAGGGAATCCACACTAATATTTTCCGCTGACTTCAGATTTTGCAAGAATTACACGGTAGCAGGCAATTACAGTTGTATGGAGTAGCTAAGACCATGTGTATGACAAAATAACAGACATGTCCATGACTTGAAATTTGTAGAGCAATGAATGCAAACCAACATGTCTAATGACCTTGTATGTACTAGCACGAAGAATAAGCATGCCCACTGACTTGTATGTACAAGCATGATGACAAAAATGCAGTTCACTGCGACAGGCTTGAACCTGCTATACTGCTGACAAAACAAAAATGGGTTGTAGATTTGGTTAACCTTGGTCGAAGAGGCGTCTAAGCATCGTCAGTACCGTGCGGGTGATGTCTAGGTCACCGAGGGTGCTGCGGTTGCGGTGGATGTTGGCATCGCGGAAGCAGATCTTGGGCGGTCGATGCCGGTTTGAGCGTGGTGGACGAGAGCGTCGGTGAGGCAGATCCAGTGCAGTGAAGGGTGACGGCCGAGCAACTGGTCTAGAGCAGTGGACATGGAACTCCCTGAATTAGATCATGTCTGGTAAGCGGATCCGGTATGGTTGGGTAGGTTTCGACGGCCGAGAAGAAGAGCTTGGGCTGTCGATGACGCCATGGCGTGGTGAACGACACCGCAGATCCGGTGCAGTGGCAGAGAGACCCGGTGAACCAGATCCGGTGGGTGAGCATTGGTGAAGCGGCTCCACGGCGGTGCACGAGACCGCCGCTCAAGCGGGTCCGGCCGTCGTGGAATTGCCGCCGGCCTGTGCGCGTGGTGGTCGTGGAGGTGAGGGCTTGGGAGAGAGGGGGCTGGGATTTTTGGAAGGACCAGCGGGAAAATTTAGGCGAATCCGGACTAAGGAGGTGAATAGAAACATAAATTACGATCGTGCCCCCAAGCTACCGACTTTAGCTTGCCCATAGGGCGTCAGAACAATGGGTAGAATCAGAATTTTGAAGTCAACAGTTTTGAAACTGAGGGGTGGGAAATGCTTCAAGATCGGTGTGTGATTTTGTCGCTTGATTGAGATATTGAATTTGGCGACCGTCCATCTAATAATAATATAAAAATGGTACTGCCCTGGTGGCATATTTTGCCTTGAAATTTTTGAAACCGAGGGACGGGAAATGCTTCAAAGTTAGTGTATGGTTTAGCCGCTCGATTGAGATTTTGAATTTGACAAGCGCCCATCTGATAATAATACAAAAATGGTACTGCCCCGGTGGGAGATTTTGCCTCAAAGTTTTTGAAACGGAGGAGCATGAAATGCTTCAAAGTCGGTGTGCGGTTTTGCCACTCTATTGAGATTTTGAATTTGACTAGCGCCCATCTTCTGGTAATAATACAAAAATGGTACTCCCCCAGTGGGAGATTATGCCTCAAAGTTTTTGAAACAGAGGGGCGGGAAATGCTTCAAAGTGAGTGTGCGGTTTTGCCACTCGATTGAGATTTTGAATATGACAAGCACCTATCTGATAATAATAATAATATAAAAATGATACTCCCTAGGTGAGAGATTTTGGCTCAAAGTTTTTGAAACAGTTAGGCGGGAAATATTTCAAAGTCGGTGTGTGTGATTTTGCCGCTCGATTGAGATTTTGAATTTTGCTAGCATCCAAGTACTACTAGTAGTATTAGTAAAAAAAGGTGGTAGAACATACGGCTATATGGTCAGGAATTCATGGCCGAGAGTCACATTAACTGATCATCCATATAACCACACTTGAGGTACTCCCTATATTCGGTATTACTAGGCTGGAGTAGTACTAGTTCGGAGAATTAACTTCACCTACTCGCTTTATAGCTAGTTATTGCATGCAGTAGTAATCCTAAAATCAAGCCAATACACGTGGCCACTGCATCTAATTGAAAACATGCAAGCCAATGGATGCACCACCGTTTAACAACATGATCGGCCAGGAGCATTACACGATGTGGTGGTTCATATTTTACGGTCAACTAGAGTAATAATTGAGCAAAACTGGGAGGATTAATTTGGTCCTCTGGCCTAGCCATTGAGGCTGTAAAATAATTAAGAGGTATATACACCTTTAGTCCCACATCTTGAACCGCTAGAGCATTTTAGTCCCACATATTGAAAAATGAGCAATACTAGTCCCACAACTTATATCTCGAGAGCATTTTAGTCCAATTTAATGAAATTTCAGTGAATTTGACTTAATTTGTCCACAAATTTAAAATGACCCCTCTATATTTTTTATGTTATTTGTGTCCCTATGCGGACTGGTAAGTGGGACACCTGTTAGTAGACGTACAAATAAAATAGTTAAATATCTAAGAGGAGAATGGATTCGAACTTAACACTTTGGTATAATGACACACACACCCACAAGCCACTATGCCGGTAGATGCCCACGACTACTCATGTGAGATGAGGAGTACTTCAGAGGACGTAATTATGCCAGACGAGGAGTACTTGGGGGGAAGTAATTATTCATACAATAAAAAGCACATATGAACGCCAAAAATGCTCACCGCACGGTCCATAATATCAACTGTATAGCTTTGTCGTTAACCTAGTAGCTACCTATAGTGTCTAGAATAAACTTGAGTTTTTTCTTATTCGCAAAAATGAAAAGGAATAAAGTTGAGTTATTATTGTAGCCCAAAACACATATTTTTGAATATCCAAAATAAAGAACACATCATCCAGAGCGCTCTTCAGTTAATCACTTCCATGTGCATGTTGTAGTGACAAGGTTGATTTCTTTAGTAGCGCGGGTAATCAGTTCAATACCCTACAATGCATTGGTAGATTTTCTTATTTTTTTCTTATTCAGATCCTCTTGTCAAGTCGTACCAAGGCCACAACTGGCAGGCAAAAAATACACCGGGGTCATTTTGCAAAAATTATGATGCCACATGTCACTTCTAGAATTAGTTACGACGAATTCAGACAAAACCACAGAAATTCGATTGAATTGGACTAAAATGTTCCTGGTTACAAGTTGTGGGGCTAGTGTTGCTCACTTTACAAGATGTAGGACTAAAACGCTCCCACGGTGCAAGTTGTGGGACTAAAAACGTATATACCTCAATAATTAACGACCGTGCTATTGAGAGAATATGAGGTTTTTAGCTCCATGGAGCATACATCCCATCGGGCCACATGGTGATCATCCAAGGACAGAGCCAAAAAGTGAAATTGAAAAATGGAAAATGCCATGCAAAAAATAGAAAATGCCCTGTGTTTGCGTGTGTCCTGAGGGACCAGGGAGCGCATGTTTTCTTCTTAGATTTTGGGATAATTAAATACAATGAGATTATGATACTACTACTACTAGTATCATCCTACACCTATACACTCGCGTGCTCCCAGGAGTCGTAAGCTGGTGCACGACCGTTGTACCATAATTAGTGCACGTGCGCATGCGCGTGCCTGTGCCAGTTCAATGAAACGCGGATGCGGTTGCTGTGTGCATGCCGTCGTCTCATTTCCACACGATTCGCCTGGCTTTCCCAGGCCATTGTTTAAATGTGTGTCTTTGAAACCGCTTCCTATGCCAGTCGATGGGACCGAGACCACACGAATGCCATCATCCATGGCCGGCAAGAAGCAGGAGGACTCGCCATGGGATGGTCTCCCTGAGGGACTCGTCTAGAAGATAGGTGACATCGTCCTTTCGACGGACGACTTCGACTACTATGCCACCTTTCGGGCAGTCTGAAGCGCCTGGCGCGGCTTCATGGAGGAGTGCTTTATGCCAGCCAACTGGATTGTTCTAGAGCACCAGTTGTCGGAGGAGTATCGGGTAGAAGACACCGCCATCACGTTGCTAGACGTGAGAACTGGCCACCACCTTGAGAAGAAGATTAGCCAGGTTATTTGCAGGTGCTTTCTTTAAATTCATCTGTATATATGTGATCCTTTTTTGCATTCACATCCTATACTATATGTTTTTCAACTTCTATTTCTTCATGCACTTGTTGCCCAGGGTTTTGCTCCATGGTTTACCTTGATTGAATTTCAGTCTATTTACCTTGATCGAATCTCTGTTTCTCCTCCCTCTCTCTCTAGAAGGTACTTTTATGTCGGTAGACAACCAATGGCCTCCTTGTGCTTAGACAGAGGGTGTAGTTGTACAAGACCCAGTTGTACAACCCCTTCCCGGGCGCTATCAAGCGCCTGAGGGCGGAGATACCGACCGAGCAGGTGGCTTCTCTCGACTATGTGTGATGCTGCTCATGGAGATGTCCAGCTGCAGCACTCTGCACGAACCCTGGAGATGCATCCCATCATTGTAGGCCATGTTCCGGGCTGCCATTTCCCAAAGAATCATTTTTATCTCGTCGAGTCCGACGGGGAGTTGTTGTTTGTTGTGAGTAGACCGGTCTACAGCAGCAGGCCGGTTGTTTACCGGGTTGATACCCAGAACCGTGTCCTTTAGCCGGTCAGAGACATCGGAAGTCGTGCTCTCTTCGTTGCTGACAATCGGTGCGTTTGCGTCGACAGCACCAGGGTACCCACGGTGCAGGCCGGTAGCATATACTATGCGGACCTATCCGAGATTAGATCTTACAACTTTGAGGCTCTTATGTGGGAAGAGGAGCCAATCATTGTATATGGGTATGGAGTAGGAGGATTATGGATCAATGACCATCCTTTCGAACTCGATCGGTTGCTGGCGGAGTATTGCAGAATCATCGAGCATTCTGAGCTGCAGATGGTGCCGCCTTATGGCGAGGATGGTACCACCCACTACGATTACTACGACGGCTATCCATCATATTGATGGATTGTGTGGGTCTACTCCTGATGTATTCTCTTTATGTCAGCTCTTTATGTGTTCACTTTGTTGAGTGAACGTCTGTGAATTTTGCAAGTTTAATGGTGCCCGTGTAATTCAATGGACATTCTCCCTGTTCTGGTAGATCGTGTGTTGTACCCCTTACAATATCACTGTTTTTTCATGTGTGTGTAGTAATTCTGATAGATGCTCAGTTTGTAACAATCCTCCAACAACTTACAACTGCAAATTACTGTAGATTATTACAATCCTCAGTAAACTTGATAGTAATAAAATGAAGCATAAAAGTTGCATCAGAGTCTAGACAACTAAAAACACACCATAGCTGGTGTTACAGAAAAGGTCTCTATGGAGCTTGCATCCCGAGACATGTAACAACTGGCTTCCCATGAGAGCTGCAAATGATATTATTAAGTATGTGCTGTGTTAAAGATTGCATGTTTTTCAATTCAAATAAGTCTTTTGCGTGCTATGGTGATTACTGAATCTGTTTTGTTGGCTTCTTGCTCAACAATATCACGGGCATCTTGGAGGGCATCCTCAAATAATCTTTTGGCTGAAAAAAGAGGACCAATCGAAGTGGTGTGCCATGAGCAATAGGTATTGTCACTGCTGTTCTGTGAAACAAAATCTAAACTTGGAGAAACGGGTCTTTGTTCGGCATTCAGAGGGTCATTTGCAGCCTGAAACAAACACAAAACAAGTTATAACAGCATTACCATGCAATCACACCACCATGAATTTTAAATGTATCAATGCGGTAATATAAGGAAGGAAGCAATTTACAGTGGTGGCTCATACATCTATTTCTTCTTGAATAAGTGGACCAGCTGGTGCCATGGAGCGATGCGAGCATGTGCTGCACTGTGAAATGACTGCTCTACTTGAAGATGGCTAAGACCAAGACAAAACAAGTTAATTAAACAATAGACTTGGGAAACAAACTACAAGTTCATTTTGAATAACAATGCAAGCAATCAACCAAAGTACCCGAAGTAGACTGCTCAAACTAGAATGTGTAGAACATGAATAAAATGAATATTAAAACTAAGCCATTATGTTTCTCATATATAAACTAGCCATGATTTAATCATAGAGAAAAAAGAGTAACTCAGCCAACAAAAACACATCAATTGTGAGCCTCGAATATGCTAACTAGATAATTTCAGACAAATAATGAATCAAGAAATCATACATTGAATTATTTATGAATAGCCAGCTAATTTCAACGCTTTGGCGGCCTGAGAACAACAAACTGAACCATCAAGTGCCTCGTATTAAAATAGCCAGTTCATGTAACTATGATACACAGTAGATACAAGAGTAAGATGAACTGCACAGAGTTCCTTATGATACATGTGTGGATCTTATCACTAGTGTGGCCTTATTCTTATTATCAGACAACTCAGATGCAATACATCCGGCATCTCCATATCTTGGAAATTGAACTAAGCACATGGAACAAAAGCAGACCATAATGGGGCTAAAATGTTTGACGCTAATTTTTGGCAAAAAAAATATGAAAACAAGAAAGAGAAATGGTAAGTTTAAGCAAACAAAAAATGTGGCACGGACCAAACTTCGAGTGGGGGGGGGGGCTTACGATAGGTGTTACACGAGATCTCCGGCGGCTCGTGTGGACAGGCGGAGTTTGTACTCCATTGTTGCTCCTTTGCATAAAGGTAAGGCCAACTGTAAATACAAATAGGTTCCAACATGATATATGTTGGCATGAAGTGAAACAAAAGTGATGGGGTCTTACGAGATTATAGGAGCCATTCACTCTATGATATTGTGTGCAAACTGATGCTGCTCCTTGCATAATAACAACAAACAATTTGAGGTGCAGGTTAAGTGGGATCAAATCGATAGTACATAATGGTCAAACAGTATGACGTGTGTAAACATGTAGTATAGGATAGCAGGACAATAGCAAGATGGAAATACTATAGCTTGTAAATCGGCGAATGAGAGAGATATTATATAATCATATCTCATGTGGACAGGCCCATCGGAGAATGTAAAAAAATATGTTAAGTGACTAATAATTCACATAGAAATAGTACAGTACATAAAACAGTTCAATGCGTGGAGTTTAAGCGTAACCACAACGGGTTAATTTAGTACATAACATGTGTATATCAAGTAAAGAACCTGTTAGTTAGGAAATTTAGCATGAATATAGTACATTGCCAACAAACAAATCGTGTAGGGAGATCTGGTTTTACCTCGGTCGGGACAGCGTATAGGCCTCCTCTGCATCCTCACGGGTCATGTCGAGGTTGCCGAAGGTGCTACGGTCATAGTGGGTGTCGACGACGGGGAAGCAGATCTTGGGTGGGCGACGATAGGAGCAGAATGCTGGACCATGGCATTCGTGGAGCAGATCCTAGGTGGTTGATGTGCTCAGTGCGCCGGGCAAGAGGGTTCGTTGAGCAAATCAGGTGTGCGGGTATGCCGGCTAAAGTGCAGCGGGGATGTTCCGGCAGGTGACATATTCCTGGAGGACAGAGAGGGGGAGGGGGAGTGGGGTTGGGTTTAGGTACTGCTAGCACTATACTGGGAAAATTACCAGTGAAGTCCCCACCCACCAAATTTAATAGGGGTCGAATGGGAATTTCGAAGTATCTGAAATTTTGGGGCACGAATTATGTCCGGATGCGCGGGATCGTTTTGAAAAGGTGTTCAAAAAATTTATGATGCAAAATCTTAGCTAGAAGTCGAACCACTCATCAAAACTCTCTATGGTTTCTGATATATTAATTAACTGCTCGATGGGTACCTCCAAAAGCTTTTTTCATAAAACTTTCAAAGCAACCTACAGTTTATTACTTGTAGTTCAAGTTTGACCTAATTTCATTAAATTCAAGAGCAATCTATCCCACTTAGTTGTAGCTCAAGTTTGACCTAATTTCATTAAACTATCAAGACGCAAAATCTTAGCAAGAAGATGAAACTATCGTCAGAACTCTCTTTTGGTTTCTGATATTATATTAATTAACACCCCCGCGTGCCCCCTCTGATGGGTATCTCTAAGAGCTTTTCTGTGAAACTTTTAAAGTAACCTACACAGTTTATTTGTACTAGTTCAAATTTTACCTATTATATTTTTTTCGCTTTACCTATTATAATTTTATATAGTGATGATATGCCAGATGTCTATTATCTGAGTCTCACGTGCAGGGCACGTGCAATTTACTAGTACTTGTAGTTTCAAATTTGACCTAATTTCGATAAACCGACATAAATTCCTTCTAATGGGAAGAGTTAGCTCGGAAGTTTGAAAACTCATAAAACATGGGAATCATTGGTACAACATGTTGGTCCAATATATATGTATGTAAACTTGTCTTTTGGCATTCAGATCCAATATTCTTCGGACTTTTCTTTAGGAAAAAGAACAACCTCGCTCGTATTCTTCACACAGAAAATGTAGAATTGAATGTTTTTTCTTGATAGTTGGAAACTCACACCGACGACATTGTTTACTACAAGAAGATGCACCGATGATCTACCTATGAAAAGGCATTTAATTCAAGAGAAATCTATGGTGTTTACTTGTAGCTAGCTCAGGTTTGACCTAATTTCGTTAAATTATCAATATGCAAAGTCTTATCAAGAAGTTGAACCTATCGCTGAAACTCTCGTTGGTTTCTGGTATATTAATTTTGAACCCTCGATGGGTACATCAAAAAGATTTTTCGTAAATCTATCAAAGCAAAACCTATAATTTACTGTAGTTTCAAATTTGACCTAATTCTGAGATATCAACATAAAGTTATTCAAATGTGCGGGGTTAGCTATAGGAAGCTTCAAAACCCATAAAACATGGGAATCGTAAGTACAACATGTCGTCGATCCACTATATATATATATGTCTATCAACTTGGCTTGTGGCATCCACATCCAATATTCTTTGGACTTCTCTTTATGGAAAAGAACAACTAACCTTGTTCATCTTCACTCCGAAAACGTAGAATTCAATGTTCTTTCCTAGTAGTTGGACACTCACACCCACGACACTGCTTACTACTAGAAAATGCACCCATCTACCACTGAAATGACATTTAATTCAAGAGCTATCTACCGCGCTTACTTGTAGCTCAAGTTTGACCTAATTTCGTTAAATTGTCAAGATGCAAAATCTTAGCAAGAAGTTGAACCTATCGTCAAAAATCCCATTGTTTTCAGATATATTAATTGTGACCCCTCGATGGGTACCTCCAAATTAAAAGCTTTTTCGTAAAAATTACAAAGCAAAACCTACAATTTACTTGTAGTTTCAAATTTTACCTAATTTCGATAAATCGACATAAAGTCATTAAAATGGGCAGAGTTAGCTAGGAAGTTTGAAGCTCATAAAACATGGGAATCGCAACTACAACATGTTGTTGATCGACTATATATGTCTTTCAACTTGGCTTGTGGCATCCACATCCAATATTCTTTGGACTTCTCTTTATAGAAAATAACAACTAGCCTCGCTTGTCTTCACTCGGAAAATGTAGAATTGAATGTTCTTTCCTGATAGTTGGAAACTCACACTGACGACATTGTTTACTACAACAAGGTGCATCTATCTACCTCTGAAAATACATTTAATTCAAGAGCTATCTATCGCGCTTACTTGTAGCTCAAGTTTGACCTAATTTTGTTAAATTATCAGGATGCAAAATCTTAGCAAGAAGTTGAACATATCGTCAAAACTCTCTGTGTTTTATGATATATTAATTGTGACCCCTCGATGGGTACCTCTAAAAGATTTTTCGTAAAACTTTCAAAGCAACCTAAAATTTACTTGTAGTTTCAAATTTGTAATAATTTCGATAAATCGACACAAAGTCATCCGGTCAAATGGGAAGAGTTAGCTAGGAAGTTTGAAAAGTCATAAATAAAACATGGGAATCGTTGGTACAACATGTTAGTCCACTATATATGTTGGTAAACTTGGCTTCTAGCATTCAGATCCAATATTATTCTTCGGACATTTCTTTACGGAAAAGAACAACCTCGCTCGTCATCACTCGGAAAATTGAGAATAATTGAATCTTCTTTTCCTGATATAGTTCGAAAATCACACCGTACCGATGGTACTGTTTACTATAAGAAAATGCACCCATCTACCTCTCTGAAAAGTCATATATTTCAATAGCAATCTATCATGCTTTTTCATAAAACTTTCAGAGCAACCTACAATTTAGTTATAGTTCAAGTTTGACCTAATTTCGATAAATCGACATGTAGTCATTCAAGTGGGCAGAGTTAATTGGCTAGGGAGTTTGAAAACTCAAAAAACATATGGGAATCGTAAGTAAAACACGCTGGTCCACTTAATATGTCTATAAGCTTGGCTTATGGCATTGAGATCCATATTCTTCGACCTTTCTTTATGGAAAAGAACCATCTCGTCATCACTCGGAAAACTGAGAATTTTATTTCCAAATAGTTGGAAAATCACACTGACGACATCGTTTACTAGAAGAAGATGCACCCATCTACCTCCGAAAATACATTTAATTCAAGAGCAGTCTATTGTGCTTACTTGTAGCTCAAGTTTGACCTAATTTCATTAATCAACAAGAAGTCACTGAAGTGTGCGAAGTTAGCTAGGAAGCTTGAAAAATCCTAGTACTAAAAACTTGGGTATTATGTATAAGAAATTGTGGTCCAGTTTGTTTGATAATTGGGGCGGTTGCATTTTATTTTAATTGTGGTAGGTCTCGTAGGAGAGAGGTGTTTGAGAGTTAACACGGTCGGTGGAAGTACAAGTTACATCAAGGACCTCATAAAAATGAAAATTGCACCCAAGTCCATGCATTTAGCACAAGGACCCTGAAACTAAGCAATGAAGTGTGTGTTTTGAGGTTTGCGCATACTAGCGTTCATCATGCTAAAGACTATCAGTAGAATCTTTGTAGATGCTAAGAATGGAAAAGAAGATCCAACAGTTAGCAATGTTTGGATTTGCTGGTCTTGATCCAACAGTCAATGTTCGAAGTTATCCATACACTATACAGTGGTATGGTATTGTAAGAGATAAGACAAGATAAAGATAAGATAAGAAGTACTGCGAATAACCGATCTTTTGAGTAACATTCCCTCCCAATGTTTGGGAAGCAAGTGAAAATTTCAAAAACCGAAAAAGTTTGATTTTTTTGCCACCAAGGACCAAAGTGGTTTCCTTCCTATGTAGTCCTCTTCCCTACTCCACACCAACGTGGCTGCCGAACACGCCATAGACACAAAGCCGCCGTAACAAGGCACACGTGCGCAGCACCACGCTGTGGATGAGGGAGAGATCATCCGGGCCGGTGCGCGATGGGAAAGGGTAGGAGTGAGGGAGGATGGATGGTGAGAGGCAGCGAAGGAGAGAGAAACACACAATTTGTTTTGAGTGCATAGGTCCTGAAATTTACTAGTAATATCATAGTGTAGTACACTATAAGTCCGCAGGAGTACCTCGTGTTAGAAACCCATCATAACTTTGCTTTGACATGGAACCGCCTTCAACTTTTCTTTGTTGTTACCCTCTTCCCTTGCCAACGTTTTATTCTCTCAGCATGTACAACGCGTGGACAGAGGTGACCATATGTCTAAGCAAAGAAATATACTACTCCCACATTGTGTAAAAAACACACCTTAATATGCCCTACTATGTGGCATCCGCTAAGGTTCACCTTATACATAGTGGAAAAAATAAAGTTACCTTTAAGCCTAAGGTGCACCTCAAGCTTGTGGGTTGCCCATAGAGAATAGAGATATCATTTCCCCTCTCTCCCTATTTCATGTGATCATTTTCAAAAGGTGAGATGGGTATAACTTGCAGGTACTCGAGTTCTCTATATATGGTCTAAATACGGTGGAGGCCCACGGCATTGCCACGGCCCAATGAAGACTTCGAGTGGCCTACGAACTATCGATAACTTGCGAGACAAGGAGTCTAAAGATAGAAAGTTTGAAGGGCAAACCCTAAAACGGTAACCGACTCGACCTGCTACCTGAGACCTAGCCTATCTATATAAAGGCTAGGAGGGGGCGGCGCGGAGGACACACGCAACCCTAGTTTCCACAACCCTTGCCAGATTGTATCTGCGCACCATTGTAACCTTCGATTCCTCTGTTAATTCCACGAGCAGACAAGCAGGAGTAGGGACCTCTATGAGGCCTGAACCTGGGTAAACCTTGCGTCCCTATGTGCTTGTTTGCTAGCCGATTGATGCTTCCAGCGCTCCCTCCTTGTCTAAAACCCAAGTCCATAACAATGGGCATTGATGAGTTAAACTCTCGTCAATTGGCGCCGTCTGTGGGAATTGGGAGTGCTGATGTTGCGGCTTCTTCGGCCCCATCAACTGTGATCTACAACTCCGCAACAGCAGAGATTCGCCAGCATTTCGGCGCGTTCGACTTCACCGTCCACAAGCCGGCCACTCGCCAGGCTTTCGAGTCCATGGGCGATGGAATTAGCCTGGCGATCGGGAGCTTCCGCTTCGAAGTTGGTCAGATGGGCACGCTTCGCATGCCTGACCAACATCATGGTTCCCTCCACTGATCGGCACCCTTAGTGAGCTCAATGCCTCGACAACAGTCGAGAATACGGACAGCAACAACAGTCGTGAATCCGATCTGGGCGATCTAGAAACTGAAGATGGAGCCTACAGTTCTGGATCTGAAAGTTGTGGGAGCAACAACTTCCCCCAACCACTTCATGTGCGCCGTCATCAACGCTGGCGATTCCTCCGCCAATCGCGACAACACGGGCAACGGTGGCAATGGAACCGACCCACCAAACGGTGGCATACCTAATGGTGGACCACCCAACGGCGGACCCACTGACGGCGCCCCCGTCAACAACGGAGGAGTAATCGAACCACCCACCATGGTGAATGAAAACACGGGGGAATGCGTGGTGATCAGGCTCAACGACAACGAGTGGGCCTGTTGCTGAGAAGCCCTACGAGGCAATCCTCTACCCTTCGGCTCCCCGCAACAACTGCTGATGGGCTACCATTGGCTCCTAAAGGAGGAATACAAACGCCAAGTGCATACACTCGCGCAACTCGAAGCGCGTAAAAAGGCGGCAGACGAGTCGAACCTCCGGCGAGCTGGGCTCTCCTCCGATGGAGGATCCTCCTCCAAGTGCAACAAGTACATCGGTAACAAGAGGCGATCTCGATTGGCCCACCTCACTGAACAAGAGCATGTAGAAGCCACAAAGGTCCTCGGCTTCGGCTCCATGACGGTGGATACGCGTGGCAACATGCTCCTGAAAACGCCGCAAGCTGCGGTAAGAGCGGCCACCATGTACCTCCTCAACAACCAGCCGCCAGCTGGAGACCCTGCAGCCTCCATGCACCGATCTACGATCGCGGGTTTGGGGCTAATCGAGGCCGCCCTCGATAAAGAGCCAATGCCAGAACCCAAGAAGGGCAAGGCCCTGGCAAAACGCTATTCCTCACCCTCGTCCAGCGACGACAACCACGATCTGTCTCGACGTCGCCGCTCACGGCGGCACAATCCCAACTATGATGCGCACGATGACCTCACACAGCGCAAAATCGACAAGTCAAGGGCATGACGCGCTCGCTCGACTGATTCAGAAGAAGACGGGACTAAACTCTGCGGCGCCAGATGCTTCAGCAGAGCCAACAAGCAGAGGAGAATGCCTAAGGTATTCAAACTCCTATTGTAAAATCCAAAATTCGATGGCCTACAGGACCTGAAGATCTGGTTGGAAGACCACTTTTCCTCAGTCAAGCTGCACGGAGGGAGTAGAAGCACGGCCATGCAATGTTTGCAGCTACAGCTGCAGGGCGCTGCTCGCGCGTGGCTCAACAATCTCCCGCGCGGATCCATTCGCAGCTGTGAAGAGCTGGCCTATAGCTTTGTGCGCAACTTCAAGGGCACTTACAAAAGGCCCGCATCAATCGAAGAATTGAGGAGCTGCCAGCAAAGGTCGGGCGAATCGCTACGCTCGTACATCCAGAGGTGGTCTATCATCAAGAACTCCATAGAAAACATCTTGGAGGATTGCGCAATCGACGCATTCAACAGCGGTGTTCACCGCATAGAACTGAGAGAGGCGCTGGGTCGCTCGAAGCCCAAAACAATGGACCACCTGATGGAGATCGCAAATCAGTGGGCTGATGGAGAAGATTCGGTGAGGAACCGCACCTTCTCCGACGACGATCAAGATCTCGGGCGCAGACGCGACCACCAAAGCAAGCGGCGAATGCGCGCATACGATGACCACGACGATGTCAACATGGTAACAGCCGGGTACGCTGACAAGCGCGACGACGGCCACAACAGCGGCTATCACAGCGGTGGATATCGCGACTCTGGGAAAACCAAGCAAGTATGGCAATGCCGCACTCACGACGAGGCACCCGCAACATCCATCGAGGACAAGCTGTCCGGGCCATGCACCGTACACTTCTACATCGACAAGCATGATGGCAAAAATAAATCCAGCCACCTCCTTAAGGACTGCCGCGAGTTCCTCAAGCTTCATGAGGGCCTAGCTCGGATGAATCGCGATGCGGTCAACAGGGGCTATTGAGCCTTCCTAGGCGCTATGGCACATGGAGCTCCTCCACCACCACCTGGACCACCGCCAGCTATAGCTGCGCCTGACCAGCATCACGGAGGCGAGCCGTACCTACGGGCCATGGGCACCATGATGATCCAAAAGGGTCGCCCCTCCAACCGGGTGCAAAAGGCCATCACTCGCCAAGTCAATTTGGCGACAAACTCATCACCATCCACCACTGAGTACCTTAGTGGAAGCGACTCCTGCATCACCTTCGACAAGCGCGACCACCCGCGCCAAGTACCTCGTCCAGGCCATTGTCCCCTCGTACTCGAGGCACAAAATAGAGGCTTCGACATGAGTCGTGTCTTCATGGACGCCAGAAGTGGCATTAACCTCATGTTCGCAAGTACCTTGGGAGCAATGAGGATCCCTCTAACCAGCCTAGAGGCCTCGGACACAACATTCCACGACATCGTCCTAGGCAAGGGCGTTTATCCCCTTGGCAAAATCAACCTCGACATCGAACGCATCGACTTCGAAGTCGTCAACTGGCCCTCACAGTACCACTGCATCCTCGGACGTGTCGCGCTCGCCAGGTTCATGGCAGTGCCACACTACGCCTATCTACAGATAAAAATGCCAGGCCCCAATGGCGTCATCACAATCAACGGGAGCTTCAAGAGGTCTGATAGTTGCGACAGGGAATTCAACAGAATTTCCCAGTCCTTCGGCATGCAGGAAGAACTCGCAAGATTGAAGGAATCGACAGACAATAGTCTGCCTCCCCTGAGCCAGCCAAGTTCACCCGACCTATCCTTTGACTCATCGGTGCACATGAAGAAAGTTCAGGTCCACCCATCGGACCCCGCCAAGACAGCCCTCATCGCCAACAACTTGAGTCCTGCATAGGAACTCGTGCTCATCGAATTCCTCCGTGAGCACTGGGAAATCTTCTCCTGGTGTCCAGCGGACATGCCAAGAGTTCCCAAGGAATTCGCCGAGCACGCACTCAATGTCAACCCAGACGCAAGGCCAGTCAAACAAACGATTCGGCGACTGTCTGAGCCAAGAGCAAACGCGGTCGGAATGGAGATCAACAGACTCCTCGACGCCAAATTCATACACGAGATCAAGGAAAGCACTGGGCTCGCCAACACGGTGCTAGTACCAAAAAAGACACGCATATCCTACGGATGTGCGTGGATTTTACCTCTCTGAATAAGCACTACCCAAAGGATCACTTCCCGCTGCCGTGAATCAACCAGATCATCGACTCCACCGCGGGATGTGAGAGCCTCTGCTTCCTCGACGCCTACTCAGGCTACAATCAGATTCGAATGAAGGAAGAGGATCAAGAGAAAATGGTGTTTACAACGCCTTTTGGTTTGTTCTGCTATAACACAATGCCCTTCGCGCTAAAAAACGTAGGAGCAACCTATCAGCGGTGCATGGAAGATTGCCTCAAGAACCAACTTGGTCGCAACATCCAAGTTATGTTGATGACATCGTAATCAAGACCAAAGAGGAAGCTTCACTAATCGATGATTTAAGCGAAACCTTCGCCAACCTCGACCGCTACCGGATCAAGCTCAATCCGGACAAGTGCGCCTTCGGTGTACCATCTGGGCAACTACTCGAGTATCTCATCTCCGCGAGAGGGATCGAGGCAAACCGGAAGAAAATAAAATCCATACTGGCCATGGAGAAGCCAAAGAACATAAGAGGTGTCCAGCAGCTAGCTGGACGAATTGCGGCGCTCAGTCGATTCATCAGTCGAATGGGTGAAAAGGCACTGCCCTTCTACCAACTTCTCCGCAAAGCTAACAAATTCGAGTGGACCAAGGAGGCACAAGAAGCATTCGAAGATCTCAAGCGTCTACTGTCCACCTCACCAGTACTGGTGACCCCACATGAAAGGGAACCACTGTTCCTGTACATCTCCACCACCAAACAGGTGGTCAGCACGGTGCTGGTGGTAGAACGAGCCGAGGAAAATAAGGTCCACGAGATACAGCGCCCAGTCTACTACCTCAGTGAGGTACCACGCGAAGAAAGCAGCGGTACCCGCACTATCAGAAGCTGGCGTACGACGTCTTCATGACAACCAGGCGACTGCACCACTACTTCTAAGAACACCCAATCATGGTGGTCAACGACGCCCCTCTTGGACATATCCTCAACAATCTCGACGCCACCGGACGAGTCGCGCTCTGGGGAATTGAACTGTCTCCATGAGACATTACATATGAAAAGCGCGACGCAATCAAGTCACAAGTTCTCCCTGACTTCCTCGTGCACTGGATGGAGAATCAGCTCCCTGAAAAACCAGATATGTCCTACCTCTAGACAATGCACTTCGACGGATCCAAGCGAAAGGACGGAGCTGGCGCGGGTGTCATAGTGACATCACCCCAAGGAGACAAGCTGAAATATATTCTGTGAATGCAGTTCACCGCCTCCAATAACGAAGACGAATATGAGGCCCTGCTACACAGGATGAGGTTGGCAAAAGCCCGCGGTGCCAAGAGGCTCATAATATGATCGCCTACCGTGACCTCTACGACACACTCGAAGGGGATTTCGACGGTTGTGAGCTGCGGCACATAGGCCGCGGAAGCAATGAAGAGGCAGACGCACATGCCAACATTGGCTCTACCTGCGCCCCCATACCACCTGGGGTATTTCTCGAGCGCATCTGCGAACGCTCCATCAAGCCGAAGGCCATAGAGAAGAAAACAAGCGCAACAACGGACTCGGGGGCTGTGCCGCCCAATGAGCCAACAACACTCGACGACCTGGAGCTTGACATAGGACTCAAAGGACCGATGAGTGTCATGATGATCGAGCCACCATGGAATCAACCGTACATCACATACCTTCTCAGTAAGAGGCTACTGAATGACCCGACTGACGCACGACACATTGCGCGGTGATCCAAGGCATTCGCTGTTATTAACAGCGAACTATACAAGTGCATCATCATAGGAGTACTCCAACGATGCGTCTCCAACGTTGATGGAAGAGCTGTTCTCCTCGACATCCATGAGGGGACTTGCGGGCACCACGCCAGTAGTCGCGCCCTTGTCACCAAAGCTCTACGAGCTGGATTCTACTAGCCTACGGCCATGCGTGACGCCAAGGACATCGTCCAAAAATGCAACGCTTTCCAGCGATTCGCGGAGAAACCAGACGCACCTGGCGCAGAGCTCCTGCCAATTCCATTGGCCTGACCCTTCACACAATGGGGACTCGACATGGTCGGCAAGCTCCCAAAGTCCTCGCGAGGAGGCTACGTCTACCTCTTGGTCGCAGTCGACAAATTCACCAAGTGGATAGAGGCCATGCCAGTGACTAACCAGTCAGGAGCCAGCGCAGTCAAGTTCTTCGAGTCCATCGTCTATCGCTTCGGAGTGCCACACAGCATCATCACGGACAACGGGACGAACTTCACCTCTAAGGAGTTCCAAGAATTCTGCGAGAACCTGGGAATCCACGTAAGCTATGCCTCCGTAGCTCTTCCACCGACCAACGGTCAGGTCAAAAAGGCCAACGGGCTCGTCTATGGCGGAATAAAGAAGCGACTCATTAGGCCACTCGAAGAAGCCGCAGGATGCTGGCCAGACAAGCTGCAATCGGTACTCTACAGCCTACGCACAACCCCAAACAGTGCCATGGGGTACACCCCGTTCTTCATGGTGCACGGTGATGAAGCAGTGCTACCCGTAGAGGTACGATACAAAGCTCCGCGAGTGGTCACTTACAGCGAGCAGGAATCAACTCTTGCACTCGAAGACTCTATCGACCTCCTTGATGAGGCACGGGAAATCACCGCGGAATGATGAATGATCTACCAGCAGAACCTGCACAACTACCACAGCAGAAGGCTACGCCCCAGGTCCTTCGTCGAAGGAGACCTGGTCCTGCGACTGAAACAACAAGGGCAACTCAAACTCGAGTCCCCCTGGGAGGGACCGTACGTGATTACATAAGTAATCCTAGGTGGCGCATATCGCCTTAAAGATTTCGAGACAGGAGACGCGTACTCCAACCCCTGGAACGTCGCGTAGCTGCAGTGCTTCTACCCTTAGTCGTCTTTTATTTCTTACATTGCAAATAAGGCTATTCAGCCAAGGCTACTTAGCCACACATTGTACCTCGTACTATCCAATGAATAAATAAAGCTAAGTGCCCCAAACTCTGCGTTCTTTTATTTATTTTTGCAATTTATCCACTCGGGGGTTGTGCCACCCTATGCATATTTGTTCTACAAACCAACACGATATCCTGAGTAGCTGACGCACTAATCGAACCCTTGACAAACACCAACCCAGTTGCAACGCACCTGGCAGGTTGGCAAGGTGCTAAGATAAACACAAGTCAGGCTAATGAAAAGGAATCGCATAGTGCAACACACTCGCCAAACATACGAGCTCTTTATATACATCAATGTCAATCACTTATACACAACATATATATATATATATATGAAATTTACAACACTAGTGCAACTATGTGCAGGATACAAACTAAACTACTGTTGCAAAAAAAGAACGTCTGTCTACTCCTCGAAAAAGTCGACAATTTCCTCCACTGGACGATCCACCGCCTGGTAGTGAGGAACCATGTTCCAGGTCAAACCTGCTGGCGGCGCTGGCGGTCCAGCAGCAACTGCTGCAACATCCACATCAGGCATGTGCAGTCGCACCAACGACAGAGCAGCCTTGGCACCAGCCACTAATTGTTGCCGTACACACTCGCGGACTGCACTCAAGTCTTGAAATTTTGCAAGAAGGGCCAGCAGGCTCGATGGAACGACATCCAGCGGGAACATCGTCTAATAAATATTCCTTAAGCACGATTGCGATTTCTTCAGGAAATGAAGCACTCGCGAAGCCTGATCCTACAGGGTCGCCAGTGCGATTGCGCAATCATGATCCACCTAGAAGTGCCCACTCGACTGAAGCTGCTATTGAGTCAGATCATTCATGCGAATGGCAATCCTGTCCTTCTCATCTTGCGGATGGCGTGCACTGACAACTATATCAAGAAAAGGCAAAAGTGTGAAGACAATGAACTACCACGAGTGGCTACAAGAAAAGATAAGGAAGCAGAAAGGTAACACTTGGATCGGTCGCCCAGTTGCGTCACCTCCCCTAGCAGATATTGCTCTCGGGCAGTGGCCTTCTCCGCCCTCGACTTCCATACATCCGCGTTACCACGGAGCACGGTCATGGAGTCGCTCCAATTGCTTAACGTGGTCATGGAGTCACGAGAGCAGAGACAGCTCATACATCCTTGAGCGCGACTGCGCTAAGGTATCATCAGTGGATGGCATATTCTGAGGTTCACTTGAGGGACCACTCGATGTGCCCTATCACAAGCCAAGCAAGAGATAATAAGAAGACCAAGAAATACATGGACAAAAACTCAAAGTGCATTCAAGCATAACAAAATATCAACAGATACACCCGCCAACGGCATGTTCCAGACAAAAGGGGCCAAGCTATTAACTATTACAAATATGACTATTGAGGAGCAACTGGCTTCTTTGACTTAGACTTCGGTTTTGGGGGCCTCATCGAGTCTGTGGCAGTATCAGATGCCACAGACTTCTCGCCGGCCCCTGACACCGCAACCTTCGCCGCCATCTTGGCTCGTTGCAACTCCTCAGAGTACTTCGTGACTGTGTTGATTAGCTGCAGCCCGTACTTGTCACATGCAGTTGCAAAAGGAGCAAAAACTACCTGTTGGCCATCCGCGCTGATAGGCATTGCCTTGGAGACCGTAGCAGGATCAACCTCGACTCCATGGGCTTGAACCATCGCGAGTGACATAGAAGCGCTAGCCGCATGCAGTGTGTTCTTGAAGCCTGCAGGAATGCCTCCAGCAAGGGACTCCACCAGATCATCTACATTTTCGATTAACTCAGTTTTGGGCACCAACTCCTCATGGAGGTGAATGAGTATGCCCTTGGCCTTGATCAGCGTCCCCTGGATGGAAGCACTGCGATCTTCAACTACCGCAACGGAACCTGCCAAGGCATCATCACGATGGAGAACCTGGGCGTCGAAGCTCAGACCACCGACATCTACACAAGAACCAAGCGTTGGCACAAAAGTCAATACACATAACAAATTCGAAAGAAGGGACACGACGGAAATCCAGACGAGGGAATACCTGAAAGTGCCTTGGCAATCGAGAAAAGCTATTCTTCGAACAACTTCTCCCTAGCCACGATGGAGGTGCGCAAATCCTCCTCGCGTTTCCGTGATTCGTCAAACATTGCGACTGCTTCATCGTGACCCTTCACTGCCGCGGCGAGCGACTTTTCAAGGAAGGCGGAGTCGTGAAGAAGCGCATTATGCTCAGCTGCAAAACAAACAAAGATAGACCATCGTTCGAGTATATCACAATGATGAAGAAGAAGCAAAAAACACTCACTTTCACACACGATGGCGATTGTCCAGCATTGCATGCTGGCGACCCATGGCAGGCACTTGCTCTGCTAGGCGAGCAGCTTCCTTCACAATAAGTTGCAACGGGAGAAACAACACAAGGATCAGCAGATAACATGGATAATTAATTCGACTGCAAGAAAAAAGCAACATCACACATACGTGATCCTCCAATGACTTCGAAGTCAATTGTCGCGCAGTCGTCCGGACAACCATCTGGTGCCCCACATTGTGTGGACAACTCAATGGAGGGGAAGGAGTCCGCTCAGCCAATGGAGGGGAAGGAGTCCGCTCAGCCACTTCCTTGGCCTTGGGGTCCGCGACTCCGGATTCTTTAAAAATTAGACGTCGCCAGAAGATGACGATGCCGGTTGACTATGGAACAAAACCAACATCAGGAAAATGCAACTCCAAAACCAAAGAACCAAGAGAAGAGATGTGTACTTACCAATCAAAATTGTCAAAATCAAAGGTTTGATCCTCTAACTCCGACGATGACTCCTTCGGCAGCCGCATCTTCTTGCGGGAAGATGGCACCACAACACTCACAGGGACAGCAGGAATTGGCGATTCTGCATCAATAACTGGACCTTCCGGAGTCAAAGGAGACGATGCATCCGAATCTTCGCTGCGTGAATGCTTGCGAGTATCCGGACTGCTGGACTCGGGGGCTTCCTCCTCCTCTTCACAAGGGACGGTCGACTCCGACTCGTCCTCTTCTAAAGCTTCATGAGGAATAACCTCCTCAGGAAGAGGGGGCATACAGGGAGACACCTTCCAATCCTGCATACAGAAAACAAGTCAGCACAAGTCAAGAAAAAAGAAGCATTCAACAAACAAAGCTACTTTGTAGCAGAACCATACCTTAGGAGGAGGATTAGCAGTATCGAATGGAGGTACGATTGGTTCACTAGGGAGCATATCCTTGGCGGTGTACTTGGTGACCAGTCGCACCCTTTTATCTACCTCACTCGCGAAAATGCCATCGGCAGATACACGAGTGACATCGTCTGCGCCAGCCCACTGAAACATAGGGTGGACTCTGGCCTACAGGAGCTAGACGCGACGGCGCAACCACATGCGAATAAGGGCGCAACCTCCCTCTTCTTTACCCATGCGACTCTCGAGGTCACAGATGCGCTTGTACATCACATCTGTCTCCTCAGACTCACCAGACATCACCACGTTCTTCCAGGAGAGCCTCCTCTTGCACGGCGTCACGGGATCGAAAGGCGCGAGTCCAAAGTGGTCTCTGTCGGCCTTCTAGTCGCGGATGTAGAACCACTTGTCCCTCCACCCTTGGACGGATGCCATGAGTTTGATGTCAAAATACATGAGGGAGGAGTCGACGTGGATACCGCAACCTCCTACATCATAGACTACGGAGCCATACGCTGACTGGCGCTTCAGCTTGAAGAGACGCTTGAAGAGACCAAAGTGTGGCTCGATTCCGAGCCAGCACTCGCAAAGTGTAATGTAGAAAGCAACATGGAGGATGGAGTTGGGGGATAGCTGGTACAACTGGAGCCCATAGAAACAAAGAAGGACCCTAAAGAAAGGGTGCAGGGGCAGAGAAAGACCACGGATGATGAACGCTAGGAACATCACCTGGAAACCAGCAGGAGGGCAAGGGGTTACCTCACCACCTGGGACTCGCGAGTCACCGACCGCGGGAGACTGATGACCCACAAGTATAGGGGGTGTATCGCAGTATTTTCGAGGGAAGTGAAACCCAATTTATTGATTCAACACAAGGGGAGCCAAAGAATATTTATAAGCCTTAACAACTGAGTTGTCAATTCAGCTGCACCTGGAAACAATCTTGCTCACAGTAGTTTATCAGTAGCAACAGTTTTGTAGTAGGAATAGTAAAGTAACAATAGTAGTAAAGCAAATACATTAGTAACAAAAGCAGTAAACAGTGGGATTCGAGTGCGGTAGGCGTAGAGATGGATGGACGGGCGTTGCATGGACAAGACAATTCACATAGCAATCAGAACATAGGGCAATTGCAGATAAATAAGATAAAGCATCCAACTACTAGACAATCCTAGGCATGTGTTCCATATATAGTCATACGTGCTCACAATGAGAACTTTCACAACATCTTTTGTCCTGCCAGCCCGTTGCAGCGGGGCCTCAAGGGAACTACTGGCAATTAAGGTGCTTCTTTTAATAGAGCACCGGAGCAAAGCATTAACACTCCATGAACACATGTGATCCTCACATCAAAGTCTTTCCCTTCCGGTTATCCCGATTTCTGTCACTTCAGGGCCATAGGTTCCGGACAACAATGCGTGTATACAACTTGCAGATAAGACCAAAAACAATACTATCATAATGAATCAATAACAAGTTCAGATCTGAAATCATGGCACTCGGTCCCTAGTGACAAGCATTAAGAACAAAAAGTCGCAACAAAGTCATAAATCACTAATAAAAGATACTAGGCACCATGCCCTAACAATCTGATGCCATTATATGAACGATCTCATCCAATCCCCACCATCCCCATAGCCTACAGCGGGGGATTACTCACTCATAGATGGGGGAAACATGGATGGTCGATGGAGAAGCGATGGTGATGATGATGGCGATGATCCCCTCTAATTCCCCGTCCCGGCAGGGTGCCAGAACGGAGTTTCTGGTGCTGTTTCGTGGAATCTGGTGGTGGCGGCAGAGCGGAACTCCTTTTGGAAAAACGTCCAACCCCCCGAAGATTTTAGGTCAGAAGGCTCCTTATAGGCAAAGAAAGAGGCCGAGGGGGTGCCTGGGGGCCCACACCACCCCCTGGCGCGGCCTGGCCTGGCCCGCGCCACCAGGTGGTGTGGCCACCCCAGGGTTCTTCTCCGTCTCGTATTCTGGCTCCTGGAGTCTTCGGGTGAAATAGGATTTTTGGCATATTTTCTGGGATTTTTCGTGATAGTTGATTTACTGCACAAAAAGTAGACACCAAGGCAATTCTGCTGAAAACAGCGTTAGTCCGTATTAGTTGCATCCAAATCACACAAGTTTAGAAGAGAAACAATAGCAAAAGTGTTCAGGAAAGTAGATACGTTTTGGACGTATCAACTCCCCCCAAGCTTAGCTTATTGCTTGTCCTCAAGCAATTCAGTTGAAAACTGAGTGCGATAAAAGAACTTTCACGAACACATTTGCTTCATATGATATAAATATTCTCAGCAATGTGATCAACTATTTAAACAATTCATAATAAAGAGTATACAACTAAGTCTACTTAATAGTATTTGCAAGCTATGAAGAGATTCCAACTCAAGAATAATAAGTAGCATGAAGCACAAACATAAGCAACATTACAATGCTCATAAAAAGGTATGATAGAGTGGTATCTCGCTTGGCCTTTGATTATGAATGCCAAGGCACCTCTGAAGTTCAAGTGATGACTAGAAGTAAAGATATCAAGGATACAAGCATCAAAGTCATAACACAAATAATCAAGTAATGGAACAAACACAAAGAATGACAACTATGCTCTCAAGAAGGTGCTCAAAGAATATGTGGAGACTCAACAAGTAGAAGAAAAGGTTTTGAATAATTTTGAAAGGCTTCCAAATGCTGAAAGTATGGTACTCGTTAGCTTTGAGCTCTCATTGCCCCTATCATAAGCATCTTTAATGTGGTTAAGGTGAAAGTGAGGTTCAATCTGAGTTATATGCTTGACAGACTATAAACTAAAAATCCCAAGTCCCTTAAGTACGAGGGCCGCTCCTCATGCTACTCAACTTTAGTTACCGGTAAGTTCTTGTCATCATAAGTATGTGCGTGTCATTGAGAAGCTCCAACGGGGTACCCCTTGCCCGATGATACGGAAGAATCCCCATATCAAAATGATAAGGCAAGCAGACAATGAGTATCTCAGCAATCTTCTTATTTACCATGGGAAAATGGTGCTTTTTTTTCTCTCTTTCCTCTTTTCATAAAACTCTTTTTTTTTGTTTTTCTCAATAGCTATCTCTCTCTTTTTTATAAGAAGAATGCTTCATAGATATCATTATGGTTACGCTGCAGGTTTCCACCATGTCAGCATGGATTAGACCAGCGGCCTAGGCGTTTCTCTAACACACATACATAACTCCATGGACTTACAAGCTCCCCTTTTATTTCACACCGACGACATCCGCAAACAAAAGAGCAAGGTATCAACTGGGTATATATTTACAGGTGTTGAAAGCGTTCCCCGTGACAACACGGTTCTGCTAATCCCCAGCCTATAATTTGCAAGCATATAACTTTCATGGACAGTCACAATGGTTCAGGTTTATTAAGTGCAGGAAATAAAGTGTGCCATCAAGTTCGTGAGAGCTTTACTAACTAACTTTTCTCATAATAAGCAAACATTTTATTCAGAAGAAAACAAGGCATATTGAATATGCACGGAATAGCAAATGATGCTAATAGGTAGGTATGGTGGACACTTTTGGCAATATTTGGTTTTAGGGAATTGGACACACGAGTAAAACATACTCAGTGTAATGAAGGCTAGCAATAGTAAGGGAGCGACAAACGAGAGAGCAATAGCTGTCATTATCATGCTTGCAACAAAACAGGACTACTTATGGCATGAAAGTGATTCAAGATCCTCAAGGCAAAATAATTCATCAAGGCTTAACTGATTATCACAGTCCTGTGCATGCGTGAGCATGTGCCAAGTCAATTCAAATGAAACATTCAGAGGAGGATACCACGGTGTCATACCAATTTATGAATAGGGCAATGCAAGCAAACATTCATAAGACATGCTACAAACTATTAGCGAGCTGGAGCTAATCATAAGAAAGCAAGAACTATTAAGCATCCAAATATAACATACACTCTACATGAACGGACTAAGCATGCCCACAGTGATGAGTATATGTACAAAAATGAAAACAAATAGAGTTCGTTACCAGCCTCTTACCACGCCTCAAGTTGTCATTGATCCTCATTATTGCTCTTCACTTGTGTGGCTTGAATAATAATATGAAATCAATATACACAGAGAACTGCAGAACCCTGTAGCAAACTCGCAAAAACCAAAGAAGAACGACAAATATTTTTGGTGTTTTCGATTTTTAAATAAAAATCAAAAGAGAAAAACAAGCAAAGAAAAATCTTTTTGGATTTTTCGAATAGTTCAAACAAAGCAAAAAGGGAAAAACAAACCAAGGCAAAAAGAAGAAGCAAACCAAAGAGAAACAACAGAAATATTTTTGGTCTTTTTGTGTTATTAGAAAGCAAAAGCAAAGAAGGACGAAAACTAAAAAGAGAACGAAAACACGAATATACAAAGTACCGACGCAACATGATATGGAGATGAGTGCGGTGTCGGCGTACCTCCCCCAAGCTTAGGCTTTTGGCCTAAGTGGGTGTCAATCCCAAGCTAGCCAGGATGAAGTGTCACCCTGGTATGACGAAGAGGTCCCCTCATCCTGGTGCGAGCTCGAGTACGTCCCTCCGTAATGCGCGGAGTAATCATAGGAGGGCACATCCTCCTGGTGCTGCTCGTGGAAACCCAGCAAGCGAAGCTGCTCGTCCACCTCCTCCTTGGAGCGCGACCACAGTCTCCTATGAACACTAAACAAAGCAGGCTGTGGCAAAAGGATCTCCCTTTCATCCTCGTCAGTGAAAAGCATCCTATATACTAGATTGTTCAAATCAGAGGTAGCAGCGACAAAGTGATGAGTTTTCATGGCAACAAGGTCAAGCCTCTATGGTGCCAGCATAGCATCATAGGGATCCACTAAAAGACCTAATGCATTGAATATGCGCGATGCAATGATGCCCCCATAGATAGGCCCCCTAGCAGCTAGGCAGCAAGCAATAAGCGAGCCAAGATTGTACCGAGTATCATTGTTAAGCGTAGCAGCAAGGAACGCAAAATGATAGTTGGAGATATTACTTGTGTTCTCCCTACCCAGTACACTAGTAGCAAGATAATATGCAAAGTATCTAAGAGCAGTGAGTTGGATATTTCTTATCTTTCCGCGCTGCGCCATGTGGTCATCATCATTGGTCACCCCTCGGTAAAGCTCCAACAAATCAGCGGGTCGCCCTTGAATTTTCTTCACGGTCCCTATCATACGCACACCTACAATACTGCAAAATCTCTCCAAAGGCATGGTGAAGGGCAGATCATAGATTTTAAAAGAGACAGTAGACTGATAGGGTGTGTTAGTAAACGTGAAGCTCTCAACAAAAGTTTTGGTGAGCATAGCGTATTGTGCACTCTCATCTTGCATATATTAGGTCAAACTAACCCTCTCAATCAGTAGCAAGAAATCATCAAGAATACCTGCAGCTTGTACGAAAGTAAAACAAGGAAAAGAGGATGGGTGAGCATCCCCATCATCACTTTCACTGCCAATACGAGTTGCAATGAGATCTTCATTGTGTGATGGCCTAGCTTGAGAGGCTGTCCTTGAGGGCCTCGACCTCCTAGGTGCATCACTCTCAAATATCTCTCCAAAAGTATGGTTGTTCATGCTTGGTATTCTGAAATTTAAACACCTATTAAACAAGTGATTGCAAAGTAAATATAATGAAGGATTCTACTCATAGGGACTTGCAAGAGGCCTAAACATGCATCAAAACTATATATCTAAGCATCAAACAAGCTTACAAGCTCTCATAACCAGTCACCTATAGCAGCAAAATACTCAACATATAATCCACTAAACACAAATCTACTTGGACAAGGGGAGGAGTCACATACCTGGGAACAAATGCTCCAAATTTCAGCAAGAAAGATGGGCTGAGCAAGGAGATCGAAAAAATCGAGAGCAAGCACAGCAACAACGCGATTTTGAGTTATGAACCAGAGCTTACTCGGGAGAGAGAAGAAAGTGGCAGGTGAGAGAGTTAGTGGGGGGCCAGGGGTGGCCCACACCAGGGCATGGCGCCATCCAAGCCTGGCCGCGCCACCATGTGTTGTGCCTGCCTGGTGGCCCCCTGGTACCTCCCAGGTACTCCTCTGCCCCTTTTTTCACATAAAAATTTAATATGAATTTTCTGGAATTTTTTGAGACACTTTATTTTTGGGCAATTTTCAGAAATAGAGAAATTATTTTTCTGACAGACAGATTTTTTTCTTTTTCTTTTTGAAACATGATGCAAGGACAAAACAAGGCTAGAACTACAGAAGTTCTAAAATGCAAGCAACCAACAACAAAAAGAAAACTAAACAAAAGCAAAAACTAAAATGCAAAGTATAGAAATAAACAGAGATAATCATAATGAAAACATTGTTTTGTTCAATGGAATCCTTTTGTTAACAAGGTTGATCAAGTCTTGCTACCAAAACAATTGCATATGAGACAAAACTTTGTACTCCACTAATGATTATGTTACCTCAACCTTGGTAGCAATGGTCCCAATCATAATAGTTTCAAAATTTTCTCTTGGTATCGGACAATATATTTCTCCAACTTGAATGCCTTCAACAGGTTCAATTGAATTCAAACCATAAGTCCTTTCAATCTTCTTGGGGAAATAGGCAGTATGTTCCTTGTCATTAACATTGAAGGTCACCTTTCCTTGATTACAATTAATAACAGCTCATGCAGTATTAAGGAAAGGTCTCCCAAGAATAATAGACATATTATCATCTTGAGGCATCTCAAGCACAACAAAATCAGTTAATATCAAGCAATTGTGAGCCACCTGAATAGGTACATCCTCACATATACCCACAGGAATAGTGGTAGATTTATCAGCCATTTGCAAAGATATATTAGTTGGTATCAATTTTTCAAGCTGAAGCCTCTTATACAGAGAGAAAGGCATAACACTAACTCCAGCTCCCAAATCACACAAAGCAGTTCTAACATAACTGTTCTTAATAGAGCAAGGGATAGTTGGAATCCCTGGGTCTCCAAGTTTCTTAGGAACCTTACCATTGAAGGAATAATTAGCAAGCAAAGTAGAAATTTCTTCATTAGGGATCTTCCTTTTATTCGAGACAATGTCCTTCATATACTTTGAGTAAGGAGGCAATTTAATAGCATCAGTCAAAGGAATTTGCAAGAATAAAGGCTTCATCCACTCACAAAACTTATTATAGTGTTCATCTTCCTTTGACTTGTGTTTCTTATCAGGGAAAGGCATAGGTTTTTGGACCCAATGTTCTCTTTCACTACCATGTTTCTTAGCAATAAAATCTTCTTTGGTGTATTTAGTATTCTTAGTGTGGTTTTCAGGTTCTTCTTCAACTTTTTCTTCATTAGGAACAATATTTTCTTCATTACCACTTTCAGTTTCAGCATTAGAGATAGATATACTATTAGGATCTATAGCAGGTTCAGAGGGTTCTACAACAGTTTTATGTTTCTTTTTTTCTTTTTTTACGAGTAGAACCACTATTTTCAGCTTGTTGAGATTCCTGCTCAATTCTTTTGGGATGCCCCTCAGGATATAGAGGATCCTGAGTAGCAGCACCACTTCTAGTTCTAATTTCATAAGCATGTTTTTCTTTAGCGGCATTAACTAGCAAGTCGTTTTGCACTTTAACCAGTTGATCTATTTGAGTTTGAACCATTTGAAAGTGTTTAACAATCATTTTAACATCACTAGAGGTTATTTCCACAATATCTTTCAACTCAACAATAGCTCTAGTGTTTTCCATTAGATGATTTTGCACCCTTTTATTAAAGTTATCTTGCTTAACAATAAAGATATCAAATTCTTCTAAGCATTGATCAGGAGGTTTAGAGTAAGGGATATCACCTTCATCAAAGTGTTGGAGAGAATGTACCTCAATAGTGGATGAGTAGGGAATATGCTTACATAATTCTTCTATAGGAGGTAAATTCTTGACATCTGCAGCTTTAATTCCCTTCTCCTTAAGACATTTCTTAGCTTCCTTCATCACATCATCATTTAATTCAATAACTCCCCTCTTCTTTGATGTTGGAATAGGCACGGGAATAGATGGTTCAGGTACAATTACTCGGGTATAGCTTGTTTAGGAGGAGTCCAATCTTCATAATTCTTGCTTATTTTAGCCATTAATTCCTCAGCTTCCTTAGGAGTCCTATTCCTAAAAACACAATCAACACAACTATCTAGGTATGTCCTACATTCTTCGGTTGGTCCATTATAAAACATATCAAGAAGCTCATTCTTAGGTAATGGACTTCCAGCCTGTGCATGAATCAAAGCACAAAACCTTGCCCAAGATTCGGGCAATACCTCTTTTTCTCCCTGTTTAAAATCAAAAAGTTCCTGCAAAATAGCATGTCTAGCACTGGGAGGAAAATATTTCTGCAGGAAAGTACTAATCAAGCACTCAAGGCTATCAATAGATCTAGGAGGTAAATTACTAAACCAAGTTTTAGCTTCTCCTTTCAGTGAAAAGGGAAAAACCTTAGCAACAAAGTAAGTACGCATCTTAATATCATCAGAAAACAAGCCACTCATGGTAGAGAGTTCATTCATATGTGCTACCGCACTTTCATTCTTAGTCCCACAAAAAGGTTCTTTCTCGACAATAGCTATGTAAGATAGATCGAGAGAGAAATCATAATCTTCATCTATAATGTTTATGGGAGAAGCAGCAAACTTAGCATCAGGAGACAATTTGGGTCTAATAGCACGCCTCTCAAGGAGACTCTTAGCAGCTCTCCTATCATGGGTGTTCACATTCTTTAATAAATTCATTAGTCATCTGAACATAACCATCTTCAATATCATAACTTTCACTAGACTCAGGTGAACTAACAGGTGTGGTAGTGTCTTCATTAGGAGTTTCGGTATTTCCAGCTATAGTTCTAGCAATCGTAGCGTCTAGGAAATGACCTAATGAACCACTCTTATCAAGCACGGTAGAAGCAGCATCATAAGCATCAGAAGTTTCAGATTCAATAGTAGTAGCAGTGTGTGTAGCATGTGTATGTGGTGGTGTAAGGAACTTACTCAAAACAGACGGTGAATCAAGAGCAGCAGAGGTGTTCAGAACCGTAACTTCTTGTAGTGGATGGTAAAATAGGAACCTTGCCATCACGACACTTACCCATGATGGATGGATAGCAGCGAACAATAGAGAATCCAAGTGAACTTCATAAATAAAGCTATGCTCCCCGGCAACGGCGCCAGAAAATAGTCTTGATGACCCACAAGTATAGGGGGTGTATCGCAGTATTTTCGAGGGAAGTGAAACCCAATTTATTGATTCGACACAAGGGGAGCCAAAGAATATTTATAAGCCTTAACAACTGAGTTGTCAATTTAGCTGCACCTGGAAACAATCTTGCTCACAGCAGTTTATCAGTAGCAACAATTTTATAGTAGGAATAGTAAAGTAACAGCACTAGTAAAGCAAAGACAGTAGTAACAAAAGCAGTAAACAGTGGGATTCGAGTGCGGTAGGAATAGGGATGGATGGACGGGCGTTGCATGGATAAGGCAATTCACATAGCAATCAGAACATAGGGCAATTGCAGATAAATAAGATAAAGCATCCAAGTACTAGACAATCCTAGGCATGTGTTCCATATATAGTCATACGTGTTCACAATGAGAACTTGCACAACATCTTTTGTCCTGCCAGCCCGTTTTTAGCGGGGCCTCAAGGGAACTGCTGGCAATTAAGGTGCTTCTTTTAATAGAGCACCGGAGCAAAGCATTAACACTTCGTGAACACATGTGATCCTCACATCAAAGCCTTTCCCTTCCGGTTATCCTGATTGCTGTCACTTTGGGGCCATAGGTTCCGGACAACAACGTGTGTATACAACTTGCAGATAAGACCAAAAACAATACTATCATAATGAATCAATAACAAGGTTAGATCTGAAATCATGGCACTCGGGCCCTAGTGACAAGCATTAAGCACAAAAAGTCGCAACAAAGTCATAAAGCACTAATAAAAGATACTAGGCACCATGCCCTAACAATCTGATGCCATTACATGAACGATCTCATCCAATCCCTACCATCCCCATAGCCTACAACGGGGGATTACTCACTCATAGATGGGGGAAACATGGATGGTCAATGGAGAAGCGATGGTGATGATGATGGCGATGATCTCCTCCGATTCCCCGTCCCGGGAGGGTGCCAGAACGGAGTTTTTGGTGCTGTTTCATGGAATCTGGTGGTGGCGGCGGAGCGGAACTCCTTCTGGAAAAACGTCCAACCCCCCGAAGTTTTTAGGTCAGAAGGCTCCTTATAGGCGAAGAGAGAGGCCGAGGGGGTGCCTGGGGGGCCCACACCACCCCCTGGCACGGCCTGTCCTGGCCCGCGCCACCAGGTGATGTGGCCACCCCTGTCTCTTCTCTGTCTCGTATTCTGGCTCCTGGAGTCTTCGGGTGAAATAGGATTTTTGGCATATTTTCCGGGATTTTTCCTGATAGTTTATTTTCTACACAAAAAGTAGACACCAAGGTAATTCTGCTAAAAACAGCGTCAGTCCGCATTAGTTGCATCCAAATCACACAAGTATAGAGGAGAAACAATAGCAAAAGTGTTCGGGAAAGTAGATACGTTTTGGACGTATCAGAGACAGAACTCCGTCTTGGCGCAGGAGACAGAGCTCAGATGACTTGATAACGGATGCGCGCCACGCGCCATTGGTGACGCGAGTGCCCACGCCTTTCTTCTTCTCGGCGATGGCAGCACTAGTGCCCGCAGCGGTGGAGCCGCCCTTCTTCTTTGCAGCAGCAGTGCCGGCGGCAGACTCAGCGGCATCACCTCCCTTCTTCTTCCCCATCTTGCGGTGGCGATGTGAGCAAAGAAAATAGCTCGGGAAAAGACGGCGTTGGTCCAGCGCCACGAATGGAACGAACTCTTGGAGGCAGAGAGGAGCAACAATGGAGATGGAGGCAAAGGCAGAGAAAAGAGCAGATGGGAAAATTACCGTCGCAACACTGCTACTTAACCCCCTGGAAGATGTAATCCAACGGCCAGCAGAAACCCTATCATATGCGCGGCGCCCATCGTGATCGACACGTGGAGAACCTGAAGCACGAACCGCCCCCACTACCCCCATTACGTGCGGAAATTGAGGAGCCACAGTTAAAACAAAAGATTACGCACACCCGGTCAAGTCAGGGTCAGAAAATGGGACCCACCGCTCGTCACGTCCCGTCAAAGCCGCTCACGTGGGCAACTGAGATCATCACATCGTCAGCACTGATGTCATCAAATATTGAGCACTAAAAGATTTCAACTACTTTAGTCCTCGCTCGAGTCTTCGACTCCACCAAGCACTCGGGGGCTACTCCCATAGGGAGCGCTAGTCGCGCACCCTACGATTATTTTTCTTTTCTGCAGGAATATGGACATTCAAAGCATACCCAACCACTCGAATCCACGATTCGACTATGGATGTGGGTTACTCCCATAGGGAGCACCGGAAATAAATTCAACTAAAACAAGCAAACAAAAAATGACAGCAGTCGCAAAAGTTCTTAAGTCCTTGCCTGAGTCTTCGACTCAACCATGCACTCGGAAGCTACTCCCATAGGGAGCGCTGGTCGCACACCCTATGATTATTTGTACATCGTACTGTTTTTTGATAACATCCACACTCGAAGTCTATGGTGACACCACCTCATATTTTCCCCTACAAAGAGATTGTGTTTCCTGGGTCACCCGAATCATCTCCGCGATTACAAAAATTCGGATGTCGCGCTTGCATCGTGAAGATAAGACCTGAATAAGGCCTGGCAACGCATTTGCTACGCACTACCAGAAATTTATCTGTGCCTACAGGTGCGATGAACGTGCATTGATGGACGCGTCGAGTGCTCACACCCATATACTGGAATTCGACTCCTGTAAGACCTCCGCGGCTTGAGTCGAGTTACACTAGCACTTTTCCGAATTCGAGTCCGGGGACTCGAGTTCAAGTAGATTGTGTTGGTTTTCCCTTAGGTAGTTAACTGATACCGATACATTGGTTAAATCAGGCACGCACATCAACGATCCCTATGACACAAACAGAGCACTCGAAAAATTACTCAGTCATGCACTCGAAAGGCTTCATAAAGTCCCCAATAAAATCTGTGATTCCACTGGACACTCGGGGGAGGCCCAAATACGGTGGTCCTGCAGGTACTCGAGTTGTGTATATATGGTCCAAATACGGTGGAGGCCCATGGCGTTGCCATGGCCCAATGAAGAATTCGAGTGGCCTACAGACTATCGATAGCTTGCGAGACAAGGAGTCTAAAGATAGAAAGTTTGAAGGGAAAACCCTGAAACTGTAACTGACTCGACCTGCTACCTAAGACCTAGCCTATCTATATAAAGGCTAGGAGTGGGCGGCGAGGAGGACACACGCAACCCTAGTTTCCACAACCCTCGCCAGATTGCATCTGCGCACCATTATAATCTTAGATTCCTCTGTTAATTCCACGAGTAGACAAGCAGGAGCAGGGATCTCTACGAGGCCTGAACCTGGGTAAACCTTGCGTCTATGTGTGCTTATTTGCTAGCTGATTGATGCTTCCAGCGCTCCCTCCTTATCCAAAACTCAAGTCCATAACAATGGGCATTGATGAGTTAAACCCTCGTCAAAAGGTGTTCATAATTTTTATGATGCAAAATCTTAGCTAGAAGTTGAACCACTCGTCAAAACTCTCTGTGGTTTTCTAATATATTAATTAACCGCTCGATGGGTATGTCCAAAAGTTTTTTCATAAAACTTTCAAAGAAACCTACAATTTATTACTTGTAATTCAAGTTTGACCTAATTTCATTAAATTCAAGAGAAATCTATCGCACTTAGTTGTAGCTCAAGTTTGACCTAATTTCATTAAACAGTCAAGACGCAAAATCTTAGCAAGAAGATGAACCTGTTGTCAGAACTCTCTAAGAGCTTTTCCGTAAATCTTTCAAAGCAACCTACACAATTTACTTGTAGTAGTTCAAATTTTACCTATTATATTTTTTTTCTTTACCTATTATAATTTTATAGTGTTGATATGCCAGATTTCTATTATCTGAGTCTCACGTGGAGGGCACCTGCAATTTACTAGTACTTGTAGTTTCAAATTTGACCTAATTTTGAAAAATCGATATAAATTCATTTTAATGGGCAGAGTTAGCTGGGAAGTTTGAAAACTCATAAAACATGGGAATCGTTGGTACAACATGTTGGTTCAATATATATGTATGTAAAATTGGCTTGGGGCATTCAGATCCAATATTCTTTGGACTTTTCTTTAGGAAAAAGAACAACCTCGCTCATATTCTTCACTCAGAAAATGTAGCATTGAATGTTCTTTCTTGCTAGTTGGAAACTCACATCGATGACGCTGTTTACTACAAGAAGATGCACTAATGATATACCTATGAAAAGACATTTAATTATAGAGCAATCTATGGCGTTTACTTGTAGCTAGCTCAAGTTTGACCTAATTTCGTTAAATTATCTATATGCAAAGTCTTAGTAAGAAGTTGAACCGATCATCGAAACTCTCGCTGGTTTCTGGTATATTAATTTTGAACCCTCAATGGGTACGTCCAAAAGATTTTTCATAAATCTATCAAAGCAAAACTGATAATTTACTTGTAGTTTCAAATTTGACCTAATTCCGAGATATCGACATAAAGTTATTCAAATGTGCGGGGTTAGCTATAGGAAGCTTAAAAACCCAAAAAACATGGGAATCGTAAGTACAACATGTTGTCGATCCACTATATATATATATATATATATATGTCTATCAACTTGGCTTGTGGCATCCACATCCAACATTCTTTGGACTTCTCTTTACAGAAAAGAACAACTAACCTCGTTCGTCTTCACTCGGAAAACGTAGAATTCAATGTTCTTCCCTAGTAGTTGGACACTCACACCCACAGCACTGCTTACTACTAGAAAATGCACCCATCTACCTCTGAAATGACATTTAATTCAAGATCTATCTATCACGCTTACTTGTAGCTCAAGTTTGACCTAATTTTGTTAAATTGTCAAGATGCAAAATCTTAGCAAGAAGTTGAACCTATCGTCAAAACTCTTGTTGTTTTCAGATATATTAATTATGACCCCTCGATGGATACCTCCAAATTAAAAGCTTTTTCGTGAAAATTACTAAGCAAAACCTACAATTTATTTGTAGTTTCAAATTTGACCTAATTTCGATAAATTGACTTAAAGTCATTAAAATCGGTAGAGTTAGCTAGGAAGTTTGAAAGCTTATAAAACATGGGAATCGCAAGTACAACATGTTGTCGATCGATTATATATGTCTGTCAACTTGGCTTGTGGCATCCACATCCAATATTCTCTAGACTTTTCTTTACGGAATATAACAACTAGCCTCGCTCGTCTTCACTCGGAAAATGTAGAATTGAATGTTCTTTCCTGATAGTTGGAAACTCACACCGACGGCATTGTTCACTACAACAGGGTGCATCGATCTACCTCTGAAAATACATTTAATTCAAGAGCAATCTATCGCGCTTACTTGTAGCTCAAGTTTGACATAATTTCGTTAAATTGTCACGATGCAAAATCTTAGCAAGAAGTTGAACATATCGTCAAAACTCTCGGTGTTTTACATATATTAATTGTGACCCCTCGATGGGTACCTCCAAAATATTTTTCATAAAACTTTCAAAGCAACATACAATTTACTTCTAGTTTCAAATTTGACCAAATTTCGATAAATTGACATAAAATCATCCGGTCAAATGGGTAGAGTTAGCTAGGAAGTTTGAAAACTCATAAATAAAACATGGGAATCATTGTTACAACATGTTGGTCCACTATATATGTCGATAAACTTGGCTTCTGGTATTCAAATCCAATATTATTCTTCGGACATTTCTTTAAGGAAAAGAACAACGTCCCTCGTCATCACCTAGAAATTGAGAATAATTGAATCTTCTTTTCCTGATATAGTTTGAAAATCACACCGTACCGACGGCACTATTTACTACTAGAAAATGCACCCATCTACCTCTCTGAAAAGTCATATATTTCAACAGCAATCTATCGGGCTTACTTGTAGCTCAAATTTGACCCAATTTCGTTAAATAGTGTCATGCGATGCAAAATCTTAGCAAGAAGTCAAACCTGTTGTTAATACTCTCAGTTGTTTCTCATATATTGATTGTGACACCCCACCGATCGGTATGGTACCTCCAAAAGCTTTTTCATAAAACTTTTAGAGCAACCTACAATTTAGTTATAGTTCAAGTTTGACCTAATTTCGATAAAACGACATGTAGTCATTCAAGTGGGCGGAGTTAACTAGCTAGGGAGTTCGAAAACTCAAAAAACATATGGGAATCATAAGCAAAACATGTTGGCCCACTTCATATGTCTAGAAGCTTGGTTTATGGAATTGAGATCCATATTCTTCGAGCTTTCTTTACGGAAAATAACCATCTCGTCATCACTCGGAAAACTGAGAATTTTATTTCCTGATAGTTGGAAACTCACACTGATGACATTGTTTCCTACAAGAAGATGCACCCATCTACCTCCAAAAATACATTTAATTCAAGAGCAATCTATCGCGCTTACTTGTAGATAAAGTTTGACCTAATTTTGTTAATCGACAAGAAGTCAATGAAGTGTGCGAAGTTAGCTAGGAAGCTTGAAAAATCCTAGTTCTAAAAACTTGGGTATTACGTATAAGAAACTGTGGTCCAGTTTGTTTGATAATTGGGGCGGTTGCATTTTCTTTTAATTGTGGTAGGTCTCGTAGCAGCGAGGTGCTTGAGAGTTAACACGGTCGGTGGAAGTACAAGTTACATCAAAGGACCTCATAAAAATGAAAATTGCACCCAAGTCCATGCATTTAGCACAAGGACCCTGAAACTGAGCAATGAAATGTGTGTTTTGAGGTTTGCGCGTACTAGCTTTCATCGTGCTAAAGACTATCAGTAGAATCTTTGTAGATGCTAATAATGGAAAATAAGATCCAATGGTTAGCAATGTTTGGATTTGTCGGTCTTGATCCACCGATCAATGTTCGAAGTTATCCGCACACTATATAGTCTTATGGTATTGCAAGATATAACACAAGATAAAGATAAGATAAGAAGTACTGCAAATGGCCGATCTTTTGAGTAACCTTCCTCCTGATGTTTAGGAAGCAAGTGAAAATTTTGAAAACTGGAAAAGTTTGAATTTTTTTGCTGCCAATGACCAAAGTGGTTTCCTTCGTATGTACTCCTCGTCCCTACTCCACACCAACACGGCTGTCGAACACGCCAGAGACACAGAGTCGCCGTACCAAGGCACACGTGCGTAGCACCACGATATGGATGAGGGAGAGATCAACCGGACTGGTGCGCGAGGGGAAAGGGTAGGAGAGAGGGAGGATAGATGGTGAGAGGCAACGAAGGAGAGAGAAAATACACAATTTTTTTTGCGTGCATAGGTCCTGAAATTTACTAGTACTAGCATAGTGTAGTACACTATAAGGCCGCAGGAGTACCTCGTGTCGGAAACCCATCATAACTTTGCTCTGACAAGGATCCGCCTTCAACTTCTCTTCACTGCTACCCTCTTCCCCTACTAACGTATTATTCTCTCAGCAAGTACAACGCGTGGGCAGAGGTGACCATTTGTCTAAGCAAACAAAAATACTACTCCCACATTGTGTAAAAAAGCACACCTTAATATGTGCTACTATGTGGCATCCGCTAAGGTTCACCTTACACATAGTGGAAAAAATAAAGTTATCTTTAAGCCTAAGGTGCACCTCAAGCTTGTGGGTTGCCTATAGAGAATAGAAATAGCATTTACCCCCTCTCCCTATTTCATGTGATCATTTTCAAAAGGTGTTCAAAAATTTCATGATGCAAAATCTTAGCTAGAAGTCGAACCACTCGTCAAAACTCTCTATGGTTTCGTATATATTAATTAACTACTCGATGGGTACCTCCAAAAGCTTTTTTCATAAAACTTTAAAATCAACCTACAATTTATTACTTGTAGTTCAAGTTTGACCTTATTTCATTAAATTCAAGAGCAATCTATCGCACTTAGTTGTAGCTCAAGTTTGACCTAATTTCATTAAACTATCAAGACGCGAAATCTTAGCAAGAAGATGAACCTGTCACCAGAACTCTTTTTGGTTTCTAATAGTGTATTAATTGACCCCCCCTCCTGTGCGCCCTCTCCGATGGGTACCTCTGAGAGCTTTTCCATAGAATTTCAAAGCAACCTACACAGTTTACTTGTACTAGTTCAAATTTTACCTATTATATTTTTTTCACTTTACCTATTATAATTTTATATAGTGATGATACGCTACATGTCTATTATCTGAGTCTCACGTGCAGGGCACATGCAATTTACTAGTACTTGAAGTTTCAAATTTGACCTAATTTCGATAAATCGACATAAAGTCATTCTAATGGGCAAAGTTAGCTGGGAAGTTTGAAAACTCATAAAACATGGGAATCTTTGGTACAACATGTTGTTCCAATATATATGTATGTAAACTTGGCTTTTGGCATTCAGATCCTATATTCTTCGGACTTTACTTTAGGAAAAAAAACAACCTCGCTCGTATTCTTCACTCGAAAAATGTAGAATTGAATGTTCTTTCTTGATAGTTGGAAACTCACACCAACGACACTGTTTACTACAAGAAGATGCACCGATCATCTACCTATGAAAAGACATTTAATTCAAGAGCAATCTATAGCGTTTACTTGTAGCTAGCTCAAGTTTTACCTAATTTCGTTAAATTATCAATATGCAAAGTCTTAGCAAGAAGTTGAACCTATCGTCGAAACTCTCGCTGGTTTCTAGTATATTAATTTTGAACCCTCGATGGGTACATCCAAAAGCTTTTTTGTAAATTTATCAAAGCAAAACCTACAATTTACTTGTAGTTTCAAATTTGACCTAATTCCGAGATATCGATATAAAGTTATTCAAATGTACGGGGTTAGCTATAGGAAGCTTCAAAACCTATTAAACATGGGAATCGTAAGTACAACATGTTGTCGATCCACTATATATATTTATATGTGTGTCAACTTGGCTTGTGGCATCCACATCCAATATTCTTTGGACTTCTCTTTACGAAAAAGAACAACTAACCTCATTCGTCTTCACTCAGAAAACGTAGAATTCAATGTTCTTTCCTAGTAGTGGGACACTCACACCCATGACATTGCTTACTACTAGAAAATGCACCCATCTACATCTAAAATGACATTTAATTCAAGATATATCTATCGCGCTTACTTGTAGCTCAAGTTTGACCCAATTTCATTAAATTGTCAAGATGCAAAATCTTAGCAAGAAGTTGAACCTATCGTCAAAACTCTCGTTGTTTTCAGATATATTAATTGTGACCGCTCGATGGGTACCTCCAAATTAAAAGCTTTTTCGTAAAAATTAGAAAGCAAAACCTACAATTTACTTGTAGTTTCAAATTTGACCTAATTTCGATAAATCGACTTAAATTCATTAAAATGGGCAGAGTTAGCTAGGAAGTTTGAAAGCTCATAAAACATGGGAATCGCAAGTACAACATGTTGTCGATCGACTATATATGTCTGTCAACTTGGCTTGTGGCATCCACATCCAATATTCTTTGGACTTCTCTTTACGAAAAATAACAACTAGCCTCGCTCGTCTTTACTCGGAAAATGTAGAATTGAATGTTCTTTCCTGATAGTTGGAAACTCACATTGACGGCATTGTTTACTACAACAAGGCGCGCCGATCTACCTCTAAAAATACATTTAAATCAAGAGAAATGTATCGCGCTTACTTGTAGCTCAAGTTTGACCTAATTACGTTAAATTGTCAAGATGCAAAATCTCAGCAAGAAGTTGAACATATCGTCAAAACTCTCGGTGTTTTATGATATATTAATTGTGACCCTGCGATAGGTACCTCCAAATGATTTTTTGTAAAACTTTCAAAGCAACCTACAATTTACTTGTAGTTTCAATTTGACCTAATTTGGATAAATCGACATAAAGTCATCAGGTCAAATGGGCAGAGTTAGCTAGGAAGTTTGAAAACACATAAATAAAACATGGGAATCGTTGGTACAACATGTTGGTCCACTATATATGTCAGGAAACTTAGCTTGTAGCATTCAGATCCAATATTATTCTTTGGACATTTCTTTACGGAAAAGAACAACCTCGCTCGTCATCACTCGGAAAATTGAGAATAATTGAATCTTCTTTTCCTGATATAGTTCGAAAATCACACCGTACTGATGGCACTATTTACTACAAGAAAATGCACCCATCTACCAATCTGAAAAGTCATATATTTCAACAGCAATCTATCGCGCTTACTTGTAGCTCAAGTTTGACCCAATTTCGTTAAATAGTGTCATGCGATGCAAAATCTTAGCAAGAAGCCAAACTTGTTGTCAAAAATCTCGGTTGTTTCTCATATATTGATTGTGACACCCCCTGATAGGTACGGTACCTCCTATAGCTTTTTCGTAAAACTTTCAGAGCAACCTACAATTTAGTTATAGTTCAAGTTTGACATAATTTCGATAAATCGACATGTAGCCATTCAAGTGGGCGTATTTAATTAGCCAGGGAGTTTGAAAACTTAAAAAACATATGGGAATCGTAAGTAAAACTCGTTGGTCCACTTAATATGTCTAGAAGCTTGGCTTATGGCATTGAGATCCATATTCTCCGAGCTTTCTTTGCGAAAAAGAACTATCTCGTCATCACTTCGAAAACGAGAATTTTATTTCCTTATAGTTGGACACTCACACTGACGACATTGTTTACTACAAGAAGATGCACCCATCTACCTCCGAAAATACATTTAATTCAAGAGCAGTCTATCGTGCTTACTTGTAGCTCAAGTTTCACCTAATTTCGTTAATCGACAAGAAGTCACTGAAGTGTTCGAAGTTATCTAGGAAGCTTGAAAAATCCTAGTACTAAAAACTTGGGTATTACGTATAAGAAACTGTGGTCCAGTTTGTTTGATAATTGGGGTAGTTGCATTTTGTTTTAACTATGGTAGGTCTCGTAGGAGCGAGGTGCTTGAGAGTTAACACAGTCGGTGGAAGTACAAGTTACATCAAGGACCTCATAAAAATGAAAATTGCACCCAAGTCCATGCATTTAGCACAAGGACCCTGAAACTGAGCAATGAAGTGTGTGTTTTGAGGTTTGTGCATACTAGCGTTCATCGTGCTAAAGACTATCAGTAGAATCTTTGTAGATGCTAAGAATGGAAAACAAGATCCAACGGTTAGCAATGTTTGGATTTGTCGATCTTGATCATATGGTCAATGTTCGAAGTTATCTGTACACTATACGGTGGTATGGTATGGTATTGTAAGAGATAATACAAGATAAAGATAATATAAGAAGTACTACGAATGGCCGATCTTTTGAGTAACCTTCCCTCCCGATGTTTGGGAAGCAAGTGAAAAGTTCAAAAACCAGAGAAGTTTGAATTTTTTTGCCGCCAAGGACCAGAGTGGTTTCCTTCCTATGTACTCCTCGTCCCTACTCCACACGAATGCGGTTGCCAAACATGCCAGAGACACAGAGCCGCCATACTAAGGCACACGTGCGCAGCACCACGCTGTGGACGAGGGAGAGATCAGTCGGGCCGGTGCGGGAGGGGAAAGGGTAGGAGAGATGGAGGATGGATGGTGAGTGGCAGTGAAGGAGAGATAAATCACACAATTTTTTTGCATGCATAGGTCCTGAAATTTACTAGTACTAGCATAGTGTAGTACACTGTAAGGCCGCACGCGTACCTCGTATCAGAAGCCCATCATAACTTTGCTCTGACAAGGATCCGCCTTCAACTTCTCTTCGCTGCTGCCCTCTTCCCCTGCCAACGTTTTATTCTCACATCATGTATAACGCATGGACAGAGGTGACCATATGTCTAAGCAAAGAAATATACTACTCCCGTATTGTGTAAAAAATCACACCTTAATATGGCCTACTATGTGGCATCCGCTAAGGTTCACCTTATACATAGTGGAAAAAATAAAGTTATCTTTAAGCCTAAGGTGCACCTCAAGCTTGTGGGTTACCCATAGAGAATAGAAATATCATTTCCCCTCTCTCCCTATTTCATGTGTTCGTTTTCAAAAGGTGTTCAAAATTTTCATGATGCAAAATCTTAGCTAGAAGTCAAACCACTCCTCAAAACTCTCTATGGTTTCTGATATATTAATTGACTGCTCGATGGGTACCTCCAAAAGATTTTTCCACAAAACTTTCAAAGCAACCTACAATTTATTACTTGTAGTTCAAGTTTCACCTAATTTCATTAAATTCAAGAGCAATCTATCGCACTAAGTTGTACCTCAAGTTTGTCCTCATTTCATTAAACTGTCAAGACACAAAATCTTAGCAGGAAGATGAACCTGTCATCATAACTCTCCTTTGGTATCTGATAGTATATTAATTGACCCGCGCGCCCCGTCCTATGGGTACCTCTAAGAGCTTTTCCGTAAAACTTTCAAAGCAACCTACACAGTTTACTTGTAGTAGTTCAAATTTTACCTATTATATTCTTTCCGCTTTACCTATTATAATTTTATATAGTGATGATATGACAGATGTCTATTATCAGAGTCTCACGTGCAGGGCACATGCAATTTACTAGTACTTGTAGTTTCAAATTTGACCTAATTTTGATAAATCGACATAAAGTCATTCTAATGGGCAGAGTTAGCTAGGAAGTTTGAAAACTCATAAAACATGGGAATTGTTAGTACAACATGTTGGTCCAATATATATATATATATATATATATATATGTAAACTTGCCTTGTGGCATTCATATCCAATATTCTTCGGACTTTTCTTTAGGAAAAATAACAACCTCTCTCATATTCTTCACTCAGAAAATGTAGAATTGAATGTTCTTTCTTGATAATTGTAAACTCACACCGACGATACTGTTTACAACAAGAAGATGCACTGATGATCTACCTATGAAAATACATTTAATTCAAGAGCAATCTATGGCGTTTACTTGTAGCTAGCTCAAGTTTGACCTAATTTCATTAAGTTATCAATATGCAAAGTCTTAGAAAGAAGTTGAACCTATCGTCGAAACTCTTGCTGGTTTCTGGTATATTAATTTTGAACCCTCGATGGGTATGTCCAAAAGCTTTTTTGTAAATTTATCAAAGCAAAACCTACAATTTACTTGTAGTTTCAAATTTGACCTAATTCTGAGATATCGACATAAAGTCATTCAAATGTGCGGGGTTAGCTAGGAAGATTCAAAACCCATAAAACATGGGAATCGCAAGTACAACATGTTGTCGATCCACTATATATATATATATATATATATATGTCTATCAACTTGGCTTGTGGCATCCACATCCAATATTCTTTGGACTTCTCTTTACGGAAATGAACAACTAACCTCGTCCGTCTTCACTCGGAAAACATAGAATTCAATGTTCTTTCCTGGTAGTTGGACACTCACACCCATGGCACTGCTTACTACTAGAAAATGCACCCATCTACCGCTAAAATGACATTTAATTCAAGAGATTACTATCGTGCTTACTTGTAGCTCAAGTTTGACCTAATTTCGTTAAATTGTCAAGATGCAAAATCTTAGCAAGAAGTTGAACCTATCGTCAAAACTCTCGTTGTTTTCAGATATATTAATTGTGACCTCTCGATGGGTACCTCCAAAAGATTTTTCTTAAAACTTTCAAAGAAACCTACAATTCACTTATAGTTTCAAATTTGACCTAATTTTGATAAATTGACAATAGTCATTCAGTCAAATGGGCAGAGTTAGGTAGGAAGTTTGAAAACTCATAAATAAAACATGGGAATCGTTGGTACAAAATGTTGGTCCACTATATATGTCGGTAAACTTGGCTTCTGGCATTTAGATCCAATATTCTCTGGACATTTCTTTACGGAAAAGAACAACCTTGCTCGTTATCACTCGAAAAATTGAGAATTGAATGTTCTTTCTTGATAGTTGGAAAATCACACCGACGACACTATTTACTAGAAGAAAATGCACACATCTACCTCTGAAAATTCATATATTTCAAGAGCAATCTATCATGCTTACTTTGCAGCTCAAGTTTGACCCAATTTCGTTAAATAGTGTCATGATGCAGAATCTTAGCATAAAATCAAACCAGTTGTCAAAACTCTCGGTTGTTTATCATATATTGATTGTGACCCCCGATGGGTACCTCCAAAAGCTTTTTCATATAACTTTCAGAGCAACCTACAAAACTTGTAGTATATAGTTCAAATTTGACCTAATTTTGATTAATTGACATATAAATTCATTCAAGTGGGCAGAGCGATAATCTATAGGAAGTTTGAGAACTCAGAAAACACGGGAAATCATAAGTACAATATGTTGGTCCACTATATATATGTGAAAACTTGGCTTGTGCATTTAGATCCTTATTCTTCGGACTTCCTTTGTAGGAGAGAATAATCTCGATATCACTCAAAAAATTGAGAATGTTCTTTCCCGATAGTTGGAAACTCACACTGACAACATTGTGTACTATAAGAAGATGCACCCATCTACCCTTGAAAAGACATTTAATTCAATAGAAATCTATCGCGCTTACTTTCTTGTAGCTCAAGTTTGACCTAATTTCGTTAAATAGTTAGGATGCAAAATTTTAGTAAGAAGTTGAAACTATCGTCAAGACTCTCGGTGGTTTCTGACATATTGATTGTGACCCCTCGATGGGTGCCCCCAAAATCTTTTTCGTAGAACTTTCAAAGCAACCGACAATTTACTTGTAGTTTCAAATTTTACCTAATTTCGATAAATCGACATAAAGTCATTCAAATGGGTAGAGTTAGCCAGGAAGTCATTCAAATATAGACAAACATTTCATTCAAGGGCGATCTTTCGCGCTTACTTGTAGCTCAAGTTTGACCTAATTGTGTTAAACTGTCAAGATGCAAATCTTAGCATGAATTTGAATGTGGCATCCAAACTCTCGGTGGTTTATGATATATTAATTGTCCTTGAATAGGCACCTCCAGAAGAGTTTTCATAAAATTTAAAAGCAACCTACAATTTACTTGTAGTTCAAATTTGACCTAAATTTGATTAATAATTGGCATAAAGTCATTCAAGTTGGCGGCGTTAGCTTGGAAGTTTGAAAGCTCATAAAACATGAGTATTGTAAGTACAACATGTTGGTCCACTCTGAAAACTTTTCTTGTGGTATTCAGATCCATATTATTCGGAGTTTCTTTATGTGAAAGAACAATCTCGTCATCACTCGAAAAATTGAGAATTAAATGTTCTTTCGTGATAGTTGGAAATTAACACCGACAACATTGTTTACTACATCACCCATCTACCTCTAAAAATACATTTAATTCAATAGCAATCAATTGCCCTTACTTGTGTAGCAAATGTTTGACCTAATTTCGTTAAATCGACAAAAGTCAATAAAGTGTACAAAGTTAGCTGGGAAGCTTGAAACATCCTATTTCTAAAAACTTTGGAATTATAAGAAACCATATTCCACTTTGTCTGATAACCGGGGCAGTGTAATTTTTTTTTAATTGTGGTAGGTCCCGTAGGAGCGAGGTGCTTTATTAGTTAACACGCGGTCGGTGGAAGTACAAGTTACATCAAGGACCTCATAAAAATGAAAATTACATCCAAGTCCATGCATTTAGCACAAGATCCTTAAAACTAAGCAATGAAGTGTCTTTTGAGGTTTGCGCGTATGCTAGATATTGTAGAGCCAAAATTTATTCTAAAATAATCTACATTCTAGCTTTTACTACTAGTACGTATAGTAAATAAGAATCCATAAACAGAGTGATCGTACTCTCTATTGGAGTAGTAACTTGGATTGGTTTTTCACATATCTAAGTACTAGTACTAATTATAATTTGTCAAAAAAAGTAACACTAATAAATGCAGTACTAGTTTGTCTGATTTGTTTTAAGATGTAGTACTACTACTACTAGTACTCCCTCTGTCTGGGATTATTAAGGCCATTTAAATTTGATAAGACCAAAAAAGTTAATTACAGGTTGGTGTCAAAGACATGCATGCAGTCCTCGGTCTCTTCCCTGCAGCACTGTACACCCTGCAGCAGGCCGCATGCTTTTCATCTCTCTCTAGGAGTGGATCTTCTTGCCTCTCACTCACCTAGATCTTCTTGCCTCGGTCTCTCCCTTTGTATGTATTGTACTATCTGGTACAGTACAGCGTGACACCTGCTTTATTACTCACCTGTCAACTTTCTGCAGCCTTTTTGTTTTGACGAAGCATGTACAGCATGTGGACACCGTCTAATAAAAAAGTGGCCAAGTGCAGCCGCTGCCAGTGCGCCCATGCCTAGCGTATTCCTGTAAAATCATACCAGTATAGTATGAAACTCAATTAGTATACTCTTCAGTATACCCACCCAACCCGGGTTTCTGGCCGGCGGGCACTACGTCGGCGAGCCGATCTTCCCTCAGTAACCACTCCCACAAGTTCGTGTACCACGTCGGCAGATTCGACCGTGAGCCGGCTGCTATGGACACCGTCCAGTCTGAAGTGATGATTGAGTACCCCTACGATGGCTGCTTTACCTTGGTCGCCTTCAACAAGCTCGACAATTAAGCACAAGATCGCGTGCTCGCACGGCCCGTGCTCCTGCATTGATTCCACCTATGATTTCATTGCCTTGTCGGCAGGGCTCCTTCCCCACATGAAGGAGGTCCACGGGGTCATAGTAACCATGGCCATCTACGACAGCGCCTTCTTTTGCCTCATCCCGACTCCGCCACCAACAAGCATGAGGGGATTCACGCGCTTCCTCTATGGGGATGACGGTGCCGTGTTCGGCCTGACCATCAGCGTGCTCGGCCCGGCCACCATCGTGTCCTTTGTGTGCGTTATGCAGGACATGTGCTTGTGGCCACGGTACATGGTGAAACTATGTGCGCCTGGCCCGCCGGGATCGGCAGACTTGTCGATGGTTGAGAGCCTTAATGCGGTAATCGAGCTGACGAGCAGCTCATCGCCGGCCAACTTCCTATCCGACAAGCTCAGGATGTACCTCAGGGTGCCGCCGCAGTTCTTGATGAAGGTTGGACGGTCCACCCATGTATCTTTCTGGATTTGCATCGACAGAAAACAATGATCTTAAACTATGGCTGATGATCAAGACTGTAATGGTGTATTAGCAGATACATAGTACTACTAGTTGTACTATTTTACTGCTCCAGTTTACTAGTAGTAGTTTCATGTAGGTTCTCTTTTGGTACTAGGAAGGATGCATTTTGGATGTAAACTAAGTTTGCTGCTAATGTTATTATGGAGTATTTAGGGGTTTAGTACGACTTTTATGTAATTGTTCACTTCTACGACATGGACCAGAGATAAACACACTAACCGTTCTTACAGTGCTTCGATTTTAGTCATATAACTCAGTGATTACGGAATTTTATGCCCAAACTTGTCAATTCGACTTGAGTTAAGTCTTGAACCAAGATTGTCGTCGAAATTGCGTTGGTGTAGACGACGCATCGACGTGGGTCCACCGTGCACGATAGGTTGCCCTGGAATTTTGCCTAAATATCTAGAAAATAATATGGACATCTACGACATCAACTCAATGTTATCAGAATGATCACGAACCATGTTTTCATATTATATGCGTTTGACATTATGTAAGTTAGTATGTTTGTACATATAGTTGGTCAAACTTTATAAATATTGCCTTCGACAAAACCTAGTATACTTTCTAATTTGGAAATGAGGGACCATCTAAGTACTAAAATGCGTCGAAACACATGTGTATCTAGACAAAACCAAGTCAGTAATTACTATTTTAGGATGGAGGGAGTAATTATTTATGAGTAATCTATTTTTCATAAAAAAATATTGCTACGGCACGTGTCCACGACTAGAGCATGGACCAATGCATAATAATCACGTGACCATGCGGTGGCGATCTACTCTATACTGGATTACCCTACGTGCGGAGGCGCACTAGTGGAGCACACGCTCGTGTCATTCCTGAGTATGTAGCACTACTACTAGTATACGCAAATAGGATTACAAAAATAGATAAATCTTGTTGCTCATCGTACTATTTTTTCCCTGTAAGGCAACCTGGACGTGACTACTATAGTAATATATTGGCACAACTTCTGCTTTTGGCGCTACAAGATGAATGCGGAACTCTCTGTGTCTGTTAAAAAAACTCTCTGTATAACATTACTATACTAGTACCTCTTGTACTCCCTAGTTTTTCGGACGCGCAGTAAATTAGTGCAGTAAGTCTGTCTGGTCAAGCTGCATGCACCGAGCATTGGTTGGACAGGACAATTCAGGTTTTTAGATATCTAAATTTTTACTCCAGCTCGATGGCTCAAGACACGAAGAAGCTAGTACTCCTCTATCCTCTGGCTGCCGCCCAGATCAAAATGAACAAGCAAAAGATTGTGTATCTTGGAAATTGCCATGGCTATTTATTACCTACAGAGCTTTATTTTGTTTCCTTTGAGGTACCTGCAAAGGATGATACTGTACTATTATACTACTAGTAAATAACGTGCTACGGTTGGGCCCTACAACTAGTACTAGATATAGACTTTAGTAGCTACTCTCGTCACAGTGAATTGTCCAAGAGGTGGAGTTCCTTTTTTTCCTCAGAGAGGAAACCTTTTTTATTCCTTCTTTGATTCAAAGAAAATTCAAAGGTTTTGTGAAGGATCTTGTCCCTTAGGAAATAAGCCTACGCTGTTTTGTTTGATTCATAGGGTTCCAATATATAGGAATTATGTCCCGTTTGGATCGCATGATAGGAAAAATATAGGAAGAGGAAAAACACGGGAATTGAGATTCCTTCAAAGTATTCCTTTGCCCTCTATTTTTAGGAAAATTTCTGTCCACTCCAACCTCATGGTATAATTGCTTTGCTTTCCCAATGATTCAAACACATACTTGATCCAAATTCCTATAGTTTCCTGTTCTTATGTTTTGAGAATCCTGCAAATCAAACAAGCCCTGAGAGATGGTCTTTCTTTTTTTGTTTGTATTTAATCATTTTTTGTTTGAACATAGGGTCATAGAGCTTCCTCGGAACACGATGAGGGTGGAAAATCGCACAAACCTGCAACAATTGGATTCGAAATTGCAGGGAACTCCAGATAATCAGGATAGTCTAGGTGCAAGAAACTTCGTTACTACAATTACTTTTGGGTACAGACACTGCACATAGAAGAAAATTCTTTATTAGCCCTCTTAACATTATTTCTTACATACCCGGGGCTCAACAGTTGGATCTCTTTGCAACTACGGCTCTAATTGTTGGAGGTTTGTGAAACTAGCCTCAATTGGAGCCCTACCCCCACTCGCCCACCTTCTGTAGTACTACTAGTAGTACTACTATGCACCATCAGCCTTTGTCTTCTCCATCGCACCCCGGCTACCAGCTCACGCCAACAATCTTCCCTCCCTCCCTCCCCCACCCCACCCACCCTAAAGAAAGCCCCCAAAACACCATATGCAGCCACCTTCCATGGTGAGATCGAGCAAGGTTTGTAAAGATCATGAGCAGTTTCAGAAGGTGTTCACCGAAGGCCACCTTCAAGTACTCATCAACCATTGCAATGCCACCACCGCCATGAGCGTCGTTGGTTCGTCCAAACATATTCTTCAATCAGCAAAAGAGAGCGGAACTACGCCTTCTTCTCATCCGTTTAGCCTCCCATGTGTTCTTCATTCTCACCCGACGGTGAGACCGTGGGAATCCAAAGACTGCTTCGAAGTGGCGGGCAGCCCATGCAAGCTGACGCCGCTGGACAGGTTCTCCTCCGATGTTGTGATACCAAATGGTTTTGATGAGCAGCGATCAGAAGGCAATGGAGATTGGATCATCATAGTTGGGCCTCATTCCATGTGGGACCTTGTCAATATATCTCATCGCAGGATTGTTATTCCGCAAGTGTCAGGGTTTGAAGCGACCAAAGGTTCTGCAGTTACATTTCAGGATGATGCCGATGAATGTTGACTTACTAAACTGCAGAAGATTGTCATTTTCCAAGTTTTGACAACTGCTGGGGGATACAAAGATTTCTCTCTAGTCGCCATTTTTGAATTCAAGATTGCTGTCATCAACGGGAATGATAGTCATGGATGGTCAGTTTGTGTGAACGAGTTCCAGGGCTACTTCAGATACTGCGATGCTATTATCCAACACGGTCGTGTGTTTGCCGTGATCGAGAACGGCTGTGTTTATGCATGGAAGTCTGTGGAACTTGGTAAATTCTCCTCCCTACGTATTTTATTAGCTTTGTTCCTGAATCGATGCAAGCTATTTTTTCTGAACTTTCATTGGTTAGTAGGAATTCCATTAAAATTTTAGTTTCTTTGATTCGAAGGGATTCCCTAGGAATTTCAGAGGAATGCAATCTTTAGGAGGTTTTCTTACATATAAGTAGTTTGTTTCCTACGATTGAGTTCTGCTGATAGTATTGCTTCGTCTCCTAGTACATCCCATGGAAAATATGGTATCTACTAGTAGTAAGTACTTATGTGAGACCCAGATATTATTCCTGAATCAATGTAAGTTATTTTTCAGAAGTTTCTTTGGTTAGTAGGAATTTCATAGGAATTGTAGCCTCTTTGATTCGTACGAATTCCCTAGGAATTTCAGAGGAATGCAATCCTTACTAAATTTTCTTACATATAAGTAATTTGATTCATAGGATTGAGTTCTGCTGATAGTATTGCCTTGTCTCCTAGTACTAGCACATCCATGGAAAATATGCTATCTACTAGTAGTATTTACGTGAGACTCAGATACTAGACATATGACATATCATAACTATATAGAATTATAATACTAGGTAAAGCTCAAAAACTAGAAATTTGATCGACATCTATAAAGTATGGGCGCATATTTAGTTCTTGTATTTTCTATCATGTAGAAGTCAATGTTTATTAGGTACTAGTACTTGTAAATTTTGTTAACATGGTCTTGAGAAATGAAGGAGAAGATTCTAGAATGATGGAGAAGTGTGTTTTGAGGATTGTGCATAGCGTTCATTGTGCTAAAGACTATCAATAGAATCTTCAAGTAGATGCTAGAATGGAAAAGAAGATCCAACTGTTGGCAATGTTGGGATTCGCTGGTCCTGATCCAACAGTCAATATTCAAAGTTATTCATACACTACATAGTGGTAAGATAAGATAAGATATTAAACCTCCTAGAAATAATCCTTGTTGATTTTCCTTTGGTATATAAGACACCAAAATCTTGTAGGATCCAACCTTGATTTTTCCCCTATGAACTTTACATTCAAGATCCTATAGGATTATTTCCTATTTCATTTGATCCCATGAATCAAACCATGTCTCTAGGAGAATTTCCATAGCATATCCCAATTTCAAAAAGAATTAGAATTTTCATAGCATATCCATAGGTTGGCATTTTTTACATAATCAAACATCCTAAGTATAATCAAGATTTTTGAAAATAGTACTTTATATCAACTTCTACAATGTCAGATCAATATCAATATTATTTCCATGTCTGAATGGTGTGTGGCGGTGATGATTGGGTTCCTGCACCAATAACATGGTTATTGCAGTACTTGTAGCATCAAATTTTTAAAGAGTTTATCCTGATGGGAGCTCGGCGAACACGACCCCACAGCCACGTTGTCAATGCGACCATGTTCGCACCCAAATCATGGTTTGGAAATAGCCTATTCTATAAGTTTCTAGGATAAATGAATTTAAGTTGTTTTGTAATAACTACTACTAGGACTGAAAGAAAACTAGAATAAAAGTAAAACTGAAAAGAGGTGAATGCAATGAGATGAAATATTAATGCTATGATTCCTCAAGTAATGTTGTGTATACCGGTGTGCATGATAAGTGCTTATGGAATAGTTGTTTACTATAATTGTGGCGGTCCCTCATATACTATTGTCTCCCATCGTTGGTAAGTGGCAACTAGACAACTCAATTATCCACACCCTCTTTGGACATGGGTCATCTCGCAAGAAAATAGTGTATTAAGGTAACAAGACCAATCAAGGTAAACCCGATCAAAGGCATTAAGTTTTATGGACATCCGTACTCCTAAGCAAGTGTGCTAGTCACAAGATATCCCGTCTATCACTTTGGGGTCAAGCAATTCGCAACACTATACCTATCTATATCATGGTGATCTTGAAGGAATTGTGGGCGGTGCATCCTAAGCTGCTATTGCCTCCGCAAATTACTTATAGCAAATAGCCTATTAGTTCTACCCATGGAAGAGCAAAGACTAATGATAAGTTTTGTGACACTCCATGAATCCCTAGTAAATTCCTCAACAATGGATTAGACGTATCCAATCACTAAAATAATATCATGAGTAGAATAATGTAAAGAGAAAGCACAAACATATTAATTAACAAGAACACACCACGCTTCAATTACACAAATCATCATAACACTAATAAAAGGGGGGTTCAAGCCATGTCACAACCCATCACGGAGATCATGATGGGGAAGGATGAAGGAGTAGCGGCGATGGAGATGGTGATGACGACGCGGTGATGGTGGCATTGGCGTGGTGCTGGCGGCGTCCTCCTTCTCCTCCTCTTCTTGCTTGGATGGCTTGATGGTGCTGATGGAGATCTAGATCTTGGTGGAGCTGTAGAGGATATGGAGGCGGCACAACAACACCGCACCGCCGTGGAGGCGGTAGATGGGATCTAGATCTTGTATATGGCGTATGGTGGCTTCCCCCTCTTCTTTGACTCCTCCCTCCTTTATATATGCCTTGGGGGTGCTCTAGGGATCCCCCAATACCGTTATATGACTTAGGGAAGGTTCTGGAGCATCCAGAGGGTGAAATCCCGTCGTTTGTGACCTTTTTTGGCAACTATACGGCGGGATCTATACGGCCGGAATTTTTGCTCCCGCCGTATAGTTGGTCGTTAAACCTTCAGTACTGTTTAGTATTTTGGCCGCCATTTTTTCATACAAACTCTTTTTTGGGTGTTCTTGGGCTCGTTGAATTCATATCGTCGAGGGCTACAACCCTGTTGTCTTGGATATTTATTTTGAGAAGTTGGAAAAATTCACTTTTCCAACACCTCAAATGACTAAGTCTGGTCCCTACAGCTCCTCCATACAATGCTCTCTTTGTTCCTTTTGCCTTTGTTATATCCATAATCATCATCAACACCTACACACATGTCAGATACAAGGAAGAGGGATAAAATTCTACCTAAACTACTAAATGTGCAAAACTCATATTGAATTTAATAAAAACAAGTAATCATGCATATTAGGCATAGCAATAGTTAGATGCAGCATGAAATGATAGGCAAATGACACAATTTATATTGCTAAAAAGTGTTGTATTATCACATCCATCAGGCAGTGCGGACCTAAGCGTCTAAAATCTCCGTCTCTGTTTGTCTCACTTCCGTTCACCTCCTCAGATCCGTTGCTGATGAAAGACACCGATGGAGGCCATCATCTGCAACATCAATGTGATGGCGGTGGTGCCGACAATGGTCATCAATGAAGTGATGATTGAAGCCATCATCGCAACATCAGTGCTATGACGGTGGTGCCGACAATGGCCATCGATGCGACGACGATTGAAGCCATCTTCTGTAACATCAATGCGACGGCGGTGGTGCCGACAATGGTCATCGATATGACAATGATTGAAGCCATCATCCGCAACATCACTGCAACGGTGCAGATCAAGCCCTCATGAACCGAAGCTATGGGAGGCAGGCCATGGCCACGGGTGGCAGGTCGAGGTGCACTTCGATGGTGAATGCCGGATGTACCTCGTGGCCGAATGAATGGGAGCACTTTTCCCGTACTTCTTGGAGTACACATATGCAGGGAGGGTGGCTAGCTCACCGTCCACTTAAAATTGGGTCAAATTTGAGCCCAATTTGAACCAAAATTCTGTGACTTAAAATATATGTATGATTTGAATAAATTTGATATGTATTTGAGCCGTAAGGCCGGTGGATGTGCTCTAAAGATGATTCATAAGTAGTAGTACTTCCTTTGACAATCTCCGGTGGGCTTGTATAAATTTGATGGAAATATGTATGATTTGAATCAAAATTGATATGTATTTGAGATGTGAGGATGGTGGATATGCTCTAAAGTTGATTCATAAGTAGTACTCCCTCCGGCCCAAATTAGTTGATTTAGATTTGTCTAGATTTGATTGTATCTAGATATGAATTAGTATTAGATTCATCTATATCTTGACGAATTTGAGTCAACTAATTTGGATCGAAGGGAGTAGTACTTTCTTTGACAATCTCTAGTGGGCTTGTATAAATTTGATAGAAATATGTATGATTTGAATCAAAATAGATCTGTACTCTTGAACCGTGAGGCCAAGGAATTGGTGCCCCAGCTCCGTGCCCTGGTCGCGACCACAGATCGCTCTCTGGAGAAGAAGAATGCAGTGTCAAGAAGAATGGGGAATGGATGCTGCCGCTAATGCTGCAAGTCTACATGTAGCCACAATGGAAGCGACCGAACGGTCAAAACGGATAGGGCCCCAACTTGACCCTCTAGGCATTTGACACATCAACTATGGGCGGCTAGATCCAATGGCAAGCAACTCGGGCCCCGCAATGCATTCTCTCGACAACTTTTGGACCGCAAAGTGACTAAATTAGCAGGAACTCACAACCATTCATTGAATAACAATTCTACTCTCTAAATTAGCTATCTATTCAACTAATCATTACACGTGCCACCCTTCACCATAACTGCATACTGTAACTGCTAGGATGGGGATGACAACTACTAAAACTGCCCACATGAATCTACTATTCTCCTCCCCCTTCACTTGAAGTTCATGTTCTAGATTTCTACCACTTGATCAGATACGGCAAGATCAGCCTCAAGTGTCAACTTCTCTTTGCGAATAATCTCTAAATTCTTCTTTTCTTCCTCGATACGCTTTAGCTCGAATATGAACAGGTTTTTATGGGCCAATTCATCACCTAAATTAGCAAGCATCTCCCTCAAATCCATCCTATGGCTAGACCACTAGGTTGATTCATCTTGGTATGCAATGTACCATGGATCACCGGTCTGTGTAGCACACTGTAACAATCCCAAAACAAACCCAATTGAAATCAATCTGACAAGCCATGGCGGAATTTCAAATTCAACGGTAGTACAAAGAGAAGGAGCTACATGCACTTCCAATGTGGTAGGAGAAGGAGAATGTGGCCTCGACCTGATCGATTCCCCACCCTCGCCAATGTAGCCGCTACGACCAGACATTTAGGACTAATTCGTATCTACAATATTGAGGAAATTACGGGAACCGAATCGATTAGGGTGGGCGGAGAAGGAGCGAAGGTCTTACCAAGAACTAATAACAATTGTTGCTACTGTTCCTCGAGCTATGGCGGTGGAACAAAATATCGGTCATCATGGGCGGTGGACCTGCCTACGGTCGGTACAGCCTCAAAGTACAATGCGTGCAGACGAAACAGGTGCTCGAGCCATGGTTGAGGTGCAACACAGCAGTCCGTCCGACACCACCGTAGGATGGATCCGATGATGCGCCGATGCACCAATGATGGATGTTCTGTCTGCCGGTGGGATATGAGTTGCTCGGGCTAGGGGCTGGGAGCGGATGAGAGAGAGAGCCGACCTCACATGTCATACATGACCCCACCTATCAATGTTTGGGGGAGTAACTGCTCCAGGATTTTTGCATATCTGCCAAACTTTTTCTTTGAAATTTTCATATTTGCCACATGACAACCACATGTCAGTGACACACAAATGACAAATATGCTAGTTGCAAAGTAAAATGTGCCAAATATGAAAATCCTCCCTCTATCCCCACATGACGGCCCCATCGGTCATTGGCTTGGACGGCCCCACAGAACGGCCCCATCGTTCATTGCCTTCGACGGCCCCACAAAACGGCCTCATTTGTCATTGGCTGCACTGGCCACACAATCAGGAAAAATGTGGCCAACACATCAGCGAGAGATGGCTGGCTGGTATGACGTGTATCCTGGCCCCACCCATCAGCACGTAACGACCATGACAGGACCCGCCCCAACACGGTCCCACCGGTCAACATGTGATGGTCAAGCCTTTGACATGACGGTATCCCTCCGTCTGAGCGCCTACGAGGGTTTTAGAATAGAGGGAGGGGAAAAGTGAGGAAAAGTTAAGCGGCTGGGGAAAACTGAGTACAACTAACAAACCAGGGGCACAGAAATAGAAATCTCTTTATAAAAACTCTTTCGCCCTTCTTAATCAATAAAAATGGCAAGTAGTTTTCCTTATTTTCTTAAAAATAGACGGGTAGGGATAACAATGCTCTTGCAGCGTAAGATTTGCTTGATTGTAGGAGTCATCTCGATATGGTGCTTAAAGTCTAGTTTTATAAGTTCTACACTAAATTGACTAATTACACTTATGTCCTTCTTTTTAAATGGCACACACATATTTCTCAAAATAATTAGTGTTCTTTCGGTGCTATAGAGGAGTATGGTAAGCTGATTTTTTTACTGTGACTACGGCAGGCTTACGCCATCCTGAACCATATATTTCTCAACATAAACTCAAGTGTCAGCTCATTACAAAAGGAGGGTGGGAGAGAGAGGGAGAGGCGGGTGAGGGCAGAGGGATCACGGCAGATCAAAGTTATTACACCAATATATAAGCAGAAGTTTAGAGGCAGCAGTGGTACACCGATTAGCCCAAATACGAATATCCTCAACACAACATCGTTGAACTGTGAGAAGAGGGGTATCTTGTTGGTTGAAGAAAAGGTCGTTCCGTCTCTCCCAAATATTCCATGCAACCACCGTGCAGATAGTGTTGCTTGCAGGAGTTATCGCTAGACTTTCCCAGAGTTGGAAGATGGCATCGTAGCTATGATCGAGGAAGAAGAGGTTCCAGACTTCGCGGGCCCACCAGCAGAGGAGAAGCAGGTGATATGTATCCTCATCCATGTGGCAGGACAGGCAGGAAGGAGAGGAAGCTAGTTGGTGTCGGTGGCGTCGCTCGTTTGTGGGAAGCCGTCAGAGACGAGTGAGCTAGTTGAATATTTTGCACTTGAGGGGTGCAAGGTTATTCCAAACCGTGCCAGCCAATTCGTCAACCTGCAAATGCTTAAATTGATGGACATAGAAATCCTTATTAGAAAGGTATTTGTTAGTAAGACAACAAACACGAGAATCAGCAACCGCAAGGCGACGATCAACCACCCCAAGTTCAAGACAGATGTCATCAAGCTCGGAGGCAGCGCAATGGGAGAGGCGAGAGCAGAGGGTGGTGGGGAGTCCATTGTATAGAAAAAAACCAAAGAGACATTAGGCGAGTGGCTTGAGAGAAAAGTGCAGGGAATCTCTCATTGAGAGGGGCAGACCCAAGCCATTAATCAAACTAGAAGGATATAGAGGCACCGTTACCAATGGTGACAGAGGAGGCCGATCGGAAGGCAGCCAATCCTGTCACGATAGCCTGCCAAATGGGCGTGTCAAGGAAATACCTATCTCCCAGGTCATGGACGGTGGACCAGCCGTACCTGTGGCCAAACCAGCAGGCCCAGGGGGATGGAGAATCAGAGTGGATTTTTGTGAGGCATTTTGCAAGGAGAGCTAAGTTTTGGACAGGGATGGACAGAACCCCAAGGCTGCCTAATTTGTTTGGGGAGCAAACCTTCTCTCCAAGAAACTTTGCAGTTCCCGCCAGAGCAAGTGTCCTTACCAATCCAAAGGAAGGCCCGACTGAAAGAACATGTGTGGTTTTGGTAATTAATGATAATCTTTATGGACTTATGTTTGCATTGAGTTTTACTTGTAGGATTTGTCCATAGGAAATGCTTGAACCATATGTTGGCTTCAAGGTTGGAAGAAGAAGAAAGTGAAAAAGATCAAGTGTTGATCAAGGTTTCAAGGAATGATCCAGAGATTGATCAAGTAGAAGTTGAGCTTATGGCAAGTGTGTCTTGAATAATAAGATGATATCAAGTATAGCTTGCCATTCTTATGGTGATCATGGATATGTGAAGATATGCCTAAAAGAGAGGCTCTTCCATAGTGGAGTATGGGGGAGTAAATTCCAAGTCTTCACCAAGCTAGCGCAATCAAGAAAGGTGTTCCATCTTGAGGTGTAGAAGATCGTCATCATCAACATCAAGTGGAATATACATAAGGCAATTGTTTGATCACGATAGGGTTTTTTCTTACCGGTCTTGTGGTGTTAGTTGGGGAGACCAGTTTAAAGGATAGATAACCATACTATCAAGAGGCACTACAAGAAAAGTTGGCTTTTACAACGGACGATTTTCGTGGTTGAAGGCCCGTTTTTCATGGCTAAAAATTCTTCTACGACGGATGCCCTTCATGGTAAAAGCCCCGTCACAATAGAATCTACCACGGGTTTTTTCTGACCGTGGCGGATCGCACACTTTAGCCACGAAAACTTGTTCCATCGTCGATCTGTTCGCCACCCGTGTTGACTTCTGACGTCATGCCAAAATGCCATGTGGCAGCCGCCGTTAACGGCCGGTTACCGCTGTTAACGGTCATAGAAACCGTGGCAGAAGCCTGGCCCAAACAAGGCTTGCTAATTGTTAAGTGGGCTTGCCCACGACGAGAGCCCAATAAGATTACGACCCTTTACTCTCATGACATGTACTATTTGACATGGCCCATTAATGAATCCATCCAGGGCCCGTACGATTTCAGGCCCACTACAGTTTCGGCCTAAAGAAGGCCCACTTTGGTAGAATAATATGCGGCCCATTAGGGGCATGTGCCAGAAGGTCAGGCACTGTTTAGACCTGCAGGCAGCCCGTTACTGTTCCAATGGCCCGTGGCGTTCGCTCCTGTTCTACCCATTTACTGTTATGGCCTTTTACATTTCTAGGTTGCCAGTGTTAGGATCATTTACTATTCTGGCGTTTTACTGTTCTAGCCTTCGACTGTTCCAGCCTTTTGCTGCTACGGCCTTTTGCTCTTATGGCCTTTTACTATTCAGGCCATTTACTGTTCAGGCCATTTACTGTTCAGGCCTTTTATCTTCTGTCCGTTTTACTATTCAGGCCTTTTATCTTCTGTCTGTTTTACTGTGTGGGCCGTCTACTGTGCGAGCTTTTTACTGTTTAGGCCTTCTACTGTTTCAGCTCTTGACTGCTCAGGTATATCAATATTCGGGCCCATTACAGTTCGGGCCTTTACTATTCTCGCATGTTGCTGTTCAGCCCATTACATTTTCACGGCCTTAGCCACTTATGAGGCCCACCAATATTCTGACCTACCACTTACGGTCTTTTAGTGTTTATTTGACCCATCTGCTGGCTAGCATATTTGCGTATTCCATAACTATGGCGAAATTCTGGTTTTAAATAGTCTGTTAATATTTCAGCCTATTAATGGCCGCGCTAGGATCACCCGATTACATCAACATATATTTTTTGAAATTTATTGCAGACCAGACTTTCAACAAAAACAATATGAAGCATTACAAAGACATCACCAGACATGTGTTGGAATAGGGTTTCTACTATGGAGCTTACATCCCCATACAAGTAACAACTAGCATAACATGACAGCTACAGAAGAGATTATCAAGTGGACGGTCCGTCAAATCTTGTCGATCTTTCAGTTCTTGTATCTATTCACGTGTAATCGTGATTATTCCATCTATTTGATTTGTTTCTTGTTCAATTAAATCAATTGTTTGGAGTGCAACTGTAACACCTCTTTCTGCTGGAAAAACTGAAACCGTGGGCCGATGCAAGCAATAATCACTGTCATAGTTGCTTTGTGAAATGACCTCAATACTTAACGTAGGATTCCTCCCTTCTGCCCCATAGCTTCATGTGCAGCCTAAAACAAAGAAAACAAGTCAGCATAGCATACCAGCTAACTGGTGGCTATCTTATATGTAAAATAATTCAAATTCATCATTGGCCAGGAACAATTAATGATGTGCGTCGTACATCTCTTTCCGGAATAACAGGAACTGTCGATGTCCTGGACCGATGCATACATGTGCTAGTATCATAGCCACTCTAGAAGAAACACTATAGGTTATTTGCATGCTGAAACTAAGACATATTAAGTTAGAGCAGGAAAGAAGGCGAAAAAACACCATGTTTGTTGTCAAAGAATTTCAAAATTAGCATTGTCCTAATATAACAAATCAAGCCATGAATATGTGTGTCTCATGCATACTAACTGAACTAGTGTGGTAATGAATGTAGGGAATCAAGCAACTCGACTCTTTCCCTCATAAAATAATTGAAGGAAATATGCCCTGAGAGGTAATAATAATTTTTTTATTATACATATTCCAAGTATATGATAGATGTTTATTTTGCATGCTATAATTGTATTGATAGCAAATGTCAATACATGTGTGTTTAATAAACAAAAAGGTTCCTAGTTATGCCTCTCTTATAGACTAGCTCGTTGATTAACAAGATGATCAAAGTTTCCTGATCATGGACATTGGATGTTGTTAAAAACAAGGTCACAGCATTTGTGAAATGATGTGATGAACATTAATCCGAAGTATAGCATTACGATCAAAGTCATTATGTTTATATTTCTATAACAACATACGAAGTAATCTTAGTCCTTAGACCATGAAATCATGTTAATTTCTAACACCAGAAGAGTATCTTGATTACATCAAACGTCACACCGTAACAGGGTGACTATAAAGGTGGGTTCAATGCTACGAAGGTGTTATGTTGAGGCTCATGGATCAAGAGTGGAATTTGTCAATCTCGATGATGGATAGATATACTCTAGGCCCTCTCGATGATATCACATTATGATAGCTTGCAAGAAAGTGATGTGATCACTAGAATGTTATATCACGGGAACGAGAAAAGAGTGCATATCGGTAACGAGATCAAACTAGATATTTAGATACCGATGATCGAATCTCGGACATGTATTGTATCATGAGACAAAGAGATTAAGTTACTAGCGTTAAAGGTTCTCACGATCACAAAAGTCGTCGTTGAATGTGTAGGAGTCAGTATGGATCTCCAGGTCCCGCTTCTGATTATTGATTTGAGAGGGGTCTCAATCATGTTTGCATTATTCGTGGACCGTAGGGTGACACACTTAAGGGTTTCCGAACACCATTTTGGAGCACATATGTTTCAGATGAAAGAACTGCAAAGCACTAGAATTATTTCAATAGACATCAAAACTGTTTCAGGTGAAATTGCAGAAATTGGTTCTGCATGTAATATTGAAATGTTGCAGGGGGTTTTATGTGAATGTTTGTTAATTAAATTAATTAACAAAATTCTGAATAAATTTAATAAAAGAGTTTTATTAAATGAGAGAGCATTAAATTTGGAGAAATTTAATGCATTTAAAGTGGAGACTTTAAAAGAGAATGTGAAGGGGCATTTTAATGTGGAGGGAGTTACCACCACATGAATGGGGGACGTGAGGGGTCACCCCCCATGGGGCACCGGCCATGGGGAGGGGCACCCCCTCCTCCTATAAAAGGCCACCCCTCTCACCCTTCTTCCACACACCTCCTCATGAAGGATCTCTCTCCCCCTCTAGATATATTCCCCCATGGTCTCAGATTAGCGAGATACATGTTCCCGGTGGCCTTGTGTCTGGAAGGAGTTGCTGCTTCCACTAATTCACTGGAGCGAGGAGGTGGAGGTTGTTCGGTGACTTGAACGTGTGTGCGAGGATGGATGCGTTGCTGATTTGCGGCGCTTGGACTTCCACACGATCTTGAGATCAGCAAGCATACAACTACATCATCCACGAGTTCCAACTTGTTAACAAAACTCTGTTGTCTTCGAGGGTAAGTTCTCTATGGATGTATATCCACCCGTTTCTTGTATCTAGTAGATAGATCTTGGCGTATAGTTCTCATCGTAGGAATTTTTTTGTTTTCTATACTTCAAACCCAACACTAATCATATCACTGCATAACGGAAATATAGAAATATAACAAAAAGAGGTGCATGAGATTCCTTCAGCTGCTTAGAACTGGTCGGGACAACAAAGCATTAACCTAAAATATAAAAATAGCGTTTAAAAATGGTCTATAGTATGAACTAGCCAAAAAAGTGACCTCCAACCACATGCGGCATTGCTTTAATCATCAGGAAACTATGATAGTACCTTGGGAAAATAAGAAATAGACCAAGTGTCTTAAATAGACTACCAGAATCATTTCAGATAAACAAGTTATCAACCATTCCTTTTTAGAAGCCAGATAAATCAAATGTTTTGATAGTCGGGCCAGTAAATAAAAAAATAAGAGGTTATTTGCTGCCAAAACAATAGTTGGATGCATCCAAAAAGTAGCACAAACCTTCTTTGTAATGCCTACAGCTATTGTATTTCCAACTGCTGATAGTATCATTGTACATATAACCAGGCAAGAAAATCCAGTAGACAAACAAGAAAATGATACATTGTGCACCTTGCAAGGTCAATGAAGTATTTAAACAATGTATGTCTAGGAACCACGTCAGCATATAGCATTGATGCAATCACAAGTCAACTAAAAATTCACAGGAACCATAACCAATTGAATCATATGGTGGCTAATATTAAACTCGCAAGATCATCTGATGATGTATAGATGAAAATGCCTTGTTTATTATTAATCAAACATTGTATTTCTCACAGAAATTGCCATCCCTAGTTTTGGACTGATGGGGCTCAAACCCGTAGCTTCGCCTTGTCAGGGCGGTGCTCTGACCATTTAAGTTAAGAAAATCATTACATTGCTTTAATGATGAGCAAACTAAAGAATCAAATTGGCAATAGACTCTATATGTGCATCATGTAGAGTAGCTATTGAGGTAATGAATTAAGCAATCAAACAACAGGTGCACGATAGACTTCTAGATCATATTAACATGGTCATAGTACATATATATAGTAACTGGGGATCATATTAGATGATAATAGCTATGACAATCTAACTATGAGTAGTCTAGATAGAACTCCGTCCGTTTCAAAATATAAGATGTCATGGGTTTTGTGAAACGAATGTATCTAGACACCCTTTTGTGTTGGTAGAGTAACTTGGACTAGTATTGTATGCATTTTTACTAGTCCAAGTTACTCCCCACCAAGACCAAGTAATTTATACTAGTCTCATACATATAACACTAGACTATGTTACTACCTCCAGAGTGCATATAAGCTCAATCATGGTGACGATCTCTAATATTATAATAGAATATAGATTAGCATAAAAGTGGATTTACTTCACTGACCACTACCTAATCATGGTCTAGTTAACGTATATATATAGAGAGAAGATCATCAGTAAAATATAGCAAAAAGAGATCTCCACCATGATTGAGTGAGCAAATTGAATTACAAATCAAGGGATTTACGTTCGGTCTTTGTGCAGTACCATTAAATGTCATCTTGTTCTAATCATTGGCCAACTCATGTGGTGCCGCCACTAGACAATGTGACTACCTCCAGAGTGCATTCAAACTCTTAATTATAGCAGAAAAATACAATAATAGACTATAAATTAGCATAAAAGTGGATATACTTAAATTACCACCACATAATAGATAGATAGATAGATGAACACAAGTCAAATATAGAAAGAATAGATCATCACCAAAATCAAGTGAGCACATTGAATTATAAATCGAGGGATTGACGTCTGGTGTTTGTCCAGTCTTGGTTAAGGTCAACCTTGTTCTAATCATTAGCCGAATCATGTGGTACCTCGTACAAATAAGCATCTGACACTGTGCACATCTCAGTAAAAACAAGAGACTTACTATTTCTTTTTATGCAGTCTCGTTGGTGTGCATGCTGTTGTCAGTTCGTTCTTTGAAGACATACACTGCATCAAGTACTTGGATAGACGATCCATCTACTTTATTGTCGCTCCTATGCATATAGGTTCAGGCCACTCATTCACATAAAATAGGTTTGCATTCAACAATACAAAGCAATAGGTACTTACAAGATTGTAGGGGTGATTCACTCTACTATTCTCCATGTTCCCTGTGAGAGGAAATAATATCAGATAGTGGTTGTTGCTGTTTACAAAGAACTAGATAAAAATTATAGTATAATCACTTGTGAACACGTAGAGCAGGAAATGGCGGAATATAAACAAACATTTAAATGACATAAAGATTGCCATGACGACAAAATAGAATGCAGTTACAGTCACTCCTTAGCACGAACAAGAGAGAAATTACAATGATTTAACTTGTGAAATAGGATTAGAAACAAATATGAGAAGTGCCATAAAAAGTGTCAGCTTCTACAGAGCAGGCAGTTACTGTACTAATATTTGGACGAACAAGATAGACATTACAATGGTATATCTCGAGAACTTATAGAGCAGGGAATGCTAACCCATCTCTGAAGTGCCTTAAAATGCCATGAACTACATAATAGAAGGTAGATACTGCTGCTATAGAAATTATAATTGAGAAACTTGAATTTATAGATCAGGGCATGCAAATAACCATGTTAAGTGCCTTAAAACATGCCATGTAATAGTACATCCAATCCAAAGTAAATAACGCGTATAAATTTTTCGCAAGTCAATCGACGGAAAATTGGACCAAGTTTGTAGAACATACTAGGAACATCTACCATACCAAACCAATGCCATTTGATACATCGGGGCATATATTTTCATAGACACAAATGCCACAAATTAACCATTAATATATTTTTCTATGAGCTTGGTAAAAGTCATCATTGTTTGACTTTAAAGTTGTATAGGCCTTCTTTTACTGAATGGATGTACTCCCTCTATTTCAAAAAGTATAAGTCATCATCTAGACCACTTTTAGTGTGTAGGTTCATGTATGTTTGGAGTAAACCTACTCACTAAATGGTGTCTAGATACACTCCTATCACAAAGCTAAAACATCTTATATTTTGAAACGGAGGGAGTAGTACACAATAGGTGGCAGCTACTATCGGAGCTTAATTGAAACAAACAATAATGGCATAACTTGCAGAGGGAATGCAAAACCAACAAGTTCAATGACATAAAATTTGTGATGAATTACATAAGAGAATGCAGTTACTGTGTTTGCTTAGAACAACCAGATTGAAATTAAAATAGCATAAATTCTGAACTTGTAGAGCAGGGAATGTTAACCTACATGTTCAATGGCTTCAAACTACCAATGAACTCCAAAATTACATGCAGTCGGTATTGTAGCAACTGACAAAGCAAGTGCATATTATGATGATAGAACTTGTGAACTTGTTGAACAGGTAGGCAGCCTCAGATGTTTAGTGAATTAACATTTGCCATGAACTGCATAATACCAATGAACTCTAATGATGTTTGTTTTGTACTACCAAAATTGTTTACGTATATTAAGAGTAATTGTTGGTCAAAGAAAAACACGCATAACAAGGGCGCCTTATACCTCGAAACAGAAGGAGTAGTTTAACGCCTGGATGTAACATAGACTACACCGAATTTATCAAGGGGGAGTGGGATATCAATTAAACCAGTATTGAGGAAGGAATTTACCGCCAATACAGAAATGCAGTTCACTGTCACTAGCTCATACCTGCTATATTGAAACGAACGAACAAGCAGATCTGGTTTACCTAGGCCACATCATCGTTTACGCATACACGACATCTTTGCGGGTGACGTCAAGGACGACGAGGGTGCCCGGTAGTGGTGAGTCGGGCTAAAGCAGATAGATCTGGGCGGCGTCTGTGAAGCAGATCTGTGGAGGTTGTTGATGGGTCTGGCTTGCTTAACAAGATGGCCGGTGAAGGAGATCCAGTGTAGTGCACGACATCATCGATGAAGCAGGTCTGTTACGACCGATTATGGATTTGAGGTGCTGCACAAGAGCGTCGGTGAAGCAGATCCAGTGTAGTGGACTGTTGAGTCCGTGAAGCAGATCTAATGCAGCGCACGGAGGCCAGCGAAGTGCGGTGGTGCAGAAGCCGGAGGTAGGATAGGGGGTTTGGGGTGGCGTGTGGGTCGGCAAAGTGCGGCGGTGATGTTCCGGTGTAGTGGTGTAGGAGCTGGAGGTGAGATAGGGGGTTGGGTGGTGTGTAGGCGGGAAAAGTGCGGTGGAGATGATAACGGTGCAATGGTGCAGGTGATGGAGGTGAGAGGGGGTTGGGTGGCGTGTAGGCCGGGGAAGCACTATGGGGATGGGCCGGTGGGGTGGTGCAGGAGCTGGAGGTGAGAAAGGGGTTAGGGTTTTTCGGAGTGCTTTGGGGGAAATGGCGTTAGTGGAAGGTGAACTACCCAGCTTCGGAGCGGTGGGGACCCCGGCCCCTCGGGGGGAGGGGAATTACGAACCATACCCACGCCCCGACATTAGTAGATAGGCCATTATCAGCGGTAGAAAAGGAATTTCGTACGGCTACAACTTGGGGCGTGTGACCACTCAAAATAATTCGGTGGAGGTGAGGCGAGAGAATTTGCCGCTCTGATTTGAATTTGGCTATACAGTTCAAAAGATATAGAATAATAATATACCATCCTATCCTAGGAGTATCTATAGTCCAATGCCTAGAAAAAATAGTTTAATGTAATGTCCTAGCCTTTCTAGGTACAGAATATTTCTGGAGCCATTTCTGCAAAAATATGGTCTCTACCTTCGGCTCAATTACATACACATATGAATGTACGTAGTAAGATGAATTAGAGTAGTATGTTTCCCACTATTACCAGCCCAATAGGATCTCTTGTGGCAAGTGTATCCGTTAGTCTAAGCCAATATAGACAACCACGAACCAAAAAATGCATCCGGTGGCTTGTGTATCCAGTGGTCTAAAATTTGACCTCCTCCAAACAGGCTACTCGTTGTCCATATTTGGACAACCGAGCTACCATGTCTAAAGCAAAGTTGGTTGCTCACAAGCTTGCTCCTGCGCTATATCAGAGCATTTGTTGTACTGATTTGCTATGTATATTGACTATTTGTGTGCACATGGACATATAGACTATCAAATTTAGACTATCCACTAGAAAACTAAATTCGTGTAAAACGGAATCTTTTTACACCATTATCTATAAAATGAAGATATAGACTACCAAATTTAGACAAGCCACTAGAGATGCTCTAAGGCCTTCCACAGCATGGTCGATGCCCAATAGATAGAAAAGTTTCCACCTCATAAGCGATGCCTAGAAAGTCTTTTGAGGCACCGAGATCACAATGTGATCACTTTGGCCAAAAATAAATAGCTGGCCCACAACGTGATAAACAAGTTAACTAGACCAATCTCCATGGATTGTCTTTGGTGAAGGTCCTCTCAACAACATGCATAATACACATATATTGCTATTCTATTGGGTGGAGAGTTTGGGGCATCGGAGCACCCGGTTCCCTGAAAAAATTGGGTGGCATCGATTGGGCAACGGAGGGCACCGGTGCCTAATTCTTGTAAAGTGATTTGGGCACTGATTTTTTCACATGCTGCGGAAGGCCTAAGAGACTACCAAATTTAGACAAGCAACTAGAAATCAAGGAAAAAAATACCAGCATGCTATTTAATTTAGCGTGGCTTTTCTCTAGATGATATGAAAGTTATAGCGTGCTAATAACACGCTATTTTATAGAACATATTTTTGTAAAAATTTAAAAATATAACAGGTATATCATGAATATAAACGATTTTAGCATGTAATGAATTTCCTAGAGTAATACTTCCACATGCATAATTGATTCCGACGCTATCCAAGTTGGAGGATAACTGACAGGGTTGAATCTATGTACAGCGCCATGTGCTGCAGGAGGAGGCAGTGGCTTGACACGATCACTTAAGTTTAATAGTCAAATTTGCATTGTATATTTGCTTACTCGACACATTCATCATATGTTATCTTACTCCAGACCCGCCAACAAAAACAATAACACCCTATACTTGAAATAGCGCTAACGCTATGAGGTTTTAGCGTGATATAGCATGCTATTTAAAAAATAGGGCCATACCGAGAAAAATCTTTACAAAATATCATGCACTCTCCAAATACGCTATATCACGCTACATAGCGTGAAATAGCACACTATTTTTTTCCATGCTAGAGATGCTCTAAGACTGGTCTGAGTGGTAAGTAACTTGGAGTAGTAATATGCATACATTGTGCTAAAGACTATCAAAAGTACTCCCTTCGTCCAGAAATAACTGAGTTGGTTTTGTCTAGATTTGAATATATTTAGACGCATTTTAGTGTATAGATACATTCGAATGTAGACAAACCCAAGTAAGATATTTATGGACGGAGTGAGTAGTATTTTTTAGATGCTAAAATGGAAAAGAAGATCCAACTACTGGCAATGTTGGGATTCGAGAGTCTTGATCCAACACTGGAAATGTGTACGAATAACTTTGAATATTGATCGTTAGATCAAGACTCGCGAATCCCAACATTTCTAGCCGTTGGATCTTCTTTCCATTCTAGCATCTAGAAGATTTTATTGATAGTCTTCATCACAATGAATGGTATGCACAAAACTCAAAACACACTTCTGTATCATTCTATAATATTCTCCCTCGTTTTTCTAGACCATGTTACAAGAATTTTCAACTTTTAGATAGCTAATAATTGTTGACTTCTAAATGATATAAAAGTATAAGAACCAAATATACACCCATACTTTATAGATGTTGATCAAATTTATATTTTTTATACTTTACCTATTAAAATTTTATGTAGTGGTGATATGCCGGACGTCTAGGTACTATTCAACACGAATCCAACTCCTCTAAACCATTGGATCTAACAGCCCAACGGTTGGGATTGGTGCTATGGATCCAATTCAAAACTGCTCCATTGTAGTAGTAGAGAGAATACAGCCTACTATGCTATAAAATTTTAGGGGTGGTGACATGATGGTTCTCGAAAATGGTGGAGTTTGCTCTAGGTACTATTCAACACAAATCCATGTGCTATGAACCATTGGATCTAATAGTCCAATGGTAAGGATTGGTGCTAAGGATCCAATTCAAAACTGCTCCATTATAATGGTAGAGATATAGTGGTAAGATAAGAAATAACTAGTGAGTTGCAAGTGCCTTGCACGTGAGAATCAAACAATATAAGTATGACATATCATTTTTTATATAAAATTATAGTAGTTGGTGAAACTCAAAAAATATTTATACTTTCGAGCTTCGTACATAAAATATCCCATGTGTTTGGTTCTTGTACTTTTTGTATAATCTAGAAATCAACCTATCGCCGTAAATAATCCGCGTCCGTAAAACTGATCCGTAAATAAATTATATTCTATAGGAGTACGTGGGCGGGGCCAGGAGGAAACTGCATGCCCTTTCGTCTCCAGAACCGCTCATGCATGCATCTCCCGATCTTCCTAGCGGTTCCTTTCTTCTCTATCCCATTCCTTTTCTGTCACCTAGTCGGACCTCTACAAAACAAAATAAGGCGCCAATCATAGTCCATGGAGGTGCCGTTGGACAACATATACTACTTCATGGACCCTGGCAACACCACACTACAGGTGGCGTATACCAACAGAGCGTCAGTGGTGAATGATTACATCGAGAAATTCCAAAAGCTCCTAGAGGAAACGGACGACAAGATTGTTGGCCTCGACGTCGAGTACACCAATGAGCAATCATCGATGTAGAAGGTTGTTGTTGTCCAGCTATGTGTGGGTATGGATTGTCTGGTCTACTAGATCTGCCATGCCGACCAGCCATGCTCAAAGCTAGCAGAGTTCCTCGCCAACCCTAATATTTCCTTTGAAGGTGCCGACATCGGCAACGACCGTATCAGGATTAGGCATTCTCTAGTACCAGTGACGAACTTCATGGACATCCATAAGAGGTGGAAGCCTACCGGCTCCGCGAATGAAACATGCCCCTAACCGAAGAGCAGATCAAGTATGCAAGTCTCGACGCCTACGCAACCTACGAGGTATACAGGTGGATAGTGAACTTCGAGAGGGGTCAACAAACTCTCGAAATGTTCAACCAAAAAAAAGAACTAAGGAAGAAGGGCAAGGGCAAGGAAAGCAGACCAAAGAAGAAGACGAAGACTCAGAATGGTACACCATATGACCTACGAGTATATCTTTGCGTGTCGGTATATCCTTGCTTGGTACTACTCCTACTTGTACTATACTACTCGCAGAACTTAATGCATGTATATACTGCAGGCATGCAAGGGGCGGAGGCAAGAATTAATGCAAGGAATCATACCGATTTCTTTTATTTTGACTGTAGAGTGATAGTAGGAGTAGGCATCGTAGAACACGCCAACAGCCCACCCCACCTCAATGAATTCTGTCGTCAATCAATAGCCATGGCAGATTATAACTTTATAGTGGTAGAGACTTTCTTTGAGTAATTCTATTTATACTGCTTAGGCAGAGTACTGCTGAAAGACAGAGGGTGAATGGGCACCTTAAAAACTGCTAGTAGGACTATAGCAGCAGAACCGCAAGATGAACATTTGTCGATTGCCCAAATGTATGTTGAGTTAGTACAGTATAAACATATATATTACTACTACATGCCATGTACTAGTACTACTACTAGCAAAAAACAACCGTCCCTACTACGGAAAAAATATGATTTCTTCCAACCAAACTAGTACTATTCCAAAAATGGCTATATTTACTTGTCGCAAAAATGGATGTATCTAGACGTGTTTTAGTGCTAGATACGAGTACATCCAATCCAGTGACAATTAATATGAATCGGAGGGGAGTACTACTACTACCGTACTCCACTATTGTACTACTACTACTACTAGTACTGAAACCCTAAACCCTAAACCCTAAACTAGTAGTAGTAGTAGTAGTAGTAGTAGTAGTAGTAGTACATACTAGTACTCCTGAATGTATATTGACCAGTACTCCTACCTCTGTTTGGGATTATTAGGCCAAAGAGCTTTTTAAAATCGTTAGAAATTATAATAAGACCTATCCTCTTTATTGTCTTAATTCCCGTGACTCATTAATTTAGATATATCTATTTTCTCTCAATCTCCCAATGCATGTTGTTTCATCTCTCATCATGTTCCCCTTTTTTATCTAGCGTCTCATGCATGTAAAACTAGTCGTGCATGCATAAATTAATTAGAGTTCATCTACTTAGTAGTATTGCGAATTAGAGCAGAGTACATCCACTGATCCACCCAACCCATCGGAAGTTAAGACTTCATGAAAAATACTCAGGAGAGTACATCCACAAACTTATCTAGTGCTCCAAAGTAAAGTTTGACCGAATAAATGGAGCAACTAAAATTTACTTATATGTGTAAAATGTGTTTCGTTGAATTCATATTGCAACAACATTCCAATGATGCTAAATTTATACAGTATGTCGTGGTGGTGTCACGGCAGATGCCATGGATAGGCTAAAGGTGGGGACAAGATGCACTAGAGGAATCCATGGAGGGATAGTGTGGTGATTCCACACACAGATGCTATGTATTCAATGGATTTCCAAGGTTACAAATGCTCCTTGAGCTGTATTGGGGAGAGGAGGAAGAAGGAACTCTCTTACTCTCACCACTAGCTAACTCTCAGGAACCAAGAACCTACCAAGTAAAACTCAACCAATTAGAGATCAACCCCTTCTACAGAGGCCCTAGCCCTCCTTATATAGGGGTGGCTAGGTCTCCAATTAGGGCATACGTGGAGGCATATTCTAAGGAATATGCCTCTTCCCAAAATAGTAAACCGATGGGGTCACTTTTCCCCGTCGTAAGCCATGCAGAGGCTACGTGAGCCTCTGTGGCGGTAGTGTCATCCGACACAGGTAGCGTCACCCTTGTCGGCTATGCCTCGGTGGTCCTTCCCTCTGTCCGCTTCGGTCATGCTCCAGCGTACAGTGGCCACCTTTTGACCAGCGAGATACCTTCCTTCTCTTGCAAGCCTGATATAACCCGGATCGCGCCTGGTTAATCCGCCCATGCGGGTACCTGCATACACGTTACACAAATCCTGCGGCATACTACATATGTCGGCTGGGACTTAGTTAGGCGGACATCCTCCGGTCCAGGTTACTCCATGATTCAGCCTGCCTTGAGGTGACTCGGCCAGCACTTGCTTTGACCTTGCCGTACCTCGGCTAACTCGACCTTTATACCCCGGCGTGACCCTACCCGGGGGTATCCCCCCAACATTAGTCCCCGAAGTTGGTGTGGTCTTAGCAGCTCCAGCTGCTAAGGCCATGGCAGGTTCAATTTTCCGAACCTTTTGCTCCTTTTTCCGAGTTATCTGATAGTTCGGATTCCATAGGTTAACTTTCCCTTGGCACATTCCGAGTTTTCACTCGCTGGCCGGGTCATCCTTTGGTTATCCGGGTTATTCTTCCTTCTCTCGTACGTTATCCCACATGGAGGGTAATCATTATCTTGCCTCATTTTAAGGGCCTGCGCCAGTTACTGCAGCAGTTAATGTCAGGTGTTACTATTGCACACGTCACATCGCGTCTGTCTCCTCGTTAACCGTATCGCCACGTCGTGTCGTGGGATCCGCTGCCCCCTGTGGCCCTTCCTGTGGCTCTCCTCTGATTGGCTGACCCGGATAATACACGGCCACACCGTGTGGCCCTGGCGCACCGCGCGATCCCACTACCCTCGCTAGGGCGTGGTTAAATAGGGGAGGAGCAAGCCCCTTAGTCTTTTTCCCCATTCTCGCGCCCCTGTGCCTCTTCTTCTTCTTCCTCTTCCCAGCGACAGCGCCGCTGTCGCCCTATGCCTTTCCACGCCAGTATCACCGCCACTCCTGCACAGCTCCACCGCCACGGGTCCGTGCCAGTCCAAGGCACTGCCCCCCACCGTCGATAGGGCCAGTGAGGATGACGATTTGGACATGACCGAAGAGGAGCGCACTGTCGCGGAGGCGCAGATGCAGGAGGGAGCGGAGAACGCCGAACGCGGCACTTGGGCTGGCTCCTGGGTGTGCCAGGACGACCTAGATTGGTTGTATCGCACCCGGCGCATCCCTGAGGGCGTGGTTGCCCGCCTCGCCACCGAGGAGCTCGCACCCTCACCAAATCCCGGTGAGTTCATGGTGTTCCTCTTCCATTTCCAGCGCGGGTTCGGCCTCCCCGTTAGTGATTTCTTACATGATTTCCTTGATACCTTTGAACTTCAACTGCACAACCTTCCGGCGAACGCCATTACATCTCTTTCTTCCTTCGCCTCCACCATAGAGGGGTATGTCGGATTGTGGCCCACCAAAGAACACTGGATCCGGTTTTTTGGTCTTCGCCGGAACGTGATTCCGAATAAGGAGCTTGATCCGAAGGACAAACATCTTATGTAGTTCGGCGCAGCTTCTATCTGTCCCCGAAAACAGTTTGTATTTCCCCGGGTCACGGGGCTTGATTCGTGTAAGGGCTGGGCCCGAACCTTCTTTTATGTCAGAAATGGCACCAAAGAAGATCTGATCCGGCTGCGCCCCTACACTCCGGGTCCTCCTAATCCGTATCTATGGGACCAGGTCTCCAAGAAACCCACTATGCTGGCGAACCAAGTCAACAAGCGGTTCAAGGAGTTGAAGGATGCGGGCCTGCGCAACGAGGATGCCATGATCGCCTTCGTCCGCAGCCGAATCTCCCCCTCCAGAAACGCACACACAAGCTTTGCCACATGAGCTGACGACTTGACCCCAACCGGACATCCTCATTTGAACTAAGCAACACCGAGATATTCCGCCGGGTCAAGGCTCTTTTCACAACCATCAAAGACTTCTCCGCTGATTGGGAGTGGGGGATAGAGCATTTCTGCCGAGACAAGCTTCCTCCAACGGTAAATCTCGAGATCCAATCTTTTTCCGAGTTACATCATATGTCAGAAATTGTTGTTTATTCCGTTTGCATTTTCTTCTTAGTTGTTTCTCCAGCAAACCCTCGAGGATGGCCTCGAGCCTTCTCTCAAATGGGCGAGGGATCGAGATGCCCCAGACGAGGAGGAGCCGGATCAGGAAATGTTCCTGCCATTCGCCGATGCGACCAAGCGACCTACCGGTAAATTCTCTTCCTTAAGAGATTGTCCTGACGATGAAGATGATTCCGATGTTGAGGTGATGGAAGCATTTGACGCTGTCCCCCTTTCTTATGCCTTTCTGGCATCAGCTAACCTGGGTGGGCAGATCCATGAAGATCCTCCTCTTGCCACGGGCGAGCCTGTCCCGGTCGCGTCAAAGAAAAGGGGAGCTGCTTCTGCCTCTTCTTCCGGTCCTTCTAAGCCAACCAACAGTCGAAAGAAGTCCGTGGATAAAGCCGCCACCAAGCCAACGACTAAGGCCCTAACTCGGAAGGCTCGGAAGCCCAAGGAGCCATTGACTTCTGATGAGTAAGTCACTTTTCTCTTTCTCCAATCCTTTGTTTCATGCTTTTCTTCTATTGTAACTTATTATCCGTCGTTTGATTCGGCAGGGCTGCGGTGAAGGTTCCTCAGAGCGGATCCAGCATCGCTTTGCCCCTTCGGCATAGCCATTCTCCCCCTCGTGGTGACAATTCACGCCCGTTGATCCCCATTCAGGAGGGTTCAGTGGCTGCTCCGGGTTCTAGCCCACCTCGTCCGGAGGAAGTCAATCTCGGAACAAGGGAAGTGGTTCTGCCGAGGTAGCGGTTGCTCCTAGCTCCACTTCGGCTCAGCCGCAACTAGCCACCACCGAGGTACCCACAACACCCCCGCCAAGACCAACACCAGCACCAGCATCGGTGCTAGTACCAACAGCAGCAGCACAAGTATCAGCAGCAGCACCAACTCCTTCTGCCTCATCCGAGTCTTCCAAGACTCGGCGAGAAGATACAATTGGCACCAAGGCTAGCACCAAGGCTGCGCCCAAGGGCAAATCCGCAGCCCAAACCTCAACTTCTCAGCAGCAGCCCAAGGGCAAGAAAACCTCTGACGCCGCCAGGGCAGCATCTATCGAGGCTGGACAGCATACACTTGCGTCCATACTCCCGAAGAAGAGCCCACCGAAGAAAGACACCTCTGTCGGGTCAGCTGATGCGCAACTTGTTCTGCACACCAGCCCCGCAGCTGCACAAATTGAGAGAAGGGAGGCCCACGCCAAGGGTTTGATCGCGCCCCACATGCTTAGCGGAGAGCGCTATCCTCCGGCCTTGATCGAGTTCGTCAACAACTAGAAAAAGGCGGAGTTCGTCCATAACGACGATCTCCCAGAGAAATTTGGGCCTGCCGAGCTTGCCGCAAAGATGAATATAGCTGCCAAGGCTATCGACCTTGCTGGCCGGATGATGGAGGTACGCTACCTTGTCCTTTCTTTAACATGTACTAAACATTAGTAATATAACCATTAGTCCCCGAGCTTCTGGGGGAGTAACTTGTTACTCGGCCGGATGCTCCTTAGAGAACTAGCGTAGCTCCTTAGTAACTTGGGATATGCACACACCTAGAGCCGGGTTAAGTTCCACTTGGCCCGGATTTTGTACACTTCGAATATGCACACACCTAGAGCTGGGTTAAGTTCCACTTGGCCCGAATTTTGTACACTTCAAATATGCACACACCTAGAGCCGGGTTAAGTTCCACTTGGCCCGGATTTTGTACACTTCGAATTTGCACACACCTAGAGCCGGGTTAAGTTCCACTTGGCCCGGATTTTGTACACTTCGAATATGCACACACCTAGAGCCGGGTTAAGTTCCACTTGGCCCGCATTTTGTACACTTCGAATATGCACACACCTAGAGTCGGGTTAAGTTCCACTTGGCCCAGATTTTGTATACTTCGAATATGCACACACCTAGAGCTGGGTTAAGTTCCACTTGTCCCGGATTTTGTACACTTCGAATATGCACACACCTAGAGCCGGGTTAAGTTCCACTTGGCCCGGATTTTGTACACTTCGAATATGCACACACACCTAGAGCCGAGTTAAGTTCCACTTGGCCCGGATTTTGTACACTTCGAATATGCACACACCTAGAGCCGGGTTAAGTTCCAATTGGCCCAGATTTTGTACACTTCGAATATGCACATGATCAAGTCAACTTTGCTTTTCTCAGGTTACCACCAATCGCCGGAGCGCTGAGTTTCAACGCCTCTTGGACACACATAAGGCGCTGTGCTCGAAACATTCTATGCTTCTCGCTGAGTTTGAGAAACGAGGTAAGTTTTTTCCTTGGCTTTTTTCCCATCTTTTTCATTTTTTCCCGTCGAACTAATTTATTATTCGGATTGTGCAGCTGAGGTTGAAGATGAAAACACCATTATGCGGAAGAACTTGGATCACATAAAAGGTAAGTCCGTTTTGCTTAATCTTCTTCTGCGTCCTCTCTCCTTTTCTTCTTGGTTCGGCAGATATTCATACCTCAGCTCTACCGGGTCAACAAACTGTTTCAGCATCTCTTAAAGATAGTGTGCCCGTGCCTGGTATGATGCTGCATTTTCTCGAACAAGCAGGGAAGCATCAGGACGAACTCAAGAAGAAGGATGATGAGTTCGCCCTCCTCCGGAACAAGGATGATGAAATTGCCAAGCTCAAGGCAGACATGAAAAATCTCAAGGCGCTCCACAAATCCGAGATGGATAAAGCTGGCCAAGATTTTACTGAAGAGCAAGAACGTCTCAACCTCCAAATTGCCAAAGTTCAAGAACTACTGAAGGAGGCCGACATTAAGCTTGAGTCGGCGAATGCTGAACTTGTGCAACTCCGGAAGAGGCGTGATAACTTCACCAAGGAGCTGACCCGGATCCACAGCCATATTTCTTGTAAGTTCTTTTTCTTCAGCCGGCATGAATCTCTCTGGGTCAACCTCCTTCACCTATTTCACTTGTCTCGTTTTCAGAAAAATTTCCGGAGGGTGATGCCATTGCAACTACCGCCGTTGCCAAGTTCCGCTAGAAGAGGGGTACCCCAACTGGTCCTGGCTCTGAAAATATTCTCTATGACATGGAGGACCTGCTGGTCAGCTTATCTTCTCGCATCGAGATTGTGGGGAACTATGGTAAGGATATCCTAGATGCAGCAGTCCGGATCTTCAATGCCCTTTGGCCTGGTGAAGATACTCCGGAGGGATCCACAGCTCTAATTAACAAGTTAATGGAGTGCGAGACCCAGATTGACCTCTAGAGGGAATCCGCCGGACACGCCGGAGCTGAAACCGTCCTCCACTACGTGCTCATGTGGTATGAGAAAATAAATCTGGATCTTCTCGAGCGCATGCACACCGGATCAAGGTGGTCCAATGATCCGGATTGGATAGCTTGGCGCAAGGCTTGCGCCCATAACCTCATTCAGTTTGCCCCCATCCATCAGTGGAACGAGGGACCAAGCTTTCTCGAATCCATTGACGATGAATATGTCGAAGGTGATTCGGGTGAGGAGGAAGAGGACGAAGCCTCGAACGTCGAAGAAGATGAAGATGGTGTTGAACCTGAGGCTGGAGTTCCACCTACTGGTGCCGAGTTACCTCCTCCTGCTGCTCCTTGATAACAAACACTTTGAAGTTTATCAGATCCCCGGTATGCCGGGTGCAAATGTATTAAGCACACTGATCATATTTTGCTACTAAGTTGCTCGTGCCGGATTAACTTGGGCGTAGTCCCCGAGTTTCATTTTCTTGTTTCTACAATTTCCTGGCTCGGCTCGTGTCTACCTTAGTTCGGTTTTACGACTTACGAGTCCGAGTTTCAAAAATTGACTTAACAATACTTGGAAACTTTAGGACTAGCTCAAAATAATTCAGCATAGGAAAAACATGGCAAACATAAAGTTAGTCCAAATAACAAATGTCATCTCGATTACGTTCTTTTCCTTAGTAGTTTTTCGTGTGCTACGCAATTCCAAACTTGTTCTCTTGCTTGCCATGAAGCCAATTCTTGTTGGACAGCAGCAAGTCGAAGAGTTGGGTTTTTGGTGCTCACACACTACTAATCTGGCTTAGGCATAAGCAACTTAAATCACCCGACATATAAATAAATGAATAACACAAAGGACAACAAATATTACTAAGGCAGTCCCCGAGTTACTGCTCGAGGTGCCAAGATTTCATTGATAAGTTCATTGCCGGCATACATACCGACATATGAGAGGTTCGGATACACACACACTTCTTTGCTAAGTGTAGAACATATGAAGTAGAGCTACAAACCATGGACGCTTAGATTTCTCGCTGGACCTGTCCGCCTTGTTCTTCTCCTGTGGTTTTGCATCGATGAGATAATAAGAGTCGTTGTGCAATGCTTTGCTCACAATGAATGGCCCTTCCCATTGGGGGATAACTTATGCATGTCAGCGGTACGTTGTACCAACTGGAGTACCAGATCACCTTCCCGGAAGACTCGGGTGTTTACTTTCTTGCTATGACAGCGTCGGAGATTTTGCTGATATATGGCGGATCTAGACAATGCCAATTCTCTCGCTTCTTCCAGCAGATCAACATCATTTTGTCGGGCTTCTCGCACTTCGGCTTCTGTGTACTGGGTGACCCTAGGCGAATCATGCTCTATGTCGGCTGGTAATACAGCTTCTGCCCCATATACCAGAAAAAATGGCGTATAGCCTGTTGATCGATTCGGAGTTGTTCTTAAACTCCACAGTACTGCTGGTAGTTCTTCTATCCAGCACCCCGCTGATCTTTGCAGCGGCTCAATGAGCCGGGGTTTTATCTCGGATAATACTAATCTGTTGGGTTTTTCCACTTGTCCGTTCGATGCGGGGTGGGCTACTGAGGCAACGTCCAGCCGGATCTTCTTATCTCGGCAGAATCGCGCAAAGGCTCCTTCAGCAAAATTTATGCAATTATCTGTTATGATATTGTGAGGATAGCCATATCTCAGAATGATAACTTTGAGGAATGTCACGGCTGTAGCTCCATCACATTTTCTTATTGGCTTCACTTCAATCCACTTCGTAAACTTGTCCACCATAACCAAGATATGGGTCATATTTCCTCTTGCTGGTTTAAACGGGCCAACCATATCCAAACACCATACAGCAAATGGCCATGTGATTGGTATGGTCTTGAGCTCCGACATAGGTAGATGTGTCTTGATTGCATACCTCTGACAACCATTGCATTTTCTTACCAAATCTTCTGCTTGTTCCAAGGCACTTGGCCAGTAGAACCCATGCTGGAAAGCTTTTGCTACCAAGGCTCTGGATGAGGCGTGATGCCCACATTCCCCTTGATGTATATCCCGGAGGATGTCGAGCCCTTCTTCCGGGTCAACACATCGTTGGAGGACATTAGTCACACTCCTTTTGTATAGCTTGGCATTGATAGATTTGTACGCCTTTGCCCTCCTCTGAATTTGCCTGGAATGCACTTCTTCACTGGGCAAAGTTCCATCTTTCAGGAATTGAAATATGGGCAGTGCCCAAGCTGGTATAGCTTGTACTGGGAACACATCCTCATCAATTTCCATTTGATCCACCGGCATAACCTCGGCCGGATCGCGTTGTCGAGTCCCCGGGTTCTGCGTAGCAGTCCCCGGGTTTCCTAAACCACTTCCCACGTCAGTGTCCATGGGTACAGCTCCGAATTCCGGATCTGCCCGGATGTAGATTGATTCGGTTTTTGGGGATGGCCTGATAGATGGTTTTCTGAGGTGCTCTAGTGCTACCCCCGGTGGAATCGCTTGTCGGGTTGATCCGAGCTTCGACAATACGTCGGCAGCCTCGTTTTCCAGCCGGGGTACATGATGAAACTCGCATCCCTCAAAATACCCTAATATCTTTTGTACATGGAATCTATATAATGCCATGTTTGGAACAAGAGCGTCCCACTGCCTCGAGACTTGCTGAACTACCAAATCCGAGTCACCAAAGCATTGGATCCGACGTATTCCAATTTCTTTTGCCACCTTGAGCCCATGCACAAGTGCTTCATACTTAGCGACATTGTTTGATGCTGCGAAATGGATTTGCAGCACATATTTCAACTGGTCATTCTTTGGCGAGGTTAGTACAACTCCGGCGCCTAACCCGGTTTTTGTTTTTGATCCATCAAAATGCATTCTCCAGTAGTTCGGATCTGGTAACGGTGGCTCATATTGCATCTCGGTCTAATCTACGAAAAAGTCAGCCACAACCTGAGACTTGATCGCATCTCTCCTGTCATATTGAGGAGCGTAAGGGGCTAGCTCAATTGCCCATTTTGCAATCGGGCCACTTGCGTCCTTGTTGCTCATTATCTCTGATATGGGGGCTTCACATATTACTTTGATTGGGTGTTCTTCAAAGTAGTGTTTTAACTTCTTTGCCACCATATACACACCATATGCCATCTTCTGATAATGAGGATAGTTCTGCTTTGAAGCTGATAATACCTCACTCAGATACTATACTGGCCTTTGCACTGACTTGCCCTCCTTGTCACGCTCTACCACCATTACTGCACTTACAACTCAGTTGGTTGCGGCTACATAGAGCAACATTGGCTCCTTTGATAGTGGAGAGGTTAACACTAGTGTAGTGGCTAACATTTTCTTTAATTGGATGATGGCTTCGTTGGCATGCGACATCCATACGAACTTGTTCGCTCTTTTCATTAGTTGATAGAGAGGCAATAATGCCTTTTCTCCCATCCGACATACAAATCGACTTAAAGATGTTAGGGAACCAGTGAACTTCTAGACATCATTAAGACACTTCGGCAGCTCCATTCGCTCTATGGCTCGGATCTTAGTTGGGTTAACCTCGATACCTCGGCTGGAGACAAGAAATCTGAGTAATTTTCCAGCTGGGACACCGAAGGTACATTTCTCCGGGTTAAGCTTCATTCGGAACCTTCTTAGGTTCGCGAATGTTTGTCTGATATCATCAAGGAGCGTTTTGCTTTCCTTGGTTTTTATAACCACATCATCCACATATACCTGCACATTTTGACCAATTTGGTCATGTAAACATTTTTGCATACATCTTTGGTACGTTGCCCCTGCATTACGTAAACCAAAAGGCATTGTGCGATAGCAATAAGCCCCATACGGGGTGATAAATGCAGTCTTTATTTGATCACTCGGGTTCAGAGGTATCTGGTGGAAACTAGAATATGCATCAATGAATGACAACAGTTCACACACAGCGGTTGAATCTATGACTTGGTCTATCCTTGGGAGTGGGAATGGATCTTTCGGACACACATTATTTAGGTTTGTGTAATCGATGCACATATGCCAAACCACTGCCACGTTTGGATCATCCTTCCTCTTCTCCACCGGCACCGGATTAGATAGCCAATCGGGGTAAAGCACTTCCATGATAAACCTAGCTGCTACGAGCCGAGCTAGCTCATCTCCGATGACCTTTCTCCTGTCTTCCGCGAAGCGGCGGAGAGGTTGCTTCACTAGCTTTGCTCCGGGTCTCACATTCAAAGAGTGCTCAGCCAACTCCCTCGGAACACCTTGCAAGTCCTATGTGGACCAAGCAAAGATATCCCGATTCTCACGGAGGAAGTTGACGAGCTCGCTTTCCTATTTGTCAGTTAACCTGGCACCAATTGTTACAGTGCGCTCTGGGAACATATCATCAACAGGCACTTTCTTAGTATCCTTTGTCGCTTGAAATGAGACACTTCCATTCGGGTTACTTGGTGCCGGCATATACTGCTGCGTGGATTGAGCCAATGCCGCCACCTCCTGGATTTTTCTCTTCTCTCGTGCAATCACGAGTGACTCGGCCAGGTTAGACCCGGCTGACGCAAACTCAATGGAACGTCGGAAATCGCTAGTTATGGTAATCACACCATTTGGCCCGGGCAGCTTCATCTTCAAGTAACTGATGTGAGTACTTGCCATGAATTTGTTTAGGGCTGGCCTACCGAGTAACGTGTGATATGCGCTTTCCAAATTGACAACCTCGAATTCTAGATTCTCAGTTCGGCAGTTATCTCTCGTGCCGAACAATACGTCAACCCGGACCTTGCCAATGGGTTCACAAGAAATGCCTGGCACAATGCCATGGAAGCTTGTTCTTGTAGCTTGGAGCATGTTCTCCGAGATACCCAACTTGCGCATTGTGTCCACGTACATGATATTGATGTTGCTGCCATTGTCAATCAGCACCTTTGAGAACCTCACATTGATGTTTGGCCCAATGAATGTTGGGTCCAACACCAGCGCATACAAACCAGGACTTGGCATAAGCTTGGGATGATCTTTGATGCTCCAGGTAATTTCCTGATCTGACCAAGGCATATACCTCGTCACTACTGGCATTACCGCATTCACTTCCATGTATCGGCGCTGCAAGCTCTTTCTATCTGTTTCCTCTATGGTGAACACATAGTAACTCTGGTGATGCTCTCTGTACTCATGTCTCCCCTCATTTCCAGGGTACCTTTGATCTGGTTGATGCTGGTTTTCCACCTGATGCACTGCATCCCTTCTCTCATGGTTTTCATACCTCGGCGGAGGTGGTGGCAACATTAACTATTGCGTGTTTGCTCCGGAGAGCAATTGCTGCCGGGGTAACTCCTGCCGAGGTTGATCAGTCCGAGGTGCCTGAGCATTCCCCGAACCACTTCGTTCTATCTTCCTCATCCACTCACACTGCCGAGTTGTGTGACCCGCTGGGTTACTCGGATTTTGCGTGTGAAATTTACACGGCTGATCCAGCATTGTCTCATAAGTATACCTCGGTCTGACCTTCTTCTCTTGCCACTATCTTTTTTGTTTGGGCGTCCAAGTTTCCTTGCCCTCACTCCTTGGAGTCCATTGCTGCCCTCCAATTTCTGGCATTGACTGCTTCCTGCTCCGGGTTGATCTTGATTCACAGCAGCAACTTGTTGCGAACTGTACCGGTAATCTGGTCTATAATCTCTTCTCTTACCCCGGTAATCATTCCGCCGGGATGATCCGGCTCCATCTCGCTGATAGTACTCCTCGTTTGACTCGTTTGACATGAGCCTAGGCTGAGTCGGATCACCCAAGGCATATGAATTAGCAATCCGGATTGTCTGCCAAAGTAGTTGGCATATCCCTTTGTAACCTTTGCCATAGCATGCTTGCATATCTGCACCCCTGCGCAAACCAAGCTATGGCCTGTGACTCAATTACGCTCTCACGTGAGTTTCGCACTGTGCACCAATGGGTTAAGAAGTCCCGGTCTATCTCAGTCGGTCTCTGCTTGCACATTGCTAGGGTATGTGTTCTGTTGGGCCTCTGATACGTGCTTGAGAAGTTACTGACAAACATTTCATCAAAATCGATCCAACAGTTAATACTTCTGGGTGGCAAATTGTTCATCCATACCCTTGCTGGCCCCTCCAACATCTGAGGTACATATCTCACAGCCCATCTCAAGTTGCCTATAGCAATTTTTACCGCTGTTGCGTAGTTTATCAACCAATCCTCTGGCTTTGTGCTACTGTCATATGTCTTAGTGCCTCTGGGTAACTGGAAGTTAGGTACTGGAGGCTCTTTCATGACCGGGGCCCAAAACATGCCGGACCCGGAGGACCTTGACACTCAATTTGCTCCGACCTATAAAGCCGATCCAGTTTTAACCTGGCATCATCAAGCATCAAGTTCTTGCTTCCCAATCTTGATCCTATCACATGATAGTCTGGCCTAGGGTATCCTGCGTTTACCATTTCCGATTCACCATCATTATATCTATCTTGCTCTTGTGGCGCGCATCTCTGTTGCATACCTTGGCCGGCACTTCGCTCTTGTCGTGGTATATTCCGCTGTTGCGGTTGCCCTACACCCACCGAGTTGCGTTGTCCGGCATTGCCGTTCACAGCGTTCCCTTGACCGGCATTGCCTTGGTTGCGGTTACCTCGGTCAGCTTCACCTCGGCTCACACTTCATCGATCCTCATTTCCCTGTACTGCTTTTCCTTTCCCTACCCTTGCTGGGTCATACGAGACTATCTGTTTGTTCCTCCTGGCCGAGGTTACTACCTCTTCTCTCCTAGGACCACCATGAGGAGACGATATAGCTCCAGCGGATTTCTCCGGGTTACCTACTGCCGAATAAACGATCTTGGAGGCCCCAACCCTTGCTGTATTAGCCCTGTGCAACTCTTCATTTTGTCTGTTAGCGATCCTAACTAACTCATTGACCCTATCCTACTGCCTTTGCCGGGCTTCACCCGTCAAACCCTCTAACTCGGATGCAGCTGCATCCACTGCCCTGAGGTTCTTTGCTGGGGTTCTGTACTTCAGCAGCCCCACAGATAGAATGTTCTCTGATTCCTCAACTCTTGTGTCACCCTCTCTGTTCATTTCACTCATGAGGTTTCTCCCCTTCACTTTTACATCATCTACCTTATTTTCCTGTGCATACTCGCGCAGCGTCATGTTCAACGACTGCTGAGCCGCCGCTATCTTTTTCGCACCCTCCAGCATTTTTTGCCTAGTCTCCTCTAGCTCGGCCTGTGCCTGAGCCGGATCTACCACTGCTGCTACTGGGCTTGCTAAGCTATCTATTGCTTGCTGCAGCACATTCTCTGGCCTCTCTAGTGGAGGACCTCTACTTTTCCTCGGTGCCTTGGGTGTTACCTCCGGATCTGGTGCCGGTTCCTTGCTCGCGCCAGCGCTAGGCGCAGTCATCATCACCTCGGCGCGGTGAGGGGAGCGAGTAACACGCGCCCCGCGAGCCACGCTAAGGGGTGGCTCACCTCCCTCGACGACGTGCCACGGGTGAATGCACGACACATCGATAGCGACGTAGATCTTGTGCGTAGCAAGCTTGACGAAGAGGCCGTTGCGCGGAAGAGGTAGCTTGCCGAAGTAGCCAGCATTATCGCTAACAAAGTCCAGCTCTCCAAAGCGCTGAACAAGCCCGGAGACGATGCGTTCGCCGGTGCCGATGAGATTTCCCGTCTGGATCTTCACTCCTGCTAGCGCTGCTAGCCCCAAGGTGGGCGCCAACTGTCGTGGTGGTGTCACGGCAGATGCCATGGATAGGCTAAAGGTGGGGATAAGATGCACTAGTGGAATCCAGGGAGGCATAGTGTGGTGATTCCACACACAGATGCTTTGTATTCAATGTGTTTCCAAGGTTACAAATGCTCCTTGAGCTGTATTGGGGGGAGGAGGAAGAAGGAACTCTCTTACTCTCACCACTAGCTAACTCTCAGGAACCAAGAACCTACCAAGTAAAAATCAACCAATTAGAGATAAACCCCTTCTACAAAGGCCCTAGCCCTCCTTATATAGGGGTGGCTAGGTCTCCAATTAGGGCATACGTGAAGGCATATTCCAAGGAATATGCCTCTTCCCAAAATAGTAAACCGACTGGGTCACTTTTCCCTGTCGTAAGCCATGCAGAGGCTACGTGAGCCTCTGCGGCGCCAGTGTCATCCGACACAGGCAGCGTCACCCTTGTCGGCCATGCCTCAGTGGTCCTTCCCTCTGTCCGCTTCGGTCATGCTCCAGCGTATAGTGGCCACCTTTTGACCAGCGAGATACCTTCCTTCTCTTGCAAGCTTGATATAACCCGGATCGCGCCTGGTTAATCCGGCCACGCGGGTACCTGCATACACGTTACACAAATCATGCCGGCATACTACATATGTCGGTTGGGACTCAGTTAGGCAGACATCCTCCGGTCCGGGCTACTCCGTGATTCGGCCTGCCTTGAGGTGACTCGGCCAGCACTTGCTTTGACCTTGCCGTACCTCGGCTAACTCGGCCTTTATACCCCGGTGTGACCCTACCCAGGGGTATCCCCCCAACAGAGTACCAACATTCTTTATATATATTTAGAGTAAATCTTGGTCAAACAAAAAACAAAAATAAGGGAGCCTTGTTTCTTGGGATGGAGATAGAGTACTAGTACTACAAAATCCACCATTCATAGTATGCAAATGATCATTCTATAATTAAACCAATTAACAGCAGCTTACGTCACCTCCAAAACTTGACGCGAAAGAAGAAACGCATCTCCTTTGAGGTAGCAGGACCGACCAGGTAATGAGGCACCGCCGCCAGGTAAGACGTAAGGTCCTCAAACGCGACCTTGCCCGGCTTAGCGGAGGTCGGTGCATCGAGCTCCACCGCCACGCTGCCGGTTCTCCTCCTACCGTCCATCTAGGAGAGCAGCGGCGGGCATTCCTGAAGGGAATATGCCCGAGATGCAATAATAAAGTGGTTATTATCTTATTCCATGTTTATGATAAATGTTTATTTTGCATGCTATAATTGTATTAATTGGAAGCGTTAATACATGTGTGTTTAATAAACAAAATAGAAAGTTCCTAGTAATGCCTCTCATATAAACTAGCTCGTTGATTAACAAGATGATCAAGGTTTCCTGATCATGGACATTGGATGTTGTTAATAACGAGGTCACAACATTGGTGGAATGATGTGATGAACATTTATCCGAAGTATAGCATTATGATCAAAGTCATTATGTTTATGTTGCTATAACATCATACGAAGTAATCTTAGTCCTTAGACCATGAGATCATGTTAATTGCTAACACCAGAAGAGTATCTTGATAACATCAAACGTCACACCGTAATAGGGTGACTATAAAGGTGGGTTTAGTGCTACAAAGGTGTTATGTTGAGGCTCATGGATCAAGAGTGGGATTTGTCCATCCCGATGACGGATAGATATACTCTGGGCCCTCTCGGTGATATCACATTAAGATAGCTTGCAAGCAAGTGATGTGATCACTAGAATGTTATATCACGGGAACGAGAAAAGAGTGCATGTCGGTAATGACATCAAACTAGGTATTTGGATACGATGATTGAATCTCGGACATGTATTATATCATGATACAAAGGGATTTAGTTACTAGTGTTAAAGGTTCTCACGACCACAGAAGTCATCGTTGAATGTGTAGGACTCAGTATGGATCTCCAGGTCCCGCTTCTGATTATTGATCTGAGAGGGGTCTCGATCATGTCTGCATTATTCACGAACCGTAGGGTGACACACTTAAGGGATACTGACACCATTTGGAGCAAATGTGTTTCAGATAAAGATTTAAGAAAGCGCTAGAATTATTTCAATAGACACCGAAACTATTTTCGGGTGAAATTGCTGAAATTGGTTCTGCATGTAATATTGAAATGTTGTAGGGGGTTTTATGTGAACGTTTGTTAATTAAAGTAATTAACAAAATTCTAAATAAAATTAATAAAAGAGTTTTATTAAATGAGAGATCATTAAATTTGGAGAAATTTAATGCATTTAAACTGGGGACTTTAAAAGAGAATGTGAAGGGGCAAATTTATGTGGAGGGAGTTACCACCACATGAATGAGGAGGTGAGGGTTCACCCCTTGGGCGCCGGCCATGGGGAGGGGCACCCCCCCTCCTCCTATAAAAGGCCCCCCTCACACCCCTTCTTCCTCTCACCTCCTCGTGAAGGATCTCTCTCCCCCTCTAGTATTATTCCCCAATTAGCGAGATACATGTTCTCGATGGCTTTATCTGGAAAGGAGTTGCTGCTTCCGCTGCTTTGCTGGAGCGAGGGACGGAGGTTGTCGGGGTACCGGACGTATGTGCGATCACGGATGCACCGCTTCTTTGAGGTGCTAGACTTGGTGGTGTTGGACTTGCTGGAGCTGGATCTGAAGGACGTGCTGGAGCCGGACCTGCTGGACTTCATCACGATCTTGAGATCGGCAAGTGTATGACTACATTATCCACGAGTTCCATCTCGTTAACAAAGCTTTGTTGTCTTCGAGGGTAAGTTCTCCATGGATGTATATCCACCCGTTGCTTGTATCTAGTAGATAGATATTGGCGTATAGTTCCCATCGTTGGAAATTTTTTGTTTTCTATGTTGCGAACCCCAATAGTGGTATCAGAGCCAGATCTATGCGTAGGTGCTTTGCACGGGTAGTACACATATGTTTATATGTGGGCGATGATGGTCATGTTATTGCATCTTTCATGTATTTTGGATATTGGTGGCATAGTGGGATGAAGCGGCCCGGACCAACCTTACATGTCATCGCACATGAGACCGGTTCCACGACTGACATGTAACTAGTTTTGCATAAGTGGCTGGCAGGTGTCTGTCTCTCCTACTATAGTCAATATCTGATTTACAACGAGTTGCTAATAACTTAGTTATCATCGTTGTGGTTCCATGTTCATAGGTAAGACCGGTTCTATCTTCGAAAGCCCTAAGCCATGTAAAAACTTCCAATTGATAAATTAGAGGCGTCTAGTTTAGATCGTTGTTGGGCTAGTGTCATGATATGGTAATGTTGTAAGTTGATGTATAGTTGATACTCTTACAACACACCTAATGTGTAAGTTCCATAGACCTTGGCCTTACACACAAAGGAATGATAGAGACCATACCACGATGCATATGATGGTGATCAAATGCATGGACCATATCATTCCACTTTACACATATAATGTTCGCATCTTATATTGCTTGTTTGGCGTTTTAGTAGCATTATATGATGATCCCTCATTTAAATATCAAGATAAAAATGTGTTCTTCCTTAAGTATGCATCGTTGTATGGATCGTGTTTCGAGACATCACGTGATGATCGGGTGTACTCGACTCTACACTTTCATATAACGGGTGTAAGACAGTTTTACACACGCGAATACTAAGGTTCTTACTTGGCGAGCCTAGCATGTACAGACATGGCCTCGGAACACGGACCGAAAGGTTAAGCATGAGTCATATAGTTGATATGATGCCCATATTGATGCTCGCCTTTGAAGCTACACCGACTCACGTGATGATCGGACTTGGTGTAGTGGATTTGGTTCATGTAATCACCAAAAAGGCACGAGGGATGTCGTTTTTGAGTGGGAGTTCATTTCTAATTTGGATTAGTCGAACTCAATTTGTCATAAACTAAATCAAAGTGAATTTGCATAATTTGTTGTAGTCATTGGCCTCTGTTCACTACCTTATGCTTAGTTTTAATTGAGATAACAGAACTATAGAATTCTGGATATTTACTTTACGAACTGGTATCGTATTGTTTTCAATGTAAATTTAAAGTTTATAAGTCCTATTGCAAACTTTCAGCAAACTCCATTTACTCCATGAAGTTTAATAAGTAGTATTAAATCAAGAGTAAGAATTCCAATGTTAGTATCTAAAGTATCATGTTTGCCTCCATGATTATTGATATTCAAAAGTTGTTTTAATACCAAGATTATATAGGAGCTTGAAATTGTTTCAGAAACAATCATGTGTGAAAGATATTGTGATATCTGAAACAATGTTTTTGGTTGCATTATGATAGAGTATAATTTAGCAAAATACATGTTCTCATATTGTATGAGAATATGTGAACGATGGAGATGCTAAGCATCCGGATCTCCCAAAAAGATTTTGGGAACTAACATTGTACTCGCGATTCTTCCGTATAGGCTATAGTAGCTTGATCATGAAAGTTGTCATGATAAGGATGAATAGAAGATGTAAGTAAAATTTTTACTACACTAATAGATTACTAAAGAATGGATTTTTGAAAGAACTACAAACATTTGATGATGGTGATCCACTTTAAAGTGCAAGTCCAAAGGTATTAGTATTTAACTATATACACTTTGTACTATGTGTCATGTGAATGACACCACTATTGATGTTGATAGATTCTTTTAAAAGAAAAGGAATTGTTGAAAGAGAATCTATAAAATATTTGGCAGAAAAGAAAAGGTTGGAGATGTCCAACTTAGGTATATAGAAGATATACATGTTATGGTTGTATTCCTTGCTTGTTAAACAATTTGCTTCTTAGGTATTGGATACCGGTATTGGATACCAAATTGGTTGGTGTGAAGTATCATACAGAACAACACAATTCATGAACTGCAACGGCCTAAGAAACTGGCAAGAGAATAAGTGATGATGTTCATCGAAAACGAATAAAGTGTTATTGTGTTTTTCGTTGTCATCAAACCTAGCCTTCAAGATTTGTTTTAATAATTGTTATTTTGTTCCGGTATTACGAGAATAATGGTTGTTCAAATAATTGCCATATTCCATAAAGGATGGATGAACTTTTACAAGTCTAGTGGGAGAAATCACATCCATAAACACTATTGCTAAAATGTCGCAAGACAAATGATTGAAAGATCACTTAGGAAGTGACATCGCTGTTTAAATTATATTGGAAAGAAAACATGAAGAAAATCCATGTTGATGGATTTTTGGAGTCTTTGATTTTGATCAATTGACGCTTGTGAGACTTTCCTCGAGATAATTGAAACTCCGTTCATAGGCCAAAGAGGAACGGATGACTAGCTTATTGGAAATTGTACATGCTGATGTGCATAGTCCATTATGTGTAGCCATATGCGATGGATCTTTTTACTTCATATGCTTTCTCCAGAAATTTGAGTGAATATATTTATATATTTACTTAATAAGGAAGAAGTATGAAACATTTGAAAATTGTTCAAAGACTTTCAAGATGAAGTGGAAAATCATTGTAACAAGAAAATAAAGAGTTTATGATTCGATCATAAAGGAAAATATTTGAGTTACATGTTTAGCAAAACACCTAAGATTTGCGGAATTGTTCCATTATTTGTGCTTCCAGATAAACCATAGGAGTATTGCATATCTGAGAGATGAAATCAAACCATGTTTGACATGGTAAGATCAAATGTGTCATTTATAAAACTACCATTATGTTTTAAGGATTAAAGCTTTAGAGACTACCACTTTTACACTGAAAAGAGCACCATCGTGATCCGTTGAAATGACACCATATGAGTTGTGGTTTGGGATAAAACCCGAATTGTCTTTTTTAAAATTTTGGTATGTTATGCATAAGTAAAATGTTTACAACCAAAGTCGGATAAGCACATCTTTGTAGGTTATCCCAAAGAATTTGTTGGGAATTTCTCCATAACACCAAGGACAAAAGAGTTTGTTACTTGGAACGTCAAGTTTCTTGAGAAGGAATTTTTCGCGAAAAGTTAAGTGGGAGGACAATACAACTTTGATAAGGTTGTTGAACCTTAGCTATATGTGCTAAGTAGCGCAGCACCGGAAAGTATCCCGGTGGCGGCCACAATGCTCATGGCTCCCGTGATTACAAAGGTTGTAATCTCGGAGATTAGAGTTCATATTCAACCGTGTGGGTCGGTAAGAATCAAATAGTGATATTTGATAAACAAGTCGTTATTGTTTTGACAATGATCAACCGACTGCATGCAAAGAAGCAATGATGGGCCCTGACTCCATAAAATGATTAGAAGTCATAGAATCTATGATAGTATCCATACACGAGAATAGAGTTTCTGAACTTGGAAGACCCTCTGAAAAGGCGTAAAGCCTATCGGTCGTGTTTGGAACTATAAAGAAATAGACATGGATGTTTAACATCTATGAAATAGTCGACATGTCGGAAAGAAGTTTATGGCAATGTTCAAGGATTTGACTATGAAAAGATTTGATCTTTCATAGCGATATATAGTCTTGACAGATTAATGTAGCAACCACTACATATAATTTGGTATATGGTAGTTGAATAAAAAACAAGGTTCTTTTAATAGAACGGTTACCTAGGACGTGTACATGACATGGTCCGAAGGGTTTTGTTAATTCAAAGGGTGCTAAAAGGGCATGCAAACTTCAATAGTTGAAGTAAGCATAGCGGAGTTGGAATCTTCACCATGATGAAACTGTTAAAATAGTTTAAATTCATCGGAGATGATGAAGATGCTTGCATTTGCAAAAAATTAAGTGGGAGCGCTGAGACATATTTCTAATACATTATGTAGAGGACATATTGTTGATTGGAAATGATGTATCTTGTATTGACACAAGTTAAGAATTTCACTAAAATAAGATTTCGATGAAAGACTTGGGCAGAACCGGAATATTTGGCATCAATATCTATATGGATAGATTGAGGCGCTAATATAGTTGTGCCAGACATACATATATGAGATATTGAGAGGGTTCAATATGGAAACAACAAGAAAGGTCCTTGCTGCATGGAAAGGAATGTATCAAAATTCAAGTGTTTCAACACTTGGTGAGTAAAATCACATGAAGATTTTGATCGATTATACCGTGATATGTATATATCCAGAATGTCCTATGCTCTAAATGTTATGAGCACATACCAGAATGATTCATAAGATGATCATTGGACAATCGTAAAGATATTCTTATGAGCTTTGGAAGAACTAAGAATATATCATGTATAAGTGACAAATAGTTAAAGGTAGTTCATTGTAAAGTGTTGCATCGATACTAGTTTTGTCACAATATACAAATTAAATTTATCTCAATTTAGACTATGGGTGGCACAATGTAATGGAAAGGATGTTCCATGATGTATTTGGATGAGTTCCAAAGTTTAGACATTGTGACGGATACTAAAACAAAAGGCTAAGTATATGACTGCTATAGTAGCAGCAAAGGAGGGCATTTGTGTTAAGTAGTTTGTTATCAAACTAGGTGTGGTTCAAAGTGGGCTAATACTATGAAGATATATTGTATGACAATAATATCAACATATTTTAACCCGAACGAACTAAAACGTCTCACCAAAGGACCAAATTTATACAATGCCATCTCATTTGAGAATGAGTGATGCGTACAGACGCAAAGACATGCAAATACACACGGACCTGAAACTGTCAGATCCAGAGATTATGTTAACCACTAGCAATCGCGTATATGCAACACTAGAAAGCCATAGGTGTTCAATACGCAAAGTTTTTCAAACTAGATTATTGACTCTAGTGCAAGTGGGAGATTGAAGGGAATATGCCCGAGAGGAAATAATAAAGTGGTTATTATCTTATTCCATGTTTATGATAAATGTTTATTTTGCATGCTATAATTGTATTAATTGGAAACGTTAATACATGTGTGTTTAATAAACAAAATACAAAGTTCCTAGTTATGCCTCTCATATAGACTAGCTTGTTAATTAACAAGATGATCAAGGTTTCCTGATCATGGACATTGGATGTTGTTAATAACGAGGTCACAACATTGGTGGAATGATGTAGTGAACATTCATCCGAAGTATAGCATTACGATCAAAGTCATTATGTTTATATTGCTATAACATCATACGAAATAATCTTAGTCCTTAGACCATGAGATCATGTTAATTGCTAACACCGGAAGAGTATCTTGATAACATCAAACGTCACACCATAACATGGTGACTATAAAGGTGGGTTCAGTGCTACAAAGGTGTTATGTTGAGGCTCATGGATCAAGAGTGGGATTTGTCCATCCCGATGACGGATAGACATACTCTGGGCCCTCTTGGTGATATCACATTAAGATAGCTTGCAAGCAAGCGATGTGATCACTAGAATGTTATATCACGGGAACGAGAAAAGAGTGCATGTCGGTAACGAGATCAAACTAGGTATTTGGATACCGATGATCGAATCTCGAACATGTATTATATCATGAGACAAAGGGATTTAGTTACTAGCGTTAAAGGTTCTCACGATCACACAAGTCATCGTTGAATGTGTAGGAGTCAGTATGGATCTCCAGGTCCCGCTTCTGATTATTGATCTGAGAGGGGTCTCGATCATGTCTGCATTATTCACGAACCGTAGGGTGACACACTTAAGGGATACCGACACCATTTGGAGCAAATATGTTTCAGATAAAGATTTAAGAAAGCACTGGAATTATTTCAATAGACACCGAAACTGTTTCGGGTGAAATTGCTGAAATTGGTTCTGCATGTAATATTAAAATGTTGCAGGGGGTTTTATGTGAACGTTTATTAATTAAAGTAATTAACAAAATTCTGAATAAAATTATTAAAAGAGTTTTATTAAATGAGAGAGCATTAAATTTGGAGAAATTTAATGCATTTAAAGTGGGGACTTTAAAAGAGAATGTGAAGGGGCAAATTTATGTGGAGGGAGTTACCACCACATGAATGAGGAGGTGAGGGGTCACCCCTTGGGCGCCGGCCATGGGGAGGGGCACCCCCCCTCCTCCCATAAAAGTCTCCCCTCACACCCCTTCTTCCTCACACCTCCTCGTGAAGGATCTCTCTCCCCCTCTAGTATTATTCCCCATGGTCTCGGATTAGCGAGATACATGTTCCCGATGGCTTTATCTGGAAAGGAGTTGCTGCTTCCGCTGCTTTGCTGGAGCGAGGGACGGAGGTTGTCGGGGTACCGGACATGTGTGCGATCACGGATGCACCGCTGCTTTGCGGTGTTGGACTTGGTGGTGCTGGACTTGCTGGAGCTAGATCTGAAGGACGTGCTGGAGCCGGACCTGCTGGACTTCATCACGATCTTGAGATCGGCAAGTGTACGACTACATCTTCCACGAGTTCCATCTCGTTAACAATGTTTTGTTGTCTTCGAGGGTAAGTTCTCCAAGGATGTTTATCCACCCGTTGCTTATATCAAGTAGATAGATCTTGGCGTATAGTTCCCATCGTAGGAATTTTTTGTTTTCTATGCTGCGAACCCCAACAATTCCACCCACATCCTTACCCTGTACATCGGCAAGTCGCCCATCATGGCCCTAACACAGACTGCAGACACGAGGGGGACCGTGCTTACCGAGCCAATCATCAGAACAAACACGGCGCCGTCCTGCTCCCCCACGATGATGAGCCGGCGGGACAGCTCGCCCGGCAGCAGCACCAGCTCTTAGAAAGCTTTGGTGGTGGCATACTAGATTTTGTGCACTTGGATCGAGTGAACCGCTTCGAGGTGGGCGACGACCCCTGGCGGCAGGGATGCGAAGTTGCAGCTGGTCTCTGTGCAAGTGCAGGGAACATACCGACACATGATTTCGTGCTCGTGGAGTTCATAGTAGGGCAGCAAACTACTGCAGCCTTTGTGGGTGCACTCGACCCTAGCCGCTGATAGGACGGCGTCCATGGAGGGCTCGTGGGTGAATCCATGATACGTCCATTTTGCATCACTATTCTATATCATAATTCACTGTTATTCATTGATATATTTCATATTAAGAGATGATACTTATGTTATTTCACCTGTTTTTGCATGGTTGATGACTTTTGGACCATGGACCGCTGTAGTCAGGATTATGATGGAAAAGGTGCTGTTTGGAGGCAAAATTCGCGAAGATCAGAAAATCCGAGAAAATATATGGAAAATCCTATTTTTCTAGAAGACGAAGGCTGCCAGAAGGAGGAGTGGAGATGGGCCACAGGGGGCCCACACCACCCCCTAGCGCGGGCCAACCTAGGTCGCGCCACCAAGTGGTGTGGCCGTCCTGGTCCACCCCTGGCTTCCCCCTCTGGGGTATATTATCTCCACGGAACCCTAATAACTGGAGAACGACCACCGAAATATTCCACCGCCTATGCGGGGCGGAAAACACCAAAAGAGAAAGATCTCTCCGGCAGATAGAATTCTACCAAGGGGATTCCTTCCCGGAGAGGGGAGATCGCGCCATCAACACCACCATCAAGATGGACTTCATCGGTATCATCATCATCATCACCATCATCACCATCATCACCATCAGCACCCTCATCACCATCTCCATACCGCTGTAACAATTGGGTTGAATCCTGCATAGTTCTTGGGGAAACTTTCCCGGTGTTGATTACTCTTTGTAGTTGACGCTATTGAGTGGAACCGTTGAATTATTGTTTATGTTCAGATTGTTATACATCATTATTCCATCTCTGATCATGATCCATATGATGTATTGTGAGTAGTTCGTTTTGTTCTTGAGGACATGGGAGAAGTCATGTTGTTAGTAGTGGAGTTGAGTTGAGAAAGATTCGATGGTTTGATATTTAAGTTGTCGTGTACTTCTTCTAGTGGTGTCATGTGAACGTCGACTACATGACACTTCACCTATATGGGCCTAGGGGAATGCATTGTGTATTTGGCTACTAATCGTAGGGGTTGCCGGAGTGACAGAAACCTGAACCCCCGTTAGGAAACCATTGCACAAGGGACGTCAGGTCTTAGAGTTTAAAGTTGTGGTTAGGTTTCTACCTTAATTACTTTCTTGTACTTACGGATGTTTGCAAGGGGTATAATCACAAGTATGTATTAGTCCTAGGAAGGTCGGTACATTAGCACAGGTTCACCCACACAACACTTAGCAAACTAAAGAAGATTAATCAACTATATGAAGCGAAAGCACTTGACGATATTCCCGTGTGTCCTCGAGAACATTTGGTCATCTTAAGTAATACAACCGGCTTGTCCTTTGCTGAATATAGGATTGGGCCACTTGCTGCATTTATTCTTATTGTCTTTTATTTACTTGTACCTTATTTGCCTGCATTATCAAAAACCGCTAAAAATCCGTTTTCTAAGTATTTGCAGAGAATTCCTGATCCATACCACTAGCCAGCACCTTCTGCTCCTCATTGGGTTCGACACTCTTACTTATCGAAAATACTGCGGTACACCCCCTATACTTGTGGGTCATCAAGACTATTTTCTGGCGCCGTTGCCGGGGAGTGAAGCGCTATTGGAGAGTGGAACTGGTAAAGGAAACTTCTACTGTGAGTATTTTTTACTTCTGTTAGTTGCTTTATTTTCAATATGGATCATTCGCTGAGTTTCTTATTTCGAAATGCTACTACCACTCCTGAGAATGATACTTTCAAAATACCTACAAGAATTATTGATCGTGTTATGGATAACTACTATGTTGGGGATGGAACTGTCCATCCCGGTGATCATTTACTCTTTATACATGAATTATGCGGGTTGTTCAAGTGTGCAAGTATTACTACAGATCAAGTTAAGAAGAAGATATTCTCATTATCACTGAAAGGAAGAGCTGAGGATGGTATAAGCTACTGAAAAATGGTCAAGCTCTTGAATGGGAGGAAATAGTACCTCTCTTTTATTCAAAGTTTTATCCTCCTAGTGAGATTCATAAAGATCGTAATCAAATATACAACTTTTGGCCTCTTGATGGAGAGAGTACAACTCAAGCTTGGGGGAGATTGAAGTTACTAATGCTCAAATGTCCCATTCATGAGCTCCCCAACAATATTATTATCAATAACTTCTATTTAAGGCTTTCTCTTCATGATAAGGATTTATTGGATGCTTCTTGTGCTGGATCATTCACTCGCATGGAACAAGAAGCTAAATGGGATCTTCTGGACCGTATTCAAGGCAATGCTAAAGCATGGGAGAATGACAAAGGAAGAAAGTCAAGTATAAATTATGATTATGAATGCATTGAATCTTTTATGGGAACTGATGACTTTCAAAATATTAGTAATGCTTATGGTCTTGATTTACAAGTTTTTAAAAATTGTTTTAAGGCTTTTGCTTCTTATATTGAAATCCCAAAAAAGGGATGGATCAAGTACCATGCTCCTTATAAAGATATTGTTTAATGTGTTCCCGTTGGGAGTACTGAGTTTTACACTATTGATCACATCTTACCTGAACATTATATCGAGAAAATACCATTCCCGGATAAGGTAAAGGATCATCCTACGATAACTAGTGTAATCACTAAAAGTTCAAAGAGAACTGTAAAACCTGATGAACAAATAAACATTGAACCTGTTGTAGCAATTGTGAAAGACCTTGTCACTAAAAGTATGGAAGATGGACACATATTCTTTTGTGAGGATGCTTCTAATATTATCTCACATCCTAATAAAGCTAAAAAAGCTAGTTTCCATGTGCTTTCTGTTAGAATTGGTGATCATTGCTATCATGGTTTATGTGATATTGGTGCAAGTTCAAGTGCTATTCCTTATGAGCTTTATAAAGAAAATATGCATGAAATCAGTCCCTGTGAGTTGGAAGAGATTGATGTGGTTATTCACCTTGCTAATAGATAAACCATCTCTCCAATTGGTATTGTGCGGGATGTGGAAGTTCTTTGTGGTAAGATTAAATATCGTGCTGATTTTCTAGTACTTGGTTCAGCTGCTAGTAAAACTTATCCCATCATTTTTGGTAGACCTTTCCTGAGTACTTGTGGAGCTATTATAGATTGCAAAAGGGAGAAAATCTTGACTAAATTTGATGGGGAATCTTATGAGTTTAATTTTTCGAAATTTACTAAAGAACCTTGTGAAAATGAAACTCATAATGAGGATTTTAGAGTTGAACAACTTGCTTCTATCTCTCTTGCTCCTAACAATGCTTTGCAGCAATTTATGGAGGATCATGAAAGTGAAATCTTCATGGAAGAAAGAAACGAGATTGATGAGATTCTCCATCATCAACCTAAGATGCTTAAGCACAACTTGCCTATCGAAGACTTGGGTACCATGTTGCCACCTAAAAAGTATCCAGTCTTCGATCTAAAACCTCTCCCTGACAATCTTAAATATGCTTACATGGATAATAATAAGATATATCATGTTATTATTAGCTCTAAACTTTCAGGGAAGGAAGAAGAAAGGTTATTGGAGGTACTGAAGAAACACCGAGGGGCTATGGGCTATACTCTGGATGATTTAAAAGGGATTTCTCCTACTATATGTTAGCACGCTATCAATATAGAACTAGATGCAAAGCCAGTGGTTGAGCACCAACAGCGGTTAAATCCTAAGATGAAGGAAGTGGTAAGAAATGAGGTATTGAAACTCCTTGATGCTGGTATTATTTACCCTATTGCTAATAGTGAATGGGTTAGTCCTGTTCATTGTGTCCCTAAAAAGGGGGGAATTACCATCGTCCCTAATGATAATGATGAGCTTATTCCCCAAAGAATAGTAGTAGGCTATAGAATGTGCATTGATTTTAGGAAAGTTAACAAAGTTACTAAGAAAGATCATTACCCACTTCCTTTTATCGATCAAATGTTAGAAAGGTTGTCTAAAAAGACCCATTTTTGTTTTCTTGATGGATATTCCGGTTTCTCTCAAATTGTTGTTAAACAACAAGATCAAGAAAAAACTACTTTTACATGCCCTTATGGAACCTATGCTTATAGACATATGCCTTTTGGTTTATGTAATGCTCCTGCTACTTTTCAAAGATGCATGCCTGCTACCTTTCATGGTTTTTGTGAGGAAATTGTGGAAGTGTTCATGGATGACTTCTCCGTCTATAGAACTTCTTTTGATAATTGTTTGCACAACCTTGATAAAGTTTTGCAGAGGTGTGAAGAAACTAATCTAGTTCTTAATTGGGAGAAATGCCACTTCATGGTTAATGAAGGGATTATCCTTGGGCATAAGGTTTCCGAAAGAGGCATAGAAGTGGATAGAGCTAAAGTTGAGGAAATTGAGAAAATGCCCTGCCCAAGAGACATCAAAGGTATTCGTACTATCCTTGGTCATGCTGGTTTCTATAGAAGGTTTATTAAGGATTTCTCTAAGACATCAAAACCCCTCACTAATCTTCTTCAAAAAGATGGACCTTTGTTTTTTATTATGATTGCAAGGAAGCTTTTGAAACTCTTAAGAAGGCCTTAACTACAGCTCCTATCGTTCAACCACCTAATTGGAGTTTACCCTTTGAAATAATGTGTGATGCTAGTGATTTTGTTGTAGGTGCTGTCCTTGGGCAACGAATTGATAAAAAGTTAAACGTTATTCATTATGCTAGTAAGACTCTTGACTCTGCTCAAAGGAATTATGCTACTGCTGAAAATGAATTCCAAGCTATCGTTTTTGCTTGTGATAAGTTTAGACCTTATATTGTAGACTCAAAAGTCAACATTCATAATGATCATGCTGCTATTAAGTACCTTATGACAAAGAAGGATGCTAAGCCTAGGCTTATTAGATGGGTGCTGCTTTTACAAGAGTTTGATCTACATATTGTAGATAGGAAAGGTGCCGAAAATCCTGTTGCTAATAATTTAGCTCGGTTGGAAAATATCTCTTTCGATCCTATGCCTGTTAATGATAGTTTCCCGAATGAACAGTTGGCCGCAATAGGGATAAGCTCACGAGGGAGCCCTTGGTATGGTGATTATGCTAACTTTATTGTCTCCAAGTATTTGCGTCCAAGTTTCACAGCTCAGCAAAGAAGGAAATTCTTTTACAACTTGAGGCATTATTTTTGGGATGACCCACATTTATATAAAGAAGGAGTGGATGGCATTATGCGAAGATGTGTTAATACGAACAAAAGGAGATATTGCGAAAATGTCATGGTAGTGCCTATGGAGGACATCATGCGGGAGATAGAACTGCGCAAAAGGTGCTACAATCAGGTTTCTACTGGCCTACCCTTTTAAAAGATGCAAGAAAATTTGGGTTATCTTGTGATGAGTGTCAGTGTGTTGGAAATATTTCTAGATGCAATGAAATGCCTATGAACTACTCTCTAGTTATTGAACCCTTTGATTGCTGGGGATTTGACTTTATGGGTCCTTTTCCTCCCTCGAAAGGTTATACTCATATTCTTGTTGCTGTTGATTATGTTACTAAGTGGGTAGAAGCCATACCTACGAAGAGTGTTGATGGGGAGACCTCTCTAAAAATGCTTAAGGATGTTATCTTTCCTAGGTTTGGAGTGCCTAGGTATCTCATGACTGATGGAGGTTCTCATTTCATTCATGGTGGTTTTAGAAAGACCCTTGATAAATATGACGTTAATCATAGAATCGCTTCAGCTTATCACCCCAAAACTAGTAGGCAAGTAGAGTTATCAAATAGAGAAATTAAATCTATCTTGCAAAAGACTGTTAATAGATCTAGAAAAAACTGGGCTAAAAAGTTGAACGATGCTTTATGGGCTTATAGGACTGCCTATAAAAACCCTATGGGGATGTATCCTTATAAAATGGTTTATGGGAAAGCTTGTCACCTACCTTTAGAATTAGAACACAAAGCTTATTGGGCAGTTAAAGAACTTAATAGAGATTGTAAGCTTGCTGGTGAAAAAAGATTATTTGACTTAAGTTCTTTGGATGAATGGAGGAGTGAAGCATATGAGAATGCTAGATTCTTTAAGGAAAAAGTTAAAAGATGGCATGACAAGTGAATACTTAAGAGAGAATTCCATGTTGGTGAGAAAGTTCTATTGTATAGGTCTCGTCTCAGATTTTTTGCAGGAAAACTATTGTCAAAATGGGAAGGACCTTTTGTTATTGAAGAAGTGTACCAGTCAGGAGCGATAAAAATTGGCAACGACTCAAGCATTATGTTGCTGGAGATTCTTACAATGAAGATGTTGATGCTTTTCAAGTTATGACTCCATAAGAATCTACTAAAGACCAAATTCAGAGACCTACAGAGTCTGTTTTCAAATAGGTAACAGTTCTGGTAAGAAAAGTTCCACGAAAGATCTGTCTAGTTATATTTTTGCAGTTTTTAGCCAACACGGAAAGCTACGAAGCGAAAGAGGGACGGAAACGGAGCCAGGGTGGCTCACACCACCCTGTGGCGTGGGCCCACCCCTGGTCGCGCCACCAGGTGGTGTGGCCACCCGGACTCCGTCTCTGACCCGTTTTCTCCCAGTACCTTCGTTTTGTTGCGAAACTTCGTAATATATAATCCCCCGGATCCCCCGAGGTTCGTATATCGTGTTCTTGTCGTGTTTTTGTTTCGATCTGTTTCTACCAAGAACTATTCTTCAAAGTTTAGAAGCACAATGGTGTCCGCCAAGGATAAGGGAAAAGAGCCTATGGAGGAAGATCTCCAAGACCCCGGGCAAGAGAAGGAGATCAAGGGTGAAGGTGAAGAGGAGACAAAGCAAGGCCAACATCTGCACACCGGCACTACCATTGCAAGCATTGGAGTGTTGACAAAACCTACCAAGGTCAGAAGGACTGCATGGATGTCAACTGGAGGGAAACCTCCACGTCACTGTTTGGCTCCACGATCACTTCCTCCATGCAACAAGAATCCTTTCCATACCCTTATCCATAATCATCAACACTAGAATATGCCCAAGGAGAAATTAACCTCCAATTGGGATTTGCCTCGTTCTAGCCATGCAGGAAAAGAAGACTTCAAGGAGGAAGAGTGGGAAAAGAATCACAAGAGCTAGGATCCACAATCTGACATGATCATGCACCGCATCGAGCACAACTCGGAGTTGATTTGTACTCTCATCTTCGAGGTTGAGGACTTGGGGAAACTGATCAAAGAGCTCATCGAGAGGATACCACCACCACCAAAGGAGTAATTCATCATCAGGTTTGGCATCCCCTTGGTTTGTTCCAAGCTTGGGGGAGTGTCGCGGTATCACATCACTATCTTCTATATTTTTACCTTTTTAGTAGAGTCATATCATGAATAGAGAAGTTATTATGTAGGATGGTTTGCATTATGGAAGTGTCCCCTCTCTCGTTAGATATGTATCCCTTGGTGTGAGTTGCCGTTATGGAATATTAATGAGAAGTTCTATCATTTACTCTTTTGCATATCATATATTAGTTTTCAATTCGTGGTTATATGATTGATCTTGTTGTTAGTATTGGTATCACTTTGGGATCATTGAGTTAATTTAGTTGGTTTTGGCAAACCTGGCTCAGTTAGTAGCAACACTATTTTTGAGAATTGAATGAAAAAGATAGAAGTACTCTTAGAGAAATATAATTTCATCATCTTTCTTTCTTGATTTGCTCATAAGTTTAGTATTCTCTGGTTAAGATCTTTTGTGCTTCCAAGGAAGATTGCATGTTTGTTTTTATCACTTGTATGTTTCTTTGTTTCCTTCAACTCTTATACTTGCTACCCAGCCTTGCTAGCCAAAAACCTGTACTGAGAGGGAATTCTTCTCGTGCATCCAATCCTTAAACCAAAACATATGCCATTTGTGTCCACCATATCTACCTACTAGCACTATTGCTATTCCAAGTAAATTCTTGTTTTTATCTACCTTCCAAATTAAACTTGTTGTGTAAAAATTAGTGATTAAAGCTCTCACGAACTTGATGGCACACTTTACTTTCTTGCATCTAATAAACTTGAACCATTGTGCCCATCTATGTTGCATATATGCTTGCGCTTTGTGAGTTGTGAATTAGCAGAACCATGCTGTCATGGGGAACACTTTCAACATTGCACTGGTACTTTGTACCTAGTTGATATCATGTTCTTTTGTCTATGGATGTCGTTGGTGTGAAATGAAAGGGGAGCTTGTAAGTCCATGGAGTTATGCATGTGTGTTAGAGAAATGCCTGGGCCGCCGGTCTAATCCATGTTATCATGGTGGAAACCTGCAGTGTAACCATAGTGAGCATCTATGAAGCATTCTTCTTATAAAAAAGAGATAGAGATTGAGAAAAAGAGGAAATAAAAAAGATGAGAAAATAGGAAAGAGAGAAAAAAGCACCATATTCCCATGGTAAATAAGCAGATTGCTGAGATGCTTGTTGTCTGCTTGCCTTGTTATTTTGATATGGGGATTCTTTCGTATCATCGGGCAAGGGGTACCCCGTTGGCGGTTCTCTATGATACACATGTGCTTACTATGACAAGAACTTACTGGTGCCTAAACTTGAGTAGCATGAGGAGCGGCCCTCGTATTCAAGGGACATGAGATTTTCAACTTACAACTTGTCAAGCATATCCTCATATTTGATCACTTTAACCTTAACCACCTAAAAGATGCCTATGATAGGGGCAATGAGAGCTGACAGCTAATAAGTATCATAATTTTGGGAGATCTTTATGAAACTTGAAATCCCCGCTTCCCTCTGTGAAGGGCCTTTCTTTTACTTTTTAGTTGAGTCAGTAAACCTATTCCTCTCTATACCAGCAAGTATTTTGAGTTGTTGTGTTTCATTCACTCATATTATGATTTATTCAATCATCTTTCTTATGTTCCTTGTTTTGCACTTTGCTCTTATCTTGGTGTTTACCACTTTGAAAGCTATCATTGAAAACCAGTTATTTGTGAACTCCAGTAAATTATCAACTATTCTTCGACCAAGAGCTAAGTTTGCCATTACCAATTATGATTCACTTTATGTATCTTTATTGTGTTTCCTTTACTTATTGCAAGTTAAGTTATATAATAGTGAGTTGTCTTCCTTTATGATTTATGTATTGATGAATGTGATGCTTCTTGTCTGTATTCTTTTATCGACTCTTCACTCCATAAACCTAAGGTCATGTTTATTGAGTTCAATTTTCGCTTGGGGACAAGCGAAGTCTAAGCTTGGGGGGAGTTGATACGTCCATTTTGCATCACTATTCTATATCATAATTCACTGTTATTCATTGATATATTTCATATTAAGAGATGATACTTATGTTATTTCACCTGTTTTTGCATGGTTGATGAATTTTGGAGCATGGACCGCTGCAGTCAGGATTCTGATGGAAAAGGTACTGTTTGGAGGCAAAATTCGTGAAGATTAGAAAATCCAGGAAAATATATGGAAAATCCTATTTTTCTAGAAGACGAAGACTGCCAGAAGGAGGAGTGGAGGTGGGTCACAGGGGGCCCACATCACCCCCTGGTGTGGGCCAGCCTAGGCCTCGCCACCAGGTGGTGTGGCCGCCCTGGTCCACCCCTGGCTTCCCCCTCTAGCGTATATTATCTCCACGGAACCCTAATACCCGAAGAACGACCACAGAAAGATTCCGCAGCCTCTGCAGGGCGGAAAACACCAAAAGAGAAAGATCTCTCCGACAGACAGAATTCTGCCGGGGGAATTCCTTCCCGGAGAGGGGAGATCGTCGCCATCAACACCACCATCAAGCTAGACTTCATTGGGATCATCATCACCATCATCACCATCAACACCCTCATCACCATCTCCATATCGCTATAACAAGGTTGAATCTTGCATACTTCTTAGGGGAAACTTTCCCGGTGTTGATTACTCTTCGTACTTGATGCTATTGAGTGGAACCGTTGAATTATTGTTTATGTTGAGATTGTTATACATCATTATTCCATCTCTGATCATGATCCATATGATGTATTGTGAGTAGTTCATTTTGTTCTTGAGAACTTGGGAGAAGTCATGTTGTTATTAGTGGAGTTGAGTTGAGAAAGATTCAATGGTTTGATATTTAAGTTGTGGTGTACTTCTTCTAGTGGTGTCATGCGAACGTCAACTACATGACAATTCTCCTATATGGGCCTAGGGGAATGCATTGTGTATTTGGCTACTAATCGTAGGGGTTGCCGGAGTGACAGAAACCTGAACCCCCGTTAGGAAACCATTGCACAAGGGACGTCAGGGTCTTAGAGTTTAAAGTTGTGGTTAGATTTCTGCCTTAATTCTTGTACTTACGGATGTTTGCAAGGGGTATAATCACAAGTATGTATTAGTCCTAGGAAGGTCGGTACATTAGCACAGGTTCACCCACACAACACTTAGCAAACTAAAGAAGACTAATCAATTATATGAATTAAAAGCACTTGACGATATTCCCGTGTGTCCTCGAGAATGTTTTGTCATCTTAAGTAATACAACCGGCTTGTCCTTTGCTGAATAAAGGATTGGGCCACTTACTGCATTTATTCTTATTGTCTTTTATTTACTTGTACCTTATTTGCCTGTATTATCAAAAAAACCTAAAAATCTGTTTGCTAAGTATTTGCAAAGAATTCCTGATCCATACCACTAGCCAACACCTTCTGCTCCTCGTTGGGTTCGACACTCTTACTTATCGAAAATACTGCGATACACACCCTATACTTGTGGGTCATCAATCCGCCGCTAGGGTGCTCGCACTTCTGGTAGGAGGTGATCTTGCGGACGCAGCGGTGGCAGACTAGATGAATATCCACGCACTATAGAACGGTAGTTCAAAAAATAAAATAGTTGCATGGACGGACCGGCAAAATAAAAATCAATGGATTATGAGGGACAAATGGAGAGACCTTGTAGACCCGTCGGGGCTTGAGGGGCTGGGAGCAGGAGGAACAGTTGAGAACGGTCGCTTCCATCTTCAGAGTGACCGTCCCAAGCATTGCGATTTGGGTGGGGGAAATGAGGACTCTCTGATCCGGCCTCGAGCCATGCCCTTCTTTTATATACCACAACTGATAATCAATGAAGCTCTACCTGATTACGTGTGTCCTTTCTGTACTAGGTTCCTTTTTGTATATTTTGATGCCTTATTATTTACAAATTCCTGGTTTAGTTGGACAAAATTAGCGGCCTCTTTGTATTTGTGCACCACCCTTTTATTAGTAAGTTGGCACGTGAGACCCACATAATAATAAAGTATGACATATCATCACTATATAAAATTATGCTCTATAATAGGTAAAGCTCAAAAAAATATGAAAGAGCCACATCTATAAAAAGTAACGATGTATATTTGTTTTCACCCAGTACACTTTGAAGGTACTATAGTAACATGTGAAAGTTTTACTAGCCTAAGTTATTTAGCACTATGAAGAGTGGCCTAATATGGAAGTGGAAGAAAACATCCAGCCAGAGCTCATTTTTGGGCAGAAGCACGAGGCAAACAGAAGGAAAGTTGGCCTGGACCACCACGAGCCCCAACCTTCTCTGCACTGCTGCGCCTGCACGGTTGTACTCCATTGCACGGAAGCTTACATGGGAAGGAAGAGGTGACTGCTGTGATGCTTCCCACTTGAACAAGTGCCAGGCATAGATGGAAGAATGGACATAGCAGATCAACGGCTTAGATTACTCAATGTTGGGAAGGTTCTAGAACTGAATTGAAAAACCAAATTCAAAAACTATTGTACTATATAGTGGTAAAGATATTATAGATATAAAAAATCTCGGACCGGAGGGAGTAGGAAGGAGCTCACTTTATCAATTTGTTTTCACCCATCAACTCAATCATCTACGTAGGGCCCACAGATGGGGGAGCTCGTGGTCGCCTTGGACGCACCACAAAATTATGACTGGGCCATCGAGTGCGGGAAGCAGAGTCAGCGTTCCGTCCAATCGCTTACCCTAGTCATCGTCATCGATATTTGCCACAAGCATTGGCTTCATCAGCAAATTTGATTGTCCCCAAGCTTTGGTAATCTGCCACATTAATATCGGATCATCTCCTTCCTATTTATCCTCTCCCTTCCTCACACCACCAATCCATCTCTAATCCCCCACTTCCAGCAACCATCTCCGTCCTCATCTGTCATCCATGGCCACCTTCCGGCTGCCGGCTGTCGTACCGGAGCGCAAAGACCCTGACATCGCCGCACAAGAAGACAATTCCCTGTGCATTTGGGCCTTCTCTCCTCGGAGAACAAAGTGGCAGCTGGCGTGCGCCTTCCTTGACGCTGGGTACGATCGTCGCAAGTACCGTATGTATCGCCTCCACGACAATCCAGACGGGACATTGAAGGTCAAGTTTGTCAACTTCAGGGACGTCCATCTCCTCTACGGTCAGGCCTTCCACTGCGGCTACAAGATGGTGGTGTTCACCGGCGCCAACATTTTCATGAACTACTGGGACTGGTTCCCCAACAACGGCAACTTCATCCACAGTGTCCTCCCGGAGCTGCCGATGGCTCCGGAGGTACCGCTGCCATATCCGCAGGTGCCACTGAGGGCTCAGGAGGTACCACCGCCTTATCCGGAGGTGCCGCCATGTTATCTAGAGGTGTCGCTGATGGTTCAGGAGGTGCCATTGATGGCTCAGGAGGTGCCGCCGCGTTATCTAGAGGTGCTGATGAGTCAGGAACCGGCTGTGTCGCTGGAGCTAGCGTTGGTGCCGATGTCACGAGCTGTCGCTGGCGGCGCGGACTAGTGCTAGGAGGCGCCGGACCTGCACTAGTTCAGTAGCGAGTCCTTTATATGTAAACTCGTGCTGTTATGTTAGGGGTTTTTTGGTTTAGAGGATGTCATTTAGGGATGAGGATATGCCCAACCAGCTGGTTAGGGGTAGTCTTTTTTGTTTGGTAAAGTGGGATAAAAAGTGGTTAGGGATAGCCAGTCAAAATATATTGGCCCAACTGTTTTTTTATTTTCCTATTTCACCTTGTCTTCTTCATCCGCCTCACCACTTCCCTAGCAGCAGCCACGACCGCCGGCAGCTCGCCACCCTTTTGCCCCTGTCGACTCCGTGTCAACCTGCCTGCATGCGCCCCTTCTGCGTTCCCACTCTGCCTGGCGGCCTACGCCCGCGTGCGTATTCGAACACCCGCTCTTCCCGATAGCCTACGCTATGGTCGCCCTCGTGCCGAGCCCATAGGCAAGAAAAGATGGTTATTTTCTCTCGAGAGGAAGGGTGAACGAACAAGAAAATGCTTCAGAGGAGCTATCCAAAAGTGGTTGAGCTCATCCAGCTCTTTTTGTGGGATATGCTCAACCACCATTTTGAGGCAAAAGTGGTTATCCATATCCCCTCCACCCTCTAAACCAAACACTAGATAACCAAAAAAAGTGGATATCCCGTGTTATCCACTGGATAGCCACTGAACCAAACAACCCCTTAATGGTTGAATGAAGTTTCTTTTGGGACATCCTTTCTTTTGGTAGTATCCTCAAAAAAAGTTTCTTTTGTTACTACTCACTATACCATGTAGTACTAGCAGTGCTGCGAATGACGATCTATTGAATATCCTTCCCCCCGATGTTTGTGAAGGAAGTGAAAATTTTGAAACTCGGAAAGTTTGAATTGCTACTATATTATACGCCCTCAATTACTTGACTCAAATTTGTCTAGATTCGGATGTAAATAAACATGTTCTAGTGCTAGATGCATTCGAATCTGATAAATGCAAGTAAATTAATTTGGGTCGGAGGGAGTAGTAGTCGGGTTCTGCTCCTTGAGAGAGCAGCTGATCGAGCCATAGGTTTCATACTACTTCCTCTTCACTTGTTTTACAAATATGACCAAATTGTCGCCATTCAAATTCTTGGATATGGGATCATAAAGTTTGATGTAGAGATATGACCTTGACCTTGTGGTCGTTCGGCTTAAAATCCAAGAAACTTCATAATCATTGACAACTAAGGTTAAATTCGTTTAAATTTCACCACTTACTTTTAGGTTAGAATTTTACACGATCGGTGGGAGCATATTTTACATCAAAGACCAAAAAGGTAAATTTACATGGAAGTCCATACATTTAGCCCAAAGGACCGTAAAAGGAAAACTTTCTGGTTCGGATCCTTCTCGAGAGATTAGCTGATCTGAGCCAAACGCTTCATCCTACTTCCTCTTTGATTTTTTTCATAATATGGCCAAATCTGTTGCCATGCAAATTCTATCATATGGGCCATCAACATAAAGTATGATGTTGATATGGCCTTGACCTTGGTCGTTTGGCTTGAAATCCAAGAATGTTCATACTCGTTGACAAGTAAGCTTAAATTCGTTTAAATTTCACCACTTACACTGTTTGGTTAGAATTACATGGATGGTGGGACTACATTTTACATCAAGGACCAAAAAAGGGGAAAATTGCATTGAGGTCCATACATTTAGCACAAAGGACCCTAAAACCAAACAAGGAATTGAAAATAGTCAGGTACGGCTCCTTGAGAGAGCAGCTGATCGAAAAAAATCTTCTTACTTGCTTTTCAAAAAAAATCATGTCACTTGGAAAAATGAAATTGATTATTTTTTGTTTTTAATATCTTCAATTGTTTTCGAAAGATGGCCAAATTTTTCGGCATGCAAATTCTTGGATATGGGATCATAAGAATAAAGTACATTCTACATAAAGGACCTAAAAAGGGAAAATTACATCAAGGTCCATACATTTAGCACAAAGGACCCTAAAATTGAGCAAAGATAACAATTGGGTTCGGCTCCTTCTCGAGAGAGCAGCTGGTCGAGCTATACTCTTCATACTACTTCCTCTTTGATTGTTTTCAAAATATGGCCAAATCTGCCGCCATGCAAATTCTTGAATATGGTATCATCAACATAAAGTATGATGTAGAGATATCGCCTTGACCTTGTGGTAGTTCGGCTTGAAATCCAAGATTTTTTCATACCCATTGACAACTATGCTTAAATTCATTGAAATTTCATCACTTACTTATATGTTAGCACTTTACACGGTTGGTGGGAGTACATTCTACATCAAGGACTTAAAAAAAGGGGAAATTACATCGAGGTCCACACATTTATCACAAAGGACCCTCAAATTAAGCAAGGAAAACAGTCGGATCCGGCTCCTTCTCACGAGAGTAGATGATCGAGCTATACTCTTTAGACTACTTCATCTTCGATTGTTTTCAAAATATGGCCAAATTTTTCGGCATGCAAATTCTTGGATACGGGATCATGAGCATAAAGTATGATGTAGATATGGCCTTGGTGGTTTGTCTTGAAATTGAAGAATGGTTCATACTCATTGACAACTAAGCTTAAATTCGTTTAAATTTCACCACTTACTTTTAAGTTAGAACTTTACATGGTCGATCGGAGTACATTTTATATCAGGAACCTCAAAAAAGCAAAAATTACATCGAGGTCCATACATTTAGCATAAAGGATCCTAAAAGGAAAAATTCTGGTTCGACTCCTTCTCGAGAGCTCAGCTGATCTGAGCCAAACTCTTAATACTACTTGCTCTTCGATTGTTTCCAAAACATGGCCAAATCTGTTGCCATGCACATTCTCTAACATGGGATCATGAGCATAAAGTATGATGTTGATATGGCCTTGACGACCATGGTCATTCGGCTTGAAATCCAAGAATGTTCATACTCGTTGACAAGTAAGCTTAAAATAATCCTATAAATTTCACCACTTACACTTTTAGACCTAGAAAGGGGGTAAATTACATCGAGGTCCATACATTTAGCACAAAGGACCCCAAAATCAAGCAAGGAAAATAGTCAGGGCCGGCTCCTTCTCACGAGAGTAGCTGATCGAGCCATACTCTTCATACTACTTCCTCTTCGATTTTTTTCAAAATATGGCCAAATCTGTCACCATGCAAATTCTTTGATATGGGATCATCAGCATAAAGTATGATGTAGAGATATGGCCTTGACCTTGTGATCGTTCGGCTTGAAATCTAAGAAAGTTCATACTCGTTGACAACTAAGCTTAAATTCATTAAAATTTCACCACTTACTTTTAGGTTAGCTTTTACACGGCCGGTGGGAGCATATTTTACATCAAGGACCTAAAAAGGGGGAAATTACATCGATGTCCATACATTTAGCACAAAGGACCCTAAAAGGAAAATCTTTTGTTGCATTGGTTCGGCTCCTTCTCGAGAGATTATTAGCTGATCTAAGCCAAACTCTTCATACTACTTCCTCTTCGATTATTTTCAAAATAATATGGACAAATCTGTTGCCATGCAAATTCTCTGATATGGGGTCATCAACATAAAGTATGATGTTGATATGGCATTTCCCTTGGTCATTCGTCTTGAAATCCAAGAATTTTTCATACTCTTCGACAACTATACTTAAATTCGTTTCAATTTCACCACTTACTTTTAGGTTAGAATTTTACACGGGCGGTGGGAGTACATTTTACATCAAGTACCTAAAAAAGTGAAAATTACATTGAGGTCCATACATTTAGCACAAATGACCCTAAAATTGAGCAAAGAAAATAGTCGGGCTTGGCTCCTTCTCGAGAGAGCAGCTGATCGAGCCATACGTTTAATACTACCTCCTCTTTGACTGTTTTACAAATATGGCCAAATTTGTCGCCATGGAAATTCTTGGATATGGGATCATCAGCATAAAGTATGATGTAGATATATGGCCTTGACCATGTGGTCGTTCGGCTTGAAATCCAAGAAAGTTCCTACTCGTTGACAGCCAAGCTTAAATTCTTTTAAATTTCACCACTTACTTTTAGGTTAGCATTTTACACGGTCGCGGTGGGAGCATATTTTACATCAAGGACCTAAAAAGGGAAATTTACATTGGGTCCATACATTTAGCCCAAAGGACCATAAAAGGAAAACTTTCTGGTTTGGCTCCTTCTCGAGACATCAGCTGATTTGAGTCAAACTCTTCATACTACTTCCTCTTCGATTGTTTTCAAAATATATGGCCCAATCTGTTGGCATGCAAATTCTCTCGTATGGGGCCATCAACATAAAGTATGACGTTGATATGGCCTTGACCTTGGTTGTTTGGCTTGAAATCCAACAATGTTCATACCCGTTGAGAAGTAAGCTTAAATTCGTTTAAATTTCACCACTTACACTTATTGGTTAGAATTTTACACGGATGGTGGGACTATATTTTAGATCAAGGACCTAAAAAGGGAAAACTACATCGAGGTCCATACATTTAGCACAGAGGACCCTAAAACCAAATAAGGAACTAAAAACAGTCGGGTACGACTCCTCAAGAGAGCAGCTGATCGAGCCATACTATTCATATTGCTTCCTCTTTCCCAATTTTGGATGCATATTAGGTTTGGTCAAAGTCAATCTTTATAAAGTTCGGCCAACTATATGTAAAAACATACTGTGTTTTCTAATGACAAATGCATATAATATGAAAATATAGTTCATGATGATTCTAATAACATTGAGTTGATGTCGTACATTTAGTCAAAGTTTATTAAATTTGACTCTGACCAGAAGTAATACGCGTCCTAATTTGGGAAGGAGGGAGTACTACTTGCTTCATGGAACAAGAAAAAAAGGAGCACTCCTCACTTTCGAACCAGCTTGCTGCGGGTGTGCTTGGTGCTTCCTCTTCCTTGGGTATGGAGGTGGAGTAGTGCGGAGTAGGTAGGCTGGTCGGATCATAATGGTGAGCATCCAATGCGATGGGACGTTTTTGTTGTTTTGCTGGCCTCTTTTGAATATCCCCCCCGGATGTTTGTGAAGGAAGTGAAAATTTCGTAACCGGGAAAGTTTGAATTGCTACTCTATTGTACTACTGTAGTAGTAATACTTTTTGCCGCCAAGGACCAAAATGGTTTCCACCGACGCAGCTGACGAACACGCCAAACATAGACACGGAGTCGCCGACATAAGGCAGGTTGTCGGTCGACGCGCGTGCGCATCGCCACTTTGTGGACGAGGGAGAGATCAGCCGGCCGGGGTGTGGGGGTGGTGAAGGAGGAGTGAAGGAGAGAGAAAACACATTTTGTTTTGCGTGCATATATATTGTGGTCCTGAAATTTACTCTACTCACTGTACCCTGTACCTCGTGTCAGGAACCCATCCCATATTTGCTCTAACATCGCACCGCCTTCAAATCCTCCTCTTCACAGCTCTCTCGCTGCCTCCTCTGTGCTCATATAGTCTCTTCTTGCTCTTTATTTTTTAATAGAAAAAAGGAAATAAATTCTTCTTACTTGCTTTTCAGAAAATAAATTCCTCTCACTTGGAAAAATGAAATTGATTATTTTTTGTTTCTAATATCTTCGATTGTTTTCAAAAGATGGCCAAATTTGTCAGCATGAAAATTCTTGGATATGGGATCATAAGCATAAAGTACATTCTACATAAAGGACTTAAAAAGGGGGAAATTACATCGAGGTCCATACATTTATCACAAAGGACCCTAAAATTGAGCAAAAAAACAGTCGGGTTCGACTCCTTCTCGAGAGAGCAGCTGGTCAAGCCATACTCTTCATACTACTTCCTCTTCGATTTTTTTCAAAATATGGCTAAATCTGTGGCCATGCAAATTCTTGAATATGGGGTCATCAACATAAAGTATGATGTAGAGATATGGCCTTGACCTCGTGGTCGTTTGGCTTGAAAATCCAAGATTTTTTCATACTTGTTGACAACTCTGCTTAAATTCATTGAAATTTCATCACTTACTTTTAGGTTAGCATTTTACACGGTCGGTGGGAGTACATTCTACATCAAAGACCTAAAAAGGGGGAAATTACATCGAGGTCCATACATTTAGCACAAAGGACCCTAAAATTGAGCAAAGAAAACAACCGGGTTCGGCTACTTCTCAAGAGAGGAGTTGATCAAGCGATACTCTTCATACTACTTTCTCTTCGATTGTTTTCACAATATGGCCAAATCTATCGCCATGCAATTTCTTGGATACTCGATCATCAGAATAAAGTATGATGTAGAGATATAGCCTCGACCTTGTGGTCGTTCGGCTTGAAATCAAAGAATGTTCATACTCGTTGACAACTATAAGCTAAAATTCATTTAAATCTCACCACTTACTTTTAGGTTAGAATTTTACATGATCGATGGGAGTACATTTTACAACAAGGACCTAAAAGGGGGAAAAATTACATCGAGGTCCATACATTTAGCATAAAGGACCCTAATATTAAGTAAGCAAAACAGTAGGGTTCGGTTCCTTCTCGAGAGAGTAGCTGATCGAGCCACACTCTACATACTACTTCATCTTCGATTGTTTTCAAAATAAGGCCAAATTTCTCGATATGCAAATTCTTGAATATGGGATCATCAGCATAAAGTATGATGTAGATATGGCCTTGACCTTGGCCGTTCGTCTTGAAATACAAGAATGGTTCGTACCCATTGACAACTAAGCTTAAATTCGTTTAAATTTCACCACTTACTTTTAGGTTAGAACTTTACACGGTCAATCGGAGTACATTTTACATCAGGGACCTCAAAAGAGCAAAAATTACGTCGAGGTCCATACATTTAGCATAAAGGACCCTAAAAGGAAACTTTTATGGTTCGGCTACTTCTCGATAGATCAGCTGATCTGAGCCAAACTCTTGATACTACTTCGTATTCGATTGTTTTCAAAATATGGCCAAATTTGTTGCCATGCAAATTCTCTCACATGGGATCATCAACATAATGTATGATGGTTGATATATATGGCCTTGACCTTAGTCGTTCGGCTTGAAATCCAATAATGGTCATACTCGTTGACCAGTAAGCTAAAAATCGTTGAAATTTCACCACTTACACTTTTAGGTTAGAATTTTACATGGGCATGGAAGTACATTTTACATCAAGGACCTAAAAAAGGGAAAATTACATCGAGGTCCATACATTTAGCACAAAGGACCCTAAAATTAAGCAAGGAAAACGGTCGGGTTCGGCTCCTTCTCGACAGAGTAGCGGATCAAGCCATACTCTTCATACTACTTCATCTTCGATTGTTTTCAAAATATGGCACAATTTGTCGGGGTGCATATTTTTGAATATGGGATCATTACCTTTGTCGTTCATCATGAAATCCCAGAATGGTTCACACTCGTTGACAATTAAGCTTAAATTTGTTTAAATTTCACCACTTACTTTTAGGTTAGATTTTTACACGTTGGTCAGAGCACATTTTACAGCAGGGACGCGAAAAAAGCAATAATTACATTGAGGTCCATATATTTATCATAAAGCTCCCTAAAAGGAAAACAATTCTGGTTCGGCTCCTTCTCGAGAGATTAGTTGATCTGAGCCAAACTCTACACACTACTTCATCTTTGATTTTTTTCATAATAGGGCAATTTGTCGCCATGCAAATTCTCTCATATGCGATCATCAACATAAAGTATGATGTTGATATGGCTTTGACCTTGGTCGTTCGGCTTGAAATCCAATAATGGTCATACTCATTGACAAGTAAGCTTAAAATCGTCGAAATTTCACCACTTACACTTTTAGGTTAGAATTTTACACGGGTGTGGAAGTACATTTGACATCAAGGACCTAAAAAGTGAAACTTACACCGAGGTCCATACATTTAGCACAAAGAACCCTTATATTAAGCAAGGAAAACAGTCGGGTTTGACTCCTTCTCTAGAGAGCAGCTGATCGAGCCACACTCTTCACACTACTTCATCTTCGATTATTTTCAAAATATGGCCAAATTTGTCGGCATGCAAATTCTTGGATATGGGCGAATCGTTGTTTAAGCACGAAAATTGAATAATAAAGAAAGTTCTGATATCATAGTGCTCGCGCGCCTACGTGTACTACTAACGGATTCCAGAACCGGTGCTCCCTCCGAGAGTAAGTCACTCCAGTGGAATTTAAGATACCGGGTCCTAGTTCCCTAAGTGGTTACCCGCTTGTGTTCCTTTATATGACCACTAGAGCCGGTAGAGGATCAAACGGAGGTAGAACTTAGCAATCCAGCCTACTCACCCGACTCTTAAACCCGTATCCTCAGTGTGTAGAACAACCATCTTCTCTATCGATGAACCTTATATCGCCTTTGATTTTTCCATATGCATAAAGTATGGTGTAGATATGGCTTGACCTTGGACGTTTGTCTTGAAAATCCAAGAATATGGTTCATACTCGTTGACAACTAAGCTTAAATTCGTTTAAATTTCACCACTTACTTTTAGTTTAGAATTTTACACGGTCGGTGGGAGTACATTTTAGATCAAGGACCTAAAAAGGGAAAATTATATGGAGGTCCATACATTTAGCACAAAGGGCCCTACAAAGGAAAACTTTTTTGTTTCATCTCCTTATCGAGAGACCAGTTGATCTAAGCCAAACTCTTCGTACTACTTCCTCTTTGATTATTTTTAAAATATGGCCAAATCTGTTGACATGCAGATTCTCTGATATGGGATCATCAACATAAAGTATGATGTTTATATGGCCTTGACCTTGGTTGTTCGACTAAAATCCAAGAATGTTCATACTCATTGACAAGTAAGCTTAAAAATATCTAAATTTCACCACTTACACTTTTAGATTAGAATTTTACATGGTGTGTGGAAGTACATTTTACATCAAGTACCCAAAAAAGGGAAAATTACATCGATGTCCACACATTTAGCACCCCCCCTAAAAATAAGCAAGGAAAACAGTCGTGTATGGCTCCTTCTCGAGAGAGCAGCTGATCGAGCCATACTCTTCGTACTACTTCATCTTCGATTGTTTTGAAAATATGTCCAAATCTATCGGCATGCTAATTCTTGGACATGGCATCATCACCATAAAGTATGATGTTGATATGGCCTTGACCTTGATCGTTCGGCTTGAAATCCAAGAATTTTCATACTCATTGACAACTAAGCTTAAATTTGTTCAAATTTCACAACTTACACTTTTTGGTTAGAATTTTACACAGATGGTGGGGGTACATTTACACCAAGGACCTAAAAAGGTAAAATTACACTGAGGTCCATGCATTTAGCATAAAGGACCATACAATTTAGCAAAGAAAACAGTCGAGTTCGGCTCCTCGAGAGAGCAGATGATCGGGCCCTACTCTTCATACTACTTCCTCTTCGTTTTACAAGAAAGATTTATTATGGAGGGAACTGGGAGCTGAGTAGTACTATTCTGAAGGGAACTGGAGCAGAGGAACATGCATCCATTTTCAGTTTATTCAACCTCGCCTATACGCTCTATCCCCACTTCTATGCCAAGCGCCACCGTTCTTCCCTTCTCCTTCACAATGTCGTTTTCCAATCCTATTTACCACACGGTATGAGAGTGTTTGTTCTTCTCCCTGTCCTGCCTGCCGCCATCGATATTCCCTCTTTTCCATAAAACCAAATCAAGCCACTGTCCTAACTTCCATCAGCTCCCTTGCGATGGCAGTACCAAGCAAGGACAGTGATGATTCTGAGCTATTCCAGCATGTTTTTATCGAAGGCCCGCTTGAAGAACTCATAACTAGATGCGACGTCATCACCGCCCCGAGCCTGACCGGTTCGTCCAAACATCTTCTTAGCTCGACAAAATATAGTGCAACTTTACATGCTTCTCAGCCATTTGTCCTCCCATATTTTCTTCATTCTCACCCTACTAAGAAACCATGGGAATGCAACGAGTACTTCGAGGGCAAGGGCACGACATGCAAGCTAACGCTGCTGGACAGGTTCTCCTCCGATGTTGTGTTCCCGAATTATATGGGTAAGTAGTGGGTAGGTGCCAAGGGAGATTGGATCGGCACTGTTGGGTCTGAGTGCAAGTGGGAGCTTGTCAATGTGTACACTCATCAACGCGTTCCTCTCCCACAAGTCAATGAGTTTGTACCCACCAATGATCCATTTACATTCATGCATAATGATCACCCTATTCTCTTCTAGAAGATTACTATTTGCCGAGCTCCCACAGCTGCAGCTGATTATTTCGATTTCTCTCTTGTCGCTATCTTCAACTACTCAATTTCTACCCTTGTTAGCGATGAGTATGCATGGACAGTTCTTGAGAACCAGTTCTAGTGTTATTTTAGATATAGCGATACACTTATCCACAAGGGTCTGGTGTTTGCAGCCACTGAGAGTGGCAGTGTTTATGTTTGGAATCATCTGTATTTTGGTCAGTTTGATCCATTCCTGTTCTAAACACTAGCTTCAGTTTTAATGGATGTAAACTAGTGTTGGCTGATTTGGCCGTCATTTCTTTTTGTAGGTCCTATTATGCTCTCGTCACCACCTATCGTGCATCTCGAGGAGGGAAACCTTGATGCCATAGACGATGACGATCACGAACCTGGTTTATGGTTCTTAGCAATATCTGCAGATGAATCTCGCCTTCTTCTTATCCATACCGTGGGCGTTACTGATGAGGAGTTTTATGGCGGTACTTATTATGGTCATGGCAATCATGTTGCTGATCATAGTGTTGGTCGCTGCGGTCACACTTGTGGCACATATGCTACTACGTTTGGCTCCAAGGTGTACTAAAAGGACACTGCTTACTTGTTTCCACCTAATCCATGGATAGAGATTGCTAACCTAGGAGCATATTCCCTTTTCCTTGGATTGAACTATCTGATTAATATTGCGGTAGGCGGTGTAGATGTTGCCCTAGGATATATGACGAGAAGCAACTGTGTCTACACCTCCCACCATGCAATAGGACTTCGATATACGCCGTTTCCTGAAATATGCTGCTTCAGTCTAAATACCGAAGAAGCAGCTGTTGGTTTCTCTACCAACATTGCATGGAAATCTCCGAGACTCCATTATGGTTCATCCCAAACATCGCCAATGCCCGCGATTGGAACCAAACTACCATAAGTAATCGTAATACTATGTAATAGGATAGCTCAGTTTAGGTCAAGTGTAGTAGATGGTCTTGCTTTTCTTTTGTAACTTGGCCTTGTCATAAACTCATAATCTAGACAAGGCTTTGGGTATTTTGAGTTGCCTATGGAGGTCACACGCATGCATTAATGCGAGAAGGAGGCATGCACACAAAAGTAGATTTGATCATCAGTTTTGTTTCTTCTAATGATGAGTGTTCGGAGAAAAGGGCAAACTGAATCTGCCACTTTGAACTGCTGCTGAATATGTCCAAGTGACGCTGAATGTGAACTGTGAATCTGTTAATATTTTTGTTTCTTATTATGTACTACTGCATCTTTCAAATGCTACTGAACCTATCAAAAGTTTTGTTCGATACTTGTTCAGATCGACCGGTCGAGTGCAGAATATGGTCTCGCTTTCCTTTTGAATCAGTCCTTGCTACATCTATTGAATTTCAATGTCCGCATTGCTGAATCTGTCAATTCTTTTCGTCACTGTCTATGTAGTGCCACAATCTGTCAAGTGTTGCATAATATGAATCGGGAATCTATCTGATATTTTTATGGTCTATTCTATAATGTTGAATCTTCCAAATGCTACTGAATCTGTCAAATGTTCTGTCGTTACTATTAGTACAATATTTTGTAGAACGAAATGTGATGTACTGGTACTTGGTTAGATGAAGTGCATTAGATTGTCTTGCTTTTATTTTGAAACTTAGCATTGTTACAATTATCTGGATGAGTCTTGGGCATTTTGGGTTGCTATTGGTTGTCACAGAGGCATTGACGTAAGGAGGAGGTACTCACATAGAAGCAGACTTGATCATCAGTTTTGCTTGCTCCAATGATTGAGTCTATTCGGAGAACAGGCCAAACTGATCGTGGGCCAAGATTTTTTAAGCTGCAACAAGAATTGTTTCTCTCTGTACTACTATTGAATTTCAAGCAGGAAAGCTACTGAATCTATCAAATGTTCTGTCATTGCTATTACTAAAGCATTTGTGCAACTAATATTGATGTACTGGTATTGTATTTCATTGTCTGTATTGCTGCATTGGTGACTATTGAAATGCTGCTGAATTGGTCAAGTGCTCCCGAATATTAACTTCGAATCTGTTGATAATTTTTCTACCTTATTTTGTACTGCTGAATTTTGACATGAATATCTGCCAAAAAGAATTATCGCTTTTCCCCGCCCTCACTGAGGTCTTTGTTTTGAATCCGGCAGAGCACATCACAATGCATTTTTTATTAACGAGGAGGAGAAATCTAGTACTCCCTCCGATCCAAATTAATGTTCTCACATTTGTCTAGATTCTGACGTATCTAGTCATGTTTTAGTGCTAGACATGTCCGAATCTAGCCAAATCCGAGAACATTAATTTGGATCAGAGGGAGTGGAGTAGCTCATTCGGCCCCTCTTTAGCCCAGAATTTTTTAATTCAGTCTTTTTAGGGTCAGGTATTGCCGACCATAGGCCAGCAGAAATTTTAGAAAGGAGCCCATGGAGCATAGCCGAGAACATATTAGTTCGGCCTTTTACGGGTCAACGGACTGCTAAGCACATGCCAGTGAAATTTGAGAATGAAGCCCATGGAGCATAGCCTATGGAATATAACCCACGTAGAGCAATATCCAAACTCTTTAATTCGGCCTTTTGGGCATTGGCCCCCACCTCTCATAATAAAAAAACTCTGCCTACCCATGTTTTTAAGAAAATACCTCATTATGTGGCATTTTATAAATTGAGATGCCAGGAGCGTTGTCCTATTATATTTCAAAAGAGATAAACATAGACACACGAAATATTTTAAGAAGACTAATATAGAAGTTGTAGTACTAATAAATGTTTAATGATATTTTTTCTATAAATATCTTTGTTGTATTTGGCACTCAGTTTATGTTTATTTGAATTGAAGGTCTTTTGTTCGAATCTCCTTTGTGTGTGTGTCTATCTTGGGTTTATATTTTTTTTCTCCTAGCAATATCGGATTACGGAGAGGCTGACATCACGAACCCACTAGCATGCAATGTCCCTAGAGTTTGCTTTGAGGGTGGGTTCGAAACAAAAGTTTAAATACTTGTACAGAGAGACTCACATCGGGGACCCACCAGACAGAACATACAAGGCTGCATCAGGGACCCTTAAGCCAGAACATGCCAGAGAGGCTGACATAAGGGCCCCAACAGTAAGACCATACACGGCTGCCATGGTGAAAACAGCGAACGCGGCCGAAAAAAAAGTCCATCACACACACGTTGCACTTACAGAGAAGCTGACATGTCGGACCCAGCAGGCCCAAGCATAGCCCATGAAATTAGCCTATCAGCCCCAAGCATAGCCCAATACCTTTTAATTTGGCCTTTTCATGGTATTGTGGCCACCGACCGTAGCCCATTCAATTTAGGAGTGACCCCATAGAATATAAGCCATGACGAATAGGGCATCCCCCACGAGTTAGCCCAGAATCTTTTTAATTCAGCCTTTCTGAGCATTTTTTGTACTCTGAGGCTGACATCTAGAACCCGAAAAAACAATCCAACATACACACGTTTCTTTCAAATAGAGGTTATCAGCTAGGACCCAACATAGACAAGTTTCCTGCATAGAGGTGGTTGACATCTGGGACCCAGCTAGTTTCCAAGGTCAAAACAGCGGACATGGCCAAAATAAGTACATCATATGCACGTTTCATTTACAGAGAGGCTGATATGTGGGACCCAGCAGCGCTACCTTATACAGATGCTGCATCGAGCAACGTATCCAGTTCGAAGCAGGGAGGAGCGAGCGAGAAAAAAGTTCAGAATGTACACGTTTCTTTTAATGAGTGGCTGAAATGGGGGACCCAGAAGCGTGAGCAAACAACAGATTCATCGAGCAACGCTATCTAGTTCGGAACAGGGTAGCGCTAGAGAAGAAAAAAATGCCATCATACCCACGATTCTTCTAATGTGAGGCTGACATAATGGACCTACCAGCCTGAATAAACGGCTGATGCAGCAAGCAAAGCTATCAAGTTCGGAACATGAAGGCGCGACAGAGGGTAAAAAATCCATCATACAGACGTTTCTTTTAATGAGAGGATGACATGTGGGACTCAGGAGGTTGGTTAAACGGTAGATGCGTCGAGCACCGCTATCAACTTGGAACGGGGTAGCGCCAGCGAAGGAAAAAAATCCATCATACACACGTTTCTTCTAATGAGAGGATGACATGTGGGGCCTAGTATCGTGACTAAACGATAGATGCATCGAACAACGCTACCAAGTTCGGAACAGGGTAGCGCGAGCGAAGGAAAAAATCCATCATACACATGTTTCTTCTAATGAGAGGATGACATGTGGGGCTCAGGAGGTTGGTTAAACGGTAGATGCGTCAAGCAGCGCTATCAACTCGGAACGGGGTAGCGTCAGCGAAGGAAAAAATCCATCATATACACGTTTCTTCTAATGAGAGGATGACATGTGGGTCCTAGGAGGTTGATTAGATGGTAGATGCGTCGAGCAGGGCTATCAACTTCGGAACAGGGTAGCGTGAACGAAGGAAACAAATTCCATCATACACACGATCCTTCTAATGAGAGGCTGACATGTGGGACCTAGAAGCCTAACTAAACGGCAGACGCCTCGAGCAACGTTATCAATTTCAAATCAAGGAGGCGCGACCGAAAAGTATGGTCTGCTACAGACACTAAAGTCCGATACCCACACGTCTCAAAAGACTTCGGCGAGTCAACATCGCGCGAGGAAACAAAAATCTTGCTTCTGTCACGCGCCAGCCGAGCTTCATCCATGTTTTAGCAGATCCGTCGTAGTAGAGGGCCGCAAAACTAGAAAAAAATTCCGTCGGCCGCGGCTGAGCCGAGAATTTCACCGTGGAAGACGCGCCTTCTACAACGATCGTTGAGCCAATTCGTTGCGGAAGGAAACTTTTCTTGTAGTGAGGGGCTCTCGAGTGAGTAACTTGATCATATCCCTCGGTGAGAGCTCAAACCTTTGCATACTTGGAATCATATTTCTTGGTTCTCATTTGGGTCTTACTCATGTGAGTATTTAGAGCTTGTGTTAATCTCCATGACAAGCTCAAGTTCATCAAAACGAATTTCATATGCATTCTCTATTGTGTTTTCGATGTTGGAGGTTTTATCGGTTCGTCTTTTTGAGAGAGGTCAAACCTTTTGACATTTGGTTCTATCCTACCTTTCTGGACTATGATGTTTCTCTATATGATATTGTAGATCTCATTTTCCTCTTTAAAACGATCCCAAGATCATCAAAAATGGAGTCTAGATGCAAAAGTTATGATTGTTTCAGTTTCGTCGTTTCTGCCAGTTTTCAGGGGGCGGATTATCCGACTATGGGGGCAGATTATCCAGCCCAATTTTCGGAAAATGGGTAAGGACTTTGAGTCATGGCTCCCTGTAATAGGGGTGTATTATCCGGGCCTCCGGGGGGTGGATTATCTGGCCCAAATATTTGCCCCCTATACAGAGGGTCGCGCCGCGAAGTCCTTAGCCATATTTTGGCCCGGGGAACCCAGAATATCCGGGGTAGGGCCGGATTATCCGGCATGGGGGTGTTCTTCCTCTCTTATTCTCCCACTAGCTTTTGTAGCTTTGGTGGAATTTGGTAAAGAAGGAAGTGGGCACTTCTTGTGTTCTTTCCATTGCATTTGGTGCATCGGCTTGAGTTCTCGGTGAGGATTCGATTGGGTGAAAGGTGAGAAAACTTTTTACTCTTGGATTCTTGGAACCCTAGATGGTTTAGTTGTTTTACAAGTTTGTGGATTACTTGGGGCCTCCAATTAAGTTGTGGAGCTTTCCCCGAGCTTGTTTGTTGGGAGCCTCCAATTGAGTTGTGGAAAAGTGCCCCAATCTTTGGAGAGATTACGGATTGCCACCGACAAGTGCACCGATAGTGAAGAAGTGAACCAGGCCTCTTGTGGCGAGGTTCACTCGAGAATAGGGTGAGGCCTTTTGTGGCGTGGTGGTCTTTCTACCGCCCACCCCTCCAACGAGACGTACTCTCTTTATGGGAGGAACTCGGTAATAAATCATCATCTCTATGTGCCTCGGTTATCTCTATACCCGAGCTATTTACTTATACACTTTACTTCGTGATAGCCTTCGTGCTTGAAGTCATATATCTAGCTATCACATAGTTGCTTGCTTGGCTTAGCATAAGTTGTTGGTGCACATAGGTGAACCGTAGTTTATATCGGTTTTATGCTTAACAAAGTAAATGCTAGTTTTATTCCGCCTTTGTTAAGCCCTTCTCATAAAAGTTTTAAACCGCATATTCACCCTCCCTCTAGGCGACATCTGTATCCTGTTCACCGACGATGCTTGTCAATTGCTTCGATGATCCCAACTGTGAGAAGGCATGCGCTCATAGTGTGCGCAAGCATGGCCGTGACGACAGAGTTGACGAGGAGGAGGCAACCACCGATAGGGAGAGAGGGCCCCCTCCAGCCAGACAAGCGCATATCGCTTTTGGCTATGATTGGGCCAAAGTCAGAAAGGTGAAGCTTATGGGTGGACATAGGAACGCCAAGGTAGTTTTGCGGGAAGGAGGAGACAACACAACCAAAGGCCGAGGCCATATTGGCCGCGAGCTCTGAGCCTAATTTGATTGGAACAAAAGTGCTTTTGTGGAAGTTTATGCCAAGGCCAATAGCAGAGCTGAAAACGTCAAGAAGGTTTTTTAGGTTTTCCGAGTGACCTGGGATGGCCCTAATGATAAGGGTATCATCGGCATACTAAAGAATGGGTCAAGGAAGGTCATCAACAAGAGGGTGAAGAAGAAGCCCCTCTCGGGAAGCCTGAAGAAGCAGCTAGTGAAGGATATCTACAACGTTGTTGAAAAGGAAGGGGAGAGGGGATCTCCCTGCCGGAGGCCGCGGCGACATTGGATCCAGCGCCCAGGAACTCCGTTAAGGAGAACCGCGGTTTGGCTGGAGAGGTTGATTCGTTTAATCCACTCACGCCAGAGGGCTAGGAAACCTTTAGCTTCGAGAATGCGGTCTAGAGCGTCCCAACTGATGGAATCGAAGAATTTCCTAAAATCCAGCTTGAACACCGCTGAGCAGAGCGTTTGTAGCAGGATTGGACGATATCGGCGGCATAAACGAAATTTTCCGTAATAGTGCGGCCAGAGATGAACCCCGTTTGATAAGGATGGACAAGGAACGGGACCACCTGTAGTAGAAGAAGAGTGAGACACTTGGTGAGGAACTTCAGACAGTTATTTTGGAGGGAGATCGGTCAAAAGTTGTCAGGGCGATTGGCACCAATTTTTTTAGGAAGAAGGACAATGAAAGATTTATTAATAGGGCGGAGGTCAGCAGCTAATGTGTGGCAATCTAATTTTCCGAATGAATCTATTGTTATTTTACCGTTTGTGTGACTAGCTTTTTCTACCTTCCCCCAAAAGACTCTTATGTTTTTGCAACATACAGTAAAATATGTTTGGATACATATTTTATGTTGACTTTTAAATGAAAATGGAAAATCCAAGTTCTCTTAGAGAAATAATAATTGACAAGAACCATTCAATAGCTAAATAGCAAGAATTAAAATTGCACCCTTAAGGAATATGGATGGTTTCTTACGATTCCATGCAAGGAGTCCCCATTTAAAACATTGCACCCTCTCCACATCATCGATTAAGTCGCTACTCATGAGACGTATCAAGAGGTCTAGCGCCTCTCGTGTCTCTCCCCAGGGAGGCGCCCAGGGGTAACCCTAGCACCGCCGAACCACCCCAAGGATGGGGTGGCGTGAGGCTTCCCGTCGCGGGTGGCGTCCGAGGTGGCGAGCCTCATCGAGGCGGCGGCATTGATCTCCTCCTTCAACAGCGCACATCTGCGATCTCTAGAGGGGCGGTGCTACGGATCTAGCTCACAACAAGACCCGTTGTCGAGATGGTAGATAGTCTGCTAGTGTGTGGTGGAGGCCGTGTCCAGCAGCGTTCGAGGTGGGCGAGGTGCGAGACGTCCTATGGCCAGAGCCTGCGCGTGACCTTCCTGGCCCGGGCGGGTTGAGGCCAGAATATGTTGTTCCCTCGATCGAAATAAAGACGGTTTGCCCTGTTGAGTGCATGGGAATCGTGTTGAAGTGGCGGTCCTAGGGTTTTTCTCGATACAAGACATTGTTTTGCTTGAAGCCTTCCCCCGTTGATCTGGCCAGTGACGAGTTTCGGATGGCTCCACTGGCGATCTCCATTGGGAGACTTATGCCTAGATATTGCTGGAATGGATGGTATTCGGTCGTGCTCAATCATGTTGTTCTGACCGTTCGGTTTTAGGAGGGAGAGCCACGAAGCTTTGATTTATGTTTCCATCATGGGACATGTCGTTTGTGTTCCTTGGTGAAGTCAGGGGCGGAGAATGTCATTGAGGTTAAGATCTGAGGACTAGTAATTATGGTTCAAGTTTTCAAGGAGATGGGGAATTTTCTTGAAGATTCGTGACTCGTAGTAGCGCCATCGTCAAGTGAGGGCGGCAACACTGGGTACACTGACTTATCTTTCAGGGTGAAAATCCAAGGTCTGGCTTTAACTTCTTGTGCATGACAATGACCTTGTTAGAGGTATTTTTTTTAGAGCACGAACTTTCTCCAGGGTGAAAACCTATGATCGACGCTTCTGCACCATCTTTTAATTGGAGGTGTGCTTTGGAAAATTTGAACTCCACATGTTGTCTTGGTTGTGTTTGTTCCGCTTTTATAAGAAATAGTCACTATAGCGGAACTTTTTTATTTATTTTTTTAGAGTGGTGTGCATCCATAATACCTTTATGACATTGCGTTGTTGTAGAGACCTGGTGTAATTGATAGTAATATATATTTTTATCGAAAAATTCAAAACCGTTGCAACATTTTCACGACGTTAAGTTGAAAAGGGGACTATACATCTTTGAAGTTTTTTAAACAAAATGGGCAATTTTGCCTCATTTTATTTAAAAAAGTAGAAGAGAATTGACCGGTTCATTTGCAGGAGAACCGTCCGAAAACCTGTACAAATGCCCCAATGTCGTCATGGAACACAACCACATCGGGCACACCACCACAGCCAACCTGGCTACCCACACACGAAACATAGGCACACAAGAAGACCCACGTCGAGGTTGCCACTAAGCGTAATCGCCATCACACCTCCGAGAGCCAGGGACTCCGACTTCACCAAGGACATCCAAAACAGAGCCTCACAGACGATGCCGCGAACCATGTCGGCCTATGCAATCAATTGGCCACACGCGCCGAGAGACAACTCCGACTCAGACGACGAGATTCACAAGGGAATTATGCTGATCTTGCACCGACCGAGACCCTACAGAACCACCAGCAGCCGGTCATCGTCGCTGCCTAGACACACTCCACCATAGCTCCGACTCCACACCAACACAATGATACGTTGCAAACGTATCTATAATTTTTGATGTTCCATGCTTGTTTAGTATCTACTTTGCTTTGCTTTGTCAATACTTTGAGGTATTTTTATATGTTTTCTGGAACTAGCCTATTAACAGATGCCACAGTGCCAGTTGCTTGTTTACTTCTGTTTTTAGTTCCAGAAAAGCCATAAAATGAATATTCTCGGAATTAGACCGGACAAAAGCCAAGTCAATATTTTACCGGAAGACTCACGGAGCCCAAAGAAGAGACAGAGGAGGGCTAGGGCCTGGGCACACCATATGGTGGCATGGGCTAGCCCTGGCGCGCCACCAGGTGGTGTGGGCCCCCTGGCTAGCCATTGACCTTGCCCCTTCGCCTATAAGAAGCCCCGATGCAAAAACCCTAAATCGAACAGCCTCCAGCCACGAAAAGTTCCGCAACGCCGCCGGCACCGAAGGGGAGATTTGGTCTCTGTTCCAACACCCTGCCGGGATGGGGAAGTGCCCCCGGCTCCATCGACTCCACCACCATCTCCATCGCCGTTGCTAATTCCCATGATGAGGAGGGAGTAGTTCTCTCTCGAGGCTAAGGGTTCTAGCGGTAGCTATGTGTTCATCTCTCTCTCTATGCGTGATCTTATTGAGATCATGAGATTTGTAATCAAGTAGATCTACCTTTCTACTCAAGTGCTTTAATAGATCTATGCTCTCCCCATGTGTGTGAAAGTGATAGCATGCACACCATGGTGGCACTTAGGCTAGAGATTACAAATACTTGTTATGAGTTATATTTGGAGTTGGATGTTTCTTTGAAATTGTGGTGTTTGTTGGAACCATCTAGAGCTCAAGGTGACGGTGTGGGGTTATCTAAATGGGGAAAGCGAACTTTGAGAAGTGTTGTTATAGCCCTACCATGGATTAGAGTGTCCAACCCGAGAGTAGTTCAGAGTAGTATCATAAAGAGATGCTACTTATATGAGAGTGTTCACTAGTGAAAGTATGATCCCTAGGCCTTGTTTCTAAGCATTGAAACACCGTTTGCTACTAGATCTGTTACATGTTTGCTTGCTGCTATCTTTATTTCAGTTTTCCTTTAGTCTCTTCCATGCCATCAAGCTCTTTTCTAGCACCATTGTCTTATATCCATACCACTTGTATTTCACTATCTCTTCGCCGAACTAGTGCACCTATACACCTGACAAGTGTATCGGGTGTGTTGGGGACACAAGAGACTTCTTGTATCTTGATTGCATGGTTGCTTGAGAGGGATACCTTTGACCACTTCCTCCCTGATTTCGATAAACCTTGGGTAATCCACTTAAGGGAAAACTTGTTGTTTTTCTACAAACCTCTGCACTTGGAGGCCCAACAACTGTCTACAAGAATAGAAGTGCATAGACATCAAGCTATTTTATGGCGCCGTTGACAAGCATCGAACATCAAAAATTATAGATACGTTTGCAACGTACCAACATCCCCAAGCTTAACTCCTGCTCGTCCTCGAGTAGGTAAGTGATAAAAAGAAAGAATGATTTTTGAGGTGACATGCACCATCATAAACTTGATCAAGGTATTTGTAAAACATTGATAGCTGGGATCATAGTACTTTAACATAGCATGAAAGATAAAGTTCTAACAATAGGACATAGCAACTATGTTGTAACATGAAAGGCACAAACAAATGATTCATGAATAACAATGCTTTGCAAGACGTTTGTTTGTTTCACATAAAGAAAACATAGCATAGTGGCATTCAGCTTGTCCCTCATGGAGTAGCAAACATAAATGCATAGGACACCTTCAAAGTTTATAAGGGTGACTAGATACAAATAGTTTAAGAACAAGCAATATCAAAGTTATGCATCAATTAACAAGTCTTGGGACAGTGCACATAGAACTAAGAATGGCCACTATGCTCTCTTAATAGGTGCATAAAGATAGAAGGTGGAGACTCAACATAAAAGTAAAAGAAAGGCCTTCATAGAAGGAAGCAGGGATTCAAGTCTCATAAAGAGCTTCCAAAAATTATGGTACTTAATATCTTTCAGCTCTCATTGCCCCTATCATAAGCATCTTGAAGTGATTAAGGTTAAAGTGAACAAACTATGCAGTATATGCTTGACAAAGTATAAGTTGGAAATCTCATGTCCCTTGAATACGAGGGTCGCTCCTCATGCTACTCAAGTTTAGTCACCGGTAAGTTCTTGTCTTAGTAAGTACATGTGTATCATAGAGAACCGCCAACGGGGTACCCATTGCCCGATGATACAGAAGAATCCCCATATCAAAATGACAAGGCAAGCAGACAATAAGCATCTCAGCATCTTCTTATTTACCATGGGAAAATGGTGCTTTTTTCTCTCTTTCCTCTTTTCTCATCTTTTTTTTCTTTTTTCTCAATCTCTATCTCTTTTTTTATAAGAAGAATGCTTCATAGATTGCTCATTATGGTTACGATGCAGGTTTCCACCATGATTAGGCATGGATTAGACCAGCGGCCCAGGCATTTCTCTAACACACATACGTAACTCCATGGACTTACAAGCTCCCCTTTCATTTCAAGTGCAATGTTGAAAGCTTTCCCCATGACAGCATGGTTCTGCTAATCCCCAACATATAAGTGCAAGCATATACAACATAGATGACACGATGGTTCAAGTTTATTAGGGGCAAGAAAAGTAAAGTGTGCCATCAAGTTCGTGAGAGCTTTAATCACTAGTTTTCTCATAACAAGTTTAATTCAGAGGTAGATAAAAACATGAATATACTTGGAATAGCAAATGCTAATAGGTAGGTATGGTGGACTCTTTTTGAATAACTTGGTTTTATTTGGAGTTGGATGCATGAGTGGAACTCATACTTGGTATGGAGGCTAGCAAAAGACAGGGAGCGGCCAACTAAGAGAGCAAATAATGGCCATAATCATGCAAAGCCACAAAACATCATTAATTAAAGTATAAAGTGATATTAGAAGTTGAAAACTAAAGGATCATAAAGGCTATGGTGACTTGGGATAGTCATAACATGGTGTGAGCATGTGCCAAGTCAACCCAAATAAAACATCAAAGGAGAATACCACAATACTATGCTTTAATATGCTAAAACAACACATGATTCTTCCAAGGCACATTAAGCAATCTCAATTGTTTATAACATGTCATGCTACAGCAAAGATCACTAAGCATAAATCCAAAACAATATCAAGCATGGCATGACAAAGCATAGGACACCGTCAAAAACAAACTCCTTTTACCACTTAAGCATGAACTTTCCTACTCTTTCCAATCCAAACCAAACTATTTGAAAACCAATGTATAAAAGAGGGGGACCAACCAATTTATTCAAGCAAACTAAGAAAACCAAGCAAACGAAAAAGAAAAAATGAAGATGCTCCAAGAACAACACAACTGTGCATGAAACAATAAAAGTGAAGTGTTTGGAAGAAACCTGGGATTTTTATTGATGAAGAAGGGGATGCCTTGGGCATCCCCAAGCTTTGACGCTTGTACTTCTTGGATATTTCTTGGGGTAACACGGGTTTCATCCCCAAGATTGAGCTTTAGTCCATTCTTCATCTCATTACATCATTCCCTCCTTACACCTGAAAATTTTCCTTCATACAAAACTTCACACAATCTTCATTAGCAACATTAGTACACTCAAGATAATAAGTCTTTGGGTTCAGTTTCAACACAAGTAAAACTTCCATTAAAACACAGGCTACTGTAGCACTTCCCTAAAAAGAGAACCCAAAAAGGAATCAAAAAGAAGCAAATGCAAATAATGGCAAATATCTGTCAAAACAGACCAGCAGGTAAAAACAATTTTTTGAAGACCTTCTCTTGCTCAAATCGAAAAGTGTTGAACTAACGAAAGTTGAATAACAACCTGGGGCAGAAGCACAAAACATTACAGCTCAAACCGAGTTACAGATATTTTTTGTGAATTTTTACAGTGAAGCACAAAAATCTGTTTCAGGACAGCACTTCCCCAAATCTTACTTCCCTCTCATTAGAGGTTATTCTTGGCACAAAATCAAAAAAAAATAGAAAAGGATAAGGAGAGGTTATTATAGAAGTAATAACTTCCAAGACTCAAGAAAACTATTGAGTTACCTCCCAAGAAGTACTTTTCTGTAACGCCTTTAAGTTAGGCATGATAGATTGAGAAAATGCTCACATAAAAAATATGAATTGAAGTAAAAGAGGGCATCAAGAAGCAAATTCAAAGCACATTTAAGTCTAACCCACTTCCTATGCATAGGAATCTTGTAAAGAAACAAGTCATGAAAGCACAAAGCAACAAGCATAGTAAAGCAAAACAAGTGCAACTTCAAGACTTTCAACATAAAGAGGGAAACTTAATATTGTTGAGATACATAAAACCATATTTCCCTCTCTCATCATAACTTTAAGTAGCATCATGAATAAAATTAACAATATAACTATCACATGAAATATTCTTATCATGATCCACATGCATAAAATGATTATTACTCTCCACATAAGCATAACCATTCTTATTAATTGTGGTGGGAGCAAATTCAACAAAATAGCTATCATTATTATTCTCATCACCATAATCATCAAATATAAGAGGCATATTGTAATCATAATTAATTTTCTCCTCAATAGTAGGTGGACTAAAAATATCATATGCAGCATTGTAATCATCATATATTGGAGGTTTGGTATCATCATAAGCAATATAATAGCTATCTTCCAAAGCTGGGGAACTAAAAAGATCATTTTAATCAAAACTAGCTTCCCCAAGCTTAGACTTTTCCATAGCATTAGCAATAATGGTGTCCAAAGAATTCATACTAACAACATTGCTATTAGCATTCAAATAAAGTTCTATAGGTTTTTTAATTTTCTCTTCAAACACTTCATGTCCTAACTCAAGATAAATACTATAAATCTCTTTAATTTTGTTGTTGTTTTCCATTAAGCCTAACTAGTGAAAATAAAAACAAGAAACAAGAAGATATAATTACAGAATCTAAAGGAAATAACTTCGAGAACTCACACCAGAAGATGTGAGTACCTTTTACCTTACCTCCCCGGCAACGGCGCCAGAAAATAGCTTGATGTCTACGCACTTCTATTCTTGTAGACAGTTGGTGGGCCTCCAAGTGCAGAGGTTTGTAAAACAGTAGCAAGGTTTCCCTTAAGTGGATTCCCCAAGGTTTATCGAACTCAGGGAGGAAGTGGTCAAAGGTATTGATACGTCCATTTTGCATCACTATTCTATATCATAATTCACTGTTATTCATTGATATATTTCATATTAAGAGATGATAGTTATGTTATTTCATCTGTTTTTGCATGGTTGATGACTTTTGGAGCATGGACCGCTGCAGTCAGGATTCTGATGGAAAAGGTGCTATTTGGAGGCAAAATTCACGAAGATCAGAAAATCCAGGGAAATATACAGAAAATCCTATTTTTCTAGAAGACGAAGGAAGCCAGAAGGAGGAGTGGAGATGGGCCACAAGGGGCCCACACCACCCCCTGGAGTGGGCCACCCTAGGCCGCACCACCATGTGGTGCGGCCGCCCTGGCCCACCTATGGCTCTCCCCTCTGGCGTATATAATCCTCCTGAAACCCTCATACTGGAGGAGCGACCACAGAAAGATTTTGTTGCCTCTGCGGGGCGGAAAACACTGAGAGAGAAAGATCTCTCCGACAGACAGATTTCTGCCGGGGGAATTCCTTCCCGGAGAGAGGAGATCGTCTCCATCAACACCACCATGAAGCTGGACTTCATCGGGATCATCATCATCACCACCACCATCATCACCATCAGAACCATCATCTCCATCTCCATATTGCTGTAACAATTGGGTTGAATCTTGCATAGTTCTTAGGGGAAACTTTCCCGGTGTTGATTACTCTTTGTAGTTGATGCTATTGAGTGAACCATTGAATTATTGTTTATGTTCAGATTGTTATACATCATTATTCCATCTCTGATCATGATCCATACGATGTCTTGTGAGTAGTTCGTTTTGTTCTTGAGGACATGGGAGAAGTCATGTTGTTAGTAGTGGAGTTGTGTTGAGAAAGATTCAATAGTTTGATATTTAAGTTGTGGTGTACTTCTTCTAGTGGTGTCATATGAACGTCGACTACATGACACTTCACCTATATGGGCCTAGGGGAATGCATTGTGTATTTGGCTACTAATCATAGGGGTTGCCGGAGTGACAGAAACCTGAACCCCCGTTAGGAAACCATTGCACAAGGGATGTCAGGGTCTTAGAGTTTAAAGTTATGGTTAGGTTTCTACCTTAATTACTTTCTTGTACTTACGGATGTTTGCAAGGGGTATAATCACAAGTATGTATTAGTCCTAGGAAGGTCGGTACATTAGCACAGGTTCACCCACACAACACTTAGCAAGCTAAAGAAGATTAATCAATTATATGAAGCGAAAGCACTTGACAGTCTTCTTGTGTGTCCTCGAGAACGTTTGGTCATCTTATGTAATACATCCGGCTTGTCCTTTGCTGCATAAAGGATTGGGCCACTTGCTGCATTTATTCCTACTGTCTTTTATTTACTCGTACTTTATTTACTTGCATTATCAAAACCCCCTAAAAATCCATTTGCTAAGTATTTGCAGAGAATTCCTGATCCATACCACTAGCTAGCACCTTCTGCTCCTCGTTGGGTTCGACACTCTTACTTATCGAAAATACTGCGATACACCTCCTATACTTGTGGGTCATCGAGACTATTTTCTGGCGCCGTTGCCAGGGAGTGAAGCGCTATTGGAGACTGGAACTGGTAAATGAAACTTCTACTGTGAGTATTGTTTACTTCTGTTAGTTGCTTTATTTTCGTTTTGGATAATTCGCTGAGTTTCTTATTTGGCAAGCGGTATCATATCACTACCGAAGGAGTAATTCGTCATCAGGTTTGGCATCCCCTTGGTTTGTTCCAAACTTGGGGGAGTGCCGCGGTATTATATCACTATCTTCTATCTTTTTACCTTTTTAGTAGAGTCATATCATGAATAGAGAAGTTATCATGTAGGATGGTTTGCATTATGGAAGTGTCCCCTCTCTCGTTAGATATGTATCCCTTGGTGTGAGTTGCCGCTATGGAATATCAATGAGAAGTTCTATCATTTACTCTTTTGCATATCTTATATTAGTTTTCAATTCGCGGTTATACGATTGATCTTGTTGGTAGTATTGTTATCACTTTGGGATCATTGAGTTAATTTAGTTGGTTTTGGCAAACCTGGCTCGGTCAGTAGCAACACTATTTTTGAGAGTTGAATGAAAAGATAAAAGTACTCTAAAGAAATATAATTTCATCATCTTTCTTTCTTGATTTGCTCATGAGTCTAGTATTCTCTAGTTAAGATCTTTTGTGCTTCCGAGGAAGATTGCATGTTTAATTTTATTACTTGTATGTTTGTTTGTTTCCTTCAACTCTTATACTTGCTACCCACCCTTGCATCCAATCCTTAAACCAAAACATTTGCCATTTCTGTCCACCATACCTACTGAAAGGATATAGATGTCGCCTAGAGGGGGGTGAATAGGCGGTTTAAAAACTTTTCCAAGATAGGCTTAACAAAGGCGGCATTAAACTTGCATTTACTTTGTGAAGCACAAAACCTAGAACAACTAGGGTTCACCTATGTCCACCAACGACTTATGCAAAGCAAGACAACCAACTATGTGATAGCAAGATATAGACTTCAAGCACGAAGGCTATCACAAAGTAAGGTGCATAAGTAAGAGCTCGGGTATAGAGATAACCGAGGCACACGGAGACGACGATTATTACCGAGTTCCTCCCAACAATGGAGTACGTCTCGTTTGGAGAGGGGGTGGTATCAAACCAACAACACCACAAAAGGCATCCCTTATTCTCCGATGAATCTCACCCCAATGGGATCGATCCACCCTTCCACTATCGACAACCTTCGAGGTGGTAGCCGACACCTTTATAACAAGTTTGAGCCACACATCCACAACTTAATTGGAGGCTCCCGATTACAAGAAAGTTGTCAAACAATCAAAGACAAGCTTGTAAGAATCAATTCAAACCAAAACAAGGCTTAGGGTTTCCAATGAAACCCTAGAGCAAGGGGCCCTCAAGTGAATGAGGGGGAAATGAAGATCTCTCTTGGTGAAGCTGTAGATCAAGGCCTCCTCCTCCAATTCCCCAAAGATCAGTGAGTTTGGGTGGTTGGATGAAGAGATCTTAGAGTTTTGGTGGCTCTAAAATGGTGTTCTTCAGTTTCTGGAACGAGCAACTTGAGGTTGAAGAAGAGGTCCCTATTTATAGGCCCACTGATTTCTGACCGTTTTCTGACCGTTGGAGAAGAGTCAGACCGGAGACTCCAGCCTACACACCGGAGACTCCGGTCTACACCGGAGATTCCGGCCCATCTCCGGACCAGCCTCCGGACCACCAAACAGAATGACCCAGCCCTTCTGTGGGCCAAGTGGACCGGAGACTCCGGTCCAATCACACCGGAGACTCCAGTCAGGGGCTTAGACTAGAGACTCCGGTCAGTCTCCGGACCTTGCTCCGGACCACCAATTTGGCTGACCCAGGTCTTCAACTTTGATCCACTCCGGAGACTTGTGTGGAAACTCCGGACCACACCGGAGACTCCAGTCTGAAAGCCTGCCAGAGACAAAACTGATGGAAACAACAAAATTGTAACGATCATAACATTTGCATCCGGACTCCGATTGACCCGAAACCAATTTTGTTGGAAAGGGGGTGACAAGAGTTACCCAACAGAAAGTCGAAATATTGGATACCACCAAGAGAGAACATTTCATGTATTATGATGTGAGATACCTCTCTTGGTGAGAAACCGGAAAAACCTCCAAGATCAAAAACGCAATAAGGTATAAGGGGGAAACCGTTTTTGATGAACTAGAGCTTGTTATGAATATTACCACAAGCTCTAGAACCTCACATGGATAAGATCCAAATAACAACCAAGAAAGATGATGCCAAGAATGCAAAGGTTTGAGCTCTCTCTCCGAAGGATATGATCAAGTTACTGACTCGAGAGCCCCTCTTGATAGAACGGTTATCTATCCTACAAACCGGTCTCTCCAACTAGCACCACGAGACCGGTAAGAAGGAAACCCTATCAATACCATACCTTTGCCTTGCGCATATTCCACTTGAGCTTGATGATGACTTCTCCACCTCAAGATGGAACACCTTTCTTGATTGGTTGCGCTAGCTTGGGGAAGACTTGCAAATTGCTCCCCATACTCCACTATGGTAGAGCTTCTCTTTTGGGCATATCATCTTCCCATATCCATGACCACCATAGGATGGCAAGCTTCAACAAATGATATCTTCGAGATGACTCATCTTGAACTTGCACATCATTTCTTCTTTCTTCATTATGTTGGTGTCTTGAAGGTACATAAGAGATATCACTCCAACTTTATTCTTCAAGACAAACTTACTATATGCCCAACTCTTACTTGACCAATCTCTGAATCACTCATTGAAACCTTAGTCAACACTTGATCTTCTCTACTTTCTTCTTCTCCCAACCTTGAAGCCAACATATAGTTTAAGCATTGCCTATGGACAAATCCTACAAGTAAAACTTAATGCAAACATAAGTCCATAAAGATTGTCATTAATTAGCAAAAACCACACATGGGGCACACATGTAATTTCACGTACCTACTAGCATTATTGCTATTCCAAGTAAATTCATGTTTTTGTTTACCTTCCAAATTACACTTGTTATGTGAAAATTAGTGATTAACACTCTCACGAACTTGATGGCACACTTTACTTTCTTGCATTGAATAAACTTGAACCATTGTGCTCACCTATGTTGTGTATATGCTTGCGCTTTGTAAATTGTGAATTAGCAGAACCATGTTGTCATGGGGAACGCTTTCAACATTGCACTGGTACTTTGTACCTAGTTGATATCATGTTCTTTTGTCTATGGATGTCATCGGTGTGAAATGAAAGGGGAGCTTGTAAGTCCATGGAGTTATGCATGTGCATTATAGAAACATCTGGGCCACTGGTCTAATCCATGCTGACATGGTGGAAACCTGCAGCGTAACCATAATGATTATCTATGAAGCATTATTCTTATAAAAAAGAGATAGAGATCGAGAAAAGGAGAAAAAGAAAAAGAGAGATATTATGAAAAGAGGAAAGAGAGAAAAAAGCACCATATTCCCAATGTAAATAAGAAGATTGCTGAGATACTTGTTGTCTGCTTGCCTTGTCATTTTGATATGGGGATTCTTCCGTATCATTGGGCAAGGGGTACCCCGTTTGCGGTTCTCTATGATACACATGTGCTTACGATGACAAGAACTTACAGGTGACTAAACTTGAGTAGCATGAGGAGCGGCCCTCGTATTCAAGGGAAATGAGATTCTCAATTTACAACTTGTCAAGCATATCCTCGTATTTGATAACTTTAACCTTAATCACCTAAAGATGCCTCTGATAGGGGCAATGAGAGCTGAAAGCTAATAAGTATCATAATTTTTGGGAGCTCTTTATGAAACTTGCAATCCCTGCTTCCCTCTGCGAAGGGCCTTTCTTTTACCTTTTAGTTGAGTCAGTAAACCTATTCCCTTCTATCTCAGCAAGTATTTTGAGTTGTTGTGTTTCATTCATTCATATGATGATTTATTCAATCATGTTTCTTATTGTTCCTTGTTTTGCACATTGCTCTTATCTTGATGTTTACTACTTTGAAAGCTATCATTGAAAACTAGTTATTTGTGAACTCCAGCAAATTATCAACTATTCTTTGACCAAGAGCTAAGTTTGCCATTACCAATTATGATTCACTTTATGTATCTTTATTGTGTTTCCTTTACTTATTGCAAGTTAAGTTATATAATAGTGAGTTGTATTCTATTATGATCTATGTATTGATGAATGTGATGCTTCTTGTCCGTATTATTTTATCGACTCTTCACTCCTTAAACCTGAGGTCATGTTTATTGAGCTCACTTTCGCTTGGGGACAAGCGAAGTCTAAGCTTGGGGGGAGTTGATACGTCTATTTTGCATCACTATTCTATATCATAATTCACTGTTATTCATTGATATATTTCATATTAAGAGATGATACTTATGTTATTTCATCTGTTTTTGCATGGTTGATGACTTTTGGAGCATGGACCGTTGCAGTAAGGATTCTGATGGAAAAGGTGCTGTTTGGAGGCAAAATTCGCGAAGATCAGAAAATCCGGGAAAATATACGGAAAATCTTATTTTTCCAGAAGACGAAGGAAGCTAGAAGGAGGAGTGGATATGGGCCACAGGGGGGCCAAACCACCCCCTGGCGCGGGCCACCCTAGGCCGCGCCACCAGGTGGTGTGGCCGCCCTGGCCCACCTCTGGATCTCCCCTCTGGCGTATATACTCCTCCTGAAACTCTAATACTGGAGGAGCGACCACAGAAAGATTCTACCGCCTCTACATGGCGGAAAACACCGAGAGAGAAAGATCTCTCCGGCAGACAGATTTCTACGGGGGAATTCCTTCCCGGAGAGGGGAGATCGTCGCCATCAACACCACCATCAAGCTGGACTTCATCGGGATCATCATCATCATCACCACCATCATCACCATCAGCACCATCATCTCCATCTCCATATTGCTGTAACAATTGGGTTGAATCTTGCATAGTTCTTAGGGGAATCTTTCCCGGTGTTGATTACTCTTTGTAGTTGATGCTATTGAGTGAACCATTGAATTACTGTTAATGTTCAGATTGTTATACATCATTATTCCATCTCTAATCATGATCCATATGATGTCTTGTGAGTAGTTTGTTTTGTTCTTGAGCACATGGGTGAAGTCATGTTGTTAGTAGTGCAGTTGTCTTGAGAAAGATTCAATAGTTTGATATTTAAGTTGTGGTGTACTTCTTCTAGTGGTGTCATGTGAACGTCGACTACATGAAACTTCACCTATATGGGCCTAGGGGAATGCATTGTCACAATACTCAACCATAGTCATCCTTCCTTGTTTCAAATCTCTGAATTCATCCCTCATCCTCTTAATTAGACCAAGGGGCACATGAGTCCGCATGAACTTGATTTTGAATTCTTCCCAAGTCATGTCGTCTGATTGATGACAAGTACGCCATGAGGGGGTCCTCGAGGCGTGTGGAAGAGAGGGGTGTGAGACGTACGGTGTTCCGGGACGGTGAGCACACAATTTTACCCAGGTTCGAATCCGTCGGCTTTGGACGGATCCTACTCCTACTAGCAATCCAGTAATACAGCAGAGCCGGAATATGGGTTACAAGGGTTTCGCCTGTGCGAGTTGAGATTATAGACTATTGAGGGTGCCCTAAAGGCTCTCCCTAGGATGGCTTATATAGATATCCGGCCTAGGGTTTACAGGAGAGATCTATCCGGCTACGACTAAGAGGCAGTTACAGAGTACATCTTGAACTACAAGTAACACTATGGGCCTAAGTCGGTAAGTCATCTAGGCCTTCCCATAGCCGGATGGGACTCCGTCTTTTCTCCCTGACTAGGCCGCCCGTGAAGCAAAGATCTAACCCGAAGTGGGCCACCCTGGTCAGTAAGGAACTGTGAGGATACCCGGAAAGTATATCCCCAACAGCAGCCCCCGAAGGCCTTCAAGATCCAAAGTCGGATTTATCATCGTCTAGCTTGATCTTCGGCTTGCAGAATATTGAAGGGTTCCTGAAACTTCACAACAAAAAATACGATCCGGGTCTTAAAAATAAGTCGGACCTATCAACAGGTTACTCGGATTTTCCAGCTTGATTTCAAACTAAGCCGAAACTTGGTCTCTAATGCCACCTCACACAAGCCAAAACAAAAAGGGTTCCTAGTTATGCCTCTCTTATAGACTAGCTTGTTGATTAACAAGATGATCAAGGTTTCTTGATCATGGACATTGGATGTTGTTAATAACAAGGTCACACCATTGGTGGAATGATGTGATGAACATTCATCCGAAGTATAGCATTACGATCAAGTCATTATGTTTATATTGCTATAACATCATACGAAGTAATCTTTATTCATAGACCATGAGATCATGTTAATTGCTAACACCGGAAGAGTATCTTGATAACATCAAACGTCACACCATAACAGGGTGACTATAAAGATGGGTTCAGTACTATGAAGGTGTTATGTTGAGGCTCATGGATCAAGAGTGGAATTTGTCAATCCAGATGACGGATAGATATACTCTGGGCCCTCTCGGTGATATCATATTGAGATTGCTTGCAAGCAAGTGATATGATCACTAGAATGTTATATCACGGGCACGAGAAAAGAGTGATGTCGGTAACGAGATCAAACTAGGTATGGAGATACCGATGATCGAATCTCGGACATGTAATATATCGAGAGACAAAGGGATTTAGTTACAAGCGTTAAAGGTTCTCACGATCACAGAAGTCATCGTTGAATGTGTGGGAGTCAGTACGGATCTCCAGGTCCCGCTACTGATTATTGATCGGAGAAGGGTCTCGATCATGTCTGCATTATTCGAGAACTGTAGGGTGGCACCCTTAAGAGTTACCGGACACCATTTTGGAGCACATATGTTTCAGACGAAAGAATTGCAAAGCGCAGGAATTGTTTCAATAGAAACCGGAAATTGTTTCGGGTGAAATTGCAGAAGGTGGTTCTGCATGTGATATTGAAATATTTCAAGGGGCTATATGTGAATGTTTGTTAATTAAAGTAATTAACAAAATTCTGAATAAATTTAATAAAAAGAGTTTTATTAAATGAGAGAGCATTAAATTTGGAGAAATTTAATGCATTTAAAGTGGAGACTTTAAAAGGGAATGTGAAGAGGCATTTTAATGTGGAGGGGTTACCACCACATGAATGGGGGAGGTGAGGGGTCACCCCCATGCGCCGGCCATGGAGAGAGGGGGCACCCCCCTCGTTCTATAAAAGGCCACCCATTCCCTCCTTCATCCACACACCTCCTTGTGAAGGATCTCTCTCCCCCTCTAGAATTATTCCACCATGGTCTCGGATTAGCGAGATACATGTTCCCGGTGGCATTTCGTCTGGAAGGAGTTGCTGCTTCCGCTGGATCGCTGGAGCGAGGAGGTGGAGGTTGTCCGGTGGCTTGAACGTGTGTGCAAGTGCGGATGCGCTACTGAGTTGCGGCGCTCGGAATTCCTCACGATCTTGAGATCGGCAAGTGTACGACTACATCAACCACGAGTTCCTACTCGTTAACAAAGCTCGTTGTCTACGAGGGTAAGTTCTCGTTGGATGTATGTCCACCCGTTGCTTTGTACCTAGTATATAGATCTTGGCGTGTAGTTCACACCGTAGGAAAAATTTTGTTTTCTATGCTGCGGACCCAACACAAGTGTGCAGGTATTACAACAGATCAAGTTAAGAAGAAGTTGTTTTCACTATCACTAAAAGGAAGAGCTGAGGAATGGTATAAGCTACTGATGGTCAAGCTCTGGAATGGGAGGAAATAGTGCCTCTCTTTTATTCAAAGTTTTATCCTCCTAGTGAGATTCATAAAGATCGGAATCAAATATACAACTTTTGGCCTCTTGATGGAGAGAGTACAGCTCAAGCTTGGGGAGATTGAAGTTACTAATGCTCAAATGTCCCATTCATGAGCTCCCCAACAATATTATTATCAATAACTTTTATGCAAGGCTCCCTCTACATGATAAGGATTTATTGGATGCTTCTTGTGCTAGATCATTCACTCGCATGGAAGAAGAAGCTAAATGGGATCTTCTGGACCGTATTCAAGAAAATGCTGAAGCATGGGGGAATGACAAAGGAAGAAAGTGAGGTATAAATTATGATTATGAATGCATTGAATCTTCTATGAGAACTGATGACTTTCAAAATATTAAAAATGCTTATGGTCTGGACTCTCGAGCTATTGCTTCTTATTTTAAGGCTTTTGCTTCCTACATTGAAGTGCCTAAAAATAAGTGGAATAAGTATCATGAACCTTATAAAGATGTTGCTAAGTGTGTTCCTGTAAGAAATACTGAAGTTTACACTGCTAATCATGTTTTACCTGAACCTTATATTGAGAAAATGCCTTTCCTAGTTAAGATAAAGGAACATTCTATGATAGCTAGTATGGTCGATGAAAGTATAAGCAAAGCTGTTGAACCTGATAAACAAATGGTTGATGAACCTATAATATCGAATGTGAAAGACTTTGTTACTAAATATGAAGAAGAGGTACACACTATCCTTTGTAAGGATACCTCTAATATTGTCTCACAAAGTAGTGTTATGAGAGCTAGTATTTCTGTGTTTTCTGTAAGAACAAGTGATCATTGTTACGATGGTCCTTATGATAGTTATATTGTTAATTTTATGCATGATACTGAAAGCTATTATGAGAGAGGGAAAAGTGTTCTTATGCATCTCAATAATATCAAGTTTCCTCGTTTTATGCTGAAAGTTTTTGTGTTGCACTTCTGTTGCTTTCCTATGCTTGTGGCCTCTGATTTCAACAACTTGTTTGTTTACAAAATTCCCTTGCATAGGAAGTGGGTTAGACTTAAATGTGTGTATTTTTGCTTCTTAATGCTCTCTTTCACTTCAATTCATATCTTATGTGAGCATCTTTGAAATTATCATGCCCATCTTAATGGCTATAAATAAAGAGCTTTTTGGGAGACAACCCAATTTATTTTTGCTTTCAGTTTGTTTTTGTTTTTCTTTGAGTCTTGGAAGTTATTACTTCGGTAATAACCGCTCCTTATCCTTTTTGTTTGGTTTTTGTGTCAAGATCAACCTCTAATGAGAGAGAAGTAAGATTTGGGGAACTTGCTGTCCCGAAACAGATTTTTGTGCTTCACCGTAAACATTCATGAGAGATCTCTGTCTATCGGATTGAGCTGTAAATTTTTTTGCTTCAGACCCCAGTTGTTATTTAACTTTTGTTAGTTTTGCACTTTTTGATTTGAGCAACAGAAGATTTTCGAAGAAATTGATCTTTACCTGCTGGTCTGTTTTGACAGATTTTGCCACATTTGCATTTGCTTCTTTATTCGATTTCCTTTATGAATTCTTTTTGGGTTTTCAGAAGGAGTTGCTACAGTAGCTTATATTTTGATGGTTTTCAGTTGGAGTGAGACCCAAAAGGTTTTATCACCCCACTTATAATAATGTTGCTAATGAGAACTGTGTGAAGTTTTGTGTGAAAGAAGTTTCCAGGTAGTGGAGGTGATGGTGTAATAAGGAAGTGAAAGGTTTCATGACTCAAACAATAAGTGTATGAAGATGAAGATATTGATGTTATTCAAGTGGTGACTCCGGAAGAATCTACTAAATACCAAATTCAGAGACCTGTAGACTCCGTTTTCAAATAGGTAACAGTTTTGGTAAGAAAAGTTCCGCGAAAACACTATCCAACTATATTTTTGTAGTTTTTAGTCAATAAGGAAAGTTATAAAGCGAAAGAGGGATGGAAACGGGGCTAGGGTGGCTCACAGCACCCTATGGCGCGGGCCCACCCTTGGTCGCGCCACCAGGTAGTGTGGCCACTCCGGACTCCGTCTCCGACTCGTTTTCTTCCAGTACCTTCCTTTTGATGTGAAACTTTGTAATATATAATCCCCCGGATCCCCCGAGGTTCGTATATCGTGTTCTCGTCGTGTTTTTGTTTCAGTCTGTTTTGTTCAGATGTCATTCAGGGGTTCATCTTCAAAGGATTACGAGTTGCGACACCGTCGCGAGCTCCATCACAATCTTGAGCGCGAAGACATGGATCGGAACGGCAGGAAGGAAGTAAAGGATATGACAACAAGCATAAAGGGGTTGATACCTCCGACTCTAGATCTCAGTTCTTGCCCTACAGCAGTGGAGGCTCTATGAGTCACTAACGAGTTCTGCAACAAGTACCGAGTCTTGAGGAGGAAGGTGGATATGCTTCAAGAGGAGAATAATAGGCTTCGCAAGATGCTGGAAGATTTCCTCGCGCCAACCAAAAGGATACCACCACCACCGAAGGAGTAATTCGTCATCAGGTTTGGCATCCCCTTGGTTTGTTCCAAGCTTGGGGGAGTGCCGCGGTATCATATCACTATCTTCTATCTTTTTACCTTTTTAGTAGAGTCATATCATGAATAGAGAAGTTATCATGTAGGATGGTTTGCATTATGGAAGTGTCCCCTCTCTCGTTAGATATGTATCCCTTGGTGTGAGTTGCCGCTATGGAATATCAATGAGAAGTTCTATCATTTACTCTTTTGCATATCTTATATTAGTTTTCAATTAGCGGTTATACGATTGATCTTGTTGTTAGTATTGTTATCACTTTGGGATCATTGAGTTAATTTAGTTGGTTTTGGCAAACCTGGCTCAGTCAGTAGCAACACTATTTTTGAGAGTTGAATGAAAAGATAAAAGTACTCTAAAGAAATATAATTTCATCATCTTTCTTTCTTGATTTGCTCATAAGTCTAGTATTCTCTAGTTAAGATTTTTTGTGCTTCCGAGGAAGATTGCATGTTTCATTTTATTACTTGTATGTTTGTTTGTTTCCTTCAACTCTTATACTTGCTACCCACCCTTGCTAGCCAAAAACCTGTACTGAGAAGGAATTCTTCTCGTGCATCCAATCCTTAAACCAAAATATTTGCCATTTCTGTCCACCATACCTACTGAAAGGATATAGATGTCGCCTAGAGGGGGGTGAATAGGCGGTTTAAATTTTTTTCCAAGATAGGCTTAACAAAGGCGGAATTAAACTTGCGTTTACTTTGTGAAGCACAAAACCTAGAACAACTAGGGTTCACCTATGTCCACCAACGACTTATGCAAAGCAAGACAACCAACTATGTGATAGCAAGATATAGACTTCAAGCACGAAGGCTATCACAAAGTAAGGTGCATAAGTAAGAGCTCGGGTATAGAGATAACCGAGGCACACGGAGACGACGATTATTACCGAGTTCCTCCCAACAATGGAGTATGTCTCGTTTGGAGAGGGGGTGGTATCAAACCACCAACGCCACAAAAGGCCTCCCTTATTCTCCGATGAATCTCACCCCAATGGGATCGATCCACCCTTCCACTATCGGCAACCTTCAAGGTGGTAGCCGACACCTTTATAACAAGTTTGAGGCACACATCCACAACTTAATTGGAGGATCCCGAATACAAGAAAGTTGTCAAACAATCAAAGACAAGCTTGTAAGAATCAATTCAAACCAAAACAAGGCTTAGGGTTTCCAATGAAACCCTAGAGCAAGGGGCCCTCAAGTGAATGAGGGGGAAATGAAGATCTCTCTTGGTGAAGGTGTAGATCAAGGCCTTCTCCTCCAATTCCCCAAAGATCAGTGAGTTTGGGTGGTTGGATGAAGAGATCTTGGAGTTTTGGTGGCTCTAAAATGGTGTTCTTCAGTTTCTGGAACGAGTAACTTGAGGTTGAAGAAGAGGTCCCTATTTATAGGCCCACTGATTTCTGACCGTTTTCTGACCGTTGGAGAAGAGTCAGACCGGAGACTCCGGCCTACACACCGAAGACTCCGGTCTACACCGGAGATTCCGGCCCATCTCCGGACCAGCCTCCGGACCACCAAACAGAATGACCCAGCCCTTCTGTGGGCCAAGTGGACCGGAGACTCCGGTCCAATCACACCGGAGACTCCAGTCAGGGGCTTGGACTAGAGACTCCGGTCAGTCTCCGGACCACCAATTTGGCTGACCCAGGTCTTCAACTTTGATCTACTCCGGAGACTTGTGTGGAAACTCCGGACCACACCGGAGACTCCAGTCTGAAAGCCTGCCAGAGACAAAACTGATGGAAACAACAAAATTGTAACGATCATAACATTTGCATCCGGACTCCGATTGACCCGAAACCAATTTTGTTGGAAAGGGGGTGACAAGAGTTACCCAACAGAAAGTCGAAATATTGGATACCACCAAGAGAGAACATTTCATGTATTATGATGTGAGATACCTCTCTTGGTGAGAAACCGGAAAAACCTCCAAGATCAAAAACGCAATAAGGTATAAGGGGGAAACCGTTTTTGATGAACTAGAGCTTGTTATGAATATTACCACAAGCTCTAGAACCTCACATGGATAAGATCCAAATAACAACCAAGAAAGATGATGCCAAGAATGCAAAGGTTTGAGCTCTCTCTCCGAAGGATATGATCAAGTTACTGACTCGAGAGCCCCTCTTGATAGAACGGTTATCTATCCTACAAACCGGTCTCTCCAACTAGCACCACGAGACCGGTAAGAAGGAAACCCTATCAAGACCATACCTTTGCCTTGCGCATATTCCACTTGAGCTTGATGATGACTTCTCCACCTCAAGATGGAACACCTTTCTTGATTGGTTGCGCTAGCTTGGGGAAGACTTGCAAATTGCTCCCCGTACTCCACTATGGTAGAGCTTCTCTTTTGGGCATATCATCTTCCCATATCCATGACCACCATAGGATAGCAAGCTTCAAGCAAATGATCTCTTCGAGTTGACTCATCTTGAACTTGCACATCATTTCTTCTTTCTTCATTATGTTGGTGTCTTGAAGGTACATAAGAGATATCACTCCAACTTTATTCTTCAAGACAAACTTACTATATGCCCAACTCTTACTTGACCAATCTCTGAATCACTCATGAAACCTTGGTCAACACTTGATCTTCTCTACTTTCTTCTTCTCCCAACCTTGAAGCCAACATATGGTTCAAGCATTGCCTATAGACAAATCCTACAAGTAAAACTTAATGCAAACATAAGTCCATAAAGATTGTCATTAATTACCAAAAACCACACATGGGGCACACATGTACTTTCACCTACCTACTAGCATTATTGCTTTTCCAAGTAAATTCATGTTTTTGTTTACCTTCCAAATTAAACTTGTTATGTGAAAATTAGTGATTAACACTCTCACGAACTTGATGGCACACTTTACTTTCTTGCATTGAATAAACTTGAACCATTGTGCTCACCTATGTTGTGTATATGCTTGCGCTTTGTAAATTGTGAATTAGCAGAACCATGTTGTCATGGGGAACGCTTTCAACATTGCACTGGTACTTTGTACCTAGTTGATATCATGTTCTTCGTCTATGGATGTCATCGGTGTGAAATGAAAGGGGAGCTTGTAAGTCCATGGAGTTATGCATGTGTGTTATAGAAACATCTGGGCCACTGGTCTAATCCATGCTGACATGGTGGAAACCTGCAGCGTAACCATAATGATTATCTATGAAGCATTCTTCTTATAAAAAAGAGATAGAGATCGAGAAAAAGAGAAAAAGAAAAAAAGAGATATTATGAAAAGAGGAAAGAGAGAAAAAAGCACCATATTCCCAATGTAAATAAGAAGATTGCTGAGATACTTGTTGTCTGCTTGCCTTGTCATTTTGATATGGGGATTCTTCCGTATCATTGGGCAAGGGGTACCCCATTTGCGGTTCTCTATGATACACATGTGCTTACGATGACAAGAACTTACAGGTGACTAAACTTGAGTAGCATGAGGAGCGGCCCTCGTATTCAAGGGACATGAGATTCTCAATTTACAACTTGTCAAGCATATCCTCGTATTTGATAACTTTAACCTTAATCACCTAAAGATGCCTCTGATAGGGGTAATGAGAGCTGAAAGCTAATAAGTATCATAATTTTTGGGAGCTCTTTATGAAACTTGCAATCCCTGCTTCCCTCTATGAAGGGCCTTTCTTTTACCTTTTAGTTGAGTCAGTAAACCTATTCCCTTCTATCTCAGCAAGTATTTTGAGTTGTTGTGTTTCATTCATTCATATGATGATTTGTTCAATCATGTTTCTTATTGTTCCTTGTTTTGCACATTGCTCTTATCTTGATGTTTACTACTTTGAAAGCTATCATTGAAAACTAGTTATTTGTGAACTCCAGCAAATTATCAACTATTCTTCGACCAAGAGCTAAGTTTGCCATTACCAATTATGATTCACTTTATGTATCTTTATTGTGTTTCCTTTACTTATTGCAAGTTAAGTTATATAATAGTGAGTTGTATTCTATTATGATCTATGTATTGATGAATGTGATGCTTCTTGTCCGTATTATTTTATCGACTCTTCACTCCTTAAACCTGAGATCATGTTTATTGACCTCAGTTTCGCTTGGGGACAAGCGAAGTCTAAGCTTGGGGGAGTTGATACGTCTATTTTGCATCACTATTCTATATCATAATTCACTATTATTCATTGATATATTTCATATTAAGAGATGATACTTATGTTATTTCATCTGTTTTTGCATGGTTGATGACTTTTGGAGCATGGACCGTTGCAGTCAGGATTCTGATGGAAAAGGTGCTGTTTGGAGGCAAAATTCGCGAAGATCAGAAAATCCGGGAAAATATACGGAAAATCCTATTTTTCCAGAAGACGAAGGAGTGGAGATGGGCCACAGGGGGCCCAAATCACCCCTGGCGCGGGCCACCCTAGGCCGCGCCACCAGGTGGTGTGGCCGCCCTGGCCCACCTCTGGATCTCCCCTCTGGCGTATATAATCCTCCTGAAACTCTAATACTGGAGGAGCGACCACAGAAAGATTCTACCGCCTCTACGTGGCAGAAAACACCGAGAGAGAAAGATCTCTCCGGCAGACAGATTTCTGCGGGGGAATTCCTTCCCGGAGAGGGGAGATCGTCGCCATCAACACCACCATCAAGCTGGACTTCATCGGGATCATCATCATCATCACCACCATCATCACCATCAGCACCATCATCTCCATCTCCATATTGCTGTAACAATTGGGTTGAATCTTGCATAGTTCTTAGGGGAATCTTTCCCGGTGTTGATTACTCTTTGTAGTTGATGCTATTGAGTGAACCATTGAATTACTGTTAATGTTCAGATTGTTATACATCATTATTCCATCTCTAATCATGATCCATATGATGTCTTGTGAGTAGTTTGTTTTGTTCTTGAGGACATGGGAGAAGTCATGTTGTTAGTAGTGGAGTTGTGTTGAGAAAGATTCAATAGTTTGATATTTAAGTTGTGGTGTACTTCTTCTAGTGGTGTCATGTGAACGTCGACTACATGAAACTTCACCTATATGGTCCTAGGGGAATGCATTGTCACAATACTCAACCATAGTCATCCTTCCTTGTTTCAAATCTCTGAATTCATCCCTCATCCTCTTAATCAGACCCGGGGGCACATGAGTCCGCATGAACTTGATTTTGAATTCTTCCCAAGTCATGTCGTCAGATTGATGACAAGTACGCCATGAGGGGGTCCTCGAGGCGTGTGGAAGAGAGGGGTGTGAGACGTATGGTGTTCCGGGACGGTGAGCACACAAGTTTACCCAGGTTCGAATCCGTCGGCTTTGGACGGATCCTACTCCTACTAGCAATCCAGTAATACGGCAGAGCCGGAATATGGGTTACAAGGGTTTCGCCTGTGCGAGTTGAGATTATAGACTATTGAGGGTGCCCTAAAGGCTCTCCCTAGGATGGCTTATATAGATATCCGGCCTAGGGTTTACAGGAGAGATCTATCCGGCTATGACTAAGAGTCAGTTACAGAGTACATCTTGAACTACAAGTAACACTATGGGCCTAAGTCGGTAAGTCATCTGGGCCTTCCCATAGCCGGATGGGACTCCGTCTTTTCTCCCTGACTAGGCCGCCCGTGAAGCAAAGATCTAACCCGAAGTGGGCCACCCTGGTCAGTAAGGAACTGTGAGGATACCCGGAAAGTATATCCCCAACAGCAGCCCCCGAAGGCCTTCAAGATCCAAAGTCGGATTTATCATCGTCTAGCTTGATCTTCGGCTTGCAGAATATTGAAGGGTTCCTGAAACTTCACAACAAAAAATACGATCCGGGTCTTAAAAATAAGTCGGACCTATCAATAGGTTACTCGGATTTTCCAGCTTGATTTCAAACTAAGCCAAAACTTGGTCTCTAACGCCACCTCACACAAGTCATGGTCATGTCACGTCATCTGACAGACATCCTGTCAGCCCTACCGTTGGTCGGTCCGCAGTTCGCGGAACCGAGGCACTATTTCAATGCGTACGCGGAGATCGAGGCGACGTAATCATCGCATGGGTCCTTCCAAGTTCCTTCCATGACGCGTGGCGGTTATACAGTGTCATTTGCACGAATCTTGGTGCGGTTAGGTGGATATAAGGGGTGAGGATTCTCCTCCTCCTTTCTTCACCTGTTCCCTTGCCATTTCTCCTCCTCCAAATCTCCCCCGCGCACAGAGCTCCTCTGCTTTCCCCAAAAACTCCCAGCGCCGCCCACCCTAGGTCATCGACGCACCGGAGAAATGTCTTCTTCATCCTCTTCCGGCTTGGCGGCGTGGCGGCGACGGAGGCAGCGGCAGAAAAGGAAAGCTTTCGCGGGGTCTAGATCCCCTGCGTTCTTGACGATGAGAAGGTCCGCAGCATGGACACAGAAGGGCTCCTCCGCGCCAGCGCTGGCGGAGCGGCGTCGGGGAGACTATCCCTAACCCGCGCGCCAACGAGCGGGTCCACTTCGGCACCCACCTCGACAGTGGTTTGTCATTTCCTCCCTCGGAATTCTTTTTCGAGGTGATAGATCACTATAGTGTTCAACTCCACCATCTTCCTCCCAACTCTCTCCTAGAGATGAGCGCTTATGCGGCTTTGTGCGAGGGATTTCTTGGCATTAGGCCAAGTCTTACCTTATTCCGGATATGCATAGCATGTCGGATTTTCAGGTGCGGGACAAGGCAAAGGAGATGCCGCAGCTTGTCCAGGATTGGAACATGTCCTACGCGTGGTCCGTAGCGCAGAACACTCTCACCATGGTCATGAGCCACCATGGAAACATGGAAATATGGCAAGTGACCAGAGGGTACTGCAAAGTAGATGAAGACGGCCAGGAGCAAGATATCAAGGCCATTATGGACTCCTGCGCCAGATATGGGTGTCACGTGGCTGATTTGACCAGCTACGAAACTCCTTTCTTCACCCGCGTGGACACTCCGCCTCCGCCTCCAGAAGAATCAGCAGAAGTTTCCGATGATGACCACACCGTTTCGGATGTGGACATCTCAGAACGATATCAAGGCGATGTATCCAGCGAGCCGGCAGCTCCTTCCTCTCCTCCTGCATCATAGATTTACAGAAACATTTGTATTATTCTGAAAAACATGATGGGTCTGTAAATATGCAGTACTATAATTTTTGCTAGTGCTAAGCTTTTGATCTATTCGGCACTTTTGGCTTTAAATTTTTTATGTGCCTGAAATGTTTACATAAGCACTTATACTTTTTCGTCTATACTTATCGTTTATCTAGCTTTCCGCCTCGTCCCTTTTGTGAGCCGGCTAAACCTTCTGCTCGGAAACTTTGCCGAGCAACGGAGCTCAATTGCTAAACCAGTTTAAACTCGAAAACAAAGCCGGCTTCTAGTACCAACAATTCACTACTCGGAAAATGTCCGCATCCGGCAATCAGACAAATAACCAAAGTAAAGACTTGAAACTTTAGAGTTATACTCGAGGGTAGTAATTTTAGAATCGGAAATCTAAACCAGAACGAACATGAGCATAAAGTATTTTCAAGCATTCTGGGATTTTCGACTATGACATGATCATTCGGAAATAAGATGGTAAAAACTTCTCAGAAAAACTTGAGGCAACCAAAACTTTTATTTCTCACAGAATATGTACATATATATGATTACAAAGAAGGATAAACTAAGAATAAAAGGGACGTAGCTGAGCAATATTCCATGGCCTGTCTAACTCATCCGGATTTGTACTGCCTCCAGCTCTCTTTCTCTTCTTAGTAGCAGGTCTTTCTTTGACTGGCCCCATGTCAGTTAAGTAGTACGAACCATTGTGTAATACTCGACTAACTAAAAAGGGCCCTTCCGATACTGGGGAAAGTTTGTGCTTTCTTTGTTGCACAAGCCAGAGAACCAAATCACCTTTATTGAAAAATCTGTTTCGGACTCTCTGGCTATGATACTTGTGTAACTTCTGCTGATAGGTTGTTGATCTCATTTCAGGAACGACGTGAACTTCTTCGACTAAGTCGAGATCATTTTGTCGAGAAATCTCGGCATCCACTTCAATATACGCGGCCACTCTAGGAGAAGTATGAATTAAATCACTAGGAAGAAATGCTTCTACGCCATAGACCAAGAAGAAAGGTGTGTATCTGGTTGACCTGTTTGGAGTCGTTCGTAAACTCCATATTCAGAGGGTAATTCCTCTGCCCAAGCCCCCGCAGCACGTCGTAGTGGTGCTTCAAGTCTCGGTTTTAGGCCTTGTAGGATTAAACCATTTGCTCTTTCAACTTGTCCGTTAGCCTGTGGATGTGCGACTGACGCAATGTCAAGCCGGATATTTTGCTCGTTGCAGAATTCAGCCAATTCTCCCATAGAAAAGTTACTCCCGTTGTCCGTGATAATGCTATGTGGATAACCATACCGGATTATAACATCCTTGACAAATCTTTTGGTTGTTGCTCCATCACAACTAGTGACAGGTTTAGCCTCAATCCACTTGGTGAATTTATCCACCATCACTAAGAGGTGAGTAAATCCACTTGGAGCTCGTCTAAATGGTCCTACCATATCAAGCCCCCAGACCGCAAAAGGCCATGTTATAGGTATTGTTCGCAGCTGATCAGCCGGAACATGAGCTTGTTGTTGGGTCCGCAGCATAGAAAACAAAAAAATTCCTATGGTGTGAACTACACGCCAAGATCTATCTACTAGGTACAAAGAAACGGGTGGACATACATCCAACGAGAACTTAACCTCGTAGACAACGAGCTTTGTTAACGAGTAGGAACTCGTGGTTGATGTAGTCGTACACTTGCCGATCTCAACATCGTGAGGAAGTCCGAGCGCCGCAACTCAGCAGCGCATCCACACTCGCACAGACATTCAAGCCACCGGACAACCTCCACCTCCTTGCTCCAGCGATCCAGCGGAAGCAGCAACTCCTTCCATACGAAATGCCACCGGGAACATGTATCTCGCTAATCCGAGACCATGGGGGAATAATTCTAGAGGGGGAGAGAGATCCTTCACAAGGAGGTGTGAGGATGAAGGAGGGAATGGATGGCCTTTTATAGGAGGAGGGGGGTGCCCCCTCTCTCCATGGCCAGCGCATGGGGGTGACCCCTCACCTCCCCCATTCATGTGGTGGTAACCCCTCCACATTAAAATGCCTCTTCACATTCCCTTTTAAAGTCTCCACTTTAAATGCATTAAATTTCTCCAAATTTAATGCTCTCTCATTTAATAAAACTCTTTTTATTAAATTTATTCAGAATTTTGTTAATTACTTTAATTAACAAACATTCACATATAGCCCCTTGCAATATTTCAATATCACATGCAGAATCACCTTCTGCAATTTCACCCGAAACAATTTCCGGTTTCTATTGAAACAATTCCTGCGCTTTCCAATTCTTTCGTCTGAAACATATGTGCTCCAAAAAGGTGTCCGGTAACTCTTAAGTGTGCCACCCTACGGTTCGCGAATAATGCAGACATGATCGAGACCCTTCTCCGATCAATAATCAGCAGCGGGACCTAGAGATCCGTACTGACTCCTACACATTCAACGATGACTTTTGTGATCGTGAGAACCTTTAATGCTTGTAACTAAATCCCTTTGTCTCTCGATATATTACATGTCCGAGATTTGATCATCGGTATCTCCATACCTAGTTTGATCTCATTACCGACATGCACTCTTTTCTCGTTCCCGTGATATAACATTCTAGTGATCATATCACTTGCTTGCAAGCTATCTCAATGTGATATCACCGAGAGGGCCCAGAGTATATCTATCTGTCATCTGGATTGACAAATTCCACTCTTGATCCATGAGCCTCAACATAACACCTTCGTAGTACTGAACCCATCTTTATAGTCACCCTATTACGGTGTGCCGTTTGATGTTATCAAGATACTCTTCCGGTGTTAGCAATTAACATGATCTCATGGTCTAAGGATAAAGATTACTTCGTATGATGTTATAGCAATATAAACATAATGACTTGATCGTAATGCTATACTTCGGATGAATGTTCATCACATCATTCCTCCAATGGTGTGACCTTGTTATTAACAACATCCAATGTCCATGATCAGGAAACGTTAATCATCTTGTTAATCAACAAGCTAGTCTATAAGAGAGGCATAACTAGGAATCCTTTTTGTTTATTAAACACACATGTATTGATGTTTCCGATCAATACAATTCTAGCATGTAAAATAAATATTTATCATATATATAAGGAATATATAATCACAACTTTATTATTGCCTCTCAGGGCATATTTCCTTCAGTCTACCACTTGCACTAGAGACAATAATCTAGTTCACATAGTGATAAATCTAACACCCATGGAGTTCTGGTGTTGATCATGTTTTTCCCTAGGGAGAACTTTAGTCAACGGATCTGCTACATTTAGGTCCGTGTGTACTTTACAAATCTTTATATCTCCATCCTTGACATGCTCGCGGATGGAGTGAAACGGGCGCTTAATATGTTTGGAATTCTTGTGAGACCTTGGTTCCTTTGCGTTGGCTATGGCTCCATGGTTGTCACAACAGATCACCATCGGGTCCAACGCACTGGGAACCACACCCAGTTCCGTAATGAACTCTTTCATCCAAACTGCTTCATGCGCCGCTTCTAAAGCAGCAACATATTCCGCCTCCGTCGTTGATCCAGCCAGCACAGGTTGTTTGGAACTCCTCCAACTAACTGTTGCTCCGTTCAAGAGAAATACGTATCCGGATTGAGACTTAGAGTCATCCGGATCGGTGTCAAAACTAGCATCGACATAACACTTAGCGACTAGCTCTTCTTCACCTCCGTATATAAGAAACTTATCCTTAGTTCTTCTCAAGTACTTGAGGATGTTCTTTACCGCTATCTAGTGTTCCGAACCTGGATCAGATTGGTACCTACTAGTCAAACTAATAGCATGTGCCACATCCGGTCTTGTACATAGCATGGCATACATAATAGAGCCTATGGCCGAGGCATAGGGGATCTTATCCATCATCTCTCTTTCTTCCGCCGTAGCCGGACTTTGAGTCTTACTCAATGTCTTGCCTTGCAACATAGGTAAGAACCCCTTCTTACTTTCGTCCATATTAAAGTTCTTTAATATCTTATCAAGGTATGTACTCTACGATAGCCCAATTAGGCGCCTTGATCTATCTCTATAGATTTTAATGCCTAATATATATGATGCTTCACCAAGGTCTTTCATCGAAAATTTGCTGTTTAGATAACTTTTAACACTGTTTAAAAGATCTATATCATTTCCAATCAATAATATGTCATCCACATATAATATCAGAAATGCCACATTGCTCCCACTCACTTTCTTGTAAATACAAGCCTCTCCATAAGTTTGGACAAATCCAAACTCTTTGATCACCTCATCAAAGCGGAGATTCCAACTCCGGGATGCTTGCTTCAGTCCATAGATGGATCGCTGAAGTTTGCATACCTTATTAGCATACTTAGGATCGACAAAACCCTTAGGTTGTATCATATACAACTCTTCTTCAATCTTACCATTGAGGAACACAGTTTTGACATCCATCTGCCATATTTCATAATCGAAATATGCAGCAATTGCTAACATAATCCTAACCGATTTAAGCATCGCTACGGGAGAGAATGTCTCATCGTAGTCAACTCCTTGAATTTGTCAAAACCCCTTTGCGACAAGTCGAGCCTTATAGATGGTCACATTACCATCAGCATCAGTTTTCCTCTTGAAATCCATTTATTCTCAACGGCCTTTCGGTCGTGAGGTAAGTCCACCAAGTTCCAAACTTGGTTCTCGTACATGGATTCCTTCTCGGATTTCATGGCTTCTAGCCATTTGTTGGAATCCAGGCTCATCATCGCTTCTTCATATGTCCCAGGGTCATCCATTTCATCAACCATGAAATTCACAACAGGATTGTCGTACAGTTCAGGAGCTGCACATGTCCTGCTTGACCTGCGAGGTTTGGTAGTGTCCTCTTTCGGAGTTTCATGATCATTATCATTAGCTCTCTCTTCATCAGGTGAAGTCAACTCTGAAACAACTTCTGGTGCTGCGGCACTCGCCATTCCATGAAGAGAAGGTTCAATAACCTCTTCGAGTTCTACCTTCCGACTACTCACACCTTTCGCGAGAAACTCCTTCTCAAGAAAGGGTCCATCTTGGCAACAAAAACCTTACCCTCGGATCTGTGATAGAAGGTATACCCAATCGTTTCCTTAGGGTATCCTATGAAGACGCATTTTTCTGCTTTGGGTTCGAGTTTATCCGGCTGAAGTTTCTTCACATAAACATCGCATCCCCAAACTTTAAAAAATGATAGCTTAGGTTTGTTTCCAAACCATAATTCATACGGTGTCGTTTCAACGGATTTAGATGGTGCCCGATTTAAAGTGAATGCAGCGGTTTCCAGTGCATAACCCAAAAATGACAGAGGTAAGTCAGTCAGAGACATCATAGATCGAACCATATCCAATAAAGTACGATTACGGCGTTCCGGCACACCATTACGTTATGGTGTTCCGGCAGGCGTGAGCTATGAAACTATTCCACAGTCTTTCATATGTGTGCTAAACTCGTAACTAAGATACTCTCCTCCACGATCGGACCACAGAAATTTGATCTTTCTGTTACGATGATTTTCCAGTTCATTCTGAAATTCCTTGAACTTTTTAAAAGTTTCGGACTTATGTTTCATCAAATAGATATACACGTATCTACTCAAACCATCCGTGAAAGTAACAAAATAACGATATCCACCTTGCGCCGACACACTCATTGGTCCACACACATCGGTATGTATGATTTCCAATAAATATGTCGCCCGTTCCATTGAACCGGAAAACGGCGTTCTAGTCATCTTGCCCATAAGGCATGGCTCACATGTATCAAATGATTCAAAATCAAGTGATTCCAAAAGTCCATCAGAATGGAGTTTCTTCATGCGTTTAACGCCAATATGACCTAGACGGCAGTGCCACATATATGTAGACATATCATCATCAAGTTTAATCTTTTTAGCATTGACATTATGAATGTGCGTAATATTACTATCGAGATCCAACAGAAATAAACCATTCAACATAGGTGCATGACCATAAAAGATATCATTCTTATAAATCGAACAACCATTGTTTTCAGATTTAAAGGAATGACCACTTTGCATCAAACACAATCCAGATACAATGTTGATGCTCAGTACAGGCACCAAATTACAATTATTTAGGTTTATAACTAATCCCGATGGCAAATGGAGAGGTAGCGTCCCGACGGCGATCACATCAACTCTTGATCCATTGTCGACCCGCATCCTGACCTCATCCCTTGCTAGTTGTCGCTTGTTCCATAGACCCTGAACCGAGTTACATATATTACCAACCGATCCGGTATCAAATACCCAGGTGCTACTGCGAGTACTAGTCAAGTACACATCAATAACATGTATATCACATATACCGTTGTTTGCCTTGCTGGACTTCTTGTCCGCCAAATACTTAGGGCAGTTGCGCTTCCAATGGCCAGTCCCCTTGCAATAGTAGCACTCGGTGTCAGACTTAGGGCCAGCCCGGGGTTTCTTTTCAGGCGTGGCAACAGACTTGCCACCCTTATTTCCCTTGTGCTTGCCTTTCTTGTCCTTCTTGAAACCGGTGGTCCTATTGATCATCAACACTTGATGTTCTTTCCTAATCTCCACTTCTGTAGTCTTAAGCATTGACAGAAGCTCGGGAAGAGACTTCTTCATGCCCTGCATATTATAGTTCATCACTAAGCTCTTGTAGCTAGGTGGCAGAGATTGGACAACACGATGTATGCCTAAGTCAATGGGAATCTTTATTCCCAAGGACACAAGCTTATCGGCGTACCCAGACATTTTGAGTACGTGCTCACTAACGGAGTTGTTTTCCTCCATCATGCAGCTAAAGAACTTTTCTGTAGCATTATAACTCTCTACGGCAGCATGGGTATCGAAAATCATTTTCAATTCTCCCATGGTATCAAAGGCATTGCCATTTTCGAAACGCTTTCGAAGTTCTGGCTCTAGCCCATACAGTATGCCACATTGAACTAAGTTGTGGTCCTCCTGACGAGTCACATAGACATTCTTTTCCTCGTCAGGGGCATCAGGAGCTGGTGGGGGGGCCTAGCGGCGCATCTAGCACATATTGCTTTTGTGCAGCAGTGAGGAGAATCCTCAAATTCATAGCCCAGTTGGTGAAGTTGCTACCATTCACAGCAAGTTTCTCTTTCTCCATGAACACATTGAAATTAAAAGCAGGTGGTGCCATCTACAACAGAATTTGTAAAGTTTATTTAGACTAAGTTTATGATCGATTGAGTTCAACTAATCCAAATTACTAATGAACTCCCACTCAAAAACGACATCCCTCGTGTCCTTTTGGTGATTACATGAACCAAATCCACTACACCAAGTCTGATCATCACGTGAGTTGATATAGCTTCAAAGGCGAGCATCTATATGGGCATCATATCAACCATATGACTCATGCTTAACCTTTCGGTCCGTGTTCTGAGGCCATGTCTGTACATGCTAGGCTCGCCAAGTAAGAACCTTAGTATTCGCGTGTGTAAAACTTTCTTACACTCGTTCCTATGAAAGCGTAGATTCGAGTACACCCGATCATCACGTGATGTCTCGAAACACGATCCATAGAACGGTGCATACTGAAGGAAGAACACATTTTTATCTTGATATCTAAATGAGGGATCATCTTATAATGCTACCAAACGCACCAAAGTAGCAGTATAAGATGCTAACATCTAATGTGTAAAGTGAGATGATATGGTCCATGCATTTGATCTCTATCACATGCATCGTGGTATGATCTCTATCATTCCTTTGTGTGTAAGGCCAAGGTCTATGGAACTTACACATTGACTGTGTTGTAAGAGTATCTACCATACATCTAATTACAACAATACCATATCAATACACTAGCCCAGCAACGATCTAAACTAGACACCACTAATTTATCAATTGCAAGTTTTACGTGGCTTAGGGCTTTCGGAGATAGAACCGTTCTCACCTACGAACATGAACCACAACGAGGATAACTAAGTTATTAGCAACTCGTTGTAAATCAGATATTGACTATACTAGGAGAGACAGGCACCCGCCAGCCACTTATGCAAAACAAGTTGCATGTCAGTCGTGGAACCGGTCTCATGTACGATGACATGTAAGGTTGGTCCGGGCCGCTTCATCCCACTATGCCACCAATATCCAAAATACATAGAAGATGCAATAACATGATCATCATAGCCCACATATCAACATATGTGTACTACCCGTGCTAAGCACCTACGCATAGATCAGGCTCTGATACCACTATTGGGTCCGCAGCATAGAAAACAAAAAATTTCCTACGGTGTGAACTACACGCCAAGATCTATCTACTAGCTACAAAGCAACGGGTGTACATACATCCAACAAGAACTTACCCTCGTACACAACGAGCTTTGTTAACGAGTAGGAACTCGTGGTTGATGTAGTCGTACACTTGCCGATCTCAAGATCGTGAGGAAGTCCGAGCGCCGCAACTCAGCAGCGCATCCGCACTCGCACACACGTTCAAGCCACCGGACAACCTCCACCTCCTCGCTCCAGCGTTCCAGCGGAAGCAGTAACTCCTTCCATACGAAATGCCACCGGGAACATGTATCTCGCTAATCCAAGACCATGGGGGAATAATTCTAGAGGGGGAGAGAGATCCTTCACAAGGAGGTGTGAGGATGAAGGAGGGAATGGATGGCCTTTTATAGGAGGAGGGGGGTGCCCCGTCTCTCCATGGCCGGCGCATGGGGGTGACCCCTCACCTCCCCCATTCATGTGGTGGTAACCCCTCCACATTAAAATGCCTCTTCACATTCCCTTTTAAAGTCTCTACTTTAAATGCATTAAATTTCTCCAAATTTAATGCTCTCTCATTTAATAAAACTCTTTTTATTAAATTTATTCAGAATTTTGTTAATTACTTTAATTAACAAACATTCACATATAGCCCCTTGCAATATTTCAATATCACATGCAGAACCACCTTTTGCAATTTCACCCGAAACAATTTCCGGTTTCTATTGAAACAATTCCTGTGCTTTGCAATTCTTTCATCTGAAACATATGTGCTACAAAATGGTGTCCGGTAACTCTTAAGTGTGCCACCCTACGGTTCGCGAATAATGCAGACATGATCGAGACCCTTCTCCGATCAATAATCAGCAGCGGGACCTAGAGATCCGTACTGACTCCTACACATTCAACGATGACTTCTGTGATCGTGAGAACCTTTAACGCTTGTAACTAAATCCCTTTGTATCTCGATATATTACATGTCCGAGATTCGATCATCGGTATCTCCATACCTAGTTTGATCTCGTTACCGACATGCACTCTTTTCTCATTCCCGTGATATAACATTGTAGTGATCATATCACTTGCTTGCAAGCTATCTCAATGTGATATCACCGAGAGGGCCCAGAGTATATCTATCCGTCATCTAGATTGGCAAATTCCACTCTTGATCCATGAGCCTCAACATAACACCTTCGCAGTACTGAACCCATCTTTATAGTCACCCTGTTACGGTGTGACGTTTGATGTTATCAAGATACTCTTCCGGTGTTAGCAATTAACATGATCTCATGGCCTAAGGATAAAGATTAATTCGTATGATGTAATAGCAATATAAACATAATTACTTGATCGTAATGCTATACTTCGGATGAATGTTCATCACATCATTCCACCAATGGGGTGACCTTGTTATTAACAACATCCAATGTCCATGATCAGGAAACCTTGATCATCTTGTTAATCAACAAGCTAGTCTATAAGAGAGGCATAACTAGGAACCCTTTTTGTTTATTAAAACACACATGTATTGATGTTTCCTATCAGTACAATTCTAGCATGTAAAATAAACATCTATCATATATATATAAGGTATATATAATAACAACTTTATTATTGCCTCTCAGGGCATATTTCCTTCAGTCTCCCACTTGCAGTAGAGACAATAATCTAGTTCACATAGTGATAAATATAACACCCATGGAGTTCTGGTGTTGATCATGTTTTGCCCTAGGGAGAACTTTAGTCAACGGATCTGCTACATTTAGGTCCGTGTGTACTTTACAAATCTTTATATCTCCATCCTTGACATGCTCGCGGATGGAGTGAAACCGGCGCTTAATATGTTTGGAATTCTTGTGAGACGTCGGTTCCTTTGCGTTGGCTATGGATCCATTGTTGTCACAACAGATCACCATCGGGTCCAATGCACTGGGAACCACACCTAGTTCTGTAATGAACTCTTTCATCCAAACTGCTTCCTGCGCTACTTCTAAAGCAGCAACATATTCCGCCTCCGTCGTTGATCCAGCCAGCACAGGTTGTTTGGAACTCCTCCAACTAACTGCTGCTCCGTTCAAGAGAAATACGTATCCGGATTGAGACTTAGAGTCATCCGGATCGGTGTCAAAACTAGCATCGACATAACACTTAGCGACTAGCTCTTCTTCACCTCCGTATATAAGATACTTATCCTTAGTTCTTCTCAAGTACTTGAGGATGTTCTTTACCGCTATCCAGTGTTCCGAACCTGGATCAGATTGGTACCTACTAGTCAAACTAATAGCATGTGCCACATCCGGTCTTGTACATAGCATGGCATACATAATAGAGCCTATGGCCGAGGCATAGGGGATCTTATCCATCATCTCTCTTTCTTCCGCCGTAGCCGGACTTTGAGTCTTACTCAATGTCTTGTCTTGCAATATAGGTAAGAACCCCTTCTTACTTTCGTCCATATTAAACTTCTTTAATATCTTATCAAGGTATGTACTCTGCGATAGCCCAATTAGGCGCCTTGATCTATCTCTATAGATTTTAATGCCTAATATATATGACGCTTCACCAAGGTCTTTCATCGAAAATTTGCTGTTTAGATAACTTTTAACACTGTTTAAAAGATCTATATCATTTCCAATCAATAATATGTCATCCACATATAATATCAGAAATGCCACATTGCTCCCACTCACTTTCTTGTAAATACAAGCCTCTCCATAAGTTTGGACAAATCCAAACTCTTTGATCACCTCATCAAAGCGGAGATTCCAACTCCGGGATGCTTGCTTCAGTCCATAGATGGATCGCTGAAGTTTGCATACCTTATTAGCATACTTAGGATCGACAAAACCCTTAGGTTGTATCATATACAACTCTTCTTCAATCTTACCATTGAGGAACACAGTTTTGACATCCATCTGCCATATTTCATAATCGAAATATGCAGCAATTGCTAACATAATCCTAACCGATTTAAGCATCGCTACGGGAGAGAATGTCTCATCGTAGTCAACTCCTTGAATTTGTCAAAACCCCTTTGCGACAAGTCGAGCCTTATAGATGGTCACATTACCATCAGCATCAGTTTTCTTTTGAAAATCCATTTATTCTCAACGGCCTTTCTGTCGTGAGGTAAGTCCACCAAGTTCCAAACTTGGTTCTCGTACATGGATTCCATCTCGGATTTCATGGCTTTTAGCCATTTGTTGGAATCCGGGCTCATCATCGCTTCTTCATACGTCGTAGGGTCATCCATTTCATCAACCATGAAATTCACAACAGGATTGTCGTACAGTTCAGGAGATGCACGTGTCCTGCTTGACCTGTGAGGTTCGGTAGTGTCCTCTTTAAGAGTTTCATGATCATTATCATTAGCTCTCTCTTCATCAGGTGAAGTCAACTCCGAAACAACTTCCGGTGTTGCGCCACTCGCCATTCCATGAAGAGAAGGTTCAATAACCTCTTCGAGTTCTACCTTCCGACTACTCACACCTTTCGCGAGAAACTCCTTCTCAAGAAAGGATCCATTCTTGGCAACAAAAACCTTGCCCTCGGATCTGTGATAGAAGGTATACCCAATTGTTTCCTTAGGGTATCCTATGCAGATGCATTTTTCCGCTTTGGGCTCGAGTTTATCTGGTTGAATTTTCTTCACATAAACATCGCATCCCCAAACCTTAAGAAATGACAGCTTAGGTTTGTTTCCAAACCATAATTCATACGGTGTTGTTTCAACGGATTTAGATGGTGCCCGATTTAAAGTGAATGCAGCTGTTTCCAGTGCATAACCCCAAAATGACATAGGTAAGTCAGTCAGAGACATCATAGATCGAACCATATCCAATAAGGTACGATTACGATGTTCCGACACACCATTACGTTGTGGTGTTCCGGCAGGCGTGAGTTGTGAAACTATTCCACACTCTTTCATGTGTGTGCTAAACTCGTAACTTAGATACTCTCCTCCACGGTCAGACCGTAGAAATTTGATCTTTCTATTACAATGATTTTCCACTTCATTCTGAAATTCCTTGAACTTTTCAAAAGTTTCAGACTTGTGTTTCATCAAATAGATATACCCGTATCTACTCAAATAATCTGTGAAAGTAACAAAATAACGATATCCACCTCGCGCCGACACACTCATTGGTCCACACACATCAGTATGTATGATTTCCAATAGATCTGTCACCCGTTCCATTGAACCGGAAAATGGCGTTCTAGTCATGTTGCCCATAAGGCATGGCTCACATGTATCAAATGATTCAAAATCAAGTGATTCCAAAAGTCCATCAGAATGGAGTTTCTTCATGCGTTTAACGCCAATATGACCTAGACGGCAGTGCCACATATATGTAGACATATCATCATCAAGTTTAATCTTTTTAGCATTAACATTATGAATGTGCGTAATATTACTATCGAGATCCAACAGAAATAAACCATTCAACATAGGTGCATGACCATAAAAGATATCATTCCTATAAATCAAACAACCATTGTTTTAAGATTTAAAGGAATGACCATTTTGCATCAAACATGATCCAGATACAATGTTCATGCTCAGTGTAGGCACCAAATAACAATTATTTAGGTTTATAACTAATCCCGATGGCAAATAGAGAGGTAGTGTCCCGACGACGATCACATCAACTCTTGATCCATTGCCGACCCGCATCCTGACCTCATCCCTTGCTAGTTGTCGCTTGTTCCTTAGCCCCTGAACCGAGTTACATATATTAGCAACCGATCCGGTATCAAATACCCAGGTGCTACTGCGAGTACTAGTCAAGTACACATCAATAACATGTATATCACATATACCTTTGTTTTCCTTGCTGGACTTCTTGTCCGCCAAATACTTGGGGCGGTTGCGCTTCCAATGGCCAGTCCCCTTGCAATAGTAGCACTCGGTGTCAGACTTAGGGCCAGCCCGGGGTTTCTTTTCAGGCGTGGCAATAGACTTGCCATCCTTCTTTCCCTTGTGATTGCCTTTCTTGTCCTTGAAACCGGTGGTCCTATTGATCATCAACACTTGATGTTCTTTCCTAATCTCCACTTCTGCAGTCTTAAGCATTGACAGAAGCTCGGGAAGAGACTTCTTCATGCCCTGCATATTATAGTTCATCACGAAGCTCTTGTAGCTAGGTGGCAGAGATTGGAGAACACGATGTATGCCTAAGTCAATGGGAATCGTTATTCCCAAGGACACAAGCTTATCGGCGTACCTAGACATTTTGAGTACGTGCTCACTAACGGAGCTGTTTTCCTCCATCATGCAGCTAAAGAACTTTTCTGTAGCATTATAACTCTCTACGGTAGCATGGGTATCGAAAATCATTTTCAATTCTCCCATGGTATCAAAGGCATTGCCATTTTCGAAACGCTTTCGAAGTTCTGGCTCTAGCCTATACAGTATGCCGCAATGAACTAAGTTGTGGTCCTCCTGACAAGTCACATAGACATTCTTTTCCTCGTCAGGGGCATCAGGAGCTGGTGGGGGGGCCTAGCGGCGCATCTAGCACATATTGCTTTTGTGCAGCAGTGAGGAGAATCCTCAAATTCATAGCCCAGTTGGTGAAGTTGCTACCATTCGCAGCAAGTTTCTCTTTCTCCATGAACACATTGAAATTAAAAGCAGGTGATGCCATCTACAACAGAATTTGTAAAGTTTATTTAGACTAAGTTTATGATAGATTGAGTTCAACTAATCCAAATTACTAATGAACTCCCACTCAAAAACGACATCCCTCGTGTCCTTTTGGTGATTACATGAACCAAATCCACTACACCAAGTCCGATCATCACGTGAGTTGATATAACTTCAAAGGCGAGCATCTATATGGGCATCATATCAACCATATGACTCATGCTTAACCTTTCGGTCCGTGTTCCGAGGCCATGTATGTACATGCTAGGCTCGCCAAGTAAGAACCTTAGTATTCGCGTGTGTAAAACTGTCTTACACCCGTTCCTATGAAAGCGTAGATTCGAGTACACCCGATCATCACGTGATGTCTCGAAACATGATCCATAGAACGGTGCATACTCAAGGAAGAACACGTTTTTATCTTGATATCTAAATGAGGGATCATCTTATAATGCTACCAAATGCGCCAAACTAGTAGTATAAGATGCTAACATCTAATGTGTAAAGTGAGATGATATGGTCCATGCATTTGATCTCTATCACTTGCATCGTGGTATGATCTCTATCATTCCTTTGTGTGTAAGTCCAAGGTCTATGGAACTTACACGTTGACTGTGTTGTGAGAGTATCTACCATACATCTACTTACAACAATACCATATCAATACACTAGCCCAGCAACGATCTGAACTAGACGCCTGTAATTTATCAATTGCAAGTTTTACGTGGCTTAGGGCTTTCGGAGATAGAACCGTTCTCACCTACGAACATGAACCACAACGAGGATAACTAAGTTATTAGCAACTCGTTGTAAATCAGATATTGACTATAGTAGGAGAGATAGACACCCGCCAGCCACTTATGCAAAACAAGTTGCATGTCAGTCGTGGAACCGGTCTCATGTACGATGACATGTAAGGTTGGTCCGGGCCGCTTCATCCCACTATGCCACCAATATCCAAAATACATAGAAGATGCAATAACATGATCATCATCGCCCACATATCAACATATGTGTACTACCCATGCTAAGAACCTACGCATAGATCAAGCTCTGATACCAATGTTGGGTCCATAGCATAGAAAACAAAAAATGTCCAACGGTGTGAACTACACGCCAAGATCTATCTACTAGGTACAAAGCAACGGGTGGACGTACATCCAACGAGAACTTACCCCCGTAGACAACGAGCTTTGTTAACGAGTAGGAACTCGTGGTTGATGTAGTCGTACACTTGCCGATCTCAAGATCATGAGGAAGTCCGAGCGCCGCAACTCAGCAGTGCATCCGCACTCGCACACACGTTCAAGCCACCGGACAACCTCCACCTCCTCGCTCCAGCGGTCCAGCAGAAGCAGCAACTCCTTCCAGACGAAATGCCACCAGGAACATGTATCTCGCTAATCCGAGACCATGGGGGAATAATTCTAGAGGGGGAGAGAGATCCTTCACAAGGAGGTGTGAGGATGAAGGAGGGAATGGGTGGCCTTTTATAGGAGGAGGGGGTGCCCCCTCTCTCCATGGCCGGTGCATGGGGGGTGATCCCTCACCTCCCCCATTCATGTGGTGGTAACCCCTCCACATTAAAATGCCTCTTCACATTCCCTTTTAAAGTCTCCACTTTAAATGCATTAAATTTCTCCAAATTTAATGCTCTCTCATTTAATAAAACTCTTTTTATTAAATTGATTCAGAATTTTGTTAATTACTTTAATTAACAAACATTCACATATAGCCCCTTGCAATATTTCAATATCACATGTAGAACCACCTTCTGCAATTTCACCCGAAACAATTTCCGGTTTCTATTGAAACAATTTCCGCGCTTTGCAATTCTTTCGTCTGAAACATATGTGCTCCAAAATGGTGTCCGGTAACTCTTAAGTGTGCCACCCTACGGTTCGCGAATAATGCAGACATGATCGAGACCCTTCTCCGATCAATAATTAGCAACGGGACCTGGAGATCCGTACTGACTCCTACACATTCAACGATGACTTCTGTGATCGTGAGAACCTTTAACGCTTGTAACTAAATCCCTTTGTCTCTCAATATACTACATGTCCGAGATTAGGTCATCGGTATCTCCATACCTAGTTTGATCTCGTTACCGACATGCACTCTTTTCTCGTTCCCGTGATATAACATTCTAGTGATCACATCACTTGCTTGCAAGCTATCCTAATGTGATATCACCGAGAGGGCCCAGAGTATATCTATCCATCATCTGGATTGACAAATTCCACTCTTGATCCATGAGCCTCAACATAACACCTTCGCAGTACTGAACCCATCTTTATAGTCACCCTGTTACGGTGTGACGTTTGATGTTATCAAGATACTCTTCCGGTGTTAGCAATTAACATGATCTCATGGTCTAAGGATAAATATTAATTCGTATGATGCAATAGCAATATAAACATAATTACTTGATCGTAATGCTATACTTCGGATGAATGTTCATCACATCATTCCACCAATGGTGTGACCTTGTTATTAACAACATCCAATGTCCATGATCAGGAAACCTTGATCATCTTGTTAATCAACAAGCTAGTCTATAAGAGAGGCATAACTAGGAACCCTTTTTGTTTATTAAAACACACATGTATTGATGTTTCCTATCAATACAATTCTAGCATGTAAAATAAACATCTATCATATATATATAAGGTATATATAATAACAACTTTATTATTGCCTCTCAGGGCATATTTCCTTCACGATTTAGATAGATCATCCACGACAGCTTTATATGCTGCCATGTGTTTATTTGCATTACAAATATCCGAAACTTGCTGAGCAACAAGATCCGAATCTCCATAATACATGAAACGTCGGATGCCAATATCCTTAGCAATCCGGATTCCATGCAGCAGTGCTTCATACTCGGCAATATTGTTTGTCGATGTGAAGTGGATCTGCAACACGTATAAAAGTTTATCTCCTTGGGGTGATTTGAGCACCACGCCATCCCCCGAGCCCCCTCGAGCCTTAGACCCATCAAAGTAGAGGGTCCAATATTCCGACTCAGGGAGGGTCATATTCTCCTTCATCTCTGTCCAATCAGCGACAAAGTCGGCAAGGATTTGGGATTTGATTACTATCCGGGGTTTATACTCAATATCGAAAGCTGAAAGCTCTATTCCCCATTTGGCGATGCGTCCTGTGCCGTCACTGTTGTTGATTATATCTCTCATGGGAGCTGTGCTCACCACGGTAAGTGGATGCTCCTGAAAATAGTGTCGTAACTTACGAGATGCTAGAAAAACACCGTAAGCTAACTTTTGATAGTGCGGATATCGCTGTTTTGATTCTGTCAGGACCTCACTGACAAAGTAAGTCGGACGCTGCACGAGGTGTTCCTGATTTTTCTCCGGTCTCTCCACCACCATGACGATACTAACGACTTTGTTTGTCGCAGAAAGATAAAGCAACATTGGTTCCTGTGGTTCCGGCGCAGCAAGGATAGGAGCAGATGAGAGTACTTTCTTCAGGTCTTGTAGTGCAGCTTCAGCTTCGTCGGTCCAAACAAAATCCTTGGTCTTTTTCAGGAGTTTGTATAATGGTGCGGATCTTTCACCAAGCCGGCTTACAAACCGACTGACTGCAGCGATGCAACCAGTTAGTCTTGTACGTACTTCAGGCGAGTTGGCCTGGAAATATTGAGTATAGCCTTGATTTTGTCCCGGTTCGCCTCTATGCCTCTTTGAGACACGATGAAACCTAACAATTTTCCGGCTGGTATTCCAAAGAAACATTTCTTCGGGTTAAGCATGATGTTGTATTTTCGTAGATTAGCAAATGTTTCCTCCAAGTCGGAAATCAGCGTTTCCTTCTTTTTGGACATCACCGCAATATCATCCACGTATGCATGTACATTGCGTCCGAGTTGGTCATGGACGCAACGCTGCATCGTGCGCTGGTAGGTAGCTCCTGCGTTCTTCATCCCAAAGGGCATCGTAACAAAACGGAAGATTTTGAAGGGGGTTATGAATGAAGTTTTGACTTTGTCAGATTCCTTCATCCGGATTTGGTGATAACCGGAATATGCGTCAAGAAAACAGAGGAGTTCTGAGCCTGCCGTAGAATCGATAACTTGATCAATCCTAGGCAGAGCGAACGGATCTTTTGGACAAGCCTTGTTCAAGGCAGTATAATCAACACACATCCTTTAATCAGTGGTGTCCTTTTTAGGGACAATTACAGGATTGGCCGACCACTCAGTGTGGATGACCTCTTCTATGAATCCGGCTAACTCGAGCCATGCTAGTTCCTTAGCTATTGCCTTACGCTTTTCATCGCCGAAACGTCGTAAGGACTATTTAACGGGTTTAGCGTTCGGGTTTACATTTAAAGAGTGCTCGGCAAGTTCCCTAGGTACTCCGGTCATGTCAGATGGCTGCCATGCGAAGATATCTTGATTTGCTTGGAGGAACTTGACGAGCGCGCTTTCCTATGCGATATCTAGGCCTATGCCTATCTGGGTCACCTTGGAGGGGTCATCATCCTTCAACGACGTCTTCTTCGTCTCTTCTGATGCCTTGAACTCCGAATTTGGCTTTGTCACCTCCTTCTTTGTTGCGGGCATCTCGGATAGATCTATGTTCTTCTTGATCTCCTAGTACTCCTAGGCGTGCAGCATGGCTTCAGCAAAGGTGGCATTTCCATCCTTTCACTCTCGCGCTTTCTTCGGGTCTCCCCTGATAGTGATCACGCCGTTGGGACCTGGAATTTTCATCATATTATAAATGTAACACAGACGAGCCATAAAAGCCCAGTAAGCCGGACGTCCGAATATAGCATGGTACGTGCTCTTGAACGGGACCACTTCAAAGGAAAGTGCCTCCGTCCAATAATTCTTTGGAGTTCTAAAGGTAACATCCAATGTGATTTCTCCCAGGGAATTAGCTTGTCTTCCCGGGACAACCCCGTGAAAGATCACAGAGCTATGGTTCAGCTGAGTCTCCGAGATCTTCATCTGGCGTAGCATTTCAACATATAGAATATTGATACTTCTATCACCGTCCATGAGGGTCTTGGAGAAACCATAACCGTCAATAAGTGGATTGACGATTAAGGTGTATTTTTCTCGCCTGTGCAACTTAGGCTGATGATCAGCGCGGTCAAATGTGATTGCCACTTCCGACCAGTCCAAAAATTGGGGGACAGCCGGAACTGTTGCATTGAGCTCATGTAGAACTGCTTTCTTAACCTTTGCTGGTTGAGATCTGAGGAAGGTGACATAAGTGTCTTTCTTGGTCGGAAAATTCTTCTTCCCTTCCGTCTTGGGATTTGAAGCATTAGCTTCCTCCATGTCGGAATCTTCCTTGGTCTCTTTATCTTTTTCGGGATTCTTCTTTCCCTTCTTCTGCTTAGCTCTGTAGCCCGCGGTGTCATCTCTTTTGATGTCATCATTGAAACAACATTCGGAGTTGGTGTGGGACGAGCCCCCATGGGTTATTGGCAATGTCGGCCCAAGAGTAGGTTTTGCCTGGTTGTTGGTCTCCTCTACATTGGACTCTCGAAGTCCCACGGCCACGCCCGCGGCCTCTGCCGCGTCCTCCTCGTCCTCCAGACCCGAAAGTAGCAGTGACCACTGCCGTTTCCGCGTTGGGTTTCTCTTCCGAGGTATTTTTGCGCTTCTGAGCTTGTTGCTTTGGTTGTTTTGCCGACTGTGGCACAGCTAGGGCATTGAGTAATCCCTCTACATCATCGTCGGCATCTGCATACTTGCTCGTTGTTTCTATCATCTCTCCCAAATCAGTGACTTTGTCACACTTCAAGCGATGACGCAGTAGAACAATTGGGAGACCTGCAATGAAAGCTTCAATCGCAGTTTGATCATTTACTCCTTCACAGGAGTTCTTGGTGTCGATCCATCGTCCGAGGTAATCCTGGCAAGTTTCTCCGACCGTACAGGGCCTCCGATATGTGCCTTCGAAATTCCGAAAGGACGCACTTTGCATGTCATACCAGTTGTGGATGGTGTTCTCCGGAAGTTCATTAAGCCATGATCGTGCCGTCTTCCGCAACATAAGTGGGAGATATCGGGTTGCGACCAGGCTATTTTCGCCTTTCGCGATGCAGCAAGCTTGGAAAAAATCCTGTAGCCAGGTATCTGGCCGAGCAATGCTGTCGTAGGCTTGGATATGTCTTGAGATGGCAAATCCTTCCGAGAATCTTGTAGCTCTGATGCGTGGTCCGAAGCACTTTGGGCCCACGTAGATATCATCGTTTTCGTAGTGTCGCGCCTCTATGTTGGAGTTGATCATGTGCCTTGCGTCGTTTGGGGATAGAGATCGTCCCGAATGTCGGCTGTGGTTGCGGTGCCTTGGAGCCGGACTTCGGCTTCTGCCACCACCTCCTCCGTGTAACAACCTCGGACCCTACGCTCTAAGTTCAAGCCTGAATGAACCGAAAGTGGTTAAAATAGTACAGCGGGGGCCCAGGGGCCACCCACGTGTAGACCCGTCGGCTGTCCTAACCACTTCCAAGACATCAGGACAAGAGCGAGCGGCGTAGGCAACAGGCGAAGAGATCAAATACATACACAAATGAGTATGTATGCAAGCTACCTTACAACAGTTCTCAGAGCCATACCATCTAAAAGAAATAGAAATATTGCAACGCCATACGGCAAGATCCAAATAACCTAGATAGAGATAATAGTGTAGGATAGCTCCTCATACATCAAACATCAGAGTATCAAGCAGAAGCGGGAAACAAGATCCGAGTACGGATAAGAAGCAAATCGGCATAAGATGCCACATAAATAAGCACATCCCGCCCACAAATCTCACGGATCCCCATCCCCGGAATCTCTACACGGAGTGATCGTTGCCAACATCATCTGTACCCTCCACCCAGTATCCATCTTGCGAATACACATGTTCATCTGAATCAAACAATTTATCGTGTTAGACCCTAGGGGTACTCAGCAAGTCTTTATGCCTCTAAAGGGGACATATACCTGGGGTGACGCAATTGCAGCGAAAGATAATAACTAACAAGTCTATAGATACTCGCTAACCATCCGCCTAACCAATGATAGGCGGATGTACGTTAATTAGAAACAACAGTTATAACAGTATAAAGTAACAGATCCATCCTCCTTCTCGCTTACCAACGAGAAAGCGGACGAACAACCCATCCGTTGGCAGTTTTATTAACCATTCCATGAGTGTTGCACTATTTACTAGTCAGGTATTTAGTCAATTAAAAGCGGTACTTTAGTTATACTTGTCTATGATCGAGAAACTCTGCTCCAAGTTGTCCATAACGGTGGACACGGCTTTCAGAAAGATTTACCCTGCAGGGGTGCACAAATAGCAACACACACTCGATCAACCTCGGAAAAACCAACTCAAAACCCAACGAGGCATTCACGACAAAGCGATCACAAGATTCATAAAATATTTCAGGGGGCCACCCCATTAAGCTACCCGCAACGAAGTTGGCCGACTCCGAGACGGACCCAAGGTTTGCGTCAATGGCTGTAAACGACTGGGAACCCGAAAATGTGACTGGGCTTGTCGATACCGCGAAAACACTCCGCATCCAAAACAGTACAGGTGCTCCACGCACAATCTTAAATAAAGCAGTAAAACATGGCATAAGTACAGGATAGTAAATAAAACCCCAAACTAGTTGTGGCCCCAAGAAATAGAAATGAATCAAGCGCTGGCTCAGGGGAGTCCATAAGGCCTCCCAGATGTGGGTAGTGCGAATAGTCAAGGAACAGGAATCAAGTATTCGGGGTCCTACGGGACACAAGTGAGCATGGAAAACCAGATAACAGATATTGCTCACCGGTGCCCCTTTCATTAGTTGTCCCAATACTACTCAGGTTAAGTTGTTTAGGTACCTCATTATCCATCAGACACTCACATACCCTACACATGTTGTTCTACGACTCGCATGGCTCAAACAACTCCTGTAGTAGTGGCTCATAGGATGGAGAGACAAGCTTCGGTGGGGTTTAAAAGTAAGGCTATGCAGTACTTGGGATTCAATTTAATGCAATCACGACTCAATGATGCAAGAATAAGATAGAGGCAATAGGTACTATATGTATGCAAGCATGTGGTAGTGCTTGCCTGGCAGCTCAGTTGAAGCGAGAGACGGATCTGGGTAGTACTCCTGGGATTCCTGATATTTCCCCTGCTCGGCGTCTATTCGAAAGAAGAACCAAACAAACAAGGGCCAACATAAATAAAGTGCACAAGCATATAAATAAAATGCGACAAGCAAACAAGCATGGTATGATGAATGATGCACAATTTACATGGCAATAATGTAGCATGGCAAGGGTGAGGTGTGGGGACAAGAAATAAACCATTTTATTAATTATCTGGTCAAGTTTTATTGCCATAAACAGTTCTGGTTTTTAATAATGACATGATGCATGCTTCAATTCAGAACATAGAAAGCATAGTTAGAACGGGCTCATCGCGTTGATCGATTTAGACATATTATTTGTCAAATTTGGAGTTATAGAATTAAAGTTATTAATTAATTAAGAAAAGGGCATTTTTATCGCAATTAAACAATTTCGAAAATTTAAATTAGTCAAACATTAAATTGGATGGCATATTTGAATTCCTCACATTTTTCTGATTCTAAAACATATATTAATTGTATTATTTGGAAATGTCAATAAAAAGTTATTAATTTCTGAATATTAAAACAAATATGCAAATTCCTGGAATTATCTTTATTTTGAAAAGGCTCACAGAAACTTTTTGTACTCAGGTGGAACTTAGCCCGAGTCACTGACGGGTGGGACCGATGCTAACAGACGCTGCGCTGGCAAAAGAATACAGCGGCAGCTTTTCTCACCGTGGCCGAAGCTAGCCACTAAGACAGACGAGTGGGGCCAGCGTATCTATTGCTGTGGTCGAGAACGCAGTGGGGCGGCTGGAAGAGGGGAGGGAAAATGGAGTATGCGTCGCTATTGCTGCTGCTACGTGCGTTGTGCAGCTGCTGTGCGCGCGCGTGGCGTGGCATCGGCGCGTGCTGGCGAGCAGGGGGAAGCGAGGCAGGGAAGAGAGGGAGGGGAAGCTCACCGAGAAGTGGTCGGCGTTGTGGTGGCCGGCCGGGAGACGACGGTGGCGATGGCGGTGGCGTGAACGCGGCTCGGCGACGGTGAACGCGGCCGGTGGCGAGCGTCCCGGGCAGCAGAGCGGCTTGGCGTGGTTTTCTTGCAGAGGGGGAAGGTGCCCTCCCGCTGTTGTCCTGGGGCAGGTTGGGGTAGGGGAGAAAGCTGCTCTGCCGATTGCTTTATGCGGCCAGGAGAGAAAAAGGAGAGAGGCGAGGCACGAGCTCCGCGTGGTCAGGTCGTGAGGAGGAAACCAGATATGTTGGCTCGGTTGGACCAGGAATAGGTCATCAGGAGGAGGGCGATTCAGTTGGCTCGGTGGCACATGGTCATGAGGGAGGAAGGGAAACAGGAGCAAACGAAAAATCATTGTTCGCTGCCGAACGTGGAGGAGCTGGACTCCGGTTGAAGATTAAGAGAGATGGGTTTTTTGGCTAGCTAGATTAAAAGAGAGAGAGATATTTAGCTAGGTTATGAAGTGTGAGTGGACTCAAACAAAGCTCAAGTGGTTTGATTTCAAAAACCACACCAAAAGAGCGAGATGCTAAAGATGGTTTTCATATTGCATGCACATGAAATAATAGCCATGCAAGAAAAGGGCTAGAGAAGGTTGTTAGTTGAATTGGGTTTGATTTTGAATGTTTCTAGGTTGAAATACGCAAGAACGCACTAAAAGAAGAAAAACCAAGAAGGAGATAGAATAGTGGTACCATTATTGCATGGGACATGCAATATGTACACAACATGCATGTGGGGTATTTTGGTGAAAACAAAAATACACCATGCATGCTTGGGAGGCCTAGGTGAACCAAGCAAAACAAAAACATAAGACAAGTATGTGGTACATTTTGTATAGCTTGGTTCAAACCCACCTACCAAGTTGATGAATAGAAGATGGATCCATGTAAATGTGTGTGGCAAGAACTAAGATACCAACAAAGCAATATGGCCACATACATATGTATGGTTGGAATTAAGAAGATATCAAAGAGAAGGTGATATGGCAAGTTAGTAGATGGAAGGAAATTATAAGAGATGCCCTCAACTCAATTTGGGCATTAAGCAACATATCAAGAACCAACTACAATTTATCAAGAAGCAAAATAATAATAAGGCAAATGCATTATGAGGAGAAGAACCAAAAAGAAAAGGGGTTAAATATGATGCTCCAATGCAATGTGGCATGATGGCATGAGCATGATAGAATGATGATGCAACTAATTATATGTAGGAAGTAGCATTTTATTATTAGACCATGTAGCATTACAGATGTTAGACAGATGGGATGCTACACTCCGCCACGTCGTCCTCCTTGTCCCCCTTGAGAGCCGTTGTGATAACTACTTGGTGGAGAGGGTGGGGCAGTTGGATTGTTTCCGGCTGTTCGCGGCCTCCGTCCGGAGCGTCATTACTCCGGCTCCAGGGAGGGTCTTCACTACGACGAGCCCCCTGCCGGCTTGTCTCGGTATGGTTTCTGTCGTTCCTTCGTACGTCGTTCCTACTATGGTGAGGACCAGCCGGACGGCTTTCATGTCTAGGAGGTGGCATTTTTTGACGATCCTCCTCCCGACGTTTCTCTTTATCTTCTCCCCTTCGATCGTTTGACTCTCGTCGGGGAGGATTTGTCGGATACAGTGCAGCAATGACCTCTTTTTCAGCCACTGGAGCGACATTGCTCTAGTCACGCGCGGTTCTGTGATGCTGTCCTGATGATCCGGTTCTGGAGTAGTTGTCTTCCCGTTGGTCGGAATAGTGACGCTGTTCTGGAACACGCTGGGGCCTTATATCATTCCAGGCTGAGTCCGTGTGACATTGGCCGGATTTGGAGACCAGTTTTCCACTTCCGGATTTCGCAGCCATCTGTTGCTCCAGACCCTTGGTGAGTAGCTTGATGCCCAATCGAACCTGTTCTGGGCCTGGGTTATTTGACAGGATATCTCGAGCTGCGACAGTATTCTGTACCAGTGTCGAATACACGAGATCTCCTTTGCTATCGAGACGAGGCATCCCTAGATCTCCTTCAAAGAGGACCCTGTTTACTTCCAGAAATTAACTGTCACACGTGTAACGTTTCTGTGTCTTCTGATGCAACCGAGACATGTAGTTCTTAGTTGCCATGCGTTTCTTTTCCTCCTGAATGTTTTTGGCTTCATCCAGGAGTTGTTGACGACGCGCTTCTAGGGCTTGGGCCCTTTCGTCCAGCTCTTTAGTAGTAAGTTCTGTAGCTGTAGGGATCGGTGTGGTTAATGCAGTATCGATGAGTTTACACGTACCTTCAGTGATCACGTGTCCATCCATCGATTCTTCTTTTTTTGGCTCGTCTGGGATAAGTGCTCTATCCGAGTCTTCCTCATATTCCTCGGCAATCACCTCCTCTGTCAGAGGGTCTTTTGCCGGGGTCTTGTTCTTCTTGTTCTTCTTCTTTGCCTTCTTGGCAGCGCCGGTAGCAAAGACGGTTTTGGGTCCGTTTCCCGGAGTCAAGCTCTGATCGGTACTTTCAGACATCTGGACTTCGGTAATATCTCCGACTTCCATGTCATCCTGCGCTTTGGGAGAGTGTTCCCCGGATCCTTCATCCATGGCTTCTCCTTCCTCTGCAGCTTTGGAGTTATACTCCTCTTCATATTTTGCGGAGAACTTTCGGAAATCCGCTGACGTCATTGATTCATCCGAGGATGCGGGTACGTCGGCGTTTGTTCCAATCGCCTCCAGCATAGAGTCGGTGTTGTCTCCAGCATCGGCAGAGCCAGATCCGGATCCCACATATCCGACGAAGTGCGACGCGTGCTTCCTGAGGTACCTGTGGCTCCCGCGATCAGCTTTGTCGAAACTTTTGATGGTCTCGAGAATTGCATTTGTGCTTGCGTCTTGCATTATCATACGCCGCAGTGTGTACCTTAGGAAAGGCCTGTCTGTCCCGGCGTCATCAGAGCCAGAATCAGTGTCGTTGATATGCTCCTCCTGGATTTCGACTTCCGCGGGTGGGTCGATCTGGGTTTCGGCCTCTCTAGGGAGATCCACTCCAGATTCTACTTGGACCGCTAGGTCTTCCTCAGACTCGGATTTCTCCACTATCTCCGCAACTGGTGCGGGTTGGGTGGGATTAGAGTTTTCTGAGATCCGGAACTCTGCCGCCTCCGCGGACAAAGGGGACCCAGAAGATTCTTCTGCCTCTATCATCACCGCTGGGGTGGGTGGGACATGTTCATCGAAACCGATGTAAACATTGATCTCGCCAAAAGACATGATGATGTAGGCAGTCACATCCTCCCTAGCCAGAATCCAAGTCTCGTCGAGAACGATGAGAGGGACGTCACTGGCGTAGAGGATGCGACCGACGGCGATAGTCTCGCCGATTCCGATTCTTGCAGATTCCGCTCGGAACACAGATCCGAAGTTCACTTGCCCCACGGTGGGCGCCAACTGTCGTCGGATTGATGACAAGTACGCAATGAGGGGGTCCTCGAGGCGTGCGGAAGAGAGGGGTGTGAGACGTATGGTGTTCCGGGACGGTGAGCACACAAGTTTACCCAGGTTCGAATCCGCCGGCTTTGGACGGATCCTACTCCTGCTAGCAATCCAGTAATACGGCAGAGCCGGAATATGGGTTACAAGGGTTTCGCCTGTGCGAGTTGAGATTGTAGACTATTGAGGATGCTCTAAAGGCTCTCCCTAGGACGGCTTATATAGATATTTGGCCTAGGGTTTACATGAGAGATCTATGCGGCTACGATTAAGAGTCGGTTACAGAGTACATCTTGAACTACAAGTAATACTATGGACCTAAGTCGGTAAGTCTTCTGAGCCTTCCCGTAGCCGGATTGGCCTCCGTCTTTTCTCCCTGACTGAGCCGCCCGTGAAGCAAAGCTCTAACCCCAAGTGGGCCACCCTGGTCAGTGAGGAACTGTGAGAATACCCGGAAAGTATATCCATAATACCATTGTAGCCTTAAAATTACCTCCATTGTACCGGCCACAAAGCTCTCGTCCCAATGCATACATGTGGCGTCCTCATTTTTCGTATTTTGAGTTTGACAAATAATGCATGTGCTACTTGTAGTAACAGTTATAAGAACCGTGGTGGCATATAGTTCATGTTTAATTGGTCAAATTGATGGCCAAATTTAGATCTTATAAAACTCTGGAGATAGAGAGGGTATATACCAACAAAGGAAGAAATAAAAAAATGCGAGAAGATAATTGAAATCCCACTAATAGCATCCTTGTCTTCTTTAAAAAGAGTTTACTATTTTCATATGCCAATCTTTTGAAAAAAAAGAGAGGACGAACTCACACCATATTAGATTTAGGTTTTAGGGTTCTAGGTTTAGATTTTATAGACAGATTTAGGAATCCACTCAGGCGCACATCGATGAACATTAGGAGTATATGTTTATTTTTCTTATGAAAATCGAACCCAATTTTTCCAGATATTGAAATCATATTATGAGCAGCTGGGGGCATGCTGTTTTACAAATTTCTCGTGAAAACTCGAAGACACAACACAATTGGACGTAAGAATGTAAGCTGTAACATAATCAACCATTCAAATGCATCTGGTGGTTGACCTGTTGGTTTCAAGCGCCCTGACTAGAGTTCAATTAGTTATTATAACACAATAATAGCTCATTGCATTTCCTGGCGCTGACCCTGAATGTCAACTGGTAATTAAATGGACGATATTCTGCGTATGTTTCGTGCACGGTTGCAGATTACAACTACTCCCGCCGGTCCAGTTTATTAGGCACACGTGTAGTTTAAGAACAAGTTTAACCATTAATTTTGGTATACAAATTTTATATAATATGTCACAAAAATTATACTATTGGATTTATCTTCAAAAGTACTTTCCAATCATATATTTTTTAGAACATATATTATATATTTTATTCAAAATTGATGGTCAAACTTGTTCTTAAACTACGTTTTCGTGTCTAATAAACCGGGAGTAGTACTATTTCGTAGTCGGTAGTTGGTAAATGTTGAAAACAAATTTAAAATACTACTCCCATCTCAGGGAGCACTGGCTGAGTCGTTGTCGCTTCGGAGCCGCGAAGCACGCGTTTGAATTGCCACTCTCACGGCTCGAGACGCTCGCACTACCCTGCACGTTGTCCTCGTCGCGTCGCGCGGTGGAGAGAGGACGCGACGACGGCGTGGTGCGCAGTGGATCGCTGTACGCGGTGGTGCGGCGCACGTCGTCGTCGTACTCGTGCAATCGTACCTGTACGTGCGAGGAGGAGGAGGAGGAGAGGTCGACACCCCCGGATTTGCGCGGCCAGCCGTGCATATCCTGCCGGGCGCTGTACGCGCGCACGAACTGTATCAAACCGTATCTCCAGCTAGCTCAGGATCGCCCCCTCTGGCTCGGGAGCGGCCACGGCCAGGTTCACGCCTTCGTGCGTGGTTAATTAAATCATAATAAGGCAGGCAGGCAGGCCACCGTCACCGTTCATGCGGCTCCGATCCATGCGTGATTAAGTGCGAGAGATTCGATCGTGACGGTGGCATGGCACTGCGATGGCGCCGTGATCACCGCGTACTTGCGACCATGAGGAGGGATCCGGCATTCACTACGCGCGCGAACGGTCGAATTAATCGGAGAGAATTGTTAACGGTAGCCATCAATGCGCATCGCCGTTTTCGTCCTCAAATCACATGATATCCTGCGGATATTTCTCTCGCGCGCGCCATTAATGCCCATCACGCCGCATGTATGTATGTACTCCAGTATATCGCGCGCGACGTCCTCGCGCCTTGGATACTACCGCTGCTGCTGCCACTTGCAACACTCGTCCGTGCCACCGCGTGGCTTGTAGGGTGTGTTCGAAGCAAGTGCAATGGAATGTCATGGTTCTATTCCACTAGAATGTGTTGATTTCGTTTTGTATTAGTTAGAACAAAAAATATATAACGGAATGGTTTTATCCTATGTTTGGCTGGTCAAAAAATGGAATAAAACGGTTTTATTCTATGTTTGGGTACATTTAGCAAAAAAGATGGCAAGAGAATAGAGAGAGCGAAAACGTTTGGATGACTTTAGCATAGAGAAACGGTAAGATTCCACCAATTTAGTGGAATGAGTTCATTCTAAATCTAGAGGGAATATTCTCTTTTGAGGAACCACCTCGTTCCATTCCATTTTTTAACTAAACACTAGAACGGCTCTTAGGTGTGGAAATGTTCCATTCCATTGGTGACACCAACCGAAAACACCCTAGTTGCAGCACGTGTGCGCCGTGTGCGAATGTCGATCTGCATCGTAGGACGATGGAAACGTTCTACTCAAGATGGATGTTGCGACGCCGAGGCTATCAGATCGCTTTGCAAAACGTTGTTTTTGTTTTTCTACGTGGTTGGCCGTCGACTCTTTCTTTTTCCCTTTGAGCCGGCCGGCCAGTCCACAGATCCAAATTTGGATCCACTCCCCCCCGCTTTGTCCGTCTCACTGTCGTCCCTAGCATAGCAGCAAGACGAACCAACGGAAGAAGACCTTCCGTTATATTTAGGACATCTCCACCGGAAAGATCCAAACGGGTCACCGAAAACAGGCCGATTTTATCCGTTTGGGTCGAACCACGGTCATTTTTGGGTCGTGGTCCAGCTGTCTAGTCAGTCGCGCCCAACAGTGTTATCAAAAAATAGACAAAATCGGACAGGCCAGCCCGGAAGAGAGGAGAGAGAAGAAGGTCCATTGTGTGACTGCAATTGGACCAGTCTGCTACAAAACCGGACAGGCCAGCGTCCGCGTCTGTTCGGATAGACCCAACCGTGACCCAAATTAGATGCCCGGATGGGTCAGTCCGGCCTGACTCTGTCCGGATGGGTCGTCCCGCTGGAACGCCGCATTTGGCACAACTGTCTGCGCGAACAAATTAGAACGCGCTCCTAAGTGTTGGATAGACCCGGTGGAGATGGCTTTAAAGGAAACGGAACAAGATCTTGCTACAAAGAAAACAAGAACAGCTCGCCTCCGTGCCTCCGTTGTTACCGAAGAGCCCTCCGTTGTTACCGGAGAGCAACTCCAGTAGTAGATGCGTGAGAGTGTGCTCGCAGGTCCATTTGTGCCGCGCGCGAGTTTCTGCGCTATCGCACGCACCAAATATGCTGCGCCGTTTGTAGCGCGCATCCAACCACCCGTGAACCTTTAACGTATATCCACTTCCCCATCCACCGACAGCCACGCGTGCCGCCCTTCACCTCCTTCCCCTCCCCTTCCCCTTACGTCCCCGCGCCGTAGCCGCCATCCGCCGCCGGCATGCCGCCTCGCCACCGTGGTTCGTCGAGCATGACGAGCACACCATTACGGCCTGGAAGCACGAGTTTCCAGAGGATGTCCAAGCGGAGGTTGAATTCTATGCCGCGAAAAGGGCCGAGAGGAGGGCGAAGAGGGCGGACAACGTCGTCGGAAGGCCTTCATCAACGTCCAAATGGCGGGCGTGTGCACCATCTCCGACGACGATCCAAGGTGAAACGATCTCTGGACTGAGTCCGATGACACCAACTCAGAGGAGGAAGAGGATGTAGAGTAGACAAAGAGGTTTATTTTTAGTTTGTTTGCACTATGTTTTAAATTTCTGCAGTAGAACCTACTATGTCTAGCACTAAGTTTTTGTTCTATGTAAAATATATTTCTGTCCTATTTTTTAATCCTATTTCGATATGTGCTTGTGAAAAACTGGTTTCGAACGCTGCAAATTTAGGACGCTTGCTGGGGGCCGATTTTCAGTGCATTTGGCGCGCTGCCAAATACCGTCGGTCCGTCACCGGTGGAGATGCTAGCAGTTCGCCTCCGGCTGGCACCGCGTGCAAGGAAACCGGTTAATTTCCACGTAGGATCAAGCGCCAACAGTGGTAAAACCGGTAAACTGTAAGGACGTAAACGAGAAAACTATTTTGGCAACTCGGCAGTTCCAAAAGATCCGGATCCATGTTTCGTGGCGTGCAGCGGCGGGGCGGCAGGGACAGAACAGCAACGCGACACCACGGGCCGGCTGCGCGCAGGAAATGACCACCAAGCCCCCTAGCCGTTTCCGGTTTCTACTCGCTGCCACCGGTCCAAGTTGGCGGAAGCGAGCTGGGTTTGTTGGTGGGACAGCCAGATCAAAAGCAAGCAGAAGCCCAACCGGGTCCACCACCCAGTCTCGTGTACGGTCCCACCCACCAGCTCATGTGCCGCAGTACCAAGAAGTTTACAATCTCTTGTTTCGTTTTCACGTTTAACTTGTTGTTTCAGTCAAAAAGATATTTTGGTCATGTTATATCAGACTAAGGATAGTTTATGCGCTTTTTAGTAAATATAAACCAGCACGAGAGCACAAGAAGTGGCCATATGAACCCAAAAAGGAACAAAAACAAATGATGGCGGCCTGGTGGTATCAAGGCTCAACGCCTTCGATATTGCCCCAGTGGAGATTCTTAGTAGAGGTTTGGAGCCCGAAGAGTTTCTCAAGATCCCCATGTCATTGGTGCGTAAGCAAGAATAGGACAGACGGTTAGACGTTTGGTACAAGTCCTAGCACGCCGTGCGATCGGTTGCTATTGTTCCTCGGCAAGACAGAATAAGACCCGCACGGTCAAATTCTAGTTACCAGCATCAAGAAAAATATACCATCATAGAGTAGTGGAGTATTATTATTATATTGTGAACATGAAACTATGTCAAAAGATCTACTGTATTCGAATTGGTAAATAACTCCTCAGCTAAAGACACTTGCAAATGGAGTAGGTCAAAATACTTGTTATGTTCAAATTGGAAAAACAACCTCAGCTAAAGACAACATCATCTTGTTTTTGGAAACGGAGTAATTTTCAAAGCCATTGTGTTTTTTAGAAGTGGCACGAGAACACGAGAAGAAGTCTGTTGTTGATTAAGCCTGACGCAAAGAGGCAGAGAATGCGATTGAAAGCCAAGGAACACCTCCACGTGGCGACCCACCTGGCTCCCATGAGCCGCTCCAGTGCTTCCTCATTCCATGTGGCCCCGGGCCCACCAACTTTCCCTATCCACCTGTTACATAAAGGGAAATGATACACATCACCCGGGGATGAAAACGTTCGTCCCCCGGGTCCTCCCACGATGCACGCGACTAGACGAGTCCAACTCGCCACCGTTCTTATCTTATCTTCTCAGATCCTCTGCTCTTTCTCTGTAGAAACGGCGCTGCCACAAAATAAAATCACATGCCACCGTCCTAGCTTCCCGACCGGCCGCCGCCACCAGAGTTGGAGGCCGCCGTCAACTGGAATTTTGCCACATGCCCCATCGCCGCCATGGCTCTACTCACCGGAGACTAGCCTGGCGTCGCTGTGGCCTTCCTCGCTGCCCTTGCTCGCGGCGTCCCATCGTCGCTGGAGATGGAGGCCTCCGCGTGGTCGCTCCGCCACCGCCTCGCCGTCGCCGTGGCCTTCCTTGCCGCCCTTGCTCTCGGGGTCCTGCTGTCGCTGGAGATGGAGTCGCTCCGCCACCACCCCATCCCTCGTCAGCTTTCCGCCGGCACCGATGACGACGGTGTCCTCATCCAGCAGGCCATCGCCCTCCTCTGTGTCCCTACGCATCCGTGACGCGCCGCAGCTACAAGGTGTCGTGGTCGTCGTCGACCTCCCGGCGTTGCTCCCTGCAGAAGCTGGCTGTGCAACCCACGTAGTCTAGAGTTGCTCCCCGTTGCGACCATTGTTGCTACCCGTGGAGACCGGTGTTGCTACCTTCGGAGGCCGGCGTTGCTCCCCACTAAGTCTGGCGACATATTTTTGCTACCTACAGTGTCTACAGTTGCTACATTTGACCGGTAATGCTACATTGGATCGACGACGTTGCTACCTAATCGGTAGAGCTTATTTTTGGTACATACTCGTTTATGTTTTGCTACATTGATATTCTCCAAATGCTATAATGTTTTTTTTTACAAATTCTGGCTATAAATTTCGGAGGGTGTCCCGGCGATGCTTCGACGAAGTCGTTTTTTTGCTACACTACTGCAATTTTTTTGCTACAATTGTTCTCCGGTTTTGCTACATTAGCACAATATTTTTGCTACACGGTCTCCGGTGAGGTCTACCGGCGAGGTCGGATATGCTACAATAGCACAACGTTTTTGCTACACGGTCGCCGACGAGGTCTCCGGCGAAATCTCCGACGAGATCCGGTCTATTTTTCTTTTTTATGGACGAACTGATTTCTGCTACATGTAGCAAAAACGGGATTATTTGTAGCAAAAGTCATTGATTTTGTAGCAAAAGCGGGGTTGAGGATATTTTTAAAGGACACGTGTCAGCCTGGGACAAGACGAGCAAGCCTCCAAACCGCGGGCGATCCCTGCCAAGCTCCTCCCATCGCGCTTCGTCCCTGCCTCCCTCGCTTATAAGGCCAGAGGACGAGCTAGTCGTGGTCCGTCTGTGCGCGCCAGAGGAGAAAAGCCAGAGCGGAAATCAGGCGTCGAACAGGTGCGGTGTGGTTGCGTTTGCTGTTCGAGAAGCCGGCGATGGAATGGCTCGACGAGTACGAGAAGCTGGTGATCAGGATGGACACCCCCAAGGTGGTCATCGACAATGCGGTCTGCCCCACGGCCACGCTGGTGCAGGTGTGTGACCGTCGAGCGCCTCCGTTCGGTTTCCTCCGGCGACTTCGTCGCTTTCTTGGTTCATGGACAGCGAGCGAGGTGCTCATTCTTGTTCCGTGATTGTTGCAGGTTGACAGCGCGAGGAAGAGAGGCGTTCTGCTCGAGGCGGTGCAGGTGCTCGCTGACCTCGACCTGTCTGTCAAGAAGGCTTACATCTCGTCGGACGGCAGGTGGTTCATGGACGTCTTCCACGTCACCGACCGCCATGGCTGCAAGCTCACCGACGAAAGCGTCATCTCATACATCCAGCAGGTTTGTTTTCTCGCTTTCTTGCCTTGGCCTCGCCGGAGGAGCGACAAAGGGGCAACATTTCTTACCCGGTTTTCTTGATTTGGCTGCAGTCACTGGGGACCTGGACCGAGCCGTCGCAGCCGTCGGCGCTCGAGGGGCTGACGGTGCTGGAGCTCACGGGCGCCGACCGCACGGGGCTCATCTCCGAGGTGTTCGCCGTGCTCGCAGACATGGACTGCAGCGTCGTGGACGCCAGGGCGTGGTCGCACCGCGGCCGCCTCGCCTGCCTCGTGTACCTGCGCGACGAGGACGCCGACGCCGTCCAGGTGGCGCGCATCGAGTCCCGCCTCGGCCCACTCCTCCGCGGAGACTTCGACGCCAGCGGCGGCGGCGTCGCCGTGCCCGCCTGTTCCGTCGCGCACGCCGATCGGCGCCTCCACCAGCTCATGTACGCGGCCAGAGACCACGACCGCGCTTTCCCCACCCCGTCCGTGTCCGTCGAGAGCTGGGCGGAGCGTGGGTACTCGGTGGTCACCGTGCAGTGCGCCGACCGGTCCAAGCTGCTCTACGATGTCGTCTGCACGCTCACCGACATGGACTACCTCGTCTTCCATGGTACCATCGACACCAACTGCGGCGACGCGCGGCAGGAGTTTTACATTCGCCACGCCGACGGGAGCCCCATCAGCTCCGAGGCCGAGATGCAGAGAGTGAGCCAATGCCTCCAGGACGCCATAGAACGGAGATCATTCGAGGCACGTACTAATTTAGACACCAATTTGGCATTCATCTCCCACGATCCGCAAATCTTTCTCATTCATGCATACTGATGTGTTTTGATTTCTGAATTTCCAGGGAGTGAGGTTGGAGTTATGCACTCCAGATCGGCTGGGATTGCTGTCAGACGTCACCAGGACATTCCGGGAGAATGGATTACTCGTCGCACAGGCCGAGGTGTCGACGAAAGGCGACATGGCCAGCAATGTGTTCTACGTGACCGGCACCACCGCCGGCCAGGCCGTCCAACAAAGCACCATAGATGCCGTGAGGGAGAGGGTTGGCGTTGACTGCCTTGTCGTCGAGGAGCACCGGCCGCAGCTCTACCAGAAGACCAAGCTAGATGACCGGGATGTCCGCAACGGCGGCGGCATTGGTCTGGTCCACCTTGGCAACTTCGTGAAGAGGAATCTGTCCCAACTAGGTCTGATCAGATCTTGGTGATGCACTCACAAGAAACCGAACAACACTCCACTTCTAAATTCTTTCCTTGTACATTGAAAATTCTGAGGGACAAGATGATGGGACAGAGATTCAGCTCGTCCAGCCTAGAGATAAAGGTCAGACATGTCACATTCAGATCATGAAAAGGACTTACCAGAATGTTGGTGAGGTGAAACAATTGGTGAAGAAGATCAAGGAATGATAAAACGTAGCAGTAGATAAGTGTACATATGCCATTTCATTAGATGTTCTTATTTAGTGTAGTACTAGCGTCAGTGTGTAGTGAGTGCCATTCATGATGATTTATTCTCTGTACCTTCCTGTTGTTGCCTCCATCTTTAGCTAAAAATACTTTCGGGAAGTTTGCTTTGCTTCTTCCTGTCTGCCTTCTGCTGTGTCTTCTGTGTCTGCCAGGTATAACGTATATGCCAGAGTATTTTACATAGCAATTGGATATACTCCCTCTGAATATAAGATATTTTAGATTTGTGAAATGAATGTATCTGGACGTCTTTTAGTGATACTACGAAACTATACACTAAAAGACGGTAGATACATTCAATTCACCAATCTAAAACGTCTTATATTTCTAAACGAAGAAAGTACAACCCAACTCACTTGATTAGAGGGGATGTACGACCCAGCTGTCCAGGTTCAAGTTCTCGTAACCCAACTCACTTGGTTAGTGGAGGGGATGTACGACCCAGCCGTTCAGGTTCAACTTCTCACAGATATGAAATTGGGTTTACGAATGATATAAACAAATTTATTGGATAGGGGAGTGGATGTAGGACTAATAAAAAATAGCAAATAGATATATGAATAAATATATTTATTAAACATTCGGTCGCATAATGTTTATTTGAGCAACATCATTCTTCTAATTTTTTTCGAAATGAAATATTCAATAATATGAACAAAAGAATTAAACGAATTTGGGATTGAAATAGAACTGGGACGCAAAGATCGGAGAAGAAAAGATGCAAGGATGAGGGACGCATGCACCTATCGATTGATGGAGTGGATCCACAAAATTAGTTCTCGCGATGATCAAACGAAGAACGGAACCGCCAGGCGGCGTCACGGAGACCCAAAAGACGAACTGACGCCGACACGCAATACTCTGTTGCTCGTGTTGTGTGGCTTCGTTGAAAACGGGAGGGCTACAGTCATCGGGCGACGGGAGTATGGAACGATCGATCCATCTAGTGCTGGGAGGTACTCTCATATCAATTGGTCCAAGCCGGCCTGTTTAATTCCCAGCGGCCACGGGCCAGAGTTTCAGTGGAGGAAACGAGTTTTTTTGCTGCATACCTATATAAATGTTTACTAAAATTTTGTGCCACCAACTTTTATGGGCCCTCTGCGGTTGCACAGTTTGCACTCTCACTGGCCCGGGCCTGCCCCTGAGTCCGGCGACCGCATGCAACTGTATTTCGACCATTGTTTACCACACTTCTTTAGGTCCGAATTTTGCCATGTTGCAGTTCTTCCCACCACATCTTCCTCTGGCCTGATGCAACATTACCCAGTATTAGCGGAGTGCATGAAAATGGGCCTTAAGGAATTAGGGATCTTACATTGGCTAGAGGCGATGTACTATACTAGGTAGGAACACGCGGCTTGTCGCGCGCTTGCCCACCTTCGACGGACAAGCAAATGTGAATAACCGAATAAACATACAGTTAGAACTACGATCATGTGGGAAGCGCAGTAGGGCCGCGCTTTCCCTCGAAACCACAAACAACATGAACAATAGCTTCAAAGAATTAATACAATGAGTCCCGAGGGAGCAAAGAGAGTTTAACTTTCATACAAAAACAGTAACACATCACATACTTAGAATGATAGCAGCACAACATACTCTGATAAGGAGTTCCAAGCAGCACAATATCCATCAACTTTCAAAAGAATTGCACTATTGTGACTATTCCATGGTTTTAAAGGTGTTAAAGCGATCTAGAGGTGCTCTGACCCCTAGGCTAAAGCGATCAATTTTTCAAGGAGGAGGGGTGGCTGGACGCCTAGATGTCGCATTTAAAATCATGGACTATTCCATCGACATGTACTAAGATAATTAATGAGACATGTCAGAAATGGTTAATTAGGGAAAGATAATTTGTAATAGTCAAAACTCAAATTTTAGTCATCATGGATATAAGTGTAAAAGAAAATGAGACAAAAGGTTGCTCATTGGTTTACTAACCATTACTCAATATCTTAGTATCTGCAAGCAGGCAAGAGATTCACCCTGAATTAGTATCATGTTGGTAGGATATATTTAAAGTTAGTGAGACCTTTGAATTTTGAATTTTCTATTCACCTTGAGATGCCTCTCCAAATTGTATATGTTCATCTGCACAATATTTGCCCCCCAACAGGTTCATCACACGATTGGTGTTCCCTTTCGTGTGGCCAACTATAGCTTGTACCGGGCTAGCTAAAACCTAAAGAATTAACAACACTTGAATCAGTCAAATTAAATACAATTCCATGAAATCCTGAAGATTTTAAAAGTTCAACTGTCAGGTAAATGTAAACTCGAAGAGAATATGTTTGAAAATTTCTTACCCGCCTCAAATCACTGCAACTTGAACATGTTCTTGGGCAATAGACCATCACCTTGCATTATTTCCAGCCCTTAACTAATTGCTTCAATTTCTTCTCCTAGCATTAATAGCTGTATCTATTCAAAAACATCAATTAGTAGAAAGCAAGTACATCTTGGGGAACATGAAATGACATACGGTACATAACTGACATAATGTTAGGAGAGAATCCAAACCTTTGATTTAGCTTCTAAGCCAACAATATCCACACACAAAATTAAAACATGTTAATTTTGTAGTGAGTATCTCATGTTAGGATTTTCGGTTAGCTGTGGCAATACAAATCATTTGGTTAAACTATAGATATTTACACTCGGGACTATAATATAGCCATGCAGTCAAAATGTGCAAGATAAAAGAAATTGTGTTTACTGTCATGCACAGCCAAATTAAATTAGTAACAAACTCATTGAAAAACCTAAGGGTGTCCAGAGGCTATTAAACCATGTAACTGGTTTACATTTCAAGACATGGAGGCAAAGTTGTTGTGTACAGTCTTGTCGATTTTATTGTAGCAACAAAATTAATAAACAAAACTACTTCACACACGATGTTTTTATGTCCGACTTGCGTACGATGCCGCATACGACGGCGAAACCATCATTCACAACTGCATGCAATGGTGGACGCGTCCTCATTTTATGTAAATTGTCCGGATTTGATCGTGTGTATAACATCGTTGATTAATAAATGAACCGAAGCTACAGAAAGAATTAAGCCAGGCCATCACCTCAGAGAGCAATTGTTTCATCTTCATATTGAGGTATGTACGCTTAAAAAAGGAGTTGGGTGCAAACAAATAGAGCAATTATTTTGATAATGTAAATCTATACCTCTCAAATACAGTTGAAGTAGTACTGAATTATAATAAGAACACAATGAACCTATTTAGGTTTCTGAAAAGCCTTGCACCTTACAAACTTTCTAAAATGCAAAGGTTTCAAAATATTCCCGTATGGTGTCCAGCCTCGATCGAAGCACATGTTTTCATTCCATAATCTTTACTACTCCCTCCGATCTAAATTAATTGACTTAGATTTGTCTAGATTCAGATGTATCTAGACATGTTTTAGTGCTAGATACATCCGAATCTAGACAAAATTGAGTCAATTAATTTGGATCGGAGGGAGTATTAGTTTCAAAAGCGTGGTGAATGCCTGGTGTCACACTTTAACAAATTACACTGAAACTGCCAGCGCCAACAAACTCCACGCCTAAGTAAAAAAAGAAGGGTCGGCTAACAAACTTTATCTTATCTGAACAAAAATTCAAGGATGTTGAAACTGTGTGCCGGCCTGTTGCCCCTCGCATTGCTATTCTCGGCAACAAGCTGACACCCAAGGCTAACAAACTAACAAAATTACTGGTTTTACGCATTAGGGCTGGACTCTATTGAGTCCGCCAGAATTCAAGAAGAGCCTCAATTTAGGGAGACGGTGTGGTTTTTGTCATCCTCCCTGGCGACTATGCACATCGACAGGCAATATGAAGCGTTGGTCTTGGTTGTTGCCTACCATTGCACCTGTGAAACCAAGGTCTCCGTGTCTAGAGCTGTCGGTCGTGGCTTCGCCGGAGTGCGTCTAGCAGGTTCCCTGTGGCCCGTGCTCCCGGCGGCGAACAGGGAGACTGTGGACAGGCGTAGAGCCTATGGGTGCCAGCGTAGGCGTGGAGGCATCGAAGATGGGCACACAGCCGAGATGCAACGCCAACGCCTGACACAATAGTCCCTGGTCCAAGAATCCGCCCTATGATTCTACCACGACATGGTTCCGCCGTCGCGGCCGCACTGAGCTCCTGCGCAAGTGCCACCGCGCTCAAGCTGGGCTTGTGGGTGCATGTTGCCCCATAGTGCGAGAACCGAAGAAAGAGAAGGCACTGCTAGCCGGTGCCGACATCGACGACGAGCTGGCCCTATTGATGGCCATGGCATGTGAGCTCGGGCCGGTGGTTAAGTCGGCTGGCCAAAAGAGATGTAGGTTGTGGTCATGTCCATTGGTGCATCCGTGGAGGACTTGGAAGCTGCCAAGACTGAAGCCGAGCCGCTGCGTGGCGAGCTAGCCACGGTCGAAGTGAGGTTGCAGGCAACGTGCAAAGTGTATAGTGCATAGGTGGAAAAGACTGTGGCAGCCGTGAGCCAAGGTGGTGACCGAGTGCGTGCGCACGTTCGAGAAGGACTTGAGGCTGGCCAGGGAGGAGAATGCATGCCAAGCTGTTGGAGGTGTAGCGAGTGCTCCATGAAGAAAGCAGTGGGCTTGGTGATCTCGTGACGAAGTCAACAACATGATTCATGGAAGCTACGACAACGTCAGCTACAGCCATACCGACGATGCCTGTTAGTGAAGTCGCCGGGCACCGAGACACCGGTCGTGCAGGTGCAAGAACTAAAGCTATGGGAGATGAAGAAGGCCCTGAGTGTGCTTGTGCAGCCTATGGAGAAAGCACCGTACATCCTCTTCCTAAACGAGGAAAAGATCAAGCCCAAGTTGAATGCAAAGGAGGGGTACAATGGTGATTGTGGTATGCTGATACAGGTGCAAGCAACCACGTGTCAGGCTGTTCAAGGATGTTTACTGAATTAGGTTCGAGCGTGCAGGGGATTGTTCATTTTAGAGATGGGTCAGTGTTACAAATTTGTGGCCGAGTCACCGTTTTGGTCACTTGCTATACAAAGGGCAACTGAACATACGTGATGGCTCGGAGGAACATTTGGTTGAGGCACACATAAAAATAGAAACGTCTCTACGCACTGATGAAAGGATAGATATATCGCCTAGAGGGGGGGTGAATAGGCAATTTCAAACTATTACGGCTTTGGCTTGATAGAATGCGGAATTAAACTAATGTTTATTTTACAAGCACACAACCTAAATACACTAGGCTCAACTAAGTGCACCAATAACAAGATAAGCTAAGCAAGATAGCACAAGATAAATATACCACAAGTGATAGGCAAGATATAAGTACTTCAAGCTCGATGGCTATCACAAGGAAAGTAAGCTCGGGTATAGAGATAACCGAGGCACGCGTAGACGAAGATGTATTCCCGTGTTCCCTTACAAGTAAGGTACGCCACGTTGGAGAGGTGTGGGATTCCACGAAGGATTTCCCAACGCCACGAAGGCTCATCTTCTTCTCCGAGTCTATACCACGAAGGAATATGCCCTTTCCTTATGTCTAGCTTTCCCTCCACTCTGGAGATGGCAAGCTCCACAACCACTTCATAAGCTCCACGAAGGAGAAGCCCGGGTCTCTTCACAATCTTCCACGAAGAGGACACCGCGATACCAACCGCCAAGCCAACTAGGAGGTCACCCTATAAGAGCAACAAGCTCACGGTCTCTCACTTGAACAAATCGTAATGGAGAGCTCAACACTTATGCAAGAATACAAAGCAAGAACACCAAGGGTGTTCAAATCCTTCACTCTCAAATCCCACCAAAGCAACAAGTGCTAGGGAGGAATTAGAGAGGAAGAACAATGGTGGAAGTCAACCAATGACTCCAAGATCTAGATCCAAAGGGTTCCCCTCACTTAGAGGAGAAATTTATTGGTGGGGATTATAGATCTAGATCTCCTCTTCCAAAGCCCTCAAAAAGATGCAAAAATCATAGTAGGGAAGGGAGAGGAAGAAAGCTCAAGAGGGTCAACAATGGAGGTCAATTTTGAGCTCAAGAACACCCAAAAACGTTGGGGGAAGAACCCCCTTTTATAGGGGAAAGCAAATATGGTCGTTGGGAGGAAATCTGTGAAAACTCGGTTTAAAAGTCGGTTGGACCGGCCCCAGAACCGGAAACTCGGTCCCCAGGCCGGAGGACCGAACTACAAACCGAAAAACCTCTGTTTGCCAACTCGGAATATACTCGGTCGCAAAAACTGGAAAATACGGTCTGAGATCCGGTCTACCGGCGCTGGCACCGGACCGTCCGGTGTGGGGCTCGGTTGAACCGGATCCACAACCGGGATGAAACATACTTCACGAAGAACGCAATAACTTTTGTATCCGGACTCCGATTTCGATGATTTTTGGCTTGTTTTGACGAGGAAAACAAGCTCTACAATATGGTGCATGAAAACATCATAGTCCAACAAAGGAAGATATAACCAAATGAGGAAGGTATGGAGCTTCCCTATAATAAGAATCGGTAAAACCTTCAAACTCGAAAACGCCATATAAGATGCATACGAATTCCGTTTTCGATGAACTCGGGCTTGTTGAAGAGCTAGAAACAAGATCAAGAACCTCACATAGAGAAAATACCAAGAAGCAACAAAATAGGAAGATGCAAAGTATGCAAAGGATTGAGCTCCCTAAGACAATGTGATCAAGTTACCCAACCGAAAGCCCCTCTTGATAGTGCGGCTATCTATCCTATAACCCGGTCTCCCAACAAACCACCTTGAGACCGGTAAAAGGAAAACCTAGCAAGGACATACCTTTGCCTTGCGCATCCCGCTTGATCTTGATGACAATGCTTCAAGCTCCATCCAAGCCGGAATGCATCACTTGATCATTGTTGCTTCGTGAAGACTCGTAATTTTCTCCCCCATACACCACTATAGGATAGATTCATTAAGACACATCTTCACATGTCCATTATCACCAATATGGATGGCAAGCTTCAAGCAAATGATCTTCTCAAGTTGCTTATCTTGAACTTGCCCTTCTCAAACTTTGATGACGGTCACCACTTGATGTCATCCTCTCATGGGCTATAAGAGATCTTCACTTTTGAAGCATTCTCATGGAAAGATACCTATCCCATATAAAAAACGCAAAGCCACATATATAATGGGTTAGTTCATGATGCATAAATGACAAGGCTTACCATACCACAAGATCCATGTGGTACATTCTTTATGCTTCATATGTTGACCAACTTGAAATCACTCTTCACTCTTTGTATTGGTCAACCAAGTATCTTCTCATGCTCCATCTCAATATCTTGAGGTACATAAAGAATTCTTCATTTGATTACATGTTCTAAATTTTAGTCAACCATAACTCAACTAACGAGGCTATCATGACACCGTCTTAGAGCATATCTTGAATTCTTCTATTGAGATCACACTCTCAAGATCTTGAACATATCATATTCTTCTATTCAATTTGATGATCTTGATGCCAAAACTCAAGGTATATCTTTATCTTCATGGCATCCATACTTGAATCCAACATATGAACTACAAGCATGACCTATGGAATATTCCTTCATATAAAACTCAATGAAAATATTAGTCCATAGGGATTGTCATTAATCACCAAAACCACACATAGGGGCAATTACCCTTTCAATTGAAGCTGAAGAAACCGCGTGCCTGCTGCCGAACACAAAGAAGCTACCAGATGAGAGGAGTGTCATGCATACGACCTCCACGAGCCCATCAACATCCAATACAACAGTGGCGGCAAGTGTAACAAAGAGAAGAGCTGGTGCACGTGGCCTTGCCGGAGTCGAGACGACATGATGCCCAAAGTAACACCATAATGAAGATGACGGTAACAAGATTAGAGGTGATTGTTAGATTTATTTAGTCTTGTTATACAAGTTTCTGTTTACTGTCGTGTTGTGTTAGAGTCCTAGGCATAAACGCAGCTGCTACACGGTGGTGTGTTCAGATTGCATAGGGTCAGAAACGTGTCTGGTTCATGCTGCGACCAAGTCTTTTTATTTACCGTTTGCATCAAGTCACTCGATACGATCCACTACACATGGGATGGCACACGCTTCGTGTGGATCGTGGCGATTATTTCATCAAGTTTTTGAGTTGCTTGAATAAAAGGAAGCGAGAAAAGACGCAGGAAGTTACGCGTCGCAAAAACCTCTCTATGTTCATGTGTGTGTTTCTCCGTGTTCATGTCTGTGTTCGTCAGACTTTCAGAGTTAGAATTACACCATAGCATGTGTTGATCTGGGGTTGGGTCCAACATCCCCTACTAAAAGATCAAGAAAAACAATATGCGTAAGATATATGTGAGCAATCAGAATACTGCCGCAATCCTAGAGTGGATTATCCAAAGATAATAGATGGATCAAACTGAATAATATCGGTTAGTTTATCACCAACTATGTCGAACTGCATCCAAATTTTATTTTATTTTATTTTTAGAGGGTCCTTGTTAGCGTTCTAGAGTAGTCTACACATCGTTATGTTCTTTGATCTCAGACCGTGTAGGAAAAAAATGCAATTATGTCACAAAGTGATAAACATTTTTCGGGCCAATCCATTTAAATTTTTAGGTAGTTAAATTAAGCATAGTGGTTCTTTAATGTATTTAAAATATTAGATGCAATTATGTTTTCTATGTATAAGCAGATATTCACATGAATTTTAAAGCAACTTAATAACCGTGGCACCGCACGAGTATTCTGCTAGTAATATGTTATACTTAAAACATGCTTAAATATATGAGGAACACATATTTAGAGACGGTCTTGTCTTGTTCCTCTTAAGGTGAGGCAAAGGATGACATGATGATCTAACTAATAATAGGAGCACAACATTTTCATAATGAAAGAGCTAGGCATATGATACGTCCAAAACATATCTACTTTCTCGAACACTTTTGCTATTGTTTCTTCTCTAAACTTATGTGATTTGGATACAATTAACACGGACTGACGCTGTTTTCAACACAATTACCTTGGTGTCTAGTTTTTGTGCAGAAAATCAAACATTAAGAAAAAACCCAGAAAATATGCCAAAAATCATATTTCACTAGAACACTCACGGAGCCAGAAGACGAGACGGAGGAGGGCCACGAGGGGCCCACACCCCCTGGCCGTGCCTGGAAGGGGTGTGGCCGCCTCGGCCACCCCTCGGCCTCCCTCTTCACCTATAAGATGCCTCTTGACCTAAAAACCCAGGGGAGGTTTGACGTTTTTCTAGATAGAGTTCCGCTGCGCCACCATCACCAGATACCTGATACATTGCAAATGTATCTACAATTTTTTATGTTCCATGCTTGGTTTTATCTACTTTCTTATGTTTTGTCCATACTTTGGAGTACTTTTCATATGATTTCTTGGACTAACCTATTAACAAGATGCCACAGTGCCAGTTGCCGTATTTCTGCTATTTTTGGTTACAGGAAAGTCAAAAAATGAATATTCTCGGAATTGGACTAGACAAAAGCCAAAGTCAATATTTTCTCAGAAGATTCATGGAGCCAGAAGACGAGACGGAGAGGGGCCAGGGGCCAGCCACACCATAGGGTGGCACGGGTCCCCCTGGCTGTGCCACCAGGTGGTGTGAGCCCCTCCGGCCTCCACCGACCTTGCCCTTTCGCCTATAAAATCCTCCCGAGGCAAAAACCCTAAATAGTCAATCAGAAATCCACGAAAAGTTTCGCTGCGCCGCCGCCACCGAAGGGGAGATTCGGGGGACAGAAAGTCTCTGTTCCGGCACCCTGCCGGGACGGGGAAGTGCCCCCAGAGCCATCTCCATTGATCTCCATCACCATCTCCATCACCGTTGCTGATTCCCATGATGAGGAGGGAGTAGTTCTCTTTCGAGGCTAAGGGTTCTACCGGTAGTTATGTGTTCATCTCTCTCTCTATGCATGATCTTATTGAGATCATGAGCTTGTAATCTATAGATCTACCTTGCTACTCAAGTGCTTTAATAGATCTCTGCTCTCCCCATGTGTGTGAAAGTGACAGCGTGCACACCATGGTGGTACTTAGGCTAGAGATTACAAATACTTGTTATGAGTTATATTTGGAGTTGGATGTTTCAATGAAATTGTGGTGTTTGTTGGAACCATCTAGTGCTCAAGGTGACAGTGTGGGGTTATCTAGATGGGAAAGGCTTACTTTGAGGTGTGCTGTTATAGCCCTACCATCGATTAGAGTGTCCAACCGGAGAGTAGTTCAGAGTAGAATCATAAAGAGAAGATATTTATATGAGAGTGTTCACTAGTGAAAGTATGATCCCTAGGCCTTGTTTTTAAGCACTGAAACACCGTTTGCTATTAGATCTATTACATGTTTGCTTGCTTCTATCTTTATTTCAGTTTTACTTTAGTCTTTTCCACGCCATCAAGCTATTTTCTATCACCGTTACCACTTGTATTTCACTATCTCTTCGCCAAACTAGTCCACCTATACACCTGACAAGTGTATTGGGTGTGTTGGGGACATAAGAGACTTCTTGTATCTTGATTGCAGGGTTGCTTGAGAGGGGATACCTTTGACCACTTTCTCCCTGAGTTCGATAAACCTTGGGTGATCCACTTAAGGGAAAACTTGCTACTGTCTACAAACCTCTGCACTTGGAGGCCCAATAACTGTCTACAAGAATAGAAGTGCGTAGACATCAATACCGTGATTCGCAACCAGAAAATCCATTCTGGCACCCTGTCGGGACAGGGAATTGGAGGATATCATCACCATCTTCATCACCATCGCTTCTCTATCAACCATCCATGATTCCCTCATCCATGAGTGAGTAATATCCTGCTGTAGGCTATGGGGATGGTAGGGATTGGATGAGATCATTCATGTAATGGCATCAGATTGTTAGGGCATGGTGCCTAGTATCTATTATTAGTGTTTTTTGACTTTGTTGCAACTTGTTATGCTTAATGCTTGTCACTAGGGGCCGAGTACCATGATTTCAGATCTGAACATGTTATTGATTCATGATGATAGTATTTTTTATGATCTTACCTGCAAGTTGTATACACATATTATTATCCAGAACCGAAGGCCCCGAAGTGACAATAATCGGGATAACCAGAGGGGGTGGCTTTGATGTGAGGATCACATGTGTTCACGGAGTGTTAATGCTTTGCTCCGGTGCTCTATTAAAAGGAGCACCTTAATTGCCAGTAGTTCACTTGAGGCCCCGCTGCAAATGGGCTGGCAGGACAAAAGATGTTGTGCAAGTTCTCATTACCTATGACTATATATGGAACACATGCCTATGATTATTTAGTACTTGGATACTTTATCTTATTTATCTGCAAATGCCCTGTCTTGATTGCTATATGAATTGTCTTGTCCATGCAACACCCGACCATCCATCCCTATGCCTACCGCGCTTTAATCCTACTGTCTACTGCAATTGTTACTATTGTCTTTACTTTTACTACTGTTACTACTTTGCTATTGCAACTACAAAACTGTTGCTACTGATAAACTGCTGTGAGCAAGAATGTTTCCAGGTGCAACTGAATTGACAACTCAGTTGTTAAGGCTTGTAAATATTCTTTGGCTCCCCTTGTGTTGAATCAATAAATTGAGTTTTACTTCCCTCGAAGACTATTCGCTGCCATCCATCCATCATGGGTAAGTCTCGTGATGGAAAGGTTCCTATATTACCATCCACTACAAGGAGAGGTGCGGTTCTGAACACTTCTGTTGCTTTTGATTCACCATCTGTGATGAGTAAGCTCCTTACACCACCACATACACATGCTACACATACTACTACTTCTATTGAATCTGAAACTTCTGATACTTATGATGCTTCTACTGTGCTTGATAAGAGTGGTTCATTAGGTCCTTTCCTAGATGCTACGATTGCTAGAACTATAGCCGGAAACACTGAAACTCCTATTGAAGATACTACTACACCTGTCAGTTCACCTAAGTCTATAGAGAGCTATGATATTGAAGACTGATATATAGAAATGAATGATGAATTTATTAAAGAATGTCAAATACCGATGGTAAAAGTGTTATTAAGAGTCTCCTTGAGAGGCGTACTATAAAACCCAAATTATCTCCTAATGACAAGTTTTCTACATCTCCCATAAACATTAAAGATAAAGATTATGATTTCTCTCTTGATTTATCTTACATAACCATTGTTGAGAAAGAACCTTTTTGTGGGACTAAGAATGAAAGTGTTGTAGCACATATGACTGAGCTTTCTACCATGAGGGGCCTATTTCTGATGATATTAAAATGCGCACCTACTTTGTTGCTAAAAATTTCCCTTTTTCACTGAAAGGAGAAGCTAAGGCTTGGTTTAATAATTTACCTCCTGGATCTATTGATAGTCATGATTGCTTGATTAGTACTTTCCTTCAGAAATATTTCCCTCCTAGTGCTAGACATGCCATTTCGTAGGAACTTTTTGATTTTAAACAAAGAGAAAAGGAGATATTGCCTGAATCATGTGCAAGGTTTTGTGCTTTGATTCATGCACATGCTAGATGTCCATTACCTAAGAATGACCTTCTTGATATATATTATAATGGACTAACTGAAGAATCTAGGACATACCTGGATAATTGTGCTGATTGTGTTTTCAGGAATAGAACTCCCAAAGAAGCTAAGGATGGCTAAAATAAGCAAGAATTATGATGACTGGATTTCACCTGAGCCAATTATGCTTGAGACAACTACACCTGAGTTAACTGTGCCTGAGCTAACACCAACACCAAAGAAGAGAGGAGTTATTGAACTAAATGATGAAGTGATGAAGGAAGCTAAGAAATGTCTTAAGGAGAAGTGTATTAAAACTAAACAAGTGAAGAATCTACCTCCTATAGAAGAATTATGTAAGCCGATCTCCCACTCATCCACTATTGAGGTACACTCTCTCCAACATTTTGATGAAGGTGACATTCCTTATTCTAAACCTCCTGATCAATGCTTAGAAGAATTTGATATTTTTATTGTTAAGCAAGATAATTTTAATAAAAGAGTGTAGAATCATTTGATGGAAAACTCTAGAGCTATTATTGAGTTAAAAGATATTGTGGAAAGAACCTCTAATGATGTTAAAATGCTTGTTAAACATTTCCAAATGGTCCAAACTCAAATTGATTAGCTTATTAAAGTACAAAAATACTTGTTAGTGAATGCTGCTAAAGAAAAACATGCCTATGAAATTAGAACTAGAAGTGGTGCTGCCACCCAGGATCCTCTATATCCGGAGAGGCACCCTAAAATAATTGAGCAGGATTCTCAATAAATTGAAAATAGTGGTACTTCTCCTAAGAAAAGAAAAAAGAAACATAAAACTATTGTAGAGTATTTTAAACCTGCTAAGGATCCTAATAGTATATTTGTCTCTAATGCTGAAACTGGAAGTGGTAATGAGGAAAATGATGCTCCTGATAGAGAAAAAGTTGAAGAATAACCTGAAAGACACACTAAGAATACTAAATACATTAAGGAAGATTTTGTTGCTAATAAACACGGTAGTGAGAGAGAGCCCTGGGTCCAAAAATCTATGCCTTTCCCTTATAAGAAACACGAGTCGAAGGAAGACGAACACTATAATAAGTTTTGTGAGTGGATGAAACCTTTATTCTTGTAAATTCCTTTGACTGATGCTATTAAATTACCTCCTTATTCAAAGTATATGAAGGATATTGTCTCTAATAAAAGGAAGATCCCTAATGAGGAAATTTCTACTTTACTTGCTAATTATTCCTTTAATGGTTAGGTTCCAAAGAAACTTGGAGACCGAGGGATTCCAACTATTCCATGCTCTATTAAAAATAGCTATGAACTTCCTTGTGTGATTTGGGAGTAGGAGTTAGTGTTATGCCTTTTCTCTCTATAAGAGACTTCAATTGAAAAAATTAATACCAACTGATATATCTTTGCAAATGGCTAATAAATCTACTACCATTCTTGTTGGTATATCTGAGGATGCTCCTATTCAAGTGGCTCATAATTGCTTGATATTAACTGACTTTGTTGTGCTTGAAATGCCCGAAGATGACAATATGTCTATTATTCTTGGGAGACATTTTCTTAATACTGCAGGAGCTGTTATTAATTGCAATCAAGGAAAGGTAACTTTTAATGTAAATGACAAAGAGCATACCGTATATTTCCCCAAGAAGATTGATAGGAATTATGGCTTCAATTCAATTGAAAATATTGAGGGCATCTAAGTTGGAGAAATATATTGTCCCATACCACGAGAAAAATACGAAACTATTATGATTGGGACTATTGCTATCAAGGTTGAGGTAACATAATCATTTAGTGGAATGCAAAGTTTTATTTCATATAAATTTTTTTTGGTAACAAGACATGATCAACCTTGTTAACAAAGGGATTTTAATGAACAAAACAATGTTTTCACCATGATTATCTTCGCTTACTTCTATTTTATCCATTTTATTTTTTGCTTTCACTTAGTTTACTTTTCTGTTGCTAGTTGCTTACATATTAGAGTGTCTTAGAACTTCTGAAGTTTTAGTTTTGTTTCATTATTGCATCTTTCCAAAATTGTCTTTCTGTTAGAAATTTATTCATCAATACCTGAAAATTGCTAAAAAATAAAGTGTCTCGAAAAATTTCAAAAAATTCATATTAAACTTTTACGTGAAAAAAGGGGCAGCGGAGTACCTGGAGTGACCAGGGGGCCACCAGACAGGCACACCACCTGGTGGCGCGGCCACACCAGGGGCGCGCTTGGCCATGGTGTGCGCCACCCTTGGCCCTCCACTTACTCTCTCACTGGCCACTTCTTTCTCTCTCCCGAGAAAACACCAGTTCATTGCTCACACTTGCGTTCTTGCTCGTGATTTTTCGATCTCCTTGCTTAGCCCATCTTTGCTGCTGAAATTTGGAGCATTTGTTCTCCGGTACGTGACTTCTCCGCTTGTCCAAGTAGATTTATGATTAGTGGTTTATATCTTGAGTATTTTGCTACTGTAGGTGACAGGTTATGTGAGTTTGTAAGCTTGTTCAATGCTTAGAAAAATTGTTTTGATGCATGTTTAGGCCTCTTACAAGTACCTATAAGTAGTTCCTTTCATTATGTAATCACTTTGCAATCACTTGTATGATGGTTATCTAAAATTTCAGAATAGTGGAGATGAACAACCACACTTTTGGAGAAGTATTTGAGAGAGACACACCCAGGAGGGCAAGGCCTTCAAGATCAGCTTCTCAATTTAGTCCATCATATAATGAAGATCTTATTGCACCACACTTTGACAATGAAGGAGATGAGGGAGATGCTCACCCATCTACTTTTCCTTGTTTTGCCTTTTTGCAAGCTGTAGGGATCCTCGATGATTTCTTACTCCTTGTTCAGAGGGTTGGTCTAACCACTTACATGCAGAATGAGAGTGAGCAACATGCCGTGCTCACCAAAACTTTCGTTGGAAGTTTCGTTTTCACTAACACCCCTTATCGTTAACTGTTTTGTTCAAAATTTATAAAATGCCTATTACCATGCCATTGGAAACATTTTGCAGCATTATAGCCATAGGCATGACTAGGACTGTGAAGAAGATCCAAGGTCGACCCACTGATTTGCTGGAGCTCTACCGAAGTGTGACAAATGACGATGACCGCACAACTTAGCGGGGGAAGATAAGGAACATTCAACTCCCAGCTCTCAGATATTTTGCTTATTATCTTGCCACTAGCATTCTTGGTACGGAGAACACTAGTAATATTTCTAATCATCATTTAGCCTTTCTTGCTGTTGCACTTAATAATGATACCAAATATAATCTTGGTTCTCTCATTTGTCGCCACCTAGCCGCTAGAGGACCTATTTATGGGGGCATTATTGCCACACGCATGGTTGCTGCCTTGGAACTTTCTGTGGATCCTAATGACACTGCGTTGAATCCACGAAGGCTTGATCTTGCTGCTATGAAAACACATCACTTTGTCACTACTGACTCTAGTACGGAGAGTTTAGTTTACATGATGTTATTTACTGATGGAGACGAGAGGGAAATTCCTTTGCCACAATCCACTTTGTTCAGTATTTATAGGATGCCATGGTCACGCTCCAAGGAGGAGGTGGACGAGCAGCTCCGCTTGCTTGGTTTCCACGGGCAGCACCAGGGGGATGTGCCCTCTTATGACTACTCTGCGCACTACGCTGGGGCATCCTTGAGTTCATATCATGATGAAGGCACTTCTTCACAAAATTATGGAGGCGCTCCTTCCTGCCGAGCTCGCGATTGATACCCACTTAGGCCAAAAGCCTAAGCTTGGGGGAGGTACACTGACATCACACTCATCTACATATCATTTTCAGTCGGTACTTTGTATATCCATGTTTCGTTTTCTTTTTAGTCTTGCTTTATTTCTGCTTTTCAAAACGCAAAAAGTCCAAAGATATTTTCGCTATTTCTCTTTGCTTGCTTCTTTATCTTTTTAGCCTTGGTTTGCTTCTTCCTTTTATGCTCTGCTTAATTATTCGAAAAAACCCAAAAGATTTCGCTTTGCTTGATCTTCCTTTTGGTTCTTGCTTTAAAAATCGAAAACACCAAAAAATATTTGATGTTCTTCTTTGGTCTTATGAAGTTTGTTGCAGGGTTCAACAGTCCTCAGTGGAGTTTGGTTTCATGTTATTATTCAAGACACACAAGTGAAGGGCAATAATGAAGATTAATGACAACTTGAGGTGTGGTAAGAGGCTGGTAACAAACTCTATTTGTTTTCATTTTTGTACATATACTCATCATTGTGGGCATGCTTAGTCTGTTCATGTAAGATGCATGTTATTTATGGATGCTTAGTAGTTCTTGTTTTCTTATGATTAGCTCCAGCTTGCTAATGGTTTATAGCATGTCATATGAACGTTTGCTTGCATTGTTCTATTCATAACTTGGTATGACATTGTGGTATCCTCCTCTGAATGTTTTGTTTGAATCGACTTGGCACATGCTCACGCATGCATATAACTGAAACAATAATCAGTTAAGCCTCGATGAATTATTTTGCCTCAGGATTCTTGAATCACTTTCATGCCATAATTAGTCATGTTTTGTTGCAAGCATGATTATGACAGTTATTGCTCTCTCGTTTGTCGCTCCCTTTCTATTGCTAGCCTTCACTTGCACTGAGTATGAGCTCTACTCGTGTTTCTAACTCCCCAAAACCAATATTGCCAAAAGTGTCCACCATACCTACCTATTAGCATCATTTGTAATTCCGTGCATATTCAGTATGCCTTGTTTTCTTCCGAATAAAATGTTTGCTTGTTATGAGAAAGTTAGTTAGTAAAGCTCTCACGAACTTGATGTCACACTTTATTTTTTGCACTTAATAAAACTGAACTATTGTGACTGTCCATGAAAGTTATATGTTTGCAAATTATAGGCTGGGAGTTAGCAGAACCGTGCAGTCACGGGGAACACTTTCAACACCTGTAAATATATACCCAGTTGATATCATGCTCTTTTGTTTACGGATGTCATCGGTGTGAAATAAAAGGGGAGCTTGTAACTCCATGGAGTTATGTATGTGTGTTAGAAAAATGCCTGGGCGGCTGGTCTAATCCATGCCTAATAATGGTAGAAACCTACAGCGTAACCATAATGAGCAATCTATGAAGCATTCTTCTTATAAAAAAGAGATAGAGATTGAGGAAAAAAGAAAAAAAGGGATGAGAAAAGAGGAAAGAGAGAAAAAAGCACCATTTTCCTATGGTAAATAAGAAGATGTTGAGATGCTTATTATCTGCTTGCCTTGTCATTTTGATATGGGGATTCTTCCGTATCACCGGCCAAGGGGTACCCCGTTGGCGGTTCTCTATGATACACATGTATTTACTATGATAAGAACTTACCGGTAACTAAAGTTGAGTAGCATGAGGAGCGGCCCTCGTACTCAAGGGACATGTGATTTCCAGTTTATGGTCTGTCAAGCATATAACTCATATTGGACCTCACTTTCACCTTAACCATTTAAAGATGCTTATGATAGGGGCAATGAGAGCTCAAAGCTAATGTGTACCATACTTTCAGTATTTGGAAGCCTTTCAAACTTTTCAAAACCTTTTCACTTCCTTACTGAGTCATCACTTATTATATGAGCACTTTCTTGAGAGCATAGTTGTCATTCTTAGTGTAATCTGCTTGTATCAAAACTTGGTAAATTGTGTCATGACTTTGATGCTTGTATCTTTGATATCTTTACTTCTAGTCTTCACTTGAATTTCAAAGGTGCATTGGCATTTATTTGCTCTACAATCAAAGGCAAGCGAGATACCACTCTATCAAACCTTTTTATGAGCATTACAATGCCGTTTATGTTTATGTTTATGTTTCATGCTACTTATTATTTTTGAGTTGGAATCTCTTCATAGCTTGCAATGACTATTGAATAACTTATTTGCATACTCTTTATTATGAATTGCCTAAGTATTTGATCATATGCTGAGAATATATACATCTTATGAAGTAAATGTGTTTCTGAAAGTTTCTTTTATCGCACTTAGTTTTCAACTGAATTTCTTGAGGACAACCAATAGGCTAAGCTTGGGGGAGTTGATACGTCCAAAACGTATCTACTTTCTCGAACAATTTTGCTATTGTTTCTTCTCGATACTGTGTGATTTGGATACAACTAACACAGACTGACGTTGTTTTCAGCAGAATTATCTTGGTGTCTAGTTTTTGTGCAGAAAATCAACCATTAGGAAAAATCCCGGAAAATATGCCAAAAATCCTATTTCACCAGAAGACTCACGGAGCCAGAAGACGAGACGGACGAGGGCCACGAGGGGCCCACACCCCCTGGCCGCGCCTGGGAGGGGTGTGGCCGCCTCGGGCACCCCTCGGCCTCCCTCTTCGCCTATAAGATGCCTCTTGACCTAAAAACCCAGGGAGGGTCGACGTTTTTCTAGATAAAGTTCCGCTGCGCCACCACCACCAGATACCGCAATTTGGAACCAGAAACTCCATTCTAGCACCCTGGCAGGACGGGGAATTGGAGGAGATCATCACCATCTTCATCACTATCGCTTCTCCATCAACCATCCATGATTCCCTCATCCATGAGTGACTAATCCCCCACTGTAGGTTATGGGGTGGTAGGGATTGGATGAGATCATTCATGTAATGGCATCAGATTGTTAGGGCATGGTGCTTAGTATCTATTATTAGTGCTTTTTGACTGTTGCAACTTGTTATGCTTAATGCTTGTCACTAGGGCCCGACTGCCATGATTTCAGATCTGAACATGTTATTGATTCATGATGATAGTATTGTTTATGATCTTACCTGCAAGTTGTATACACATATTATTGTCCTGAACCGAAGGCCCCGAAGTGACAATAATCGGGATAACCGGAGGGGATGGCTTTGATGTGAGGATCACATGTGTTCATGGAGTTTTAATGCTTTGCTCCGATGCTCTATTAAAACGAGCACCTTAATTGCCAGTTGTTCCCTTGAGGCTCCACTACAAACGGGCTGGCAGGACAAAAGATGTTGTGCAAGTTCTCATTACCTATGACTATATATTGAACGCATGCCTATGATTATTTAGTGCTTAGATGCTTTATCTTATTTATCTGCAAATGCCCTATATCTTGATTGCGATATAAATTGTCTTGTCCATGCAACGCCCGACATCCATCCCTATGCCTACCGCGCTTTAATCATACTGTCTACTGCATTGTTACTACTGTCTTTACTTTTACTACTGTTACTACTTTGCTATTGTTACTACAAAACTGTTGCTACTGATAAACTGCTGTGAGCAAGACTCTTTCCACGTGCAGCTGAATTGACAACTCAGTTGTTAAGGCTTGTAAATATTCTTTGGCTCCCCTTGTGTCGAATCAATAAATTGGGTTTTCAAGGAAATATGCCCTAAGAGGCAATAATAAAGTTGTTATTATATATTCCTTATATATATGATAGATGTTTATTTTACATGCTAGAATTGTATTGATCGGAAACATCAATACATGTATGTTTAATAAACAAAAAGGGTTCCTAGTTATTCCTCTCTTATAGACTAGCTTGTTGATTAACAAGATGATCAAGGTTTCCTGATCATGGACATTGGATGTTGTTAATAACAAGGTCACACCATTGGTCGAATGATGTGATGAACATTCATCCGAAGTATAGCATTACGATCAAGTCATTATGTTTATATTGCTATAACATCATACGAAGTAATCTTTATCCTTAGACCATGAGATCATGTTAATTGCTAACACCGGAAGAGTATCTTGATAACATCAAACGTCACACCGTAACAGGGTGACTATAAAGATGGGTTCAGTACTACGAAGGTGTTATGTTGAGGCTCATGGATCAAGAGTGGAATTTTTCAATCCAGATGACGGATAGATATACTCTGGGCCCTCTCGGTGATATCACATTAGGATAGCTTGCAAGCAAGTGATGTGATCACTAGAATGTTATATCACGGGAACGAGAAAAGAGTGCATGTCGGTAACGAGATCAAACTAGGTATGGAGATACCGATGATCGAATCTCGGACATGTAATATATCAAGAGACAAAGGGATTTAGTTACAAGCGTTAAAGGTTCTCACGATCACAGAAGTCATCGTTGAATGTGTAGGAGTCAGTACGGATCTCCAGGTCCCGCTGCTGATTATTGATCGGAGAAGGGTCTCGATCATGTCTGCATTATTCGTGAACCGTAGGGTGGCACACTTAAGAGTTACCGGACACCATTTTGGAGCACATATGTTTCAGACAAAAGAATTGCAAAGCGCAAGAATTGTTTCAATAGAGACCGGAAATTGTTTCGAGTGAAATTGCAGAAGGTGGTTCTGCATGTGATATTGAAATATTGCAAGGGGTTATATGTGAATGTTTGTTAATTAAAGTAATTAACAAAATTCTGAATAAATTTAATAAAAAGAGTTTAATGCATTTAAAGTGGAGACTTTAAAAAGGAATGTGAAGAGGCATTTTAATGTGGAGGGGTTACCACCACATGAATGGGGGAGGTGAGGGGTCACCCCCCATGCGCCGGCCATGGAGAGGGGGGGCACCCCCCCTCCTCCTATAAAAGGCCACCCATTCCCTCCTTCATCCACACACCTCCTTGTGAAGGATCTCTCTCCCCCTCTAGAATTATTCCCCCATGATATGTCTACATATATGTGGCACTGCCGTCTAGGTCATATTGGCGTTAAACGCATGAAGAAACTCCATTCTGATGGACTTTTGGAATCACTTGATTTTGAATCATTTGATACATGTGAGCCATGCCTTATGGGCAAGATGACTAGAACGCCGTTTTCCGATTCAATGGAACGGGCGACAGATCTATTGGAAATCATACATACAGATGTGTGTGGACCAATGAGTGTGTCGACGCGAGGTGGATATCGTTATTTTCATACTTTCACGGATGATTTGAGTAGATACGGGTATATCTATTTGATGAAACACAAGTCTGAAACTTTTGAAAAGTTCAAGGAATTTCAGAATGAAGTGGAAAATCATCGTAATAGAAAGATCAAACTTCTACGGTCTGACCGTGGAGGAGAGTATCTAAGTTATGAGTTTAGCACACACATGAAAGAGTGTGGAATAGTTTCACAACTCACGCCTGCCGGAACACCACAACGTAATGGTGTGTCGGAACGTCGTAATCGTACCTTATTGGATATGGTTCGATCTATGATGTCTCTGACTGACTTACCTCTGTCATTTTGGGGTTATGCACTGGAAACAGCTGCATTCACTTTAAATCGGGCACCATCTAAATCCGTTGAAACGACACCGTATGAATTATGGTTTGGAAACAAACCTAAGTTGTCATTTCTTAAAGTTTGGGGATGCGATGTTTGTGTGAAGAAACTTCAACCGGATAAACTCGAACCCAAAGCGGAAAAATGCATCTTCATAGGATACCCTAAGGAAACAATTGGGTATACCTTCTATCACAGGTCCGAGGGCAAGGTTTTTGTTGCCAAGAATGGATCCTTTCTTGAGAAGGAGTTTCTGGCGAAAGGTGTGAGTAGTCGGGAGGTAGAACTCGAAGAGGTTATTGAACCTTCTCTTCATGGAATGGCGAGTGGCGCAGCACCGGAAGTTGTTTCGGAGTTGACTTCACCTAATGAAGAGAGATCTAATGATAATGATCATGAAACTCCGAAAGAGGACACTACCGAACCTCGCAGGTCAAGCAGGACACGTGCAGCTCCTGAACTGTACGGCAATCCTGTTGTGAATTTCATGGTTGATGAAATGGATGACCCTGCGACGTATGAAGAAGCGATGATGAGCCCGGATTCCAACAAATGGCTAGAAGCCATGAAATCCGAGATGGAATCCATGTACGAGAACCAAGTTTGGAACTTGGTGGACTTACCTCACGACCGAAAGGCCGTTGAGAATAAATGGATTTTCAAAAGAAAAATTGATGCTGATGGTAATGTGACCATCTATAAGGCTCGGCTTGTCACAAAGGGGTTTCGACAAATTCAAGGAGTTGACTACGATGAGACATTCTCTCCCGTAGCGATGCTTAAATCGGTTAGGATTATGTTAGCAATTGCTGCATATTTCGATTATGAAATATGGCAGATGGATGTCAAAACTGCATTTCTCAATGGTAAAATTGAAGAAGAGTTGTATATGATACAACCTAATGGTTTTGTCGATCCTAAGGATGCTAATAAGGTATGAAAACTTCAGCGATCCATCTATGGACTGAAGCAAGCATCCCGGAGTTGGAATCTCCGCTTTGATGAGGTGATCAAAGAGTTTGGATTTGTCCAAACTTATGGAGAGGCTTGTATTTACAAGAAAGTGAGTGGGAGCAATGTGGCATTTCTGATATTATATGTGGATGACATATTATTGATTGGAAATGATATAAATCTTTTAAACAGTGTTAAAAGTTATCTAAACAGCAAATTTTCGATGAAAGACCTTGGTGAAGCGTCATATATATTAGGCATTAAAATCTATAGAGATAGATCAAGGCGCCTAATTGGGCTATCGGAGAGTACATACATTGATAAGATATTAAAGAAGTTTAATATGGACGAAAGTAAGAAGGGGTTCTTACCTATGTTGCAAGGCAAGACATTGAGTAAGACTCAAAGTCCGGCTACGGTGGAAGAAAGAGAGATGATGGATAAGATCCCCTATGCCTCGGCCATAGGCTCTATTATGTATGCCATGCTATGTACAAGACCGGATGTGGCACATGCTATTAGTTTGACTAGTAGGTACCAATCTGATCCAGGTTCGGAACACTGGATAGCGGTAAAGAACATCCTCAAGTAGTTGAGAAGAACTAAGGATAAGTTTCTTACATACGGAGGTGAAGAAGAGCTAGTCGCTAAGTGTTATGTCGATGCTAGCTTTGACACCGATCCGGATGACTCTAAGTCTCAATCCGGATACGTATTTCTCTTGAACGAAGCAACAATTAGTTGGAGGAGTTCCAAACAACCTGTGGTGGCTGGATCAACGACGGAGGCGGAATATGTTGCTGCTTCAGAAGCGGCGCAGGAAGCAGTTTGGATGAAAGAGTTCATTACGGAACTGGGTGTGGTTCCCAGTGCGTTGGACCCGATGGTGATCTGTTGTGACAACAATGGAGCCATAACCAACGCAAAGGAACCGAGGTCTCACAAGAATTCCAAACATATTAAGCGCCGGTTTCACTCCATCCGCGAGCATGTCAAGGATGGAGATATAAAGATTTGTAAAGTACACACAGACCTAAATGTAGCAGATCCGTTGACTAAAGTTCTCCCTAGGGCAAAACATGATCAACACCAGAACTCCATGGGTGTTAGATTTATCACTATGTGAACTAGATTATTGTCTCTAGTGCAAGTGGGAGATGAAGGAAATATGCCCTGAGAGGCAATAATAAAGTTGTTATTATATATTCCTTATATATATGATAGATGTTTATTTTACATGCTAGAATTGTATTGATCGGAAACATCAATACATGTGTGTTTAATAAACAAAAAGGGTTCCTAGTTATGCCTCTCTTATAGACTAGCTTGTTGATTAACAAGATGATCAAAGTTTTCTGGTCATGGACATTGGATGTTGTTAATAACAAGGTCACACCATTGGTGGAATGATGTGATGAACATTCATCCGAAGTATAGCATTACGATCAAGTCATTATGTTTATATTGCTATAACATCATACGAAGTAATCTTTATCCTTAGACCATGAGATCATGTTAATTGCTAACACCGGAAGAGTATCTTGATAACATCAAACGTCACACCGTAACAGGGTGACTATAAAGATGGGTTCAGTACTACGAAGGTGTTATGTTGAGGCTCATGGATCAAGAGTGGAATTTTTCAATCCAGATGACGGATAGATATACTCTGGGCCCTCTCGGTGATATCACATTAGGATAGCTTGCAAGCAAGTGATGTGATCACTAGAATGTTATATCACGGGAACGAGAAAAGAGTGCATGTCGGTAACGAGATCAAACTAGGTATGGAGATACCGATGATCGAATCTCGGACATGTAATATATCGAGAGACAAAGGGATTTAGTTACAAGCGTTAAAGGTTCTCACGATCACAGAAGTCATCGTTGAATGTGTAGGAGTCAGTACGGATCTCCAGGTCCCGCTGCTGATTATTGATCGGAGAAGGGTCTCGATCATGTCTGCATTATTCGTGAACCGTAGGGTGGCACACTTAAGAGTTACCGGACACCATTTTGGAGCACATATGTTTCAGACGAAAGAATTGCAAAGCGCAGGAATTGTTTCAATAGAAACCGGAAATTGTTTCGGGTGAAATTGCAGAAGGTGGTTCTGCATGTGATATTGAAATATTGCAAGGGGCTATATGTGAATGTTTGTTAATTAAAGTAATTAACAAAATTCTGAATAAATTTAATAAAAAGAGTTTTATTAAATGAGAGAACATTAAATTTGGAGAAATTTAATGCATTTAAAGTGGAGACTTTAAAAGGGAATGTGAAGAGGCATTTTAATGTGGAGGGGTTACCACCACATGAATGGGGGAGGTGAGGGGTCACCCCCATGCGCCGGCCATGGAGAGAGGGGGCACCCCCCTCCTCCTATAAAAGGCCACCCATTCCCTCCTTCATCCTCACACCTCCTTGTAAAGGATCTCTCTCCCCCTCTAGAATTATTTCCCCATGGTCTCGGATTAGCGAGATACATGTTTCCGGTGGCATTTCGTCTGGAAGGAGTTGCTGCTTCCACTGGATCGCTGGAGCGAGGAGGTGGAGGTTGTCTGGTGGCTTGAACGTGTGTGTGAGTGCGGATGCGCTGCTGAGTTGTGGCGCTCGGACTTCCTCACGATCTTAAGATCGGCAAGTGTACGACTATATCAACCACGAGTTCCTACTCGTTAACAAAGCTCGTTGTCTACGAGGGTAAGTTCTCGTTGGATGTATGTCCACCCGTTGCTTTGTACCTAGTAGATAGATCTTGGCGTGTAGTTCACACCGTAGGAATTTTTTTGTTTTCTATGCTGCGGACCCAACAGGTTTTACTTCCCTCGAAGACTGTTGCGATCCCCTATACTTGTGGGTTATCAGCATACCACGAACCTAAACCTGCATCCTACCGCTAGCTGAAAGGGAGAAACACCAGATATATCGCAGTGACTGCATCACCCAATAGCGACATGAGTAGAAAATCATGCCTAAAAATATACAAAGTTTGTGAAATTAAGCACATAAATCAGTGAATAGAAAGAACATAATATTGAACATGCAGGCATGTGAAGTGCAGCAATGGAAACCAGTGGAACTTGGATCTAACCTTGACGGTCCCAGAAATAAAATCAACAGCCGGAGACAACAATTCTCAGAACTTGGATATTCATCATAAAACTAGATAGCAACAAACAAAATCCCACGACAACTTAATCTGCAAAATGAAACATGTAGTTAGAAACTATTGATGCTGGCATTGCTAGGAATTGAGCGGGATAACTGCTATGATAATACTAGCTGTATCACGAATTCCTAATCCATCTGTAACATGAAAATAAACTGACCATTAGTTATAGATTAATGCATTACCAGTTTTACATGGAGGTCTCCTGCTCGCTCTGGAGATCAATGTCGCCACCAACAAGGTACACACCTGGACACCATGAGCCCTTCCTGGTGTCTCCTCGCGGACTGCCCTTTGCCACCGACAAGCGGCTGAATATGTCTACTGCCTCCGTTCTTAAGGCCTCCCCGATGGCGACAACCGACTGATCTATTTCAGCAATCAGTACATCTTCTCTCCTGCGTCAACAATCGTGGGGCCAATTCATCAAATGGCAGAAAATATAGACCATAGAAAGGGATTTGCTAGATGCCAGATGGACATTTTATAGATTGATTGCATCATGTGTAGATTGCTGAAGCCAAAGAGAAACACAAGAGCCGCAGACCCCGTCCGAGGCATGTGTCCTACTTGTGGTCGTGGTAGCAGGAAATACAAAGGAAAAAATCCAAAACAAACCTTAAACTCGTGGGCAAAAGCCAAATCGAACCCTGAACTTCTAATCCTCGATATTGGCACTCTAAACTTGTCAATCCTGGTCTATTTTAAACTCTGGGTATGTTTGGCGCACCGGGAAAGTAATAATCCCGACCGGGATAGCTTTCTAGTCTCACTGACAACGTGGATCTACCTATCATATCCATCTTCTTCCAAATCTTTTTGAAATTCTCAAACCAGATCCAGGGGCGATCCCGATCCATCGATCCTCTCTGTTACCTGCCCTGAGCCGCTGCCCCCTTGGCTCCTCCCGTGCGCCACTAAAGCCCCCGTTGGGCGCCTCCACCTTCAGCCCCCATGCGAGTGTCGTGAGTCTAAGCTTGGCCAGACAGACAGAGGCGGGAGCTTTGGAGACCAGGTAGTGGAGTTTGTTAGGGCCAGGCCACGCGGTCGCCGGAGTGCTGGGAGGTGGTGTGCGCCAGCCATGGTGTCCACTGGCTCTACTGTGCGCGGGGGAGGCCAAGACCGGCATGGCCGATGAAGGCGTCTCCTTCTCTGCACGTTCCTTTCCCCAATCATTTAGCCTCATTTTGAGCGGAATACAAATTTGAAGATTCTTCTTGCACCTTTTTTTTGGTTCGTGGTAGAGCGGATCTTTTGGTTTACACATCAATTTTTTTATGTATATCTAGCAGCAATGCATCTTCTTCATGAAGAGTTCATCTGATAGCAAAACTAAAGCGAACAGTCCATGCATGGAAAGGTGGAAGATGAATATGACATGCGGGTCTAGTCTGTGAGTGAGAGAAACAAATTATTTAGTTTAGGATTATTTATTTATTATGTGCAAAACAGATCTAGGATTTAAAATAGACAGGGATTGATAAGTTGGGTGTGCCAATTTCAGGGATTCGAAGTTGGAGGTTTTATTTAGCTTTTGCATACGAGTTTAAGGTTTGTTTTGGACTTTTTCCAAATACAAACAATTTCACGTCCAGCGCATTTAAATCAACCGACCAATCGCTCCATCCATCCCATGGATCGTTACCTATCATCAATGCACGCACGCTGGATTGCTGCTGGCCTGCTGCTGCTGCTGCGTCGCACGGCACGGTCGATCTAGCCAGCGGATCCGACAGGCACGCCCGGTCACGATCGACGGACGGACGGATCAACCCAGCGGGTTTCAAACATTTATGGCCGGATCGAATGTTGCAAGCGCTACCAGTCCGAACTAAACTCCATTAATGGGGTAGTACTACTACCACTCATGTCCGTACTTTTGTATGGCATTGTTGGCCTGCAGGCTGCAGCTGGGGCCAGGCCAGCCAGGCTCCCGTTCGTATGACGCTGTCTAAATCTGGAAACCCTTGCCCGTACACGCACAAAGGCACAGGCCGGCCGTTCGTTCTGTCACATGCATCAGCTTTAAACGCCAAGAGACGTCCGTCTGAAGCGTTCTTGGACGGCCGGGAGAATGTTTCCGTCCATTATTACCGATGTAGTAGTACCACGCTGCTTGTGATGGGTAATTGAGTAGGCCAACTCTACATGCGTCGACAGTTGGACAGTGAACTCAGCGGTCGAGGGTGATTTTGCTCTGATTTTTATACTATGGTACTGCAGTATATATGCTGTTCGCATGTTCCATTATGGGGAGTTTTGTCCGGAAGAAAAAGTAATCTTCCACAATGTATATTCTCTATAGTCGGACTCTAATTCCTCTAATTTAGCAATGCAAATTAAGGCTAATTCCTGTAATTTAGCAATGCAAATTAAGCCGCGCCATCAACCAGCGGTCGAGAACCGCGCCACGGTCCGTCTCGAGTCTCGGACCTCTGTAAGTCTGTATACCAGGAGAGCGCGGGGTGCCGTCGGCGTGCTCCTGCTACCGCTTCCACCGCACCGCACCGCACCACCACCATCCCGCGCCATGCAGCAGCAGCGCAAGGCACAGCGTCCAACGACACCGGACCGGGCCCGAAGAAAACGTTGTTCCGCGGCAGGCCGCAGCTTGCGCGGCGCCCAACTAGTACCGGCGAGACCCGGAATTGATGGGGCCGCATCGGTGCCGGCGCCAGTCACGACGGATCGACCGATCGACACAGAGGAAACACGGTGACACCCGCCGGATCAGACCATGCGCCACGCCTACGGTAGCTACACTAGCTCCTGCCGGACCAGGCGGCTACCCTGTGCCTGTGCCTGGCGCGTCCTTGGACTCTGCTTTTGTTCCTATCCTTCCCCGCTTTGGGGGGACACCGTACCGCTTTCGCTCCCTAAAGCCATCTGTACAGCATGGCAATCGGGTGCAGTGGTGGTGCTACGAGTAGTTGGGCCTTTGCCGGTAGCCGGTAAGTCCATTACTACTTGCTCTACGGACTATCCTAGCCCCTAGGTTAATGTTGGACAGTACCACCCCGTATTTAGGAATGAGCAAGAGTGTATTAAAAAAAAAGAGTACAGGACGTACACGAGTAGTATCTGTTTACTTGAGAGACCGTTTGCAAGGTACTCTCTCCGTTTCAAAATATAAGATGTTTTAGTTTTGTGAAATAATTATATCTAGATCTTTTTTAGTATATATATGATCATCTAGGTTTGGAGTAAACCTATATACTAAAAAAGTCTATATAGATTCCTTTCACAAAACTAAAACATCTTATATTTTGAAACGGATGGAATACTAGTATTTGTCTATCTGAACCCTTCTGCAGAGTCAACATGAACCAGTTTGATCTTTGATTATTTTTTAAGAAACGATCCAATCTACTTTTCTTTTTGTTGCAACAATTTTGGTGCTGCGGTGACTTCCTTTTCCCCATCTTCCGGAAAACCGCTGACTGGTAATTTTGGGAAGCGCGACTGCGTTCGCTGTAGCTGACAGTTGCCACAGTGCTGCAGCAACCAACCGATCTCCAGGAATAGCTTGCTCGGCTACAGAGCTACTACGACGACGTTACAGCTCGTGGCGGTCGTGGTGCTCCGCCATGCCGCTATACTCCACCTAGCACAAGGACTACTCCACTATTGACACTACGTGCCACTGCGTTCGTCTCGTCTTTTGGATTTGGGGCTAGCGCGGTTGAGGCGGGTCCCACGTCCTTGTTGGCCAGCTCGAGCGGTTCTTGGCGCCAAAATCTCCCCCGTCTCCGCTGCAAGCTGTCCGGGTCGAGCGGCTCTTGGCGCGAAAATCTCCTATGTCTCCGCAGCAAGTTTTGGCGCCAAGACTTCATACCGAGTGGCGCGAAAAAGAGCCGTCGGCCGTGGTAGGGCCGCGCATGCATGTTGGGCCAAAGATTCGGCGCATGCGCGCCGCGTGCGTCTTTTATCGTGTTGTCGATATTTCTTCTCCAACCCCACTGGTCTGGGTTAAGTAGGTCTGGGGATTCCAAGCCATTCACATGCAAAGATCTACTAGCGTCGCAGGATGTCTACTAGTATAGCACTCTGGTCCAGCGTCGCAGGAGTACTAATAGTAAATACCAAGACGGGGCAACAGGGTTGACTTGAACACAGTTGCGGGTTGGAAATCGGAACTGATGTGCACACCATCATTTGTGGCCGTTGGGCGTACGATGAAGGCTTTGCACCGTGAGATGGTCAAACGGTCCATACACACACGGCTTGATTTAAACGTCGGACACAAATCGTCTGAAAATTCGTCGTGTGTATAGCACGGTTCATTGGAAGTACTGCTACCTAATACTCGTATGCACAATTTTTCTTACAGTAGTAAAGAGGACAATGTATTCTAAGTTTTACCTAGAATATATTCAAAACTTTGAAAATGTACGATGCCAAATAAATACCGATAGATCCATTATAAGATGTATTTATGCATATTGCAATTGCTAGTGTTTCTTTTATATATTTGTTTACACTGCGAAAACATTGACCGTTTTACTATGGGCAACTCCAACGAATCCCGCAAACGGACAGGACCATCCGAAACAATTAGACCGGACATATGACGGGGTCCAACGACGCCCCGCAAATGGACCATGATGCGCGGACCATTCAGCTTTACCACATCTCCATCCAAATTTGGGCTAGCTTTACTTTACACTAGATATGTCGTGCATCCGGACGCTCGTCCTTTTGTCTGGCTCAAGGCCGGGGAGCCAGCCACACCAAACCCCTCCACACCCTTCTAAGCGCATCTCGCCCCTCCACCACCGCGTTGCCGACTAGCCTATGGCGGCCGATTCAACCACTAATTCGGACCATTTAGTGACAGTACATGGTGGGCCTCTTACCACTGTCCCGCCCGCCACCATCATGTCCCGGTTGCGGTTGTTGCGTTCTAGCCTCCATAGTCCCGTGCACGTCCATGGTGCTCATCGCCTGCTGTCATGGTGGTGTCACAGCAAATGCCATGGGTAGGCTAAAAATGGGGCCTATGGACACTAGTGGTATCCGGGGAGGGATAGTGCTGTGAATCCGCACACAAAGAACACAAGAGCACACACGGTATACTCAGGTTCGAGGCTCTCCTAAGGAGATAAAACCTCTACTCCTGCACTAGATCTTATATTACGATCTCTAGATTAGTACAAGTGCTCCTTGAGCTGTATCGAAGAGAGGAAGAAGATGAAGTGCTTCTACTCTCTTCTCTCTCTAGGGTTTTCGCTTAGTGCAAATAGACCGACCCTCTTCTTGGAGGCCCTGGCTCACCTTATAAAGGGGTGGCCAGGTTACAGCTAGCGCTTACGTGGCCCGGATATGCCTTGAAGATGCTTGTCCCGAAATAGTAGTTCAACGCCCTCCTTTCCTCTGTCGACAGCGTCTACGTGGAAATGGCTCAGAGTCCACGTTGTATGTCCGTGACCCTCTGTTCTGTCTCTACTCCTCTGTCCCTTGTCCTTAGCGCTTGTCTCTCCCCAGATTTCCATGAGAGAGTGAAAAGCGTTGACCTTGGGCTGGCTCTCACCTTCTTGAGCATGCCAAACCCATGACTCAGTCCCAGTCCGGGTAACTCGGCCAAGACGGTACCTGCAAACATGAAACAACCTAGACCTCGTGCCGACATACCATATATGTCGGCCGAGTCTTGCCGATGCTGTCCGGCCTTGGGTGACTCGGCCGTAACTTGGTCGGCCCCCGTATACCTCGTCGAGCTCATGCTTTGGCCAATTTATGCCTCGGTGGACCTTGCCCTTATACCTCAGCTTAACCCTACATGGGGTCATCCCCCCAACATTAGTCCCCGAAGCTGGTGCGGTCTTAGCAGCTTTAGCTGAGAAGGCCACAGCAGGTTCAAACTATCCGGATCTTTGTCCGTCTTGCCGACATACATATATCCGAGATTTAATTTGACATTCCTTGGCTCTATCCGAGATATATCTTGTTGGCTGAGTCATAGTGTCGCATCCGAGTTATTCCTCTTAGATGCTTATCTTCTCTTGTACTCCTCACCGCATCCTACGTGTAAAGTAATCATTGCCATTTGCCTCATTTTAAGGGCCCTGGCAGCATTCACTGCCACGTGTTGTTAGTTTTTACTACAGCCCATCACATCGTGGCGTGCCCCCTCGATTACTGCAGGGGCCACGATACGCCGTTATGCCTCCGAGCCGTGTAATCGTGCATGTGGCACGATCCTATGTGCCAGTTAGCGGCATACACGCGTGCATCATGGGGCCAGTGGGCATAACTGATCCCATTACCCTGGATGCGAGGCATGGATAAATGGGGGAGTGGGGGAAACCCTTGGTTACTTTCCCCCGCTCCTGCCTCTTCTCCTCGCACCGCCGCCACTGCTGCTCTCTGCATTAGCGACCGCGTCGCCCCTTTGCTTTCTCTGCTACATTGCTTCACCGCAGCACCGCTCTTCACCGCCGCTATGGGGCTGCGCCAATCATTGCCTCTCTCCCCGGAAGCAAGCATCGCATCGGGGGAGAGCGACACAGGGATGGCCCCACGAGATGTGGTTGCCGTTGATGAGCAGGAGGAGGGGGCCGTCCTCGAGCACGGGGTCTAGGATGGCTCCAACGTCACCCAGAAGGAGATTGAATGGGAACTGCACACGCGTCGGATTCCTCTGGGGTTACTTGCCGCCTCCCCGACGACGAGCAATCCCCCATCGTCGAAGAGGAAGAGTTCGTAGTTTTCGTCGCCCACTTCGCTCGCAGCTTCGGCCTTCTTATTAGTGATTTCGCCAAAGATTTCTTTGAGACTTTTGGCCTTCAGCCTCACAATCTCCCGGCAAATGCCGTAGTCTCCCTCTCTGCTTTGATCTCTGGCACCGAAGGATACCTCGGCCTTTCGCTAGTTTCCAAATCTAGGCCGATTTCTTTCAAATCCGAGCCAATGTCGTCCCAATAAAGATCTCCGCCCCAGTGAGAAATCTCTGGCCCAGTGTGGGGCTGCGAGCATTTCACCCATGAAAATCTCTATCTTTCCCCGGATCACGGGCCTTGACTCATGCAAGAAGTGGGCGAGGACGTTCTTCTATGTGCAGAACAACACCCCGAACGACATGATTCGGCTCCCCGCCTTCTCAGTCGTTGTTCCCACAAAACTCAATTGGGACCTTGACCCGAAGAAGGACAATCCTCTTGTCATCCTTGTGGTGAAACACATCCTCGATTTGAAGGATGCCGGGTTTAACCAGCGATGACCTGATGGCTACTTTTATCAGCAGCCGAGTTTGCCCCCTGCAGAAACGCAACCACAAGATCTGCTATATGAGCGGCTGCCATGATCCGAACTGTGTCTCTACGGTCGAGATATCCAAGGCTTAGGTCTTCTAGTGATTCAAGTCCATTTTAAAGATGGATATGACCGAGGAATGGGAGTGGGGAATGGCTCCTTTCAGCCAAGAAAAACCTGTACCCAAGGTAGGTTCTTTGAGTCACCCTTACCGAGTCATGCATCATGTCGGCACTTCTTCTTATTTTATTTCTTTATGTTCCTTTATACAGAAATTTCTTCAGCAAACCGTTGAGGATACTCAAAATTCTGCCCTCACTTGGGGCCAGGATCGCGAGACCTCAGATCCGGAGGAGCCGGACTCTGAGGAGTTCATGCCTATCCTGAAACCCAGCTTCGGCCGACCCTCTGGTCAGACTTATGTCTTAAGGGGCTGGCCGGATGATGACGAAGATGATTGTGAGGTCCTTGAGGTATTTGATCTGATGCCACTCTCATATGCCTTTCTGCCTGACTTCACTCTAGCTAACACGGCTGCCAAGGTGCATGAAGTACCTCCCCTCGCCGTGGGAGGCCAAGGTACGGTGAAGAAGCACGCCGTGACCTCGGCTCCACCGATCGAACCTTCCAGGGCTGGGAAGAGGTATACGAAATTCTTTAAGAGGGCTCCCCGGCAAAAGGTGGCTCCATCTATTTCCTCGTAAGTTTTCTCCGCCGGATTATCTCTATATTTCTTAGTTCTCCCTTTCTGTATTTCTTGTTTCTCTTTACCTCGTCTTACTCGTATCTTCGTATTCTTTCTCTTGGCAGTGCACCTCTGAACATTCCTTAGAGAAGATCCAACATGGCCTCTCCAATCCCGAGGCCACCATCCCCTCCACCTCATGATAATACTCGGGCTTCTAGCCCAATCTGAGGTAACACTCCTCCCGCGCCGGATAATAATTCACCTCGGCGGGAGGGTGAAAATATTAGCACAGGTGGAGATGGTGCCCTAGAGGATACGTCCATGCCAGATCAGCGGGGTGATGATGACTGCAAGTGCATAGATCGTTTGTAGCTAGTTTCGAAATAAAGATATCAATCCCACAGGGAGTCCGAAGTCTAGTAACTCTTGAAATAAATATTATAATAGAAATGCTAAATAAAGTTCTAAGTGACAAGATAAAATGCGAGTATTACGTAAAAAGGTGTTTTGGGGTTTTTGGTATAAGAGCAACAATAAGTAAACTAAAACAACTAAATACAAAAAGTAAGTATCGCGTATGTAAGAGAGACTGGAACTGCAATAGGGAAAAATGTTCTCAGGGAGTAGCGAATTCACCACTAGCATTACAAGGAGGTAAGATAAAGATTATTATCATAAACATTCTCAACTATGTATGTGTGGGAGGAACTCCGTATTTTGACAAATAGGCAGCAACCGCTGCTCACATCATCCTCATAACCACAACACTCAGCAATCGACATCAATCGAATTGCTGCGCTATTAAGGGACTTAATCCCGTAGGACATATCCTACCAATAAGTAAGGGGTGCCAACAGCTTTACAGTAAGGAGTGCCAACAGCTTTATAGTCACTGTAAATGTGAACACACCTCCGTCTACTAATAAGTAGTTCCTTCCATCAAGTTCCCATGAGAGGCAAATATTCAGAGGTCGACTTCTCTCAACATCAAGATAAAGACAATCTAACACATGGTCATAGCGATGAATATCATAATAAACTTTACCTTATTTCAATCTCATACTAGGGTTTCTCCATCTCCCCAAGAACTAATGATCTACTCAGACATGGAGGCAATCAACATCATGGCAATAACAATGGAATCTATCATAGATGAGTAGTACTTGTATAAATCCACAACGAGTATGAAAATTACAACAAGATCTAGACAAGATGTAGATGGGATGGATGGAGATGGTGGTGATGCAGCGGTTGATGATGAAGATCGATGCCTTAGCCTCCCGGATATTCGTAGGGCGAAGATGGGTCCCCGGTGGACGAGTTCCCCCTCTAGATTCCTTCCGGAGGTGATGTTTCGGCAATTTCTAGGTGTTCTGTATATCGTCTCTCTGATCCAGTAGCACAAGATGAAACTATTTGAGGAGGCGGTGGTGGCGCCAACTATACGGCGGGAACTATATGGCCGGAAAATTTATTCCCGCCCTATAGTTGGTCGTTAAGCCGTTTGTATGTCTTGTTCGGTTCGGGTTTTCTTCTGGTATTATTGATATGTCCCAAATAAGCGATTTTACATTGTTTTTGACTCCTTTTCTCCTTAGTACAACTGCTCCAAGAATTGTGTCCAATGTATCCATCATTTGTCCTGATCCTGGTGAAACAGACATAAAATGTGCGCGCGACCACTGTAAAATACCAAGATCCTATATCTACAATGCAAAATAACAATATAAAACATGATGCAAATATGCACTCATAAACTTCTCCAAGCTTAGACTCTTGGTTGTCCCGAGCAAGTTTAGCTTAATGGATGTGATCCTCACATTCATGAAGCAGAGTCGATAACATAAATGAGGCAGTTGTAGCATGTGTTTATCATATATGATACATAGGAATAAGTTCATGAATAGTACCTTACTCGAACCATCTGAATAGTATTAGTAGGCTTCCACACCTTAGTGATCAACAGTTCATGTAGGAATTCAAACTTTAACGATCTCAATTATCAAATTCCAATTGTATATGAAGCATTTTTATGACTTGAAGATCCTACCTTGACTTGTTCTCACTCTATTTTGTTATCACTTTTTATTTTCCTTTGTTCAAGGTTTCTTTTTCAATTTAACTGCATAGATAATTTTCTTTGGAAATCAAACTGTAGACTTACAACATATTGATGAAATTATCTTTATATGTTCCATTAATACCAATGGTGTGTAAGACTCCTATTGCTATCATCAAGTGCAAGTAAAATTATACTTAAGCCATTCATATATCCAACAAGACAAGCACAAACACAAAATTGCTCCATATATAATAATAAACTCAGAATTTCATAAAAGGGTCGACTATTCCTAAAGGGAATTCTAATGATGCAAACTTTATTTCTAGTTTGAACTAATGCAAGACTAAAATAGTAATGTAAAATTTATATGATAGATTACAAGGTCTTAAAGATCTCCCAAGATTGGAATCAAGCCAGACGGGATCAAATAATCTCTTGCGATTATTTGATACTGTTATTATTGTAGATCACTATGGCGCCATGGCACGCGACATCTTCTCTTCACGGGCTAGTCTGAGATGGAGGGATTGGTTGACAACTTCTAATTCTTTAACACGCAGCTTGTAGAAAAGAGTATTCCTCTCCAACACTTTCACTTGTTCTTTAATGAACTCATTGTTATCTTGAAGGGTTTGTAGCGCCTTAAGACTCATAGAAAAACCTGCTTCGGTTGTTTGCTTGATATCTTCATCAAGTTTGTCAAGATAAAGTCGCAGCAACCGAAGATGTTTGGGTGTCCCTGGCATCTCCCTGTCCATATATTCAATCTTCACCTCGAGGGCCTTCAAATCCCCCTTCTGACGTGCATTGTCGATGTCGAGGAACTCCATAGGAACGATCTTGATCTCCTTGCCTTGCTTGCTATTGTTCCCGATCTCCATAGGAACCTTTCTTCTTGAATTATGTCCCTCGGTTGCGTGTCATCGCGTGTGAATAAGAGGTGGATTAGTTTCTGGAGATTATGATTAGAGAGAGACAATGGCAGTATATAAGGGGGGAGGGCCAGAGGTCGGTAAAACTCGCGAGAAACACCAAATTCTCACCCAAGAAAAGAATCTTAACGAAACAAGGAAAGAAATGATGGATTTGGAAGAGTCCTGCCACGTAACGACCAACTATACGGGCGCGACCCGTATAGCTCCGACCGTATAGTTGTTTCCGGGCAGATATTTCCAAATATCTCGAGTCCATGTCGGTTAAGGTACGACTCGGAACCGGCAATACCATTTTTTAATAAACTTTAGATAACAAAAATGAAAAGGCAAACGGAAAATATCTAATGGTTTAATGACCAAATATACGATCAGAATATTGGCTCCAGTCGTATAGTTGCGGTCATATAAATACAGACACCAAAAATCGAAAGTGTCTGAGAGTTTAATGACCAACTATACAGCTGGAATTTTAGCTCTGCTCGTATAGTTGCACCCGTATAGGTCCAGACATGGAAAACGATTTCACAAAGAAGATACATAGAGTTTAATGACCAACTATACGGCGGGAGATTTTTCTTCGGTCGTATAGTTGCGCTCGCATAGTTGGTAAAAACCCTGAGAAACTTCATAAAAACACGAGGAATTCAAAGGCAAAAAAATTAGAAGTAAAATCTTTGAAAACAAATCACTTATTTGAGAAAAAACACTTACCTTGAACTAACTGTTTGCTTATTCGGGGATGACAAGCTCCTCCAACAACAAAGACTTATTCTCTTTTGGAGGAATTGACCTGAGTTCATTGAATAATTCTTGTATGCGAAAATCACCAGGACTAAATTTCCTCTCAATAAGATTGGTGTCTTACTGGGCAAACATGGACACTACATCCAACATCTTTATTTCCTGCCTCTACATAATCTACAACTCAAATTCTTGAAGTAAAATAATCCAACGGACTAGTCTTGGCTTATTGTCTTTCTTCTCAAGGAGTTCTTTTAAACCATCATGATCCGTATGAACTCTTACTTTTGCATCAACTATATAAGAACGAAATTTATCACAAGAGAAAAATATAGCAAAAAGTTCCCTTTCTTCCTTAGGATAATTCTTTTGAGCACCATTAAGAGTTCTACTAGCATGATGTATAATATTAAATCTGCGACCAATGTGTTGTCCCAGAGTTACTCCTACAACATCATCACTAGCTTCACATATTAAGTCAAAAGTCATATCCTAGATAGGAGGTTTAATAATAGGAGCACAGGATAAAGCATTCTTGAGTTTATCAAAGGCTATAAGACATTTATCCTCAAAATTAAATCTTACTTCCTTTTGTAGGAGGTTAGTCAAAGTTTTAGATATTCCAGAGAAATTTCTAATGAACCTTCTATAAAAACCCACATGACCAATGAAACTTCTTATACCTTTAATATCCCTAGGTTGTGGCATTCTCTCTATGGCCTCAACCTTAGCTCTATCCACTTCAATTCCCTTACCTGATACCTTATGTCCAAGGATTATACCTTCTTTGACCATAAAATGTTACTTCTCCTAGTTTAGAACAAGATTGGTTTCTTCGCAACGCCGCAAAACTCTTTTAATATTATCCAAGCAACTAGTAAACGAAGTTCCATAGCCAAAAAAGTCATCCATAAATACTTCCATTATCAGTTCTATAAAATCCGCAAAAATAGCAGTCATGCATCTTTGAAAAGTAGCTGGAGCATTACATAAACCAAAATGCATACGTCGGTAAGCATGTAAACCATAAGGACTAATGAAAGTTGTTTTAAGTTGGTCATTAGGATGAACATCTATTTGAGAAAAACCCGAGTATCCGTCCAAGTAGCAAAAATGAGTGTGGTTCGCTAACCTTTGTAAAGTTCGATCTATAAACGGTAAATGATAGTGAACTTTCCTAGTTTCTTTATTCAATTTCTCGAAGTCTATGCACATCCTATGCCCAACAATAGTTCTAGTAGGTATGAATTCATTGTTTTCATTAGGAACAACAGTAAAACCGCCCTTCTTAGGTACACAATGAACATGACTTACCCATTCACTTTCTTTAACAGGATAGATTATACCTGCATCCAGTAGGTGTACAAATTCTTTCCTTACCACTTCCTTCATTTCAGGCTTCAATCTTGTATTAAATTCCGCAACTGGTTTAGCACCTTCTTCCATGATTATTTGATGGATGGTTATCATGGGACTAATGCCCTTCAATTCATCCATTGAGTACCCAATGGCCTTGCGATGCTCCTTAAGTATTTTCATGAGTTCTTCTTCTTATTCTCCTGAAAGTTTAGCACTAATAATAACATGAAATTTATTTGTATCATCTAAAAACCTATATTTAAGATTATCCGATAGAGTCTTCAACTCTAGGGGTGGTTATTCCTCGTCCCCTCTCTTTTCTGGCTCTTCAAAAGTCAAAAGCCTCATCAGTTGGAGGCCTTATAATAGGAAGTGAATCGAGTTCATCTTCTAGTTCTTCTAGGGACTTGTCCTCCATACACTACAAGAAAAGTTTCCTTCCGCAACGACTTGGCCTGACGGTCGTCGTAGAAGGCGCATCTTCTACGACGAATTTCTCGGCTCAGTCGTGGCCGATTGAAAACTTTTTTTTTCTAGTTTTGCGGCCCTCTACTACGATGGATCCACTAAAAACATGGAGGAAGCTCGGCTGGCGCGTGGCAGAAGCAAGATTTTTGTTTCCTCACGTGATGTTGACTCGCTGAAGTATTTTGAGGCGTGTGGGTCCTGGATGTCATTGTCTCTAGCGGACCATACTTTTCGGTCACGCCTCCCTGATTTGAACTCAATAACATTGCTCGAGGCGTCTGTCGTTTAGTCAGGCTGCTAGGTCCCACATGTCAGCCTCTCATTAGAAGGATCGTGTGTATGATGGAATTTGTTTCCTTCGCTCGTGCTACCCTGTTCTGAAGTTGATAGCGCTACTCGATGCATGTACTGTTTAATCAATCTCCTAGGACCCACATGTCATCCTCTCATTAGAAGAAACGTGTGTATGTTGGAATTTTTTCCATTGCTAGCGGTACCCCGTTCCGAAGTTGATAGCGATGCTCGATGCATCTACCGTTTAACCAACCTCTTGAGCCCCACATGTCATCCTCTCATTAGAAGAAACGTGTGTATGATGGATTTTTTTCCTTCGCTCACGCTATCCTGTTCCGAACTTGATAGCGTTATTCGATGCATCTACCGTTTAATCACGCTACTGGGCCCGACATGTCATCCTCTCATTAGAAGAAACATGTGTATGATGGATTTTTTACCCTCTGTCACGCCTTCATGTTCTAAACTTGATAGCGTTGCTCGCGGCATCAGCCGTTTATTCATGCCGGTGGGTCCCTTATGTTAGCCTCACATTAGAAGAATCGTGGGTATGATGGAATTTTCTTATTCTCTAGTGCTACCTTATTCCAAACTAGATAGCATTGCTCGATGAATCTGCCGTTTGCTCACGTTCTTGGGTCCCCCATTTCAGCCTCTCATTACAAGAAATATGTGCATGCTGAACTTTTTTCTCGCTCGCACCTCCCTATTTCGAACTGGCAACATTGCTCGATGTAGCATCTGTATAAGGTCGCACTGCTCGGTCCCTTATATCAGCCTCTCTGTAAATGAAACATTGATTGCTCGATGCAACATCTATATAAGGTCTCTACTGGGTCCAACATGTCAGCGTCTCTGCAAATGCAACGTGTCTATGATGGACTCCGCTATTTTGACCTTGGCAACGTTGCTAGGCCCTAGATGCCAGCCTTCTCTATGTAAGAAACGTGTGTATGCTGGAAAAAATATCAAAGAACGACATATATTATACTATATATTATATATTATATTGAAAAAACTAGGAATCTAACTCAAGACTTCAACAAATGGGAACCGCGTGTGCTTCCACTATGCCAAAACTATCTATGCCACTACTGGAAAAGATTACATTTAGAAATATTGAAATCACTTAAAATGGAAAGGCAGCTACCCTGAAAACTTGCTATAAAAATGCTAAATGCTCTATACAAATACAACATGGGTAGGAGAAACTTGTCCTATACTTTATCAGAATGGCACGGAAATACTAAATTAAGATGATTTTGGGTGATACAAAAAATAACCTGGGTCTAATCTTGTGAACCAATGGGCTTCTTATCGTGGGGTCGTTACCAAAACTTCTTCAGTGTGTGGTTCATGCTTAAAAAACCAAGTAACAATGTGTTGATGGTTGGTGGTCCACGACCAACTTGAACCCGGAAGGATAAATTAGCGAGGTTTTGGGCCACAGTTGGGTAGAATGTAGTACTATTTTCTAATAACCTCCTCACTGAAAATTCAATGTACTCAATATGTTGGGGGTCGATAGCCCACCTGACCCGGCAGGCGAGATTTGCAAGGTTTTGGGCCAGTGTTGGGTCGAAATTAGGAAGTTTTTTGTCCGAAGTGGGGTTGAAATATTCATTTTCATAGGCTGAGTAGTAAATATATATTGTACCTAAGGTTGATGGTCCACCTGACCTGGCTGTACCTACACCGGATCCAAAAGAATGAAGTTGGAAATGGAGAAAAGTGACCGATATTGTGCCTTATTATACATAGCGAACATAGCGAGGAACTTAGGCAATGCAGGATTCAAACATGGAAAGTACTGGAGGGAGTTTTACTGACTGACATCAAATCGTGTCATGTCAAGTCTTACAACGCGCAATCATCTTTTCAGCAAAGGATATATTTTGAGATGGTTTGAGTGGCTTTGAATCGGCCTAAGTGCCCAATCGATTTGATGTACTCAAAACCTTGTAATCATGCCATATAAACTATTGGCGATAGACACACGGTGGCTTGACTTGCCCAGCTTTAGACAGCTCGGCTAAGCACCAGCTTATACTGATTACTCGAAGGTGTATGCTTCCATACGATCAAATTAGTACATGGCGCAATTAGCACCAACATGTGGCATTGTCATCATGCAAAAAGCTCAGAATTTGCACATTTAGTTCACAGTTTCGAAGACAATAATACAACCAGTTTGTACACTAGCACATACCCTACAATGTCAGCACATCCGAGCTTGACTTGTTCATGTCACATCAGAGATTGACTTATTCATTTCACATACAGAAGAATGAGCAAGGATACATACTGTATTGAATAAGTAATTTCATGGTAGGGCCAAAAGTATGCCATGTATTAGAGACAATATGGGCTCTGCGTAAACATCTTTTCTTTTTTGGAAGGGTGCGCATTAACTCTTTTTTTAGAATATCAACATAAATATTTGCGGATATCATCCTAGGGCGTCTCATCCTGCTTTGGCGTACCGAGCCAAGATCAATTACGGCCCAATTAAGGCTTGTTTCATGGACCTATAAGAACCAGTGACCTACTTTTACCTGTTTGCTAAGAGGAAAGAAGGAATATTCCTCTCAAAACACAAAGCTGCACGAGGTGCGATGGTTCAAGAAAAAATTATGCGAGTCGCGTATATACAAGCCAGTAATAGTACAGAAAACTATAGTACAGAAATCACGCTATGAAATAAGCACCGCTACATGGATTATACCGTGGAAGGCAATACTAAATACAAAAGCATGGCAGGGCACATATAAACTGATTCAAGCTGGCCACTAAAACCATGTACTAACAGTCAACTGTTGAACCACGATGCAAAAAAAAGATGACACAACGATACACCAGAAAGATCCATAGCTTAGTCTAGGGACAACACAACGAGCCTACCACACCTAAACTAGGCCTAAACCAAATTGCCGCCTATCGCACACAGTTCCAACCATCTTTGGGAAGGCTAATTACTCCCACAGGCTCACCTTCAGTTGGCTGCAAGTTGCAGCGTTTAATCTGAGGGGATTGTATTCCGCGAAAGCTCATGTATGTTGTATACACACAGTTTTTCCTCATGAATTGGAACAATGTGCCATCAGCAGCCTTGCATCCGTGTTTCTTAATCATCTTATCAATGATTGGATAATTAAGACCGAGAAATAGAGAGTTGTCCCCCAGGCTAACCTGCCTCCAAACGATGACCCCTAGAGGTCCAACAGAGCTCGGATCCTCTTCAAAAATGTAGACACGAGAGGCATGATATATGCGTAGGTTAGTCCTATTTTGAGCATGGGGAATGATTTCACCCTCTTTGCCATGGGTAGCCCCCATGCCATACGTTGTAATTATGATCATCAAGTGTTCACCATCAGTGGATCGAGCGAGGAACCACATGCCTGGCCGATCATTCAGAATAGTTGCTGGGATTACAAACGGAAGCTCCTTATTTCCTGCAACATCCGAATTCGAGACAAAAAGTGCATTACTGGCATACATATTCTAACACCGGCATTCTTCATTGTTCATGCTAATAGTGTGAATAGGCAAATCCTAACAATAATATTACTCAATAAATTAACAACATTAGGAATTGCATTTCTTACTCTGCTATTCCGAATATTTGGATTTCTTGCTTATATTAGTTTCCTAGTTGTTGTAAGTTTCAAAAGAGGAAGCGCCACTTTTTATTGATATAGAGGCATGTCCACTTGAATCCTATAGGATTAGATGCCTACAGTATTTTAGATCAAGTGGTGTTTGATTGTACAGGAAAACCAAAGGAATTGTACAAAGAGGTTAGAGTGGTTGGAAATTTTCCTCCAAATTAGAGTGGAAAGGAATCCTTTGAAGGAATTCCTAAGGATTATACTCTTTCAAATCAAACAACATTTTATAGAAAAAATCCTAAGGATCCAAATCCTACACAATTCCTATGAATTCCAAGGCAAAATCCCAAAAGGAAAGATCGGTGTCCTCCAAAAATCCTATGTGATTTCTACAATCCGAGGAGGGCCTGAAAGTACGAACAGATAAAGAAACCCGGCTTCATTGTGTTACGCTCACAATTAAGATGCTGGTTAATAATACCTTTCATATTCTAACAAATAACAAAGATACTAGTGCAGGGACGCCGTCATACACTATATTTTGGAAGACATATTACTGATAATAATTCATTACTAGCAATGGTTCATTCATTTTTTAGGACATAAAGTGTGTGCTCATTCAGTCATATGAAGGTAAAACATAAACAAGGTAGTTAAAGAACAACTTCACTGAATCACTCACAATGTATCATCATGGAACTAGAATTACCTTCCGATGTCGGATCCCAGTAGGTGCATCCTTCACTTGCGACCGCAAAAATGAGGCCACCGTGTTCAATGGCATCATAGTACTTCGTCTTCCATGACCTGAATGCTCCAGACATCTCCAAACTTGGCTACCACCTTCCAGGTAGGTGACTTCACCGTCGAACAACGCGAGGAGCTTATAGTTTGTGTAACCCCCAGCTTCTATGGGCACTCTGCAGATTACGATCTTCAACAGCTCAAGAGATCCATCCCACGACTTATTGAACTTTTATCCATACCTGCGGATTCGCCAAAAAATAACTTTTGAAATGTGAATGAGTTCACAAATGAGTACATGTAACTGGGGGAACCCTGGCTGGCTAAGCATTACTTGTTATATACTGGATGTGAGGCGTCTTGAATGCCACAGGTATCCGTCGATGGAAGGTCAATTACTCGATAGGTGTAGATGTTCGCTAGGCACCAGGCCCCACGCTGGTCCACGGTGGCAAGCCAGACGCCGTTCATGCTAACCCAAAAAATCCGTGCATGAAGGGCCGGATGGCGGTGCATAAAGGATGGTCGAGGGGCACCACGTCGTACACCGTGGCGTGCAGACAATGTACCCTCATACTGTCATAGTGCTCGTCGAACCAATAAGCAGGCTGAGGCATCAATAGGCAAGGTTCATTCCAATGGTGAAAAGTCCATTTCGTACCTTCGTTGTTAGTGATATGATTATACAACAGCTTGCAACATGTGGCTTGCCTAATGGTGCTGGAAATGTCCAGACGCTGAACGATGAGGTTGACATGGTCCGCGCTGAGTTGATCCCACATAAATTGCTCACTGAGCTTCAAATCGTCCATCATAGCCAGATGGATTTAGGCGGATTCCAAGTGCGGCTGGGGTTTTCTGCAGGAGGAGGGGAGCGTTAGGAATGGGTGAGAAGAGAGAGCGTGGGGGAGATCATGGGCGGAGTGGGGACTGGGGAAGAAGATGGAGAGGCAAAGAAAAAACGAGGGAGGAAATTTTACTCGCTTGCTCTGTCTAGTCAACAACAGCATCGAGGACACCGCCGCCTAGACTTCACTGTATGTTACACTAGCACACCACACAGCTAGTAATTTGACAATGCTCCTACTTACTACTATGTATCAGAGGTGCAGTATTATTTAGTCACATCAGTTTGACCAGAGGGTTTTCTTTTTACGACTTTCATTTCAATATAGTGTAGTATTTTCAACGGAAAATAGGAGGAGGAACCACTACTAGTAGAAGTAGCTGCGACATGGACACATGTACTTTCATCTTGTTCCCCTACATGCCGAACTTGTAGCACATAACCGAAAATATATACAACGGATATAATGCACAGTACGGGTATGTCTGTGGTATTTTTGGCATGTTGCATGTGTTCACATATGTTCTAGCACAAGGTACATGGAATTACACGTGTACATCATGCAACCATGCAGCAAAATGAGAGACGTGCACGGACACCAGATTTCGCTCAAGTCAGGCAATGTGCATGATTCTGTGTGGCTCTGATTCAATGACTTGTGGGCCCTGTTTAGGTCGGCCCCACCTGCCAGTGAGAATCTGCGTGCACCATGCGCTTGGAGCCACTAGGTACATCCACGACGAAAATTACAATTTGCAACAAGTTGCACCGACAACAAGCTGCTGCATGTGGCAGTTCCAAGTTTTCAGAAATGTGAAATAATACATAGATCATATTTATATATTTCATCTATAAATTTCCATCCCAAAAATATTACTAGTACATGGCCTGGCCACCACAAAATGAACAAATGAACACAAGATATTGTTCACTTAGGTTTTTTCTTTTTCATTCACAGGTCACATAAGATCTTATTGTGGGACCGAATATTGTAGATGCACAAGATACAACATAGCCAATGTTCCGGATTTATTTCACATTTTTTGAGTACTCGAAAGTAAAACAAATAATAAAGGGGTGCGGGCGCAACGAGTTGCAGAATATTTGACCCGCACTGACTAAAACTATGGCTTGCATACAAAAGGAGTTTGATCAAATCACAGGCCTTGCACTACATTGCGGCGAAATGAGTGTTAGAGTATATCAAGTTAATGGCTGAGGCCATACGATACAAATAAGGTGAAGAAAATAATTCAAGATACGCAAATCCCTTTTCCATATGATCTCCCTTGAAATGTTAATTATGTCGGTTCCAATCCTTTGCGTTGGCCAAGCTTGGGACGAACCACAACGGAGTCTGCCGCCAATTCTAGCCAATGTTCTTTTTTGAGGGTAATTCTAGCCAACCAACATCGGTGTCTTGAGCATTCATACTGAAGTGACATATTTCAGGATGAAGATTAAATCCACCGAGACTAACTACATGCGGCGAGGTGTATACACAGTTGCTCCTTGTTAGATCTCCAGGGCCAAGTTCTACCACGCCAACTGGAATGGTAATCAGATAGTTCAATCCAAGGAAGATAGAAAATGCTCCAAGGTCTAAAACCCTCTGCCATTGCCTCGGTGGAAGTAACCTACTAGTGTCAATCGAGAACACAATGCAGAAAAACCCAGTAGAATAGGTGTGAATATTGCGGCCATGATGATAACCAACATTTTCAGCCGTAGGATAACCACCATAAGTAGTGTCATACCGCCTAGCACTAACACTGACAGTATTGATCAGAATAAGGCTACCACCATCAGGAGATCTTGCTAACCAGCACAGATCAGAACTATACTCATGATTACCGTCTAATTCAGGTTGCCCTGGAAGACGCACATGACCTTGCAAGGAAAGCACATTCAGAGGTTAGCTGAGCAAAATTTGAATGATGAAGCTTGAAAAATTAAGGATGAAAATTTTACCCCATGCTCGATGATCCCATGCATAAACATTGCCAATCTGAGTTATAGCATAGACAACTCCCTTGTGGATAATTGCATCGCGGTAGCTGAACATGCTAAACTAGTTCTCAAGAACCATCCACATACCATGAGAACCATCAAGGAAGGCAATTACCGTGTCGAAGATGGCTAGGATAGAGAAATCCTTATAGTTCCTAGCAGCTATGGGAACTCGACAAATGGCTATCTTCGGTAGATTAGTAGGTTGACCAGCCGCGATAAACTTAAGTACCTCGGGTGTGGCCTCAAAATCGAAGATTGCTGGTAGAGGAAGCCGGCGACGAGTGAACACATTAACAAGCTCCCAGTTCCAGGCGAGGCCAATAGTGGCGATCCAATCTCCATGGGCACCTGCCCACTTCTTACCCTTACAATCTGGCATCACAGCATGGGAGGAGGACATATCCAGCAGCGTGAGCTTGCACAAGGTCCACCCAAACTTCTTCTATGGCTTCTGCTTGCCCCTGCCGCAATAGTAGCTGCCCCTGTAGAACTGCTTCATGCGATTGTCGCGGTAGAAGACATTGTACTCACGCGGTACCTTAGTTGGGTGAGTGTGAAGAACATAGGGGAGACCAAATGGATGAGGTTTTGATAGGGATGCACTATGTGTTGCTGAGTAAAGATAACATTTGCAGTAGGCGACGAGGCTCGCAGCGGTGATGACGTCGCATCTGGCTGAGATTTCTTCAAGGGGGCCATCGGAAAACACCCTAGAAGTGTCACTGTCATCGATCAATTGGGCCATCGCGAGGAAGAGCTCAAGCATGTGGGGGCGATGGCGTTTGATTTTGATTGGGGGTTTTGGAGGAGAGAGCGAGCGGCAGCTGGCATGGCGAGATGGAAAACAGTGTATCAGACTAGGCACCGGAGCTGATCCTAAAGTGGCATGGCGGTGTTGGCACGTGCCTGTATTGGTGTGCAAGTGGTAATGGTTGTCGCCGGGACGCTGGAGGTGAAGTGAGGATGGAAATCGAGGCAAATAGAAATACGGAATGAAATAAAACCAAGCGTGCCTTCTTTCTCTCTGCTAAATCTATTGTGCCTATCGAACTGGACTACAGAGATGCTCCGATAGTGGCATGGTGGTGTTGGCGTGTGCTAAAGGTGGGCGAGTGGGCATCAGCGAGAAGATGGAGCGGAAGAGGATGGAGATCAAAGGAAAATAGAATAAATCGATTGAAATCGTATCGCCTACCGAGCATGGTTTTTCTCTCTTCTCTGTGTTTCCTGGTGCCTATTGAGTAAATAGACCATGCCTTTCTAGGAGTAGTACAACATAGCTAGCCTAGCACATGATGGAGCTGTACTGTCCGCTCAAATAAATGGTCATTGCAGAGAGATGGTTTGGAGTATACTCGGAGATCCTCTTGCTGAACGTAATAATCCATGAATCTTCTACATTCATCATCTTGTGCAGGCACATTTGAAACAAGTGCTACTATACTACTACTGTAACTAATAAACACATAAAGATTCCACCGGTAATTAAGGAACCAAAATTGGAATACTACTACTCTCGAACTCTTGTGTAGTACAACAACAAAATGGGATACCAGTACCATATGTATACCCACATGCTGCCACCTCAAATAAGCTTGCCTACCACACCACCAATTTCCTCTCCCCTGTCGGCCTCTACGCCCCCGTTACCGGACCCCAAATCGAACATCTCTTAGTTCAATAAAGAAAAAAAGTCAACAATCTCTTAAAAAAATCAACCATCCACCAAAAGAAAATCCATTGTCTAATGCTTCCCGGTCATTATGAATGAATGGTCGCAATTACTCGAGCACCGCACGGGAGTAGTCGTCTGAGCTACTGGTCATAGCTCCACGAAAGCATGCGCCAGAAAGCGGCAGCAGAATTTATTCTCTGTCAGTGACGGAAGAAGATCGATGATATACAGTACCAAATCAATAAGTCGGTGGCTTTATCCATCTGACTAGTGATAGCCGACACGAGTGGTGAACAACTTGAAGCGCAACGGAACAAGTGCCTTTAAGGTATACAGTACGTACACCTCTGTTCTGATTTAGGATGGTCACATAGTGCTAAATACCTTAGACTAGTAACTTGCACATGTACCTTCATAGTGGGTAACAACATGTGTGTAGTGTCACACAAAGGCCTAATTAATTAGGTTGTACTCCCTCCGTCAAGAAATATAAGATGTTTTAGCTTTGTGAATCGAATGTATCTAGATGTGTTTTAGTGTATGGGTTCGTAGAGATTTAGAGTGAACCTATACACTAAAAGGCGTAAAGATACATTCATTTCACAAAGAACGTCTTATATTTCTAAGCGGAGGGAGTAGAATCATATACTACTAGTCTTGGTATGTGTGATGTTATGGTAACTAGCTAAGTTATTACGTCACTTTCTTTTTTTATTAATTAACTCTGAAAAGACATTTAATTTGAGACAAGTATCTACGCTTACTTGTAGTTCAAGTTTGTCAAGATGCGAAATCTTAGGAGGAAGTTGAACCCCTTGTCAAAACTATCTATGGTTTCTGATACAGAGGATATTAATTGACTATCCGATGGGTGCCTCCAAAAGATTTTTCTTAAAACTTTCAAAGCAACCTACAATTTACTTGTAGTTCAAGTTTGACCTAATTTTGATGAATCTACATAGAGTCATTCAAGTTGCGAAGTTTGCTAGGAAAACTCATAAAACATAGGAATCGTTAGTACAACATGTTGGTCCACTATATATACTAGTAAGTTGCACGTGCCTTGCACGTGAGACTCAGATAGTAGATGTATGACATATCACCACTATATACAATTAAAATTGGTAAAGCACAAAAAATTATAAAATTGATCAACATCTATAAAATATGGGTGTATATTTAGTCCTTGTACTTTGTGTCATCATGTAGAAGTCAAAGATTATTAGCTACCTAACACATGAAATTTTTGATAACATGGTTTAGAGAAAACAGGGAGAAGATTCTAGTATGATGGAGAAGTGTGTTTTGATGTTTGTGCATAGCATTCATTATGCCGAAGACTATCAATAGAATCTTCTAGAGAAACGAACAGAAAAGAAGATCCAACAACTACAAATGCTGGGATTCGCGAATCTTGATCCAACAGTCAAAATTCAAAGTTATCTGTACACTATATAGTGGTAAGATAAGATAAGATCATGTAGAATTCAACGATTATTAGCTACGAGGGAGAAGATTCTAGTATGATGGAGAAGTGTGTTTTGAGGTTTGTGCATAGCATTCATTATGCTGAAGACTATGAATAGAATCTTCTAGATGCTAGAATGGAAAAGAAGATCCAACGACTGGAAATGTTGGGATTCATGAGTCTTGATCCAATGGTCAATATTCAAAGTTATTCGTACACTATATAGTGGTAAGATATCTCTACTACTATAGTGGAGCAGTTTTGAATTGGATCCATAGAACCAATCCTGATTGTTGGGCTATTAGATCTAATGGTTCAGAGAAGCTAGATTCGTGTTGAATAGTAACTAGAGCAAACTCCACCATGCATGTTCTAGAACCATCATGTCACCACCCCCAAAATTTCATAGCACAATAGGTTGTATTCTCTCTACTACTAAAGTGTAGCAGCTTTGAATTGGATCCATAACACCAATCATGACCATTGGGCTATTAGATCCAATGGTTCAGAGCAACTGGATTCGTGTTGAATAGTACTCCCTCCGCCAAAATATAAGGCGCCTAAGGATTAGTCAAAATTAACATTTTTTAAGTTTGACCATGATTATACACAACAATATAAAAATTTATAATACTAAACTAATATCAATAGATTCACCCCATGAAGTATATTTTATTAATATGTCCATTCAATATTGTAGATGTAGATATTTTTTTCTAAATATTTGGTCAAAGTTAGTAAGGTTTGACTTTTGAGCAATCCTTAGGCGCCTTATATTTTGGGGCGTAGGGAGTACAGACCTAGAGCAAACTCCACCATCTTCTAGAACCATCATTTCTCCACCCCCAAAATGCATAAATTAAGTCTATTAATAATAACTATCTACACATATTGAGAATACAACCTACTGTGCTTTGAAATTTTGGGGTTGGTGACATGATGGTTCTAGAACATGGTGGAGTTTGCTCTAGGTACTATTAACCACAAATCTAGATGCTCTGCCCCATTGGATCTAACAGCACAACAGTCAGGATTGGTGCTATGGATCCAATTCAAAACTGCTCCATTATAGTAGTAGAGAAAAATCACACCTTAATAAGGCCTACTATGTGGCATCCGCTAAGGTTCACCTTATACATAGTGGAAACTATAAAGTATCTTTAAGCCTAAGGTGCGCCTCAAGCTTGTGTGTTGACCAAAGAGAATAGAAAAACCATTTCCCCTCTCTCCTTATTTAATGTGATCGTTTTCAAAAGGGGTCCCAAATTTTGAAGATGCAAAATCTTAGTAGCTAGAAGTCGAACAGTCTCAACTGATATATTAATTAACCACTCGATGGGTACCCCCACAAGCTTTTTACATAAAACTTTCAAACCAACCTACAATTTATTGCTTGTAGTTCAAATTTGACCTTTTATTTCGATACAAGTGTGGACGGGGTCAGCTAGGAACCTTGAAAACTCGTAAAACATGGGAATCGTAAGTAAAACACATTGGTACACCTAGCTAATATGTATAGAAGCTTGGCTTATGGCATTGAGATCCATATTCTTCGGACTTTCTTTACGGAAAAGAATCATCTCGTCATCACTCAGAAAACTGAGAATTTTCTTTCCTGATAGTTGGAAAGTCACACCGATGACATTGTTTACTACAAGAAGATGCACACATCTACCTGTGAAAAGATAATTAATTCAAGAGCAATCTATTGCACTTACTTGTAGCTAAAGTTTGACTTAATTTCGTTAAATTGACAAGAAGTCACCAAAGTGCGCGAAGTTAGATAGGAATCCTAGTACTAAAAACTTGGGCATTACGTATACGAAACCGTGGTCTGGTTTGTGTGATAATTGGGGCGGTTGCATTTTATTTTAACCTTGGTAGGTCTCGTAGGAGCGAGGTGCTTGAGAGTTAACACGGTCGGTGGAAGTACAAGTTACACCAAGGACCTCATAAAGAATGAAAATTGCATCCAAGTCCATGCATTTAGCACAAGGACCCTAAAACTGAGAAATGAAGTACTGTGTTTTGAGGTTTGCGCATACTAGCGTTCATCGTGCTAAAGACTATTAGTAAAATCTTTTTAGATGCTAAGAATGGAAAAGAAGATCCAACGATTAGCAATGTTTGGATTTGCCAGTCTTGATCCAAATGTTAATGTTCAAAGTTAATCTCTACACTATATGTAGTGGTATGGTATTATAAGAGATAAGAGACAAGATAAAGATAGGATAAGAAGTACTGCGAATGGCTGATCTCATGGTAGGTCTCATAAGAGCGAGATGCTTGAGAGTTAACACGGTCGGTGGAAGTACAAGTTATATTAAGGAGCTCATAAAAAATAAAAAATTGCATCCAACAAGTTCGTGCAATTAGCACAAGGACCCTTAAACCGAGTAATGAAGTACTATGTGTTTTAAGGTTTCACATACTAGTGTTCATCGTGCTAAAGAGTATTAGTAGAATCTTTCTAGATGTTAAGAATGGAAAAGAATATCCAACAGGTAGCAATGTTTGGATTTGCCAGTCTTTGTCAACACCCAGATTTTTAATCCCAGATGCCTGTTATGCCATACATCGCAATCCCAGGATTACCACTTTTGCGATACATAACAGATTGGTACCACAGTACATCATCCATTACAAACCATAATAAAGGTCTTACAAATAAAGGATCTGATGATCCAATCTTAATACAATCAAAGCAGCAGAAAGTAAACGTAGTAGGGGCTCCATCTTCAGAGTCACAGGCAATGCTGACGATGGGAGATGATCCTAGTTGTAATAGACCTCCTGCTGTCCATCTTCCTGGTAGTCCTCCTCATAGTCTGGCCACAGGAATAGCCAGGGACAAATACATGAGTACTCTTTAAGTACTCGCAAACTATCACTAACAACTAAGGTAGTTCTAATAGGAATCTTAAGCTCTAGGTTTATTTGCAAAAAGGCAGGTTTATTTCATACTGAGTTTAGAAGTAAAGAAAACTAATTTAATGTTCTACATCACCTAATTGGGAACTTAGTTTTCATGTTCACAACGCTGTTGTGGTCAAGTCAAAGTCATAGTTCAATTCACAAGTCATTTTGAAAACATCTGACAACGGAACAATATGGCCACTCCAACTGTCCATGACCGTGGACGCGGCTATTCGAATAGTTTGACACTCTGCAGAGGTGGTACACTTTCACCACAAAATTCGATACATCCGCCAGGGATAACCCTGAATCATCATACTTAGTATGCAGATAATCAATCCTAACCTTTCAATTACACACTCTAGTATAGGCACCTCCACTATGAGCTTGTCCTCCCAGCCATGGCCATCTGCCATCCTGCGCACTGCATATGTGGACATTCACACTCACGAGGTAGCCTCAACTCAACCTCTTTCCGCGAGGGAACCCATACTAAGGCATATAAACTTCTAGTTAAGCCCTATCCAATTCGGGTATTTTGGTTGTACGGTAAAATTGGAATGGTATCGCATCCGAACCCAACCATCAGTTTTTATAAAGGGATAAGGCTCGTGCCTAAACATTTTCATCATCAAATCCTTTTGTGTCGATAACACATGTCAAAACATTTTAATAGAATGAATCATCATTCCAAGGTTTTCATAATCATTTTCACCAAGTATTCCCATCTAAAGTGATCAACTTTTATGCTTAGCACTAGCCACTAAAGTTGAGGGTATTCACTAATGAGGTGTGCTAATCAAGTGTAACTATCCAACTCTAGTGTATGTCTTTTGATGACATCTAAGTATAACTACTTAGGCATAGTTTTATACTCTTTATGGTATCTATCCTATTTTTCCAATACTCACAAATTACTAACTAAAGGTAAAGAACTTTGGTAAAAGTAAAAGAACAAAGCTTGCAAGTAAAACTTGGGATTGGTATAATCAAGGTTGCATAACCAAAGCATGCCTAAAGCATCTTGCATAGGTTATCAAGTTTGCAAGTGTTAGCTTGCATAGTTCTAGCTTGCATAGTTATGTCTTTGTTGGAGATATGCCCAAGAGGCAATAATAAAAGTGATTATTATTATATCTTTGTGTTTATGATGAATTTTTACATCCCATGCTATAATTGTATTATTAGGAAACACTAATACATGTGTGTTTTGTAAACATAAGAGAGTCCCTAGTAAGCCTCTTGTTGAACTAGCTTGTTGATTAATTGATGATCATGGTTTCCTGATCATGGACATTAGGATGTGATTAATAACAAGGTTATGTCATTAGGAGAATGATGTGATGGACACACACCCATAGTAAGCGTAGCATAAGATCAAGTCATTAAGTTCGTATTGCTGTAAGCTTTTAAATGCATAGTAACCTGATCCTTCGACCATGAGGTTGTGTTAATCACCATCACCGGATGGGTACTTTGATGACATCAAACACCGCTTCGTAACTGGGTGGTCATAAAGGTGTCATTGGGTATTCTGAAAGTATGTGTTGAAGCGCATGAACCAAGATTGGGATTTGTCCATCCATATGATGGATAGATATGCTCTGGGCCCTCTCAGTGGATTGTCATCTAGTTAGCTTGCAAGCATGTGACTAGGTCACAAGGGATGACATGACATGGAACGAGTAAAGAGTACTTATCAGTAACGAGGTAGAACTAGGTATGGAGATGCTGACGATCAAACCTCGGATAAGTATAGTATCGCGTGACAAAGGGAATTGGTTTCGTATGTAAATGGTTCAATCGATCACGAAGTCATCGTTGAGTATGTGGTAGCCATTATGGATCTCTAGGTCCCGCTGATGGTTATTGATAGAAGATGTGTCTCTGTCATGTCTACATATTCAAGAACCGTAGGGTGACACACTTAAGGTTCGAAGTTGTTTTAAGTAGATATGGAATGTGCGTTGGAGACCGAATGTTGTTCGGAGTCTCGGAATGGATCTGGGACATCACGAGGAGATCCGGAATTGTCCGGAGAATAAGATTCATATATTGGGGATCATTTTCTGAGTTAGGAAATGTTCCGGAGTATTTGTATTAGGGTTCTAGAAGGTTTCGGAATGTTCCGGAAGGTTCTGGAAGTTTTCTTGGAGTTTGCTTGAAAACCAAGGAAGGGATCAAGGAGTCCTGGTCGGTCAAGACTAGGAGTCGTGGGGGAGGAGGACTCCTCCCCCCTCCCCAACCCGCCGGCCCAAGGAGGTGGGGAGTCCTACTAGGACTCCCCCTCCCCAGGCGCCCTCCCTCCTTTAAATAGAAGGGGGAGGCGCCACCCCTTGCCCTCCTCTCATAACTCCCAATCTCTGCCGCCTCTCTCCTCCTCCTTTCTTCTGCACAGGCATAGGCGAAGCCTTGCAGAATTCTCTACTCCACCACCACCACCACACCGTCGTGCTGCTGGGATTCCGTGGAGAAGATCTACTACCTCCACTGCTCACTGGAACGAGGAGAGGAAGGTCTGCTTCGACTCTGCACGTGTGACCGACTGCGGAAGCGCTGCCCGAACGCGGCGCCGGAAGGATCGTCCACTTGACCGACTGTGGAAGCGCTGCCGGAACGCGACGCCGGAAGGATCGTCCACACGATCTTGAGATCGGCAAGTGATCGACTACATCAACCACGAGATCTAATCTCGTTAACGCTTTCGGATCTACGAGGGTTAGTTCCTATCTATCTTGTTGCACATGTCTAATAGATTAGATCTTGGCTTTTATCTAGATTAGATCTGGGTTTTGTTCGTTCTTGCGGTAGAAATTTTTTGTTTTCCATGCTACGAACCCATCAGTGGTATCAGAGCCGTATCTATGCGTAGATCTGTTGCACGAGTAGAACACAATGTTTTTGTGGGCGTTGATGCTTTTGTTTTTGGTGTCCGTGTACTTTGCATCTTGCGGCATGGTGGGATGAAGCGGCTCGGGCTAACATTACATGTCATCGCACATGAGACTTGCTCCACGCTTGACGTGCAACTTGCTTTGCACAAGTGGCTTTGCGGGTGTCTGTCTCTCCCACCATAGTTAAGATTCAATTTACAATGAGCATCTGACAACACTTGTATCAACGTTGTGGTTCTTGTTCGTAGGTAAGATCGGTCTTATGCGAAAGCCCCAAACCACGTAAAACATGCAAAGAAAATTAGAGGCGTCTAACTTGTTTTTGCAGGTTTTTTTTGATGTGATATGGCCATCATGTGATTGTGATTATATTTGATGTATGCAATGATCCTTGTTGTAATATGGCAACCGGCAGGAGCCTAATGGTTGTCTTTAATTCTGTTAAGACCTGCGTGTCTATTCATCTTGTAATAGCTTTATTCCAAGTAGTTGTAATAGTTGCTGGTGATGATGGACAACCATGAAGCGGCGCCACTGACGTTGACGCAATGCTGGTGATGATGGAGATCATGTTCGTGCTTTGGAGATGGAGATCAAAGGCGCAAGAAGAAAAGGCCATATCATATCACACTAATTATGAATTGCCTGTGATGTTAATCCTTTATGCATCTTGTTTTGCTTAGATCGCGACGGTAGCATTATAAGATGATCCCTCTCACTAAATATCAAGTAATAAAGTGTTCACCCTTAGTTGGCACCGTCGCTAAGACTCGTCATTTCGAAGCATCTCGTGATGATCGGATGTGATAGATTCTACGTGTGCATACAACGGGTGCAAGCCAGATTTGCACATGCGGAAACTAAGGTTATCTTGACGAGCCTAGCATGTATAGACATGGTCTCAGAACACGGAATACCGAAAGGTAGAGCATGAGTCATATAAATGATATGATGAACATGAAGATTGTTCGCCGATGAAACTACATCTTCTCTCATGAAGATCGGACTTGGTGTAGTGGACTTGGTTCGTGTAATCACTAAGACAATGTGAGGGATGTTGTTTTGAGTGGGAGTTCACCTAGTTAACTTAAGTATTAAATTTGAACTCAATTTGTCATAAACTTAGTCTAAACTACTTGCAAATTGTTGTAGATTATGGCGACCCCCTCCATCAATTTCAATGCATTCCTAGAGAAAGAAAAGCTTAAGAACAATGGAAGCAATTTCACGGACTGGTTCCGTGGACTGAATATCGTCCTTAGGGCTGGTCAGTTGACCTATGTGCTCGAAGCACCGCTAGGTGACCCACCTGCAGATAATGCCACCGATGACGAAAAGAATGTTTTCGCCACTCGGGAAAATCATTACTCCACAGTTCAGTGTGTCATCCTGTACGGTTTAGAATCAGAGCTCCAAAAGCGTTTTGAGCACCACGACCAGTTCGAGATCATTAAGGAGCTCAGGCTAATTTTTGAGACTCGCACGGCCATGGAGAGCTATGAGGCCTCCGAAAAGTTCTTTAACTGTAAGATGGAAGAAGGAAGCTCCGTTAGCGAGCACGTGCTCACCATGTCTGGGTACGCACAGAAGCTCCAAGAGTTGGGAATATCGATTCCTAATGAATTGGGGATTCACCGTCTCCTTCAATCACTGCCACGAAGTTACAAGAACTTTGTGATGAACTCCAACATGCACTGCATGAACAAGACGTTGCCTGAACTTTCGTCCATGCTGAAAACTGCTGAAGTGGAGATCAAGAAGGAGCACCAAGTGTTGATGGTCAATAAGACCACCAATTTCAAGAGACGAGGCAAGCCTAAGAACAAGGGCAACTTCAAGAAGGACGGCAAGAAAGCTGCCGCATCTGCTAAGAAGCCCAAGGCTGGTCCTAATCCTGAAACTGAGTGCTTCTACTGCAAGGGTGCTGGTCACTAGAAGCGTAACTGCCCCAAGTACCTAGCGGATCTGAAGAACGGCAACATCAAGAAGAAAGGTATATTTGATATATGTGTTATAGATGTGTATCTTACTAGTAATCGTAGTAGTGCCTGGGTATTTGATACTGGTTCGGTTGCTTATATTTGTAACTCGAAACAGGACCTGCGGAATAAACGAAGACTGGCAAGAGACGAGGTGATGATGCGCGTTGGAAATGGCTCCAAGGTTGATGTGATCGCCGTCGGCACGCTCCCTCTACATCTACCTTCGGGATTAGTTTTAAATTTGAATAATTGTTATTTGGTGCCTACGTTAAGCATGAACATTATATCTGGATTCTGTTTATTGCGAGACGGTTACTCTTTTAAGTCCGAGAATAAAGGTTGTTCGATTTTTATGAGTAATATCTTTTATGGTAATGCACCTGAGATGAATGGTTTATTCTTACTGAATCTCGATAGTAGTGATACACATGTTCACAACATAGATGCTAAACAAATAAAATTGAATGATAATTCTACATACATGTGGCACTGTCGTCTTGGTCACATTGGAGTGAAGCGTATGAAGAAACTCCATTCTGATGGACTTCTTGAATCACTTGATTTTGAATCACTTGAAAGATGCGAAGCATGTCTAATGGGAAAAATGACTAAGACTCCATTCTCTGGTACAATGGAGCGAGCTACAGACTTATTGGAAATAATACATACCGATGTATGTGGTCCGATGAGTGTAGCATCGCGTGGTGGATATCGTTATGTTCTCACTTTCACGGATGACTTAAGTAGATATGGGTATGTCTACTTTATGAAACATAAGTCTGAAAGTTTTGAGAAGTTTAAGGAATTTCAAAGTGAAGTGGAAAATCATCGTAACAAGAAGATTAAGTTTCTGCGTTCTGACTGCGGAGGTGAATATCTGAGTTATGAGTTTAGCATGCATTTAAAGAAATTGTGGAATACTTTCGTAGTTGACACCGCCGGGAACACCACAGCGTAATGGTGTGTCCGAATGTCGTAATCGAACTCTCTTAGATATGGTTCGGTCTATGATGTCTCTTACAGATTTACCATTATCATTTTGGGGCTATGCATTAGAGACAGGCACATTCACTTTGAATAGGGCTCCATCTAAATCCGTTGAAACGACACCGTACGAATTGTGGTTTGGTAAGAAACCTAAGTTGTCGTTCCTTAAAGTTTGGGGTTGCGAAGCATATGTAAAGAAGTTACAACCAGATAAGCTAGAACCGAAAGCGGAGAAATGCGTCTTCAAAGGATACCCTAAAGAAACAATTGGGTATACCTTCTATCATAGATCCGAAGGCAAAGTTTTCGTTGCAAAGAATGGATCCTTTCTTGAGAAGGAGTTTCTCTCGAAGGAGGTGAATGGAAGGAAAGTAGAACTCGATGAGGTTATTGAACCTTCTCTTGGATTTGAGAGTAGCGCAGCACCGGAAGATGTTTTGTGCCGCCTACACCAATTGGAGAGGAAGCTAATGATAATGATCATGAAACTTCAAACGAAGTTACTGCTGAACCTCGCAGGTCAACGAGGGTTCGTACCACTCCTGATTGGTATGACTCTGCCTTGAACGTCATGTTGGTGGACAACGCTGATGACCCTGCGACGTATGAAGAAGCTATGGTGAGCCCAGATTCCGACAAATGGCTAGAAGCCATGAAATCCGAAATGGGATCCATGTACGAAAACCAAGTGTGGACTTTGGTGGACTTACCGGATGGCCGTAAGGCTGTCGAGAACAAATGGATTTTCAAGAGAAAAACAGATGATGATGGTAATGTTACCGTCTATAAAGCTCGACTTGTCGTGAAAGGGTTCCGACAAATTCAAGGAGTTGACTATGATGAGACTTTCTCACCAGTAGCGAAGCTAAAGTCTGCGAGGATTTTGTTAGCAATTGCTGCATATTTCGATTATGAGATTTGGCAGATGGATGTCAAAACGGCGTTCCTTAATGGTGACATTGAGGAAGAGTTGTATATGGTACAACCCAAGGGTTTTGTCGATCCTAAAGATGCTGACAAGGTATGCAAACTTCAGTGCTCCATTTATGGACTGAAGCAAGCATCCCGGAGTTGGAATCAACGTTTTGATAAAGTAATCAAAAACTTTGGATTTATACAAACTTATGGAGAAGCTTGTATTTACAAGAAAGTGAGTGGGAGCTCTGTAGCATTCCTAGTACTGTATGTAGATGACATATTGTTGATTGGGAATGATATAGAACCTCTTAATAGCGTCAAAGCCTATTTGAATAATAGTTTTTCAATGAAGGATCTTGGCGAAGCGGCATATATTCTAGGCATCAAGGTTTATAGAGATAGATCAAGACGCCTAATAGCGCTTTCACAAAGTACATACTTGGACAAAGTTCTAATGAAGTTTAGAATGGAAGATAGCAAGAAAGGGTTCGTGCCCATGTTGTCAGGTAAGACCTTGAGTAAAACTCAAAGTCCAGCTACGGCAGAAGATAGAGTGAAAATGAATAATATTCCCTATGCCTCGGCCATAGGTTCTATCATGTATGCCATGCTGTGTACAAGACCGGATATAGCACATGCTGTTAGTTTGACTAGCAGATATCAAAGTGATCCTGGAATGGAGCACTGGATAGCGGTCAAGAATATCCTAAAGTACCTAAATAGGACTAAGGATATGGTTCTTTCTTATGGAGGTGATGAACAGCTTGTTGTAAACGGTTACACCGATGCTAGTTGGAACACCGATCCGAATGACTCAAAGTCTCAGTCGGGATACGTATTTATTTTGAATGGTGCTGCAGTGAGCTGGAGGAGTGCGAAGCAAAGCGTTGTGGCGAAATCTTCAACTGAATCAGAATACATAGCTGCTTCGAAGGCTGCACAAGAAGCCGTTTGGATGAAGGAATTCATTACTGAACTTGGCGTGGTTCCCAGTGCGTTGGACCCGATGGCCATCTACTGTGACAACACAGGTGCCATAGCTAATGCACAGGAGCCAAGGTCACATAGCAAGCTGAAGCACATCAAGCTACGTTTCCACGCTATTCGCGAGTATGTCCGAGATGGTGACATAAAGATTTGCAAAGTACACACTGATCTGAATGTGGCAGATCCGTTGACTAAACCTCTCCCTAGGGCAAAGCATGACCAACACCAGAACGCCATGGGTGTTCGGTATATTACCATGTAATCTGGATTATTGACTCTAGTGCAAGTGGGAGACTGTTGGAGATATGCCCAAGAGGCAATAATAAAAGTGATTATTATTATATCTTTGTGTTTATGATGAATGTTTACATCCCATGCTATAATTGTATTATTAGGAAACACTAATACATGTGTGTTTTGTAAACATAAGAGAGTCCCTAGTAAGCCTCTTGTTGAACTAGCTTGTTGATTAATTGATGATCATGGTTTCCTGATCATGGACATTAGGATGTGATTAATAACAAGGTTATGTCATTAGGAGAATGATGTGATGGACACACACCAATAGTAAGCGTAGCATAAGATCAAGTCATTAAGTTCGTATTGCTGTAAGCTTTTAAATGCATAGTAACCTGATCCTTCGACCATGAGGTTGTGTTAATCACCATCACCGGATGGGTACTTTGATGACATCAAACACCGCTTCATAACTGGGTGGTCATAAAGGTGTCATTGGGTATTCTGAAAGTATGTGTTGAAGCGCATGAACCAAGATTAGGATTTGTCCATCCATATGATGGATATATATGCTCTGGGCCCTCTCGGTGGATTGTCATCTAGTTAGCTTGCAAGCATGTGACTAGGTCACAAGGGATGACATGACACGGAACGAGTAAAGAGTACTTATCAGTAACGAGGTAGAACTAGGTATGGAGATGCTGACGATCAAACCTCGGATAAGTATAGTATCGCGTGACAAAGGGAATTGGTTTCGTATGTAAATGGTTCAATCGATCACGAAGTCATCGTTGAGTATGTGGGAGCCATTATGGATCTCCAGGTCCCGCTGATGGTTATTGATAGGAGATGTGTCTCTGTCATGTCTACATATTCACGAACCTTAGGGTGACACACTTAAGGTTTGAAGTTGTTTTAAGTAGATATGGAATGTGCGTTGGAGACCGAATGTTGTTCGGAGTCTCGGAATGGATCCGGGACATCACGAGGAGATCCGGAATTGTCCGGAGAATAAGATTCATATATTGGGGATCATTTTCTGAGTTAGGAAATGTTCTGGAGTATTTGTATGAGGGTTCTAGAAGGTTTCGGAATGTTCCGGAAGGTTCTGGAAGTTTTCTTGGAGTTTGCTTGAAAACCAAGGAAGGGATCAAGGAGTCCTGGTGGGTCAAGACTAGGAGTCGTGGGGGAGGAGGACTCCTCCCCCCCTCCCCAACCCGCCGGCCCAAGGAGGTGGGGAGTCCTACTAGGACTCCCCCTCCCCAGGCGCCCTCCCTCCTTTAAATAGAAGGGGGAGGCGCCACCCCTTGCCCCTCCTCTCATAACTCCCAATCTCTACCGCCTCTCTCCTCCTCCTTTCTTCTGCACAGGCATAGGCGAAGCCCTGCAGAATTCTCTACTCCACCACCACCACCACACCGTCGTGCTGCTGGGATTCCGTGGAGGAGATCTACTACCTCCGCTGCTCGCTGGAACGAGGAGAGGAAGGTCTGCTTCGACTCCGCACGTGTGACCGACTGCGGAAGCGCTGCCTGAACGCGGCGCCGGAAGGATCGTCCACTTGACCGACTGCGGAAGCGCTGCCGGAACGCGACGCCGGAAGGATCGTCCACACGATCTTGAGATCGGCAAGTGATCGACTACATCAACCACGAGATCTAATCTCGTTAACGCTTTCGGATCTACGAGGGTTAGTTCCTATCTATCTCGTTGCACATGTCTAATAGATTAGATCTTGGCTTTTATCTAGATTAGATCTGGGTTTTGTTCGTTCTTGCGGTAGAATTTTTTTGTTTTCCATGCTACCAACCCATCAGTCTTGCACATATATGAGGTTTGAAAGTGCTAGCTTGCATAGTTAATGATGGCTTGCACATATATGAGGTTTGCAAGTGCTAGCTTGCATAGTTAATGATGGCTTGCACATATATGAGGTTTGCAAGTGCTAGCTTGCAGAGTTAATGATGGCTTGCACATATATGAGGTTTGCAAGTGCTAGCTTGCATAGTTAATGATGGCTTGCACATATATGAGGTTTGCAAGTGCTAGCTTGCCTTGAGTAGTGAAGTGGTTGAAGTTTTCTTCTTCTTCTTCTTCTTCTTCTTCTTCTTCTTCTTCTTCTTGGTAGTACTCCTCCTCCTCGTATCCCGGGTCGGTACTATCGTCTATAAATGAATACGAGGTACACAATCACCAAACAATACTTAACTACTTCTAGGTAGCACACAAAGGCTCACACTAGATGATTTAGCATCATCACAATCATACATGAAATAAAGACCTAGTTTTATATATCTTATTTTGTAAAAGTAATTTCTACACATTGAAAAATACTTAAGATTTAATATTCTTCATTTAAAATGTGGCATCATGTTAACACATGTCATCACCACATATTATAATACTTGGGAATGTGATTTAAAGTGTTGGTCATATTTTATAAAGTTTAAAATTACTATTTAATACAATTAAAGTGACTAGAAATGCCTATATAGCATTCTTTTAGTACTAGTCCAAGATCACTGCATGTAAACCTAAATATTTTTTACATATTCAGATAGATCTTGTCAAATGTAATTTTTGAGAGTTTGAATCAACTCAAAAGCATTTATGGTTGATTTTTTAAAAATGTTTGAATGTGGAAAAGTCTCCGTATTGTTATTTTTGGTATAGGTGATCTATAATTTCTAATGGTTTGAATCCAACGGGCTTGGGTAGATAATTTGAATACCTTTCTCACAAAATTGGAATCATGCAATTTGGTTCAGTGAATCTCTTTGAATTGATTTTTGAATCTACTGACAGAATCTAGTTTTAGCTAAATTAGAAAAATTCTATTTGAATCTACGGGCTCTGCGCTTGAAACTAACTGGGCCAGCCTAGCTGCACTGCGCTGGTGCAGCAGGCTGCTAAGAGGGGGGTCCCACTACTCAGTGGCTCATTCTAACCGAAATAGTAAGTTCCAATCTGGGCCGTGCGATTAGACTAGGATCTAACGGCCGAGGTGCATCGTTTACGACGAATAACTCCGGTGAGACTGAACCCTAATGGCGACAGTGGGGGTCGTGTGAGGCTCACCTGGGCTGCGTCTAGGGTCGGCGATTGGGGCGAATGGGGTTGTCGTCAACGACGGTTCGAATGGTGGTCACGGCGGCTCCTGGGGAGGTCAAACAATGAACGGGCTCCTTCCTCCTCTACAGCGGCGGGCTCCGGTGAAATTCCGGTGGTGTGGTGCTCGCCTTGCTCCGAGGAGAGGTGTGCGAGGTTCTATGAGGAGTGGGGAGTGGAATGGTGTGTAGAATTGAGGCTGGGTGGCCTCTATTTATACACCGACGAGAGGGACAGAGCGGGATGGCTCGGGCTCGTCGATGACGGTGATATAGGGGGCTATTGGCATGGTTGCAGGTAGGGTTCGGCACGTTGCTTTAGGGGTAGTCAAGAACGGTCAGAAACGGTCGGTGCTCTAGGCGGAAACAGCGGCGTTCGAGACGGCGCATAGGGGCTACGGTCCACGCAGCGGCGAACGGGCATGTCTGGGAGGTAGCTAGGGTCACGATGAGTGCGGGCACGCGCAGAGAGGGCGAGGCGCGGCGTGTGCGCGCGTGTCGACTGTGGCGCTCTGGCACGCTCTCGGCATGGCAGACAGGGAGGTGGGAGCGGCTAATACGGCTGGTCCATGGCTCGCCTCCGATCGAGGGGTGGACAGAGGGTGGCGGTGGACGGTTGCCTGTCTCCTGGACATCGTGGGAGAGGGCGTCGCTGGCTGCTGCGAGCTATCCATGGTTAACCGACACGGTGAGCGTCGGGCGGCGCTGCACTAGCACAAAACGGCCAAGGGGGAGCGTGTCCTGCGCTGCTAGGTCTTGGGGCAGACCAGGGGAGTGATGGGGACAAATGGGGTGATCAATTACTGCTCAAACAGTAGAAGTTAGGCAGTGTTTAATCTGTGTCTGCCAGGTGCTCGACCAAATGGCTGCATGAGATAAAGATTTGAATTTTTGGCTAAATTTTGGTGAGTGTGTTTGTCACATGCTTGAGTGTCTATGGTTGCTTGGAAAAGTCAAGTGGAATTGGTTTGAGTGGTTTTTGAAAAGTGGTGATCTTAGCATATGAACTAGATTCAATTTTGAATTGTCCTTTAAAATGATTTGGGAATTGTTTCTGTTGATTTGTAAAGTGGGCTTGGGTTCACTTTTACTTGGTCTAGCAAGGGGTGAAAAGAATTGAGAAAGTTTATATTAGAAATCTTTTACTAGAGACACCCAAAGTGGTCTAGTGGTTATCTTTTGTGAAAATGAGCATTTGATCATATGCTTCATATTTGAATTTCTTTTAATTGGTCTATGATGTAGTATTCATCTTTAAACCATTCCTTATCATTTGTAGCAATCAGACATGGCAATTGCACTCATTCATACACTAATGCATTTCACACATACACTCATATTAAATTTAATAATAAAAGTTTTTGTTAACCCTAAACTTGGGTGATTAGAACTTGTTAATATTGATTAATATTTTTGGGGTGTTCCAAACCTTACCTCCTTAAACAAAATCTCGTCCCGAGATCTAAGAAAAACCCTAAACTAGGAACTAACAAAATCTTCTCGATCCCAAGTAGCTTCTTCTTCAGTATGGTTGCTCCACTGGATCTTGAGAAACTTGATACTCCGGGTCCTGGTGGCTCTGAAGGCTTCTTCCAAAATACGAATGGGTACTTCACGATAGGTTAGATCCTTGTTGATATCTATGGCTCGGTGATCGATGTTCTTGAACACTTCGGTCTTCTCCGGAACTTCTAAGGATTTGCGAAATAATGAGATATGGAACTCATCATGTATGGCTGACATCTCCTCCGGCAGTTCCAGTTGATATGATACTTCTCCTCGGCGATTCAAAATCTTGAAGGGTCCAATATATCTGGGGGCTAACTTCCCTTTCAGTTGAAAACTTTGCATTCCTTTCAAGGGTGACACTTTGAGATACACAAAATCTCCGATATTGAAGGTCAGGTCTCTACGTCTCTTGTCAGCATAACTCTTCTGTTTGGATTGGGCGGTCTTAAGGTGTTCACAGACTTTGTGAACCTTCTCTTTGTCTTCTCGTAGGATGTCGGGTCAGAAAATCTGACTCTCTCCTACTTGCGACTAATTCAGGGGGTATGACACTTTCTTCCATATAGAAATTCAAAGGGGGCCATTTGCAAACTGGCTTGATAACGGCTGTTGTATGAGAATTCTGCGAAAGGCAGACAATCTTCCCATTTTGATCCATATTCTAACACATAAGCTCTCTACATATCTTCTAGGATTAGGTTGACTCTTTCAGTCTGTCCATCGGTTTGCGGGTGATAAGATGTGCTGAAATTCAGCTTGGTTCCTAATCCTTCTTGGACTTTCTGCCAAAATCTTGAGGTAAACTGGGTTCCTCGATCCGATACTATGGTCTTAGGGGTTCCATGCAAACTGACGATTCTAGCAATGTACAACTCTGCTAGCTTCGAACTCTGGTAGGTGCTCTTGATAGGTATAAAATGGGCTACCTTAGACAGTCTATCAACTATGACCCAAATAGAGTAATTTCCCCTACTAGATGTAGGCAAACCGGTGATGAAATCCATTCCGATATAATCCCATTTCCATTCCGGAATCTGCAATGGTTGCAAAAGTCCCGCGGGTCTCTGATGTTCTGCTTTGACTCTCTGACAGATATCACACTTGGCTATGTAGCTTCTGATTTCTCTCTTCATCTTGTTCCACCAAAATTGCTCCTTCAAATCCTGATACATCTTTGTTCCTCCGGGATGGATAGAATAAAGAGTATCATGAGCTTCCTGCATGATGACTTGCTTCAACTCCGAATCTGCTGGCACACAGATACGTCCTTTGTACCACAAAACTCCTTCCTCATCTTCGGTGAATTCGGGTACGTTCCCTGTACCGATATGACTCTTGATTCCGTCGATACTTGTATTTCCTTTCTGCGCCTCCTTGATCTGACTAGTCGAAGTGGGTTGAAGTTCAATGCTAGCTAAAAATCATTTGCTAACTAGCTCTGTTCTAAACTGCTCCAACTCTTCATGCAAACTTGGCTGGGCTTCTTTAATCATGGTGTTTAATCTACACGACAATCTTCTAAGAGCATCCGCTACCACATTGGCCTTGCCGAGGTGATAGTGAATGTCAAGGTCATAATCCTTGATTAACTCTATCCATCTCCTTTGCCTCATATTCAGCTCCTTCTAGGTGAAAATATTCAGACTCTTGTGATCCGAATAAATCTCACAGCGATTACCCATAAGGTAATGACGCCATGTCTTCAAAGCTAAAACTACACCTTCTAGTTCTAAGTCATGGGTAGGGTAGTTTTGCTCATGCTGCTTCAGTTGTCTCGACATATATGATATAACTTTCCTTCTTGCATCAACACACATCCAAGACCAATCTTGGATGCATCACAATACACATCAAAAGGCTTCTTGATATCCGGCATAATCAGAATTGGGGCTAAAATCAATCTCTTCTTGAGCTCTTGAAAACTTGCTTCACATTTGTCCGTCCATTCAAACTTCTTATATTTCTTCAACAGTTGGGTCATTGGTCTTGCGATGCTTGAAAATCCTTCTACGAACTTGCGGTAATATCCCGCTAATCCGAGAAATGCACGGACTTGGGTTTGAGTGGTTGGGGCTTTCCATTCTTCCACATCTTTGATCTTGGCGGGATCGACACCAACTCCTCCTGCCGACACGATATGTCCTAGCAATCCTACTTCCTTTAACTAGAACTCATATTTGCTAAACTTGGCATACAATTGATGCTCTCTAAGGGTTTCAAGGATGGTTCTCAGGTGTAGCTCATGGTCTTCTTCTGACTTGGAATAGATCAGAATATCGTCGATAAAAACAACGACAAACTTATCCAGGAAGTTCATAAAAATCTTATTCATGGGATTCATGAAATAAGCAGGGGCATTGGTTAATCCAAAAGACATGACCGTGTACTCATACAATCCATTCTGGTGGTAAAGGCGGTCTTTGGAATATCCATTGCACGAATCTTGAGTTGATGATAACCAGTTCTAAGATCAATCTTAGAAAACACTCTGGCACTAGTCAACTGGTTAAACAGGTCCTCGATCTTTGGTAGTGGGTATTTGTTCTTGATGGTGACATCATTCAGCTTCCGGTAATCCGTGCACAAACGGTTATCTCCATCTTTCTTATCCACAAACAAAACAGGCGATCTCCATGGCGATGCGCTTGGTTGAATCAAACCTTTCTCCAGCATAGCATCAAGTTGCTTCTTCAACTCCACTAATTCAGATGGGTTCATACTATAAGGTCTCTGAGCTATGGGTCTAGTTTCGGGAACTAGTTCAATGATGAACTCGATATCCCGATCTCGGGGCATACCGGGCAATTCATCTGGGAACAGGTCGGGGTATTCACAGACTACTCTGACTTGGTCTAGGTTTGGTTGGGCTAGACTCTTGTTGCATTTGAATTGACGGGGCAACGTCTCAGATACATGCTCTACTGATACTCCAGTGCTACTGGTCATGGTTATGGCTTTCTTAGCACAGTCGATTAATCCTTTATGTTTCGACATCCAATCCATTCCTAGTACTACTTCCAAACCTTTGGTTCCAAGTACTATTAGTTTAGCATAAAAATCTATTCCATGGATTCTGATAGGTACAGCCTTGCAAATTTTCCTAGCTTTGGTGGTTGAACCAAGTATTTGAACTATCATAACATGCTTCAATTTTGTTGGTTGAATCTTACTAGTGCATGCAAATTCTTTTGTAACAAACGAGTGTGATGCTCCAGAATCAAACAACACTCTTGCAAGTACTGAGTTAATAGAAAACATACGCAGCACGACATATGGCGCTTCCTGAGCTGCTTCAGCATTCATGTGGAACAGACGGCCGTTGCGGTTGAGCGAGTTCCCTGGGGAAAATCTCCTTCTAGGTTGAACACGGCGTTGCTGCTGAGCGGGTGCATTCACCTTGGTGGCTGCTGCAAGCTTCTTGGGGCACTCGTTGGAGTAGTGACCTTTGACTCCGCATTCAAAGCAAGTAATCTGGGACTTGTCTTTTCCTGCGATAGGCACAGCATTGCTTCCAGTCCTTGGGGCAGTATTGTTGTTTTGTTGTTGGACTTGGGCGGTGCTCAGTTGAAGTTATTGGAGTTGCCGGGGTTATTGTGGTGGTTTCCTCTAGACCTGGGTTTCCTCCTCCACGGTTGGGATAGCTTTAACGGGACATACGGGGTCTGTTGTTTCTTGGGGCATATCCTACAGACGGGTTGGGGCGATACTTCTGGGTGTGGGATCCAGGCTGGTGCATTATCCTGCGCTTGCGATTATCATTGGCTTGGTCTATCTTCCCTTCCATCTGGATGGCTGAATCCACTAAAGCTTCAATATCATCAAAGGGAATGTTGACTAGCATGGTTTGCATCTCATCATGCAGTCCGTTCAGGAATCTCTCTTTCTTCTTTGCTTCGGTGTCAATCTCATCAGGGGCATATCTAGCTAGTGACAGATATTTGTCACAGTATTCCACCACAGTCATTCTTCCTTGTTTCAATTCTCTAAACTCATCCCTCATCCTCTTAATCAAACCCAGGGGCACATGGGTCCGACTGAACTTGATTTTGAACTCATCCAAAGTCATCATCTGACCTCCGTTCATGGTACGGATGCTATTCCACCAGAATCTTGCATCATCTGCCAGATAATGGGTGGAAAACAATACTTCCTCATTGGCCTCAACTCCTGCAACCTCTAAGTTGTTCTCCATGGTTTGCAGCCAGTCATCAGCATCTAAGGGCTCTTCAGACTTACTAAAGATAGGTGGGTTGGTATTCTGAAAGTTCTTGAGCTTGGATCCATGGTTATACTGGTTTCCGTGGCCTTGATTATTGTGGGACATCTGAGATATCTGTTGAAGAGTGGCTAAGTTGGCTTGACGTTCGGCTCTATTAGCTTCACGGTCAGAAACTAGCATTTGCAGGATCTGCAGCATTGGGTCCTGAGATGAGCTGCTTCCTCCGAGATTTCCACGAGTCATCTGAAGATTGAGATAGATAATGAGATAAGAGGGAAATTTCTAAGGTTCATGGTTTTGTTTCAAAAGCTTTAAACTTTGAGTTTGACTCAGGTTTTGCAAACTAACAACTTCCTCTCATTCATTCATTCATAGCACACAATACAAACACACAGCACAACACAATTAGAAAACAGAAGGTTTTAAGAACCATTCTATGAAACTACGATATAGTTGGACCGGGTATAATTCACTCCTATGGTAGTGCTCAAGTGCATCTAATCACCATCAATGAAGTCGGAATCATCATCATCAATGTGGAACTCCATGGCATCATCCTCTAGGTAGTCATCATCATTGCTGAGGTAAGAGTAGAGATAACCACATATATATTCCCCTTCCTCCTCTTCGCTTCAAGCTGGATCTCTTGTTCATGGATGGTCTTCTCGAGAGTGGCCACCTTCTTGTGAAGACGATCGATGATGTGATCCTTCTTGTCACGCTGACGATGAAGTGATTAGCGCTCCCTGGCGAGGATGGCGAGGGTCTGATCCTTCTTGACTGCAATGGCATGGTTGTGGTTGGTGTAGGCACGAGCGTTGTCCAACTCTTGTTGTCTATCATACAACATGAAGTCGAGATTATCCACTTGGTGCTTCAGCTCCTGGTGTCCTTGCATATCTAAAGGCATTCCCGTAGAATCACGCCTTGCGTAGTGAGCAAAGCGAGTTCCCTGGATCTGGTTGATGTTTTGCCCACACAGACGGGCAAGAGCTTCTTGCATAGCCCTAGCTAATCCATCTAGCCAGTTGTTCTCCCGAACGCTGAATTGGATCTTCTCCGAAGTGGGTGCTTACATCTTGCCTCTGAGATCTGCAATTATCAGCCACGATAGCTCTCCTACTTGCTGATCATTGAGTTGGGAACCAAAGAATTCCGGGTGCGGGCGCTCAAGGTACTCTGCAAGTGCATCGAGATCCCTCTCAAAGATCAGGTGGCCTCCGTTGCCCAGCTGGTAGAACTTGCTATACTTTACCTCCATCTATAAGAATTTTGGGTGAGCAAGTTAGTGGGGTGATCAAGTGTGTCAAATTTTATGTAGGATTTCAAGAATTTTTGAGGAACATGATTTTTTTTGAAAGAATCTCGGGGATAACAGTGGGAATAGGTTTTCATAAATACCCACTTCTTTTGTTTTTAAACTAAGTTTTTGTTTCAGACGTCCTTCTAACTAGGGTCTGCTATGGTCAGGATGGGTCTGATACCAACTTGTCAACACCCGGATTTTTAATCCCAGATGCCTGTTATGCCATACATCGCAATCCCATGATTACCATTTTTGCGAGACATAACAGATTGGTACCACAATACATCATCGATTACAAACCATAATAAAGGTCTTACAAATAAAGGATCTCATGATCTAGTCTTAATACAACCAAAGCAGTGGAAAGTAAACGTAGTAGGGGCTCCATCTTCAGAGTCACAAGCAATGCTGACGATGGGAGATGATCCTAGTTGTCATAGACCTCCTCTGTCCATCTTCCTGGTGGTCCTCCTCATAGTCTGGCCACGGGAATAGCCAGGGAAAAAGCCATGAGTACTATTTAAGTACTCGCAAACTATCACTAACAAGTAAGGTAGTTCTAATAGGAATCTGAAGCTCTAGGTTTATTTTCATCAAGCCAGGTTTATTTCATACTAAGTTTAGAAGTAAAGAAAACTAATTTAATGTTCTACATCACCTAAGTGGGAACTTAGTTTTCATGTTCACAACCCTGTTGTGGTCAAGTCAAAGTCATAGTTCAATTCACAAGTCATTTTGAAAACATCTGACAATGGAACAATATGGCCACTCCAACTGTCCATGACCGCGGACGTGGCTATTCGAATAGTTTGACACTCTGTAGAGGTGGTACACTTTCACCACAAAATTCAATACATCCGCCAGGGATAACCCTGAATCATCATACTTAGTATGCAGATAATCAATCCTAACCTTTCAATTACACACTCTAGTATAGGCACCTCCACTATGAGCTTGTCCTCCCAGCCATGGCCATCTGCCATCCTGCGCACTGCATATGTGGACATTCACACTGACGAGTTAGCCTCAGCTCAACCTCTTTCCGCGAGGGAACCCATACTAAGGCATATAAACTTCCATTTAAGCCCTATCCAATTCGGGTATTTTGGTTGTACGGTAAAATTGGAATGGTATCGCATCCGAACCCAACCATCCGTTTTTATAAAGGGCTAAGGCTCGTGCCTAAACATTTTCATCATCAAATCCTTTTGTGTCCATAACACATGTCAAAACATTTAAATATAATGAATCATCATTCCAAGGTTTTCATAATCATTTTCACCAAGTATTCTCGTCTAAAGTGATCAACTTTTATGCTTAGCACTAGCCACTAAAGTTGAGGGTATTCACTAATGAGGGGTGCTAATCAAGTGTAAAATCCAACTCTAGTGTATGTCTTTTGATGACATCAAAGTATAACTACTAAGGCATAGTTTTATACTCTTTATGGTATCTATCCTATTTTTCCAATACTCACAAAGTACTGACTAAAAGTAAAGAACTTTGGTAAAGTAAAATAATAAAGCTTGCAAGTAAAACTTGGGATTGGTATAATCAAAGTTATATAAGCATGCCTAATGCATCTTGCTTAAGTTATCAAGTTTGCAAGTATTAGCTTGCATAGTTCTAGCTTTCAATTAGTGATGGCTTGCCTCGAGTAGTGCAGTGGTTGAAGTTTTCCTATTTTTCTTCTTGGTAGTACTCCTCCTCCTCGTATCCCGGGTCGGTACTATCGTCTATAAATGAATACGAGGTACACAATCACCAAACAACACTTAAGTACTTCTAGGTAGCACACAGAGGCTCACACTAGATGATTTAGCATCATCACAATCATCACATGAAATAAAGACCTAGTTTTATTTATCTTATTTTGGAAAAGTAATTCCTACTCATTCAAAAATACTTAAGATTTGATATTCTCCATTTAAAATATGGGATCATGTTTAAACATGTCATCACCACATATTCTAATACTTGGGAATGTGATTTAAAGTGTTGGTCATATTTTATAAAGTTTAAGATTACTATTTAATACAATTAAAGTGACTAGAAATGCCTATATAGCATAATTTTAGTACTAGTCCAAGATCACTGCATGTAAACCTTAATATTTTTACATATTCAGATATATCTTGTAAAATTTAATTTTTGAGAGTTGGAATTAACTCAAAAGCATTTATGGTTGATTTTTGAAAAATGTTTGAATGTGGAAAAGTCTATGTCTTGTTATTTTTGGTATAGGTGATCTATAATTTCAAATGGTGTGAATCCAACAGGCTTGGATAGATAATTTGAATACCTTTCTAAAAAATTAGAATGATGCAATTTGGTTCAGTGAATATCTTTGAATTGATTTTTGAATCTACTGACAGAATCTAGTTTTAAATAAATTGGAAAAATTCTATTTGAATCTACGGGCTCTGCGCGGGAAACTAACTGGGCCGGCCCAGCTGCACAACGCTGGTGCAGTGGGCTGCTGATAGGGGGTCCCACTAGTTAGTGGCTCATTCTAACCGAAATGGTAAGTTTCAATCTGGGCCATGCGATTAGACTAGGATCTAATTGCTCAGGTGCACCGTCTACGACAAACAACTCTGGTGAGACTGAACCCTAACGGCGACGGTGGGGGTCGTGTGAGGCTCACCTAGGCTCCAGCTAGGGTCGGTGATGGGGGAAAATGTGGTTGTCGTCGACAGCGGTTCGAGTGGTGGTTGCGGCGGCTCCTAGGGCGGTCACAATCAACGTGCTCCTTCCTCCTCTGCAGCGGCAAGCTCCGGTGAAATTCCGGTGGTGTGGTGCTCGCCTTGCTCCGGGGAGAGGTGTGGGAGGTTATGTGAGGAGTGGGGAGTGGAATGGTGTTTCGAATTGAGGCTGGGGTGGCCTCTATTTATACACCGGCGAGAGGGAAAGAGCGGGATGGCTCGGGCTCGTCAGTGACGGTGATACAGGGGGCTATTGGCATGGCTGCGGGTAGGGTTCGGCACGGTGCTTCAAGGCTGTCGTAGTGCGAGTAATGGCGCGGCAAGGGGCGATCGAGAATGGTCGGGAACAGTCGGTGCTCTGTGCGGAAACGGCGGCGTTCGAGACGGCGCACAGGGGCTACGGTCCACGTGGCGGCGAACGGGCATGTCTAGGATGTAGCTAGGGTCACGATGATTGCGGGCACGCGCGGAGAGGGCGAGGCACGACGTGTGCACGCATGTTGGCTGCGAAGCTCTAGCGCGCTCTCGGCATGACAAACAAGGAGGTGGGGGCGGCTAATGCGGCTGGTCCATGGCTTGCCTGCGATCGAGGGGTGGACAGAGGGTGGCAGTGGACAGTCGCCGTCTCCTAGACATCGTGGGAGAGGGCGGCGCTGCCTGCTGCGAGCTGTCCATGGTCGACCGGCACGGTGAGCGTCGGGCGGCGCTGCACTGGCGCAAAATGGCCAAGGGGGAGCATGTCCTACGCTGCTAGGTGTTGGGGAGACTAGGGGAGTGAAATGGGGAAAAATGGGGTGTTCAATTACTGCTCAAACTGTAGAAGTTAGGCAATGTTTAATCTGTGAATGCCAGGTGCTCGACCAAATGGCCGCATGAGATAAATATTTGAATTTTTGGCTAAATTTTGCTGAGTGTGTTTGTCACATGCTTGAGTGTCTATGGTTGCTTGGAAAAGTCAAGTGGAATTGGTTTGAGTGGTTTTTGAAAAGTGGTGATCTTAGCATATGAACTTGATTCAATTTTGAATTGTCCTTTAAATGATTTGGGAATTGTTTCTATTGATTTGTAAAGTGGGCTTGGGTTCACTTTTACTTGGTCTAGCAAGGGGTTAAAAGAATTGAGAAAGTTTATATTAGAAATCTTTTACTAGAGACACCCAAAGTGGTCTAGTGGTTAACTTTTGTCAAAATGACCATTTGATCATATGCTTCATATTTGAATTTATTTTTTGGCCTAGACGATGTAGTATTCATCTTTAAACCATTCCTTATCATTTGTAGCAATCAGACATGGCAATTGCACTCGTTCATACACTAATGCATTTCACACATACACTCATATTAAATTTAATAGTAAAAGTTTTTGTTAACCCTAAACTTGGGTGATTAGAACTGGATAATCTTGATTAATATTTTTGGGGTGTTACAATCTTGATCCAACGGTCAATGTTCAAATAAGTTAATCCCTACACTATGTACTGGTGGTATGCATGGTATTGTAAGAGATAAGAGACAAGATAAAAGTTAAGATAAGAAGTACTGCGAATGGCCAATCTAAGGGTAGGTCTCATAAGAGCGAGGTGCTTGAGAGTTAACACGGTGGGTAGAATTACAATTTACATCAAGGACCACATAAAAAATGAAAATTGCATCCAAGTCCATGCATTTATCACAAGGACCCTGAAACCGAGTAATGAAGTACTTTGTGTTTTGAGGTTTGCGCATACTGGTGTTCATCATGCTAAAGACTATCAATAGAATCTTTATAGATGCTAAGAATGGAAAAGAATATCTAGCGGTTAGCAATGTTTGGATTTGCCAGTCTTGATCCAACGGTCAATGTTCAAAATAAGTTAATCCCTACACTAAGTATTTGTGGTATATATGGTATTCTAAGAGATAAGAGACAAGATAAACATAAGATAAGAAGTACTGTGAATGGGCGATCTAATGGTAGGTCTCGTAAGAGCGAGGTGCTCGAGCGGTCGGTGGAAGTACAAGTTACATCAAGGACCTCATAAAAAAATGAAAATTCCATCCAAGTTCGTGCATTTGGCACAAGGACCCTGAAACCGAGTAATAATGAAGTACCATGTGTTTTGAGGTTTGCACATACTAGTGTTCATCATGCTAAAGACTATCAGTAGAATCTTTCTAGATGCTAAGAATGGAAAAGAAGATCCAACGGTTAGCAATATTTGGATTTGCTAGTCTTGATCCAACGGTCAATGTTCAAAGTTAATCGGTTAGCAAAGTTTGACCTAGTTTCATGAAACGGTGAGCAAAGTTTGACCTGATTTCATTAAATAGTTAGGATGCAAAATCTTAGCAAGAAGATGAACCTGTTGTAAAAACTCTCGGTGGTTTCAGATATATATAAATTGATCCCCCGATGGGTACCTCCAAGAGCTTTTTCGTAAAAATTTCAAAGCAACCTACAATTTATCTGTAGTAGTCCAAATTTTACCTAATTTCGAGAAATCGACATAAAATCATTCAAGTGGGTGAAGTTAGCTTGGAAATTCGAGAACTGATAAAACATGGGAAATCGTAAGTGCATCATGTTGGTCGACTATATATGTGTGAAAACTTGGCTTGTGGCATTCGGATCCATAGTCTTTGGACTTTCTTTAGGGGAAAGAACAATCTAGTCATCACTCGAAAAATTAAGAATGTTCTTTCCTAACATAGTTGGAAACTCACACTATTGACATTGTTTACTACAATAAGATGCACCTATATCTACCTCCGAAAAGACTTTTAAATCAAGAGGAATCTATTGCGCTTACTTGTAGCTAAAGTTTCGCCTAATTTTTTAAACTAGCAAGAAGTTGAATTTGTTGTCAAAAATCTCGTTGGATGGTTCTCATATATTAATTGTGACCCCCTGATGGGTACCTTCAAAAGCTTTTTCGTAAAACTTTCACAGTAACCTACAATTTACTTGTAGTAGTTCAAATTTGACCTAATTTTGATAAATCGACATAAGGTCATTCAAGTGGGCGAAGTTAGGTAGCGAGTTTGAGAATTCATAAAACATAGGAAATCATAAGTACAATATGTTGGTCCACTATATATATATGTATGAAAACTTGGCTTCTGGCATTTAGATCGATATTCGTCGAACTTCCTTTACGAGAGAGAATAATCTTGACATCACTCAGAAAATTGAGAATGGTCTTTCCTGATAGTTGGAAACTCACACCGACGACATTGTTTACTACAAGAAGATGCACCCATCTACCTCCGAAAAGACATTTAACTCGAGAGAAATCTATTGCGCTTACATGTAGCTCAATTCTTACTTAATTTTGTTAAATTGTCAAGATGCAAAATCTTAGAAAGAAGTTGAACCTATCATCAAAGCTCATAGTGGTTTCTGATATATTAATTCACCCCCTCCCCCGAAGGGTACCTCCAAAAGCTTTTCATAAAACTTTCAAAGCAACCTACAATTTACTTGTAGTTCAAATTCGACCTAATATAATTTCGATAAATCAGGATAAAGTCATTCAAGTTGGCAGAGTTAGATAGGAAGTTTGAAAGCACATAAAACATGGGTATCGTCAGTACAACATGTTGGTCCACTATATATGTATGAGAACCTAGATTGTGGAATTCAGATCCATATTCTTCGGACTTTCTTTACAAAAAAGAACAACCTCGCTTGTCATCTCTCGGAAAATTGAGAATTGAATGTTCTTTCCTGATAGTTCGAAACTCACACCGATGACATTGTTTACTGTATATTGATTTTTTAATGAGTATACTATTTAATACTATATATAGTTGGTCAAACTTTGTAACGTTTGACTTTGAATAAACCTAATATGCTGAGTAATATTAAATAAATGGAGTACAGGATAAGATTAGGAAAACAATATTTGTTTTGAGAACCCTCACAAGCTTTTTCTTAGCATCACATATCTGAATATTTCATTGCCATTGATGATTAACCAAACTGCAAACAGAGCAAACCCAAACACATACGGAGTAGTAGTACAACTTAACGACTTCTAGGGGGACTCCGCGGTCTTCTCGGGCGACTTGGCAGCATCCTCCACGGGCAACTTGGCTGCGTCCTCCATGGTACCATCGCCAAAAAGGGACTCGTGGTTGTTGGGCAGCACGCCGCTTGCTGAGCTCCTCTTCGCTCATGACGCCGAGTATCACGTGCCTCGGGATGATGCAGATATTCTTGCTGTCCTTCGCGGCTTGCCTGACGAGCTCCAGCACCTCGACGGTGAGGTACTCAAGAACGGACGTGAGGTAGACGGGAGCCCCAAACCCTATGCGCCTCGGTGAGCTCCAGCACCTCGGCGGTGAGGTACCGACCCTCCTTGAGGTAGCGCCCGATCCGGATGACGGGGAAATTCAGCCCAGCCTTAACGAACCTCGACACCTGCTTCTTCCTGCGACTACCTGATGCGATACTATGACTTGGAGTGGCCAGAGCAGGATTGGGAAGCCAGCGTGTCGTGGAAATGGCCACGGAAGTCGCTGCCTTTGGCAGCGATTGATTGTATTGTGAGGAAGAGTTTGCAGCCATCTGCGGTGCGAGATGGAGGCGGATGCACATGGGTTTACCCAGGTTCGGCCCGCCGGAGGGTAAAGACCTACTCCTGCTAGATTAGATTATTGGAGAGCGAGTTACAAGGGGTGGCGAGCTCGGCGTCTAAGCTACGAGTCGCTTGAAGGTGGTGTATGATGGAACGTGAGTCTCTAGGATACCCTAGGGAGGTTTATATATGAAGCACCTCGCTAGGGTTTACAAGCTACAACCGAACAAGATAAGGATTCAGAGGTTTTGACCTAATCCGACTGGGCTTCTGTTACGCTCCTAGGGCTCCAGTCGCCAGTCGCCGGGCCTCTCCTTCCGTCGTAGTCCATTCGCCGTCCTCCAGGCGCACTCACAGGCCCGCCGGCCCAATCGGAACGTCCTGCTGGGCATACCCCCTTTGGCATATCCCCATCAGTAGTCCCTGAGGCTATCGTTGATGCAGGCGCAGGTGTCCCTTTGGTGTTCAGAGTAGGCGAGCCCAATTTGGGCGTCCAGTCGAGTCGGCGATGGACTCCATCAGAACCAAGGAGAATTTCCCCATGTTTACACTCGCCACTCCAATGAATGTTACTACCGCCAAGTTGCCGCTTTGGCGAGTGGAAAAGACTGGCGGGTAGCGGGTGGAATGGAGGAGTTGGACCGTCAAATATGGTCACTATCCGTTGGAATTTCCAACGGTAACTTCGGTGCAATTACCGTGAGTAACAACTATCCCAATTTTTGCGGGTGGCGTTCCCATATAAGGGGAGTGATGATTCAGCTCTACAAATCTTCTCCGCATTCTTCATTCTTACTTATTCGTTCTTCCTGTCTTCAATCTCCCTGCCTTCAACCTTCCGATTCGTCTTTTCCGCACCGTGCGATTCCACATCCTACCCGATGGCGCCTCCCAAAGGCTCATGGGGAAAATCCAAGTGCACCACAACCCAGCTCAAGTCCTTCGAGGACGCCGGAGTCCTCCGCAAGGGGAACTGGCGGGTTCCTCTTCCTCCGAGACCGAGCTGAAGCCGTGACCCGGCGAATTCATCTGCTTCCCCAGCCATCTTGAAAGGGGTCTAGGATTCCCCACCTCGCTCTTCTTTCGCCGCTTCTGCACGTATTACGCGATCAAACCATTAGATCTTGGCCCGCACAGCATCGAGCAGCTGGCGATTTTCGTCGCCTTCTGCGAGTGCTATCTCGGCTGCATGCCGTACTTCCCGCTTTTTGGAGCTCTTCCATGCCCGCATCGGGCGTGAGGCGTCCGGTGGCTTGATGTTGGCCACAGGTGGCATCACATTCCAACTGAAGCCAAAGGCCAATTTCGTCAAGCTCCTCCTGCCGAAAAAGGCCACCAGCGAGTGGAAGAAGAGCTGGTTCTACGTAAAAGAATCCACTCCCTCCGGCGAGGTGGCACTTCCCGAGTTCATCGCCGAGAGGAGCGAGCCTCGCATGTTCGCACCGAAGAAGCTTCCCGAAGACCAGCGGATGGCCGTCGCGGAAATGATGGACCAGATCCAGAAGCTGAAGGACCAGGGGTTGATTTCGATCAACCTCTACAACTGCTGGCTCAGGCGGCGCCTGGTTCCGCTGGCGGCTCAGCCGCATTGGATGTATGAATACAGCGGGAAACACGACCCCTCCCAAACCAGCAAAGAACCATGGGAGGCCGAGGACTACAAGGCCGCCCTGAAAAAGATCACCGATGCGGAGTTCACCAGCGTGGCGGTCAGGCTCGCCCCATACACTCCCGTGAAGAATGAAGCTCCCACAGTAAGTTCTCTCCCCAGTCGCCGTTTCCGCGCCTCAATTCTCAGTCACTGCATTTGGTGTTTACTCGTGGTGGTTCTCAGCTTTTTCAGGTGTTGGAGGGCTGGCTCCCTCCGCTCGATGAAGAGGTTCCCCAGGAACTGGAGGAAGACTCCGAGGGAAACTCTCCCGACAACGACGGGGAGGAGGAGGAAGTTCCTCCCCCGGTGCCTGTGGCTCGCAAGACCCGTATGCAGAAACAACACGAGTTCGAGGCGAGCCGCAGCCTGGATGAACACGGCGGAGGCAACGAGGTCTCGCAGGAGCACACGTCCCGGCGTACTGCTATGCCGTCGAAGCCCGCACGCAAGCCCAAGTCACCAGCGAAGAAGCCAACATCACCGGCCAAATCGGTGGTGGTGTTCGAGTCGGATGACGACTCCGATGATGAAGATTCCCCCGAAGTCTCGCGCGAAGCCCCAAAGGATGCGATCCCAGCGAAGGGGTTGGAGGGCGAGGACACCGAGGTGGTGGTAGAGGCTCCCCTAGCGGCGATCGCACCGACGGTCTCGAGGGTTCCAAGCCAAGAAGTGGATAAGGCGGCGACATCTAAGTCGCCGCTGTCATCAAGAGCGGCCACGTCTTCGGAGCCGGAGATCCCGGCGACTGCGGCTTCATCGTCGAGGAAGCCCGCAGTGTCATGGGCTTCAAACGTCTTCGAGAGAGGGCTCACTCGCAAGCTGTGTCCAGAATTGGACAAGACTGCGCACATCAGCACCGGGCTTCATGTTCTTCCAATCGCTAAGTGAGTATTGGTTCTTCACTCCGATTCGCCTCTTGTTTTGTATTGTTGTTATATTGACTGTGGGAGTTTTGGCAGGTCTGGAGCCAAGAATATTGGCCGTCCGTCGGTGGCAAAGATTCCACCAGCCGCCACCACGGGAGGGGCAATCTCCCCAAGAAGAGAAAAGCCGCAGGAGATGTAGCGACCGCGGAAGGCACGAAGAAGCAGAAGGGGGTTTCCGACGACGCCATAGCCACAGACGGCGCCGCGGAGCCTGACATTGCGGCAGTCACTGAAGAAGTGGTGGTGGCGCGATCGGAGCAAGTCTTGGCTGCGGCCGCGCCGGAAGCGCCGGCCCCGACGACCAGTGCCCCCGCCAGAGCGTCGGCGACATTCCCGCGCTTCATGGCTAGGGGATTTCCAGGCGTGGCGGATACCCAGTCTCCGCAGAGTCCGGAGATCGTGGATGTGGACATTGGGTCCTATCGTGGGCACACTTCCTTCACGATCCCGTCGACTGACGCCGGGGAACTTCACAGGATGCTCGGCGCCACTATTCAGGTATGTCCAGTCCCCGAGTTCCTAGTCGCTAAATTTCAGCGGCTGGGAACTGAACTTCTTTCTCCTCTCCAGTCCTCGAATTCCTAGTCGTTGAATTTCAGTGGCTAGGAATTGAGCTTTTTTCCTACTCTCCAGTCCCCGAGTTCCTGGTCGCTGAATTTCGGCGGCTGGGAACTGGGATTTTGTTTTGTCAAATGCTGAGGTGTGTTGTTTGGTTGCAGGGTTTGCAAAGGGAATCGACCAATCGGCAGGTCGCGAGGGAGCGCTTGGAGCGTGATCTGCGTGAAACGCAGGAGGCGAACCAGCGACTTCAAGAAACTATTGGTGAGTATCTGCTTTTCTGTCCTTTCCTCTATCAGGTACGAACTATTTGTGTATGTCGCGCTGATGGCTTCTCTTTCAGATGGTTTCCCAGCTGCGATTTCCAAGGCCCGTGAAGGGTATGTTCCTGTCGCCGAGCTGGACGCGGCGAATGGACGAATAGCCTCTCCTTGGTCCAAGACTTGGAGGAGGCGAAAGCAGCCTCAGTTTCTTCGGAAGAGCGAGCGAAGGCTGCAGTTGCTGTGGCCGAGGAAGAACGCAAAGCCACAGACTTGATCATCGTGGGGCTGCACAACGAGCAAACGCCTTGGAGAAGCATGTCACAGAGAACTGCCGCAGACTGCTTGGTGAGTCTTCGTCTTTGACTGACTTGTTTGTCGAGTCCCTGATTGGGGAGTTCCGTAGTTTCACTGACGTCTGATTTTGCAGCTGTGATAGGCCAAAGCGATCTGGTGGTTCAGACCTATAACGCTTCGAAGTGCGTGACTGCCGTGGTGAACATGGCCATGGCTTCGGTGTTATGTTTCCAAGCGGCTCTTCAAGGCATGTCCCCCATCGAAGTTATTCCTGGGGGGCTTACGGAGGTGTGGCGCTATCTCGAGGAGGTGCCTGTCGTCGTGGAGTGGATGGCACGCTCGGCGTTCAGGCACGGGGCTACCACGGTGTTGAGCTTAGGTCTCGCCCACTTCCCCGACGACTTCGACCTTGATGACGTGACGAGTGGCTACCCATCGGCGACCAGCACGGTGGAGATGTTAGAGGTGTTGAAGCTGACCGTGAAGGCTGCCCCTTACGCCGATCGGGTCCTGGCTATGGGGGATCTGCTACCGTACCAGGAGACGGTGTTGGCGCCTGGCGACCCCGTGCCGGAGCATCGCGATATGAAGTCGGAGCATCCCTTCCAGTCGTCATTGTCGAAGTCGCTGTTGTAGGTTGTGAATGCGTTGTTTGTAATGCGTCTCCTCCCCTAGCCCGGAGAGCCAGTCGCTTGGCGAGTCAATGGCAGCTCTCTTACTTGGTGTGTTCCCGAGCCGCATGGGGTTCCTGTTTTGCAGAGTCCCCGTGCGTGGTACTTAACCGTTCGAGTTGCTTTGCACGAGGGTGGGAGGGACAGGTCGCTGTGAGAAGCGTATACCAGTTATCTTGGCCCGGTGGGCCAGTCGGGCTAGGCGACTCCAATGGCAGCTCCGGGTTGGCGTTTTCGTGGACGACCCAAGGCCCAAATATTTCCGGTGCCCTTGTGCCGCACTACTTAGCCATGCCGGTCGCTCGACCAGAGGTTAACTTCCGTAAGTAGCGTATTGCTAATATGTACAAGTGCGAGTGGCACAAGAATATGGCGAGTGGACACAATTTGTGCGGTCCGAATGAATTTCATTATATTTGTCAACGGAGTACAGTTTGAGGTTCTAAGTATAGAACTTTCTAAGGAGGTTTACATTCCATGGCCTCCCGACCTCGAGCTGGCCGTCACCCCGTATGTCGATGAGATAGTAGGCGTCATTGCGAAGGACTCGGCCTATGGCGAATGGCCCTCCCATGGGGGGAGAGTTTGTGCATGCCTTTCTTGTCTTGGGCTAGTCGTAGGACCAGGTTGCCTTCCTGGAAGGTGCAAGTTTGCACTCGGCGGCTGTGGTAGCGACGGAGTCCTTGCTGGTATATGGTGGTGCGGGAGCAAGCCAAGTCGCGTGCCTCGTCGAGTTGATCGATGCTGTCTTGGCGGGCAACCTCGTTGGTCGCCACGACATAGTTGGCGACTCGAGGTGAATCGTGCTCTAGATTAGTTGGCATTACGGCCTCGACGCCATACACCATGAAGAAGGGCGTGAACCCGGTGGAGCGATTGACAGAGGTGCGGATCCCCCATATCACATAGGGGAGGTCGTTGACCCAGCATCCTGGGGTGCGCTCGAGGGGCACCTAGAGTCGCGGCTTGAGCCCATGGAGGACGCTCAGGTTGGTGCGTTCTGCTTGGCCATTTGACTCCGGGTGGGCGACTCATGCGAGGTCGAGTCGTATGCCATGTTTTTCGCAAAATTCCGCCATGGCCCCCTTGGCGAAGTTGGTGCCATTGTCTGTTTTGATGCTGTGTGGGTAGCCGTACCGGTAGATGAGCTCGCGTAAGAACTTGGTGGTTGTCTTGCCGTCGCACTTTTTATTGGCTTGGCCTCGACCCATTTGGTGAACTTGTCGACTGTGACTAGGAGGTGAGTGAAGCCAGACGGGGCCTTCTTGAACGGGCCTACCATGTCCATGCCCCATACAGCGAATGGCCATGTGATGGGGATGGTCTTGAGTGCCGAGCCAGGGAGGTGCGTCTGGTGGGCGTACTTCTCGCACCCGACGCATCGTTGGACGATGTTGGTGGCGTTGGCGTGTGCAGTGAGCCAGTAAAAACCGTGCCGCATGGCCTTGGCGACTAGCGACTTGGCGCCGGCGTGATGGCCACAGTCGCCGGCTAGAATGTCTTGGAGGATCTTGCGGCCTTCTTCTGGCTGTATGAAGCGCTGGAACACGCCGATAATGCTGCGTCTGTGGAGCTCACCGTTGATGATGACGAAGGATTTTCAGCAGCGCACGATCATTCGCGCCTCCGTCTCGTTGCTTGGTAGGATTTTGTGCTCCAAGAAGGCGACGTATGGTGTTGTCCAGTCGCTAGACTCCACAACCATGGCTACTAAGGCTGGTTCTGGTTGCAGCGGTATCCCGACATCGATCTCTTTTGGTGGGCTGACCGACGGTTTTTGGATGATGTCGAGGAAGACGCCTACTGGTGGCGCCTGTCGGGTCGATCCGATGCGGGAGAGGGCGTCTACCTCCTCGTTTTTGTGCCTGTCGATCCACTCGACGGAGTAGCCGTCGAAGTGTCCTCCCAACTGGTCGATAGCTTGGCGGTATGCGATCATTGTTGGGGAGACGATGTCGCACGTCCCGGCGACTTGGCTGGCGACTAGGTCGGAGTCGCCATAGCATCGTAGGCGGTTGACATTCATCTCCTTAGCGGCTCTCATGCCGTGAAGGAGGGCCTCGTATTCTGCCATGTTGTTGGTGCAGGGCTTGAAGTTGAGGTGGAGCACGTAGCGGAGCTTGTCTCCTTTGGGAGAGGTCAGTATGACCCCAGCCCCTGCGCCGTCGGCGTTCTTAGAGCCGTCAAAATGGAGCGACCAGTAGTGGAGGTACGGGAGCTTCTCTAGCTGCTGTGCTTCTTCCCAGTCTGCAAGGAAATCAGCCAGGGCTTGTGACTTGATCGCTTTGCGCGGCTCGTATTTGATGTTGTGGACGCTGATTTCGACAGCCCACTTGGCGACTCGCCCGGTCGCCTAGCAATTGTGTATGATGTCTTGCAGGGGCGCGGAGGAGACCACTGTGATTGGGTGCTCCTGGAAGTAGTGTGGGAGTCGGCGCTGTGCTCGGAATACCGCGTACACCAGTTTTTGGTATTGCGGGTAGCACTGTCGAGAGTCCGTCAGGACTTCGCTGATGTAGTAGACAGGGCGCTGTATGAGGCGCTCCTTGCCCTCCTCCGGTCGTTCGACGACCATCACGGCGCTGACGACTCGAGTAGAGGCCGTGACGTAGACGAGCATTGGCTCTTTGTCGAGTGGGGCAGCGAGTAGTGGAGCCGCGAGTAGCACTTCTTTGAGCGCTTTGAGTGCGTCGTCGGCCTTCGCGTCCCATTGGAACATGGGGTTCTTGCGCATCAAGCGATAGAGGGGCATTGCCTTCTCGCCTAGTCGGGGGATGAAGCGACTGAGGGCCATGACTCGCCCTGCCAACTTTTGGACGTCGCGCAGGCACTTGGGTTTCCCGAGTCGCGCGATGGTGTCGATCTTGGCGGGGTTGGCTTCAATGCCTCGCTTGGAGACTACATATCCCAGGAGCTGTCCGGTGGGGACGCCGAAGGTGCATTTTCCGGGGTTCAACTTGATGTTGTACCTCCGCAGGTTTGCGAAGGTTTCGGCTAGGTCGACTAGCAGGTCGTCCTGGCGGGTGGATTTTACCACCACGTCGTCGATGTAGACGTGGATGTTGCGGCCAATTTGGCTCGCTAGGCACTCCTGCATGCATCTCTGGTATGTGGCTCCTGCGTTCTTGAGGCCGAACGTCATGGCCGTGTAGCAGAAGGCGCCGAATGGCGTGATGAACGCCGTCTTCTCCCACCATCTTGATCTGGTTATAACTAGAGTAAGCATCGAGGAAGCACAGCGACTCCGATCTCGTGGTTGAGTCGATGATCTGATCAATGCGCGGTAGGAGGAACTCCTCCTTCGGGCAGACGCTGTTGAGGTTGGTGTAGTCGATACACATTCTCCATGTGTTGTTCTTTTTAGAACTAGGACTGGGTTTGCCAGCCACTTGGAGTACTTGATTGGCCGGATGAAGCCTGCGGCTAGTAGGCGCTAGACTTCTTCGGCGATTGCTCGACGGCGCTCTTCATTGAAGGGCCATAGCGACTGCTTTACTGGTCGCACTTTGGGGTCGGCGTTGAGTTTGTGCTCAGCGAGTTCCCTCGGGACACCTGTCATGTCAGATGGCTTCCGTGCGAAGATGTCACAGTTCTCACGGAGGAACCCGATGAGCGCGCTTTCCTATGTGGGGCTCATGTGTGCCCTGATTGTGACCATCTGGCTGGAGTCGCCTAGGACGAGCTCGACGGTGCGGGTGTGCGTGGTCGCCTCGAACGTGGAGTTCACGGTGGTTGGTTTGTTCAAGATTGTGGGGTCGTCCTTGTTGATGTTGCCCGCGTATTTCGCGAGCTCCTCCATGTGGTTGGTCTCCGCGGCGATGATGGTGTCGGCGATCTCGGCGCCCTTGTCCTCACATTCCACTACCATGTCGGGGTCGCCATGGATGGTGATGATGCCGCTTGGCCCGGGGAGCTTCATCATGTTGTAGGCGTAGTGTGGGGTCGCGATGAACTTTGTGAATGCCTGGCGACCCAGGACGCAGTGGTAGGGGCTGCGGAAGTTCACCAGCTTGAATACGATCCTCTCCGTGCGGTAGTTTGCTAGAGTGCCGAAGGTGACTGGCAGCGTCACTTTCCCGATCGGGTACGCCTTCCGACCAGGGACGATGCCGTGGAAGGTCGTCAGGGTTGGCTCAATGGCTGCTTCTGGGAGCTGGAGCTTCTTGAACGTGTCCAGGTACAAGGTGTTGATCGAACTCCCACCGTCCATTAGTGTCTTGGGCAGCCAGTAGTCGGCCACCTTGGGCCTGACTACCAGGGCGACTCACCCTGGGTATTCGATTCTTGGCGCATGGTCCTGGCGAATCTAGGTGATGCGCTGCTCAGACCAGTTGAGGAAGCGAGGGATGTTGACCTGTGTCACCGCGTTGACGGCGACCGCGCGGGCGAGCACCTTCTTCTCGCGCTTGGTGCCGAGTCCGGTGAAGGTGTGTAGCGAGCCGACGACGGTGCCGAAGCCGCCGTCGTTCCCGTTATCCTGAGATGGGTTGTTATTGGGGTCCTCCCTTGCTCATCTCGCCTTCTCGATCTCTTTGAGAGAGTGGCAATCAACGGTGGTGTGGGTGGCGGGTTTTCCCTCCCTGCTATGGTAGATGCAGGGCTGATTGAGCAGGGCAGCAGGGTTGAATTTCGGCCTCGCTGTGTTGTTGGAGCGGTAGTTTCTGCTATCGCGGTAGTTTCCTTCGTCGCGGTGGTATTTTTTGGAGTCGCGCTGGCCGTAGCTGGCATTGGCGACGAAGTCGACTCTCCCGTCCGTGCGGCGCCTGCCGGTGATGCGGGTGTTGCTGTAGCGCATGTCGCGTAGGCGCCCGCTGTCGTGGATGCTGGTTCGACGTCGTCCTCCCGACTCGTTGTCGGAGTGGTTGGGATCTTCCTCCGCGTAGCGCTTGGCGATCTCTAGGAGGTCGGGGATGTTGTCGAGCGTCCGGTAGACCCTCTTGATCTTAGCGACCAGGGGTTCACACCGGCACGTGTTCTTGAAGCAATGTATCACCGTGTCTGGGTGGATGTCGGCGACGTTGATCCACAGTTCTTGCCATCTTTGGATCCAACAGCGAGTCGACTCGCGTTGTCCCTGGATGCATTGCTCCAAATCTTCTATGGTGGTGGTGCGGGTGTAGGAGCCCTCGAAGTGCCTAACGAAGGCGTCCCGCATTTCTTCCTAGGAATCGATGTTGTCGGCGGGGAGCGTGTTGATCCACTGCCGGGTCGCACCCTCCATCATCAGGGGGAGGTAGCAAGCGGCGAGCAGGTCGGTGTGGCCTGCGATTCCTATTTCCATGAGGTATGTGTCCAGCCAGACAGCGGGATCGTACGTCAGGTCGTACTTTTCGATCTCCTTGGGGGCCTTGAAGTTGGCGTGGTATTTTCCCCACGGATCATGGGTCTGAAGCATTGCGGCCTGAGTCGACTGAGTGAGCCTCTTGGTTCTGGGTCGCCGCAGTTGGTGAGGATGTGACTCATGTCGTTGTGCTGGCGCGACCGCCACGCCTGGTTGTTGATGATGTTCGTTCGGGCATCGAGGGGCTGCCCGTTGGCGGCAACCGTGTTATTCGTCGGTCATGGCTCGTTGGTGGACAACGCAGGGTTGGCGGCCCGTGGTTGGTTCGCCAAGGGCTGCGGTGGTGGGCAAGTCAATGCATTGGCGACGGTGGGGGTGGCTGCTTGACGCCGCCCTGCTTGCTGAGGAGCGGGAGTACATACGCCCCTACGGGTCGACTCCCGCGGCTTGTTGCTCAACGACCCTCACGAGTAGGGCCTTGGCGTACTGGATCTGTAGCGTGTCGTCGCCTTGGACGTCGAGGTTGGCGATCGTGGCATCAGCCGCGACGACATTGTCCATCGGGGTGGAGTATAGTGGTAGTCTGTTGGCGTCGCGGGCTTGAGGCGAGATGATGATCCGCGGTTGGTCCGGTGGGGGCGTACGACCGATGGGTGGTGGAGGGGCTCCGGTCGCCGGTGTGCCGGGTGGTGGTCTCGTGGGGTTGCTTCCGCCTGGCGGTGCGTTCTCACAGTATTCGCGCTCGGCGGCACGTGCGGGGTCGCTTTCGTCGTTGAAGTTCAAGACGCGGCCCTGGACGTTGGAGTTCATGCGGGTCCTGATGCGGCGCTAGTGATAGAGTGACAGCTCCCGCGCCGTTTCCCGCTCGAGGCGGTATTTCTCGCGCTCGGCGAGTTTGTTGCGTTGCGCCTCCGCGAGCCGCAGGCGGGCTTCCTCCACTTCTGTGGCCGTCGCGGTCGGCGGGATCGGCGTGGCGAACGGATCTAGAGGGGCGGCCACGCTCCTCGCCATGTAGATCGCGTTGAAGCGATTGGATCTGGCGTGGAAGTCCTCGGGCGATTCCGAGCCGGAGTCGGAGTCGAAGATTCCGAGGATGGAGGGGTCCTCCAAATCCCCCGGGTTGGAGACTCGCGTGATGGAGTCCTCTCGTGATGCGGCGGTGATAGATCCGTCTACCGAGGCAGGGGTCGCGGAGTCGGCGTCGTCATTTAGGGCATTGTCGTTGGTGGCGGCGTTGGTCTCGGCCGCATCGCTGGCGGTCGAGTCATACTCGGTGACGAGGCTCCTGATGGAGCGGACCTGCTCCTCCGAGAGCAGATCGCGGTGCGGCGGCGATCCGCCGACGATCACCGTTGCAGCTGGGTCGACCGCGCCGGTGAAGCCGACGAAGAGGTTGATGGAGCCGACCGGCATCACCGCGCCGTGAGTGACCGGGCGTGACGCCGGGATGTAGCTTCTAGGCAGGATCTATAAGATCCCGCCGATGGCGATCATGCAACCGGTGGCGAGCGGCCGATCGATCGGCGAGTAGGGTCTCGCCGCAGAACTCAGGCCAGTCCCGCTATGCCCCACGGTGGGCGCCACTGTCGTGGAAATGGCCACGGCAGTCGCTGCCATTGGCAGCGATTGATTTTATCGTGAGGAAGAGTTGGCGGCCATCTGCGGTGCGAGTGGGGGCGGATGCACATGGGTTTACCTAGGTTCGGCCCCCCGGAGGGTAAAGACCTACTCCTGCTAGATTAGATTATTGGAGAGCGAGTTACACGGGTGGCGAGCTCGGCGTCTAAGCAACGAGTCGCTTGAAGGGGGTGTATGATGGAACGTGAGTCTCTAGGATACCCTAGGGAGGTTTATATATGAAGCACCTCGCTAGGGTTTACAAGCTACAACCGAACAAGATAATGATTCGAAGGTTTTGACCGAATCCGAGTGGGCTTCTGTTACGCTCCTGGGCCTCTAGTCGCCAGTCGCCGGGCCTCTCCTTCCATCGTAGTCCAGTCGCCGTCCTCCAGGCGCCCTCACAGGCCCTTCGGCCCAATCGGAACGTCCTGCTGGGCATACCCCCTTTGGCATATCCCCATCACGTCGACATGTATTTTTTTCTCCATGGCCTTTGTCGCCGCCACCTGGATCTTCTTCTTCTTCCCACGGGGAGCTCCGGTCCTAAGAGCCATAGCTGCAAAGTCTTAAAGGAGCAAGGGGAAGAAGAGGAAGAAAGGTTAATTGTGGAGGGCTGGTGAAGGTTCCCATGTCCCTTGTATTGAAACTTTAACAGCGCCGTCTTTACTGTTCTACAAGTACGAATTTTTAATACTCCTAAAATGCTGTGTGCATGTTTCCTTATTTTCTTTCACTTTTTTGAAACATGGTCAGATGTGTTAGCATGAAAATTCATACAAAGAAGTTGTATCTTTCAAAACAATAGTCGGTTTTCAGTATGACTACGTGGATACAATAATTAGTATATATGAATTTTTGACAAATTTACAAGCAATCTATCACGCACTTGTAGTTCAAAATTTACCTATTTTGGTTTTATTGACAAAATGTCATTTAATTATGCGAAATTAGCTAGAAGGTTTGAAAATTCATAAAACTTGTTAGAAACATACTCTATTTTGTGTGAAATTTAGTGTGTTGTGGCATTCGGAGCCATACTCTTTGCCTTTTCTTTAAAAAATAATTATATGTGGCACTTCTAAAATTATTTAACAAAATTATACACATAAACGTTGAAAAGTACAATTAACAACATTAGTATGCCATGCGAAGATGCACCCCGTCTACCAGAAATGGACATGACCTTTGTCACTATTTAACTTGAAACCCAAGTATGTTAACACATCGTTGGTCATATTGTGAAGAAGTGTTTTAAACCTTGTCAAAATTCATGTTTATCATTTACGGAAGAGGAGACCATACATAAGTGCTTAACTTGTTTATTGTTTTCATTAATTTTCTTTAATTTATCCTAATAAACGGGATGAGTGATGCAGATATGACCTTGACATTGGTAACTTGGCTTAAAATGTGAACAATGTTCATACATGGTTATGGCCATATTGTGTAGCAAGTTTTTCGAAAGTTGTCCAAATCCATGTTTGTAGTTTTCATCCAAACAAGCACAAATATAAGAGGACACCATTTAAGTTTTTACTATGTATCATTACACACCCCTCCCCCCAAAAAACTATGTATCATTACACACATTGAAATTTGTATTTTCATATAGTACTAACATGCGGTGGAAATTATTTATATTTTGCTAGAATACAGTGAGTGCACTCTAAGCCAAATTATCTGGACGTACATAATTACTAAAAAACAAATCCTATCACTTGGAAATTGAAAAGAATTTTCCTAAAAGTTCGGAACTCTCATTGACAACATTATTTACTAAAGCCAAGATGCTTCCTAGAATGAGATATAGTACTCTACCCGCCTCTTCTCTAGACGCCATTTATTTTTGTACCCGGGCACACTTCTTTGAGGGGGGGGGGAGAGACCTTCTCGTTGCCGTCCTCGGCCTCCTCCCTGTCGTCATCTTCCGCCTCCTCCTCAAGTTCGACCTCAGACTCCTCCTCTTGCTCAGTCTCATCTTCCATCTGATCGGAGTCGCTCAGCATTGGGGGTGGCGTCCCTTCGAAAAAGCGTTGCTAGTGGATATCTTCTTCATCTGAGGAGTCAGACAGCGATGGCAGCGATGGCCCATCGACTGAGTCTGGGCTTCTGGGCAGAGGTTCGGGGCCTTTCCCATTTTTCAGGTCAATCGACGTGTTCTGGAGAGAGTTGTCATACGACATTTTGGAAGGAAATAGAGAGATCGAGTTATAAGCAACGGTAGGTTGGGTGTTTTGGGTGAAAGTAGCAGTGCGTACCGTTGCAATTTATAATGTCTATTTATAGTCATGCTTGTTTTAATACCCTTAAAACTATCCCAAAATATCATAAATAGATTGTACCAGACTCGTCCCGTAAAAAAAGGATTATACCAGCCTTGTCGGTTCTTGATTTTTCTCGGCCCAGAGAATTCAGGAGGCGCCCCACTTTATCTAAAAATGAAGAGAATCATGCAGACCCTTCTGAATTACTCGGTGTCTCTACTTCCTCCGTTAAAAATTAAGTGTCTATAGTAGTACATGCTTATCTAGATACAATACTACTAGTATATGTATACTCTTTACAAAGTTGTGTCACTGAACTTGATTGATGGTGATATGGTGTGGGCCTCATCTTTTTCGGCACCGCTGCATCTCAGACTAGAAGTATAATCATTGTGTGAAATCTTACATGGGAAGGAAGAAGAAATGGAGAGGATAGTGGATGGATGGTGAGAGGGGGCGAAGGAGAGAGAAAATCTACTAGTAGTATGTGTACTAGTACCGCGTGTCACGACCCATCGTAATATGTACTAACTTTTATGCCGAAGGTAGATAGGAACCATGGTCAACTATAGTATGTGTGAAACCATTGACTTGTAGCATTTTGAACCATATTATTTGGACTTTCTTCACAAAAAACATCACCGTCCTCACTAGGAAAATTGAATTTCTTTTTTTCGTAATTGTTGGAAACTCCCACATGCAACAATGCTTACTACGCCAAGATGCACCCATCTGCCAAACTATCGTGGGAACTCTATCATATTGTAAACTATGATGTCAATATGGCCTTGATGACCTTGGTCGTTCAGGTTGAAATAAACCTGATAATGTCCATACACACGGTAGGACAATATTGTGAAGCTATTTTCCGAAAACTTATCTAATCCCATGATTACAGTTTTCATGGTACGAGGTGCACAAGACATGATAGGACATCATGAGTAAACCTTTTGTTTTTTGTTTATTGTTTATTCAATGTGATCATGTTCAAAACGGGTTCAAAATTGTCTTCCCTCCCGATGTTTGGTTGATCTTTTGAATAACCTTCCCTCCCGATGTCCGAGAAGCAAGTGAAGATTTCGAAAACTGGAAAAGTTTGGATTTTTGTGCCACCAAGGACCAAAGTGGTTTCCTTCCTATGTACTACTACTCCTCATCCCTACTCCGCACCAACGCGTGGCTACTGAACGCACCAGAGGCACAGAGTCGCCGTACCAAGGCACACGTGCGTAGCGCCATGCTGTGGACGAGGCGAGAGAGATCAGCCGGACCGGTGCGTGAGGGGAAAGGGGAGGAGAGATGGAGCATTGTGAAGGAGAGAGAAAACACATGATTTATTTTGCGTGCATATGTCCTAAAATTTACTACTAGTAGAGTGTACACTATAAGGCCGCAGGAGTACCTCATGTCAGAAACCCATCATAACTTTGCTCTGAGATGGAACTGATGAGTGCATATTTGCATCATGTTTTACTTTATTATTTTGCATTGTAGATGTAGGATCTTGGTATTTTATGGCGCTCGCGCGCACATTTTATGTCTGTTTTCACCAGGATCAGGACAAATGATGGATCCAATGGATAAAATTATTGGAGCAGTTGTACTGTGGAGAAAAGGAGTCCAAAACAACGTAAATCGCTTATTTGGGAAATATTAATAATACTAGAAGAAAACTAGAAGCGAACAAGGGAGGCAGAGAGCCCAACGACCAACCATACGACCGAAGCAACTCTTCCGCCCATATAGCTCCGGTTGTATAGTTGGCGCCGTCTCCGCCTCATCAAATAGTTTCACCCCGTGCAATTGGTTCGAGGAGATAACATATAGAACACCCATAAATCAAAGAAACCTCGCCTCCGGAAGCCATTTGGAGGGGGAACTCATCCACAAGGGATTGCTGACTAATGTGGTTATGAGGATGATGTGAGCAACAGTTGCTACCTATTCGTCCAAATACGGAGTTCCTCCCACACATACATAGTTTACAATGTTCATGATGATAATGTTTATCTTAAATATTTACAATACTAGTGGTGTGTCCGCTACTCCCTAAGAATGCATTTTCCCTACCGTAGTTCCAATCTCTCTTACATACGCAATACTTACTTACTGCACTCAGTTGTTTACTTTACTTTATTATTGTTCTTATACCCAAAATCCCAAAACACCTTTTTACACAATACTCACATTTTATCTTGTTACTTAGAACTTTTCTAGCATTTCTAGCATAATGTTTATTTCAAGAATTATTAGACTTCAGACTCATGCTCCCCGTGAGATTGATATCTTTATTTCGAAACTAGCTAAAAACAATCTATGCACTTGCAGTCATCAAGCTATTTTCTGGCGCTGTTGCCGGGGAGCTAAGCGTTGTATGTCTTTTAGTTTTTTCTTATTTATTTTGTCTTGCTAATTTTTTTGAGTTACAGTTTTTTACCAACATGATGGAGTTTGAGCATATGACTAGTGCTAACCTACTCAACCACTTTGGGAAGCCCTATGATATTTATAAAAGAGACAAATCCAATGAGAAGACAAGGGGGTTCGAAATAAATCCTCTACTACTTAGAGTTCTACATAAGAAGCAATTTACTGGAGATGAGGAAGATCCTGATCCATATGAGCATATTGCATGTTTTAAAGATATATGTGGCACTTTTCTATTGACAGGATGTATTGCTGATGTGGTAAGGGTTAAACTTTTTAGTCAAACTTTGACAAGTACAACTCTCTCATGGTATAGATATCTACCCCCTAAAGCCACTACTACTTGGGATAATCTAGCCTGTGAATTTCTATCAAAATATTATCCATTATCACAATCTTTTGGAATCAGGCATCTTATAATGACCTAGAAGAATTGTTCTAATGAAGGACTAGTAAGAGCTTATATTAGATTTAAAGATTTACTACGACTATGTCCTCATCATGATTTGCATGAATGGTATTTACTACATATCTTTTATGGCGGTTTAATTGAACCTAATAAAATTGAACTAGACTCTTTTGCGGAAGGAGCCTTTATGAATCTTCCTATACCTAAATCTTGGGCTTTACTTAATAGAATTCGTGATCATAGAGTTTCATGGAATTTTGGTCTAGGAAGTGAAGGAGGCGTAGAAATAGAGCATGATTGTATTCATGACTATAATAAAAAAGGCCATGTTAAAGAATTACCTAAAGAACTTTATCTGGATTCAGATCTTGTGTTGCAAGTTGTTAAAGCTTTTACAGAACATATTAAAGCTCCAAAGTAGGGTCCAGTCAAGTATGATCCACCACCCGAACTAGAAAAGAAAATAGAAGATAAAGCAACAATAGCCTACGTAGAACCAATATATGAGGTGCCTTTCCCTAACACTGCACAAAAGCATATTTTTGAATATGAACTGGTCAAAGCAGTACAGGAAAAGAGGGAAGAGGAAAGCATGCCAGAAGTCATGGAACATCTGAAGGAAACCAAAGATGAAGAGGTAACCAAGGAAGCAATTATGGCTATGCACTCACACTATAACATAGTTGAACTTGATGTAGAGACTTCCATATTGGTTGAAGGTAAAACAAAGGTAAAAGATGTGGGTAAGCCTATTCTGCCCTGCATATTTATAGAAACCTCTCATTACGGTTTATGTGATCTTGGCACCGAAGTTAATGTTATATCTTATGTATTACGGTCTATGTATAATGCTGTAATGCCCAATCAAATCTCGTAGGAGTCAATATGATTAGTATATGCATCTATGATTTCTCGGTTTCTGTCAATTTCCCCGCTATAATTTGTTCACCAACATGTCATCTATCTTAAGGAGAATCACCTCTAGTGGACTATGGACCCCTTTCCATTCTTTTACCATCAATCTACCATCTACTATTTACTGTTTACTTTCTACAAGCAATTACTATCTTCCACACAATACATTTAATCCTTTGTTTTCAGCAAAACCGGTGAGATTGACAACCTCACTATAAGTTGGGGGCAAAGTTATGTGGTTATGTTGTGAAGGATTCCAAGTTGGAAATAACACCTTGGAGGTGTTTCCTTTCTCCTACTGGTTCGATAACCTTGGTTTCATAACTGAGGGAAAACTTGTTGTTGTGCTCATCATACCTTCCACTTGGGGTTCCCCAACGAGCTCGATATATTTTGAGCCATCGAGCCTTTTTTCTAGCGCTGTTGCCGGGGAGTCAAGGACATCTTCACAAGGGAAGACCCTCATAACCAATCTCTTTACTTTGTTTTTTGTTTTTCTTAGTTTATTTCTTCTTTGTTTGCCTTTTTCTTTATAAAAAACACACAAAAATTAGTTGTAATGGTTTGCTTCCTTTATCATAAACACACAAAAATTTAGTTATTTCTATAGTTGTTACCTCGTTCTTGTCTCATCATGTTGACCCCTAAGTTCACCCTGAAAGATCTTTCAATAGGTAGTGGCTCCATAATTGGCAAATATAATATTGAAGAATTCTTTAATCATGTTAGCAAGCATGAGGATATTTAGGATAGATCCCTAGCAGAACTCGCTCCAAATTATGAAATTGCCACAGCTTCTTTAGTTCTAATGTTGGAAGCTAGGTTTGTTAACCTTAACCCCATAATGCAAGTAATGTTTCTTAAACTTAAAGATATTGAGGACACTAAAAAGAGAGATTTTATTCTAGAAAATTTGCTTAAAGAATTTAATGTTGTTGTTAAAAAAGCTAGAAAAGTCTTTGATCTTTTTAATATGCTAGGCTCATGTGTAGATGTTATTGGTACACGAAAAAAGATGGACAAAACCAAACCTAAATATGGGGAGGAAATTAAGACACCAATACCTTTTAAACTTGTAGGAATACATGAGATACCTTGCCTTGTAGAAGATATTTCTGGTATTGATCTTAATGCCTTTTCATTTGAGAATACTTGATTCTTGCTTCTTATGCCTAACTCAAAAGCATTAAAGAAAAGCACTTATTGGGAGATAACCTAAATTTCTTTAGGAATCTTTTGTTGAGTCTTAGAAGTTATTGCTTCAGTAATAACCTCTCCTTATCCTTTTTGTGTGGTTTTGTCCCAAGAGTAACCTCTAATGAGAGAGAAGTAAGACTTGGGAAAGTTGCTGTCCCGAAACAGATTTTTGTGCTTCGCTGTAAAAATTCGTGAAAAATCTCTGTCTGTCGCATTGAGCTGTAATTGTTTGTGCTTCTGCCCCAGGTTGTTATACAACTTTCGTTAGTTCAACACTTTTCGATTTGAGCAACAGAAGATCTTCGGAAAAAATGGTTTTTACCTGCTGGTCTGTTTTGACAGATTTATCTCTTTCTCTCGGAGTTCTCTTTGATCACTTGTACTTTTTAAAGGAAGTAATACAATATCTTGTGTTTTAATGGAAGTTTTACTTATGTTGAAACTGAACCAAAAAGACTTATTATCTTGGGTACACTAATGTTGCTAATGAAGATTGTGTGAAGTTTTGTATTAGAAAATTTTAAAGTGTAGGGAAGAGTAATGTGATAAGATGAAGATGGACAAAATCTCAATCTTGGGGATGCCACCCGTGTCACCCCAAGAAATATTTAAGAAGTACAAGCGTCAAAGCTTGGGGATGCCCAAGGCATCCCCTTTTTCATCAATAAAAATCTTAGGTTTCTTCCAAACACTTCATTTTTATTGTTTCATGCATAATTGTATTGTTCTTGGAGCGTCTTCGTTTTTGTTTTATTTTTCGTTTGCTTGGTTTGCTTAAACAAATTGGTTGGACCCCCGCAATCATACATAGTTTCAAATAGGTTGATTTGGAAATGAAAAGAGTAGGAAAGTTTATGCTTATAAGTGGTATAAAAGGAGCTTGTTTTTGACTGTGGCCTAGGCTTTGTCATGTCATGCTTGATATTGTTTTGACTTGATGCTTAGTGATTATTCCTGTAGCATTACTTGTTACAAACAATTTAGACTACTTAATGTGCCTTGAAAGAATCATGCGTTCTTTTAGCATATAAAAGCATAATATTGTGGTATTCTCCTTTGATGCTTTATTTGGGTTCACTTGGCGCATGCTCACACCATGCTAAGACTATAGCAACTCACCATAGCCTCTATGATCATTTAGTTTTCGACATGTAATATCACTTTATTCTTTAATTAATAATGTTTTGTCGCTTTGCATGATTATGAACATTATTGCTCTCTTAGTTGGTCGCTCCCAGTCTTTTGCTAGCCTCCACATGTACCAAGTATGAATTACACTAATGCATCCAACTCCAAATAAAACCAAGTTATTCCAAAGAGTCCACCATACCTACCTATTAGCATTTGCTATTCCAAGTATATTCATGTTTTTATCTACCTTCCGAATTAAACTTGTTATGTGAAAATTAGTGATTAAAGCTCTCACGAACTTGATGGCACACTTTACTTTTCTTGCACTTAATAAACTTGAACCATTGTGCCCATCTATGTTGCGTATATGCTTGCGTTTTTTAAGTTGTGAATTAGCAGAACCATGTTACCATGGGGAATGCTTTCAACATTGCACTTTATTTAGTTGATATCATGTTCTTTTGCTTATGGATTCTGACGGTGTGAAAATAAAGTGGAGCTTGTAAGGCTCATGGAGTTCGTATATGTGTTAGAGAAACGCCTGGGCGGGTGTTCTAAGCCATGCCTAATCATGGTGGAAACCTGCAGCGTAACCATAGTGAGCAACCTATGAAGCATCCTCTATAAAAAAACCTATGCAAATAGGGGGAAAAGGAGAGAAAAAAGAAAAAAAGCCTATGCGAATAGGAAATAAAAGGATTGCTGAGATGCTCATTGGCTGCTTGCCTTGTCATTTTGATATGGGGAATCTTACGTGTCATCGGGCAAAGGTACCCCATTGGCGGTTCTCTATGATACACATGTACTTACAATGACAAGAACTTACCTATGACTAAAGTTGAGTAGCATGAGGAACGGTACTCGTAAGTAAGGGGCATGAGATTTTCAGCTTATAACTTGTTAAGCATATCCTCATATTTGTTCATTTTAACCTTAACCACCTAAAGATGCTTATGATAGGGGCAATGAGAGCTGAAAGCTAATAAGTACCATAATTTTTGGAAGCTCTTTATGAGACTTGAATCCCTCCTTCCTTCTATGAAGGGCCTTTCTTTTACTTTTATGTTAAGTCTCCATCTTATATCTTTATGCACCTATTGAGAGAGCATAGTGGCCATTCTTAGTTTAATGTGCATTGTCCCAAAACTTGTTGATTGATTCATAACTTTGATATTGCTTGTCCTTAAACTATTTGTATCTAGTCACCCTTATGAACTTTGAAGGTGTCCTATGCATTTATGTTTTGCTACACTATGAGGGACAAGCTGAATACCATTCTCATTATGTTTCTTATATGTGAAACAAACAAACGTCTTTCAAAGCATTGTTATTCATGAATCTTTTTTTGTACCTTTCATGTTATAACATAGTTGCTATCTCTTATTGTTAGAACTATATCTTTCATGCTATGTTAAAGTACTATGATCCCAGCTATCAATGTTTTACAAATACTTTGATCAAGATTATGATGGTGCATGTCACCTCAAAAATTATTCCTTTTTATCACTTACCTACTCGAGGACAAGAAGGAGTTAAGATTGGGGATGTTGATACGTTGTAAACGTATCTATAATTTTTGATGTTCCATGCTTGTTTTATATCTACTTCCTTATGTTTTGTCCAGACTTTGGAGTATTTTTACACATTTTCTGGAACTAACCTATTAAGAAGATGCCACAATGCCAATTGCCTGTTTTCTGCTGTTTTTGGTTTTAGAATATCTAGTAAGGAAATATTCTTGGAATTGGACCAGACAAAAGCCAAAGTCAATATTTTACCCGAAGCAACAGGAAGTCTGGAGGGGAGACGAAGTGGTGCACCAGGGCGGCCACACCTGGTGGTGGCGCGGCCTAGGGGGCACGCCACCAGGGGGTGTGGGCCCCCTGGTACTCCACCGTCCTTGCCCCTTCACCTATAAAATACCCCCGGGACGAAAACCCTACCTCCAATCAAAAATGCCACGAAAGAGTTTGTAGCCGCCGCCATCTCCATCCCTAGATCGGGAGGGATCTGAAGCTCTTCCAGGCACCCTGCCGGAGGGGGGAATTCACCCTGGAGGCCTTCTTCATCACCATGACTACCTCCGGTGTGATTTGTGAGTAGTTCATCCCTGGACTACAGGTCCATGTAGTAGCTAGATGGTTGGTTCTCCTCCTTTGTGCTACCATGTTTAGATCTTGTGAGCTCCATTCATGATCAAGATCATCTATTTGTAATCTTACATGTTGTGTTTGCGGGGATCCGATGGATATTGAGATGCGATTTCAGATTGATTATTGATTCTATCATGTCTATGTTATTTTGTGATCTTGCATGCTTGATGTCTACACACTTCTATTCTTGTAGACAGTTGTTGGGCCTCCAAGTGCAGAGGTTTGTAGAACAGCAGCAAGTTTTCCCTTAAGTGGATCACCCAAGGTTTATCGAACTCAGGGAGGAAGTGGTCAAAGGTATCCCCTCTCAAGCAACCCTGCAATCAAGATACAAGAAGTCTCTTGTATCCCCAACACACCCAATACACTTGTCAGGTGTATAGGTGCACTAGTTCGGCGAAGAGATAGTGAAACACAAGTGGTATGGATAGTTATAAGTGGTAACAGTGCAGCAAATAACTTGATGGCGTGGAAGAGACTAAAGGCAAACTGAAATAAAGATGGAAGCAAGCAAACATGTAATAGATCTAATTGCAAACGGTGTACCAATGCTTAGAAACAAGGCCTAGGGATCATACTTTCACTAGTGAACACTCTCATATAAATATCATCTCTTTATGATACTACTCTTAACTACTCTCTAGTTGGACACTCTAATCGATGGTAGGGCTATAACAGCACACCTCAAAGTAAGCCTTTCCCATATAGAAAACCCCACACTGTCACCTTGAGCACTAGATGAGTCCAACAAACACCACAATTCATAAAGACATCCAACTCCAAATATAACTCATAACAAGTATTTGTAATCTCTAGCCTAAGTGCCACCATGGTGTGCACGCTGTCACTTTTACACACATGGGGAGAGCAGAGATCTATTAAGCACTTGAGTAGAAAGGTAGATCTATAGATTACAAGCTCATGATCACAATATGATCATGCATAGAGAGATAGATGAACAGATAGCTACCGGTAGAACCCTTAGCCTCGAGAAAGAACTACTCCCTCCTCATCATGGGAATCAGCAACGGTGATGGAGATGGTGGTGGAGATCGATGGAGATGGCTCCGGGGGCACTTCCCCGTCCCGGCAGGGTGCCGGAACAGAGACTTTCTGGACCCTGAATCTCCCCTTTGGTGGCGGCGGCGCTGCGGATCTTTTCGTGGCTAGAGACTTGAAGATTTAGGGTTTTGGCTTCGGGAGGCTTCTTATAGGCCAGAGGGCAAGGTCGGTGGAGTGCCAGGGGCCCCACACCACCTGGTGGCGCGGGTAAGGCTAGCCCGCGCCTGGGGGGTGTGGCCAGGCCCTCCTCCGTCTCGTATTCTGGCTCCGTGAGTCTTCCGGTAAAATAGGAACTTTGGCTTTTGTCCCGTCCAATTCCGAGAATATTGATTTTCTGACTTTCCTGGAACCAAAAACAGCAGAAAACATGCAACTAGCACTGTGGCATCTTGTTAATAGGTAAGTCCAAGAAATCATATGAAAAGTACTCCAAAGTTGGAACAAAACACAAGAAAGTAGATAAAACCAAGCATGGAACATCAAAAATTATAGATACATTTGCAATGTATCAACATCCCCAAGCTTAACTCCTGCTCGTCCTTGAGTAGGTAAGTGATAAAAAGAAAGAATTTTTGAGGTGACATGCACCATCAAATACTTGATCAAAGTATTTGCAAAACATTCAAAGCTGGGATCATAGTACTTCAATCATAACATGAAAGACAAAGTTCTAGCAATAAGCAAAGAGACTATGATGCAACATGAAAAGGCACAAACAAAAGATTCATGAATAACAAAGCTTTGCAAGACGTTTGTTTGTTTCACATAAAGAAAACATAGCATAATAGTATTCAGCTTGTCCCTCAATAGAGTAGCAAATATAAATGCATCGGACACCTTCAAAGTTCATAAGAGTGACTAGATACAATAGTTTAAAACAAGCAATAACAAGTTATGCATCAATCAACTAGTCTTGGGACAATGCACATAGAACTAAGAATGGCCACTATGCTCTCAATGTAGTGCATAAAGATAGAATGTGGAGACTCAATATAATGGTGGAAGAAAGGCCTTTTGTAAAAGGAAGTAGGGATTCAAGTCTCATAAAGAGCTTCCAAAAATTATGATACTTAAAGCTTTCAGCTCTCATTGCCCCTATCATAAGCATCTTGAAGGTGATTAAGGTTAAAGTGACACAACTAAGAGGATATGCTTGACAAGTTATAAACCGAAATCTCATGCCCCTTACTTACGAAGACCGATCCTCATGCTACTCAACTTTAGTCACGAGTAAGATCTTGTCATTGTAAGTATGTGTGTATGATTAAGAACCGCCAACGGGGTACCCCTTTCACATGATACGGGAGCTTTCCCATAATCAAAATGACAAGGCAAGCAGACAATGAGCATCTCAGCGATCTTTTTATTTGCTATTTGCATAGGTTTTTATTGAGGATGCTTCATAGAGTGCTCATTATGGTGATGCTACAAGTTTCCACCATGATTAGGCATGGCTTAGGCTAGCGGCCCAGGCGTTTCTCTAACACACATACAAACTCCATGATCTTACAAGTGCCACTTTTATTTCACACCGCCGGGATCCGTAAGCAAAAGAACATAATATCAACGGGGTACAAAGTACAAGTGCAATGTTGAAAGCGTTCCCCATGAAACATGGTTCTGCTAATTTCAGTTTATAAAGCGCAAGCATATACGCAACAAAGAAGGACCCAATGGTTCAAGTTTATTAGAGGCAATAAAGTAAAGTGTGCCATCAAGTTCGTGAGCGCTTTAATCACTAGTTTTCTCATAACAAGTGGAAGGTAAACAAAAGCATGAATATACTTGGAATAGCATAAGCTAGTAGGTAGGTATGGTGGACTCTTTGGAAAAACTTTGTTTAGGGAGTTGGATGCATGAGTGGAACTCATACTTTGTTGTGGAGGCTAGCAAAAGACTGGGAGCGACAAACTAAGAGAGCAATAATGGCCATAATCATGCAGAGCGACAAAACATCATTGATCAAAGCATAAAGTGATACTACAAGTTGAAAACTAAAGGATCATATAGGCTATGGTGACTTGAGATAGTCATAACATGGTGTGAGCATGCGCCAAGTCAACCCAAATAAAGCATCAAAGGAGAATACCACTATACTATGCTTTAATATGCTAAAACAACGCATGATTCATCCAAGGCACATTAAGAAATCTCAATTGTTTATAACAAGTCATGCTACAGCAAAGAATACTAAGCATAAAGGCAAAACAATATCAAGCATGGCATGACAAATCATAAGCCACAGTCAAAAACGAGCTCTTTTTACCACATAAGTATAAACTTTCCTACTCTTTTCCAAACCAAACCAACTCATTTTCAAACCAATGTATGAAAGAGGGGGTCCAACCAATTTATTCAAAAAACTAAGCAAACAAAGCAAATGAAAAACCAAAATGAAAATGAAAAAGAAGACGCTCCAAGAACAACACAACTGTGCATGAAACAATAGAAATAAAGCGTTTGGAAGAAACCTGGGATTTTTATTGATGAAGAAGGGGATGCCTTGGGCATCCCCAAGCTTTGACGCTTGTACTTCTTGGATATTTCTTGGGGTGACATGCGTGGCATCCCCAAGCTTGAGCTTTAGTCCATCCTTCATCTCATTACTCATTCCTTTCATACACCTGAAATTTTTCCTTCATACAAAACTTCACACAATCTCATTAGCAACATTAGTGTACTCAAGATAAATAAGTCTCAAGGTTCAGTTCTAACACCAAATAAACTTCCATTAGAACACTAGCTACTGTAGCACTTCCCTCAAAAATCTCAATTCCCCAAAAGAACTCAAGAAGGAACCAACAAGAAGGAAATGCAGAAAATGGCAGAAATCTGTTAAAACAGACAGCAGGTAAAGACAAAAAATTTCGAAGACCTTCTGTTGCTCAAATCAAAAAGTGTTGAACTAACTAAAGTTAAATAACAACCTGGGGAAGAATCACAAAACATTACAGCTCAATCTGACGTATAGTGCTCTCTCAGGAATTTTTACGGTGAAGCAGAAAAATCTGTTTCGGGACTGCAACTTTCCCAATCATTACTTCACTCTCATTAGAGGTTACTCTTGTCACAAAAATCAAATAAAAAGGATAAGCAGCGGTTATTACAGAGGTAATAACTTTCAAGACTCATCTAAAACTTTTGGGTTATCTCCCAATAAGTACTTTTCTTTAACGCCTTTAAGTTAGGCATGATGTTTTGAGAAGATGCTCACATAGGAAATATGAATTGAAGTAAAAGAAAGCATCAGGAAGCAAATTCAAAGCACATTTAAGTCTAACCCACTTCCTATGCATAGGAATCTTGTAAAGAAACAAGTCATGAAAGCACAAAGCAACAAGCATAGGAAAGCAAAATAAGTGCAACTTCAAGACTTTCAACATAAAGAGGGGAAACTTAATATTGTTGAAATATATAAAACCATGTTTCCCTCTCTCATAATAACTTTCAGTAGCATCATGAATAAAATTAATAATATAACTATCACATAAAACATTCTTACATGAGCCACATTCGTATAATAATTATTACTCTCCACATAAGCATAGTCATTTTTGTTAATTATAGTGGGAGCAAATTCAACAAAATAGCTATCATTATTATTCTCATCACCATAATCATCAAATATAGGAGGCATATTGTAACCATAATTAATTTTCTCCTCAATAGTAGGTGGACTAAAAATATCATACTCGTCATTGTAATCATCATATATTGGAGGCATAGTGTCATCAAAGTAAATTTTCTCCTCCATGCTTGGGGGACTAAAAAGATCATTTTCATAAAAACTAGCTTCCCCAAGCTTAGACTTTTCCATAGCATTAGCAATAATGGTGTCCAAAGAATTCATACTAACAACATTGATATTAGCATGCAAATAAAGTTCCATAGGTTTTTAAATTTTCTCTTCAAACACTTCATGTCCTAACTCAAGATAAATACTATAAAGCTCTCTAATTTTGTTGTTGTTTTCCATTAAGCCTAACTAGTGAAAACAAGAAACAAAAAGACAAAATTGCAGAAACTAAAGGAAATAACTTCGAGCACTCACACCGGAGGATGTGAGTACGTTTTACCTTACCTCCCCGACAACGGCGCTAGAAAATAGTCTTGATGTCTACGCACTTCTATTCTTGTAGACAGTTGTTGGGCCTCCAAGTGCAAAGGTTTGTAGAACAGCAGCAAGTTTTCCCTTGAGTGGATCACCCAAGGTTTATCGAACTCAGGGAGTAAGTGGTCAAAGGTATCCCCTCTCAAGCAACCCTGCAATCAAGATACAAGAAGTCTCTTGTGTCCCCAACACACCTAATACACTTGTCAGGTGTATAGGTGCACTAGTTCGGCGAAGAGATAGTGAAATACAAGTGATATGGATATAAGACAACGGTGCTAGAAAATAACTTGATGGCGTGGAAGAGACTAAAAGCAAACTGAAATAAATATGGCAGCAAGCAAACATGTAACAGATCTAGTAGCAAACGGTGTTTCAATGCTTAAAACAAGGCATAGGGATCATACTTTCACTAGTGAACACTCTCTCATAAATATATTCTCTTTATGATACTACTCTTAACTACTCTCCGGTTGAACACTCTAATCGATGGTAGGGCTATAACAGCACACCTCAAAGTAAGCCTTTCCCATCTAGAAAACCCCACACTGTCACCTTGAGTACTAGATGAGTCCAACAAACACCACAATTTCATAAAGACATCCAACTCCAAATATAACTCACAACAAGTATTTGTAATCTCTAGCCTAAGTGCCACCATGGTGAGCACGGTGTCACTTTCACACACATGGGGAGAGCAGAGATCTAATAAAGCACTTGAGTAGCAAGGTAGATATACTTGATTACAAAGCTCATGATCACAATATGATCACGCATAGAGAGAGAGAGAGAGATGAACACATAGCTACAGGTAGAACCCTTAGCCTCGAGAAAGAACTACTCCCTCATCATCATGGGAATTAGCAACGGCGACGGAGATGGTGGTGGAGATCGATGGAGATGGCTCCGGGGGCACTTCCCTGTCCCAGCAGGGTGCCGGAATAGAGACTTTCTGTCCCCCAAATCTCCCCTTCGGTGGTGGTGGCCTTGCGGAACTTTTCGTGGCTGGAGGCTTGAAGTTTTAGGGTTTTGGTATCGGGAGGCTCTTATAGGCGAGAGGGGAGACCGAGGGGGTGCCAGGGGGCCCCACACCACCTGGTGACGCGAGTAAGGCTAGCCCGCGCCTGGTGGGTGTGGCCAGGCCCTGGCCCTCCTCCGTCTCGTATTCTGGCTCCGTGAGTCTTCTGGTAAAATAGGAACTTTGGCTTTTGTGCCGTCCAATTCCGAGAATATTGATTTTCTGACTTCCTGGAACCAAAAACAGCAGAAAACAGGCAACTGGCACTGTGGCATCTTGTTAATAGGTTAGTCCAAGAAATCATATGAAAAGTACTCCAAAGTGTGGACAAAACATAAGAAAGTAGATAAAACCAAGCATGGAACATCAAAAATTATAGATACATTTGCAATGTATCAATGCTTTCCATTGTTAGTAGCTATCTTGGCCAAGTAGATGCTACCAACTCCAAGAGGGAGTATTTATGCTCGATAGTGGGTTCATGCCTTGAGTAATCCGTGGAAATGGCAGAAATCTCTAAGGTACGAGATGTGCTGTTGCTACTAGGGAGAAAATAGCAATCCTTTGTCCATGGGACAATCATATTGTTTACTTTACACACTTTGCTTAATGCCATTATCTGTTGCTTGCAACTTCATACTAGAGGGGGTTCGGATGATAACCTAAAGGTGGATTATTAGTCATAGATGCAGTTGGATTACAGTCTATGTATAATGTTGTAATGACCAATCAAATCTCGTAGGAGTCAAGATGATTAGTATATGCATGTATGCTTTCTCGGTGTCTGTCAATTTCCCCGCTATAATTTATTCACCCAACATGTCATCTATCTTAAGGAGAATCACCTCTAGTGAACTATGGACCCTGGTCCACTCTTTTACCATCAATCTACCATCTACTATTTACTATTTACTGTTTACTTTCTGCAAGCAATTACTATCTTCCACACAGTACGTTTAATCCTTTGTTTTCAACAAAACCAGTGAGATTGACAACCTCACTGTTTTTGTTGGGGTCAAAGTTCTATGGTTGTCTTGTGCAGGATTCCAAGTTGGAAACAACACCTTGGAGGTGTTTCCATGCTCCTACTGGTTCGATAACCTTGGTTTCATAATTGAGGGAAAACTTGTTGTTGTGCTCATCATACCTTCCTCTTGGGGTTCCCCAACGAGCTCGATATATTTTGAGCCATCAGACACAAGGTATCAGGTAAGGGAATTGAAGTTGATAGAGCTAAGTTTGAAGCAATAGAGAGAATGCCACCACCTAGGGAATTAAAGGTATACGGTGCTTTCTTGGTCATGTGGGTTTTTATAGAAGGTTCATTAGAAATTTCTCTAGAATATCTAAACCTTTGACAAACCTCTTGCAAAAGGGAATAAGATTTAATTTTGATGATAAATTTCTTGAAGCCTTTGATAAACTAAAAAATGCTTTATCTCGTGCTCCAATTATTAAACCACCTATCTGGGATACAACCTTTTATTTAATATGTGAATCTAGTGATGATGTTGTAGGAGTAACTCTAGGACAACATATTCGTCGTAGATTTAATATTATACATCATGCTAGTAGAACTCTCAATGGTGCTCAAAAGAATTACCCTAAGGAAGAAAAGGAACTGTTTGCTGTATTATTGTCTTGTGATAAATATCGTTCTTATATAGTTGATTCAAAGGTAAGAGTTCACATGGATAATGATGGCTTAAAAGAACTCCTTGAAAGGAAATATCATAAGCCAAGGCTGATCCATTTGATTCTTTCTCTTCAAGAATTTGAGTTGTTGGGGATATACTTTCCGGGTATCCTCATAGTTCCTCACTGACCAGGGTGGCCCACTTCGGGTTAGAGCTTTGCTTCACGGGCGGCCTAGTCAGGGAGAAAGACAGAGTCCAATCCGGCTATGGGAAGGCCCAGAAGACTTACCGACTTAGGCCCATAATGTTACTTGTAGTTCAAGATGTACTCTGTAACCGACTCTTAGTCGTAGCCGGATAGATATCTCCTGTAAACCCTAAGCCAGATATCTATATAAGCCGTCCTAGGGAGCACCTTTAGGGCACCCAACACTTTAGACCCTCAATAGTCTACAATCTCAACCCACACAGGCGAACCCTTGTAACCCATATTCCGGCTCTGCCCTATTACTGGATTGCTAGCAGGAGTAGGATCTGTCCAAAGTCGGCGGATTCGAACCTAGGTAAACTTGTGTGCTCACCGTCCCGCAACACCGTATGACTCACACCCCTCTCTTCTGCACGCCTCGAGGACCCCCTCATGGCGTACTTGTCCTCAATCCGACAACAGTTGGCACGCACCGTGGGGCAAGTGAGCTTCGGATCTGCGTTCCGAGTGGAATCTGCAAGAATCGGAATCGGCGAGACTATCGCCGTCGGTCGCATCCTCTACGCCAGCGACGTCCCTCTCATCGTTCTCGACGAGACTTGGATTCCGGCTAGGGAGGCCGTGACTGCCTACACAATCATGTCTTTTGGTGAGATCGATGTATACATCGGTTTCGCTGAACCTTCCCCACCCACCCTAGCGGTGATGATAAAGGCAGAAGAATCTTCTGGGTCCCCTTTGTCCGCAGAGGCGGCGGAGTTCTGGATCTCAGAAAACCCTAATCCCACCCAGCCCGCACCAGTTGCGGAGATAGTGGAGAAATCCGATCCTGAAGAAGACCTAGCAGCCCAAGTCGAAACTGGAGTGGATCTCCCTAGAGAAGCAAGATCCCAGATCGACCCACCCGTGGAAGTCGAAATTCAGGAGGAGCAAGTCAACGACACTGATTCCAGCTCTGATGACGCCGGGACAGACATGCCTTTCCTGAGGTACACACTACGATGTATGATAATGCAAGATGCAAGCGCAGATGCAATTCTCGAGACCATCAAAAGTTTCGACATGGCTGATCGCGAGAGCCGCAGGTACCTTAGGAAGCACGCGTCGTACTTTGTCGGATATGTGGGATCCAGATCTGGCTCTACCGATGCTGGAGAAAACACGGACTCTGTGCTGGAGGCAATTGGAACAAACACCGACATACCCGCATCCTCCGATGAGTCGATGACGTCAGCGCATTTTCCGAAAGTTCTCCGTGGAATATGAAGAGGAGTATAACTCCAAAGCTACAGAAGAAGGAGAAGCCATGGATGAAGGATCCGGGGAACACTCTCCCAAAGCGCAGGATGACATGGACGTCAGAGATAATCCCGAAGTCCAGATGTCCGAAAGTACCGATCAGAGCTTGGCTCCGGGAAACGGACCCAAAGCCTTCTTTGCTACGGGCGCTGCCAAGAAGGCAAAGAAGAGGAACGAGAAGAACAAGACCCCGGGAAAAAACCCTCTGATAGAGGAGGTGATTGACGAGGAAAACAAAGAAGACTCGAATGGAGCACTTATCCTAGAAGAGCCGAAAAAAGAAGAATCGGTGGATGGACACGTGATCACTGAGGGTGCGTGTAAACTCATCGATGCTTCATTAACCACACATATGTCTACAGCTGCAGAATTTACTGCGGAAGAACTGGACGAGAGGGCACAGACCCTAGAAGCGCGTCGTCAAGTAATCCTCGGTGAAGCCAAAAACATTGAGGAGGAAAAGAAACGCATAGCATCTGCGGGGAAGTACAGCTCCAGGCAGTACCAGAAGACCAAGAAGCGTCATACCCATGACAACCAGTTCCCGCAGATCCACGCTGTCCTTTTTGGAGATGAGATGGGGAAGCCTCGGAAAGATAGCAAAGGAGATTGGGTATATCCAACCCCAGTACATAATACCGTGGCGGCCCGAGAAATTCTATCGGCTAATCCAGGACCGGAGGAGATCCGTTTGGGTATCAAACTACTCAACAAGGGACTGGAGCAGCAAAAGGTCGCCCTGTCCAGAAGTCAAAAACTGGTCTCGGATTCCGACCAATGGCTCACAGATCCGGCATGGGCTGACGTAAGACCCTATCGCGTTCCAGAGCAGCATTATCACCCTGAATGTCGAGAGGACAATTATTCGAGAACCGGATCATCAGGACAGCATCACAGAACTGCGCGTGACTAGAGCAACGTCGCCCCAACGGCCGAAAAAGAGGCCATTGCTGCACTGAATCCGAGGAATCCTCCCCAACGAGTATCTAACGATCTAAGGGGAGAAGATAAAGAGAAATGTCGGGAGGAGGATCGTCAAGAAATGCCACCTCCTAGACATGCAAGCCGTCCGGCTGAGCCTCACCGTGGTGGGAACGATGGACGAAGGAACGACGGAAACCATGCTGGGACAAGCTGGCAGGGGGCTCGTCATAGTCAAGACCCTCCCTGAAACCGGAATAATGACGTTCCGGATGGAGGCCGACGATCAGCCAAAAACTATCCAGCTGCCCCACCCTCTCCACCAAGCAGTCATCACAACGGCTCCCAAGGGGGACAAGGAGGACGACATGGCGGAGGAGGTGGTGGCAGAAGCCGAAGTCCGGCTCCAAGGCACCGCAGCCACAGCCGACATTTGGGACGATCTCTATCCCCGAACGATGCAAGGCATAGGATCAACTCCAACATAGAGGCGCGGCGCTACGAAAACGATGATATCTACGTGGGCCCAAAGTGCTTCGGACCACGCATCAGAGCTACAAGATTCTCGGAAGGATTTGCTATCTCAAGGCATATCCAAGCCTACGACGACATTGCTCGGGCAGATACCTGGCTATAGGATTTTTTCCAAGCTTGCTGCATCGCCAAAGGCGGAAACAGCCTGGTCGCAACCTGATAACTCCCACTTATGTTATGGAAGACGACACGATCATGGCTCAATGAACTTCTGGAGAACACAATCCATAACTGGTATGACATGCAAAGTGCGTTCTTTCGGAATTTCGAAGGCACATATCGGAGGACCTGTACGGTCGGAGACCTACAACGTTGCGCCCAGAAGGCCGGAGAAACTTGCCGAGATTAACTCGGACGATGGATCGACACCAAGAAATCATGTGAAGGAGTAAACGATCAAACCACGATTGAAGCTTTCATCGTAGGACTCCCAATTGGTCTACTACGTCACCGCTTGAAGTGTGACAAGGTCACTGACTTGGGATAGATGATAGAAACAGCAAGCAAGTATGCAGATGCTGACGACGATGCAGAGGGATTGCTCAATGCCCTAGCTGTGCCTCAGTCGGCAAAACAACCAAAGCAACAAGCGCAGAAGCGCAAAAATACCTCGGAAGAGAAACCCAACGCGGAAACGGCAGTCGTCACTGCTACTTTTGGGTCTGGAGGACGAGGAGGACACGGTGGAGGCCGCGGGCGTGGCCGTGGGACATCAAGGGTCCAAGGTAGAGGAGACCTGCAACCAGGCAAAACCTACTCTTGGGCCAACATTGCCAATAACCCATGTGTGCATCACCTAGACGCCAATGGGGGCTCGTCCCACACCAACGCTGAATGTCGTTTCAATGACGACATCAAAAGAGATGACACCACGGGCTACAAAGCTAAGTGGAAGAAGGGAAAGAAAAATCCCGAAAAAGACAAAGAGACCAAGGAAGATTCCGACATGGAGGAAGCTGATGCTTCAAATCCCAAGCCGGAGGGGAAGAAAACTTTTCCCACCAAGAAGGACACTTACGTCACTTCCCTCGGATCTCAACCAGCAAAGGTCAAGAAAGCAGTTCTACACGAGCTCAACGCAACAGTTCCGATTGTCCCCCAATACTTGGACTGGTCGGAAGTGGCAATCACATCTGACCATGCTGATCATCCGCCTAAGTTGCACAGGCGAGGAAAATACGTCTTAATCGGCAACCCACTTATTGACGGTTATGGTTTCTCCAAGACCCTCGTGGACGGTGGTAGCAGCATCAATATTCTCTATGTCGAGACGCTACGCCGGATGAAGATCTTGGAAACCCAGCTGAACCATAGCTCTGTGATTTTTGACGGCGTTGTCCCAGGAAGACAAGCTAATTCCCTAGGAGAGATCACTTTGGATGTTACCTCTAGAACTCCAAAGAACTATCGGACGGAGGTACTTTCCTTCAAAGTGGTCCCGTTCAAGAGCACGTACCACGCTATATTCGGACGTCCGGCTTACTGGGCTTTTATGGCTCGTCCGTGTTACATTTACAATATGATGAAAATTCCAGGTCCTAATGGTGTGATCACCATCAGGAGAGACCCGAAGAAAGCGGGAGAGTGCGAGGATGGAAATGCCTTTTTTGTCGAAGCCGTGTTGCACGCCCAGGAGTACCAGGAGATCAAGAAGAGCATAGATCCGTCCGAGATGCCCGCAACGAAGAAGGAGGTGACAAAGCCAAATCCAGAGTTCAAGGCATCAAAAGAGACGAAGAAGACGCTGTTGAAGGATGATGACCCCTCCAAGGTGACCTAGTAGGCGTAGGCCTAGGTAGCGCATAGGAAAGCGCGCTCGTCAAGTTCCTCCAAGCAAATCAAGATATCTTCGCATGGCAACCATCTGAAATGACCGGAGTACCTAGGGAACTTGCCGAGCACTCTTTAAATGTAAACCCGAACGCTAAACCTGTCAAACAGTCCCTACGAAGTTTTGGCGATGAAAAGCGTAATGCAATAGCTAAGGAACTAGCACGGCTTGAGTTAGCCGGATTCATAGAAGAGGTCATCCACACTGAGTGGTCGGCAAATCCTGTAATGGTCCCTAAAAAGGACACCACTGATTTAAGGATGTGTGTCGATTATACTGCCTTGAACAAGGCTTGTCCAAAATATCCGTTCGCTCTGCCTAGAATTGATCAAGTTATCGATTCTACGGCAGGCTCGGAACTCCTCTGTTTTCTCGACGCATATTCTAGTTATCACAAAATCCGGATGAAGTCAAAACTTCATTCATAACCCCTTTCGGAACCTTCTGTTTTGTTACGATGCCCTTTGGGCTGAAGAACGCAGGAGCTACGTACCGGCGCATGATGCAGCGTTGCCTCCACGACCAACTCGGATGCAATGTACATGCATACGTGGATGATATTGCGGTGATGTCCAAAAAGAAGGAAACGCTGATTTACGACTTGGAGGAAACGCTCGCCAATCTACGAAAATACAACATCATGCTTAACCCGAAGAAATGCTTCTTTGGAATACCAGCCGGAAAATTGTTAGGTTTCATCGTGTCTCAAAGAGGCATAGAGCTGAACCGGGACAAAATCAAGGCTATACTCAATATTTCCAGGCCAACTCGCCTGAAGGACGTACATAGATTAACTGGTTGCATCGCTGCAGTCAGTCGATTCGTAAGACGACTTGGTGAAAGAGCCGCACCATTATACAAACTCCTGAAAAAGACCAAGGATTTTGTTTGGACTGATGAAGCTGAGGCTGCACTACAAGACCTGAAGAAAGTACTCTCATCTGCTCCTATCCTTGCAGTGTTGGAACCTCAGGAACCGATGTTGCTCTATCTTGCTGCGACAAATAAGGTCGTTAGTATCGTCATGGTGGTGGAGAGACCAGAGGAAAATCAGGAACACCTAGTGCAGCGTCCAACTTACTTTGTTAGTGAGGTCCTGACAGAATCAAAACAGCGGTATCCGCACTATCAAAAGTTGGCTTACGGTGTTTTTCTAGCATCTCGTAAGTTACGACACTACTTTTAGGAGCATCCAATTACCGTGGTGAGCACAGCTCCCATGAGAGATATAATCAACAAAAGTGACGTCACAGGACGCGTCGCCAAATGGGGCATAGAGCTTTCAGCTTCTGATATTGAGTATAAACCTCGGACAACAATCAAATCCAAGATCCTTGCTGACTTTGTCGCTGATTGGACAGAGACAAAGGAGAAAATGACCCTCCCTGAGTCGGAATACTGGACCCTCTACTTTGATGGGTCTAAGGCTCGAGGGGGCTCGGGGGGTTGGCGTAGTGCTCAAATCACCCCAAGGAGATAAACTTCTATACGTGCTGCAGATTCACTTCACAGCGACAAACAATATTGCCGAGTATGAAGCACTGCTGCATGGAATCCGGATTGCTAAGGATATTGGCATCCGACGTTTGATGTGTTACGGAGATTCGGATCTTGTTGCCCAACAAGTGTCGGATATTTGTAATGCAAATAAACACATGGCAGCATATAAAGCTGTCGTGGATGATCTATCTAAATCGTTCGAAGGGTTTGAGGTTCAACACATCCCTCAAGCAGAAAACGAGGAAGCGGATGCACTATCTCAGATAGGCTCTACACGGAAAGAGGTCCCGGACAACGCTTTTTTAGAGCACCTCAAAGTTCCCTCAATGAAGGGAGTAGATGAGGAATATCCGACCAAATCCGACTCACCTCTAATAGCAGTTCTGGCTGTAATTCCTAGCTAGACTCAACCCTACCTAGATTATCTGGTAGATGGAAAATTACCCGAAGACGAGGTTCTGAGCCGGTAGATTATCCAACGAGCAAAAGCCTATACTATTGTTAAAGGTGAGCTCCATAAACGGAGTATTTCTAGGGTTTTTCAGTGCTGCATATCTCCGGAAGAAGGAGTGGAAATATTAAGAGAAATCCATGAAGGCGAGTGTGGTCACCACGCTGCAGCCAAATCTTTAGTGGCAAAAGCTTTTAGACACGGATTTTTCTGGCTTACAGCTCAGGCAGATGTCGAACAATTAGTCAAGACGTGCAAAGCCTGCCCAAAGTACGCCAAGCAAGCTCATGTTCTGGCTGATCAGCTGCGAACAATACCTATAACATGGCCCTTTGCGGTCTGGGGGCTTGATATGGTAGGACCGTTTAAACGAGCTCCAAGTAGATTTAGTCACCTATTAGTGATGGTGGATAAATTCACAAAATGGATTGAGGCTAAACCTATCACTAGTTGTGATGGAGCAATAGCCAAAACATTTGTCGAGGATGTTATAATCCGGTATGGTTATCCACATAGCATTATCACGGACAACAGGAGTAACTTCTCTATGGGAGAATTAGCTGAATTCTGCAACGAGCAAACTATCCGGCTTGACATTGCGTCAGTCGCACGTCCACAGGCTAACGGACAAGTCAAAAGAGCAAATGGTTTAATCCTACAAGGCCTAAAACTGAGACTCGAAGCACCACTACGACATACTGCGGGGGCTTGGGCAGAGGAATTACCCTCTGTAATATGGAGTTTACGAACGACTCCGAATAGGTCAACCGGATACACACCTTTCTTCTTGGTCTATGGCGCAGAAGAAGTTCTTCCTTGTGATTTGATTCACACTTCTCGTAGAGTGGCCGCGTATATTGAAGAGGATGACGAGATTTCTCGACAAAACGATCTCGACTTAGTCGAGGAAGTTCGCGTCGTTGCTGAAATGATATCTACAGGCTATCAGCAGAAGTTATGCAAGTATCATAGCCAGAGAGTCCGAAATAGATCTTTCAATAACGGTGATTTGATTCTCCGGCTTGTGCAACAAAGAAAGCACAAAATTTCCCCAGTATGGGAAGGGCCCTTTTTGGTTAGTCGAGTATTGCACAATGGATCGTACTACTTAACTAACTTGAGGCCAGTCAAAGAAAGACCTGCTACTAAGAAGAGAAAGAGAGCTGGAGGCAGTACAAATCCAGATGAGTTAGACAGACCATGGAATATTGCTCAGCTACATCCCTTTTATTCTTAGTTTATCCTTTTTTGTAATCATATATATGTACATGCTCTGAGAGAAATAAAAGTTTTGGTTGCCTCAAGTTTTTCTGAGAAGTTTTTACCATCTTATTTCCAAATGATCATGTCATAGTCGAAAATCCCAGAATGCTTGAAAGTACTTTATGCTCATGTTCGTTCTGGTTTAGATTTCTGATTCTAAAATTGCTACCTTCGGGTATAACTCTAAAGTTTCTAGTCTTTACTTTGGTTATTTGTCTGATTGCTGGATGCGGGCATTTTCCGAGTAGTGAATTATTGGTACCGAAAGCCGGCTTTGTTTCCGAGTTTAAACTGGTTTAGCGATTGAGCTCCGTTGCTCGGTAAAGTTTCCGACAGAAGGTTTAGCCGGCTCACGAAAGGAACTAGGCGGAAAGCCAGATAAACGATAAGTATAGACGAAAAAATACAAGTGCTTGTGTACACATTTCAGGCACACAAAAAATTTAAAGCCAAAAGTGCTGAATAGATCAAAAGCTTAGCACTAGCAAAATAATAGTACTGCATATATACAGGCCCATCACGTTTTTCAGAATAACACAAATATTTCTGTTAATCTATGATGCAGGAGAGGAAGGAGTTGCTGGCTCGCTGGATAGACCGGCTTGATATCGATCCGAGATGTCTACATCCGAGATGGTGCGTTCATCGTCGGAAACTTCTCCTGAATCTTCTGGAGGCGGAGGTGGAGTATCCACGCGGGTGAAGAAAGGAATCTCGTAGCTGGTCAAATCAGCCACATGACACCCATATCTGGCGCAGGAGTCCATGATGGCTTGAATGTCCTGCTCCTGGCCATCTTCATCTACTTTGCAGTACCCTCTGGTCACTTGCCATATTTCCATGTTTCCATGGTGGCTCATGACCATGCTGAGAGCGTTTTGCGCCGCAGTCCACGCGTAAGACATGTTCCAATCCTGGACAAGTTGCGGCATTTCTTTGGCCTTGTCCCGCACCTGAAAATCTGACATGCTATGCATGTCCGGAATCTTGAGAGCTTCGCCAATGTCCTCAAGGGATTGGCGGAAGTCATGAAGCAGGTCACCGACTTGGGTAAGCCGGTGGGTGCGGGGCTCAGCAGAGGTGGAGTCCGTCAAGTTCAGAGGACCTGTAAACAAAGACAGTTAAAAACTGACATTTAAAGAAGTCGAAGAAAAAAGACACGTCAGATAGATGGAACGTACCGAAAATGACGTCGTCAATTTTGGTCTTCTCTTCCCGAAGACTCTGGAGTTCAGCCCGGAGCACCTCGGAAAGGTCCCTCTCTCTGCACAACTCATTATTGAGGTCCAAGATTTTTGATCTTGAGCAGCAATCTTGCAATCATGCTAATCAGTAGCCATGGAGGAGGACTCAAGGATTTGAGCAATGCTCTTTTCATGATCCGCCTTGAGCTGATCCAACTCTTGGCGAAGCTCCTTGTTCTCCACCACCAAAGTGTTGAGGTTCTCGGCCTCTTCAATCATAGCACATGATTGTTTCACCAGTGCTGTAAGTCAAAAAGAACAACAGTTCAACGAAAAAATTCGACATTGAAAACACAAAGACAAGGTTTGAGTCTCGGAATGTTTACCTTCGGCTTCGTCCTTGGCAACTTTCAGCTCAACATTTTTAAGTCGGAGAGCTCTGATCTCTCTCAGCTTATCACAGATATTCTTCAACAAATCCTGGTTATAGGAATATACTTTCTGTAAGTCAGAATACCCAAAGTCAGAAAGCTACTAAAGACTCGGGCTAATATTTTTGATAATATCAGCACGAGCCTTGGGGGCTACACTAGTTCGTTCTTTGGCATCCTAAGGAAGCATAAACCCGGATTATTTATCCTACTTCATGCTTGGGGGCTAGAGGATATGATATGAAATAAAGGAAAAACAGTAGTTGGAATTCCGACTTACATATTGTTCACGAGTGAGTTTATCCAAACTCGCGTTCACTTCAACTGCAACCTTCTCAGCAAGAGTCAGAGGGGTCATAGGAGCAGTTGGAAGCTCCCCGGACCTGATCCTCTCGTTGCAAAGAAGCACTTGTTCAAGAAGATTAGAGTGCTTGACGTCCTCTGCTTCTTGCGCTTCTTCTTCGGCAGATAAGGTACTTTTCTCCATGCATTGTCTGGCCAGCCGCTGGATCTCTTCAGCAGATTTCCGGGACAGGCCAAATTGGCAAGTCCTGGATTGCTGAGAAGGTTTTTGGCAAAGGTTTCTGCCGAGGGATCATTACCCAAAGAGGGTTCACCCTTATCTAAACCTGACTCACCCATGGTTACGTCAGTTTGCGATTCAAGGATCGCAGGCTCCATTGAAGGAGCTAGATCTTCTGCAACAACTGGAGAAGGGATGATCACCGGCGTTGCGGAAGGTTGAGGGGCAGGAGTCGGAGGAGCCACGGCAGGAGAAGCTATAGTAAGCTTCGTCTGTCGCAGGGGCTTCGAAGAAGTTCCCTTTCCCTTGCCCTTGATGAGCGGTTTAGCACTGAGAATATAATAAAGTCGGAAACATTACATCTCAGAAAGAAATTCGAGTAAAGTGCAAAGGCGGAAGATGTGATTGAAAGTTACCTCTTCACGACGGGCACGTCCTTTGTGCCAACAGCCACTGTCAGAGCATTGCGCTTCTTGAGCGCAGCATCCGGCAATGGTACCACTTCTGTCTCCTGAGAAAACTCTGGAGGATATCCTTCGTGCGGAGCAAATTCTAACTCGGGGAGGTCAGCAAGCTGAAAATAAGAAAACATATCAGTATTACAGTATAACTCAAAGATCGAAACACATAAAAAAGTGTACTAATAGAAGCTTACCGGCACTACGGGGTTTTTCGCCGTATGCATATCCAGAGAAACCTCCGGGATCCTCCTCTCGATCCACTCCCTGATCAGCCACTTAATCTGGCTTATATAGCCCTGCATGGTGTAGGCTTTGGGGCTGATGCGGAGGGAGTCTTTCTTGGACGACGTGATGGGGTGCATCAGTCGATCTCCGTGGTACTGAAGGGGCTGGATCCGGCGTGAGACCCAGCATTGGACCAAGTCGAATCCCTTCAGTCTCTTGTGTTTGATCAGATATTCGACCCGCCTCTTAGCGAGGATCAGATCGTCACTAAGAGCCAGAGCGGCCTCGTCCCAAGACGTTTGGGCCATGGCAGCTCCGTCAACAAAAGCCGGAAAAGCAGTAGCTTTGTCGGGAGCTAGAATATCCCTATGGTAAAAGAACGTGGCTAGCCATTGTTTGACCGAGTCACTAGCTAGGATTTTGGGATATGCGCGCTCGCGTCTAAGCGAAAAGCTAATGGTATCGGTGATATAAGGAACATCGGGAGTAATAGAGTTTCTCCGGACATGAAAGTAGTACCGGATAACGTCAAACTCGGCCTAATGCCGAGAAAGCCCTCACACAAAGAATCATAAGCGCTCATCTCTAAGAGAGAGTAGGGAGGAAGATGGTGGAGTTGAACTCCATAATGGTCAATCACCTCGAAGAAGAACTCCGAGGGAGGAAACGACAAACCTCTGTCGAGGTGGGTGCCGAAGTGGACCCGCTCGCCGGCGCGCGGGTTGGGGACGGTTTCCTCGAAGCCGCTCCGCCAGTCGCTGGTGCGGAGGAGCCCTTCATTCTCCATGTTCTGGAGCTTCTCGTTGTCAAGCACGCAGGGGATCCAGACCCCGCGGAAGCTTTCCTTCTCCACCGCCGCTTCCGTCGTCGCCGTCGCCGTTGCTGCCGCCAAGCTGGAAAAAGAAGAAGCCATTTCTCCGGCGGGCAGATGACCTAGGATGGGCGGCGCTGGGAGCTTTTTTGGGGGAAAATAGAGGAGCTATGTACGCGCGGGGAGATTTGGAGGAGAGGAAAAGGCAAGGGAACATGTGAAGAGAGAAGGAGAAAATCCTAACCCCTTATATCCACCTAACCGCTCCAAGATTCGTGCAAATGCTACAGTTTAACCGCCACGCGTCATGGAAGGAACTGTGAAGGACCCCCGTGATGATTACGTCGCCTCGATCTCCGCACACGCATTGAAACGGTGCCTCGGTTCCGCGAACCGCAGACCCACCAATGGTCGTGCTGACAGGATGTCTGTCAGATGACGTGACTTGACCATAACTTGTGTCTGGTGGCGTTAGAGACCAAATTCCGTCTTAGTTTGAAATCAAGCTGGAAAATCCGAGTAACCTGTTGATAGGTCCGACTTATTTTTAAGACCCAGATCGTATTTTTTGTTGTGAAGTTTCAGGAACCCTTCAAGATTCTGCAAGCCGAAGATCAAGCTAGACGGTGATGAATCCGACTTTGGATCTTGGAGGCCTCTAGGGGCTGCTGTTGGGGATATACTTTCCGGCTATCCTCATAGTTCCTCACTGACCAGGGTGGCCCACTTCGGGTTAGAGCTTTGCTTCACGGGCGGCCCAGTCAGGGGGAAAGACGGAGTCCAATCCGGCTACAGGAAGGCCTAGAAGACTTACCGACTTAGGCCCATAATGTTACTTGTAGTTCAAGATGTACTCTGTAACCGACTCTTAGTCGTAGCCGGATAGATCTCTCCTGTAAACCCTAGCTCGGATATCTTTATAAGCCGTCCTAGGGAGAGCCTTTAGGGCACCCAAAACTTTAGACCCTCAATAGTCTACAATCTCAACTCGCACAGGCGAACCCTTGTAACCCATATTCCGGCTCTGCCGTATTACTAGATTGCTAGCAGGAGTAGGATCCGTCCAAAGCCGGCGGATTTGAACCTGGGTAAACTTGTGTGCTCACCGTCCCGCAACACCGTACGACTCACACCCCTCTCTTCCGCACGCCTCGAGGACCCCCTCATGGCATACTTGTCCTTAATCCGATGACATGAGTTGCAGATTATGTAGAGGCAAGAAATAAAAATGTTAGATGCAATGTCCATGTTTTCCCAGGAAGACACCAATCTTATTTGGAGGAACTTTAGTCCTGGTGATTTTCGTTTACGGGAATTATCTAATGAACTAGTCAATTCCTCCAAAAGAGAAGGAGTCCTTGTTGTGAGAGGAACTTTTCATCCCCAATTAAGCAAATGGTAAGTGCAAGGTAAGTGTTCTTACCCAAATAAGTGATTTATTTTCATAATTTTTACTCTTGAAAATTTTGCCTTCGTCCTTGTGTTTTCTGAAGTTTTAGAGGGGTTTTACAAACTATACGGGTGGAGCTATACGACCGGAGAGGGAGCTCCTGTCGTATAGTTGGTCGTTAAACTCTCTGTATCATCTTTGTGATTTTTTTGATATCTGAGCCTATACAGTCGCAACTATATGACCGGAGCAAAAAAATTGGCCGTATAGTTGGTCGTTGAACTCTCAGGTAGTTTTGCTTTTTGGTGTCTGTATCTATACGGTCGCAACTATACGACCGGAGCAAAAATTCCGCCCGTATAGTTGGTCATTAAACTCTCAGACACTTTTGATTTTCGGTGTTTGTATCTATACGGTTGCGACTATACGACCGGAGCAAAAATTCCGGCCGTATAGTTGGTCGTTAAACTCTTAGACACTTTTCATTCGATTTTTCTTTTATGTTCATCTAAAAAATAAAAATAAAAAAACGTTATTGTCGGTTCTGAGTCTTGATTTAATCGACCTTTACTCGAGATATTTGGAAATATCTGCCCAAAACCAACTATACGGCCGGACCTATACGGGCCGCGTCCGTATAGTTGGTCGTTACGCGACAGGACACATCCAAATCCGTGATTTCTCTTGCTGTTTCATTTGGATTCTTTTCTTGGACGACAATTTGGTGTTTCTCACAAGTTTTATCGACCTCTGACCCTTTTAATATACTGCCATTGTCTCTCCCTCTAATCGCAATCTACAAAAACCAATCTAGGAATGCGCTATCCCGCCCTAGGTCATGGGGAACCCATGGGGCTCATTGATCCTTCCAGGTACCGCTCTAGCAGCCCGTCCATGGAGGAGGATGACGAGGAGGTGGAGAGGTTTAGCCCGAGGTACAAGGAGTACGTCGAGCCAAGCTACTTCAATAATGATTTCGATGATGATGTGGTTGACGTCTACATCCGCCGTGACATCTATGTGAAGGGAATATGCCCGAGAGGCAATAATAAACTGGTTATTATCTTATTCCATGTTTATGATAGATGTTTATTTTGCATGCTATAATTGTATTGATCAGAAACATCAATACATGTGTCTTTAATGAACAAAAAGGGTTCCTAGTTATGCCTCTCTTATAGACTAGCTTGTTGATTAACAAGATGATCAAGGTTTCCTGATCATGAACATTGGATGTTGTTAATAACAAGGTCACAACATTTGTGAAATGATGTGATGAACATTCATCCAAAGTATAGCATTACGATCAAAGTCACTATGTTTACATTGCTATAACATCATGAGAAGTAATCTTTATCCTTAGACCATGAGATCATGTTAATTGCTAACACCGGAAGAGTATCTTGATAACATCAAACGTCACACCATAACAGGGTGACTATAAAGATGGGTTCAGTACTACGAAGGTGTTATGTTGAGGCTCATGGATCAAGAGTGGAATTTGTCAATCCCGATGACGGATAGATATACTCTGGGCCCTCTCGGTGATATCACATTAAGGTAGCTTGCAAGCAAGTGATGTGATCACTACAATGTTATATCACGGGAATGAGAAAAGAGTGCATGTAGGTAACGAGATTAAACTAGGTATTTGGATACCGATGATCAAATCTCGGACATGTATTATATCAAGAGACAAAGGGATTAAATTACAAGCATTAAAGGTTCTCACGATCACAGAAGTCATCGTTGAATATGCAGGAGTCGGTATGGATCTCCAGGTCCCGCTTCTGACCATTGATCTGAGAGGAGTCTCAATCATGTCTGCATTATTTGCAAACCATAGGGTGACACACTTAAGAGTTACCGGACACCATTTTGGAGCACATATGTTTCAGACGAAAGAATTGCAAAGCGCAGGAATTGTTTCGATAGAAACCGGAAATTGTTTCGGGTGAAATTGCAGAAAGTGGTTCTGCATGTGATATTGAAATATTGAAAGAGGTTATATGTGAATGTTTGTTAATTAAAGTAATTAACAAAATTCTGAATAAATTTAATAAAAGAGTTTTATTAAATGAGAGAGCATTAAACTTAGAGAATTTTAATGCATTTAAAGTGGGGACTTTAAAAGGAATGTGAAGAGGCATTTTAATGTGGAGGGGTTACCACCACATGAATGGAGGAGGTAAAGGGTCACCTCCCCCATGCGCTGGCCATGGGGAGGGGAACCCGTCCTCCTATAAAAGTTCCCCTCTTCCTCCTTCTTCCTTATACCTCCTTGTGAAGGATCTCTCTCCCCCCTCTAGAATTATTCCCCCATGGTCTCGGATTAGCGAGATACATGTTCCCGGTGGCATTTCGTCTGGAAGGAGTTGCTGCTTCCACTGGATCACTGGAGCGAGGAGGTGGAGGTTGTCCGGTGGCTTGAACGTGTGTGTGAGTACGGATGCGCTGCTGAGTTGCGGCGCTCGGACTTCCACACGATCTTGAGATCGGCAAGTGTACGACTACATCAACCACGAGTTCCTACTCGTTAACAAAACTCGTTGTCTTCGAGGGTAAGTTCTCGATGGATGTATGTCCACCCGTTGCTCTGTACCTAGTAGATAGATCTTGGCGTGTAGTTCTCATCGTAGGAATTTTTTTGTTTTCTATGTTGTGGACCCAACAGTGGTATCAGAGCCTGATCTATGCGTAGGTGCTTTGCACGGGTAGTACACATATGTTTTTATGTGGGCGATGATGATCATGTTATGGCATCTTCTATGTATTTTGGATATTGGTGCCATAGTGCGATGAAGCGGCACGAACCAACCTTACATGTCATCGTACATGAGACCGGTTCCACGACTGACATGCAACTAGTTTTGCATAAGTGGCTGGCGGGTGTCTGTCTCTCTTACTATAGTCAATATCTGATTTACAATGAGTTGCTAATAACTTGGTTATCCTCGTCGCGGTTCATGTTCGTAGGTAAGAACGGTTCTATCTCCGAAAACCCTAAGCCATGTAAAACTTGCAATTGATAAATTAGAGGCGTCTAGTTTAGATCGTTGCTAGGCTAGTGTATTGATATGGTATTGTTGTAAGTAGATGTATAATAGATACTCTTACAACACACTCAACGTGTAAGTTCCATATACCTTGGCCTTACACACAAAGGAATGATAGAGATCATACCACGATGCAAATGATAGAGATCAAATGCATGGACCATATCATCTCACTTTACACATTAGATGTTAGCATCTTATACTGCTAGTTTGGCGCTTTCTGTAGCATTGTAAGATGATCCCTCATTTAGATATCCATATAAAAATGTGTTCTTCCTTAAGTATGCACCGTTCTGTGGATCGTGTTTCGAGACATCACGTGATGATCGGGTGTACTCGAATTTACGCTTTCACAGGAACGGGTGTAAGACAGTTTTACACACGCGAATACTAAGGTTCTTACTTGGTGAGCCTAGCATGTACAGACATGGCCTCGGAACACGGACCGAAAGGTTAAGAATGAGTCATATAGTTGATATGATGCCCATATTGATGCTCGCCTTTGAAGCTACACCGACTCACGTGATGATCGGACTTGGTGTAGTGGATCTGGTTCATGTAATCACCAAAAAGGCACGAGGGATGTCATTTTTGAGTGGGAGTTCATTTCTAATTTGGATTAGTCGAACTCAATTTATCATAAACTAAATCGAAGTGATTTTGCATAATTTGTTGTAGTCATTGGCGTCTGTTCACTACCTTATGCTTAGTTTTAATTGAGATAATAGAACTATAGAATTCTGGATATTTACTTTACGAACTGGTATCATATTGTTTTGAATGTCAATTTAAAGTTTATGAGTCCTATTGCAAACTTTCAGCAAACTCTATTTACTCCATGAAGTTTAATAAGTAGTATTAAATTAAGAGTAAGAATTCCAATGTTAGTATCTAAAGTATCATGTTTGCCTCCATGATTATTGATATTCAAAAGTTGTTTTAATATCAAGATTATATATGAGCTGAAAATTGTTTCAGAAACCATCATGCGTGAAAGATATTGTGATATCTGAAACAATGTTTTTGGTTGCATTATGATAGAGTATAATTTAGCAAAATACATGTTCTCATATTGTATGAGAATTTGTGAAGGATGGAGATGCTAAGCATCCGAATCTCCCAAAAAGGTTTTGGAACTAACATTATACTCGCGATTCTTCCTTACAGGCTATAGTAGGTTGATCATGAAAGTTCTCATGATGAGGATGAATAGAAGATGTAAGTAAAATGTTTACTACACTAATAGATTACTAAAGAATGGATTTTTGAAAGAACACCAAACATATGATGATGGTGATCCACTTCAAAGTGCAAGTCCAAAGGTATTAGTATTTGACTATACACGCTTTGTACTATGTGTCATGTGAATGACACCACTATTGATGTTGATTCTTTTAAAAGAAAAGGAATTGGTGAAAGAGAATCCATAAAATATTTTTCAGAAAAGAAAAGGTTGGAGATGTCCAACTTAGGTATATAGAAGATATACATGTTATGGCTATATTCCTTGTTTGTTAAATAATGTGGTTCTTAGGTATTGGATACCGGTATTGGATACTGAATTGTTTGGTATGAAGTGTCATACAGAACAACGCAATTCATGAACTGCAATGCCTAAGTAACTAGCAAGAAAATAAGTGATGATGTTCATCGAAAACAAATGAAGTGTTATTGTGTTTTTCATTGTCGTCAAACCTAGCCTTCAAGATTTGTTTTAATAATTGTTATTTTGTTCCGGTATTACGAGAACAATGGTTGTTCAAATAATTACCGTATTCCATAAAGGATGGATGAACTTTTACAAGTCTAGTGGGAGAAATCACATCCATAAACACTATTGCTAAAATGTCGCAAGACAAATGATTGAAAGATCGCTTATGAAGTGACATCGCTGTTTAAATTATATTGGAAAGAAAACATGAAGAAACTCCATGTTGATGGATTTTTGGAGTCTTTGATTTTGATCAATTGACTCTTGTGAAACTTTCCTCGAGATAATTGAAACTCCGTCCATAGGCCAAAGAGGAACGGATGACTAACTTATTGGATATTATACATATTGATGTATATAGTCCATTATATGTAGCCATATGCGATGTATCTTTTTGCTTCATATGCTTTCTCCAGAAATTTGAGTGAATATATCTGTATATTTACTTAATAAGGAAGAAGTATGAAACATTTGAAAATTGTTCAAAGACTTTCAAGATGAAGTGAAAAATCATTGTAACAAGAAAATAAAGAGTTTATGATTCGATCATAAAGGAAGATATTTGAGTTACATGTTTAGCAAAACACCTAAGATTTGAGGAATTGTTCCATGATTTGTGTTTCCCGATAAACCATAGGAGTATGGCATATTCGAGAGATGAAATCAAACCATGTTTGACATGGTAAGATCAAATGTGTCATTTATAAAACTGCCATTATGTTTTAAGGATTGAAGCTTTAAAGACTACCGCTTTTACACTGAAAAGAGCACCATCGTGATCCGTTGAAATGACACCATATAAGTTATGGTTTGGGATAAAACCCAAATTGTCTTTTCTTAAAATTTTGGTATGCTATGCATAAGTAAAATGTTTACAACCAAAGTCGGATAAGCACGTCTTTGTAGGTTATCCTAAAAGAGTTTGTTGGGAATTTCTCCATAACACCGAGGACAAAAGAGTTTGTTACTTGGAACGTCAAGTTTCTTGAGAAGGAATTTTTCGCAAAAAGTTAAGTGGGAGGACAATAGAACCTTGATAAGGTTGTTGAACCTTAGCTATATCTGCTAAGTAGCACAGCGCCGGAAAGTGTCCCGATGGTGGCCACAATGCTCATGGCTCCCGTGATTACAAAGGGTGTGATCTCGGAGATTAGAGTTCCTATTGAACCGTGTGGGTCAGTAAGAATCAAATAGTGTGATTTGATAAGCAAGTCGTTATTGTTTTGACAATGATGAACCGAATACATGCAAAGAAGCGATAATGGGCCCTAACTCCATAAAATGACTAGAAGTCATAGAATCCTGATAGTATCCATACATGAGAAATCAAGTTTCTGAACTTGGAAGACCCTCCGGAAAGGCGTGAAGTCTATCGGTCGTGTTTGGATCTATAAAGAAATAGACATGGATGTTTAACATCTATGAAATAGTCTACATGTAGGAAAAAAGTTTACGACAATGTTCAAGGAGTTGACTATGACAAGATTTGATCTTTCATAGCGATATTTAGTCTTGACGGATTAATGTAGCAACCACTACATATAATTTGATGTATGGTAGTTTAACAAACAAAACAATGTTCTTCTAATAGAATGGTTACCTAGGACGTGTACAAGACACGGTCCGAAGGGTTTTGTTAATTCAAAGGGTGCTAAAAGGGCATGCAAACTTCAATAGTTGAAGTAAGCATAGCAGAGTTGGAATCTTCACCATGATGAAACTGTTAAAAGAGTTTAAATTCATCGGAGATGATGAAGATGCTTGCATTTGCAAGAAATTAAGTGGGAGCGCTGAGACATATTTCTAATACATTATGTAGAGGACATATTGTTGATTGGAAATGATGTATCTTGTATTGACACAAGTTAAGAATTTCATTAAAATAAGATTTCGATGAAAGACTTGGGCAAAACCAGAATATTTGGCATCAATATCTATATGGATAGATTAAGGCACTAATATGGTTGTGCCAGACATACATATATGAGATATTGAAAGGGTTCAATATGGAAACAACAAGAAAGGTTCTTGCTGCATGGAAAGAATTGTATCAAGATTCAAGTGTTTCAACACTTGGTGAGTAAAATCACATGAAGATTTTGATCGATTATACCATGATATGTATATATCCAAAATGTCCTATGCTCTAAATGTTATGAGCACATACCAGAATGATTCATAAGATGATCATTGGACCATAGTAAAGATATTCTTATGAGCTTTGGAAGAACTAAGAATATATCATGTATAAGTGACAAATAGTTAAAGGTAGTTCATTGTAAAGTGTTACATTGATACTATTTTTTGTTACAAGATACAAATTAAATTTATCTCAATTTAGACTATGGGTGGCACAATGTAATGGAAAGGATGTTCCATGATGGATTTGGATGAGTTCCAAAGTTGAGACATTGTGACGGATACTACAACAAAAGGCTAAGTATATAACTGCTATAGTAGCAGCAAAGGAGGGCATTTGTGTTAAGTAGTTTGTTATCAAACTATGTGTGGTTCAAAGTGGGATAATACTGTGAAGATATATTGTGTGACAATAATATCAACATATTTTAACCCGAACGAACTAAAGGTCTCACCAAATGACCAAATTTATACAATGCCATCTCATTTGAGAATGAGTGATGCGTAGAGACGCAAAGACATGCAAATACACACATACCTGAAAAGGTTAGATCTGGAGATTATGTTAACCACTAGCAATCGCGTATATGCAACACCAAAAAGCCATAAGTGTTCAATACGCAAAGTTTTTTAAACTGGATTATTGACTCTAGTGCAAGTGGGAGACTGAAGGGAATATGCCCGAGAGGCAATAATAAAGTGGTTATTATATTATTCCATGTTTATGATAGATGTTTATTTTGCATGCTATAATTGTATTGATCGGAAACGTCAATACATGTGTGTTTAATAAACAAAAAGGGTTCCTAGTTATGCCTCTCTTATAGACTAGCTTGTTGATTAACAAGATGATCAAGGTTTCCTCATCATGGACATTGGATGTTGTTAATAACAAGGTCACATCATTTGTGAAATGATGTGATGAAGATTCATCCGAAGTATAGCATTACGATCAAAGTCATTATGTTTACATTGCTATAACATCATACGAAGTAATCTTTATCCTTAGACCATGAGATCATGTTAATTGCTAACACCGGAAGAGTATCTTGATAACATCAAACGTCATGCCGTAACAGGGTGACTATAAAGATGGGTTTAGTACTACGAAGGTGTTATGTTGAGGCTCATGGATCAAGAGTGGAATTTGTCAATCCCGATGACGGATAGATATACTCTGGGCCCTCTCGCTGATATCACATTAAGGTAGCTTGCAAGCAAGTGATGTGATCACTAGAATGTTATATCACGGGAACGAGAAAAGAGTGCATGTCGGTAACGAGATCAAACTAGGTATTTGGATATCGATGATCGAATCTCGGACATGTATTATATCAAGAGACAAAGGGATTAAATTACAAACGTTAAAGGTTCTCACGATCATAGAAGTCATCATTGAATATGCAGGAGTCATTATGGATCTCCAGGTCCCGCTTCTGACTATTGATCTGAGAGGAGTCTCAATCATGTCTGCATCATTCACGAACCGTAGGGTGACACACTTAAGAGTTAGCGGACACCATTTTGGAGCACATATGTTTCAGACGAAAGAATTGCAAAGCACAGGAATTGTTTCGATAGAAATCGGAAATTGTTTCGGGTGAAATTGCAGAAAGTGGTTCTGCATGTGATATTGAAATATTGCAAGGGGTTATATGTGAATGTTTGTTAATTAAAGTAATTAACAAAATTCTGAATAAATTTAATAAAAGAGTTTTATTAAATGAGAGAGCATTAAACTTAGAGAATGTTAATGCATTTAAAGTGGGGACTTTAAAAGGGAATGTGAAGAGGCATTTTAATGTGGAGGGGTTACCACCACATGAATGGAGGAGGTGAAGGGTCACCTCCCCCATGCGCCAGCCATGGGGAGGGGCACCCCCTCCTCCTATAAAAGGCCCTCCTCTTCCTCCTTCTTCCTTACACCTCCTTGTGAAGGATCTCTCTCCCCCTCTAGAATTATTCCCCCATGGTCTCGGATTAGTGAGATACATGTTCCCGGTGGTATTTCATCTGGAAGGAGTTGCTGCTTCTGCTGGATCGCTGGAGCGAGGAGGTGGAGGTTGTCCGGTTGCTTGAACGTGTGTGCGAGTACGGATGCGCTGCCGAGTTGCGGTGCTCGGACTTCCACACGATCTTGAGATCGGCAAGTGTACGACTACATCAACCACGAGTTCCTACTCGTTAAAAAACTCATTGTCTTCGAGGGTAAGTTCTCGACGGATGTATGTCCACCCGTTAATCTGTACCTAGTAGATAGATCTTGGCGTGTAGTTCTCATCGTAGGAATTTTTTTGTTTTCTATGCTGCGGACCCAACACTATGATCCACCGGAGATCAATTAGGCGGCGATGAAGAAATCTCAACAAGAGAGAGAAGATCACAAGCCACATGGAAAAGGGTGTGTGGAGACGGTCAAGTTCATCACCACAGATCCAAGGCGGCACAAGCGTAAGGAATTATCTAATATTGGTGATGGTGCTAGCAAGGAAGGGGAGGTTCCACTCTCAAAGCCAACCATTGGTGCTCGTATGAAGGTTAAGCCTCAAGAAGAGTGGAGGTACGGTTTCCACTTCCCCGATCCATCAATTATGGATGAGGAAGAAGAAGTTGTCCCCAAGACCAAGGACCATGTGCAGGCACTAGAGATATATCACAAGCAGGAGCTACTCCATCGCGTCGAAGTCCGTCACCGTCTCAATGAGATTGAGAAGAAGGAAGACCTCCTTCCATTGGTGACCAAGCTCGCAGATAGAGTGGACACTCTGCAATCTGATCTGCATAGGTGCTACAGCCACATAACTAATCTGGAGGAGACCAACAAGAAGCTACGCATGGCGGTGTTACATGCCATGGCACCACAGTGATCTACAACAATCACGATATCAAATAAGCGCAAGGGATTATTTGATCCCTCCTGGCTTGATTCCAAGATTGGGGAGATCTTTAAGAACTAGTAATCTATCTTATAAGTTATTATTATTATTTTTTGCATTAGTTCAAACTATAAATAAAGTTTGCATCATTAGAATTCCCTTTAGGAATAGTCAATCCCTTTTATAAAATTCCAAGTTTATTATTATATATGGAGAAATATTGAGTTCGTGTTTTCTTTATTGATATATGAATGGCTTGAGCATGATTCACTTGCACTTGATGATAGCAACAGGAGTCTTCCACACCATTGGTTTTAATGGAACACATAAAGATAATTTGCTCAATATGCTATAAGTCTACAGTTTGATCCACAAAGAAAAATTATCTATACAATCAAGTTGAAAAAGAAACCTTGAATAAAGGAAAATGAAAGTGCTATCCAAATAGAGTGAGAACAGGTCATGGTAGAATCTCAAGTCATAAGAATGCTTCCTATACAGTTGGAATTTGATAATTGAGATCGTTGAACTTTGAATTCCTGCATAAGGTGGAATATATGGCTAGCTCCTTTGCACAACACTTAAAACAAAAGTGTGATCATATATGCAAAAAAAGGAAAAATAAAGAAGAAAAAGAGCGAATGTGCAAAGAGTAAGTAGGCATATGCCACTGTATTGTAGTATGACAAAGAGACACTTTTGATATTTTGAATCCCAAGTGAATACGTTGATCCTGAAACACTTGGGACTACCACGTTAACACATTCGGTTGAACTGGATTCTTTTACTTTATGTTGAGATTCATCTTTAATGAATTGTTGATAACTAAGGTGTGGAAGTCTTCTAATACTATTCAGATGGTTCGAGTAAGGTACTAGTCATGAACTTATTCCCCTATATCGTATATGATAAACACATGTTGCAATTGCCTCATTTATTTTATCGACTCAGCTTCATGAATATGAGGATCACATCCATTAAGCTAAAAACTTGCTCGGGACGATCAAGAGTCTAAGCTTGGAAAGTTGATGAGTGCATATTTGCATCATGTTTACACATTATTTTGCATTGTAGATGTAGGATCTTGGTATTTTACGGCGCTCGCGCGCACATTTTATGTTTCTTTTCACCAGGATCAGGATAGATGATGGATCCAATGGATACAATTAATGGAGCAGTTGTACTATGGAGAAAATGAGTCAAAAACAACGTAAATCACTTATTTGGGAACTATTAATAATACCAGAAAAAAATCAGAAGCGAACAAGGGAGGAAGAGAGCCGAACGACCAACTATAAGACCGGAGTAACTCTTCCGCCCGTATAGCTCCGGTCGTATAGTTGGCGCTGCCTTCGCCTCATCAAATAGTTTCACCCCGTGCCATTGGTTCGAGGAGACGACATACAAACACCCAGAGATCGCAGAAACCTCACCTCCGAAAAACATCTGGAGGGGGAACTCATCCTCAAGGGATCCATCTTCGCCCTGCACAGATCCGGGAGGCTAAGGCATCGATCTTCATCATTGACCGCTGATGGCTCAGTGTTGATGTAGAGCTCGTTGGGAACCCCAAGAGGAAGGTATGATGAGCACAACATCAAGTTTCCCTCAGTTATGAAACCAAGGTTTAATCGAACCAGTAGGAGCAAGGAAACACCCCAAAGGTGTTGCTAGTTGAGCCTTGGCAGGGCGCACTACCGGTGCTAGTAGCAACGTGGAGACCTGCACAACACAACCACATAACTTTGTGCCCAACTTGCTATGAGGTTGTCAATCTCACCGTGTTTTGCAGAAAACAAAGGATTAAACGTATCGAATGGAAGGAACTAATAGTTAGCAGAAAGTAAACACAAAACAGTAAACCGTTTGTAGATTGTATGTAAAGAAAAAGGACCGGGATCCATAGTTCACTAGAGGTGGCTCTCCTTAAGATAGATAACATGCTGGGTGAACAAATTATAGCAGGGCAATTGAAAAACATCGAGAAAGCAATACATGCATATACTAATCATCTTGACTCCTTTGGAACTTGATTGGGCATTACAACATTATACATAGACCGCCATCCAACTGCATCTATGACTAATAATCCACCTCCAGGTTATCATCCGAACCCCCTCCAGTATTAAGTTGCAAGCAACAAATTATTGCTTTACGAATTGCGTGTAAAGTAAACAATACGATTGTTCTATGAACAAAGGATTGTTGTTTTCTCCCTAGTAGCAACAACACATCTAGTACCTTAGAGATTTCTATCATTTCCCCATATTACCAGAGGCATGAACCCACTATCGAGCATAAATACTAACTCTTGGAGTTGTTAGCATCTACTTGGCCAAGATAGCTACTAACAACGGAAAGCATGCAAGATCACAAATAACAAAGACATGATAGAATCAATAATCAATCTGAAATAGCATCTCAATATCCATCGGATCCCCGCAAACACAACATGTATGATTACAAATAGATGATCTTGATCATGAAAGGAGCTCACAAGATCTAAACATGAAAGCACAAAGGAGGAGAACCAGCCATCTAGCTACTACATGGACCCGTAGTCCAAGGATGAACTACTCACGCATCACACCGGAGTCTTGCATGGTGATGAAGAAGGCCTCCAGGGTGAATTCCCCTCTCCGACAGGGTGCCGAGAAGATCTTCAGATCCCTCCTGGTCTAGGGATGGAGATGACGGTGGCTACAGACTCTTTCGTGGATTTTTGATCAGGTACTTATGGTTTTCGTCCCGAGGGCATCTTATAGGCGGAAGGAGAGGCCGAGGGGGTGCTGGGGTCGGCCAGACCACCCCCTGGCGCGGGCCAGGTGGTATGGCTGGCCCACAGCCCTTCCCCGTCTCGTATTCTGGCATCTGATGACTTCCGGAAAAATAGGCACTTTGGCTTTTGTCCCGTCCAATTTCGAGAATATTCATTTTCTGACTTTCCTGGAACCAAAAGCAACAGAAAATAGGCAGCTGGCACTGTGTCTCTTGTTAATAGGTTAGTCCAAGAAATCATATGAAAAGTACTCCAAAGTGTGGACAAAACACAAGAAAGTGGATAAAACCAAGCATGGAACATCAAAGATTATAGATACATTTGCAATGTATCAACATCCCCAAGCTTAACTCCTGCTCGTCCTCGAGTAGGTAAGTGATAAAAAGAAAGAATAATTTTTGAGGTGACATGCACCATCAAAGACTTGATCAAAGTATTTGTAAAACATTCAAAGCTGGGATCATAGTACTTCAATCATAGCATGAAGGACAAAGTTCTAGCAATAAGACAAAGAAACTATGATGCAACATGAAAAGGCACAAACAAAAGATTCATGAATAACAATGCTTTGCAAGACGTTTGTTTGTTTCACATAAAGCAAACATAGCATAATAGTATTCAGCTTGTCCCTCAAAGAGTAGCAAATATAAATGCATAGGACACCTTCAAAGTTCATCAGAGTGACTAGATACAAATAGTTTAAAACAAGCAATATCAAGTTATGCATCAATCAACTAGTCTTGGGACAATGCACATAGAACTAAGAATGGCCACTATGCTCTCAAAGTAGGTGCATAAAGGTAGAAGGTGGAGACTCAATATAATGGTGGAAGAAAGGCTTTCATAGAAGGAAGTAGGGATTCAAGTCTCATAAAAAGCTTCCAAAAATTATGGTACTTATAGATTTCATCTCTCATTGCCCCTATCATAAGCATCGTGAAGGTGATTAAGGTTAAAGTGACACAACTAAGAGGATATGCTTGACAAGTTATAAACTGAAATCTCATGTCCCTTACTTACGAAGACCGAACCTCATGCTACTAAACTTTAGTCAAGAGTAAGCTCTTGTCATTGTAAGTACATGTGTATCATAAAGAACCGCCAACGGGGTACCCCTTGCACATGATACAGGAGCTACCCCATAATTAAAATAACAAGGCAAGCAGACAATGAGCATCTCAGCGATCTTTTTATTTGCTATTTGCATAGGTTTTTATTGAGGATGCTTCATAGAGTGCTCATTATGGTAGTGCTGCAAGTTTCCACCATGATTAGGCATGGCTTAGGCTAGCGGCCCAGGTGTTTCTCTAACACACATACAAACTCCATGATCTTACAAGTTCCACTTTTATTTCACACTACCGGGATCCATAAGCAAAAGAACATGATATCAACGGGGTACAAAGCACAAGTGCAATGTTGAAAGCGTTCCCCATGATACATGGTTCTGCTAATTTCAACTTAAAAGCGCAATCATATATGCAACAAAGAAGGACCCAATGGTTCAAGTTTATTAGAAGCAAAAAAGTAAAGTGTGCCATCAAGTTCGTGAGAGCTTTAATCACTAGTTTTCTCATAACAAGTTTAATTTGGAAGGTAAACAAAAGTATGAATATACTTGGAATAGCATATGCTAGTAGGTAGATATGGTGGACCCTTTGGAATAACTTGGTTTAGGGAGTTGGATGCATGAGTGGAACTCATACTTCGTTGTGGAGGCTAGCAAAAGACTGGAAGCGACAAACTAAGAGAGCAATAATGGCCATAATCATGCAGAGCGACAAAGCATCGTTGATCAAAGCATTAAGTGATACTACAAGTTGAAACTAAAGGATCATAAAGGCTATGGTGACTTGATATAGTCATAACATGGTGTGAGCATGCGCCAAGTCAACCCAAATAAAGCACTAAAGGAGAATACCACTATACTATGCTTTAATATGCTAAAACAACGTATGATTCATCCAAGGCACATTAAGCAATCTCAATTGTTTATAACAAGTCATGCTACAGCAAATAATACTAAGCATAAAGCCAAAACAATATCAAGCATGGCATGACAAATCATAGGCCATAGTCAAAAACAAGCTCTTGTTACCACACAAGTATGAACTTTCCTACTCTTTTCCAATCCAAACCAAACTATTTGAAAACCAATGTATGAAAGAGGGGGTCCAACCAATTTATTCAGCAAACTAAGAAAACCAAACAAACTAAAAACCAAAACAAAAATGAAAAAGAAGACGCTCCAAGAACAACACAACTGTGCATGAAACAATAAAAATGAAGTGTTTGGAAGAAACCTGGGATTTTTATTGATGAAGAAGGGGATGCCTTGGGTATCCCCAAGCTTTGACGCTTGTACTTCTTGTATATTTCTTGGGGTGACACGTGTGGCATCCCCAAGCTTGAGCTTTAGTCCATCCTTCATCTCATTACTCATTCCTTCCATACACCTGAAATTTTTCCTTCATACAAAACTTCACACAATCTTTATTAACAACATTAGTGCACTCAAGATAAATAAGGCTTAAGGTTCAGTTCTAACACCAAATAAACTTCCATTAGAACACTAGTTACTGTAGCAGTTCCCTCAAAATCTCAATTCCCCAAAAGAACTAAAAAAGGAACCAACAAGAAGCAAATGCAGAAAATGGCAGAAATCTATCAAAACAGACCAGCAGGTAAAGACGAATTTGCTCGAAGACCTTCTGTTGGTCAAATAAAAAAGTGTTGAACTAACAAAAGTTAGATAACAACCTGGGGCAGAAGCACAAAAATTCGTGCCTCAAAAAGGCGTTCAGATATTTTACACGAAGTTTTACGGTGAAGCACAGAAATCTGTTTCGGGACAGCAACTTTCCCAATCATTACTTTTCTCTCTTTAGAGGTAACTCTTGGCACAAAAAGAAAATAAAAAGGATAAGGAGAGGTTATTACAGAAGTAATAACTTCCAAAACTCATCTAAAACTTTTGGGTTATCTCCCAACAAGTACTTTTCTTTAACGCCTTTAAGTTAGGCATAAGAAGCAAGAAAGAATCAAGTGTTCTCAAATGAAGAAGCATTAAAACCAAATTTCTTGCCCTTACCTCTGTTACTTTTATTCTTAACCTTGGGGAAAATATGATTGTTTGGTGGATAAGAAAGGTGCATGGTCCCCTTTCCCACATCTATTATTGCTCCAACAAGTTCTAATAGGGACCTTCCAAGTGTAATTTGTCCTTTTCCTGCACATTCAATAACAAGATAATCAGTAGAAATCATGTTGCCAAGGATCTTTGTAAACACTCCTTCAGCTATTCCAATAGGTAATATGGTAGCATTATTAGCAAGAGATATTTCTTTTCCTCCTTCAGTAAGCCCCCAAGCATTCAAAGATTCATAAATATCTTTGGGCATAAGACAAAATTCAGACATGATATCACATCGGGCTTGAAAAGTTTCAGTGTTTATCTCAACCTTTATTGTAGGGAGCCACTTTGATGGTTCAGAATTTATTGGAACATAATTGTGATGCTCCCTAAGCGTATTATAGCAATCTTTTAAGCTAGTAGTGCTAGTCTCAAGAGTGTTCAATCTAGCAAATATTCTTGTGAAAGAAATATCAGTTTGGCTCGGCAAGTTGTAAGTGAGGATCAATTTCTTTATAGCCTTAATAGCATCATCCTCATTACATTGGAGGAAATCTCCTCCCACAACAGCATCTAGAGCATATCTATAGCAAAGAGCAATTCCAAGGTAAAACTGCTAAGGAACAAGCTTTGAGTCATTTTAGGCTCAGTTTTTTCATGTAGATCAGAGATTCTAAACCAAGCTTCCTTAAAACTTTCCTCAATTCCTTGTTTAAAAGTGAAAATCATTTCCTCGGGTGACATAGTGATTGGAGCAAGGCTAGACATAATGGCAACTTAGGATAGAAACTAAAATTTTTTGGGTTTTCAATAAAGAAAGCAAAACAGTAAAACTAATTTTTTGTGTTTTTGATAACAAAACAAGCAAACAAAGAAAAAAGGAACTAAGCTAAACAAAAATAACAAAGTAAAGAGATTGGTTATGAGGGACTCCCCTTGTGAAGATGTCCTTGACTGCCCGGCAACGGCGCCAGAAAAATGCTTGATGGCTCAGTGTTGATGTATAGCTCGTTGGGAACCCCAAGAGGAAGGTATGATGAGCACAGCAACAAGTTACCCTCAGTTATGAAACCAAGGTGTAATCGAACTAGTAGGAGCAAGGAAACACCCCAAAGGTGTTGCTAGCTGAGCCTTGGCAGGGCGCACTACCGGTGCTAGTAGTAACGTGGAGACCTGCACAACACAACCACAGAACTTTGTCCCCAACTTGCGATGAGGTTGTCAATCTCACCGTGTTTTGTAGAAAACAAAGGATTAAACGTATCGAATGGAAGGAAGTAATAGTTAGCAGAAAGTAAACACAAAACAGTAAACAGTTTGTAGATTGTATGTAAAGAAAAAGGACCGGGATCCATAGTTCACTAGAGGTGGCTCTCCTTAAGATAGATAACATGCTGGGTGAACAAATTATAGCGGGGCAATTGAAAAACATCGAGAAAGCAATACATGCATATACTAATCATCTTGACTACTTTGGAACTTGATTGGGCATTACAACATTATACATAGACCGCCATCCAACTGCATCTATGACTAATAATCCACCTCCAGGTTATCATCCGAACCCCCTCCAGTATTAAGTTGCAAGCAACAAATTATTGCTTTACGAATTGCGTGTAAAGTAAACAATATGATTGTTCTATGAACAAAGGATTGTTGTTTTCTCCCTAGTAGCAACAACACATCTAGTACCTTAGAGATTTCTATCATTTCCCCATATTACCAGAGGCATGAACCCACTATCGAGCATAAATACTAACTCTTGGAGTTGTTAGCATCTACTTGGCCAAGATAGCTACTAACAACGGAAAGCATGCAAGATCACAAATAACAAAGACATGATAGAATCAATAATCAATCTGAAATAGCATCTCAATATCCATCGGATCCCCGCAAACACAACATGTATGATTACAAATAGATGATCTTGATCATGAAAGGAGCTCACAAGATCTAAACATGAAAGCACAAAGGAGGAGAACCAGCCATCTAGCTACTACATGGACCCGTAGTCCAAGGATGAACTACTCATGCATCACACCGGAGGCTTGCATGGTGATGAAGAAGGCCTCCAGGGTGAATTCCCCTCTCCGACAGGGTGCCGAGAAGATCTTCAGATCCCTCCCGGTCTAGGGATGGAGATGACGGCAGCTACAGACTCTTTCGTGGATTTTTGATCAGGTACTTACGGTTTTCGTCCCGAGGGCATCTTATAGGCGGAAGGAGAGGCCGAGGGGGTGCTGGGGTCGGCCAGACCACCCCCTGGCGCGGGCCAGGCCTAGCCGCGCTGCCAGGTGGTGTGGCTAGCCCACAGCCCTTCCCCGTCTCGTATTCTGGCATCTGATGACTTCCGGAAAAATAGGCACTTTGGCTTTTGTCCCATCCAATTCCGAGAATATTCATTTTCTGACTTTCCTGGAACCAAAAGCAACAGAAAACAAGCAGCTGGCACTATGGCTCTTGTTAATAGGTTAGTCCAAGAAATCATATGAAAAGTACTCCAAAGTGTGGACAAAACACAAGAAAGTGGATAAAACCAAGCATGGAACATCAAAAATTATAGATACATTTGCAATGTATCAACCGCTGCATCACCACCATCTCCATCCATCACATCTACATCTTATCTAGATCTTGTTGTAATTCCTATACTCATTGTGGATTTATACAAGTACTATTCATCTATGATTGTTTCCATTACCATTGCTATGATGTTGATTGCCTCCATCTCTGAGTAGATCATTAGTTCTTGGGGAGATGGAGAAATCCTAGTATGAGATAGAAATGAGATTAAGTCTATTATGAAATTCATCGCTATGTCGACCTCTCTATATTTGCCTCTCATGGGGACTTGATGGAGGGAACTACTTGTTGGTAGATAGAGACATGCTAGCACTTATAGTGACTATAAAGCTGTTGGCACTCCTTACGTATCTACTTGGGAAACCGAGGAAACTCACAGAACACTATCCATGCCATGGGATACGTCCTACGGGATTATGTCCCGTAATAGCGCAGTAATTCGATTGATGTCGATTGCTGACTGCTATGGTTATGAGGATGATGTGAGCAGCGGTTGCTGCCTTTCATCCAAATATGGAGTTCCTCCCACACATACATAGTTGAGAATGTTCATGATGATAATTTTTATCTTAAATCTTTACAATACTAGTGGTGTATCCGCTACTCCTTGAGAATGATTTTTCCCTACTGCAGTTCCAATCTCTCTTACATACATGATACTTACTTTCTGCACTCAGTTGTTTACTTTACTTTATTATTGTTCTTATACCCAAAATCCAAAAACACTTTTTTACACAATACTCGCATTTTTATCTTGTTACTTAGAACTTTATCTAGCATTTCTATCTTAATATTTATTTCAAAAATTATTAGACTTCATACTCCTTCTCCTTGTGGGATTGATATCTTTATTTCGAAACTAGCTACAAACGATCTGTGCACTTGCAGTCATCAGGAACCGCCTTCAACTTCTCTTCGATGTTGCCCTCTTCCCCTGCCAACGTTTTATTCTCTCAGCATGTACAACGCGTGGACAGAGGTGACCATATGTCTAAGCAAAGAAATATACTACTCCCACATTGTGTCAACTAGTAAGTTGCACCTGCCTTACACGTGAGACTCAAATAGTAGACGTATGACATATCACCAGTATATAAAATTATAATTGGTAAAGCACAAGAAATTATAAATTTGATCAATATCTATAAAGTATGGGTGTATATTTGGTCCTTGTACTTTGTATCATCATGTAGAAGTCAAAGATTATTACCTACCTAACACATGAATTTTTTGATAACATGGTCTAGAGAAACAAGGGAAAAGATTCTAGTATGATGGAGAAGTGTGTTTTGAGGTTTGTGCATAGCATTCATTATGCCGAAGTCTATTAATAGAATCTTCTAGATGCTAGAATGGAAAAGAAGATCCAACTGCTAGAAATACTAGGATTCACGAATCTTGATCCAACGGTCAACATTCAAAGTTATTCGTACACTATATAGTGGTAAGATAAGATAAGATAAGATCATGTAGAAGTCAACGATTATTAGCTATGAGTGAGAAGATTCCAGTATGATGGAGAAGTGTGTTTTGAGGTTTGTGCATAGCATTCATTATGCTGAGGACTATCTATAGAATCTTCTTGATGCTAGAATGGAAAAGAAGATCCAATGGCTGGAAATGTTGGGATTCACGAGTCTTGATCCAATAGTCAATATTCAAAGTTATTTGTACACTATATAGTGGTTTGTAATGAAGACTATCAATAGAATCTTCAAGATGCTAGAATGGAAAAGAAGATCCAATGACTGGAAATGTTGGGTTTCGCTAGTCTTGATCCAACGGTCCATATTCAAAGTTGTTTGTACACTATATAGTGGTAAGATCATGTAGAAGTCAATGATTATTATCTACTGTTAAGTTGCACGTGAGACTCAGATAGTAGACATATGACATATCATCACTGTATACAATTATAATTGGTAAAGCACAAAAAATTATAAATTTGATCAACTCTATAAAGTATGGGTGTATATTTGGTCCTTGTACTTTGTGTAATCATGTAGGAGTAAAAGATTATTAGCTACCTAACACAAGAAAATTTTGATAACATGGTCTAGAGAAACAAGGGAGAATATTCTAGTATGATGGAGAAGTGTGTTTTGAGGTTTGTGCATAGCATTCATTATGCCAAAGGCTATCAATAGAATCTTCTACATGCTAGAATGGAAAAGAAAATCCAACGGCTAGAAAAGTTGGGTTCACGAGTCTTGATCCAACGGTCAACATTCAAAGTTATTTATACACTATATAATTATTTGTAATGAAGACTATCAATAGAATCTTCAAGATTCTAGAATGGAAAAGAAGATCCAATGACTGGAAATGTTGGGATTCACGAGTCTTGATCCAACAGTCAATATTCAAAGTTGTTTGTACACTATATAGTGGTAAGATCATGTAGAAGTCAACGATTATTAGCTTTTAGTAAGTTGCACGTGAGACTCAGTTAGTAGACGTGTAACATATCATCACTATATACAATTATAATTAGTAAAGCACAAAAAATTATAAATTTAATCAACATATCTAAAGTATGGGTGTATATTCGATCCTTGTACTTTGTATCATCATGTAGAATTCAAAGATTATTAGCTACCTAACAGATGAAATTCTTGATAACATGGTCTAGAGAAGCAAGGGAGAAGCTTCTATTATGATGGAGAAGTGTGTTTTGAGGTTTGTGCATAGAATTCATTATGTTGAAGACTATCAATAGAATCTTCTAGATGCTAGAATGGAAAAGAAGATCCACCGCCTAGAAATGATTGGATTCCCAGTCTTGATCCAATGGTCCAGATTCAAAGTTATTCGTACACTATATAGTGGTAAGATAAGATACTAGTAAGTTGCACGTGCCTTGCACATGAGGCTCAGATATTAGACGTCTGACATATCACCACTATATAAAATTATAATAGGTAAAGTGGAAAAAATATAAATTTGATCAACATCTATAAAGTATAGGTGTATATTTGGTTCTTCTACTTTGTATCATCATGTGTAGAAGTCAAAGATTATTAGCTACCTAACACTTAATTTTTTTGGTAACATGGTCTAGAGAAACGAGGGAGAAAATTATAGTATGATGGAGAAGTGTGTTTTGAGAGGTTTATGCATAGTGCACTCATTGTGTTAAAGACTATTAGTGGAATCTTCTAGATGCTAGAATGGAAAAAAGATCCAATGGCTGGAAATGTTTGGATTCACGAGTCTCGATCCAACGATCAATATTCAAAGTTATTCGTACACCTTATAAAAAATGAAAATTGCATCCAAGTCCATGCATGCATTTAGCACAAGGACCCTGAAACTGAACAATGAAGTGTGTGTTTTAAGGTGCGCATACCCGCTTCCATTGTACTAAAGACTATCGGTAGAATCTTTCTACATGCTAAGAATGGAAAAGAAGATCCAACGGTTAGCAAAGTTTGGATTTGCCAGTCTTGATCAAACAGTCAATGTTCAAAGTTTGGATTTGCCAGTCTTGATCCAACAGTCAATGTTCAAAATAGGTTCAAAATTGCCTTCCCTCCTAATGTTTGGCCGATCTTTTGAATAACCTTCCATCCCGATGTTTGGGAAGTAAGTGAAAATATTGAAAACCATAAAAGTTTGAATTTTTGTGCCACCAAGGACCAAAGTGGTTTCCTTCCTATGTACTACCACTACTCCTCGTCCCTACTCCACACCAACACGCGGCTGCCAAACACGCTAGACACAGAGCCATCGTACCAAGGCACACGTGCGCAGTGCCACGATGTGGACAAGGGGAGTGAGATCAGCCGGACCAGTGCGCGAGGGGAAAGGGGAGGAGAGATGGAGCATAGCGAAGGAGAGAGAAAACACACAATTTCTTTTGCGTGCATTGGTCCTGAAATTTACTACTGGTAGAGTGTACACTGTAAGGCTGCAGGAGTACCTCGTGTCAGAAACCCATCATAACTTTGCTCTGACATGGAACCGCCTTCAACTTCTCTTTGCTGCTGCCCTCTTCCCCTACCAACGTTTTATTCTCTCAGCATGTACAGCGTGTGGACAGAGGTGACCATATGTCTAAGCAAAGAAATATACTACTCCCACATTGTGTAAACTAGTAAGTTTCATGTGCCTTGCACGTGAGACTCACATAGTAGACGTATGACATATTATCACTATATACAATTATAATTGGTAAAGCACAAAAAAATATAAATTTGATCAACATCTATAAAGTATGGGTGTATATTTGGTCCTTGTACTTTGTATCATCATGTAGAAGTCAAAGATTATTAGCTACCTAACACAAGAAATTTTTGATAACATGGTCTAGAGAAACAAGGGAGAAGATTCTAGTATGATGGAGAAGTGTGTTTTGAGGTTTGTGCATAGCATTCATTATGGCAAAGACTATCAAAAGAATCTTCTAGATGCTAGAATGGAAAAGAAGATCCAATAGCTAGAAATGTTGGGATTCATGAATCTTGATCCAACGGTCAACATTCAAAGTTATCCGTACACTATATAGTGGTAAGATAAGATAAGATAAGATAAGATCATGTAGAAGTCAACGATTATTAGCTACGGGGGAGAAGATTCTAGTATGATGGAGAAGTGTGTTTTGAGGATTGTGCATAACATTCATTATGATGAAGACTATCAATAGAATCTTCTAGATGCTAGAATGGAAAAGAAGATCCAACGGCTAGAAATGTTGGGATTCACAAGTCTTGATCCAACGATCAATATTCAAAATTATTCGTACACTATATAGTGGTAAGATATCTCTACTACTATAGTGGAGCAGTTTTGAATTGGATCCATAGCACCAATCCCGACTGTTGGGCTGTTAGATCCGATGGTTCAGAGAAGCTGGATTCACGTTGAATAGTACCCAGAGCAAACTCCACCATGCATGTTCTAGAACCATCATGTCACCATCACCATAATTTCATAGCACGGTAGGTTGTATTCTCTCTACTACTATAGTGGAGTAGTTTTCAATTGGATCCATAGCACCAATCATGACCGTTGGGGTGTTAGATCCAATGGTTCAGAGCAACTGGATTCGTGTTGAATAGTACTCCCTCCGCCAAAATATAAGGCGCCTAAGGATTAGTCAAAAGTCAACATTTTTTAAGTTTGACCATTATTATACAAAAAAATATAAAAAATTATAATACTAAATTAATATCAATAGATTCACCATAAAGGATATTTTCTTAATATGTCCTTTCAATATTGTAGATGTAGATATTTTTTTCTAAATATTTGGTCAAAGTTAGTAAGGTTTGACTTTTGACCAATCCTTAGGCGCCTTATATTTTGGGACAGAGGGAGTATAGACCTAGAGAAAACCCCACCATGTGCTAGAACCATCTTGTCACCACCCCCAAAATGCATAAGTTAAGTCTATTAATAATAACTATCTACACATATTGAGAATACAACCTACTATGCTTTGAAATTTTGGGCTTGGTGACATGATGGTTCTAGAATATGGTGGAGTTTGCTCTAGGTACTATTCAACATGAATCTAGCTACTCTGAACCATTGGATCTAACAGCCCAACGGTCAGGATTGGTGTTATGGATCCAATTCAAAACTGCTCCATTATAGTAGTAGAGAAAAAGCAAACCTTAATAAGGCCTACTATGTGGCATCCTCTAAGGTTCACCTTATACATAGTGGAAACTATGAAGTATCTTTAAGCCTAAGGTGCATGATATGTTAGAAACGTATATATAATTTTTGATGTTCCATGCTTGTTTTATATCTACTTTCTTATGTTTTGTCCACACTTTGGAGTATTTTTACACATTTTCTAGAACTAGCCTATTAACAAGATGCCACAATGCCAGTTGCCTGTTTTCTGCTATTTTTGGTTTTAGAAAAGCTGGAAAAGAAATATTCTCGAAATTGGACTGAACAAAAGCCAAGGTCGATATTTTACCGGAAGACTCACGGAGCCAGAAGACGAGACGGAGAGGGGCCAGGGACTGGCCACACCATGTGGTGGCATGGGTCCCCCTGGCCGTGCCACCAGGTGGTGTGGGCCCCTGGTCCACCCTATGACATCACCCCTTCGCCTATAAAATCCCCCGGGACGAAAACCCTAAACACCATATCAGAAATCCACGAAAAGTTCCACAGCAACGCCGCCCCCGAAGAGGATATTCGGGGGACAAAAGTCTCTGTTCTAGCACCCTGCCGGGACGGGGAAGTGTCCCCGGAGCCATCTCTATCAACTCCACCGCCATCTCCATTGCCATTGCTAACTCCCATGATGAGGAGGGAGTAGTTCTCTCTCGAGGCTAAGGGCTCTACCGGTAGCTATGTGTTCATCTCTCTCTCTCTCTATGCGCGATATTATTGAGATCATGAGCTTTGTAATCTATAGATCTATTCTGCTAATCAAGTGCTTTAATGAATCTATGCTTATCCCCACGTGTGTGAAGTTGACAATGTGCACACCGCGTGACACTTTGGCTAAGGATACATAAATACTTGTTATGAGTTATATTTGGAGTTGGATGTCTCTATGAAATTGTGGTGTTTGTTGGAACCATCTAGCGCTCAAGGTGACAATGTGGGGTTATCTAGATGGGGAAGGCGGACTTTGAGGAGTGCTGTTATAGCCCTATCATGGATTAGAGTGTCCAACCGGAGAGTAGTTCAGAGTAGTATCATTAAGATAAGATATTTATATGAGAGTGTTCACTAGCAAAAGTATGATCCCTAGGCCTTGTTTCTAAGCATTGAAACACCATTTGCCACTAGATCTGTTACATGTTTGCCTGCTTCCATCTTTATTTCAGATTTCCTTTAGTCTCTTCCTACCCGTCAAGCTCTTTTCTGGCACCATTACCACTTATAATTATCTATACGACTTGTATTTCACTATCTCTTTGCCGAACTAGTGCACCTATACACCTGACAAGTGTATTGGGTGTGTTGGGGACACAAGAGACTTCTCGTATCTTGATTGCATGGTTGCTTGAGAGGGATACCTTTGACCACTTCCTCCCTGAGTTTGATAAACCTTGGGTAATCTACTTAAGGGAAACTTGCTTCTATTATACAAACCTCTGCATTTGGAGGCCCAACAACTTTCTACAAGAATAAAAGTGCGTAGACATCAAGCTATTTTCTGGCGCCGTTGCCGGGAGGTAAGGTAAAAGGTACTCACATCATCTGGCTACTAAACTATCTTCTAGTGCGGTTGCTGGTGTGTGAGTGCTCGAAGTTATTTCCTTTAGATTCTACAATCATATCTTTGTGTTTCTTGTTTTTATTTTCACTAGTTAGGCTTAATGGAAAACAACAACAAAATTAGAGAGCTTTTTAGTATTTTTCCTAAGGTAGAACATGAATTGTCTGAAAAGAAAATTAAAAAACCCATGGACTTTCTTTGCATGCTAATAGCAATGTAATTAGTATGAATCTTTTGAACACCTTTGTTACTAATGCTATGGATACGTCTAAGCTTGGGGAAGTTAGTTTTTATGAAAATGATCTTTTTAGTTCCTCAGCTTTAAAGAAGAAAATTTGCTCTGATGATACTTTATCTCCCATATGTGGTAATTCTAATGATACTTGTGATATTTTAAATCCACATACTGAAAGCATCCCTCTTAAAATACCTATAAAATTGTTGAATGTGCTATGAATAACTGTTATTTTGGAGATGGAACTGTCCATCCTAGTGATCATTTACTCTTTATACACGAATTATGCAAGTTGTTCAAGTGTGCAGGTATTACAATAGATCAAGTCGAGAAGAAGTTATTCTCTTTATCACTTAAGGGCAAAGCAAGGGAGTGGTATGAGCTACTAGATGATCCTCATCATTTGGAGTGGAAGGAACTTGAATCTCTCTTTTATTCTAAATTTTATCCTCCCCATGAAATTCATAAAGATAGGAATTACATTTATAATTTTCATCCACATGATGGAGAAAGTATTGCCCAAGCATGGGGGAGATTGAAGTCAGTAATGCTCAAATGTCCCATTCATGAGCTCCCCAGTAATATTATTAATAATAATTTTTATGCAAGGCTTTCAAGACATTACAAGGACTATCTAGATACCTGTTTAGAGGGATCCGTCACAAGTAAGGAGGTCAAAGCTAAGTGGGATCTTCTTGAAACAATTCAAACCAATACCGAAAATTGGGATAACGACAAAGGTAAAGAACCAGGTATAAACTATGAGTATGATTGCATTAAGTCCTTTGCTGAAACTGCTAATTTTCAAGAGCTTAGTGCTAAATATGGTCTTGATCCTCAAATTATTATTGATTGTTTTAGAGCCTTTGCTTCTCATATTAATGCTGCTAAAGAAAAATGGGACATGTATCATGAGCCTTTTAAAGACACTTGCATGGAAAATGAAATTGTTATTAATGATAGCAATAAACATGCTCAAACCTCTGAAAGTACTATTTCTTATAAGCATGTTAATTTTTGTGGAATACATAGACCTTGTGAGAATAATCAAATTGAAGAAGAATATTGTATCACCCACAGGAATGAAAAAAATAGAACGTGGTATAGGGCTCTAAATGATCTTGGTAAAAACGTTTGTGCCCTCTATCCTTTTATTTGTGAACTTTGCTTTGAAGTGGGTCATTTCAATTTTCAATGCTTAGGCCATAATAATAGCCCTTCTAATCAAAAGTACTACAAGTTTGTATTGTGATGACATGATCACTCCTAATCAGCATGATGAACTTACATTATTTTTGGGGTGTGAAGAGTTATCAAGAAAAACCTCTTTGGTATATATGGGTGCTTTTGATATGAATAGTGTCCTGCATGGTTGTCATCTTTATTGTGTTGATAATTGCCACACAAATACTTACATACAAAATATTATAGAAGATGAGGTTTTACCAAAATATGACATGACTAATATGTGTTTTGATCTTATTAATGAAAAGGGGGAATCCTCCAAAGTTTCTTCTATTGTCTCTAACAATAAACCAGGGTATATGGAGAAGCTTCCTTTCAAGCCTCTCCCTCCTAAAGAGAAGAAGAAAAAGAAGAAAAGGAGGAGAAAAAGGAGAGAGGAAACGGTATTTCCCCCTAACCATGTTGCTCCTATTATAGTTTTTGATAAGTCTGAACTCGATGATGTTACTATACCTGTTACCTATAGTAGTGATCATGATTGGGAAAAGAACACTTCTTTTGATATTGAAAATCTCTTCGGTACCAATTCTGAAAATGATGGTTTTAATAACTATTAGTGCTATCCATGTTCCTTCTAATGATGATATTGAAGGGAATATGCCCTGAGAGGCAATAATAAAGTTGTTATTATACATATTCCAAGTATATGATAGATGTTTATTTTACATTCTATAATTGTATTAATTTGGAAATGTTAATACATGTGTGTTTAATAAACAAAAGAGAAGTTCCTAGTTATGCCTCTCTTATAAACTAGCTCGTTGATTAACAAGATGATCAAGGTTTCCTGATCATGGACATTGGATGTTGTTAATAACGAGGTCAGATCATTAGTGGAACGATGTGATGAACATTCATCCAAAGTATAGCATTACGATCAAAGTCATTATGTTTATATTGCTATAACATCTAACAAAGTAATCCTAGTCCTTAGACCATGAGATCATGTTAATCACTAATACTGGAAGAGTATCTTGATAACATCAAACGTCACACCTTGAAAGGGTGATTATAAAGGTGGGTTCGGTGCTACAAAAGTGTTATGTAGAGGCTCATGGATCAAGAGTGGGATTTGTCCATCCCGATGACGGATAGATATTCTCTGGAACCTCTCGGTGATATCACATTGGTTAGCTTGCAAGCAAGTGATGAGATCACTAGAATGTTATATCACGGGAACGAGAAAAGAGTACATGTCGGCAAAATGATCAAACTAGGTATGGAGATACCGATGATCAAATCTCGGACATGTAATATATCGCAAGACAAAGGGATTTAGTTACTAGCGTTAAAGGTTCTCACAATCACAAAAGTCATCGTAGAATGTGTAGGAGTCAGTATGGATCTCCAGGTCCCGCTTCTGATTATTGATCTGAGAGGGGTCTCGATCATATCTGCATTATTCACGAACCGTAGGGTGACACACTTAAGGGACACTAACACCATTTGGAGCAAATATGTTTTAGACGAATGAATTGCAAAGCACTAGAATTATTTCAATAGACACCGAAACTGTTTCATGTGAAATTGCTGAAATTGGTTCTGCATGTAATATTGAAATGTTGTAGGGGGTATTATGTGAATGTTTGCTAATTAAAGTAATTAGAAAAATTCTTAATAAATTTAATTAAAGAGTTCTATTAAATGAGAGAGCATTAAATTTGGAGATTTTTAATGCATTTAAAGTGGAGAGTTTAAAAGAGAATGTGAAGGGGAATTTTAATGTGGACGGAGTTACCACCACATGAATGGGGAGGTGAGGGGTCACCTCCATGGGGCGTCGGCCATGGAGGGGGTACACCCCTCCTCCTATAAAAGGCCACCCCTCTCACCCTTCTTCCTTACACCTCCTTGTGAAAGATCTCTCTCGCCCTCTAGAATTATTCCCCCATGTTCTTGGATTAGCAAGATACATGTTCCCGGTGGCATTTCGTATGGAAGGAGTTGCTGCTTCCGCTGCATTGCTAGAGCAAGGATGCGGAGGTTGTTCGGTGGCCTGGACATGTGTGCGAGTGCGGATGCGCTGCTGGTTTGCGGCGCTAGGACTTCCACACAATCTTGAGATCGGCAAGCATACGACTACATCATCCACGAGTTCCTACTCGTAACAAAACTTTGTTGTCTTAGAGGGTAAGTTCTCCATGGATGTATATCCACCCGTTGCTTGTATCTAGTAGATAGATCTTGGCGTATACTTCCCTTCATAGGATTTTTTTTGTTTTCTATGTTGCGAACCCTTCAGTGGTATCAGAGCCTGATCTATGCGTAGGTGCTTTGCACGGGTAGAACACATAAGAGTATGTGGGTGGTGATGATCATGTTATTGCTTCTTATATGTACTTTGGATATTGGTGGCATAGTGGGATGAAGCGGCCCGGACCAACCTTACATGTCATCGCACATGAGGCCGGTTCAACGACTGACATGCAACTAGTTTTGCATCAGTGGTTGGCAGGTGTCTGTCTCTCCTACTATAGTCAATATATGATTTACAACGAGTTTCTAATAATTTGGTTATCATCGTTGTGGTTCCATGTTCTTAGGTAAGAATGGTTTTATCTTGGAAAGCCCTAAGCCATGTAAAACTTGCAATTGATAAATTAGAGGCGTCTAGTTTAGATCATTGCTAGGCTTGTGTCATGATATGGTAATGTTGTAAGTTGATGTATAGTTGATACTCTTACAACACACCTAACGTGTAAGTTCCATAGACCTTGGCCTTACACACAAAGGGATGATAAAGATCATACCATGATGCATATGATAGTGATCAAATGCAAGAACCATATCATTTCACTTTACACATATGATGTTTGCATCTTATATTGCTTGTTCGGCGTTTTAGTAGCATTATAAGATGATCCCTCATTTAAATATCAAGATAAAAATTGTGTTCTTCCTTAATTATGCATCGTTCTATGGATCGTGTTTAGAGACATCACGTGATGATCGGGTGTACTCGACTCTGCACTTTCATACAACGGGTGTAAGATTGTTTTACACACGTGAGTACTAAGGTTCTTACTTGGCGATCCTAGCATGTACAGACATGGCCTCGGAACATGGACCGAAAGGTTAAGCATGAGTCATATAGTTGATATGATGCCCATATAGATGCTCGCCTTTGAAGCTACACCGACTCACGTGATGATCGGACTTGGTGTAGTGAATTTGGTTCATGTAATCACCAAAAAGACACGAGGGATGTTGTTTTTGAGTGGGAGTTTAGTTGAACTCAATCTATCATAAACTTAGACTAAATAAACTTTACAATTCTGTTGTAGATGGCACCACCTGCTTTTAATTTCAATGTGTTCATGGAGAAAGAGAAACCTGCTGCGAACGGTAGCAACTTCACCAACTGGGCTATGAATTTGAGGATTCTCCTCTCTGTTGCACAAAAGCAATATGTGCTAGAAGCGCCGCTAGGCCCCCCACCAGCTCATGATGCCCCTAACAAGGAAAAGAATGTCTATGTGACTCGTCAGGAGGACCACAACTTAGTTCATTGCGGCATATTGTATGGGCTAGAGCCAAAACTTCGAAAGCGTTTCGAGAATGGTAATGCCTTTGATACCATGGGTGAATTGAAAATGATTTTCGATACCCATGCTGCCGTAGAGAGTTATAATGCTTCAGAAAAGTTCTTTAGCTGCATGATGGAAGAGAACAACTCCGTAAGTGAGCACGTACTCAAAATGTCTAGGTACGCCGATAAGCTTGTGTCCTTGGGAATAATGATTCCCATTGATTTAGGCATACATCATGTTCTCCAATCTCTACCACCTAGCTACAAGAGCTTTGTCATGAACTATAACATGCAGGGCATGAAGAAGACTCTCCCCGATCTTCTGTCAATGCTTAAGACTACAGAAGTGGAGATTAGGAAAGAACATCAAGTATTGATGGTCAATAGGACCACCAGTTGCAAGAAAGACAAGAAGGGTAAACAGAAGGGAAAGAAGGGCGGAAAATTTGTTGTTGCGCCTGAAAAGAAATCTCGGGGCCCTAAGTCTGATACCGAGTGCTACTATTGTAAGGGGACTGGCCATTAGAAGCGCAACTGCCCCAAGTATTTGGCGGACAAGAAGGCCGGCAAGGCAAACAAAGGTATATGTGATATACATGTTATTGATGTGTACTTGACTAGTACTCGCAGTAGCACCTGGGTATTTGATACCGGATCAGTTGCTAATATATGTAACTCGATACAGGGACTGCAGAACAAGCGACAGCTAGCAAGAGATGAGGTCACAATGCGTGTCAGCAATGGATCAAGAGTTGATGTGATCGCGGTCGGAACGCTACCTCTCCATATGCCATCGGGATTACTGATAAACTTAAATAATTGTCATTTGGTGCCTACGCTGAGCATGAACATTGTATCCGGATCGTGTTTATTGCAAAGCGGTTATTCGTTTAAATCCAAAAATAATGGTTGTTCGATTTATATGGATAATATCTTTTATGGTCATGCACCCGTGATGAATGGTTTATTTCTGTTGAATCTCGATAGTACTCATACGCATATCCATAATGTCGATGCTAAAAGGATTAAACTTAATGATGATATATCTGCATATATGTGGCACTGCCGTCTAGGTCATATTGGCATTAAACGCATGAAGAAACTCCATTCTGATGGACTCTTAGAATCACTTGATTTTGAATCATTCGATACATGTGAGCCATGCCTTATGGGCAAGATGACTAGAATGCCGTTTTCCGGTTCAATGGAACGGGCTACAGATTTATTGGAAATCATACATACTGATGTATGTGGTCCAATGAGTGTATCGGCGTGAGGTGGATATCGTTATTTTGTTACTTTCACGGATGATTTGAGTAGATACGGGTATATCTATTTTATGAAACATAAGTCTGAAACCTTTGAAAAGTTCAAGGAATTTCAGAATGATTTTGAAAATCATCGTAATAGAAAGATCAAATTTCTGCCGTCTAACCATGGAGGTGAGTATCTAAGTTACAAGTTTAGCACACACATGAAAGAGTGTGGAATAGTTTCACAACTCACGCCTGCCAGAACACCACAACGTAATGGTGTGTCGGAATGTCGTAATCGTACTCTATTGGATATGGTTCGATCTATGATGTCTCTGAGTGACTTGCCACTGTCATTTTGTCTTTATGCACTCGAAACCGCTACATTCACTTTAAATCGGGCACCGTCTAAATCCGTTGAAATGACACCGTATGAATTATGGTTTGGAAACAAACCTAAGCTGTCATTTCTTAAAGTTTGGGGATGCGATGTTTATGTGAAGAAACTTCAGCCGGATAAACTCGAACCCAAAGCGGGAAAATGCGTCTTCATAGGATACCCTGAAGAAACAATTGGGTATTCCTTCTATCACAGATCTGAGGGCATGGTTTTCGTTGCCAAGAATGGATCCTTCCTAGAGAAAGAGTTTTTCGCGAAAGGTGTAAGTAGTCGAAAGGTAGAACTCGAAGAGGTTATTGAACCTTCTCTTCATGAAATGGCAAGTGGCGCAGCATCGGAAGTTGTTCCGGAGTTAACTTCACCAAAGGAAGAAGGAACTAATGATAATGATCATGAAACTCCGAAAGAGGACACTATCGAACCTCGCAGGTCAAGCAGGACACATGCAACTCCTAAATTGTACGTTAATCCTATTGTGAATTTCATAGTTGATGAAATAGATGACCCTGCAACATAATTAGAAGCAATGATGAGCCCGGATTCCAAAAAATGGCTAGAAGCCATGAAACCCGAGATGGAATCCATTTACGAAAACCAGGTTTGGACCTTGGCGGACTTACCTCGCGGTCGAAAGGCCGTTGAGAATAAATGGATTTTCAAAAGAAAAACTGATGCTGCTGGTAATTTAATCGTCTATAAAGCTCGACTTGTCACAAAAGGGTTTCAAAAAATTCAAGGAGTTGACTACGATGAGACATTCTCTCCCGTAGCGATGCGAAAATCAGTTAGGATTATGTTAGCAATTGATGTATATTTCGATTATGAAATATGGCAGATGGATATCAAAACTGCTTTCCTCAATGGTAATATTGAAGAAGAATTGTATATGATACAACCAAAGGGTTTTGTCGATCCTAAGGATGCTAACAAGGTGTGCAAGCTTCAGTGATCCATCTATGGACTGAAGCAAGCATCACAGAGTTGGAATCTCTGCTTTGATGAGGTGATCAAAGAGTTTGGATTTGTCCAAACTTATGGAGAGGCTTGTATTTACAAGAAACTGAGTGGGTGCAATGTGGCATTTCTGATATTATATGTGGATGACATATTATTGATTGGAAATGATATAGATCTTTTAAACAGTGTTAAAAGTTATTTGAACAGCAAATTTTCTATGAAGGACCTTGGTGAAGCGTCATATATATTAGGCATAAAGATCTATAGAGATAGATCGAGACGCCTAATAGGGCTATCGCAGAGTACATACCTTGATAAGATTTTAAAGAAGTTTAAAATGGACGAAAGTAAGAAAGGGTTCTTACCTATGTTGCAAGGCAAGACATTGAGTAAGACTCAAAGTCCGGCTACGATGGAAGAAAGAGGGATAATGGATAAGATCCCTTATGCTTCAACCATAGGCTCTATAATGTACGACATGCTATATATAAGACCGGATGTGGCACATGCTATTAGTTTGACTAGTAGGTACCAATCTGATCCAGGTTTGGAACACTGGATAACGGTCAAGAATATCCTTAAGTACTTGAGAAGGACTAAGGAAATGTTTCTTGTATACGGAGGTGAAGAAGAGCTGGTCGCTAATTGTTATGTCGACGCTAGCTTTGACACTGATCCGGATGACTCTAAGTCTCAATTCGGATACGTATTTCTCATGAATGGAGCAGAAGTTAGTTGGAGGAGCTCCAAACAACCCATGGTAACAAAGTCAACAACGGAGGCGGAATATATTGTTGCTTTAGAAGCAGCAAAGGAAGCAGTTTGGATGAAGGAGTTCATTACCGAACTGGGTGTGGTTCCTAGTGCATTGGATTCAATGGTGATCTATTTTGACAACAATGGATCCATAGCCAACGCAAAGGAACCGAGGACTCACAAGAATTCCAAGCATATTAAGCGTCGGTTTCACTCCATCCGTGAGCATGTTAAGGATGGAGATATACAGATTTGTAAAATACATACGGATCTCAATGTAGTAGATCCGTTGACTAAAACTCTCCCTAGAGCAAAACATGATCAACACCAGAACTCCATGGGTGTTAGATTTATCACCATGTAACTAGATTATTGTCTCTAGTGCAAGTGGGAGACTGAACGGAATATGCCCTGAGAGGCAATAATAAAGTTGTTATTATACATATTCCAAGTATATGATAGATGTTTATTTTACATGCTATATTTGTATTAATTTGGGAACACTAATACATGTGTGTTTAATAAACAAAAAGAAAGTTCCTAGTTATGCCTCTCTTATAAACTAGCTCGTTGATTAACAAGATGTTCAAGGTTTCCTGATCATGGACATTGGATGTTATTAATAACGAGGTCAGATCATTAGTGGAATGATGTGATGAACATTCATCCAAAGTATAACATTACGATCAAAGTCATTATGTTTATATTTCTATAACATCTAACAAAGTAATCCTAGTCCTTAGACCATGAGATCATGTGAATCACTAATACTGGAAGAGTATCTTGATAACATCAAACGTCACACCGTGAAAGGGTGATTATAAAGGTGGGTTCAGTGCTACGAAAGTGTTATGTAGAGGCTCATGGATCAAGAGTGGGATTTGTCTATCCCGATGCCGGATAGATATTCTCTGGGCCCTCTCGATGATATCACATTTGTTAGCTTGGAAGTAAGTGATGAGATCACTAGAATGTTATATCACGAGAACGAGAAAAGAGTTTATGTCGCTAATGAGATCAAAGTAGGTATGGAGATACCGATGATCGAATCTCGGACATGTAATATATCGCAAGACAAAGGGATTTAGTTACTAGCGTTAAAGGTTCTCACGATCACATATATCATCGTAGAATGTGTAGGAGTCAGTATGGATCTCCAGGTCCCGCTTCTGATTATTGATCTGAGAGGGGTCTCGATCATGTCTGCATTATTCACGAACCGTAGGGTGACACACTTAAGGGAAACCAACACCATTTCCAGCAAATATGTTTCAGACGAATGAATTGCAAAGCGCTAGAATTATTTCAATAGACACCAAAACTGTTTCGGGTGAAATTGCTGAAATTGGTTCTCCATCTAATATTGAAATGTTGCAGGGGGTTTTATGTGAATGTTTGTTAGTTAAAGTAATTAGCAAAATTCTAAATAAATTAAATAAAAGAGATTTATTGAATGAGAGAGCATTAAATTTGGAGAAATTTAATGCATTTAAAGTGGAGACTTTAAAAGAGAATGTGAAGGGGCATTTTAATGTGGAGGGAGTTAACAACACATGATTGGGGAGGTGAGGGGTCACCTCCATGGGGCGCCGACCATGGAGGGGGTACCCCCTCCTCCTATAGAATGCCACCTCTCTCACCCTTCTTCCCTACACCTCCTCGTGAAGGATCTCTCTCCCCCTCTAGAATTATTCCCCCATGGTCTCGGATTAGCGAGATACATGTTCCCGGTGGCATTTCGTATGGAAGGAGTTGCTGCTTCCGCTGCATCGCTGGAGTGAGAAGGCGGAGGTTGTTCGGTGGCCTGAACGTGTGTGCGAGTGCGGATGCGCTGCTGGTTTGCGGCGCTAGGACTTCCACACGATCTTGAGATCGGCAAGCGTACGACTACATCATCCACGAGTTCCTACTCATTAACAAAACTTTGTTATCTTCGAGGGTAAGTTCTCCATGGATGTATATCCACCCGTTGCTTGTATCTAGTAGATAGATCTTGGCGTATAGTTCCCATCGTAGGAAATTTTATGTTTTCTATGCTGCGAACCCTTCATATATGTTTACAAATAAACACACTTTGGAAGATAATTATTCTATTGCTTATGATGATACTACACCTCCAATATATGATGATTACAATAATGAATATAATATTTTCAGTCCACCTACTATTGAGGGGAAAATTAATTATGATTACAATATGCCTCCTATATTTGATGATTATGGAGATGAGAATAATAATGATAGCTATTTTGTTGAAGTTTCTCCCACTATAATTAATAAGAATGACTATGTTTATGTGGGGAGTATTAATTATTTTGTACATGTGGCTCATGGTAAGAATGTTTTATATGATAGTTATATTGTTAATTTTATTCATGATGCTACTGAAAATTATTATGAGGGAGGGAAACATAGTTTTATGCCTCTCAACAATATTAAGTTTCCCCTCTTTATGTTGAAAATTTTGAAGTTGCACTTGTTTTGCTTTCCTATGCTTGTTTCTTCGTGCTTTCATGATCTTGTTTCTTTACAACATTATTTTTCATAGGAAGTGGGTTAGACTTAATTTTGTTCCATATTTGCTTCTTGATGCTCTCTTTTACTTCAATGCATATTTTTTATGTGAGCATCATCGAAATTATTGTGCCTAGCTCAAAGGCGTTAAATAAAAGTACTTCTTGGGAGATAACTCAATACTTCTATTGAGTCTTGGAAGTTATTTCTTCAGTAATAACCTCTTCTTATCTTTTTCTTATTTTATTTTTGTGCCAAAGATAACCTCTAATGAGAGGGAAGTAAGATTTGGGGAAGTGCTGTCCCGAAACAGATTTTTGTGCTTCACTATAAAAATTTGTGAAAAATCTCTGTATGTCGGATTGAGCTGTAATTTTCTGAATAAATCTCCCCGATTGTTAGCTAACTTTCGTTAGTTCAACACTTTTTGATTTCAGCAACATAAGGGCTTCGAAAAAAATAGGTTTTCACCTGCTTCTCTATTTTGACAGATTTCTACCATTATTTGCATTTGCCTCTTTATCGATTTATTTTTGGGTTCTTTTTGGTGAATTGAGATTTTTGAGGGAATTGCTACGGTAGCTTGTGTTTTCAATGAAAGTTTTGCTGTTTTAAAACTAAACCCCAAAGGTTTATTATCTTTTGAATGCACTAATGTTGCTAATGAAGATTGTGTGAAGTTTTGTATGAAGGAAATTTTCAGGTGTAGGGAAAGAATGATGTAATGAGATGAAGAATGGATAAAAGCTCAAGCTTGGGGATGCCAACCCGTGTCACCCAAGAAATATTCAAGAGGTACACGTGTCAAAGCTTGGGGATGCCCAAGGCATCCCCTTCTTCATCAATAAAAATCTCAGGTCTTTCTAGACACTTCGTTTTTATTGTTTCATGCACTGTTGTGTTGTCCTTGGAGCGTCTTTGTTTTTGTTTTTAGTTTTCTCTTGCTTGGTTTACTGCAATAAGTTGGTTAGATCCCATCACTTCTTTTGGAGAGAGACACACCCTGTTATTCATTGCCTAGAATACTCTAGTTTTCACTCTTATTGTTCTGTGAGTGTTCTCATTTGCTAGCACTGCGTTTCGCTTTAGTTTTCGATTGATATTGGAAAATAGTAGGAAGTTTCATGCTTATGAGTGGTACAAAAAGGAGCTTGTTTTGACTGTGCCCAAGACTTTATCATGTCATGTTTGATATTTCTTTGACTCTATGCTTAGTGATTACTGTTGTAGCATGACTTGTTCCAAACAATTGAGATTGCTTAATGTGCCTTGAAAGAATCATGCGTTGTTTTAGTATTTAAAAGCATAATATTGTGGTATTCTCCTTTAATGCTATATTTGGGTTGACTTGGCGCATGCTCACACCATGTTAAGACTATCCCAAGTCACCATAGCCTCTATGATCCTTTAGTTTTCGACTTATAATATCACTTTATGGTTTAATTAATGATGTTTTGTTACTTTGCATGATTATGGCCATTATTGCTCTCTTAGTTGGTTGCTCCAAGTCTTTTGCTAGCCTCCATACCAAGTATGAGTTCCACTCATGCATCCAACTCCAAATAAAACCAAGTTATTCCAAAGATTCCACCATACCTATCTATTAGCATTTGCTATTCCACGTATATTAATGTTTTTATCTACCTTCCAAATTAAACTTGTTATGTGAAAATTAGTGATTAAAGCTCTCACGAACTTGATGGCACACTTTACTTTTCTTGCCCCTAATAAACTTGAGCCATTGTGTCATCTATGTTGTATATGCTTGCATTTATACGTTGGGATTAGCAGAAACATGATGTCATGGGGAACGCTTTCAACATTGCACTTGTACATTGTACCCAGTTGATATCATGCTCTTTTGTTTATGGATGTCGTTGGTGTGAAATGAAAGGGGAGCTTGTAAGTCCATGGAGTTATGTATGTGTGTTAGAGAAACGCCTGTGCGGCTGGTCGAATCCATGCCTAATCATGGTGGAAACCTGCATCGTAACCATAATGAGCAATCTATGAAGCATTCTTCTTATAAAAAAATAGATAGAGATTGAGAAAAAAATAAAAAACAAAAGATGAGAAAAGATGAAAGAGAGAAAAAAGCACCATTTTCCCATGGTAAATAAGAAGATGTTGATATGCTTATTGTCTGCTTGCCTTGTCATTTTGATATGGGGATTCTTCCGTATCATCGGGCAAGGGGTACCCCGTTGGCGGTTCTCTATGATACACGTGTACTTACTATGACAAGAACGTACCGGTAACTAAGCTTGAGTAGCATGAGGAGCGGCCCTCGTATTCAAGGGACATGAGATTGCCAACTTATACTTTGTCAAGCATATACTACATAGTTTGTTCACTTTAACCTTAATCACTTAAAGATGCTTATGATAGGGGTAATGAGAGCTGAAAGCTAATAAGTACCATAATTTTTGGAAGCTCTTTACGAGACTTGAATCCCTGCTTCCTTCTATGAAGGCCTTTCTTTTACTTTTATGTTGAGTCTCCATCTTATATCTTTATGCACCTATTGAGAGAGCATAGTGGCCATTCTTAGTTTAATGTGCATTGTCCCAAGACTTGTTGATTGATTCATAACTTTTATATTGCTTGTTCTTAAACTACTTGTATCTAGTCACCCTAATGAACTTTGAAGGTCTCCTATGCATTTATGTTTTGCTACACTATCAGGGACAAGCTGAATACCATTTTCATTATGTTTTCTATATGTGAAACAAACAAACGACTTGCAAAGAATTATTATTCATGAATCTTTTGTTTGTACCTTTTCATGTTACAAAATAGTTGCCATGTCTTATTGTTCGAACTATATCTTTCATGCTATGGTAAGAGCTGTGATCCCAGCTATCAATGTTCTACAAATACTTTGATCAAGATTATGATGGTCCATGTCACCTCAAAAATTATTATTTTTTATCACTTACCTACTCGAGGACGAGCAGGAGTTAAGCTTGGGGATGTTGATACGTTGGAAACGTATCTATAAATTTTGATGTTCCATGCTTGTTTTATATCTACTTTCTTATGTTTTGTCCACACCTTGGAGTATTTTTACACATTTTACGGAACTAACCTATTAACAAGATGCCACAGTGCCAGTTGCCTGTTTTCTATTGTTTTTGGTTTCAGAAAAGCTGGAAAAGAAATATTCTCGAAATTGGACCAGATAAAAGCCAAAGTCGATATTTTACCGGAAGACTCATAGAGCCAGAAGACGAGACGGAGAGGGGCTAGGGGCTAGCCACACCATGTGGTGGCGCGGGTCCCCCTGGTCGCGCCACCAGGTGGTGTGGGCCCCTAGTCCACCCTCTAACATTGCCCCTTCGCCTATAAAATCCCCCCGGGACAAAAACCCTAAACACCAGATCAGAAATCCACGAAAAGTTCCGCAGCGACGCCGCCACCGAAGAGGAGATTCGGGGGACAGAAGTCTCTGTTCCGACACCCTGCCGGGACGGGGAAGTGCCCCCTGAGCCATCTCCATCGACTCCACCGCCATTTCCATCGCCATTTCTGACTCCCATGATGAGGAGGGAGTAGTTCTCTCTCGAGGCTAAGGGCTCTACCGGTAGTTATGTGTTCATCTCTCTCTCTCTATGCGTGATCTTATTGAGATCATGAGCTTTGTAATCTATAGATCTATTCTGCTCTCAAGTGCTTTAATGAATCTCTGCTTATCCCCACGTGTGTGAAGTTGACAGTGTGCACACCGTGTGGCACTTTGGCTAAGGATACATAAATACTTATTATGAGTTATATTTGGAGTTGGATGTCTCTATGAAATTGTGGTGTTTGTTGGAACCATCTAGCACTCAAGGTGACAGTGTGGGGTTATCTAGATGGGGAAGGCGGACTTTGAGGAGTGCTGTTATAGCCCTACCATGGGTTAGAGTGTCCAACCAGAGAGTAGTTCAGAGTAGTATCATTAAGATAAGATATTTATATGAGAGTGTTCACTAGCGAAAGTATGATCCCTAGGCCTTGTTTCTAAGCATTGAAACACCGTTTGCAACTAGATCTGTTACATGTTTGCTTGCTTCCATCTTTATTTCAGATTGCCTTTAGTCTCTTCCTACCCGTCAAGCTCTTTTCTGGCACCGTTACCACTTATAATTATCTATACCACTTGTATTTCACTATCTCTTCGTCGAACTAGTGCACCTATACACCTGACAAGTGTATTGGGTGTGTTGGGGACACAAGAGACTTCTCGTATCTTGATTGCATGGTTGCTTGAGAGGGATACCTTTGACCACTTCCTCCCTGAGTTCGATAAACCTTGGGTAATCCACTTAAGGGAAACTTGCTGCTGTTCTACAAACCTCTGCACTTGGAGGCCCAACAACTGTCTACAAGAATAGAAGTGCGTAGACATCAGTGCACCTCAAGCTTGTGTGTTGACCATAGAGAATAGAAAAACTATTTCCCCTCTCTCCTTATTTCATGTGATCATTTTCAAAAGGGGTTCAAAATTTTCTAGATGCAAAATCTTAGTAGCTAGAAGTTGAAGAGTCTCAACTAATATATTAATTGACCTCTCGATGGGTACCCCCAAAAGCTTTCTACATAAAACTTTCAAACCAACCTACAATATATTGCTTGTAGTTAAAATTTGACCTTTTATTTCGATACATTGACATAAAGTCATTCAACAAGTGGACGGGGTCAGCTAGGAACCTTTTAAACTCATAAAACATGGGAATCGTAAGTAAAACACATTGGTCCACCTAGCTAATATGTCTAGAAGCTTGGCTTATGGCATTAAGATCCATATTCTTCGGACTTTTTTTACGGAAAAAAATCATCTCGTCATCACTCAGAAAACTGAGAATGTTCTTTCCTGATTGTTGGAAACTCACACCGACGACAATGTTTACTACAACAAGATGCACACATCTACCTTTGAAAAGACAATTAATTAAAGAGCAATCTATCACACTTACTTGTAGCTAAAGTTTGACTTAATTTCGTTAAATTGACAAGAAGTCACCGAGGTGCATGAAGTTAGCTAGGAATCCTAGTACTAAAAACTTGGGTATTACGTATAAGAAATAGTGGTCCAGTTTGTGTGATAATTGGGGGCGGTAGCATTTTCTTTTAACCTTGGTAGGTCTCGTAGGAGTGAGGTGCTTGAGAGTTAACACGGTTGGTGGAACTACAAGTTACATTAAGGACTTCATAAAATAATGAAAATTGCATCCAACAAGTCCGTGCATTTAGCACAAGGACCCTTAAACCGAGTAATGAAGTACTATGTGTTTTGAGGTTTGCGCATACTAGCGTTCATCGTGCTAAAGACTATCAGTAGAATCTTTCTAGATGCTAAGAATGTAAAAGAAGATCCAATGGTTAGCAATGTTTGGATTTGCCAGTCTTGATCCAACGGTTAATATGTTCAAAGTTAATCCCTATACTATGTAGTGGTATGATATTGTAAGAGACATGATAAAAGATAACATAAGAAGTACTGTGAATTGCCGATCTAATGGTAGGTCTCATAAGAGCGAGGTGCTTGAGAGTTAACACGGTGGGTATAATTACAATTTACATCAAGGACCTCATAAAAAATGAAAATTGCATCCAAGTCCATGCATTTATCACAAGGACACGTAAAACCGAGTAATGAAGTACTATGTGTTATGAGGTTTGCGCATACTGGTGTTCATCATGCTAAAGACTATCAATAGAATATTTATAGATGCTAAGAATGGAAAATAAGATCCAACGGTTAGCAATGTTTGGATTTGCCAGTCTTGAGATCAATGTTCAAAATAAGTTAATCCTTACACTATGTAGTGGTGGTATATATGGTACGGTAAGAGATAAAAGACAAGATAAAGATAAGGTAAGAAGTACTGCAAATGGCCGATCTAATGGTAGGTCTCGTAAGAGCGAGGTGCTCGAGCGGTCCGTGAAAGTGCAAGTTACATCAAGGACCTCATAAAAAATGAAAATTGCATCCAAGTCCGTGCATTTAGCACAAGGACCCTGAAACAGAGTAATGAAGTACTATGCGTTTTAAGGTTTGCGCATACTAGTGTTCATCGTGCTAAAGACTATCAGTAGAATCTTTCTAGATGCTAAGAATGGAAAAGAAGATCCAACGGTTAGCAATGTTTGGATTTGCCAGTCTTGATCCAATGGTCAATGTTTCAAAGTTAATCCGTACACTATATGAAGTGGTATGGTATTATTATACGTAAGAGATAAGCTAAGATAAAGAAAAGATAAGAAGTACTGCGAATAATGGCCGATCTAATGGTAGGTCTCATAGGAGCGAGGTGCTTTGAGAGTTAACACGGTGGGTAGAATTACAATTTACATCAAGGACCTCATAAAAATGAAAATTGCATCCAAGTCCATGCATTTATCACAAGGACGACCCTGAAACTGAGCAATGAAGTGTGTGTTTTGAGCTAGAGGTTTACACATACTAGCGGTCATCGTGCTAAAGACTATTAGTAGAATCTTTCAAGATGCTAAGAATGGAAAAGAAGATCCAACGGTTAGCAATGTTTGGATTTGCCAGTCTTGATCCAACAATCAATGTTCAAAGTTAATCCGTGCACTATATGTAGTGTGTGGTATGGTACGGTATTGTAAGAGATAAGACAAGATAAAGATAAGATAAGAAGTACTACGGATGGCTGATCTAATGGTTGGTCCCGTAGGTGCGATGTGCTTGAGAGTGAACACGGTCGGTGGAAGTACAAGTTACATATCAAGGACCTCATAAAAATTGAAAATTGCATCCAAGTCCATGCATTTAGCACTAGGAACCTAAAACTGACCAATGAAGTGTGTGTTTTGAGGTTTGCGCATACTAGCGTTCATCGTTCTCATCAAGACTATTAGTAGAATCTTTCTAGATGCTAAGAATGGAAAAGAAGATCCAACAGTTAAAAAACTGTTTGGATTTGCGAGTCTTGATCCAACTTGTTGCCAAAACTCTCGTTGGAAGGTTTCTCATATATTAATTGTGACCCCCAATGGGTACCTCCAAAAGCTTTTCATAGAACTTTCAGAGTAACCTAAAATTTACTTATACTAGTTCAAATTTGACCTATTTTCGATAAATCGATATAAAGTCATTCAAGTGGGTGGAGTTACGTAGGCAGTTTTGAATTGGATCCATAGCACCAATCGTGACCGTTGGGCTCTTAGATCCAATGGTTCAGAGCAGCTGGATTCGTGTTGAATAGTACCTAGAGCAAACTCCACCATGTTCTAGAACCATCATGTCCCCCTTACCCCCCTAGCAAAAAAATTGATAGCACAGTAGGTTGTATTCTCAATATGTGTAGATAGTTATTATTAATATACTTAATGTATGCCTTTTTCTCTAACAAGACTATTGGTTAATAACAACTTAATGTTCATTAAATCACATTTCATACAGCATATACGAGTGTGGCACGTGCCTGTGTGTGTGTGTGTGTGCGTGTGAAAACTTTGGCTTGTGGCATTTATTTAGATCAATATTCTTCGGACTTCCTTTACGGGAGAGAATGATCATGACATTGATACCTTCGATCCGGATTACAGATGTAGTATAGCTTCTTTTTCCCTATTAGACCTAGGTTATCGAATCCTCGGGAAGTGAATGCGTAGTGGAGTTATTTTAATGGACCTTCGGGAGTTTTAGAATTCCTTTTGTGTTTTTACCTGACAAATAGCTTGCGTCTTTTTGTTGTTGTCGATGATGGAGAGAGAGAGCCTAGGGTGTTCGGTTTCACCTGTAGCTGTGAAAAACATCTGATGGGAATAAAAGATAGAAATAAAGTATGCATGTACTTGTTAGAGCAAGATAAATTATATGTGGGCGGTGCATCCATAATTGCTATTGTCTTCGCAACCACTTATAGCAATAACCTACTAGTCTCATCCATATAAGAAAGAGAACTAATGATATGCATTGTGATGTCACCGTTAATCCCAAGTAAATCCCTCACATACAGCTGTACTACCCCTTCTATCACTGGTGTTCCCAACCTGCAGACTAGTCATTACTCATAATCTCTATACCTGGCTCAACCCTCGGGTTCTTAGGTACCTTACAAGTCCTTGGATTGAGGCAAGAGAGGATACAATAATCATAATGTCATACAAACTAATACACGATCCCATCTCTGATAAATAACATGCACAAACGCTACATGGCTAGGCCGAGGCCCTTAGCCCAAGGAGAATTACTCACACATAGAGATGAGATCAACAATCATAAACATTGTAATTCAAATCATAAGATTGATAGCAATAGTCTTACAATGTCGCCAATCGAAGAAGAGATTTACTATTACAAGTGGTAAAATACGGCTATGGAGATGGAGAAGGGTTTTGAGATCTGGAGGCGGCTAGTGATCTGTGGCAGAGACTTTTGGCGAGGTCTGTCTCATCGCCCGAGGCTTCTTTATATAGGGGTCCCTTCACGAAAGTTGCTTTGTTTGACCTAACGGTGGCGGCGCCAACTATACGACCGGAGCTATATGGCTGGAATTTTGCTCCGGTCATATAGTTGGTCGTTAAAGCGTATGCCTCCGCTTTACGGCTTCTGGTTTCTTCTAGTTGTTGGAAATCTCGTATCTTTGACTTGTAGTGATTCCCTCCTTTAAATGACATTATCTGTGCAGGAAAAATATAAAAGAAAGGATTGTATACCCCTCTGTATATTAGGAATTAGTGGCAGGGTTTAGAGAGATATTCCATCAAAAATATGAGTAATATGTAGTTTAAATGTGGATGTAGATGGCTATATTTCAGAGCCACCAACCTCCCCAAGCTTAAACTTGATCGTCCCCGAGCAAGAAAACCAAAATCAAAAAGGAACTCAACATTTAAACCGAAATAACGAGATGGTGATCTTACTCATGATTGGTAGTCTCATGTTTCCTCCACTTCATAAATCTGAAAAACTTCAGCATAGATAGAGTAATGGCAAGCATATCATACGAGTTTGATGCATCCTTATAGTGTAGCAAAATTATTGTCAATCATGTAAATTAAGAGTCTGAGAGTTGTCATGAAAAGCATATACACTAGACTATCTCAATTCTCCTACATTAATAAATCAAGACTTTTCAAGCACTACTTTTCTATTCATTGTCCTTCAAGAATTTCAGTTTTTAAGTAATTGAGAGCATGCCAAAAAAAATTAGTTTATTAGGCTGTGATGGACACTCATGGCATCACTAAGGTTTTGTTCCTTTTGCATAATGATTTCTCATAACAGCCAGAGGAGTGATTCCATCATGATTACAGCTACCCGGGAGTGCCAAGAATCTTACCCACTATAGCATTGCTGCTATAAGTGTTTAATCAACTCATAGCTAAAATCTAGGAGTTTCCTCCATGAAGATCGTTCGTAGGCCAGCGGAGTTGTTGGCTTCCCATGAAGTTTGACATGCATAAAGCTATATCATTCCTATGATTAACATGTCAAACTTTGGCATGCTCACAAAAACCGCTAAACATTAATTCAATCGAACAAATCCTTTTAAAGAGAGATATTAAGTCAATAAACATTTTTAGTGGTGTTGAGTGTCTGGAGAAATAAACCTTCAAGACTAATCACTACAATACCCAAACCTTCAATTGTGAGACTTTTCCTTATTACAATTGTTTAGGAATTTTTAGGCAAGACTTGGTTAATTAAGAGAGCTAGAACAAAACATACCCAGTTAAATACCCATGCAAACGAAAATCTTACTATAATACAAAGACTCACTCCACCAATATAATACCTTAACATTTACTACTAACTAGCATGGGTTTCTCAAACTTCAAAAGTGGGGAGTCATAAGGCATACCTCTCATGTTTGGTTCCACTTCTCTCTTCCTTTTTTATTTGTTTCTTGGATACTCGCAGTCGATCACTCTCCTGGAAATACATGAAGACCTCGAGGTGGAAAGAAAATATAGAGGGAAAATAAGGAAAAATGGAGAAATATTTTTGTGGTTTTTAAGAGAGGGAGTTTAAATAATAGAAAATTGGCGGCAAAGCTCGACTAGAAAATCTCGAAAGCAAATAGAAAGAACTAAAAATAATGTGTTGGGGAAACCAACACGAGTGCTTATAAACTCAAAGGAAAACACAATCTTGAAATAAATAAAAGCAAATAAATGCCAAATAAAGATACATGAGGAAACTTCCCCAAGCTTAGGCTTTTGCAAGCCCTTCAAATCATTGTGGTGGCGGGAAAAAGTCGTTACTCCAGTTCGCAAATTGAGTTGAGAGGTTACTAGTTGATTCTCGGAGGTTCAAAGAGAGGCTATGCATCCTCTCCTCAGTCCCTCCAAGTCCTTGGAAATCTTGGTATGTGGTGAACCGGGTTTGTGGCTGCTCCTCTTAATAAGGAAATTCTTGCTCTTCCTCTTGGTCCTCATCCTCCTCCGGAATCTCCTCCTCGGGTTGGTGTTTCTCAACCTACAAGTCATATAGCAAACGACCTTCCTTGATAGAAAAAAGTACCATTAGGCATAGGAGCGGGGTAGAGACGCCCAGCTCCAGCAATATGCAGATAATAAACACCACCTCTCCTAGTGAGCATTCCACAGGCTCTCAAAGTGGAGAAACCAACACGTATCTCACCTAGCACGGGTTGCAACTCACCTAGGTTGATGCCTAGGACAGTGGAAAGCACGATGATGATGCCTCCACCTATGATTGGTCCTTGGCTTTGGGAGGCTTGGTGCTCCAATCAGTGTACAAGGATGGCGTCCAAGTTGAGTGACAAGCCGCAGGTGATGTAAGCAGCCTTTGCGAGGATTAGGATGTCCTCCTCGTTGAGTCTCGTGAACTCATTACGTGCCTGCAAGGTGTTAGCAATAACATAGAACAAATAAAGAATTGCAGGATGTTAAATATTCTTCCCTTTGTTCACTCTAGTAGTGAAACTCATTCCATTATAGTATTGTTCAGGGGTAGGTTCTAAGCCAGTAAAGGATGCACGTAAGGCATGAATATCATTGTTTGGCAAATAAAAACATGTGCACCATTCATCTAATGTGAAAGTGTAGTTGTTGTTCATCAGACAGAAAGAAATAGTGTCCTCTCCTTGCCATTGTTTAACGGTGCTTTGCAACAAACTTAGAAATTTAATGGTTAAGCGGCGATAAGTAGGCACATCATTGTACACAAAGTTTTGCAGGCTAGCTCTATTGTAAAGTAAATTAAAGTCATCAAAAATACCGATTTGGTTCAATATAATGGGGAAAGCCCACTTGGTGGCCTTCACTTCGCAATTCTTGATCCTGTTGAAGCAATCACGTTCGGGCTCATCCCTGAACAGTATCCCCATGCGTTCTTGAGCGGCAGCCCAAGAAGCGCCAGTGGTGGCATGAGCACAAGTTTGGCTCCTTGTGTTCATCATCTAAAACATTGAAGAAAGGCAAAAAAAAATTTGATCCAACAATAGTAAGTATAATATATTCCTCATCATAGCACACTAAAGAATCTCCTCAAAATAATAATCTAGGAAAGAAAATCATGGCAATTGGTTCATAGTAGGTCTCACCCTAGATTGATAATGACATTGGATCAAAGATGAATTTGCAAAAAGTAATTGGAGGATTGAAGGAGAAACATACCGTAGATCATTCGTGTGCGAGGAAATCGAACGAAATTGAGCAGAGATGAAGATCTCTTGAGGTTTTGAGAGAGTTTAGAGGTAGAAGAGAGAAAAAGGATTGAAGTTTTGGAGTTGGAGGTACCTTCCCGTACGATTTTGTGGTCGGATGCAACTATACGGGCGCAACTATACGGTCGAAACAATGCGGTCGAAACAATGCGTTCCCGCCATAGTTGGCTTTCCGTCAAAATATTAGGGTTTCCTCCTGGCGGCGCAGCTATACGGGTGCAACTATACGGCCAGAACAAAATGTTCCCACCGTATAGTTGGTCGTTAAACTGTCTGTCCCTAGGAAAGAAAATATACAAAGGCATCGATATCTATATGATCGGAACTATACGGCCGGAAATTTTATTCCCGTCGTATAGTTGGTCGTTAAACTCTCAGTACATTGCAAAAGAATTTGTATGGAGGCACTAATATCTATATGAACAGAGCTATACGGTGGAATTTTCATTCCCGCCGTATAGTTGGTCGTTAAACTCTCAGTACATTGAAAAGAAAAATTGCTGATGGCAAAGAGATCTATACGACCGGAACTATACGTCCGGAATTTTTATTCCCGCCGTATAGTTGGTCGTTAAACTCTCTGTGTGCATCAAAACAAAATTGTTTATTCGAAAACTATTTCTTTTCATGTAACTTAGTGATATACCTTGTTTTTGCCAGAAAATTGACAGTAAATATTGTCGACCAACAATAGCATGAATAAAGCAGAATTTCAAGTACTACCGAACTTCTTCTCTTCAACTGGAGTTTTCTAGCACTCTTCATTAAACATAAACTTAAATTAAAACTTAAAAACTTTACTTAAACCTTTATTTAACATGGGTTGCCTCCCATGGAGCGCTCTTTTATGGTCAATAGCTTGACCTAAATGTTGCTTACTTAGGCTAGACGAGTGGAACACCCACTCCAAAGTAATTGGCCTTCAAACTGATTGCCACCTTTTCATCATGCTTGGCTTTCTTCTTCCTAGGGAAGTGAATAACAAAATGATCATGCGAAGGCAATTGAAGCTTCACGTTCCCTTCATGTAGATTAATCAAATACTTAATAGTTCTTAAGAAAGGACTACATAATATAATAAGAGCAGTAGCATCTTCAGGCATATCAACAATAACAAAATCAATGAGAGTAGGACAACCTATAATGTATACTAAAGTATTCTCCTTAATTCCTATAGCTTGTTTGTAGGTAGAATCTGCTAGATGCAATTTTAACTCAGTGATTTCAAAGGAGCCAAGACTTAGCTTGTTAAAAAGACTCTTTGGAATTGTTGAGACACTTGCACCTAGATCACAAAGTGCAACTATCTCATTAGTTCCAATTTTAATCTTAATAGTAGGCTCAAATATGTCATCTAACTTCACAGGTAATTTTTCAGCAATTTGTTTGTATTCTTCCTCAAGCTCGCGTACCTTAATCGCTACCTGATTAACAAAGTGTTGGTACATAGCTTCCTGACTACCTTCACTTACCGGAATCTTTACGTTGATCCTTTTTACAAGATCTTCCATGGTGTAGCTTGGTGAAGGAGCATTACTATAGTCAAGTTCTTCAGGCTCCTCCCTTTGGATCCTCATCATTTTGAGGTCTTCAACAAGATTTGTCTCAACTTTACCTGCAAATTTAGCTAGAATGAGAGTTTGACTCTCGGTTATCTTACCTGGCTATGCCTCAATGATCCTCATTCTTTCTTGTAGGGCCTGCAAATCATTTCTCAAACTAACAGCTTGGTTAGATAATTTATCAAGCATGGCATCATGGTTCTCCGTTATTTTAACAAGAATATTGTTTTGTTCATTTTGTGAGTCTATGAAAGACTTAAGTGTTTCTTAGAGACTACCATTACTAGTTCCCATATTATTATTAGGATTACCTGCATGACCAGAATAATGCTTCTGAAAGTTAGGATTGTAACTCTTCTTCCAAGCAGGGTTATAATCGTTACGATCTACGAAGTCTATTTCTTGAATATTCGTTTCAGGGGTGGCTCTTACCTGGGTTTCCTTACCTTTTATGGCTAGTATGAGCTCATCCAACTTAGCATTGAGTTCTTCATTTTCATGTGGTGAAACAGAGTTCACCTTCTTCGTGTTTGATCTTTCCACATGCCATTGGGCATGGTTGTCTTGCATATTGCCTAGCAGCTGTTTTGCTTCAGTAATATGTTTACCCATAAACATTCCTCCAGCTGCAGTATCAAGCATAGACTTAGACACAAGATTAAGAGCATTATAAAATAAATGTAGGATTAACCAATCTTCCATCCCATGACTAGGACAGTTTCTTAAGCATTCCTTCATCCTCTCCCATGCAAGCACTAGTGGCTCATGCTCTTCCTATCTAAAGCCAGTAATATTAGATCTAAGTTGCATAGTCTTTGCAGGTGGGAAAAATTTAGTCATAAATAAAGAAGTACATCCCATCCATGATGTAATAGTATTTCTAGGCAAAGATAGCAATTGCTCTCCCTCTTAGAGAGAAAGGAAATAAACACAATTTGACCGCATCGGGGTCAATGTATTTAATACGCATCATATCACATATTTTAGTGAAAGTATTCAAGTACATACCTGTGTCTTCAACAACATAGCCTACAAATTGATTCTGTTGAAGCAAGCTTAAGTAATGGGGCTTAATTTCATAGTCATCAGCAGCAATTACTGGCTGAGTAATAGAAGTACGTGAATAATAATTGTTGGGAGTAGAAAACTCCCCAAGATTCTTTTAAGCTTCTTTTAAGCCATGATATGCATTGTGATGTCATCGTTAATACCAAGTAAATCCCTCACATACAGCTGTACTACCCCTTCCCGTCACTGGGGTTCCCAACCTACAGATCAATCATTACTCATACTCGCTATACCTGGTTCAACCCTTGGGGTCTTGGGTACCTTACAAGTCCCTGGATTGAGGCAAGAGAGGATACAATAATCATCATGTTATACAAACTATTACACGATACCATCTATGATAAATAACATGCACAAACGCCACATGGCTAGAGATCAACAATCATAAACATTGTAATGAAAATCATAAGATTGCTAGCAATAGTCTTACAATGTCTCCAATCGAAGAAGAGATCTACTATTACAAGTGGTGGAATATGGCTATGGAGATGGAGAAGGTTTTGAGATCTGGAGGCGGCTGGTGATCTGTGGCAGAGACTTTTGGCGAGGTCGGGCTTGTTTTCTCGTCGCCCGAGGCTTCTTTATATAGGGGTCCCTTCACGAAAGTTGTTCTATTTGACCTAACGGTGGCGGCACCAACTATACGGCCGGAGCTATACGGCCGGAATTTTGCTCCAATTGTATAGTTGGTCGTTAAAGCATCTGCCTCTGCTTTACAGCTCCTGGTTTCTTATGGTTGTTGGAAATCTCGTATCTTTGACTTCAATGTAGTGATTCCCTCCTTTAAACAACATTATCTGCACAGGCAAAATATAAAGAAAGGACTGCATACCCGTCTGAATATTAGACATTTGTGGTAGGGTTTAGAGAGATATTCCATCAAAAATATGAATAATATCCAGTTTAAATGTGGACGTAGATGGCTATATTTCAGAGCTATTAGACATCACTCGGAAAATTGAGAATGTTCTTTCCTAGTAGTTGGAAACTCACACCGACGACATTGTTTACTACAAGAAGATGCACCCATCTACCTCTGAAAAGACATTTAATTCAAGAGCAGTCTATCACGCTTACTTGTAGCTCAAGTCTAACTTAATTTTATTAAATTGATGCAAAATCTTAGCAAGAAGTTGAACCATACCTATATATCATCAAAACTCTTAGTGGTTTCCCATATATTAATTAACCCCTCCTCCTAATATATTACCTCTAAGTGAGATCTTTCATCAAACTTTCAAAGCAACCTACAATTTACTTGTGGTTGTTCAATTTTTATCTAATAATTTCAATAAATCGGCATAAAATCAATCAAGTGGGTGAAGTTAGGTAGGAAGTTTGAGAACTCATAAAACATGGGAAATTGTAAGTACGACCTGTTGGTCCACAATATATGTCTTAAAACTTGCCTCGTGTGTCATTTAGATCCATATTCTTCGGACTTGCTTTACGGGAAAGAACAATCTCGTCATCAGAGTCGAAAAATTGAGAATGTTCTTTCCTGAGATAGTAGGAAACTCATACTGATGGAATTATTTACTACAACAAGATGCACCTCGAAAAGACATTTTAATTCAAGAGTAATCTTTATCGCGCTTACTTGTAGCTCAAGTTTGACCTAATTTTGTTAAATTGTCAAGATGCAAAATCTATCTTAGCAAGAAGTTAAACCTATTATCAAAACTCTTGGTGTTTTGTGATATATTAATTGACCCCTCGATGGGTACCTCCAAAAGCTTTTTCAAAAATCTTTCAAAGCAACCTACAATTTTCTTAGACACGAGGTTAGTAAATTTCTAAGGTACGTATAGTAAGGGCGTGTGCAGTGTCTAGAAGTAGCTATGAAAAATACTTTTTATCCAGCATTTAGAACTGAAGTGGGTCCACATATCCATTCTAAAAAGAAAAATAGACTGTTATCTACTGACTAGTGGGCCCTCCCAATTGATTTTCTTAGACATAAGTCTAGGACTAGAATCACCTTGAAGAATCTTTTTGTTAGCACTACCCATTCCACCATTAAGATATATGTTTAAGAATTGACATCATGCTTGCTCTAATGACTGGGGACAATGGGCTCACTACTGTGGGGCCCTGTTGTTATTAGTGGTCTAGTTATATCCTATAGCAGCCAACGAATGTTAGCTCTGACTCCTCTAGCTCTTCCTTCTCGATGAAGCCTCGACGCTCGGATTTGAAGGATGGTTATGAGTGTAGTAGGAGGCGACGTTCCAATCGATAGAGAGGTGCCTATGGCAACTTTGTCAAGCTCAAGCCCCTGTCGGACAGTCTAAAGACACAATCTTTCGGAGGTGCTCATAGGGGTAGGATGTGCGTTCATGCGTCCATAGGGGTGAGTGTGTGTATGCATTTGTGAGCGTGCGCGTTTTGTAGTGGATTTTCGCAAAAATGAGAGAGATGAGCCTTCCGTTTATATTAAGTTTTGCTCGGTGTTCCCAAAGTAATTACAATGGTCACTGGTGTCTAGGGTCTGTGGGCTCACTACCGGGGGCCACATTATTAGTGGTTTAATTACATCCCATAGCCGCCAGCGAATATGAGCTCCGACCCCCTAGCACTTCCTTCGCCACGAAGCCTCGGCGTCGACTTTGAAGGATGGTTAGGAGGGTAGTGAGAGGCGACGTTCCCATCAATATATAGCGAGGTGCCTATGGTGACTTCGTCAAGCTCAAGCCTCGCGGGATCAGTCTCAAGATGTAGTATTTCTGAAGTGCTCATAGGTGTAGGGTGTGCATACCTGCATTCATAGGGGTGAGTATGTGTATGCATTTGTGAGCGTCTCCGTTTTGTAATGGGTTTTCGCAAAAAGAGAGGGGGCATTTGGTTTATTTATTTATTTATTGAGTATTGATCTGTTTTCCAAAAGTACTCCATGTAATGCAAGTCAAACTAGGTGAGTGATGTTTGGGGGTCCACGGGCTCTCTAGCGCAGGCCCCAGTTATCAGTGGTCGAGTTAAATCCAATATGGAGTAGTAGCTAGCGAATGTGAGGACCGGCTCCTCTACCTCTTCCTTCTCCATGAAGCCTCTATGGATGGCTTTGAAGGCACGCTCTTTTTTCGAGCAATGTCGGCGGATTCAATCATGCCGGTCCGGCGAACAACGGGGGATCTTTATGCGCAAGGCGGCCGGGTTAGGGTAAGTACGCCATAGTTCACGGTCTCAGTTTATTTTCTCGAATTCAGCTTATGGGTTCTCTCCTTTTGGGGTGTTTCTCTATTCTGCCCGTCTCGATCGACGATGTTTCCTGGGTTCAGATGCCGACACAGATGGTAGGCATGGAGTGGTATGACATCGTTACCGATGCAGATCTCTGGCCCTGGTGCGACTGCACCCTGGCACCCTATTGCCGCGTTGTGTTCGAGTGAACGAACTTCGGCCGCAGGTTCTTGGGTTGCAACTACGAATGTGAGCGCTGCATGTTCATCCACTGGGTAGATCTACCGTACTCACTTTCGCTGCAGCGTGTGATGATGTCACTATGGTTACAACTCGAGATTCATGATGACCTCGGAGAGGAGGAGCAGGAACGCCATCAGATGTATGCCGAGGAGATGGTTGCAGAGTTAACGGATGTCTCCAGCTCACTGCACTCAGTCGTAAATAGGATATATGCTCTTAGATTTGGGTAATTAGAGCTGGACATTAGGTTCGTAACCAAGTATGGTCTGCAATACAGATATTTAGCATGCTCATCATGCTTTTGGTGGCTGTCTATATATTCCACTAATAATTAAGTAATCCCCTTTTGTTTACTAGTACTCACTATCTCATAGTACTGCCATGTTAAATTACACTAGGTTAATTAATATGGGAGTAGTTGACAGCCTGATTACAACCTGTCTAGAGTTTGTGGTTACTACTAATTGATCTGGTTTATGTGTTACTGCTATCTCTATCTATATACGAGTATCACTACATTTTTCGCACATTTGTGCACCTCCCCCGTCGCGCACCTTCTTTACCTAGCCGCGTCCACCTTTCCATCACATCACTGCAATCTCCGGTGAGTCTCACCCATCTGGATAGTTCTTTAGGTGATTGCTATTTGAAATAGTAGACCTATATGCTACATTAAGAAGCTGGGATCACCATGGATGTAGCCATGGAATTAGTTATAAGGTCCACTGAAAATAGGTAAGTATATGCTGCAAAAAAATCTTATGAGGATGGGAAGCTTACCCTGGCTTTATATCGAAATAGTCCTCTGCTGAACAATGCAGATGTAATTTGCTGCATATCGTTCATAAACAGATTCTTGTTTGTTGGTGTCCTGCATTGCTGAGTTCTTTAAATTATATTTTTTGTTAAAAGGGAACACGTCCAATCCTTGGTATCAGATTAATGGACGTATCCTTCTTTGCATTGCGAAATTGATGTGTTCTTTCCTAAAATTTACTAGTTTTGCTGCATATCTTTTAGCATCATGCGCATGTCCCACCCGAGGAGGAGGCATTATCGAGTGGCAGGTATTTTTATGTATCTAGCTGCTTTGCTGGAATTTCAGTAACCTATGTTGTGTCCGAGAAAACATTTTTTCGATAAAGAGCACTTCATTACTTAAAATGTCCTCTAAAATATATTGATTATTTTTGTTGCATCGTGATTTGCAGAAACAAAGTCATTCTGATATGCTGCCACTTACTAAGGCCAGGACTGCTCATGTGCCAGCTAAGAAGGCAAACCCTGAAGTACGACCCTTTTCATGTCAGTTCTATTTCCCATGTTTGCGCAATATGCCTCTATGGTTCTTTGCCATTTGCGGTACCACTGTGGAGCTTGCACGTTGTGTGCAGCTGAATTCGGATTTTTTTTTGTGGAACGAGAATTTGTTTTTTTTAAATGAGAATATGGTTTAATTTTGGATTTGTTATCTGCAGTTTCCACCTTACTCATATTGCTCATGGCGTAATGGTGCTGGCAACTACAAGGATTTGACAATTGCCCGTCTCCGAGAGAAATACAAAGCTCATAGACACATGATTTCGTGCCTTCAAGAGAACGTTAAACACCAGGACGAACAGATTAGGTGCCTGAAGGAAGAAGTGTCCGCATCCACTAAGCAGATAGTTGATTTGACTGCAGGATGGAATACATGAATTTCAGTTGCTCATGATGTTGCTGTTGATTTTCAAAAGTTCATAGCTGACAACTTAGTTCCTGAGTTGCCTGATGTGGATGGCGACGAGCTGATTGGCTAGGTGTACGACCGGATCTTGGAACACGTGGGAATGCGAGATGACAATCTTTTCAATTCGGATCTAGAAGCAGATGAGACCCTGACAGAAATTCGAGATTCTCCACGCCCATACAGTCATGATCCTGCAAATGATGAGGAAATCTGTAAACCATATTAACCGCTCTACTTTCATTTTTGAAGGGTTTGGGTCTCTTGTGAGGATGACTGTTTGTTAAGTCAGGTACTTTAACTGTTTTTTTGCTCTGCTGGTGTGTGGTTTATGTGACTTTGATGTACTATTATGACATATATATTGGATCTAGCTTGATGTGACTATTATGACATATATATTGGATCTAGCTTTATGTGACTATATTTGGCAACAACAGTCATCTTATTCGAACTTGCGGTAGTTTTTTATCTTTCAATTTTTTTCCTTCTGAGATCTGTTAATGATGATGTTAATGCTAGTTGCGAGTGATTTGTTAGCATGTTTCTCGTAGTAAACCAAAACTTGTAGTTGTAGATTGTGGAATTTCAGGTCGATGTTTGAACTCTAGATCTTGATGTCATAGAAAGGGCAGGCTTCTACCACCTGGAATATTTTACCCTGCAATTCATTGTATCACATGAATAAGTGCACAAACTTGATGTCTGCAGGCGGAAAACTGAGAAACACAAGTGCACAAACTCGTATCTGTCGTGTGGTTGCTACTATTAATATATCGGGGGTTTCCCCTAAAAAAGCAGGGTTCGCAAAAAAATATAGTGGGGCGAAAGTTAGTTTCCAGTTCTAGGAAGCTCAGTCGTGTGCCCCTCGACCCCATCGTCATCTTCTCCGCCTGGTCGCCCATCCTCGATCAGACCATCCCTACCGCTCCACCATTGAACACCACTGCACCGCAGTTCGCTGGTATGTATGTCCCCAACCTCCAGCCATTACGGGTTTTCTGAAGGATAGAATGCATTTATTTGTGGGCATTGCGACCTAAATAAGCTGGTGGCGTTTACAGGAAATGGAATTGGATCGGTGGATGCTTGTGAAGTAGAGGTGGATCCTGAAGCAGCACCAGCAAATACATGTGAAGCGGATGCGTAGGTTGATGCTTGTACCGGATCGGAGTCTTGGGCAGTGTTGAGTGATGTTTGGAAAGCGGTGGAGGTGCAGTCGAAATCCTCGTCGGTTGCTGCTGGAACAAATTCGGCTATGTTGGCTACCGCTGCCAAAGCGACGTCTGCGTGGGATGCTTGGAATGTGTCATATTGTGGTCGTGCTTCTTCAGCGTCAATGTAACATCCCAAAACTTTAATCAAGGTTATCAAGTTCTAATCACCCAATTTAGGGTTAACAAAAACTTTTATTAAGAAATGAATATGAATGCATGTGTGTTTGCATTAGTATAGATTTGAGTGTATATGCCATGCTTGATTGTTCTAAATGATATGAAATGGTTTAAAGGTGAATGCCACATCATCTAGACATTTAAAACAAAATCCAAAGAGAAAGAAATCAAATAAGAATAAATAAAGGAAATGGTCATTTGGACCAAAATCAACCACTAGGCCACTTTGTGTGTTCCTAGAAGAAGATTTCCAACAGAAACATTTCTACTTCTTTTCACCCCTTGCTAGACTAAGTAAAAATGTATCGAGGCCCACTTTACAAACTTACAAAAACATCTTGCAAATTAATTTAATGGATAGTTGAAAATGGAATCTATTTCATATGTTAATATCACACTTTTTCAAAAACCTACCAAATCAATTCCCCTTGACCTCTCCAAGAAAACATATACTCTCAAGCTTAATCTAAGATCACTCAAAAAATTTGAATCAAAATTTCCAAACTTTGTTTCATGCGGCCATTAACACAAACACCTTGTCTGCACTAATTAAACCCATGGCCTGACTTCACAGTTGTGCACAGTAAACCTAGACCATTTGGTCCCCTTTGCACTCTCTAGTCTCCCCTAAGTCTAACTAGCACTCAGACCAATCCCCCCTTCACCGTTTGCATAGCGGAGCACCGCCCGGAATTGGTCATCGTCGGCCGACCAAGGTCAGCTCACAGCAGACCGCCCCGAGCCCATCTAGGATGTCTAGGAGGTGCGCCGCACTCTACTGCCACCCCATGTCAAGCCACAGCCCCAGCCAAGCCATGGAACACCCTAGCCACGCCGCGCCCCGTCTCTCTGCACCGTGTCCAGAGCGCGCCAGTGCGCCATGCCCGATCAGCTCGCCCAGCTTGCGCCTTGCCCACACTGCGCACGCGCAGCCTTGCCATGATCATGCCACCCTGGCAGACACCCCCGTTCACCGCCGCGCGACCCGTAGCTGCCGCACGCCGCCGCAAACACTTCTGTCGCCGCTCAGAACACCGCTCGTGCCCGATCGAACCACGCCACCCCACGCCGCACATTTATGCCCGTAAGGACCGCCAGGATACACCGCACCCATTCCATTAGCCGCCTGTAGCGACACCACCATCGAGATCACCGCCGCACCGTCGGTCCCCTCGCCGTGCTATAAAAGGAAGCCACCCCCGCCTCCATTCTCCACACCACTGCACTCCCCACTCCTCACAGCCACTCCCCCACTTCTCACCAGAGCAAGGCGAGCATCACCGTGCCGGAATTTCACCGGAGTCCGCCGCTGCTGGAGGAGAAGGGCGCCAGCGATTCCGACCACCCCAAGCCCTGCTGTGACCACGCCTCGCCTCGCCGTCGTCTACCATGTCGTTTACCCTCGTCGCCGACCCTAGCTGGAGCACAGGTGAGCTCCGTGAGACCCCCACCACCACGCTAGGTTAATTTCTCGCCGGAGCTGTTCGTCGTCGATGATGACGCTCAGCTGTTAGATTAGAATTTGATCGCACGGCTCAGATTTGATGCTACCGTTTCGCGTTAGAACAGTCACTGACTAGTGGACCCCACATGTCAGTAGCCCATTGTGCCGTGTAGTGCAGCTGGGCCAGCCCGTTTAGCTTTCCAGCCCAGGCTTGGAAATTCAAATATGGTTTTTCCATTTAGGTTTAAACTAGTTTCTGTCCACTTATTCAAAAATTAATTCAGAGAGTTTCCCTTAACCAAATTGCATGATTCAAATTTTGCTAGAAAGTAAATGAAATTATCTATAGCAAAAATCATTTGGAGTTAAAGATAATCTATAGCAAAAATAATAAGACAGAGACTTTTGCAAATTCAAACATTTTTCAAAAATCAACAATAATAGCTTTTGAGTTGATTCCAACTCTCAAAAATCACATTTGATAATATCTATCTGAATATGTAAAAATATATAGGTTTGTATGCAGTGACATTGGACTAGTACCAAAAGAATGCTATTAGGGCATTTCTAGTCACTTTAAATCTATTAAATAATAATCTAAAACTTTATAAAATGTGATCAACCCTTTAAATCACATTCCATGTATTAGAATATGTGGTGATGACATGTGTCCACATGATCCCATATTTTAATTGGAGAATATTAAATCTTAATTAATTTCAATGAGTAGAAATTACTTTTCTCAAATAAACTAAATAAAATAGTTCTTTAATTCATGTGATGATTGTGATGATGCTAGATCATCAAGTGTAAGCCTTAGGTGCTAAATAGACTTAGCTAAGTATTGTTTGGTGATTGTGTATCCTGTATTCATTTATAGACGATAGTACCGACCAAGGATACGAGGAGGAGGAGTTCTACCCCGAAGAAGACGAAGAAAACTTCAATCACTGCACCAATCAAGGCAAGCTAACACTTGCAAGTTTCTTAACTATGCAAGCTATTATTGGCAAGCTAGAATTATACAAGTTAACCCTGTAAGCTTTAACCTAAGCAAGATGCATTAGGCATGCTTTGGTTATATACCTTTGACTAAACCAATCCCAAGTTTTACTTACAAGCTTTACTATTTACCTTACCAAAGTTCTTTACTTTTAGTTAATGCTTTGTGAGGATTTTTGGAAAGTAGTATAGATAGCATAAAGAGTATAATGCTTGGCCTATACTAGATGTCATTCTATGGCATGAGATAGAGATTAGCCTCCCTCATTAGTGAACACTCTTAACTTAGTGGCTAGTGCTAAGCATAAAACTTGATCACTTTAGATGGGAATACTTGGTGAAAATGATCATGAAAACCTTGGAATGGTGAGTCATTCTATTGAAATGTTTTGACATGTGTTGAGAAACACAAATGGATTTGATAATGAAAATGTTGAGGCATGAGCCTTAGCCCTTTATAAAAACTGATGGTTGGGTTCGGATGCGATACCATTCCAATTTTACCGTACAACCACAATACCTAAATTGGATAGGGCTTAGACAGAAGTTTATATCCATTAGTATGGGTTCCCTCGCGGAAGAGGTTTGAGATGAGGCTACCTCTTGATGATGTCCACCTATGAAGTGCCAAGGATGGCAGATGGCCATGGCTGGGAGGCCAAGCTCATAGGGGAGGTGCCTATACTAGAGTGTGTGTTTGAAAGGTTATGATTGATTATTCGCATACTAAGTATGATGATTTAGGATTATCCTTGACGAATGTATCGAATTTTGTGGTAAAAGTGTACCACCTCTGCAGAGTGTCAAACTATTCGAATAGCCGCGTCCGCGATCATGGACAGTTGGAATGGCCATACTGTTCCGTCGTCAGATGTTTTCAAAACGACCTGTGAAGTGAACTATGATTTTGACTTGACCACAACAGGGTTGTGAGTATGAAAACTAGGTTCCCCACTTAAAGTGATTTAGAACATTTACTTAGTTTTCTTTGCTTCTAAACTCAGTTTAGATAAATCTAGCTTTTTGCAAATAAACTTAGAGCTTACGACTCCTACTAGAACTACCTTACTTATTAGTGATAGTTTGCGAGTACTTGAAGAGTACTCATGGCTTTGTCCCTAGCTATTCCCGTGGCCAGACTATGAGGAGGACTATCAAAAAGATGGACAACAGGACGACTACAACAACTAGGATCATCTCCCATCGTCGGCATTGCCTGTGACCCTGAAGATGGAGCCCACTACTATGCTTATTATTCCACTGCTTGTTTGTATTAAGGCTGGATCATGAGATCCTTAATTTGTGTAAGACCTTATTATGGTTTGTAATGGATGATGTACTATGATATCCAATCTGTTATGTCTTGCAAAAATGGTAATCCTGGGATTGCGATGTATGGCATAACAGGCATCTGGGATTAAAAATCCGGGTGTTGACAGTCAACGGCTGTGGCTCGTCATTCGTCGGCAGCGCCTGCCCCATCTGCTCAGAACTTGTCGACCCCATTGTAAGTTCTGCGTTGGATTTTTGTCTCCCTGACTTCCTCCCTCTTTTGTGTATTCTGCTCCAGGGCACACTGGATATTAGTTTAAACTAGTAGTATTGGGAACATAAAAATATATTTAATCACAAACTAGTGATCTGAATGGGATGAAACTTTCACAGGATTCAAACCTAGGCACCGATGATTTATTGATTTCTTGTCAATTTTTTCGAATAGTGTTACTTTTTAGTTCAAAATCTGAGCTAATGTCATACGTCTGATCTAAGATGGAAGGTGGATCCTGGGGCAAGTCACCGTAAGACTTGGGTTCACCAAGTCACTAAACTGTGTCCTTTGTTTCTCCCATTCTTTATGACAAAACCAGAAAATTTAGGTGGGGGCCTTTCTGTCCTCCTCGGTGACCTAAAAAAAGTTCATCATTCCCTTTGCCTAGTTTCGACATGCTGAAGCATTTTGCGGTGCTTTCGTACTACTCTGGTTGATTCCTTGTGCTGTTTAGGTTATTTTGTTGATATAATCTGCTTTTAGGTAGTTTTTCAGATGCATGCAGTTTAGGAAATTTCGATGATAAATTTTCCTGTCAAATTGTATGATGCATTGTGGTGTTTACTTAATTATTTTTTGAGGGTTGTGCATTGTGAATTGTGCTGTTTACTTAATTCTGACGATGCACTTGTGCTATTTGCATCATCCTACCAGCTTTGGTGGAAGAACATATGCAACAATCAACGACTTGCCAAGCGATGTATTTGGTCAGATTCTTGTCAGGCTTCCTCTGCACCCATCCTGCATACTGAGGGCATTGGTCGCCCAAAAATGTTGGATGGACTTCATGGGAAGCAACGATTTCAAAAGTCTAACCCTGTCACACAACAGAGGAATGTCGTTACTTGGGTTTTTCACCAACAGCTCCGAGGACGCTCGATTCTTAACAGATCATAATCTTGACCAATCCAACTTCTAGAAGCTAAACAGGCTGGTGGAAGTACATAAAGCCTACAAACCATATGTACTCGGATGTCGCAATGGTAGGGTTCTACTTCATTATCTACAAGGGTCTAACATGATAAAGGCCTGGGCTCCAATCAGTGGAAGTGAAATAGTGGTACCAGAACCACCAATTTGGTGGAGACGTGAGTATGATAGCGGCACAATTCTCTGTTCGAGAAATCATGGGCAATTATATTCCACTGTTGCAGCAATTTCTAGGTTGTTGGGATAGTAACCAATGGTAACCAAGCACTGGTGCAAAGGTACTCATCAGAGTTAGGAAAATGGGAGGACTAGACTGAACCTGCTAAGATGCTGGCTAAGATTGATCACAGGCCATCAACTCTCATAGGGGACATTTTGTACTAGCCAATAATGAACTCCAGATATATAATTGCCTTCGACAACGTGACAACAAAACTGTGTTATATTGAGTGCCCCCATGAGACACATGATATTTCCAGACACAATAATTTCATTGCTAAGGGGCATAATGGAGATGTTGCCCTTGTGGTTATAAGAGACTTCACTCTAAACACGTGGTCCGGTGCAAGATCATCAACAAGAAAATGGGAAGCTTGGGTGCCTCATATAAAGGTTGAGTTGGATACTCTCCTTGGCCTTGAGAATTCATGGGCATATGGTGGGAAAGATGCAGTAAGGTTACTCTGCGCATTTGAGGATAGAGAAATGGTGGTTATATGGGCGAAGGAGGGAGTATCTGAATTAGATCTCAGCAGCATGAAGTCTAAGAAGTTTAGATCTCGTAAACATTGGTGTACTTTACATCCCTACATTATGAAACCTTGTTAGTGCAGTCATTCATGTGTAACCGTTGCATTTTTGTACACCTATGATTTTGCTGATCATTTTGTTCATTTCCTTCAGCAACTGACGTCATTCGGAGTGCTAAATCAAAGAAACAAAAAGGAAGTCCTATCAGCAACATGGCTGATTCAGACTGCGGCATCAAGGAGATGAAAATAACACTCAGATGAACAAGCAAGGCTTGTTTGGGCAAGCACGTGTTTGCCCAGGTTGTGTTATTTGGAGTTGCAGTCTGATGTTTGTTTGTTTTGGTAGCTGACTGAACTGTGGCGGCACCTTTGTTTGTGCTGCAGTCACAGCGGCAGGGTCTAGAATATTAGAGTTGTCTATTTGTTTTGGGGGCCTATGTGTGTCTGATAAAACATTGTTTTATATGATGAAATGGCATTCTCTATATAGTAGTGTATGCATGATGAAATCTTGTTTTATGTGTTCTACATATACTTTAGCTGGTGTTTATGTTTTGATAGTATGCTGTAGTAGGAGTATTTGTTCCGTGGCAGGATTTTTATTTGATCAGAATTAGTACTACCATTTAGTTAGTGCTTCCTATAGAAGAGTCTATGCCGACCTAAATAATTAGTAGATCTTGGTTGCACACCATTTTCACATGCTTGAATCAGAGCAACTTCAGACATTTGTTTATTGTTAAGTTAAATAAACATTCTTGTATCGGAGATCTGCATTTTCATACGCGTGGTAGATAATCACTTTCCCTGACTTGGATCCCTGAAATAGAGGGAGAACAGCCTATTTTTTAATTATTCTTTGGACAATCTCTAAATTCAAAATCACTATCGACCGCCAAAACCTACCGTCTACTCCGTTTGAATCGGAGGCATCAGTTGATGTGAGTCTCGCCTTAAATTCCTGGCTAGATGGCGTTTGACCTACACAACCTTTTTTCTAGTAATAAAAACTTGGCCGACAACCAAATTCAAAATCATAATTGAGTGGGAAAATAACCCACCGACCCAAAGCATTTTGTACCCCTCTGTTTGAAACATTTCGAGGCAAAATCCCCCACCGAGGTAGTACCATTTTTATATTATTACATGGACGCTAGCCAAACTTAAAATTTGAATCAAGCAACAAAATTTACCGCCTATGTTGTGTGAATCGAAGGTATCCAAGTTTCTGTGCAAAAAAATATTTATGGATGATCAGTTGATGTGACTCTCGGCCTAGAATTCCTGGACAAATAGCATACGGTCAACTACCTTTTTTTATTAGTAGATGGAGGCTAGCCAAATTCAAAATCTCAATCGAGTGGCAAGATCACCCACCTACCTTGAAGCATTTACCACCCCATCGTTTCAAAAACTTTGAGCCAAAAATATCCCACCGGCCGAGGGAGTACCATTTTTCTATTATAATTATTAGATTAGATGGGCGTAGCCAAATTCAAATTCTGAATTGAGCGGCAAAACCACACATCGACCTTGAAGCATTTCGCGCCCTTCCATTTCAAAAACTTTAGAATTAAAAATTTCAAATCTACCCATTGTTCATACGACAAATGGGCATGCTAAAATTTCCTGTCAGCCCTCCCAAAAATCCCAAGCTCCTCTGCCCCTCCACAACCACCGCACGCACCGGCTTGAGCTGTGGTCTCATGCACTGCTGCGCAGTCGCTTCACCGACGCTCACCCACCGGATCTAGGAGCTGCGGTGTTGTTCGCCACGCCGATGGCGTCATCGACCGCCCAAGCTCTGCTTCCTCGCCGCTGAAAGCTACCCAACCGTACCGGATCCGCTTCATCCTTGTCCACTGGGTGTGATCTAGTTCAAAGAGTTCCATGTCCACCGCTCCAGATCAGCTGCATGGCCATCGCCGTTCACTGCACCGGATCTACCTCAACGATGCTCTCATCTACCGTGTTCAAGCTGACATCGACCGCCCAAGATCTGCTTCTCAAACGCAAATAGCCACCGCAACCGCAGCACCCTTGGTGACCTGGACGTCACTCGCACGATACCGATAATGCTTAGACGCCTCTCTGACCAAGGTTAACCAAATCTCCAACTCGTTTTTGTTTTGTCAACGGTATAGTAGGTTCAAGCGTGTCGCAGTGAACTGCATTTTGTAATAGTTCTAGCACATACAAGTCACTGGGCACGCATGTTCTTCGTGCTAGTACATGCAAGGTCATTAGACATGTTGGTTTGCATTTGCTGCTCTACAAATTTCAAGTCATGCACATGTCTATTATTTTTTCATGCACATGTTCTTAGCTACTCCATACAACAGTAATTTCCTACTACCGTGTAATTCTTGCAAAATTTGTAGTCAGTGGAAAATATTAGTGTGGATTACCTGCTCTACAGTTGCTGACTCTATCTGGTTCGTCTTGAGATTAGTTCCTGCTATTATTTCCTCCTTGGCATTGTTCTACTATCCTGTAGTAGCCATTTAAACTCTTTGTACTAATTCGATTATAATTTTGTTGTTGCCATAATGTCATCTGGTTCTTCAAAAGCTGCATCACAAACTATTTCCTTTTTCTTGCATAGAGATCAAAATGAAATAATGAACATGTTGGTTTGCATAGCCTATTCTACAGGTTCACAAGGGATGCCATTACTTCCTTATTCTGTGCTGGTTTGTCCTGAGCAACAGCATAATTGTCCTCTACTATGTAGTTCACTCGTGGTTTGCATTCCTTCTCTAGAATTTCTCTTATGATGCAATTATAATTTCAATCTGGTTTATTTTTTAGCTATGACAGTAACTACATGACATTGTGTAACTCACCGCAAATTCTGAGTCACCCAACGACTCTATGCATTCCAGGAGATGCCACTGCTTCCATATATATTTGCTGAAATGACCTCGCTAGTTTATATTTGCTGAAATTCTAAGAAACACTTTGTTTGATTTCCCATTTCATTCTAGGCACACTTGTCTAATGTTTGTGTGTCCTGTTCTATAGGTTCACGAGCGACGCTATTATATCTCGCATCTGGTTCTGGGTCTGGTTCATCCTGAGTCACAACATAACTATCCTCTACAATATATAGTTCATTCATGGTTTGCATTCCTACTCTACCAGTTCTCGTATGATGTGGTTATAATTTCTATATGGTTCATTCTTCGCTATGATAGTAACTGCATGCCATTTTGTGGCTCAGCGCAAATTTTGATTCACCCAATGTCTCTTGCATTTTAGGGTATAGAAATGCTTCCATAAATATTTGTTCAAAATGACATGGCTAGTTTATATCTGCTGAAATTCTAAGCCACACATACACACATATTTTTTGATTGCTCGTTTCACGGTAGTCACACTTGTTTAATCACTACAAGAAAAGTTGGCTTTCACAACGGACGATTTTCGTGGTTGAAGGCCCTTTTTTCGTGGCTAAAAAGTCTTCTACGACGGATGCCCTTCGTGGTAAAAGCCCTGTCACAAAACAATCTACCAAGGTTTTTTTCCTGACCGTGGCAGATCAAAACCTTCAGCCATGAAAACTTGTTCCGTCGTAGATCTGTTCGCCAGCCACCTTGACTGCTCACGTCATGCAAAATGCAACATGGCAAACACTGTTAACACCAAGTTACTGTCATTAACGGGCATAGAAACCGCGGCAGAAGCCAGACCCAACCAAGGCCTGCTAAATACTAACTGGGCCGACCCATTAGGGGAGCCCAATAAGAAGATGGCCCGTTACTGTTTTGTACTGCACTATTTGAAATGGGCCCAAAGTTGCAGCCAGCAGCGGCCTGCGAACTTTTAGGCCCAATTTTGTTTCGGCCTAAAGAAGACCCATGGTGGTCCAACACTCTGCATCCTATTAGCAGCCTGCGCCAAGTCGCTCATGTACATTTAAGGTCTACAGGCAGCCCATCACTGTTTATCGTAGTCCATCGTGGGCCGCCTACTAACGGCCCTTGTCTGAGATGGCCCATTACCGTTTTGGCCTGTTATTGTCCTGGCATTTCACTGTTCCGGGCTTTAGCTATTTAGGCCCACAAGCGGCCCTTTACTGTTTTAGTCTCGTAAATGTGTCGGCCTGTTATTGCCCTCGCCTGAAATTTCTTGGGTTGTTACTGTTCTGGCTTGTCACTATTCTGGCCTTTCACTATTGCGGCCCTTTACTGTTGAGGCCGGCTACTGTTTTGGTCTATTACTATTCTAGGATTTCATGGTTTCTTGCATGTTACTGCGATGGGCTATTTCTGTTATGGCCTGCTATTGTTAAGGCCCTACTGTTACGGCCTGCTACTGTTAAGGCCTGCTACTATTATGGCATGTTACTTTTATGACATGTTACTCTTACGGCCTGTTACCGTTATGGCCTATTACTGTTACGTCCAGTTACAACTTTTAGGTCGGCCTATTACGTTTACGGCCTTTTATAGTTTCGGCCTTTTCTAAAGCCCATGCCAATATCATATAACGTCTACATAATCCAGCATTTTTTACTGTTCATCGTCGGCCGAATACACGACAGGCCAATAACAAAGCACGGTATTGTTCCCTAATTGACCTGCCTAGTGTAGTTACTGTAACGACTACTGCAACATGTATACGGCATCAAAAAAATGCATACATGGCCTACGCAAGTTATCTAGATATTACATCAGCTGCAAACTTCTTAAACTTATTACATATTATCAAATCAAGGGAAAGAAAAATCGGTATTGTAGTTGACAATCAAGTTGATAGCAGAGTCCTTAATTTGCTTTCTCAATTGATCACCTCCATCTTCCTTTGAGTGTGACTGCTACATTGGAGGAGACATGATCTTGCAACCCTCCTCTTTGGTGGCGATAGCAATAATTGCACCCTGAAACTAAGTAACAACAAGTTAATACATCAAACAAGACAAACTACTCATTTGACTGATATGACAGGAGCTATGATCTGGAGTTTACAACTAGTCTATGGTTCAATTATTGACCAACACATCAAACAAATAGGACGAGCAAGCATGCATTAAACAAGTGTGCCTACCATGAAACGAGCAATCAAAAAATGTGTGTGTAGCTTAGAATTTCAGCAAAAATAAATTAGCCAGATCATTTCAACAAATATATATGGAAGCAGTTCTATACCCTAAAATGCAAGAGATGTTGGGTGACTCGGAATTTGCGCTGAGACACAAAATGGCATGCAGTTACTATCATAGCGAAGAATGAACCAGATAAAAATTATAACCGCATCATACGAGAACTTGTAGAGCAGGAATGCAAACCACGAATGAACTATATATTGTAGAAGATAGTTATGTCGTGACTTAGGACGAACCAGACCCAGAACCAGATGCAAGATATAATGGCATCGCTCGTGAACCTGTAAAGCGGGACAAACAAGTATTAGACAAGTGTGCCTAGAATAAAATGAGAAATCAAACAAAGTGTTTCTTAGAATTTCAGCAAATATAAACAAGCGAGGTCGTTTCAGCAAATATATATGGAAGCAGTCGCATCTCCTGGAATGCATAGTCATTGGATGACTCGGAATTTGCGGTGAGCTACACAATAGCATGTAGTTATTGTCATAGCTAAGAATCAACCATATAGAAATTATAATGGCATCATAAGAGAACTTCTAGAGCAGGAATGCAAACCACGAGTGAACTACATAGTAGAGGATAGTTATGCCGTTGTCAGAACGAACCAGCACCAGATAAGGAATTAATGGCATCCCTTGTGAACCTGTAGAATAGGCTACAAACCAACATGTTCATTGTTCCATTTTGAGCTATATGCAAGAAAAAGGAAATAGTTAGTGATGCAGCTTTTGAAGAAGCAGATGGCAACAACAAAATTATAATCGAATTAGTACGAATAGTTTAAACAACTACTACAGGATAGCAGAATGATGCCAAGGAGGAAATAATAGCAGGAACTGATCTCAGGACAAACTAGATAGATGTAGCAACTGTAGAGCAGGGAATCCACACTAATATTTTCCGCTGACTTCAGATTTTGCAAGAATTACACGGTAGCAGGCAATTACTGATGTATGAAGTAGCTAAGAACATGTGTATGACGAAATAACAGACATGTCCATGACTTGAAATTTGTAGAGCAGCGAATGCAAACCAACATGTCTAATGACCTTGTATGTACTAGGACGAAGAACATGCATGCCCACAGACTTGTATGTACGAGCACGATGACAAAAATGTAGTTCACTTCGACAGGCTTGAACCTACTATACTACTGACAAAATAAAAACGAGTTGCAGATTTGGTTAACCTTGGTCAGAGAGGCGTCTAAGCATCGTCGGTACCATGCGGGTGACATCCAGGTCACCGAGGGTACTACGATTGCGGTGGTTGTTGGCGTCGGGTAAGCAGATCTTGGGCGGTCGATGCCGGCTTGAGCGTGGTGGACGAGAGTGTCGCTGAGGCAGATCCAGCGTAGGGAACGACGACGGCCGATCAGCTAGTATAGAACGGTGGACATGGAACTCCCTAAACTAGATCACGTCCGGTGTACACCGGTGAAGCGGATCTTGTACGGTTGGGTAGCTTTCGGCGGCCGGGAAGTAGATCTTGGGCGGTCGATGATGCCATCGGCGTGGTGAACGACACTACAGCTCCGGTGAAGTGGCAGAGAGACCCGGTAAACTAGATCCGGTGGGTGAGCATCGGTGAAGCGGCTCCGTGGCGGTGCATGAGACCGCCGCTCTAGCGGCTCAGGCCGCCGTGGAATTGCCGCCGGCCGGTGCGCATGGTGGTCGTGGAGGTGAGTGCGTGGGAGAGAGGGGGATGGGATTTTTGGAAGGACCAGCGGAAAAACTGGGCGAATCCAGACTAAGGAGGTGAACCGAAACATAAATTACAATTGTGCCCCCAAGCTACCGACTTTAGCTTGCCCATAGGGCGTCAGAACAATGGATAGAATCAGAATTTTGAAGTTAAAAGTTTTTGAAACTGAGGGGCAGGAAATGCTTCAAGATTGGTGTGTGATTTTGCCGCTTTATTGAGATATTGAATTTGGCGACCGTCCATCTAATAATAATATAAAAATGGTAGTGCCCCGGTGGAATATTTTGCCTCAAAGTTTTTGAAACTGAGGGGCAGGAAATGCTTCAAAGTCAGTGTATGGTTAGCCACTCGATTGAGATATTGAATTTTTCAAGCGCCCATCTGATAATAATAATAAAATGGTACTGCCCCGGTGGGAGAATTTTCCTCAAAGTTTTTGAAACGGAGGGACAGGAAATGCTTCAAAGTCGGTGTGCGGTTTTGCCGCTCTATTGAGATTTGAATTGGACTGGCGCCCATTTTCTGATAATAATACAAAAATGGTACTCCCCTAGTGGGATCTTGTGCCTCAAAGTTTTTGAAACGGAGGGGCGGGAAATACTTCAAAGTGGGTGTGTGGTTTTGCCACTCGGTTGAGATTTTGAATTTGGCTCGCGTCCATCTAATAATAATAATAATAATATAAAAATGATACTCCCTAGGTGGGAGATTTTGGCTCAAAGTTTTTGAAACGGTTAGGCAGGAAATGCTTCGAAGTCGGTGTGTGTGATTTTGCCGCTCAATTGAGATTTTGTATTTTGCTAACATCCATGTACTACTACTAGTAGTAGTAAAAAGGTGGTAGAATGTACGGCTATATGGTCACGAATTAATGGCCGAGAGTCATATCAACTGATCATCCATATAACCACTGTGTTCGGTATTACTAGGCTGGAGTAGTACTAGTTCGGAGAATGAACTTCACCTACTCGCTTTATAGCTAGTTATTGCATGAAGTAGTAATCCTAAAATCTAGCCAATGCACGTGGCCACCGCATCTAATTGAAAGCATGCAAGCCAATTGATGCACTCCCGTTTTAACAACATGATCAGTCAGGAGCATTACACGATGTGGTGGTTCATATTTTATGGTCAACTGGAGGAGTAATTGAGAAAAACTAGGAGCATTAATTGGTCCTCCAGCCTAGCAATTGAGGCTGTAAAATAATTAAGAGGTATATACACCTTTAGTCCCACATCTTGCATCGTGGGAGCGTTTTAGTCCCACATATTGAAAAATGAGCAATACTAGTCCCACAACTTATATCTCGAGAGCATTTTAGTCCGGTTTAATCGAATTTTAGTGAATTTGACTTAATTTGTCTACAAATGACGTTGGTTTTTTAAAATGACCCCTCTTTATTTTTCTATGTCAGTTGTGTCCCTATGCGAACTAATAAGTGGGTCACCTTTTAGTAGACGTACAAATAAAATAGTTAAATCTCTTAAAGGAGAATGGATTCGAACTTAACACTTTTGTAAAACGACACACACATCCACAAGCCACTATGCCAGTAGATACCCACGACTACACACTTCCACAAGCCACTATGCCAGTAGATACCCACGACTACACATGTGAGACAAGGAGTACTTGAGAGGACGTAATTATGCCAGACGAGGAGTACTTGGGGGGAAGTAATTATTTATACAATAAAAAAACACATATGAACACAAAAATGCTCACGTCTATGTTGGCACGGTCCATAATATCAATTGTATAGCTTTGTCGTTAACCTAGTAGCTAGTTGTAGTGTCTAGAATAAACTTGAGTTTTTTCTTATTCGCAAAAATGAAAAGGAATAAAGTTGAGTTGTTATTGTAGAACACAAATTATTTTGAATTGAGAATTTGGATCTTTTTTAAGATTTTTTCACATCTTCAAACACATATTTTTGAATATCCAAAATAAAGAACACATATTCTAGAGTGCTCTTCAGTTAATCACTTCTATGTGCATGTTGTAGTGGCAAGGTTGATTTCTTCAGTAGCGCAGGTAATCAGTTCGATACCCTACAATGCGTTGGTAGTCTTAGCAAGAAGTTGAACCAATCGTCAAAACTCTCGTTGTTTTCAGATATATTAATTGTGACCCCTCGATGGGTACCTCCAAATTAAAAGCATTTTCGTAAAAATTACAAAGCAAAACCTACAATTTACTTATAGTTTCAAATTTAACCTAATTTCGATAAATCGACTTAAAGTCATTAAAATGGGCAGAGTTAGCTAGGAAGTTTGAAAGCTCATAAAACATGGGAATCACAAGTACAACATGTTGTCGATCGATTATATATGTCTATAAACTTGGCTTGTGGCATCCATATCCAATATCCTTTGGGCTTCTCTTTACGGAAAATAACAAGTAGCCTCGCTCGTCTTCACTCGGAAAATGTAGAATTGAATGTTCTTTCCTGATAGTTGGAAACACACACTGACGACATTCTTTACTACAACAAGGTGCATCAATCTACCTCTAAAAATACATTTAATTCAAGAGCAATTTATCGCGCTTACTTGTACCTCAAGTTTGACCTAATTTCGTTAAATTGTCAAGATGCAAAATCTTAGCAAGAAGGTTAACCTATCGTCAAAACTCTTGGTGTTTTATGATATATTAATTGTGACCCCTCGATGGGTACCTCCAAAAGATTTTTCATAAAACTTTCAAAGCAACCTATAATTTACTTGTAGTTTCAAATTTGACCTAATTTCGATAAATTGACATAAAGTTATTCGGTCAAATGGACAGAGTTAGCTATAGGAAGTTTGAGAACTCTTAAATAAAACATGGGAATCATTGGTACAACATGTTGGTCCACTATATATGTCGGTAAACTTGGCTTCTGGTATTCAGATCCAATATTCTTCAGACATTTTGTTACGGAAAAGAACAACCTCGCCCGTCATCACTCGGAATATTGAGAATAATTGAATGTTCTTTTCTGATATAGTTTGAAAATCACACCGCACCGACGACACTTTTTACTATAAGAAAATGCACCCATCTACCTCTTTGAAAAGTCATATATTTCAACAGCAATCTATCGCGCTTACTTGTAGCTCAAGTTTGACCCAATTTCGTTAAACAGTGTCATGCGATGCAAAATCTTAGCAAGAAGTCAAACCTGTTGTCAAAACTCTGGGTTGTTTCTCATATATTGATTGTGACACCCCCCGATCGGTACGGTACCTCCAAAAGCTTTTTCCTAAAACTTTCAGAGCAACCTACAATTTAGTTATAGTTCAAGTTTGACCTAATTTCGATAAATCGACATGTAGTCATTCAAGTGGGCGGAGTTAATTATCTAGGGAGTGTGAAAACTCAAACAACATATGGGAATCGTAAGTAAAACACGTTGGTCCACTTAATATATCTAGAAGCATGGCTTATGGCATTTAGATCCATATTCTTCGAGCTTTCTTTACAGAAAAGAATCATCTCGTCATCACTCGGAAAACTGAGAATTTTATTTCCTGATAGTTGGAAACTCACACCGACGACATTGCTTGCTACAATAAGATGCACCCATCTAACTCCAAAAATACATTTAATTCAAGAGCAATCTATCGCGCTTACTTGTAGATCAAGTTTGACCTAATTTTGTTAATCGACTAGAAGTCACTGAAGTGTGCGAAGTTAGACCTGTTGTCAAAACTCTCGGTTGTTTCTCATATATTGATTGTGACACACCCCCGATCGGTACGGTACCTCCAAAACCTTTTTCCTAAAACTTTCAGAGCAACCTATAATTTAGTTATAGTTCAAGTTTGACCTAATTTCGATAAATCGACATGTAGTCATTCAAGTGGGCGGAGTTAATTATCTAGGGAGTTTGAAAACTCAAACAACATATGGGAATCGTAAGAAAAACATGTTGGTCCACTTAATATATCTAGAAGCATGGCTTATGGCATTGAGATCCATATTCTTCGAGCTTTCTTTACGGAAAAGAACCATCTCGTCATCACTCGGAAAACTGAGAATTTTATTTCCTAATAGTTGGAAACTCACACTGACGACATTTCTTACTACAAGAAGATGCACCCATTTAACTCCGAAAATACATTTAATTCAAGAGCAATCTATCGCGCTTACTTATAGCTCAAGTTTGACCTAATTTCGTTAATCGACTAGAAGTCACTGAAGTGTGTGAAGTTAGCTAGGAAGCTTAAAAAATCCTAGTACTAAAAACTTGGGTATTACGTATAAAAAACTGTGGTCCAGTTTGTTTGATAATTGGGACGGTTGCATTTTATTTTAACTGTGGTAGGTCTTGTAGGAGCCAGGTGCTTGAGAGTTAATTAACATGGTCGGTGGAAGTATAAGTTACATCAAGGACCTCATAAAAATGAAAATCACATCCAAGCCCATGCATTTAGCACAAGGAACCTGAAACTGAGCAATGAAGTGTGTGTTTTGAGGTTTGCGCATACTAGCGTTCATCGTGCTAAAGACTATCAGTAGAATCTTTGCATATGCTAAGAATGGAAAAGAAGATCCAACGGTTATTAATGTTTGGATTTGCCAGTCTTGATCCAACGGTCAATGTTCAAAGTTATCCGTATACTACACAGTGGTATGGTATGATATTGTAAGAGATAAGACAATATAAAGATAAAATAAGAAGTACTACGAATGGTCGATCTTTTGAGTAACCTTCCCTCCCGATGTTTGGGAAGTAAGTGAAAATTTCAAAAAGTTGAAAAGTTTGATTTTTTTGCCGCCAAGGACCAAAGCGGTTTCCTTCCTATGTACTCCTCGTCCCTACTCCACACCAACGCGGCTGCTGATGTTGGGGGATACCCCCGGGTAGGGTCACGCCGGGGTATAAAGGCCGAGTTAGCCGAGGTTCGGCAAGGTCAAAGCAGATGCTGGCCGGGTCACCTCAAGGCAGGCCGAATCACGGGGTAACCCGGACCAGGGGGCGTTCGCCTAACTAAGTCTCAATCGACTTAAGCAGTAAGTCGGAAGTGCATGTTTTACTTATATGCAGGAATAGGTCTGGCAATATCAACTATGATCCGGGCCACGTCTAGCTTCTAGGAGAAGGAAGGTATCTCGCTGGTCAAAAGAAGCCCCGGTACGCACTACCTGAGCGAAGCAAGCAAGGACAAGACCACCGGGCGTGGCCGACAAGGGTGACGATGCCCATGTCGGCTGACGCGGGCGCCGCAGAGGCTCACGTAGCCAAAGCATGTGTGACGCGGGGAAAACGCACCCCGGTCGGCTTACTACTTTGGGGGGAAGCATATTCTTAGGAATATGCTTCCACGTATGCCCTAGGCAGAGACCAAGCTCCCTCTATAAAAGAGGGGCTAGGGTTTCAGTAGAAGGGGGTTGGTTTTTCTGCTATTCCGTTTTGGCTAGGGTTTTAGGTGTGATCTGTGGGTGAGAGTAAGAGAGCTCCTTCTTCCTCCTCTCGCCAATACAGCTCTAGGAGCACTTGTAATCTTGGTAACAGAGCTATACAAACAACTGTGTGGAGAATCACTTCACTATCCCTCCCTGGATTCCCCTAGCGTGTATTAGTCCCCACCTTTAGCCTATCCATGGCATCTGCTGTGTCACCACCACGACAGTTGGCGCCAGGGGTGAAGATCCGGACGGGAAACATCATCGGCACCGGCGAACGCATCGTCTCCAGGCTCGTTCAGTGCTTTGGAGCGCTGGACTTCGTCAGCGCCAACGCTGGCTGCTTCGGCACGCGCCCTCTTCCGCGCAATGGCCTCTTCGTCAGGCTCGGTGCGCACAAGGTCTACGTTGCTGTTGACGTGTCGTGTGTTCATCCGCGTCACGTCGTCGAGGCGGGGGAGCCACCTCTCACCGTGATTCCCGGGACGCGTATCGCTCGCTCCCCTGACCGTGTAGAGGTGATGATGACTGCGCCAGGTGTGGGCGCGAGCAAGGATCTGGCGCCAGATCCTCCACTTGAGAGGAAAGGTAGGGATCCTCCACTTGAGAGGCCAGAAAACGTGTTGAGGGAAGCAATGGATGGCTTAGCAAACCCTGTAGTAGCAGCAGTAGATCCGGCTCGAGCGCAGGCCGAGCTGGAAGAAACTAGGCAGAAAATACTAGAGGGCACAAAAAAGATAGCCGCGGCACAACAGTCGTTGAATATGACGCTGCGTGAGTACGCAAAGGCGAACATAGTTGATGATGTAAAACTGAAGGGAAGAAATCTCATGAGCGAGATGAACGGAGAGGGTGATATTGGAATTGAGGAATCAGAAAACTGTTTGTCCGTGGGGCTGCCGAGGTATAGTACCCCGACCAAGAACCTTAGAGCAGCGGATGCAGCTGCGTCCGAGTTAGAGGGTCTGACGGGTGAAGCCCGGCAAAGACAACATGATAGGGTCAATGAGCTGGTTCGGATCGCGAACAGGCAAAACGAGGAACTACTCAGAGCTAACCCAGAAAGAGCTGGAGCCTCCAAGATCGTCCATTCGGCGGTGGGTAACCCGGAGAAATCCGCTGGAGCCGCATCGTCTCCTCATGGTGGTCCAAGGAGAGAAGAGGTAGTAACCTCGACCAGACGGAACAAACAGATTGTCCCGTATGACCCAACGCGGGTAGGGAAAGGAAAAGAAGCTCAGAAAAATGATGACCGACGGAGTGTGAGCCGAGGTGAAGCTGGCCGAGGTAACCGTGACCAAGGCAATGCCGGTCAAGGGAACGTTGTCAACGGCAATGCCGGACAGCGAAACTCGGCCGGAGCAGGACAACCGCAGCAGCGGAATATACCGAAGCAAGAGCAAAGTTTCGGCCGAGGTATGCAACAGAAAGGCGCTCCACGAGAGCAAGACAGGTATAATGATGGAGACTCAGAAATGGCAAACGCGGGATACCCAAGGCCGGACTATCATGTGATAGGGTCAAGATTGGGAAGCAGGGATTTGATGCCGGATGATGCCAGGTTGAAACGGGATCGACTGTATAGGTCGGAACAAATTGAATGTCAAGGTCCACCGGGTCCAGCATGTTTTGGACCCCGGATCATGAACGAGCCACCGGTACCGAACTTCCAGCTACCCAGGGGCACGAAGACGTATGACGGCAGTACAAAGCCAGAGGATTGGCTGATAAATTATGCTACAGCTATGAAAATTGCCACTGGCAACCTGAGATGAGCTGTACGATATGTACCCCAGATGTTGGAAGGACCGGCAAGGGTATGGCTGAACAATTTGCCACCAGGAAGCATCAACTACTGGATAGATTTCAAGGAAATGTTCATCAGCAATTTTTCGAGTACGTATCAGAGGCCACATAGGCCGCAGACCTTAGCTATGTGCAAGCAAAGGCCAAATGAGACGGATCGGGAGTTTTTAACCCAGTGGTGCACTGTGAGAAACTCGTGTGAGGGCGTGATAGAATCACAGGCCATAGCATGGTTTGCACAAGGGTGCAGATATGCAAGCGAGCTGTGGCAGAAGTTGCAAAGGAAAATGCCAACTACGTTGGCAGAGATGATCCGGATTGCAGATTCGTATGCTTTGGGTGATCCGACTCAACCTAGGCTCGTATCAAACGAGTCAAACGATGAGTACTATCAGAGGGATGGGGTCTGATCATCCCGGAGGAATGACTATAGAGGAAAAAGGAGAGATGATAGACCGGATCATCGATACGGTTCGCACCAAGTTGCAGCTGTAAATCAAGATCAGCCAGGAGCAGGGGGCAGTCAACGCCAAAAAACTGGAGGGCAGTGGACTCCGAGAAACGATGGCAAGAAGACTTGGACACCAGAGCAAAAGAAGCAATGGCAAGAAAGGAAAGACCGTCCGAGGTATACTTATGAGTCGATGTTAGACCAGCCGTGTAAGTTTCACACGCCAAATCCGAATAACCCAGCAGGTCATACGATGAGGCAATGTGAGTGGATGCACAAGATTGAACAAGGTGGTTTGGGGAATGCTCAGGCACCCCGGAATGATCAACCTCGGCAGGAGTTACCCCGACAGCAATTGCTCTCCGGAGCGAACACGCAACAGCTAATGTTGCCTCCCCCTCCGCCGAGGTATGATAACAATGAGAGAAGGGATCCAGTGCATCAGGTGGAAAATCAGCATCAGCCAGATCAGAGATACCCCGGAAATGAGGGAAGAAATGAGTACAGAGAGCACCATCAGAGCTATTGTGTGTTCACCACTAAGGAAACAGATAGAAAGAGCTTGCAGCATAGGCATATGGAGGTGAATGCAGTAATGCCTGCAGTGATGAGGTACATGCCTTGGTCCGATCAGGAAATCACCTGGAGCATCAGGGATCATCCCAAGCTTATGCCAAGCCCTGGTTCGTATGCGTTGGTGCTGGATCTGACACTCATTGGACCTAGCATTAACGTAAGGTTCTCAAAGGTGTTGATCGACAATGGCAGTAGCATTAACATCATGAATGCGGACACAATGCGCAAGTTGGGTATCTCGGAGAACATGTTGCAGGCCACGAGGACAACTTTTCATGGTATTGTGCCTGGCATTTCTTGTGAGCCCATAGGCAAGGTCCAGGTTGACGTCTTGTTCGGCACGAGGGATAACTGCCGAACCGAAAATTTGGAGTTTGAGGTGGTGAACTTAGAAAGCGTGTACCACGCGTTACTCGGAAGGCCAGCATTGAACAAGTTTATGGCGAGCTGTCACGTTAGCTACTTGAAGATGAAGTTGCCCGGACCAAACGGGGTGATTACCATTGCAGGGGATTTCCGACGTTCCATGGAGTGTGCGTTGGCCGGGTCAAACTTAGCCGAGTCACTTGTGATTGCGCGGGAAAAAAGGAAAATTCAAGAGGTGGCGGCATTGGCTCAGTCCGCGCAGCAGTATATGCCGACGCTAAGTAACCCGCATGGAAGTGTCTCCTTCCAGGCCATGAAAGATACCAAGAAGGTTCCTGTTGATGACATGTTCCCAGAGCGCACCGTAACAAATGGTGCCGGGTTAAGTGATAAATAGGAAAGCGAGCTCGTCAGCTTCCTTCGTGAGAATCGGGACATTTTTGCTTGGTCCACACAGGATTTGCAAGGTGTTCCAAGGGAGTTGGCCAAGCACTCTTTGAATGTGAGACCCGGAGCTAAGCCGGTGAAGCAACCTCTCCGCCACTTCGCCAAGGATAGGAGGAAAGTCATTGGGGACGAGATAGCTCGGTTGCTAGCTGCAGGATTTATCATGGAAGTTCTTTACCCGGATTGGCTGTCTAATCCGGTGCTGGTGGAAAAGAAGAAGGATGACCCGAACGTGGCAGTGGTTTGGCGCATGTGTATTGATTACACGAACCTGAACAAGGCGTGTCCAAAAGATCCATTTCCGCTGCCAAGAATAGATCAGGTCATAGACTCAACTGCTGGATATGAATTGTTGTCATTCATTGATGCATATTCTGGTTTCCACCAGATACCTCTGAATCTGGATGATCAAATAAAGACTGTGTTTATTACCCCGTACGAGGCTTATTGCTATCGCACCATGCCATTTGGTTTACGTAATGCAGGGGCAACGTACCAAAGATGTATGCAAAAATGTTTGCACGACCAAATAGGTCAAAATGTATAGGTGTACGTGGATGATGTGGTTATCAAAACCAAGGAAAGCAAAATGCTCCTTGACGATATCAGGCAAACGTTTGCGAATCTAAGGAGGTTCCGGATGAAACTTAACCCCGAAAAATGCACCTTCGGTGTCCCGGCTGGAAAATTGCTTGGTTTTCTTGATTCGAGCGGAGGTATCGAGGTTAATCCAACCAAAATCCGGGCCATCAAACGAATGGAACTGCCGAAGTGTCTTAACGATGTCCAGAAGTTCACAGGTTGCCTGGCCTCGCTAAGTCGGTTTGTATGTCGGTTGGGAGAGAAGGCATTGCCTCTTTACCAACTCATGAAAAAGTCGGATAAGTTCGTTTGGACGCCGCAGGCCGATGAAGCCTTTACCCACCTGAAGAAGATGTTAGCTACGGCACCAGTGCTAGCCTCACCACTATCAAAGGAGCCAATGTTGCTCTATATAGCCGCAACCAACCGAGTTGTAAGTGCAGTGATAGTGGTGGAGCGCGACGAGGAAGGTAAATCGGTGCAAAGGCCGGTGTATTACTTGAGCGAGGTGTTGTCAGCCTCAAAGCAGAACTATCCACACTATCAAAAGGTGGCATATGGCGTGTACATGGCCGCCAAGAAACTAAAGCACTACTTTGAGGAGCATCCTATCCGGGTCATATGTGAGGCCCCCATATCCGAGATAATGAGTAACAAGGATGCGAGTGGCAGAATTGCAAAATGGGCAATTGAGCTAGCTCCTTATGCGCCGCAATATGACAGAAGAGAGGCCATCAAATCTCAAGCTGTGGCGGACTTTTTCGTGGATTGGGCCGAGGTGCAATACGAACCGCCACTCCCAGATCCGAACTATTGGCGAATGCACTTTGACGGATCAAAAACCAAAACCGGGCAAGGTGCCGGAGTTGTACTTACTTCGCCGAAGAAGGACCAGTTGAAGTACGTGCTGCAGATCCATTTCGCGGCATCAAATAATGTCGCTGAGTATGAAGCACTTGTGCATGGGCTCAAGGTAGCAAAAGAGATTGGGATACGTCGGATCATATGCTTTGGCGACTCGGAATTGATGGTGTAGCAAGTGTCGGGAGTGTGGGACGCCCTTGATCCAAACATGGCACTGTACAGATTTCATGTGCAGAAGATATCTGGTTACTTTGAGGGATGCGAATTTCACCATGTACCCCGGGTGGAAAATGAGGCTGCCGACATGCTGTCAAAGCTTGGGTCAACCCGACAAACAATTCCACCGGGTGTGGCATTAGAGCACCTCAGGAAACCATCCATCAGGCCCTCCCCAGAAACCGACTCGATCTATGTCCTGGAGGACACGGAATCCAGAGCTGTGCCCATGGACGTTGACATGGGAAGTGGTGCGCGAAATCCGGGGACTACCTCGGCAAACCCGGGGACTGCTCAGCGTGATCCAGTTGAAGTTATGCCGGTGGATCAGATGGAGATGGATGAGGATGTGTTCCCTGTGCGAGCAATACCAGCTTGGGCACTACCTATATTTCAGTTCCTAAAAGATGGAACGTTACCCACTGAGGAAGTGATGTCCAGGCAAACACAGAGGAGGGCAAAGGCGTACACGATAATTAATTCCGAACTATACAAAAGGAGTGTGACCAATGTCCTCCAGCGATGTGTTGACCCGGAAGAAGGGCTTGACATCCTCCGAGATATACATCAGGGGGAATGCGGGCATCATGCCTCATCCCAAGCCTTGGTAGCAAAAGCTTTCCGACACGGATTCTACTGGCCAAATGCCTTAGAGCAAGCGGAAGATCTGGTGAGAAAATGTAATGGTTGTCAGAGGTACGCTACCAAGACACATATGCCAATGTCGGAACTCAAGACCATACCAATTACTTGGCCATTTGCCGTATGGTGCTTGGATATGGTTGGCCCGTTATAACTAGCAAGGGGAAATATGACTCACATTCTAGTAATGGTGGACAAGTTTACGAAGTGGATTAAGGTAAAGCCTATAAGAAAATGTGATGGAGCTACGGTCGTAACGTTTCTCAAAGATATCATCTTAAGGTACGTTTATCCTCACAGTATCATAACGGATAATGGCACAAATTTTGCGGAAGGAGCATTTGTGCGTTTCTGCCAGGATAAGAAGATCCGGCTGGACGTAGCCTCGGTAGCCCACCCTGCATCGAACGGACAAGTGGAAAGATCCAACGGATTAGTATTATCCGGGATAAAACCCCGGCACATTGAGCCGCTGCAAAGATCAGCGGGGTGCTGGATAGAAGAACTACCAGCGGTACTGTGGAGTTTAAGAATAACTCCGAATCGATCAAAAGGCTATATGCCGTTTTTTCTGGTATATGGGGCAGAAGCTGTATTACCAGCCGACATAGAGCATGATTCGCCTAGGGTCACCCAATACACAGAAGCCGAAGTGCAAGAAGCCCGGCAAAATGATGTTGATCTGCTGGAAGAAGCGAGAGAACTGGCACTGTCCAGATCCGCCATATATGAGCAAAATCTCCGACGCTATCATAGCCGGAAAGTGTGCCCCCGAGTCTTTCCGGAAGGCGATCTGGTGCTCCGGTTGGTACAACATACTACTGGCATGCATAAATTATCCCCCCCATGGGAAGGGCCATTCATCGTAAGCAGGGCATTGCACAATGATTCTTATTATCTTATAGATGCAAAGCCACAGGAAAAGAACAAGGCGGACAGGTCCGGCGAGGAATCTAAGCGACCATGGAATATAGCTCCACTTCGTCCTTTCTACACTTAGCTAAGAAGTGTATGCATCTGAGTCATCTCATATGTCGGTATGTATATCGACAATGAACTTATGAATGAAATGTTGGCACCTCGAGCAGTAACTCGAGGACTGCCTTAATAATGTTTGTTGTTTTTGTGCGTCAGCTGGAATAAGTTATTCTACTTAACTCGGATTAGTAATGTGTGAGCACCAAGAACCCAACTCTTCGACTTGCTGCTGTCCAACAAGAATTGGCTTCATGGCAAGCAAGAGAACAAGTTTGAAATTGCGTAGGACATGAAAAACGACTAAGGAAAAGAATTTATTCGAGTCGACATTTGTTTTTCGGACTAACCCTATATTGATTTTCAAGTTATTATGCAGTTTTATTTTTGAGCTAAGTCTAAAAGTTTCCCAGTATTGTTAAGACAATTTTTGAAGCTCGGATTCATAAGTCGTAAAACCGAATCAAGGTAGACACGAACCGAGCCAAGAGATTGGATGAACAAGAAAAAGAAACTCGGGGACTACGCCCAAGTTAATCCGGCATAAGAACTTAGTAGCAAAATATCACATGTGTTTGGAATACAACTCCACCCGGCATACCGGGGATCTGATAAATTTTCGAGTTTTTTTCGCTCAAGGAGCAGCAAGAGGAAGTTCGGCATCATCTTCACCGCCTTCAATATCCGAGGCGTCATCTTCTCCTTCACCGTCCGAGCTATCCTCATCATTCTCAACCTCTTCGTCCGCAGCGGCTTCCAGGAAGCTCGGCCCCCCAACCCATTCATGAATGGGAGCGTATTTGATGAGGCTATGGGCGCAAGCCTGGCGCCGAGCTACCCACTCTGGGTCATTGGTCCATCTGGATCCTGTGCGCAGACATGTCAGGAGGTTGAGATCGATCTTCTCATACCACGTGAGTATGTGGTGATGAATAGTATCAGTTGCGGCACGTCCAGCGGACTCTCTCTAGAGGTCAAGCTGAGTCTCGGTTTCCATTAACTTCTCAATGAGAAGTGCGGTGGTCTCCGGGGCTTCTTCGCCGGGCCAGAACGTGTTGAAGATGCGAGCTACAGCGCCGAGGATGTCCTTGCCGTAATTTTTGATGAGCTCCACGCGAGATGACAAGCTGACCAACAAGTCCTCTAGGTCATAAGGAATCCCTTCACCATCAGGAGCGGCCGGAGTACCCCTTTGTCGGCGGAAGTTGGCAACTGCTGCGCTCGCAATAGGAGTGCCTTCTAGAAATTTGCCTAGAAACGAGGCAAAGCAGGAGGATCAAGAAAAGACATATGAAGTAACTCGGAGAAGTAGGTCGGAAAAGGGAAAGGAACTTGCGTGATATATGACTGAGGATCCGGGTAGACTCCTTGGTGCAGTCATCACGTCTCTTCCGAAGCTGCTCGAGCTCAGCGTTCGCCGACCCAAGCTGGATGCCGAACTCCTTGAGAAGATCCTTGTCCTTGGCGATCTAGAGGTTGAGGCGCTCGCGCTCTTCTGTGTAATTTTGACCAGCCTTTTGAAGTTCGGATTGGTGCTGGGCCTTCATCTTCTCCATCTCAGCCTTGAGCCTGGCAATCTCATCGTCCTTGGTCCGGAGGAGGGCGAGCTCGTCATCTTTCTTCTTAAGCTCGGCTTGGTGCTGCCCTGCTTGTTCGAGAAAATGCAGCATCATATCAGGCACGGGCACACTATCTTCAAGCGATGCTGAAATAGTGTGTTGGCCCGGCAGAGCCGAGGTATGAATGTTTGCCGAGCCAAGGAGAAAAGGAAGGGGAAAGCATGACAAGGTCGGACAGAAAAGACTTACCCTTGATCTGCTCCAGATTTTTCTGCATAATAATGTTCTCAGCCTCCACCCCAGCTGCGAAAACCGAAGGATGAGATTAGTTCGGCAAAGGAAGATGAAGAAAAATGAAGAAGTGATAAGGAAGAAATTTACTACTTTTCTCATATTCCGTGATAAGTGCAGCCTGCTTTGCGCGTAGCATCTTGTGGGTATCCAGCAAGCGTTGGAATTGAGCACTCCGGCGATTGGTGGTCACCTGAAAGGGATACAGAAACTTAAGTCAGCTTGGTGCATATTCCAAGTGTACTAAAATCCGGGCCAAGTGGAACTTAACCTGGCTCTAGTTGTGTGCATATTCGAAATGTACTAAAATCCGGGCTAAGTGGAACTTAACCCGGCTCTAGGTGTGTGCATATTCGAAGTGTACTAAAATCTGGGCCAAGTGGAACTTAACGCGGCTCTAGGTGTGTGCATATTCGAAGTGTACTAAAATCCGGGCCAAGTGGAACTTAACCCGGCTCTAGGTGTGTGCATATTCGAAGTGTACTAAAATCCGGGCCAAGTGGAACTTAACCCGGCTCTAGGGTGTGTGCATATTCGAAGTTCTCATGGAGCTACGTTAGTTTTCTAAAGAGCATCCGGCTGAGTAACAAGTTACTCCCCCAAAGGCTCGGGGACTAATGGTTATTATCTACAGCATGTAAGGGGAAAGCGACGTACCTCCATCATCCGCCTAGCGAGGTTAATTGCCTTTGGCGCTGTGTTCATCTGGGCGGAAAACCCGGCGGGGCCGAACTTCTCCGGGAGATCAGCGTCTTGAACTACCTCTGCCTTATTCCAATTCATGACAAAATCAATCAGGCTTGGAGGGTACCGTTCATCGGAGGGCATATGGGGCGCCACCAAGCCCTTCGCGTGCGCTTCTTTCCTTTCAATCAGGGCAAGGGCTGGGCTGGTGTGCAGAACCATCTGCTGTGCATCAGTTGGCTCGGCAGGGGCGTCCTTCACTGCTGGAGCTTTCTTGGCAAGCATTGATGCGAGGGTACGCTGCCCAGCCTCAACGAATGTCAGCTTGGCAGCGTCCGGAGCCTTCTTTCCCTTGGCTTGCTAGGAAGAGGGAGTCGTCACAGCGGATTTCCCCTTAGAAGCTGCCGGGGTAGTTCCTCGCCGAGGTTGAGAAGACTCGGACGAGGCAGAGGAGCTAGGCGTTGGTGCTCTTGTTGCTGGACTTTGTGCCAAAGCTAATGTTTTTGCAGCCGGAGTTGGTGCTGATGCCGGAGTCGGTATTGGTGCTGGTCTGGTTGTTGGTACTGGTGCTGGAGCCGAGGTAGCTTCAGTGGCTGCTGGTTGCGGCGATGCCGAAGTGGTGGATGCCGTCGCCTCGGCTGGGCCGGCCTCCCCCACTCCAAGGTTACCCTCCTCTTGCCGAGGTGGAGCAGAACCCGGAGCGGCCGCAGAACCCTCTGGAATAGGGCTCAGCGGACGTGACTCGTCGTCGCGACGGGGTGAAGGGCTAGGTCGGAGAGGTGAAGAGATGCTAGATCCACTTTGAGGGACCTCCACCAAAGCCCTGCAAAATCAAATAATGTCAGAAGAGAAATTACAACGATGTAAGGAAGAGTAAGTTACAGAAGGAAGAATGACTTACGCATCCGAGGTTTGGGCCTCCTTAGGTTTTCGAGCCCTTCGTGCTGGGGCCTTGCCTGCTGGCTTGGAGGCAGTCTTGTCCCCGGACTTCTTTCGCCTTTTAGCGGGCTAGGAAGGTCCGGAGGAAGAACTTGGAGCAGCCCCACGCTTCTTCTTCGGTGCCACCGGAACGGGTTCGCCCGTAGCGAGGGGAGGATCCTCGTGGATGTGACCACCGGGGTGAGATGATGCCGGAAAAGCAAAAGAAAGGGGGACAGCCTCAATAGGTTTAATCACCTCGACATCCGAGTCATCTTCATCATCGGGCCAATCTCTAATAGAAGAGGATTTACCCGTGGGTCGTTTCGTGGCGTCGGTCCTCAGGAGGAACATCTCCTGGTCCGGCTCTTCCTCAGCCGGAGTCTCCCGGTCCGGCGCCCACTTAAGGGTCGGATCGGTGCCGTCCTCGAGGGTCTGCTGAAGAAATTGCTGAGGAAAGGGATGAACAAAAGAGTCAAAAATACAACAATAACTGACATGTAATTAGTCCGGGGTAAGTTTGCAACATGAAGCTTACTGCGGGAGGAAGCCTATCGCGGCAATAATGCTCAATCCCCCAAGTCCACTCGGAGGAGAAGTCCTTGTGGGTGGTGAAGAGAGCCTTAACCCGGCGATATATCTCCGTGTTGCTCAGCTCGAAGGATGAGGTCCGGTTGGGATCGCGGCCAAAGCTCATGTGGCACACCTTGTGGGTGCGCTTCTGGAGGGGGGAAATTCGGTTACGCACGGAAGTGATCATAGCATCCTCGTTGCGTAGCCCGAGCTGCTTCAACTCCATGAACCTTTTGTTGACCTGGTTGGCCAAGGCCGTGGGCTTCTTGGGAACGGCGTCCCACAGATCCGGGTTAGGTGGACCCGGAGTATAGGGGAGCAGCCGGATTAAGTCTTCGGTGCCTGTGTTCCGGACGTAAAAGAAAGTCCGGGCCCACCCTTTGCAGGACTCTAACCCGGTGACCCGGGGGAAAACGGGAAACCTCCGGGGTGAGATGGAAGCCGCTCCGAATTGAGTGAGCTGCTTGTCCTCCGGATCGGTGTGGATGTTTGGGATGACGTTGCGACGAAGGCCGAAAAACCGGATCCATAGCTCCTTCGTGGGCCACAGTCCGGCGTAGTCTTCGATCGTAGAAGCAAAGGCAGAAAGAGAAGTGATGGCGTTGGCTGGAAGATGGTGCGGCTGGAGTTGGTAGGTACTAAGTCAGTCCCGGAAAAAATCACTCATCGACAACCCGAAGCCCCGTTGGAAATGGGACAGGAACACGACGTATTCACCCGGATTGGGTGAGGGGGCCAATTCGGAGGAGGCTAGGTGAGCCGCAACGCCGGTGGGGATGCGCCTGGTGCGGTAGAGCCAGTCCAGGTCGTCTTCGCAGACCCAGGACCCGGCCCACGCACCGCGGTCCGCCGCCGCGGCGTCCTCCTCCATCTCCTGCTCAACAACGATGAGCTTATCTTCCGTCATCAGGTCTTCGCTGCCCTCGCTGGTGCTAGCGGCGGCGGGGGGCAGAGGCCTGGATTGGCGAGGACCCATGGCGAGAAAGTTGCGTGGCGGAGGCTGCGGTGCGGAAGTGTGAGGGAAAAGCGTGGCGGCGACGCTGCAATTTGGAGCACTGGCAGCGGCGCGGTCGCGAGGAAGACGAAAGAGAAGAGCAACGGGCAGAGGGGCGCGGAAGGAGAAAAATCCTAAGGGATGTGACCCTCTGCTATTTAACCACTCCCTCAAGGGCTGAGTGGGACCGCATCCTGCGGATCGGCCACACGCAGTGGCCATGTATCACCTTCCCGGACCAATCAGTGGGGAGCCACACGGAGGGCCACAGAGCGGAGATGATCCCATGACGTGACACTGTGATGCGATAAACGAGGAGACAGGCATGACGTGACCCGCGCACAGTGATAACTAACAATTACTGCGGCGGTTACTGTGCAGGCCCTTAAAATAAGACAACATAATGATTACTCTTCACATGGGTTGGCGTACGAGAGAAGGAAACAAGGCCCAGATGGAACTGTGGTAACCCGGCCGACAAGTGAAAACTTGGAATGTGCGAAGGGAACGTAAATCCATATAATCCCAGGTAAAGAGGTAACTCGGCAGTAACGACCGGAACTCGAAATGGAACCTGATGTGGCCTTAGCGGCCAAGGCAGCTAAGACCGCACCAGCTTCGGGGACTAATGTTGGGGGGATACCCCCGGGTAGGGTCACGCCGGGGTATAAAGGCCGAGTTAGCCGAGGTTCGGCAAGGTCAAAGCAGATGCTGGCCGGGTCACCTCAAGGCAGGCCGAATCACGGGGTAACCCGGACTAGGGCGCGTTCGTCTAACTAAGTCTCAACCGACTTAAGCAGTAAGTCGGAAGTGCATGTTTTACTTATATGCAGGAACAGGTGTGGCAAGATCAACTATGATCCGGGCCACGTCTGGCTTCTAGGAGAAGGAAGGAATCTCGCTGGTCAAAAGAAGCCTCGGTAGGCACTACCTGAGCGAAGCAAGCAAGGACAAGACCACCGGGGCGTGGCCGACAAGGGTGACGACGCCCATGTCGGCTGACGCGGGCGCCGCAGAGGCTCACGTAGCCAAAGCATGTGTGACGCGGGGGAAAAGCACCCCGGTCGGCTTACTACTTTGGGGGAAGCATATTTTTAGGAATATGCTTCCACGTATGCCCTAGGCAGAGACCGAGCTCCCTCTATAAAAGAGGGGCTAGGGTTTCAGTAGAAGGGGGTTGGTTTTTCTGCTATTCCGTTTTGGCTAGGGTTTTAGGTGTGATCTGTGGGTGAGAGTAAGAGAGCTCCTTTTTCCTCCTCTCGCCAATACAGCTCTAGGAGCACTTGTAATCTTGGTAACAGAGTTATACAAACAACTGTGTGGAGAATCACTTCACTATCCCTCCCTGGATTCCCCTAGCGTGTATTAGTCCCCACCTTTATTCTATCCATGGCATCTGCCGTGACACCACCACGACAGTTGAACACGCCTGAAACACAGATCCACCGTACCAAGGCACATGTGCGCAGCATCACGCTGTGGACGAGGGAGAGATCAGCCAGGCCGGTTCGCGAGGGGAAAGGGTAGGAGAGAGGGAGGATGGATGGTGAGAGGCAGCAAAGGAGAGAGAAAACACTCAATTTGTTTTGCGTGTATAGGTCTTGAAATTTACTAGTACTAGTATAGTATAGTATACTGTAAGACCGCAGGAGTACCTCATGTCAGAAACCCATCATAACTTTGCTCTGACATAGAACCGCCTTCAACCTCTCTTCGCTGCTGCCCTCTTCCTGTGCCAACGTTTTATTCTCTCAGCATGTACAGCACGTGGACAGAGATGACCATCTTATATCTTATATCTTATATTTACTAATTGGAGGCATCGTAGAAGTCTCCACGTTATTTCTGCAAAACTGAGATAATTATCCGTCCGATCTAAACATAAACGATCTGCAGCCATTGGATGAATGTTATGTTTCGCGGTGTCATAGGTTTTTTCACGGTGCACGTATCCTTGGTGAACTCTACGGCAACAACTTCACCGCACAAACACGATGCCGAACAGAAATCTCTCCCCCGTCATCGTCCACCTCGCAGCGGGTCTCCTCTCCATGCCTTCCAGCATCTCCATAATCCCGTTCCTCTTTAATCTCTGATTCTTCCTAGATTCCATGTTCTGACCAGGATGCAATCTTAGCATATGAATCTCCCCGTGATGGTTTTGCAGCCACTGCAGAGGAGTAGTTCTGTATTGACGGAAGTTTGATGCAGATTAATTGGCCGACGGCGACTTCCGGCCCGTGAGCGCGAGCGAAGGAACTACTATGGCAGCAGCTGACAGATATGCGTGTACCACATGTGACACACATCTTTCCTCCCCACACAAACATGACTACAGGATGGGGCGACCTTCAGGATTCACAACGGAAGTTCATCTGATCGAAGTATCAATCTTAATCGATCTGTATCAGGGGGAAAATGCTACAATATGTGTGGTAGATTGATCTAACTTCTCAACGAATTCTAGCAAAATCACAAGTCTTAGCATCCATATGAGGAGAAGCTAATCTGATCAAGTGTTTCTCTTAAGTAGTATAGTACTAAGAACACTAACGTGGACATCTCGACAAGCTAGGAGACCAGCGAGTTTTCTAAACCGATTGATCGCCCAACCAAATAGGAATCCATCGCTCATGAACAGCGTTGGAAGAGCCCTATAGCTGGGCATTCATGGCATCCATGTCAATGCTCAAGAGTCAAGACAGAGGCCGTGCATGTGCAGGTTGAAGCCACAACCAAACACCATTAATTCCGAAAGGTTTGTTTCCTCTCCGATTAATTAGTACTCCCTCCGCCTCAAAATAAGTGATTTGAATTTGTCTAGATTCGCATGTACCTATATACTAAAACGTGTCTAGATACATCCGAATCTAGACAAACCCACGTCACTTATTTTGGGACGGAGGGAGTATGTTAAATTGCAGAGTTGTACTCACTAATATCTGGTCTCACGAATAAAAGGCAAATCCTTTTAAGAATACAGGATATGCCTTTAGAGTTTATGATGGTTTTAGTAAAGATGGTTCTCTTTTGGGAGCTCAATTTTTCTAGAGATGTTTACGGAGATGAGTTGGGACTAAAGCTGTAATCAATGTTTACAGTGGTCGGTGTGTAAAATCCGTATGGATGCCAAGACATTTCTACATGTATTTCATATCTACTTCCCACAATGTATAAATGGTGTACTACTAATGGATCTAAGTAATAGCATGACTGGAAGAAGTAACAAGAAATAAGTAACTGCTAATGAATATTCGTCTCAGGAAAACAGAAGGCTGAGTTGCCAAGTATCAATTCATTTCTACACATATAAACCACTATCTTATTCAACAAACTCTTCTTTTACATATACTAGAGTAGGTTGGTTCATAGGAATATTAGCTTAAGCACCATGATTTTTTCTCCAAATAGAATGTTACATACTCCCTGAATGAAATAAGATATGCATGTGTGTAATGGAGATTTCAAGGAATACAATATCTAACCAAATAACTCCATTTGTTCTAACCTCTTCATCCACACAAAAATATTCTATGTTGCAGAAGTCCAGAATGACTGAAACCATTTTTCTACTCTAGTGTGTAGGAATCGGAAATCTTGGAAAAGCTCTCCAGGTCAGGTTGAGTCCGTGGCGCCACAGTTTAAACTTTAGAAAGTGTTGAGCGTTAACAAATACGGGTCGCTGCCACTGGATGCATGCGACGAGAGGTGGCCATCTTGCATCAACATAACATAGAAATTCACGGGTAAGACTTTTCTATTCTGAAAGCTAAAACATGCAGTATGTAAGAAGCTGGAATCAACAACACACTACAGAACAACGAGATATGTTAACAGAACAAACATTTATTTTTATATCCATAGATTTTAGACATAAGTAGAGTTTGCAAATAAAAAAAATTGAACGATAAAAGGGTCTCGACGACCCAAGAAGCTGTGATTAAACGACATGGCAGGTACAAGATATGGGAGGCCTCTTTGCAAAACGCACCCTAGCGAAGCTAGATAAAGAGAAAAGAGGCCTCCACTTTACACAAAGCATCAGAAACCTAAAAAGAAGATTACAATTCCAACCCTGGGTGCCTCCGCTACTAGACTCTGGCGATCTCTGGCCGAGAGCCAGCGAGATCGAGGTCTCTTGATCATGACGCCTATGCAACCGGAGAAGAAGCAAGAAGCCAGCTATCAAGCCACCAAGCTCTGGATCCAAGATTCAGAAGGGGGCCTCCAATGGAGGTTGATGCCCACGACCGCCTTTCGGCCAGAAGAGGCAGAGGCACTGCAGACTCACCGCTGCTCAAGGGCCACTGTGAAAACGCACATGCAGGCGCAGCTTCGAAGAGCTTCCAAGCCAGCAGCGACGACAGCCTCCTCCAGTCTCCCTTCCTTGCCGCCACGGCCGGACAAAGGAGAGGAGGAGACACACGCGTCGAAGTAGAACCAGAAGCTCCAGGAAGGCGAACCTTATTGGCGTGGGGGATCGCCACATCGAGAGAGCCGGAAGCCTTCTCCCTCCATGGGAGCACGGCCAACCCCTCAAACGACGACCACCTTCCGTCTCGCCAAAGCGGCAGAGCTGAAGACCCCAGCCCCCAAACCCCTCAGCAGCAGCACCACTTCTTACCCACGACCCCCCGCCACCATGGTCGTCTAGAAGTGGGAGAAGAAGCAGAGCATCGCCATCGAGGAGAAGAGGAGCACTGACTGATGACCCACAAGTATAGGAGGTGTATCGCAATATTTTCGATAAGTAAGAGTGTCGAACCCAACGAGGAGCAGAAGGTGCTGGCTAGTGGTATGGATCAGGAATTCTCTGCAAATACTTAGCAAACGGATTTTTAGGGGTTTTTGATAAAGCAAGTAAACAAAGTACGAGTAAATAAAAGACAGTAGGAATAAATGCAGCAAGTGGCGCAATCATTTATACAGCAAAGGACAAGCCGGTTGTATTACTTAAGATGACCAAACGTTCTCGAAGACACATGGGAAGACTGTCAAGTGCTTTCGCTTCATATAGTTGATTAATCTTCTTTAGCTTGCTAAGTGTTGTGTGGGTGAACCTATGCTAATGTACCGACCTTCCTAGGACTAACACATACTTGTGATTATACCCCTTGAAAACATCCGTCAGTACAAGAAAGTAATTAAGGTAGAAACCTAACCACAGCTTTAAACTCTAAGACCCTTACGTCCCTTGTGCAATGGTTTCCTAATGGGGTTCAGGTTTCTGTCACTCCGGCAACCCCTACAATTAGTAGCCAAATACACAATGCATTCCCCTAGGCCCATATAGGTGAAGTGTCATGTAGTTGACGTTCACATGACACCACTAGAAGAAATACACCACAACTTAAATATCAAACCATTGAATCTTTCTTAACACAACTCCGCTACTAACAACATGACTTCTCCCATGTCCTCAAGAATAAAACGAACTACTCACAAGACATCATATGGATCATGATCAGAGATGGAATAATGATGTATAACAATCTGAACATAAACAATAATTCAATGGTTCACTCAATAGCATCAACTACAAAGAGTAATCAACATCGGGAAAGTTTCCCCTATGAACTAATGCAAGATTCAACTCAATTGTTACAGCAATATGGAGATGGTGATGAGGGTGCTGATGATGATGATGGTGGTGATGATGATGATGATCCCGATGAAGTCCAGCTTGATGGTGGTCCGGGAAGGAATTCCCCCGGCAGAAATCTGTCTACCGGAGAGATCTTTCTCTCTCGGTGTTTTCCGCCCAGCAGAGGCGGCGGAATCTTTCTGTGGTTGCTCTCTAAGTCTTAGGGTTTTGGGAGGATAATATACGCCAGAGGGGAGTGCCAGCGGTGGACCAGGGTGGCCACACCACCTGGTGGCACGGCCTAGGCTGGCCCGCGCCAGGGGGTGGTGTGGGCCCCTTGTGGCCCATCTTTAGGCCTCCTTCTGGCTTCCTTCGTCTTCTGGAAAAATAGGATTTTCCGTATATTTTCCTGGATTTTCTGATCTTCGCGAATTTTTCCTCCAAACAGCACCTTTTCCATTAGAATCCTGACTGCAGCGATCCATGCTCCAAAAGTCATCAACCATGCAAAAACAGGTGAAATAACATAAGTATCACCTCTCAATACGAAATATATCAATGAATAACAGTGAATTATGACCTAGAATAGTGATGCAAAATGGACGTATCAACTCCCCCCAAGCTTAGACTTCGCTTGTCCCCAAGCGAAACTGAGCTCAATGAATATGGCCTCAGGTTTATGGAGTGAAGAGTCGATAAAAGAATACGGACAAGAAGCATCACATTCATCAATACATAGATCATAATAGAAGACAACTCACTATTATATGACTTAACTTGCAATGAGTAAAGGAAACACAATAAAGATACATAAAGTAAATCATAATCGGTAATGGCAAACTTAGCTCTTGGTCGAAGAATAGTTGATAATTTGCTGGAGTTCACAAATAATTGGTTTTCAATGATAGCTTTCAAAGTAGTAAACATCAAGATAAGAGCAATGTTCAAAACAAGGAACATAAGAAACATGATTGAATAAATCATCATATGAATGAATGAAACACAACAACTCAAAATACTTGCTGAGATAGAAAGGAATAGGTTTACTGACTCAACTAAAAAGATAAAAGAAGGGCCCTTCGTAGAGGGAAGCAGGGATTGCAAGTCTGATAAGGAGCTCCCAAAAATTATCATACTTACTAGCTTTCAGCTCTCATTGCCCCTATCATAGGCATATTTTGGTGGTTAAGGTTAAAGTGACACAACTAAGAGGATATGCTTGACAAGTTATAAATTGAAGTCCCATGCCCCTTACTTATGAGTACCGAACCTCATGCTACTCAACTTCAGTCACGAGTAAGATCTTGTCATTGTAAATACACGTGTATCATTGAGAACCGCCAACGGGGTACACCTTGCACATGACACAGGAGCTATCCCATAATCAAAATGACAAGGCAAGCAGACAGTGAGCATCTCAGCGATCTTTTTATTTGCTATTTGCATAGGTTTTTATTGAGGATGCTTCATGGAATGCTCACTATTCCACCATGATTAGGCATGGCTTAGGCTAGCGGCCTAGGCGTTTCTCTAACACAGATATAAACTCCATGATCTTACAAGTTCCACTTTTATTTCACACCGTCGGGATCCATAAGCAAAAGAACATGATATCAACTAGGTACAAGTACCAATGAAGTGTTGAAAGCGGTCCCCATGATACATGGTTCTGCTAACTTCAACTCATAAAGCGCAAGCATATACGCAACAAAGAAGGACCCAATGGTTCAAGTTTATTAAATGCAAGAAAGTAAAGTGTGCCATCAAGTTCGTGAGAGCTTTAATCACTAATTTTCACATAACAAGTTTAATTTGGAAGGTAGATAAAACAAGAATTTACTTGGAATAGCAATAATGCTACTAGATAGGTATGGTGGACACAAATGGCAAAGGTTTTGGTTTAAAGGAGTGGATGCACGAGAAGAATTCCCTCTCAGTACAGGTTTTTGGCTAGCAAGGCTGGGTAGCAAGTACAAGAGTTGAAGGAAACAAACAAACATACAAGCGATAAAGACAAACATGCGATCTTCCTTGGAAACACAAAAGATCTTAGCTAGAGAATACTGGACTTATGAGCAAATCAAGAAAGAAAGACGATGAAATTATATTTCTTTAGAGTACTCTTATCTTTTTCATTCAACTCTCAAAAATAGTGTTGCTACTGACCGAGCCAAGTTTGCCAAAACCAACTAAATTAACTCAATGATCCCAAAGTGATACCAATACTAACAACAAGATCAATCATATAACCGCAAATTGAAAACTAATATAAGCTATGCAAAAGAGTAAATAATAGAACTTCTCATTAATATTCCATAACAGCAACTCACACCAAGGGATACATATCTAACGAGAGAGGGGACACTTCCATAATGCAAACCATACTACATAATAACTCCTCTATTCATGATATGACTCTACTAATAAGGTAAAAAGATAGAAGATAGTGATGTGATACCGCGGCACTCCCCCAAGCTTGGAACAAACCAAGGGGATGCCAAACCTGATGACGAATTACTCCTTCAGTGGTGGTGGTATCCTCTCGATGAGGTTCTTGACCAATTTCCCCAAGTCCTCAATCTCGAAGGTGAGATTACGAATCAGCTGTGAGTTTTGCTCAATGCGGCTCATGATCATGTCATGTTGAGAATTCCAGCTCTTGCTATTCTTTCCCCACTCTTCCTCCTTGAAGTCTTCTTTTCCTGCATGGCTAGAACGAGGCAAATCCCAATTGGAGGGTAATTTCCCCTTGGGCATATTCTGGTATTGATGCTCATGGAGGTATGGAAAGGATTCTTGGTGCGTGGAGGAAGTGACCGTGGAGCCAAGCAGTCACGAGGAGCTTTCCCCCAGTCTGCATCCGTGCAGTCCTTCTAACCCTGGCAGGTTTTGTTACCACTCCAGTGCTTGCAATGGTAGTGCCGGTGTGCGAATGTTGGCCTTGCTCCTCTTCACCTTCACTCTTGATCTCCTTCCCGGGGTCTTGGAGGTCTTCCTCCATAGGCTACTTCCCTTTATCCTTGGCGGACACCATTGTGCTTCTAAACTTTCAGAGAGAGTTCCTGGCAGAAACAGATCGAAACGAAAACACGACGAAAACACGATATACGAACCTCGGGGGATCCGGGGGATTATATATTACGAAGTTTCATATCAAAAGGAAGGTACTGGGAGACAACGAGTCGGAGGTGGAGTCGGGGGTGGACTCACCACCTGGTGGCGCGGCCAGGGGAGGGCCCGCGCCACAGGGTGGTGTGAGCCACCCTGGCTCTGTCTCCGTCCCTTTTTCGCTTCGTAGCTTTCCTTATTGACTGAAAACTGCAAAAATATAGTTGGATAGTATTTTCGCGGAACTTTTCTTACCAGAACCGTTACCTATTTGAAAACGGACTCTGCAGGTCTCTGAATTTGGTACTTAGTGGATTCTTCCGGAGTCACCACTTGAATAACATCAATATATTCATCTTCATACACTTATTACTTGAGTCATAAAACCTTTCTCTTCCTTATTACACCATTATCTCCACTTTCTGGAAATTTCTTTCACACAAAACTTCACACAGTTCTCATTAGCAACATTAGTATAAGTGAAGTGATAAAACATTTTGTGTCCAAATTCAACTGAAAACCATCAAAACATAATCTATTGTAGCAACTCCTTCCGAAAACCCAAAAAGAATTCAAAAAGGAAATTGAATAAAGAAGCAAATGCAAGAGTGGCAAAATCTGTCAAAACAGACAAGCAGGTAAAGATCATTTTTTTCTAAACTCTTCTGTTGCTCCAATCAAAAAGTGCAAAACTGACGAAAGTTAAATAACAACCTGGGGCAGAAGCACAAAAAATTACAGCTCAATTCAACATACAGAGATCTCTCACGAATTTTTACGGTGAAGCACAAAAATCTGTTTCAGGACAGCAACTTCCCCAAATCTTACTTCTCTCTCATTAGTGGTTGATCTTGACACAAAACCAAACAAAAAGGATAAGGAGCGGTTATTACCGAAGTAATAACTTCCAAGACTCAAAGAAACAAAAACAAACTGAAAGCAAAAGTAAACTGGGGTGTCTCCCAAAAAGCTATTTCTTTATAGCCATTAAGATGGGCATGATGATTTTGAAGATGCTCACACAGGAATATGAATTGAAGTAAAAGAGAGCATTAAGAAGAAAAAATACACACATTTAAGTCTAACCCACTTCCTATGCAAGGGAATTTTGTGAACAAACAAGTTGTTGAAACCAGAGGCTACAAGCATAGGAAGGCAAAATAAGTGCAACATAAAAACTTTCAGCATAAAACGAGGAAACTTGATATTATTGAGATGCATAAGAACACTTTTCCCTCTCTCATAGTAACTTTTGGTATCATGCATAAACTTAAAAATATAGCTATCACAAGGACCATCGTAGCAATGATCACTTATCCTAACAGAAAACACAGGAATACTAGCTCTCATATCATTACTTTGTGAAACAATATTAGAGGTATCCTTACAAAGGATAGTGTGTCCCTCTTTTTCATATTTAGTGACAAAGTCTTTCACATTCTCTATTATAGGTTCATCAACCATTTTTTTATCAGGTTCAACAGCTTCATTCGTACTTTCATTAACCATACTAGCTATCATAGAGTGTTCCTTTATCTTACCTGGGAAAGGCATTTTCTCAATATAAGGTTTAGGTAAGACATGATTAGCAGTATAAACTTCAGTATTTTTTGCAGGAAGACTCTTAACAACATTTTTATAAGGTTCATGATACTTATGCCACTTCTTTTTAGGCACTTCAATATAGGAAGCAAAAGCCTTAAAATAAGAAGCAATAGCTTGAGAGTCTAGACCATAAGCATTTTTATTATTTTGAAAGTCACCAGTTCCCATAAAAGGTTCAATGCATTCATAATCTTAATTTATACCTGACTTTCTACCTTTGTCATTCTCCCAAGCTTCAGCATTGTCTTGAATACGGTCCAGAAGATCCCATTTAGCTTCTTCTTCCATGCGAGTGAATGATCCAGCACAAGAAGCATCCAATAAATCCTTGTCATGTAGAGGGAGCCTTGCATAAAAGTTATTGATAATAATATTGTTGGGGAGCTCATGAATGGGACATTTGAGCATAAGTAACTTCATTCTCCCCCAAGCTTGAGCTGTACTCTCTCCATCAAGAGGCCAAAAGTTGTATATTTGATTCCGATCTTTATGAATCTCACTAGGAGGATAAAACTTCGAATAAAAGAGAGGCACTATTTCCTCCCATTCCAGAGCTTGACCATTCTTCAACAGCTTATACCATTCCTCAGCTCTTCCTTTCAGTGATAATGATAATAACTTCTTCTTAACTTGATCTGTAGTAATACCTGCACACTTGAACAACCAGCATAATCTGTGTATAAATAGTAAATGATCACCGGGATGGACAGTTCCATCCCCAACATAGTAGTTATCAATAACACAATCAATAATTCTTGTAGGTATTTTAAAAGCATCATTCTCATCAGGTGGTGGCTTATCTACTACCTTAGCAGTGGTAGTAGCATTACCAAATAAGAAACTCAGTGAATTATCCATAACGAAAATAAAGCAACTAGCAGAAGTAAACAATACTCACAGTAGAAGTTTCCTTTACCAGTTCCACTCTCCAATAGCGCTTCACTCCCCGGCAACGGCGCTAGAAAATAGTCTTGATGACCCACAAGTATAGGGGGTGTATCGCAGTATTTTCGATAAGTAAGAGTGTCGAACCCAACGAGGAGCAGAAGGTGCTGGCTAGTGGTATGGATCAAGAATTCTCTATAAATACTTAGCAAACGGATTTTAGGGTTTTTTGATAAAGCAAGTAAAACAAAGTACGAGTAAATAAAAGACAGTAGGAATAAATGCAGCAAGTGGCCCAATCCTTTATACAGCAAAGGACTAGCCGGTTGTATTACTTAAGATGACCAAACATTCTCGAGGACACATGGGAAGACTGTCAAGTGCTTTCGCTTCATATAGTTGATTAATCTTCTTTAGCTTGCTAAATGTTGTGTGGGTGAACCTGTGCTAATGTACCGACCTTCCTTGGACTAATACATACTTGTGATTATACCCCTTGCAAACATCCGTAAGTACAAGAAAGTAATTAAGGTAGAAACCTAACCATAGCTTTAAACTCTAAGACCCTTACGTCCCTTGTGCAATGGTTTCCTAACGGGGGTTCAGGTTTCTGTCACTCCGGCAACCCCTACGATTAGTAGCCAAATACACAATGCATTCCCCTAGGCCCATATAGGTGAAGTGTCATGTAGTCGATGTTCACATGACACCACTAGAAGAAGTACACCACAACTTAAATATCAAACCATTGAATCTTTCTCAACACAACTCCACTACTAACAACATGACTTCTCCCATGTCCTCAAGAACAAAATGAACTACTCACAAGACATCATATGGATCATGATCATAGATGGAATAATGATGTATAACAATCTGAACATAAACAATAATTCAATGGTTCACTCAATAGCATCAACTACAAAGAGTAATCAACACCGAGAAAGTTTCCCCTATGAACTAATGCAAGATTCGACTCAATTTTATAGCAATATGGAGATGGTGATGAGGCTGCTGCTGCTGATGATGGTGGTGGTGATGATGATGATCCCGATGAAGTCCAGCTTGATGGTGGTGTGGATGGCGACGATCTCCCCTCTCCGGGAAGGAATTCCCCCGGCAGAAATCTGTCTGCCGGAGAGATCTTTCTCTCTCGGTGTTTTCCGCCTCGCAGAGGCGGCGGAATCTTTCTGTGGTCGCTCCCCAAGTCTTAGGGTTTCGGGAGGATAATATACGCCAGAAGGGAGTGCCATGGGTGGACTAGGGTGGCCACACCACCTGGTGGCGTGGCCTAGGCTGGCCCGCGCCAGGGGGTGTGGGCCCCTTGTGGCCCATCTCCAGCCCCCTTCTGGCTTCCTTCGTCTTCTGGAAAAATAGGATTTTTCGTATATTTTCCCGGAAAAATAGAATAGTGATGCAAAATGGACATATCACTGACCTTATAAACGGAGATCCCCGGCCACAGGACAGCTGCCGCCACCTCCGACCACCGGAGAAAGACCAGCCACCACCGCCACCAGATGTACCAGATCTAGCCAGAGAGATCTGGAACCCTACTCCAAACTACAGGCACCTGGCCCAAACACCTAAATCTACTCCTAAGAACTACTCCGGCACCTCTCCTCCACCCTCTACGGCCGGCGAGGCCGGCCGAGAGGGCTCGGGATCGGGCCGACGCTCTAAAAGCGACTCTCAAAACTCATGGGAGGGAGAGAGGACAGGGAGGTAGAGTTCGCAAATAATTCCCTATTCCAGAAAATATATATAGAAAAAAACATATTAAAGAAAATTAACACAACTTATTCCAGAAATTTTCAAATATATATATATATGCAGTAATGTTGTTCATAAAAAGACGACGACCTAGAAATATTGCAATTGGTGCTAAGGAAATTAATACTATTATACTATTAAATTTTCAAGAAGAATATTTCACAATCTTGAAGTTATATAATTCAATTAAATATTTAGATGAAACTTAATACTCGATATTGCGTACATATCTGTTCCTTAGAGATGCAATATACATAGTATTTCTATTTGCAATAAATTCATAGCCATTTGAAATAAAAATCGTGTGAAAACAAAGATCAACATCAGTAATAAATCTAATTCACTAGAATGTGATCCTCCTACCATAAAGAAAAATACACATGTAAAACAACCTCATCTCGATTGGGAAATGCACATGATCATATTGGTGTTTTTTTGGAAACCAAGTAATAAAATCATATTTCAAACAGAGACAAATTAAAATATTGACTCCATGTATTTTAAAATGCTTCATATTTATACTATTAATGTGACTTTTTAGTATCTAGCCCATGAAGGTGCACGGGTTAATGACTAGTATGTCTAAGCAGAGAAATATACTACTCCCGTATTATGTGAAAAAGCACACCTTAATAAGACCTACTATGTGGCATCTGCTAAGGTTCAACTTATAAATAGTGGAAAAAATAAAGTTATCTTTAAGCCTAAGGTGCACCTCAAGCTTGTGGATTGCCCATAGAGAATAGAAATATCATTTCGCCTCTCTCCCTATTTCATGTGATCGTTTTCAAAAGGGGTTCAAAATTTTCAAGATGCAAAATCTTTTTTTTGAGGAAGATGCAAAATCTTAGCTAGAGGTCGAACCAGTCATCATCAATTGAAAATGTTCTTCCTGGTAGTTGGACACTCACACCGACGGCACTGCTTTTACAAGAAGAAATGAAGCCATCTACCTTCGAAAAGACAATTAATTTAAGAGCAATCCATCACGCTTACTTGTAGCTCAAGTTTGACGTAATTTTGTAAAACTATCAAGATGCAAAATCTTAGCAAGAAGTTGAACATGTTGTGCACTAGAAAGACACAGGCCGGACTGTGCACCCGCGGCTGCAGAGAAGAAATCGATGGAGGATGGATGGTGAGATCCAGCGAAGGAGAGAGAAAACGTAACTTGTTTTGCGTGCAGATACTAGTAGTAGGTCCATACATTTACTACTATTGGAGTGTACCCTGTACCTCGTGTTAGCATCCCATCAGGCCTTCCACAAAGTGTCCAATGCCCAAATAGTGAAAAGTGGGCCAGCTTGTCAGTCGATGACCAGAAATTTATTTGAGGCACCGGTCTCGCAACATTGAGAATCTTGCCCGGAATAAATGACCGGACCCACAACGTCATCAACAAATGGACCACCAATCCCTGCGCTTTCTTTCACACTAGCTTGTCTCAATTGCATGCGTAGTACACAAGTATACTCATATTTTAGTGATTTGAAAATTGGGGCATCAGAGCAAGTAGGTGCTCCAGTTCCCTCAAATTTTGCTTGGGCACCGGTCTCACAATGGAGGGCATCGGTTCCCATAGACTCAAAACTGCTTTGGGCATAGATTTTTTCATATGTTGTGGAGGGCCTCATAACTTAGCTCTGACATCATACCGCCTTCAAGTCCTCTTCTGCGTTGATCTTGCGCTGCCTTTTTTTAAAGTCTCGCGCTGCCTCCCTCTTGTTCTCTACTTGTGTAGCTCAGGTTTGACCAAATTTCGTTAAATTGTCAAGATGCAAAATCTTATCAAGAAGTTAAACTTGTTGTACAAACTCTCGGTGGTTTGAGTTTTGTGCATACTAGCATTCATCATGCTAAAGTAGAATCTTTATATATGCTAAGAATGGAAAAGAAGATCCAGCGATTGGCAATGTTTGGACTTGCTAGTCTTGTTCTAACGGTCAATGTTCAAAGTTAACCTATACACTATGCAGTGGTTTATTGTATTGTAACAGATAAGACATGATAAAGAGAAGATAAGAAGTACTGCGAATGGCCTATCAAATGGTAGGTCTCGTAGGAGAGAGGTGCTTGAGAGTTAACACGGTCGGTGGAAGTACAAGTTAGATCAAGGACCCCATAAAAATGAAAATTGCAGCCAAGTCCATGCATTTATTAGCACAAGGACCCTGAAAACTGAGCAATGGAGTTTGTGTTTTTAGGTTTGCGCATAGTAGCGTTCATCATGCTAAAGTAGAATCTTTATAGATGCTAAGAATGGAAAAGAAGATCAAGAGGTTGGCAATGTTTGGATTTGCTAGTCATGATCCAACGGTCAATGTTCAAAGTTAATCCGTACACTATGTAGTGGTTTATTGTATTGTAAGAGATAAGACACAATAAAGAGAAGATAAGAAGTACTGCGAATGGCCTATCAAATGGTAGGTCTCGTAGGAGAGAGGTGCTTGAGAGTTAACACGGTCGGTGGAAGTACAAGTTACATCAAAGACCACATAAAAATGAAAATTGCGTCCAATTCCACGCATTTATTATAACAAGGACCCTAAAAACTGAGCAATGGAGTTTGTGTTTTGAGGTTTGTGCATACTAGCGTTCATCGTGCTAAAGTAGAATCTTTCTAGATGCTAAGAATGGAAAAAGAAAATCAAGAGGTTGGCAATGTTTGGATTTGCTAGTCTTGATCCAACGGTCAATGTTCAAAGTTAATCCGTACACTATGTAGTGATTTATTGTATTGTAAGAGATAAGACACGATAACGAGAAGATAAGAAGTACTATGAATGGCCTATCAAATGGTAGGTCTTGTAGGAGAGAGGTGCTTGAGTGTTAACATGGTCGGTGGAAGAACAAGTTACATCAAGGACTTCATAAAAATGAAAATTGTGTCTAAGTCCACGCATTTATTATAACAAGGACTTTGAAAACTGAGCAATGGAGTTTGTGTTTTGAGGTTTGCGCATACTAGCATTCATCGTGCTAAACTATAATTTTTCTAGATGGTAAGAATGGAAAAGAAGATCCAGCGGTTGGCAATGTTTGGATTTGCTAGTCTTGATCCAACGATAAATGTTCGAAGTTAATCTGTACAGTATGCAACGATTTATTTTATTGTAAGAGATAAGACAGGATAAAGAGAAGATAAGAAGTACTGCAACTAGCCTACCAAATGGTAGGTCTCGTAGGAGAGAGGTGTTGAGAGGAATTAAGACGGTCGGTGAAAGTACAAGTTACATCAAGGACCTCATAAAAATGAAAATTGCATCCAAGTCCATGCATTTATTAGCACAAGGACCCTGAAAACTAAGCAATGGAGTTTGTGTTTTTAGGTTCGCGCATAGTAGCATTCATCGTGCTAAAGTAGAATCTTTCTAGATGCTAAGAATGGAAAATAAGATCCAGAGGTTGGCAATGTTTGGATTTGCTAGTCTTGATCCAACGATCAATGTTCAAAGTTAATCAGTACACTATGTAGTGATTTGTTGTATTGTAAGAGATAAGACACGATAAAAAAAGATAAGAAGTACTGTGAATGGCCTACCAAATGGTAGGTATCATAGGAGAGAGGTGTTTGAGAGTTAACACGTTCGGTGGAAGTACAAGTTACATCAAGGACCTCATAAAAATGAAAATTGCGTCCAAGTCCACACATTTATTATAACAAGGCCCCTGAAAACTGAGCAATGGAGTTTGTGTTTTGAGGCTGCGCATAGTAGCGTTCATTGTGCTAAAGTAGAATGTTTCTAGATGCTAAGAATGGAAAAGGAGATCTAGAGGTTAGTAATGTTTGGAATTGCTAGTCTTGATCCAACGGTCAATGTTCAAAGTTAATATATACACTATGTAGTGGTTTATTGTATTGTAAGAGATAAGACACGATAAAGAGAAGAGAAGAAGTAATATGAATGGCCTATCAAATGGTAGGTCTCGTAGGAGAGAGGTGCTTGAGAGTTAACACGGTCGGTTGAAGTACAAGTTACATCAAGGACCTCATAAAAATGAAAATTGCATCCAAGTCTATTCATTTATTAGCACAAGGACCCTGAAAACTGAGCAATGGAGTTCGTGTATTGGGGGTTGCGCATACTAGCATTCATCGTGCTAAAGTAGAATCTTTCTATATGCTAAGAATGGAAAAGAAGATCCAGAGGTTGGCAATGTTTGGATTTGCTCGTCTTGATCCAACGGTCAACGTTCAAAGTTAATCAGTACACTATGCAGTGATTTATTATATTGTAAGAGATAAGACACGATAAAGAGAAGATAAGAAGTACTGTGAATGGCCTACCAAATGGTAGGTATCGTAGGAGAAAGGTGCTTGAGAGTTAACACGGTCGGTGGAAGTACAAGTTACATCAAGGGCCCCATAAAAATGAAAATTGCATCCAAGTCCATGCATTTATTAGCACAAGGACCCTGAAAACTGAGCAATGGAGTTTGTGTTTTTAGGTTTGCGCATAGTAGCGTTCATCATGCTAAAGTAGAATCTTTATAGATGCTAAGAATGGAAAAGAAGATCAAGAGGTTGGCAATGTTTGGATTTGCTAGTCATGATCCAACGGTCAATGTTCAAAGTTAATCCGTACACTATGTAGTGGTTTATTGTATTGTAATAGATAAGACACAATAAAGAGAAGATAAGAAGTACTGCGAATGGCCTATCAAATGGTAGGTCTCGTAGGAGAGAGGTGCTTGAGAGTTAACACGGTCGGTGGAAGTACAAGTTACATCAAAGACCTCATAAAAATGAAAATTGCATCCAAGTCCATGCATTTATTAGCACAGGGACCCCAAAAACTGAGTAATGGAGTTTGTGTTTTGAGGTTTGTGCATACTAGCGTTCATCATGCTAAAGTAGAATCTTTCTAGATGCTAAGAATGGAAAAAGAAAATCAAGAGGTTGGCAATGTTTGGATTTGCTAGTCTTGATCCAACGGTCAATGTTCAAAGTTAATCCGTACACTATGTAGTGATTTATTGTATTGTAAGAGATAAGACACGATAACGAGAAGATAAGAAGTACTATGACTGGCCTATCAAATGGTAGGTCTTGTAGGAGAGAGGTGCTTGAGTGTTAACATGGTCGGTGGAAGAACAAGTTACATCAAGGACTTCATAAAAATGAAAATTGTGTCTAAGTCCACGCATTTATTATAACAAGGACTTTGAAAACTGAGCAATGGAGTTTGTGTTTTGAGGTTTGCGCATACTAGCATTCATCGTGCTAAACTATAATTTTTCTAGATGGTAAGAATGGAAAAGAAGATCCAGCGGTTGGCAATGTTTGGATTTGCTAGTCTTGATCCAACGATAAATGTTCGAAGTTAATCTGTACAGTATGCAACGATTTATTTTATTGTAAGAGATAAGACAGGATAAAGAGAAGATAAGAAGTACTGCAACTAGCCTACCAAATGGTAGGTCTCGTAGGAGAGAGGTGTTGAGAGGAATTAAGACGGTCGGTGAAAGTACAAGTTACATCAAGGACCTCATAAAAATGAAAATTGCATCCAAGTCCATGCATTTATTAGCACAAGGACCCTGAAAACTAAGCAATGGAGTTTGTGTTTTTAGGTTCGCGCATAGTAGCATTCATCGTGCTAAAGTAGAATCTTTCTAGATGCTAAGAATGGAAAATAAGATCCAGAGGTTGGCAATGTTTGGATTTGCTAGTCTTGATCCAACGATCAATGTTCAAAGTTAATCAGTACACTATGTAGTGATTTGTTGTATTGTAAGAGATAAGACACGATAAAAAAAGATAAGAAGTACTGTGAATGGCCTACCAAATGGTAGGTATCATAGGAGAGAGGTGTTTGAGAGTTAACACGTTCGGTGGAAGTACAAGTTACATCAAGGACCTCATAAAAATGCAAATTGCGTCCAAGTCCACACATTTATTATAACAAGGCCCCTGAAAACTGAGCAATGGAGTTTGTGTTTTGAGGTTGCGCATAGTAGCGTTCATTGTGCTAAAGTAGAATGTTTCTAGATGCTAAGAATGGAAAAGGAGATCTAGAGGTTAGTAATGTTTGGAATTGCTAGTCTTGATCCAACGGTCAATGTTCAAAGTTAATCTATACACTATGTAGTGGTTTATTGTATTGTAAGAGATAAGACACGATAAAGAGAAGAGAAGAAGTAATATGAATGGCCTATAAAATGGTAGGTCTCATAGGAGAGAGGTGCTTGAGAGTTAACACGGTCGGTTGAAGTACAAGTTACATCAAGGACCTCATAAAAATGAAAATTGCATCCAAGTCTATTCATTTATTAGCACAAGGACCCTGAAAACTGAGCAATGGAGTTCGTGTATTGGGGGTTGCGCATACTAGCATTCATCGTGCTAAAGTAGAATCTTTCTATATGCTAAGAATGGAAAAGAAGATCCAGAGGTTGGCAATGTTTGGATTTGCTCGTCTTGATCCAACGGTCAACGTTCAAAGTTAATCAGTACACTATGCAGTGATTTATTATATTGTAAGAGATAAGACACGATAAAGAGAAGATAAGAAGTACTGTGAATGGCCTACCAAATGGTAGGTATCGTAGGAGAAAGGTGCTTGAGAGTTAACACGGTCGGTGGAAGTACAAGTTACATCAAGGACCCCATAAAAATGAAAATTGCATCCAAGTCCATGCATTTATTAGCACAAGGACCCTGAAAACTGAGCAATGGAGTTTGTGTTTTTAGGTTTGCGCATAGTAGCGTTCATCATGCTAAAGTAGAATCTTTATAGATGCTAAGAATGGAAAAGAAGATCAAGAGGTTGGCAATGTTTGGATTTGCTAGTCATGATCCAACGGTCAATGTTCAAAGTTAATCCGTACACTATGTAGTGGTTTATTGTATTGTAAGAGATAAGACACAATAAAGAGAAGATAAGAAGTACTGCGAATGGCCTATCAAATGGTAGGTCTCGTAGGAGAGAGGTGCTTGAGAGTTAACACGGTCGGTGGAAGTACAAGTTACATCAAAGACCTCATAAAAATGAAAATTGCATCCAAGTCCATGCATTTATTAGCACAGGGACCCCAAAAACTGAGTAATGGAGTTTGTGTTTTTAGGTTTGTGCATACTAGCGTTCATCGTGCTAAAGTAGAATCTTTCTAGATGCTAAGAATGGAAAAAGAAAATCAAGAGGTTGGCAATGTTTGGATTTGCTAGTATTGATCCAACGATCAATGTTCAAAGTTAATTCTTACACTATGCAGTGGCTTATTGTATTGTATTGTAATGCAAGAGATAAGACACGATAAAGAGAAGGTAAGAAGTACAGTACTGTGAATGGCCGATCTTTTGAATAACCTTCCCTCCTGATGTTTGGGAAGCAAGTGAAATTTTCAAAAACCGGAAAACTTTGAATTTTTGTGCCACCAAGGAACAAAGTGGTTTTCTTTCCTATGTACTCCTTGTCCCTACTCCACACCAACACACGGCTACCGAACACACCAGAGAGACAGATCCGCCGTATGAAGGCACACGCGTGCAACGCCACGCTGTGGACGAGGGGAGAGAGATCAGCCGGACCGGTGCGCGGGGGGATAGGGGAGGAGGGGTAGAGCATAGGGAAGGAGAGAGAAAACACACGATTTGTTTTGCGTGCATAGGTCCTGAAATTTACTACTAGTAGAGTGTACATTGTAAGGCCGCAGGAGTACCTAATGTCAGAAACCCATCATAACTTTACTCTGACATGGAACCGCCTTCAACTTCTCTTCGCTACTGCCCTCTTCCCCTGCCAACGTTTTATTCTCTCAGCATGTATAGCGCGTGGACATAGGTGACCATATGTCTAAGCAAAGAAATGTACTACTCCTGCGTTGTGTAAAAAAACACACCTTAATAAGGCTTACTATGCGGCATCTGCTAAGGTTCACCTTATACATAGTGGAAAAAATAAAGTTATCTTTAAGCCTAAGGTGCACCTCAAGCTTGTGGGTTGCCCATAGAGAATAGAAATATCATTTCCCCTCTCTCCCTATTCCATGTGATCGTTTTCAAAAGGGGTTCCAAATTTTCAAGATGCAAAATATTTTTTTAGGAAGATGGAAAATCTTAGATAGATGTCGAACCAGTCGTCATCAATTGAGAATGTTCTTTCCTGGTAGTTTGACACTCACACTGACAACACTGCTTTTACAAGAAGAGATGCACCCATCTACCTTCGAAAAGACAATTAATTTAAGAGCAATCTATCACGCTTACTTGTAGCTCAAGTTTGACCTAATTTTGTTAAACTATTAAGATGCAAAATCATAGCAAGAAGTTGAACCTGTTGTGGATGAGGAAGAGACAAGCCGGACTATGCACCCGCGGATGCAGAGAAGTAATCGATGGAGGATGGATGGTGAGAGCCAGCAAAGGAGAGAGAAAATGCAACTTGTTTTGCGTGCATATACTAGTAGTAGGTCCATACATTTACTACTATTGGAGTGTACCCTGTATCTTCTGTCAGCAGCCCATCATAAATTTTCTCTGACATCGCACTGCCTTCAAGTCCTCTTCTGCGCTGATCTTGTGCTGCCTTTTTTTAAGTCTCGCGCTGCCTCCCTCTTGTTCTCTACTTGTGTAGCTGAGGTTTGACTAAATTTCTTTAAATTCTCAAGATGCAAAATCTTATCAAGAAGTTAAACCTGTTGTCCAAACTCGGTGGTTTCTAATATACTCCTAATTGACCCCCGATGGGTACCACCAAAAGCTTTTTCATAAAACTCTCATATAAACCTACGATTTACCTATCGCCGTCCTCCTCTCCATCGTTGACCGTCGTCGCGGCGCTGGGCCGCCGCTCTACACCACCGCTGCCATCACCACCGCTGTCACCTTCCAAAGATGCATCCATCTACCTTCGAAAAGACAATTAATCCAAGAGCAATCTATCACGCTAACTTGTATCTCAAGTTTGACCTCATTTCCTTAATTTGTCAAGATGCAGATTCTTAGCAAGAGATTGAACGTCTTGTCCAAATTTTAGGACCTTACTATATACATGCATGCAAAACAAATTATGTTTTATCTCTCCTTCACTGCCTCATCACCATCCACGCACACCCTGGCTAGCTGATGTCTCTCCCTCGTCCACAACCTGGCGCGTGCGTCGACCTGCCTTGTCGTTCCATTTCACAACCTGTGAATAGGAAGCACCAAGCACACCCCGGCCCTTCGTACTTTTTGAGTTCTTTCATGTAAACCGTATTCGCTCCCACCGACCATGTTGAATTTTAACTACAAGTAAGCGCGATTGATAAATTCCTCTTAAAATTTTCCAAAAAACTTTTGATGCTAACCAGGAACTCAGTACATCGAAAACCACCGAAAAGCTTTTCGTAAAACTTCCAAACCAACCTACAATTTACTTGTAGTTCAAATTTGACCAAATTTCAATAAATTGTCACAAAGTCTCATTCAAGTCGGCAGAGTCACCTAGGAAGTTTTAAAATTCGCAAAACATGGGAAAATTGAGAATGTTCATTCCTAATAGTTGGAAAATCACACCAACGAGATCGTTTACTAAAACAAGATGCGCCCATCTACCTTCGAAAAGACAATAAATCCAAGATCAATCCATCACGCTAACTTGTAGCTCAAGTTTGACCTAGTTTCATTAAGATGTCAAGATGCATATTTTAAGCAAGAAGTGGAACGTGTTGTCAAAATTTTAGGACCTTTTACGGTATTTATGCACGCAAAAAACATTATTTTCTAGGCCGACTGATCTCTCCCTCATCCACAACGTGGCGCTGCCCACACGTCCGTCGACTTGCCTTGTCGTTCCATTTCACACCCTACGGAGAGGAAGCACCAAGCACACCCCCCAGCACGCTGGTTCGAAAGTGTGAGGAGCGTTTTTTTGTGTGAAGCGAGTACAATAGTACGAAGGGTATGGCTCAGTTGCTCGCTTGAGAAGGACCCGACTGCTTTTCCTTGCTTAACATTAGGGCCCTTTGTGCTAAATTTATGGACCTCTATGTAATTTTCTCTTTTTGAGATCTTCGATGTAAACCGTACTCGCTCCCACCGACCGTGTCAAATTTTAACTACTAGTAAGCACGATAGATAGATTCCTCTTAAAAATTTCCAAAACTTTTGAAGCTATAACCAGGAATTCAGTACATTGAAAACCACCGAAAGGCTTTTTCGTAAAACTTGCAAAGCAACCTACAATTTACTTGTAGTTCAAATTTGACCTAATTTTGATAAATTGGCACATAGTCTCATTGAAGTTAGCAGAGTTGGCTAGGAAGTTTTAAAATTTGCAAAACATGGGAATATGGAGAATGTTCTTTCTTGAAAGTTGGAAAACTCAAACCAACGACATCGTTTACTAAAATAAGATGCACCCATCTACCTTCGGAAAAACAATTAATCCAAGAGAAATCTATCTCGCTAACTTGTAGCTCAAGTTTGACCTAATTTCATTAAGTTATCAAGATGCAATTTCTTACGTGTTGTCAAAATTTCAGGACCTTTTATTTACTATATATATGCATGCAAAACAAATTATGTTTTCTCTCTCCTTCTTCACTACCTCATCACCATCCACGCACACCCCTACCAGCTGATCTCTTCCTCGTCCACAATGTGGCGCTGCCCACGTGCGTCAACCTACCTTGTCATTCCATTTCACACCCTACACAGAGGAAGCACCAAGCACATCCCCCATCACGTTGGTTCGAAAGTGTGAGGAGCGTTTTTTGTGTGAAGCGACTACAGTAGTATGAAGGGTATGGCTCAGTTTCTTGCTCGAGAAGGACCCACCTGATTTTCCTTGCTTAACTTTAGGGCCCTTTGTGCTAAACTTATGGGCCTCTACATGTAATTTTCTCTTTTTTGAGGTCTTCGATCTAAACCATACTTCCACCGATCGTGTCAAATTTTAACTACAAGTAAGCGCGATAGATAGTTCCCTCTTAAAATTTTCCAAAAAACTTTTGAAGCTAACCAGGAATTTAGTACAACGAAAACCACCAAAAAGTTTTTTCGAAAACATTCCAAAGCAACCTCAATTTACTTATAGTTCAAATTTGACCTAATTTCGATAAATTGGAAAATAGACTCATTCAAGTCGGCAGAGTTAGCTAGGAATTTTAAAATTTGCAAAATATGGGAAAATCAAGAATGTTCTTTCCTGATAGTTGGAAACTCACACCGACGACATCGTTTACTAAAAGAAGATGTGTAACACCCCTAGTTTTATTAAATACTAATTAGGGTTTGTTTGTGCATTCATGAGCATCATCCCATAAAAGTGCAAACAAGTAAATGCAAAACCCTAAAACCCTAGCTATGTTCCTCCCTCTTGAAAACAATTCAAAATGGGTTTGAATATTTTAAAAATCATCAAAACTCATGGAACCCAAATTGTTATAAAGGGTTCATGCCATATGTTAAATGTTTGCAAAAGTTCTAGTAATTTTGAAATGACACCAAACAGATTTGAATTCAAATACAAAATGGAAAGAGAGAAAACTGTTTGGAAAATAGTTTTTCTAAAAAAATAGAGCCAGCAGAGCAGCCCAGGCCAAAGCCCACCTTCCCTCTCTCTTGCATGCCGCCTAGTGTGCAAACCAGCAACTTCCTCACAAACTTTGCCGTGACCCACGCCCGGCCCAAGCTAGCCCAACTGGAGCCCATACCGGTTCGACCGTCTATCTTCATCGTCGTCTTCGCTGACGACGCAAAGCACCTCGCTGGCTACACCTCCGCCGCTCGCCGGTGGAGAGATGCCCGTCGTGCGCCAAGATTTCCGCCACCGCCCCCGGACACCTACAAGATCCCTTGCACCGCCGCGGATAACCCTATCCCCTTACTTTCCCCTCTCGCTCTGTCTCTCGCCCGCATGGCCGAAACCAAGCTCGCCGGCCGTCACCGTCCCCTTCGTCTCCGACTGCCCCAGCACCAATCAAGGCCACCGTCGAGATCCCCTTGATGTCCTTGTTCTCCTCCGCTACTCCATTGAAGTTGAAGTGGCTGCAGTCGCCTCAATCGCCACCTCGTTCCGCTGCCGGCCGTCGCTCTCCGACACTAATTTCGACAACATCTGACCTTTCCCGGCCTCGCCGACTCTCTCCTCATGCTCCTGGTAAGCTCTTGAGCACGCTCGTGCTCTCCTCCGTCTCCCTCTCGCCCTCCCTCGTGCCCGCGCCGTGCATCCGCAAGCTCTGCTGTCGACCTCCGTCACGCACGCTGCTCCGGTGACCGTTTCCTAGCGGTGCTGCCACCGTTTGGCTCAGCGTGAAGCGCTGCGTCGAACACGCCCACCCTCGAAGCCCCGCATCGCCGCTAGCACCGCGCCTGAGCTCGATCTGTGAGCATCGGTGATGATGACGTCATCGTGATGTCATGCTGATGCCAAAATCCCCTTTTTCTTTTATTTAAAGGTTTTTGTAATTATTTTTTGTAAATATTAATATGACAGGTGGGCCCTATCTGTCAGGGTTTTATTAATTTTGGAAATAATTTCTGAAATTATTAAACTTCTGACATGTGGGTCCAGCCGGAAATAATTTAATAAATTCCAAAAATGTTTAATTGTTTTAAATTGATTTAAAAATGGATTTAAAATGGGAAAAATCATAACTAATTCATTTTATGTCAGAAAAATATAAATAATATATTAAAATGTTCAGAAAAATGAGATCTATCTCATAGCATCAAAGTCATGCATCATTGTAATAACTAAAATGATCTCCTTAGTGAAACCCTAATAAACCCCTCTCATATGCCTCCGGAGTTTATCAGAACTGCTATCTAGGGCATTCTGACTCTACTTAAAATGGTTCATATATCTTTAGGGTTTGATATAACACCTTTAAATATGTCATATCATCATTCTTGATTGCGCATTGTGTCGATGCCATGTGTCGATTGTTGTTTTCCTTTTTGGTGTTTCTACTTCTTCTCGGTAGACCTCGGAGTTGACGTGAGCAACGAGATCGAGTCCAAGATTCAAGATCGAGATCAAAACCAACAAAGGTTATCGATGAATGATGCCAAGCAGATGAACCTGAAGTTCTATATCTGAGTATCAACAGGCAAAGGCAAGTAAAACCCCACACATGATATAATCCTATGATTTCAAAGTATTTCATTCTTTCCGTGTGCATACTATTCCAAAGTCCTTTAACGATAGATATATCAATCCTATCTGATCTATGTTACCTTTGTAGCCCATATTCCCTGATCCACTGCTCCTAGCATAACTAGGGTTTGGCTTATGTGCTTCGCTAGAGCTGTTATATTTTTTGTGCTTAGCGTAGCTTAGCTGTTACCACGGATCCATTCGGTTGATGAATCAGATCTGCGAATGAACCTAGTATGACAGGATGACGTGGTATGATCAGAGATGAAAGTTCAATATGCTAAGGCTTGTATGGGAGGCCACGGTGGGTTGTGGTTTTTGCAGTCCCATACTTGCCACTACTAGGACCTGAGTTCTTGCCTCTTGAACCAAGACGAGCGTACAGCCACACGGGGGCCTAGAAACCACCTCGACCAACTAACTTGCCTAGTAGATTCCATGAGTCACATAGTTCGAGTGTTCCATTCGACATATGCATTCTGGTTGTTCTCGAAGGAGGTGTAGGAGGTGCATTCATATAGGTAGGTAAGCATGGCAGGGAATGGGAGAGGCACGACCTCCATAATCTCAAACCCTGTTCACATCTCTAGGTACCGACTTCGGGACTTGACCCGTTACGACGGCATCTCCTTAGGGTGTGACTCATGGTCTCGGAAAAAGCAAGGTAAAGTGTAACTACCTCGGTGAATTACGCTCTTAGTTACATGCCTGGATGAGCGAAAGTGGTTAAAATAGTACGGTGGGGCCCAGGGCCACTCACGGTAGACCTTTCGGCCATCTTAACCACTTTCAGAACAACGGGACAAGAACGAGCGGCGTAATCGGCAGGCGAAGGGATCAACTACATACACAAGTGAGTATGTATGCAAGCCACATACAACAGTTCTCAGAGCCACTCCATCTAAAAGAAATAGAAATATTGCAACGCCATACGCCAAGATTCAAATATCCTAGATAGACATAATATTTTAGGATAGCTCCTCATACATCAAACATCAGAGTATCAGGCGGAAACGGAAAACAAGATCCGAGCATGGATAAGAAGCAAATCGGCATAAGATGCCACATAAATAAACACATCCCGCCCACAGATCTCACGGATCCCCGTTCCCGGAATCTCTACACCGAGTGACTGTTGCCATCATCATCTGTATCCTCCACCCAGTATCCATCTTGCGGGTACACCTGTTCATCGGAATCAAACAATTTATCGTGTGAGACCCTAGGGGTACTCAACAAGTCTTTATGCCACTAAAGGGGACACAACCTGGGGTGACGCAATTGCAGCAAAAGATAATAACTAACAAGTCTATAGATACTCGCTAACCATCCGCCTAACCAATGATAGACGGATGTCCGTGAATTTCGACAACAGTTTTAACAGTATAATTAACAGATCCATCCTCCTCCTCGCTTACCAACGAGAAAGCGGACGAACAACCCCCATCATCCGTTGGCAGTTTTATTAACCATTCCATGAGTATTCCACTATTTACTAGTCAAGTATTTAGTCAAATTAAAAGTGGTACTTTAGTTATACTTGTCTATGATCGAGAAACTGTGCTCCAAGTCGTCCATAACCGCGGACACGGCTTTCAGAAAGATTTACCCTGCAGGGGTGCACGAATAGCAACACACACTCGATCAACCTCGGAAAAACCAACTCAAAACCCAACGAGGCATTCACGACAAAGCAATCACAGGATTCAGAAATATTTCAGGGGGCCACCCCATTAAGCTACCCGCAACGAAGTTGGCCGGCTCTGAGACGGACCCAAGGTTTGCGCCAATGGCTGTAAACGACTGGGAACCCGAAAATGTGACTGGGCTTGTCGATACCGTGAAAACACTCCACAATTCTTAAACAGTACAGGTGCTCCTCGCACAATCTTAAATAAAACAGTAATGCATGGCATAAGTACAAAATAGTAACAAAACCCCAAACTACTTTGTGGCCCCAAGAAATAAGAATGAATCAAGCTCTGGCTCAGGGGGGTCCATAAGGCCTCCCGGATGTGGATAGTGCGAATAGTCAAGGAACAGGAATCAAGTACTCGGGGTCCTACGGGACACAAGTGAGCATGAAAACCCAAATAGCAGATATTGCTCACCGGTGCCTCTTTCATTAGTTATCCCATTACTACTCAGGTTATGTTGTTTAGGTACCTCATTATTCATCAGACACTCACATACCCTACACATGCTTTTCTACGACTCGCATGGCTCAAACAACTCCTGTAGTAATGGCTCATGGGATGGAGGAACAAGCTTTAGTGGGGTTTAAAAGTAAAAGCTATGCAGTACTTGGGATTCAATTTAATGCAATCGTGACTCGATGATGCAAGAATAAGATAGAGGAAATAGGTACTATATGTATGCAAGCATGTGGTAGTGCTTGCCTGGCAGCTCAGTTGAAGCGTGAGATGGATCTGGGTAGTACTCCTGTGATTCCTGGTAATTCTCCTACTGGGCGTCTATTCGAAGAAGAACCAAACAAACAAGGGCCAACATAAATGAAGTGCACAAGCATATGAATTAAAATGCGACGAGCAAACAAGCATTCCATGATGAATGGTGCACAATTTACATGGCATTAAAGTAGCATGGCATGGTGAGGTGTGGGGTACAAGAATAAAGCATTTTATTATTTATTTAGTCAAATTTTGCTGCCATAAACAGTTCTGATATGTAATAATGCCAAGATGCATGCTTCAATTCAGAACAAGGAATGCGTAGATAGAACGGGCTCGTCGTGCTGATCGATTTAGACATATTATTTGTCAAATTTGGAGTTGTAGAATTAAAGTTATTAATTTATTAAGAAAAGGGCATTTTATTGTAATTTTAATCATCTCGAAATTTTAAAGTGCTCAAATAATATTTTGAATTCCTCACATTTTTTTGATTCAAAAACATATATTATTTGTATTATTTGGATTTATAATTTAAAAGTTATTTAAAATCTGATTTGAATTTGTATTTAACAATTTCTGGAAAGTTTGATTAAAAACAGAAAAGCCGAAAACATTTTATACTCAGGCAGACCCAGCCCCAGTCGCTGACGGGTGGGCCAGCTGCTGGCTGGGACACACGCGCACGGAAAGGTTTTTCTCACCGCGGCGTACCTAGCCTCTGCGAATGACAGGCGGGGCCAGCGGCTACGGGCCCACGTGACAGCGGCTGAGCACGCAGAGGCTGACAGGTGGGGACGTACCGAACCGCGGGTTAAGGCTACGAAACTACGGGTGCATTTTTGTAAAATTCCCATAGACACGGATAGGTGGGGTCTCGAGGAGCGCGGGTTGAGGGGGAGATAAAAAGAGGGGGCTATTCGTAAATCGACCACAGGCCCGTACTGTTGCTCTTCTTTCTCTGAATCGCGGACAGAGCCGTGCTCAACAGGCATAGCGCGGCGCGCGGGGAACTCGATCCGGGGACCTGGGGCTCGCGCTCGGGGGCGGTAGCCACTGGGGTAGGCTGGGAACAATGTTAGGAGGGGGATGGCCAACTAGATGAGGCGGGGCGTGGCGCAGAGGCGGTCAGACGCCAGCGGCTGACGGCGCACCGAGGGCGTTCGGTGAAACGCCCGGCGAGGCAGAGGGTCTACGACGAGGCGGAGGATGTCTAGGCGGGAGAGGGACTCACTGCGGGGTGGTTGGCAGCGGCGGATCAGCTTGGGGAGCAGCAGGGCGACGTCGAGGCAGACGGCCGGCGAGATTAGGGTTTCTGCGGCGTCGCGGTACTGCGGCAGAAATGGGGCTTCTCCTCCTCGTTGGCGCGTCCAGGGTGAAGCAGGGGTCCATTCTCGGCCTCCTCGACCACTTCCACGTCACCTACGCCGGCTGGAACGAGGAAGCGACGGTGGTACTGGCGGGGAACGGCGAGAGGGGAGATGGCGTCGGAGGAGAGGAAGGGGAAAGAGGGCAAGGCCCTGGGGTGGATCTGGGCAAGGCCAGGAAGCGTGAGAAAGGAGGCAAAAGCGAGAGGGAGGAAGGAGAGGCCGTGGGGCTCGGGGTAGAGATAAAGTGGCTTCGGCCACTTTTCCTCCTCCTTGCTCACGTGCTCGACGTGAGCAACTTGTGTTTATCGTCATGATTTAGTTGTGACAATTAAGGACTTTCCCTACCACATGTTATGCTCGACGTGAGCAGCCAGGGCAGGGGCAGGTAGGGTGCCTGGCAGGTGGGGACGACGTGGCGCTGGGACCTGCTGGCAGGGAGGGAGAAAGGAAGAGGGAGAAGGAGAGGGGAGGCTCGGGGTAGCTAGCCTCGGCTAGGGTTAGGTTAGAGGGGAAGGCTCGGGTTAGGGCTGGGTTAGATGGGGTAGCTAGGGTGTGGGGCCAGCATGGTAGAGAGAGGGAGAAAGAGAGAGAGAGGTGAGTGCTTGCATGGAGATCAAGGGATTAGAGTTTAGGTTAGAACCAGGGTTAGAGAGAAAAAGGAGAGGTGTTAGGGTTAGGGTTTAGATTAGGTGTTTAGGTTTTAAAACATGTTGATAAGATCAAACCAAGATGAAAGGTGAGGGCTTAAATTTAGCATAAGGTGAGGTGAAGGTGAACCCAAGAAAAGAGAGAGGAATGGGGTTTATAGAAAAGGCCTCATTTGATCATGCATGAAGAAAAATAATGGTGTTGATGAGAACATGGGGATGGTGGAGAGAGATGGAGATGATTCCACAAAGAAAGAACCACTTAAACCAAGAGAAAAGCAAATGGGCTAAAGGTGGTGGTGCTCTTGCATGGCCCGTGCATAATAATTAATGGCCATGTTTATGCTTGTGAAAACAATAATAATAACATGGCATTATTCTTATGCATTCCCAAAATGTGGAATAAAGGCCAAGCAAAAGGAATTAGAATTAGATCCACCCCAACCCACATGAGCTAGAATAAATATCAAAAGAAAAAGAAATACAACCTCATGGGTAAATGGAATGGTAGATTTATAAGGTGATGAAAAGAAAGGTGATGGAGTTGAATAAAAGATATGCCCCCAACTCAACTTGGGCATTAAACAATATATCAATAGCCAAAAACAATATCAAGAGGCAAATACAATTAATAATGCATATGAGAGAAGAACCAAAGAAAAAGGGTTTTATATGATGCTCAAATGCAAGGTGGCATGATGACATGAGCATGATATAATTATGATGCAACAATTATATACAGGAAGTAGCCATTATATTACTAGACCAAGTAGCATTACCATTGTTAGATAATTGGGATGCTACAACTCTCCCCCACTAAACAGGAATCTCGCCCCGAGATTCTAGGAAGAAGAAGAAGACTCAAAGAGGGTAGGATACTTGGCACGGAGCTCCTCTTCACGTTCCCAAGTGGCTTCATCAACGGAATGGTGCGACCACTGCACCTTGCAGAACTTGATGGACTTGTTGCGAGTCCTTCTTTCTGCGACTTCTAGAATTTTTATGGGGTGTTCTTGATAAGACAGATCTTCTTAGAGGTTGATGAGTTCATGGTCCACGGTCCTGCCGGGATCCTTGAAGCACTTCTTGAGTTGAGAGATATGGAAAACATCATGGACCTTGAGTTTTTCAGGAAGCTCAAGAGCATAAGCAACTTCTCCTCTTCTTCCATGAATTTTGAAAGGACCGATGTATCTAGGAGCCAGCTTTCCTTTGATACCAAAACAGTGCGTGCCTGTCATGGGAGTGACACGAAGGTAAACGAGATCACCCGGGACATATCCATGTCCGTGTGCTTTCTGTCATAATTGCTCTTCTTGCGACTTTGAGCAATCTTCAGATTTTCAAGAATGATGTGAACCTTCTCCTCCGCTTGAGTTACAATGTCGGGGCCAAACAATATTCTTTCACCTGCGCCCGACCAACCAATCGGAGTTCTGCATTTGCGACCATAGAGAGCCTCAAATGGTGCCATCTTTAGACTTTTCTAGAAACTGTTGTTGTAAGAGAATTCAGCATAAGGAAGACATTCTTCCCACTTCATGCCGAAAGAGATAACGCAAGCACGGAGCATATCTTCTAGAATCTGGTTGATCCTTTCAACTTGTCCTTGCGACTGAGGGTGGTAAGCTGTGCTGAAGTTCAATTTTGTTCCCAAAGCATTTTGGAAACTTCCCCAGAACTTGGAAGTGAAGATGCTTCCACGGTCTGAACTGATCTCAAGAGGAACTCCATACAGAGAGACAATTCTGTTGATATAGAGCTCGACCAATTGAATTGCAGAAATTGTTTCTTTGACTGGAAAGAAGTGAGCTACTTTAGAAAGCCTGTCGATGACAAAAAAGATTGCATTGTTGCCCTTCTGCAACCTTGGAAAACCAGTGATGAAGTCCATCTGTACTTTCTCCCATTTCCATTCCGGAGGCTTCAATGGCTGTAGAAGACCGGAAGGTTTCTGATGGATAGCTTTAACTCTGCGACAAACATCACACTCCGAGACATATTTGGCACAATATCGTTTCAATCCAGGCCACCAATATTGTGTTTTCAAGTCCATGTACATCTTAGTGCTGCCAGGGTGGATACAAAGAACAGAATCATGCGCCTCCTTGAGAACTTGCTCTCTTAAACCCGGGTAGTGCGGAACAAACATCCGGTGTTCGAAGAAAAGAGTGCCTTGGTCGTCAACATGGAAAGACTCATACTTCAGAAGCTGAATGTTGGAGATGATCTTTTTAGTATAAGGATCACCAAGTTGAATAGAGCGAACTTTTTCTTCCAAGAGAGGTGTTGCCAGAAGGTTCAGAAGATACCCTTGATCCACAATTTCAAGGTTGAGCTTGCGGAATTCCTCGCACAAGAGAGGCTGTTGTTCTGCCACCATGAGGTTGTTGACATAAGCTTTTTGGCTGAGAGCATCGGCCATGACATTAGCTTTGCCCGGAGTGTAGTTGATGGTCAAATCTAAATCATTGATTGTTTCAATCCACCTCCTCTGACGAAGGTTGAGATTAGGCTGTGTGAAGATATACTTCAGACTCTTGTGATCAGAAAAGATCTCACAACGGTTGCCAAGCAAGTAATGCCTCCATACTTTCAAAGCAAAGAAAACTGCTGCGAGTTCGAGGTCATGTGTAGGATAGTTGATCTCATGCGTCTTCAACTGTCGAGAGGCATAAGCAACAACTTGCTTTTCTTGCATAAGGAATGCACCCAATGCTTGCAATGAAGCGTCACAGAAAATATGGAAAGGCTTTGATGTATCTGGAGGAACCAAGACTGGTGTGGAAGTGAGCTTCTCTTTGAGTGTTTCAAAGCTTACTTGACATGCAGGAGTCCAAAGGTATTTCTTGCTTTTCTTGAGGAGATCAGTAAGAGGCTTCGCAATCTTCGAGAAGTTTTGAACGAAGCGACGACAGTAACTGGCCAACCCAAGGAAACTCCGGACTTCTTTGACATTTATGGGTGGAAGCCAGTCCATAATTGTCTTAATAGTTTCTGGGTTAACGGCAATGCCCTTGGCAGAGATGACGTGACCAAGGTATGTGACTTGAGGCAGGCAAAACTCACACTTGGAGAACTTTGCATACAGGCGGTTCTCATGAAGCTTGTTTAGGACACACCGAAGGTGTTCTTCATGTTCTTCCTTTGACTTAGAATAGACTAGAATGTCATCCAGATAGACCACAATGAACTTATCAAGATACTCCATGAAAACCGAGTTCATAAGCCTCGAGAAGGTGGCAGGTGCATTGGTGAGACCGAAAGACATGACCGTGTACTCATACAGACCATAGCGGGTGGTGAAAGTTGTTTTAGGAACATCTTCCTTGCGGATCTTGATTTGATGATAACCACTTCTCAAATCAAGCTTAGAGAATACGATAGCTCCAGCTAGCTGATCGAAGAGATCATTAATCCGCGGAAGGGGATATTTATTCTTGATTGTTTTAGCATTGAGTGCCCGATAGTCAACACAAAGTCTATCAGTCTTGTCTCGCTTCTTCACAAAGATGGTTGGACTACCCCAAGAAGAAGTACTGTGCTGAATGAAACCCAACTTCTCTTCTTCATCCAACTAACGTTTGAGTTCAGCCGACTCAGCAGGACCCATTTTATAAGGCCGCTTGGAGATAGGAGCGGCACCAGGTTCAAGTTCAATGACAAACTCAACCTCACGATCCGGAGGCATACCTGACAACTCTTCAAGAAAGACATCTGGGAACTCACAGACTACAGGAACACTCTGAATACCTTCCATAGCATCATCATTCAGAGCCGCCAAAGAGTAAAGCTGAATTGCAGGAGTCAGACTTGGAGAATAGACTATATGGCCTTCAGGAATTTTCAGAGAAACCGAACGTTCAGCACAATCAATCACAGCTGCATTTGTTGTTAACCAATCCATGCCCAAGATAACATCAATATCAGAATTGCCCAGAATAATTAAGGAAGCCGGAAACGAAGAACCACCAATCTCAATTTGATTGTTATGGCTGATTTTAGAAGATGCCATTGTTGCTCCAGGAGAAAGGACCATTAAACACTTGGGGAGAGGATCCATAGATAACCCATTCCTATCAGCAAAACTCGTAGAGACAAAGGAATGCGATGCGCCAGAATCAAACAACACTCGTGCAGGAACTGAGTTAACAGGAAGCATACCCATCACAACTCCAGATGCATGCTCAACTTAAGCGATGTTGACACAGTTGGCACGAGCAACCGTAGACCTAGGCTTGGTGTTGATGTTGAGAGCCCGAGGTGGAGGTGCACGAACCATAGGAGCACTTGCCGCAGGTCTTGGAGGTGGTGGTGGAAGAGCTTTGTTGTTCATAGGACAATTCCATTGCTGATGCCCAGTGTTTCCACAAGTATAGCAAGCACCAGGTGGACGTGGAGCAACGTAGCCAGGGACTCCGCCAGGCGCTCCAGGGTAGTTGTGGTTGTAGCCCCTGGGAGCCGCAATGAAGGAGTTTGGTGGCCTTGCCGCGTAGCTTGACGGTCTTGGTGGAGCCGGGAGCGACGGTGGGGTGTTAGGAACCCAAACACGACGCTTAGAAGGAGCTGTCATAGCAGAAGAGCTTGTTGTATCACGGCTGTGTTTCTTTGACTCCTCAAACACTTGCCCACTTGCTTCTTCCTGCAGAGTTGTGTGTTGGAGTTCTAGGAAAGACGTCGGCCTTGCATGAGTGATTGCATATTTGATGGATGCATTGAGGCCTTGCCTAAACCTCTTTTGCTTCTTGTCATCAGAGATCTCATCGCCACCATACCGAGAAAGGTTCATGAAGTTTCTGATGTAGGTATTGACATTGTCAGTGCCCTGCTTGAGGTTGAGAAACACTTCCTTCATCCTTTCCATGACAATTTCTGACAAATATTGCTCTTTGAAAGCCCCAGTGAATTGCTCCCAAGTAGGCTCCAAACCAGAGAGGTCTGCCTTGAGGTAATTTTCCCACCACAGAGCTGCATCTCCCTTCAGAAGGTGAGTGCACATTTGACCCATTCTTGCTCGGGAACATCCGCAGTCATCAGCAACCTTGACACTTCACGCAGCCAATCATCCGCATCAAGTGGCTGATCAGACACCTCAAATTGACGTGGGTTGAACTTGAGAAAACTCTTGTTGTCTCCTCGCTTGGGAGGTGGAGGTAGCGGGACAAACTCATTCCTCCTGACACTTTCCTCGAAGCGCTGCTGGTTCTGCTGCATAGTGCCCAAAGCATTTGCAATACTTGCCAAAGCAGCTCCCAGTTTAGGTGGTATGCCCTCCTCAGAACGGCGTGGTGGTGTCATCCTGTGATTGATATAAAACACAGGTCAGTACTATGATGGAGAATGATAATAATCCAAAATAGTACCAAAATGGAATTAACCAAGATTAAAGGATACAATTCACTGAGATGATATTAAAATATCAACAAAGTTCAAGGCACCTAGAAGATATTAAGCATAATGCACACGACTGAACAAGGAGGGTGGTACGCAAGCTAACAAAGAAAAAATTTCCGCAAATTTCGGCATTAAAATACCACTATATGTGCAAAACCACTTAACGAATCAAGATTAGTAACTCTACTAGTTCAATATACAAGAGCAATGATAAAAGTAGTGGTATGGTCGCGACTCCATCCCGCAATCAAATCATTACTCCGCACATGAACAAGTAAAACACATATCCCAACACCTTCTTCTGAAGATGAACCTAAAGATTGGTAACTACGAAAAAGAACACCCCAACAAGATAACGTCGAATAACAAAGAGTAAGATAGATCGCATCGGTATACAACGAATCAGAATAGATCGCGTCGGTTTACAAAGGCCTATCGGTATGGAATGTACCTACAGTTGATAACCAAAAGGCAGATAGTAATAACATTTGGATGCAACAGATAGACAAAGAATTCACACACACACACACAACCTATGGTACTACGGAACCCAGAACACGTGAATCCTAGTTTGAATTTTAGAAGAGGATTGAAAACGTTACACTTCCTTACCAGAAAAAGGGTGGGTGGGTGGGTAAGAAGAAAAATGGAAGCAGTCCTACTCTCACGTTTTGTTTTTCCCTAGTATACATAACTACCAAAAATATTTGCTAGACTGACAACGACCATTTTGGCTGAGACCCTGAAGGGCGGGATGGCTCAGATACCAATTGTAACTACCTCGGTGAATTACGCTCTTATTTACATGCCTGGATGAGCGAAAGTGGTTAAAATAGTATGGTGGGGCCCAGGGCCACTCACGGTAGACCTTTCGGCCGTCCTAACCACTTTCAGAACAATGGGACAAGAACGAGCGGCGTAATCGGCAGGCAAAGGGATCAACTATATACACAAGTGAGTATGTATGCAAGCCACATACAACAGTTCTCAGAGCCACTCCATCTAAAAGAAATAGAAATATTGCAACGCCATACGGCAAGATTCAAATATCCTAGATAGACATAATATTTTAGGATAGCTCCTCATACATCAAACATCAGAGTATCAGGCGGAAACGGAAAACAAGATCCGAGTACGGATAAGAAGCAAATCGGCATAAGATGCCACATAAATAAACACATCCCGCCCACAGATCTCACGGATCCCCGTTCCCGGAATCTCTACACCGAGTGACTGTTGCCATCATCATCTGTATCCTCCACCCAGTATCCATCTTGCGGGTACACCTGTTCATCGGAATCAAACAATTTATCGTGTGAGACCCTAGGGGTACTCAACAAGTCTTTATTCCACTAAAGGGGACACAACCTGGGGTGACGCAATTGCAGCAAAAGATAATAACTAACAAGTCTATAGATACTCGCTAACCATCCGCCTAACCAATGATAGACGGATGTCCGTGAATTTCGACAACAGTTTTAACAGTATAATTAACAGATCCATCCTCCTCCTCGCTTACCAACGAGAAAGCGGACGAACAACCCCCATCATCCGTTGGCAGTTTTATTAACCATTCCATGAGTATTCCACTATTTACTAGTCAAGTATTTAGTCAAATTAAAAGTGGTACTTTAGTTATACTTGTCTATGATCGAGAAACTGTGCTCCAAGTCGTCCATAACCGCGGACACGGCTTTCAGAAAGATTTACCCTGCAGGGGTGCACGAATAGCAACACACACTCGATCAACCTCGGAAAAACCAACTCAAAACCCAACGAGGCATTCACGACAAAGCAATCACAGGATTCAGAAATATTTCAGGGGGCCACCCCATTAAGCTACCCGCAACGAAGTTGGCCGGCTCTGAGACGGACCCAAGGTTTGTGCCAATGGCTGTAAACGACTGGGAACCCGGAAATGTGACTGGGCTTGTCGATACCGCGAAAACACTCCACAATTCTTAAACAATACAGGTGCTCCTCGCACAATCTTAAATAAAACAGTAATGCATGGCATAAGTACAAAATAGTAACAAAACCCCAAACTACTTTGTGGCCTCAAGAAATAAGAATGAATCAAGCTCTGGCTCAGGGGGGTCCATAAGGCCTCCCGGATGTGGATAGTGCGAATAGTCAAGGAACAGGAATCAAGTACTCGGGGTCCTACGGGACACAAGTGAGCATGAAAACCCAAATAGCAGATATTGCTCACCGGTGCCTCTTTCATTAGTTATCCCATTACTACTCAGGTTATGTTGTTTAGGTACCTCATTATTCATCAGACACTCACATACCCTACACATGCTTTTCTACGACTCGCATGGCTCAAACAACTCCTGTAGTAATGGCTCATGGGATGGAGGAACAAGCTTCAGTGGGGTTTAAAAGTAAAAGCTATGCAGTACTTGGGATTCAATTTAATGCAATCGTGACTCGATGATGCAAGAATAAGATAGAGGAAATAGGTACTATATGTATGCAAGCATGTGGTAGTGCTTGCCTGGCAGCTCAGTTGAAGCGTGAGATGGATCTGGGTAGTACTCCTGTGATTCCTGGTAATTCTCCTACTGGGCGTCTATTCGAAGAAGAACCAAACAAACAAGGGCCAACATAAATGAAGTGCACAAGCATATGAATTAAAATGCGACGAGCAAACAAGCATTCCATGATGAATGGTGCACCATTTACATGGCATTAAAGTAGCATGGCATGGTGAGGTGTGGGGTACAAGAATAAAGCATTTTATTATTTATTTAGTCAAATTTTGCTGCCATAAACAGTTCTGATTTGTAATAATGCCAAGATGCATGCTTCAATTCAGAACAAGGAATGCGTAGATAGAACGGGCTCGTCATGCTGATCGATTTATACATATTATTTGTCAAATTTGGAGTTGTAGAATTAAAGTTATTAATTTATTAAGAAAAGGGCATTTTATTGTAATTTTAATCATCTCGAAATTTTAAATTGCTCAAAAAATATTTTGAATGGCATATATGAATTCCTCACATTTTTCTGATTCAAAAACATATATTATTTGTATTATTTGGATTTATAATTTAAAAGTTATTTAAAATCTGATTTGAATTTGTATTTAACAATTTCTGGAAAGTTTGATTAAAAACAGAAAAGCCGAAAACATTTTATACTCAGGCAGACCCAGCCCCAGTCGCTGACGGGTGGGCCAGCTGCTGGCTGGGACACACGCGCACAGAAAGGTTTTTCTCACCGCGGCGTACCTAGCCTCTGCGAATGACAGGCGAGGCCAGCGGCTACGGGCCCACGTGACAGCGGCTGAGCACGCAGAGGCTGACATGTGGGGATGTACCGAACTGCGGGTTAAGGCTACGAAACTACGGGTGCGTTTTTGTAAAATTCCCATAGACACGGATAAGTGGGGTCTCGAGGAGCGCGGGTTGAGCGGGAGATAAAAAGAGGGGGCTATTCGTAAATCGACCACAAGCCCGTACTGTTGCTCTTCTTTCTCTGAATCGCGGACAGAGCCGTGCTCGACAGGCATAGCGCGGCACGCGGGGAACTCGATCCGGGGACCTGGGGCTCGCGCTCGGGGGCGGTAGCCACTGGGGTAGGCTGGGAACAATGTTAGGAGGGGGATGGACAACTAGATGAGGCGGGGCGTGGCGCAGAGGCGGTCAGACGCCAGCGGCCGAGGGCGCACCGAGGGCGTTCGGTGAAACGCCCGGCGAGGCAGAGGGTCTATGACGAGGCGGAGGATGTCTAGGCGGGAGAGGGACTCACTGCGGGGTGGTTGGCGGCGGCGGATCAGCTTGGGGAGCAGCAGGGCGACGTCGAGGCAGAAGGTCGGCGAGATTAGGGTTTCTGCGGCGTCGCGGTACTGCGGCAGAAGTGGGGCTTCTCCTCCTCACTAGCGCGTCCAGGGTGAAGCAGGGGTCCCTTCTCGGCCTCCTCGACCACTTCCACGTCACCCACGCCGGCTGGAACGAGGAAGCGACGGTGGTACTGGCGGGGAACGGCGAGAGGGGAGATGGCGTCGGAGGAGAGGAAGGGGAAAGAGGGCAAGGCCCTGGGCGGATCTAGGCGAGGCCAGGAAGCGTGAGAAAGGAGGAAAAAGCAAGAGGGAGGAAGGAGAGGCCGTGGGGCTCGGGGTAGAGATAAAGTGGCTTCGGCCACTTTTCCTCCTCCTCGCTCATGTGCTCGACGTGAGCAGCTTGTGTTTATCGTCATGATTTAGTTGTGACAATTAAGGACTTTCCCTACCACATGTTATGGCAGATGTTCTTTAATGGAACCAAATAGATCACGACAAAAGAGCTCCTCATGAGCCTCACTTCTATAATCATGACTCTGCCACACCTTCTCTTTTCAGCATCAGTCTTCGGAAGATTGTTGACTTATGCATCCACATCTCGGGATTACATCCTGAGCATGTTCTTTTTCCCCTTGTTGTTTCCGACCTTTGCCTACCAGTTGGTAGCCAAGTAGTAAATGTGCATAGGTGTCTTCCAATGCAAGATACTCTTGTGGTCCGTCAAGACAAACCATTTTGGTATGTCAGGAGAAACAAACTCCAGTACCTTGTCATATCTAGGACCAGGTTAAAGTGTTGTAATCCACAGACCAATAAGCATTGATTAGCTTTGTTCTGTTCCACCTTAAGGTATCACACTCCTTTATACTAAGAGGTCGTGCTCAGTTTCATGACTCCCTTAATGAAGTGATGCTCTTACACATACTTACCCATCCTTCCTCCGAGCTTTCGTGTTCGTGAATGATGCGTGTGCGTAATAATGTGGCCATCTGAGATTCTTAAAAATCATTATTGCTTTGGACTTCAACAAGGACATTTGTGTCATTCTTAGGTTGATAGTTAATCCTATCACTAAGAGAAGGATGATTGTGCTACCAAGTCCATTATTCAGGTACACTCTCCTCGGTCAAAGAGTTAGGCTTGTGCCGAAGCTCTAGGACTATGTCTTCTTGCCTTACTAAGCAAGTTCCCTCTCGAACAAAGTGACATATCGGTGGTCCGTGATATTCTGGACGTCTTTCTATAAGTATTGCCATGTTGCCACATGACCGTGTTGTCAGGTTCTTGAGTAAGCTATTTCTTTAAACTTATTCTTTCTCCAAGGATCCGTACTAGATACTCCTGAACTAGTTGGTTGAGGTTAACAACAACTTGGAGACTTGTAAGACAAAAGTTCTAGCAGATTTGTTTCTCCTAGCGGGATGTCTAGTTTTGTCCGTGATGAAGAAAGATAGTGTTTCCTTCGTGGGAATGTTATCACTGTTGGGTTCGCAGCATAGAAACAAAAAATTTCCTAAGATGGGAACTATACGCCAGGAGCTATCTACTATATACAAGCAACGGGTGGATATACATCCATAGAGAACTTACCCTCGAAGCCAACAAAGCTTTGTTAACGAGTTGGAACTCATGGATGATGTAGTCGTACACTTGCTGATCTCAAGATCGTGATGAAGTCCAGCAGGTCCGGCTCCAGCACGTCCATCAGATCCAGCTCCAGCAAGTCCAGCACCACCAATTCCAGCACCGCAAAGCAGCGGTGCATCCGTGATCGCACACATGTCCGATACCCCGACAACCTCAATCCCTCGCTCCAGCAAAGCAGCGGGAGCAGCAACTCCTTTCCAGATAAAGCCACTGGGAACATGTATCTCGCTAATCCGAGACCATGGGGACTAACTAGAGGGGAGAGAGATCCTTCACAAGGAGGTGTGGTTTGTGAGGAGGAGAGGGGGGAATTTTATAGGGAAGAGGGGAGGCACCCAAGGGCCATGGCATGGCAGCCATGGTGGTGCCCCCACCTCTTCCACGTTCATGTGGGTGGAGCTCCCACTCCCATAAAAAGCCTCCACTCAAAATTCCACTCACATCTGCATTAAATTTCCACTAAATTTATTGTAAGCTCTCATTAAATAAATATATTTTATTTATTTTATTCAGAATTTTGTTAATTACATTAATTAACAAACATTCACGTAAAACCCCCTACAACATTTCAATATCACATGCAGAACCAGTTTTAGCAATTTCACCCGAAACAATTCCGGTTTCCATCGAAATGATTCCAGCGCTTTCTTAAATCTTTATATGAAACATATTTGCTCCTAAATGGTGTCGGTATCCCTTAAGTGTGTCACCCTACGATTCGCGAATAATGCAGACATGATCGAGACCCCTCTCTGATCAATAATCAGCAGCGGGACCTAGAGATCCGTACTGACTCCCACATATTAAACGATGACTCTTGTGATCGTGTGAACCTTTAACGTCGTAACTAAATCCCTTTGTCTCATGATATATTACATGTCCGAGATTCGATCATCGGTATCCAAATACCTAGTTTGATCTCGTTACCGACATGCACTCTTTTCTCATTCCCGTGATATAACATTCTAGTGATCACATCACTTGCTTGCAAGCTATTTCAATGTGATATCAGCGAGAGGGCCCAGAGTATATCTATCCATCATCGGGATGGACAAATCCTACTCTTGATCCATGAGCCTCAACATAATACCTTCGTAGCACTGAACCCACCTTTATAGTCACCCTGTTATGGTGTGACATTTGATGTTATCAAGATACTCTTTCGGTGTTAACAATTAACATGATCTCATGGTCTAAGGTCTAAGATTACTTCGTATGATGTTATAGAAATATAAACATAATGACTCTTGATCGTAATTCTATACTTCAGATGAATGTTCATCACATCATTCCACCAATGTTGTGACCTCGTTATTAAAAACATCCAATGTCCATGATCAGGAAACCTTGATCATCTTGTTAATCAACGAGCTAGTTTATATGAGAGGCATTACTAGGAACTTTGTATTTTGTTTATTAAACACACATGTATTAATGTTTCCAATTAATACAATTATAGCATGCAAAATAAACATTTATCATAAACATGGAATAAGATAATAACCACTTTATTATTGCCTCTCGGGCATATTCCCTTCAGTCTCCCACTTGCACTAGAGTCAATAATCTAGTTTGAAAAACTTTGCGTATTGAACACCTATGGCTTTCTGGTGTTGCATATACACGATTTCTAGTGGTTAACATAATCTCTGGATCTGACAGTTTTAGGTTCGTGTGTATTTGCATGTCTTTCCGTCTCTACGCATCACTCATTCTCAAATGAGATGGCATTGTATAAATTTGGTCATTTGGTGAGACCTTTAGTTTGTTCGAGTTAAAATATGTTGATATTATTGTCATACAATATATCTTCATAGTATTATCCCACTTTGAACCACACCTAGTTTGATAACCACTACATAACATAAATGCCCTCCTTTGCTGCTACTATAGCAGTCATATACTTAGCCTTTTGTTGTAGTATCCGTCACAATGTTTCACCTTTGGAACTCATCCAAATCCATCTGGAACATCCTTTCCATTACATTGTGCCACCCATAGTCTAAATTGAGATAAATTTAATTTGTATCTTATGACAAAACTAGTATCAATGTAACACTTTACAATGAACTACCTTTAATTATTTGACACTTATACATGATATATTCTTCATTCTTCCAAAGCTTATAAGTACCATCGTCCAATGATCATCTTATGAATCATTCTGGTATGTGCTTATAACATTTAGAGCATAGGACATAACTAGATATATACATATCACGGTATAATCGATCAAAATATTCATGTGATTTTACTCACCAAGTGTTGAAACACTTGAATCTTGATACAATTCTTTCCATGCAACAAGAACCTTTCTTGTTGTTTCCATATTGAACCCTTTTAATATCTCATATATGTACGTCTGGCATAACCATATTAGCGCCTCAATCTATCCATATAGAAATTGATGCCAAATATTCCGGTTTTGCCCAAGTCTTTCATCGAAATCCTATTTTAATGAAATTCTTAACTTATGTCAATACAAGATACATCATTTCCAATCAACACCATGTCCTCTACATAATGTATTAGAAATATGTCTTAGCACTCCCACTTAATTTCTTGCAAATGCAAGCATCTTCATCATCTCCGATGAAATTAAACTCTTTTAACGTTTTCATCATGGGGAAGATTCCAACTCCGCTATGCTCACTTCAACTATTGAAGTTTGTATGCCCTTTTAGCACCCTTTGAATTAACAAAACCCGTCGGACCGTGTCATGTACACGTCCTAGGTAACCATTCTATTAGAAGAACCTTGTTTTGTTTATTCAACTAATATATACCAAATTATATGTAGTGGTTGCTACATTAATCCGTTAAGACTAAATATTGCTATGAAAGATCAAATCTTGTCATAGTCAACTCCTTGAACATTGCCGTAAACTTCTTTCTGACATGTCGACTATTTCATAGATGTTAAACATCCATGTCTATTTCTTTATAGATCCAAACACAACCCATAGGCTTCATGCCTTTCCGTAGGGTCTTCCAAGTTCAGAAACTTGATTTCTCGTGTATGGATACTATCATAGATTCTATGACTTCTAGTCATTTTATGGGGTCAGGGCCCATCATCGCTTCTTTGCATGCAGTCGGTTCATCATTGTCAAAACAGTAACGACTTCTGTTTCAAATCTTACTGTTTGATTCTTACCGACCCACATGGTTCAATAGGAACTCTAATCTCCAAGATCACACCCTTTGTAATCACGGGAGCCATGAGCATTGTGGCCGCCAACGGGACACTTTTTGGCGCTGCACTACTTATAGCTAAGGTTTAACAACCTTATCAAAGTTCTATTGTCCTCCCACTTAACTTTTCACGAAAAATTCCTTCTCAAGAAACTTGACGTTCCAAGCGACAAACTCTTTTGTCCTCGGTGTTATGGAGGAATTCCCAACAAATTCTTTGGGATAAACCAGAAAGACATGCTTATCCGACTTTGGTTGTAAACATTTTACTTATGCATATCATACCAAAATTTAAGAAAAGACAATTCGAGTTTTATCCCAAACCATAACTCATATGGTGGCATTTCAACGGATCACGATGGTGCTCTTTTCAGTGTAAAAGCGGTAGTCTCTAAAGCTTTAATCCTTAAAACATAATGGCAGCTTTATAAATGACACCTTTGATCTTACCATGTCAAAATAAGGTTTGATTTGATCTCTCAAACATACCATACTCCTGTGGTTTATCGGGAAATGCAATTTCATGGAACAATTCCTAAAATCTTAGGTGTTTTGCTAAACTTGTAACTCAAATATCTTCCTTTATGATCAAATCATAAACTCTTTTATTTTCTTGTTACAATGATTTTTCACTTCATCTTGAAATTCTTTGAACAATTTTCAAATGTTTCATACTTCTTCCTTATTAAGTAAATATATAGATATATTCACGCAAATTTCTGGAGAAAGCATATGAAGCCAAAAGATCCATCGCATATGGCTACACATAATGGACTATATACATCAACATGCATAATATCCAATAAATTAGTCATTCGTTCTTCGTTGGCCTATGGACGGAGTTTCAATTATCTCGAGGAAAGTCTCACAAGCGTCAATTGATCACAATCAAAAGACTCCAAAAATCCATCAACATGGAGTTTCTTCATGTTTACTTTCCAATATAATTCAAACAACGATGTCACTTCATAAGTGATCTTCCAATCATTTGTCTTACGACATTTTAGCAATAATGTTTATGGATGTGATTTCTCCAACTAGATTTGTAAAAGTTCATCCATCCTTTATGGAATACGGTAATTATTTGAACAACCATCATTATCGTAATACCGGAACAAAATAACAATTATTAAAACAAATCTTGAAGTCTAGGTTTGACGACAACGAAAAACACAATAACACTTTATTTGTTTTCGATGAACATCATCACTTATTCTCTTGCTAGTTACTTAGGCCGTTGCAGTTCATGCATTGTGTTGTTCTGTGTGACACTTCACACCAACCAATTCAGTATCCAATACCGATATCCAATACCTCAGAACCACATTATTTAACAAGCAAGGAATACAACCATAACATGTATATCTTCTATATAGCTAAGTTGGACATCTCCAACCTTTTCTTTTCTGCCAAATATTTTATAGATCCTCTTTCAACAATTCCTTTTCTTTTAAAAGAATCTATCAACATCAATAGTGGTGTCATTCACATGACACATAGTACAAAGTGTATATAGTCAAATACTAATACCTTTGGACTTGGACTTTGAAGTGGATCACCATCATCAAATGTTTGGTGTTCTTTCAAAAATCCATTCTTTAGTAATCTATTAGTGTAGTAAACATTTTACCTACATCTTCTATTCATCCTTATCATGATAACTTTCATGATCAAGCTACTATAGCCTATAAGGAAGAATCGCGAGTATAATGTTAGTTCCCAAAAACCTTTTTGGGAGATCCGGATGCCTAGCATCTCCATCCTTCACAAATTCTCATACAATATGAGAACATGTATTTTGCTAAATTATACTCAATCATAATGCAACCAAAAACAGTGTTTCAGATATCACAATATCTTCCACACACGATGGTTCCTGAAACAATTCTTTCAGCTCCTAGATAACCTTGATATTAAAACAACTTTTGAATATCAATAATCATGGAGGCAAACATGATACTTTAGATACTAACATTGGAATTCTTACTCTTGATTTAATACTACCTATTAAACTTCATAGAGTAAATAGAGTTTGCTAAAAGTTTGCAATAGGACTTCTAAACTTTAAATTGACATTCAAAACAATACGATACCAGTTCGTAAAGTAAATATCCAGAATTCTATAGTTCTATTATCTCAATTAAAACTAAGCATAAGGTAGTGAACAGATGCCAATGACTACAACAAATTATGCAAATTCACTTCGATTTAGTTTATGACAAATTGAGTTCGACTAATCCAAATTAGAAATGAACTCCCACTCAAAAACGACATTCCTCGTGCCTTTTGGTGATTATATGAACCAAATCCACTAAACCAAGTCCGATAATCACGTGAGTTGGTGTAGCTTCAAAGGCGAGCATCAATATGGTCATCGCATCAACTATATGACTCATGCTTAACCTTTCGGTCCGTGTTCTGAGGCCATGTCTATACATGCTAGGCTCGCCAAGTAAGAACCTTAGTATTCGCGTGTGTAAAACTGTCTTACACCTGTTGTATGAAAGCATAGAGTCTCGAAACACGATCCATAGAACAGTGCATACTTAAGGAAGAACACATTTTATCTTGATATTTAAATGATGGATCATCTTACAATGCTACTAAAAGCGCCAAACTAGCAATATAAGATGCAAACATCTAATGTGTAAAGTGGGATGATATGGTCCATGCATTTGATCACCATCATATGCATCCTAGTATGATCTCTATCATTCCTTTGTATGTAAGGCCAAGGTCTATGGTACTTACATGTTAAGTGTGTTGTAAGAGTATCTATCATACATCAACTTACAACATTACCATATCATGACACTAGCCCAGCAACAATCTAAACTAGACGCCTCTAATTTATCCATTGCAAGTTTTACGTGGCTTAGGGCTTTCGGAGATAGAACTGGGATTACCTACGAACATGGAACCACAACGAGGATAACCAAGTTATTAGCAACTCGTTGTAAATCAGATATTGACTATAGTAGGAGAGACAGACACCTGCCAGCCACTTATGCAAAACTAGTTGCATGTCAGTCGTGCAACCGGTCTCATGTGCGATGACATGTAAGGTTGGTCCGGGTCGCTTCATCCCACTATGCCACCAATATCCAAAATACATGAAAGAAGCAATAACATGATCATCATCGCCCACATATAAACATATGTGTACTACCCATGCAAAGCACCTACGCATAGATTAGGCTCTGATACCACTATTGGGTTCGCAGCATAGAAAACAAAAAAAATCCTACGATGGTAACTATATGCCAAGATCTATCTACTAGATACAAGCAACGGGTGGATATACATCCATAGAGAACTTACCCTCAAAGACATACATCCATAGAGAACTTACCCTCGAAGACAACAAATCTTTGGTAACGAGTTGGAACTCGTGGATGATGTAGTCGTCCACTTGCCGATCTCAAGATCATGATGAAGTCCAGCAGGTCCGGCTCCAGCACGTCCATCAGATCCAGCTCCAGCAAGTCCAGCACCACCAAGTCCAGCACCACAAAGCAGCGGTGCATCCGTGATCGCACACACATCCGGTACCCCGACAACCTCCATCCCTCGCTCCAACAAAGCAGCGGAAGCAGCAACTCCTTTCCAGATAAAGCCACTGGGAACATGTATCTCGCTAATCCGAGACCATGGGGAATAACTAGCGGGGGAGAGAGATCCTTCGTGAGGAGGTGTGGTTTGTGAGGAGGAGAGGGGGGCCTTTTATAGGGAAGAGGGGAGGCACCCAAGGGCCATGGCATGGCAGCCATGGTGATGCCCCCACCTCTTCACATTCATGTGGGTGGAGCTCCCACTCCCATAAAAAGCCTCCACTCAAAATTCCACTCACACATGCATTAAATTTCCACTAAATTTAATGCAAGCACTCATTAAATAAACCTATTTTATTTATTTTATTCAGAATTTTTTTAATTACATTAATTAACAAACATTCACATAAACCCCCCTACGACATTTCAATATCACATGCAGAACCAGTTTCAGCAATTTCACCCGAAACAATTCCGGTTTCCATCGAAATGATTCTAGCGCTTTCATAAATCTTTATCTAAAACATATTTGCTCCTAAATGGTGTCGGTATCCCTTAAGTGTGTCACCCTACGGTTCGCGAATAATGCAGACATGATCGAGACCCCTCTTCGATCAATAATCAGCAGCGGGACCCGGAGATCTGTATTGACTCCCACATGTTCAATGATGACTCCTGTGATCGTGTGAACCTTTAACGTCGTAACTAAATCCCTCTGTCTCGTGATATATTACATGTCCGAGATTCGATCATCGGTATCCAAATACCTAGTTTGATCTCGTTACCGACATGCACTCTTTTCTCGTTCCCGTGATATAACATTCTAGTGATCACATCACTTGCTTGCAAGCTATTTCAATGTGATATCACCGAGAGGGCCCAGAGTATATCTATCCGTCATCGGCATGGACAAATCCCACTCTTGATCCATGAGCCTCAACATAACACCTTCGTAGCACTGAACCCACCTTTATAGTCACCCTGTTATGGTGTGACATTTGATGTTATCAAGATACTCTTTCGGTGTTAGCAATTAACATGATCTCATGGTCTAAGGACTAAGATTACTTAGTATGATGTTATAGCAATATAAACATAATGACTCTTGATCGTAATGCTATACTTCAAATGAGTGTTCATCACATCATTCCACCAATGTTGTGATCTCGTTATTAACAACATCCAATGTCCATGATCAGGAAACCTTGATCATCTTGTTAATCAATGAGCTAGTTTATATGAGAGGCATTACTAGGAACTTTGTATTTTGTTTATTAAACATACATGTATTAATGTTTCCAATTAATACAATTATAGCATGCAAAATAAACATTTATCATAAACATGGAATAAGATAATAACCACTTTATTATTGCCTCTCGGGCATATTCCGTTCAATCACCCCACCTTTGATTTGATTCAGGCTATCGCCAAATCAAACTCAGTCCCAGGGACTATCCTGATGATGTATTTACTCGTGATGTCTCACCTGGGTACATCTTCATGTTTTTTTGGTCTGACCAATATCTGTGTCATGTTCATATAGAATATGAGTCCATCTTCTTGGAGTGTTCCGATAAGTTTGTTACTGAGCCCATCGATGACATCCTTATCTTCCCCATGCTAGATTGGATTCATGTGGAACAATCGACATTAATGTTGGAAACATTTGAGAACTATCTTCATGTTATCTCGAATTATGTGTTCTGAATGTTAGAAGTAACCTTCTCCAATTCACGTGCAATTGTTGAAAGTTGTCGTAGTGGATTCGAGAAGAGTTATCTTTGTTTCCTCGGGAATTGTTTCAAGTCAGTCAAGCATGTGCGAAGCATTCTTGATATGGTAGGTTGATACCCACCGATCTCGAGAATATTCTTTAAGCACGCTAAGCCACTAACTGATTTGTCATGGAAGAGAAGAAGTTCTAAAAACTTCAATACTCTCCTAAATGTCTCCCAACAATAAGGATGCATTTGTGTACCGTTGCAATCAATTCATGTAGGGGAAATTATCTTTTGATAACTTGCAAATGCATGGGTTTCGCAACCTAGCTCATTCTTATGGAGCTTTACAATGTAGACCATGTCTTGAGAATCCAGTAACTTTACCTCTGCGGTAAATGTTGCAACCTTTCTATTCAGACATGCTGAGTCTGAAGTATCTTTCCACTTAACAGAATCTGAATCTCAAGTAGATATGATGGTAGGTGTTCTTCAAGGTTTTTGACATAGGCCTCTTTGAAAATATGGCAAGATTGATGTGATGGTTGACACAATTAGCCGGAAGACCTCTTGTCACATTCTCTTGAATCAGCAATAACAACCACTCCTCATAAGGCTTCTTCTTTGAATTATTATAGGAGTTGTGCTTATGGTTTCTTTTGTCTCCGAAGTCCGACCTTTTACTTGATGTCCCGTGTCTCGAACATCAAGGAGAACATTTAAAGTAGAGTTGGTAAATGTATCCCGGTCGATCCTCCAGACCCTCCTACGTTGGCAAGCATCTTGTTCTGCCAAGTAATTGAAGGCTGAGAATGAAGTTTATTTTTCCTCGTGTCATCAGGAATCCTCTTGCATATTCATCTTAGTGGTGTAAAGTGATATCATGATCGTTGGCAAATATTTTGATAGACCTGGATGAATAAAGAGTTTCCTTTGGCCCCTCTAATGTGTTTGAAGAGCGACTATGATTTTGATAATCAGAAGTTCCTCTTGTTACATGTTCCTTGTGACTCTTACGAATCCTCGCCACAAAACAACCGTTCTTCCTTGACCTTCTGTTGAACAAAGAGTGATCCTTCTGTATCAAAAGTAGTTCAGCAACTTGGTTATCCATATCTCTGTATCCCTGAAGCTCTACTTAAGCCGTTAGTAGAGGTTCATCTCCCGAAGTCTATGGCCGTGTTCTTTCCGTTGTAAGCTTTCCTTTTCAGAAGCTTAAACTCTTCTGAAGCTCCATGGTCTCAACCCTCATGAAGACCAGCTATCTAACAACTTGAAACCTTCTCCTTTTGTTTCCACCATTACCTTGACATGTTTCATGCTCGTTGGCTCCGGAGAGGTTTGTGAAACATCTATCCACGAGTTAACCATGAGATACTCTGCCACGGGGACCCACAAGCCAGAACATGCCAGAGAGCCTTACATAAGGGCCCCAACAGTAAGACCATACACGGCTGCCACGGTGAAAACAACGGACGTGGCTGAAAAAAAGTCCATCACACACATGTTGCACTTATAGAGAAGCTGACATATCGGACCCAGCAGGCCCAAGCATAGCCCATGAAATTAGCTTATCAGCCACAAGCATAGCCCAATACCTTCTAATTCGGCCTTTTCATGGTCTTGTGGCCACCGACCATAGCCCATTTAATTTAGGAGTGACCCCATGGGATATAAACCATGACGAATAGGGCATCCGCCCTGAGTAAGCCTGGAATCTTTTTAATTTGGCCTTTATGAGCATTTTTAAACTCTGAGGCTGACATTTGGGACCCGAATAAACAGTCCAACATACACATGTTTCTTTCAAATAGAGGCTGTCAGCTGGGACCCAGCATAGACATGATTCCTGCATAGAGGTGGTTGACATTTGGGACCCAGCAAGTTGCCAAGCTCAAAACAGTGGACATAGCCAAAAAAAAGTCCGCATACACATGTTTCATATACCGACAGGCTGATATGTGGGACCCAGCTGCGTGACCTTATATAGATGCTACATCGAGCAACGTTACCAGTTCAAAACAGGGAGGCGCGAGCAAGAAAAAATTCAGCATGCACATGTCTCTTGTAATGAGAGGCTGAAATGGGGGACCCAGAAGCGTGAGCAAACGGCAGATTCATCGAGCAACGCTATCTAGTTTAGAACAGGGTAGCGCTGGAGAAGAAAAAATCCATCATACCCACGATTCTTCTAATATGAGGCTGACATAAGGGACCCATTATCCTGAATAAACGGCTGATGCAGTGAGTAACGCTATCAAGTTCAGAACACGAAGGCATGACAGAGGGTAAAAAATCCATCATACACATGTTTCTTCTAATGAGAGGATGACATATGAGGCCCAACAGTGTGATTAAACGGTAGATGCATCGAACAATGCTATCAAGTTTGGAACATGGTAACGTGAGCCAAGAAAAAAATTCCAACATACACATGTTTCATCTAATGAGAGGATGACATGTGGAGCTCAAGAGGTTGTTTAAACGATAGATGTGTCGAGCAACGCTATCAACTTCTAAAGGGGGTAGCCAGCGCAAGAAAAAATTCCATCATACACACGTTTCTTCTAATGAGAGGATGACATGTGGGTCCCATGAGGTTGATTAATGGTAGATGCATCGAGCAAAGCTATCAACTTCGGAACAGGGTAGCGCGAGCAAAGGAAAAAAATCAATTATACACACGATCCTTCTAATGGGAGGCTGACATGTGGGCCCTAGCAGTCTGACTAAATGGCAGATGCATCGAGCAACGTTATCGAGTTCAAATCAGGGAGGCACGACCTGAAAAGTATGGTCCGCTAGAGACACTGACGTCTGGGACCCACACGCCTCAAAAGACTTCGGTGAGTCAACATCACGCGAGGAAACAAGAATCTTGCTTCTGCCATGCGTTGGCCGAGCTTCCTCCATGTTTTTAGCAGATCCATCATAGTAGAGGGCCACGAAACCGGAAAAAAAGTTTTCCATCGGCCACGGCCGAGTCGAGAATTTCGTCACGGAAGACGCGCCTTCTACGACGACCGTCAGGCCAAGTCGTTGCGGAAGGAAACTTTTCTTGTAGTGAATGTATTCTTGCTTGTCATGTTTGTTTGATGTGTTGGTCAAGAATTGAACCATTCACTAGTTGTAAACTCCAGTTCATAGCTCCTGTCATATCAATCAAATGAGTAGTTTGTCTTGTTTGATGTATTAACTTGTTATTACTTAGTTTCAGACTGCAATTATTGCTATCGCCACCAAAGAGGGGTCTGCAAGATCATGTCTCCTCCAATGTAGCTGTCACACTTAATGGAAGATGCAGGTGATCGATTGAGAAAGCAAATTGAGGACTCTGCTATCAACTTGATTGTCAACTGAAATGCCGATTTTTCTTTCCCTTGAGTTGATAATATGTAATAATTTTAAGAATTCTGCAGCCAATGTAATATCTAGATAACTTGCGTAGGCTATATAGGCATTTAGTTGACGTTGTCCACACATTGCGGTAGTCGTTATGGTAACTATGTCAGGCAGGTCGATTAGGGAACACTACCGTGCTTTGTTATTGGCCCGTCGTGTGTTCGGCCGATGATGAACAGTAAAAAATGCTGGATTATTATACATGTTTTATGATATTGGCATGGTCTTCATAAATGCTGAAACTCTAAAAGGCCATAACCGTAACGGGTCGACCCGCATGTGGTAACAGGCTATAACAGTAACATGCCGTAATAGTAACAGGCCATAACATTAACATGCCGTAACAGTAGTAGGCCAGAGCAGTAGCAAGCCAGAACAGAAATAGCCCATTACAGTAACATGCAAGAAACTACAAAAATCACAGAACAGTAATAGGCCAAAATAGTAGTGGGCCTCAACAGTAAATGACCGCAACAGTAAAAGGCCGGAACAGTGACGAGCCTGAACAGTACATGCCGAGAAATTTCTAGACGATGGTAGTAATAGGCCAACAAATTTACCAGGCTACAACAGTAAATGGTCGTTTGTTGGCCTGAACAGCTAAAGACCAGAACAATAAAAGGCCAGAACAGTAATGGACCATCTCAGAGAAGGGCCGTTAGTAGGCGGTCAACGATGGCTGCGATAACAGTGATGGGCTGACCGCAGGCCTTATGTGTACAGGAGCGACTTCGCGCAGGTTGCTAATGGGCCGCACAGTGTTGGACCAACATGGGCCTTCTGTAGGCCGACACAGAATTGGACCAAAAAGTTCACGGGCCGCTGCTGGCTGCATTTCTGGGCCCATTTCAAACAGTGCAGGACAAAATAGTAACGAGCCATCTTCTTATTGGGATCCCCTGATGGGCCAGCCTAGTTAGTATTTAGTAGGCCTTGGCTGGGCCTGGCTTCTGCCACGGTTTCTATGACCGTTAATGGTGGTAATCGACCGGTAACAGCGGCTACCAAGTGGCAGTTTGCATGACGTCAGCAGTCAGCACGGCTGGCGAACAGATGTACTACGGAACAAGTTTTCATGGCTAAAGGGTCCAATCCGTCACGGTCGAAAAAAACATGGTTAATTCATTTGTGACGGGACTTTTACCACGAAGGCCATCCGCCGCGGAAGACTCTTTGGCCATGAAAAATGAGCCTTCAACCACGAAAATCGTCTGTTGTAAAAGCCAACTTTTCTTATAGTGATAACTATTTCTTCATAATTTGAGTCTTCATTTATTTCTTCTTCTTGATTACTAAAGAAAAGAGCTACCATTTCCTCAATAGTTTTATCTTTCTCTTCTTGTATTTGTGGAGGCCTGTCTTTAAATTTGGAAAAGTGTAATTCTTTTTCTGCTCCCCCAAGCTTAAGAGACACAATATCCTTTTTGAAATCAACATAGGCACCTACATCACTCAAAAAGTGCCTTCCAAATGTAATTGGGCAAAGAGTGTCAGCTGGCATATCAACAACTACAAAATCGATTGGAAAGTTTTTGTTGCCAATTGTGACAGTTGCATCTTCAACTACTCCCATTGGAATTCTAAGATTTTATTAGCTAACATGATCGTCATATCAGTATTTTCAATTGTAGCTGGTTCTATTTCTTCTTTTATTTCTAAATAGAAATCATAAGATATTACATTAACTTTGGTGCCAAGATCACATAAACCATAATGCAAGGTTTCCTTAAATATGCAGGGAAGAATAGGCTTACCCACATCTTTTACCTTTGTTTTACCTTCAACCAATTCGGAAGTCTCTTCATCAAGTTCAACTATGTTACAATGTGCGTACATAGCCATAATTGCTTCCTTGGTTACCTCTTCATCTTTGGTTTCTTTCGGATGTTCCACGACATCTAGCATACTTCCCTCTTCCTTCTTTTCCTGTACTGCTTTGACTTGTTCATATTCAAAAATATGCTTATGTGCAGTGTTAGAGAAAGGTATCTCATGTGTTGGTTCTAGGGAGGCTAGTGTTTCTTTAACTTCTCTTTTCTTCTCATATTCGGGTGGTGGATCATACTTGACCAAACCCTCTTTTGGAGCTTTCATATGTTATGTGAAAGCTTTAACAACTTGCAACACAAGTTCTGAATCCAAATAAAGTTCTTTAGATAATTCTTTAACATGGCCCTTTTTATTATAGTCATGAATACAATCATGATCTATTTCTATGCCTCCTTCACTTCCTAGACCAAAATTTCATGAAACTATATGATCGCGAATTCTATTAAGTAAAGCCCAAGCTTTAGGTATAGGAAGATTCATAAAGGCTCCTTCCACGAAAGAGTCTAGTTCATTTTTTTAGGTTCAATTAAATTGCCATAAAAGATATGCAATAAATACCATTCAGGCAAATCATGATGAGGACATAGGCAAAGTTAATCTTTAAATCTGATATAAGATCTTACTAGTCCTTCATTAGAACGGTTTCTCCAAGTCCTTATAAGACGCCTGATTCCAAAAGATTTTGATAATAGATAATATTTTGCTAGAAATTCACAAGCTAGATTATCCCAAGTAATAGTGGCTTCTGGGGGTAGAGATGTATACCATGAGAGAGTTGTACTAGTCAAATTCTGACTAAATTTTTTAACTCTTACCTCATCAGCAGTATATCCCGTCAATTGAAAAGTGCCACATATATCTTTGAAACATGCAATATGCTCATATGGATCAGGATCTTCTTCATCTCCAGTAAATTGCTTCTTGTGTAAAATACCAAGTAGTGGAGGATTTATTTCAAACCCCCTTGTCTTCTCATTGGAGTTGTCCCTTTTATAAATATCATAGGGCTTCCCAAAGTGGCTGAGTGGGTTAGCACTAGTCATATGCTCAAACTCCATCATGTTGGTGGAAACCTGTAACTCAAAACAAAACTTAGCAAGACAAAAATAAATAAGCAAAAACTAAAAGACCTACATCGCTTAGCTCCCCAACAACGGCGCTAGAAAATAGCTTGATGACTGCAAGTGCATATATTGTTTGTAGCTAGTTTCGAAATAAAGATATCGATCCCACAGGGAGCAGGAGTCCTAAGTCTAATAACTCTTGAAATAAATTTTACAATAGAAATGCTAAATAAAGTTCTAAGTGACAGGATAAAATGCCAGTATTACATAAAAATGTGTTTTTGGGTTTTTGGTATAAGAGCAACAATAAGTAAAGTAAAACAACTGAATATAGAAAGTAAGTATCGTGTATGTAAGAGAGATTGGAACTGCAATAGGAAAAAGTGTTCTCAGGGAGTAGCGGATTCACCACTAGCATTATAAGGAGCTAAGGTAAAAATTATTATCATGAATATTCTCAACTATGTATGTGTGGGAGGAACTCCGTATTTGGACAAATAGGCAGCAACCGCTTCTCACATCATCCTCATAACCACAAAAGTCAGCAATCGACAACAATCGAATTACTGCGCTATTAAGGGACTTAATCCCGTAGGACGTATCCCATGGCATGGATAGTGTTTCATGAGTTTCCTCGGTTCCCAAGTTGATACGTAAGGGGTGCCAACAGATTTATAGTTACTGTAAGTGCTAACACACCTCTGTCTACCAATAAGTAGTTCCCTCCATCAAGTCCCCATGAGAGGCAAATATTGAGAGGTTGACTTCTTTCAACATCAAGATGAAGACAACCTAACACATGGTCTTAGCGATGAATATCATAATAAACTTTATCTTATTTCAATCTCATACTAGGGTTTCTCCATCTCCCCAAGAACTAATGATCTACTCAGACATGGAGGCAATCAATATCATGGCAATAACAATGGAATCTATCATAGATGAATAGTACTCGTATAAATCCACAACGAGTACGGAAATTACAACAAGATCTAGACAATATGTAGATGGGATGGATGGAGATGGTGGTGATGTAGCGGTTGATGATGAAGATGATGAGTTAGCCTCTCGGATTTGTGTAGGGCGAAGATGGATCCCCGGTGGACGAGTTCCCCATCTAGATGCCTTCTAGAGGTGAGGTTTCAATGATTTCTAGGTGTTATGTATGTTGTCTCTCCAACCCAGTTGCACGAGGTAAAACTATTTGAGGAGGCGATGGCAGTGCCAACTATACGGCAGGAACTATACGGCCGGAAAATTTACTACTGCCGTATAGTTGGTCGTTAAACCGTCTGTATGTCTTGTTCGCTTCGGGTTTTCTTCTGGTATTTGATATCTCCCAAATAAGCGATTTACGTTGTTTTTGACTCATTTTCTCCTTAGTACAACTGCTCCAAGAATTGTGTCCAATGTATCCATCATCTGTCTGATCCTAGTGAAAACAGACATAAAATGTGCGCGCGAGCACCATGAAATACCAAGATCCTATATCTACAATGAAAAATAACAATATAAAACATGATGCAAATATGCACTCATCAGGTGACTCATCTGCCCTGGAGAGAGAAACATAATATCATGGCACCGGTAGTACCTGTGTCGAACCAGTTTCAACCGAGGTGTCGTTAACCCCGACACCAGTCCAACCTCAACCTCAAAAACAAGAAGGATCTGCCTCAAAATCAGCTTCAGTCCAGCAGTAGCAACCACCACCAGCATCATCCGAGTCTCCCAAGACTCGGCCACAAGACCAACCTCAGTGAAGCCCGCATGCCAAGTCCCAGCAAACTTCACAATCTCAGCCTCCGCAAATTTCGGCAACTGAGCCTCGGCCAGCTACATCCCAGTAGCGAGCCAATCCATCTACCAAGAAGAACAAAGGAGGGGATAGTACCAAGGCGGCCAAGAAGAAAGCTGGGGAAGCATCCTTGCAACCATCCATTGCCACAATACTGTAGAAAGGTGGTTCTCCTTCTACCTCGGCCGCGAGCAAACAACTAAAGCTACATACCAGCCCAGCTACTGTAATGGCTACTCAGAAGGCCTCTTCCAGGAAAGGCTTGGTTCTTACTCAGAATCCCAGTGGCGAGAGCCTCGGCTCTCTAGCTGAGTATGCCGAGAACTGGAATCATTTCATGCCTATATGTTATGTGCTTTTGTTCATGTTATAGCTAATCAGGCAAACAATAGGAAGCCTATTTTCAGTGCAGGAATAATAGCTATCTTTAAGCACGTTTTGCATTTTATGTTATAGTTTCTTGCAATTTTTCCTTATTGATCATATTAACAATTGAAAACTATCTATTGTGATACCAATACACTAGAGTAAAGTCAGTTCGCAAAGGCGCTACAGGCACGGACTGCTACTCCCTCTACTGCTTCGAATAACTGACATGTAGCGGGAATCGTGATAAAGAAGCTTAACTTGGTTGTTGTTACAAGTCCACGATGGGCGGAGGTGGGCAGGGTCTGTTCATCCCGTAGGCTGATTTTAGGACCTCTAGAGAGAGAAATGGAGCGAGCATGTGGGGTTGTCAACACCCGGATTTTTAATCCCAGATACCTGTTATGCCATACATCGTAATCCCAGGATTACCATTTTTGTGAGATATAACAGATTGGATATCACAGTACATCATCCATTACAAACCATAATAAGGTCTTACACGAATAAAGGATCTCATGATCCAGTCTTAATACAACAAGCAGCGGAATAAATAATAAACGTAGCGGTGGGTCCACCTTCAGGGGCACATGCAATGTTGACGATGGAAGATAGTCCTAGTTATCATAGCCATCCTGATGTCCTTCATCTTGGTAGTTTCCTTCATAGTCTGGCCACGGGAATAGCCAGGGACAAAAGCCATGAGTACTCTTTAAGTACTCGCAAACTACCACTAACAAGTAAGCTAGTTCTAGTAGGAAAATGCTAAGTTCTAAGTCTATTTGTAAAGTTAAGTTTGAAACCTAAGCTGAGTTCAGAAACAAAGAAAGATAAAATAAAGTTTGAAATCACCTAAGTGGGAACTTAATTGTCATCGTCACAACTCTGTTGTGGTCAAGTCATGTCACAATTCATTTCATAAGTTGTTTTGAAAACATCTGACAATGGAACAGTATGGCCACGCCAACTGTCCATAACCGCGGACGCAGCTATTAGAATAGTTTGACACTCTACAGAGGTGGTACACTTTCACCACAAGATTCGATACATCTGTTAGGGATAACCCTGAATCATCATACTTAGTATGTAGATAATCTAACATAACCTTTCCTTTACACACCCTAGTATAAGCACCTCTCCTATGAGCATGACCTCCCAACCATGACCATATGTCATCTTGGGGACTACATAGGTGGACAACATAGAGGTAGCCTCAGCTCAAACCTCTCCCACGAGGGAACTAATACTAATGCATATAAACTTTCGGCTAAGCCTTACCCAATTTAGGTATTGTGGTTGTACGGTAAAATTGGAATGGTATCGCATCCGAACCCAACCATCAGTTTTGTAAAAAGGGCTAAGGCTCATGCCTCAACATTTTCATTATAAACCATTTGTGTTTCTCAACACATGTCAAAACATCTCAATAGAATGACTCATAATTCCAAGGTTTTCACAAGTCATTTTCACCAAGTACTCCCATCTAAAGTGGATCAATTTTTGGTTTAGCTCTAAACTACTAAGTTAAGAGTGTTCACTAATATGGGATGCTAATCTCAATCTCATGCCATGGAATGACATCTAAGTCTAACTAGATAGGTCAAGTTTTATACTTTTTATGCTACCTTTAAACAAGTAAAGGACTTTAATACAGTAAGCAAAGTAAAGCTTGGAAATAAAACTTGGGGTAAGTAATAGTCAAAGTGGTATAACCAAAGCATTCCTAATGCATCTTGCTTAGGTTATCTAGCTTAATTATAGCTTACTAACAATAGCTTGCTCAGTTTACTTTAAATAACTAGCTTCATTCCTTTTATTTGAGAAAAGTAATTTCTACTCATTGAAATTAACTAAGATTTAATATTCTCCAATTAAAATATGGGATCATGTGAACACATGTAATCACCACATATTCTAACATATGGGAATGTGATTTAAGGGTTGGATCATATTTTAATAAGTTTAAGTTTAATATTTAATGATATAAAGTGACTAGAAATGCCCATATAGAATTATTTTGGTACTAGTCCAAAGTCACTGCATGCAAACCTTAATATTATTACATATTCATATAGGTATGGTTAAATGTGATTTTTGAGAGTTGGAACCAACTCAAAAGCTATTATGGTTGATTTTATAAAATTGTTTGAATGTGCAAAAGCTTCTGTCTTGTTATTTTTACTAGGAGAGATCTCTAACTCTAAATTATTTAAATCCAACATACTTGGATAGAGATTTAAATTATCTTTCCAAAAAAATTGGAATCACTCAATTTGGATTTGTAAAACTCTCTGAATTGATTTTTAAACAAAGGGACAGAATTGATTTTAAGTCTAAATAGAAAAACCTAATTTGAATTAACTGGGTCAGCGCGGGAAACTAATTGGGCCGGCCTAGTGATGCTCAGCGGCGCAGCGGGCAACTGGTAAGGGGGGTCCACATGTCAGTGGCACTTAAAACCTGAAGCGGTACGGGGCGATTAGGACCACACGATTAGAACAAGATCTACGATCCACGGTCGTCATCGACGATGGACTCGTCGCCAACGAGAATGAACCCTAAGTGGTCGGTGGGGGCTACTGGGGACGTACCAGGGCTCCAGCTAGTGCGGCAAGGCAGGAAAACGAACTAGTGGACTACGGCGAGCTCAGGGGAAGTCGCGACAGGGGCTGAGGTGGACGAAATCGACGACCACGTCTCCTCCTCTGCAGCGGCTACCTCCGGGGGAATTCCAGCGATGAGCTGCTCGAGCGGCTCTGGCGAGAGAGGGGAGTTGGGTGGTGTGAAGAAATGGTGCTGGGGAGGCTCCCTTATATAGGCTCTACGAGGGGACCGACGGGTGTGGGCGGAGATCGTTGGTGACGGTGATACAGGGGGCTACCGGCGTGGGCGAGGTAGGCGGAAGGTGGGCGGTCTGCTGGCGGTCAGCTACGGCGTAATGGCTTGGCTAGGGGTGGTGCCTAATGGTCAGGAGCTTCCCGCGCTCTCAGGGATAGACGCGGTGCTCGACGGTGCTCCTGGCGACTGTGGGTGTGGCGGTGCACGGTCGTGTGTGGCGGGTTGAGGGGGTCAAGGCAGAGCGGCGTGCGTGGTTTGGTGTCGAGGCACGGTCTGTGGCGTGCTGGCTGTGAGGGCACTCTAGCGCGCTCTGGCTGCACATAGAGAGAAAGGGCGGCGTAGTTCTAGGGTGGTCCAGTGGCTATCTGTGGCCGTGGGGTGGACTGCGGGCGGCGGTGAGGTCACGCCTCACTCCCTAGAGTGGTGGAGAGGGGTTGGCGGTCTGCTGTGGCTCGGGCACAATCGGCCCGCGACCATAGCTTCGAGGCAGCGTGGTACTGGCTCCAGGGGCTAGGGAAGGGGTTGGCTTTGGTCTGGTTGGGCCTGGGGAGACCAAGGTGATCAATGTGCATCAAATGGCTCGACAAGATTTGCTCCAAAATAGTGTTAGTTAGGCCATAATGATTCTTCTCAAAAGGTGTTTGATCAAATGGCCGCATGAACAAAATATTTGAATTTTTGGATGATTTTTGGTGGAGTGGTTTATCTTATCCTTGAGCATCTAAGTTTTCTTGAGATTTGAGAGTGGAGTCCATTTGGTTGGTTTTTTAAATAGTGTGATCTTGATACATACACTAGATTCAATTTCAAATGTCATTTAAATTTAGAGTTCAAATGTTTTTGGGAGATCACAAAAGTGGGCCTTGGCACATCACTACTTGTACTAGCAAGGGGTGCAAAGATCCACAATTATCTCTGTTTGAAATTGAGTGCTAGGAATAGCCAAAGTAGGCTAGGTGATTAAATATCAAAAGTGACCATTTCCTTTATTTATTCTTTTTGATTTCTTTTTCTTTGGGATTTGCTTGGGGATGAGCTAGATGATGTGTAATTCACCTTAGAATCATTTTACAATCAACAGATCACTCAAACATGCCAATTCAAAAAAAACTCCTATTTTAGATGCACACACATATGAATGCTTAAAGATTTTTAAATAGAAAAAGGTTTTGTTAACCCTAAATTGGGTAGATTTGATATTGATTAACTTTGGATTAAGTTTTGGGATGTTACAAACCTTCCCCACTTAAACAAAATCTCGTCCCGAGATTTAAGAAAGAAAACTAGGAACTAAAGAGATCTGGGAACTCGGTCCTAATGTAATCTTCTCTTTCCCAAGTGGCTTCTTCTTCAGTATGGTTGCTCCATTTAATCTTGAGAAATTTGATACTCCGGGTCCTGGTGGTTCTGTAGGATTCCTCTAAGATACGGATGGGCACTTCACGATATGTCAGATCCTAGTTGATATCAACAGCTCGGTGATCGATGTTTTTGAACACTTCGGTCTTTTCTGGCACTTCTAGGCATTTGCGAAGTAACAAGATATGGAACACATTGTGGATGGCTGACATCTCTTCTGGCAGTTCCAGTTGATACGATACTTCTCCTCGGCGAGTCAGAATCTTGAAGGGTCTGATAAATCTAGGGGCTAACTTTCCTTTCAGGCTAAAGCGTTGCATTCCCTTCAATGGCGAAACCTTGAGATATACAAAATCTCCGACATTGAAAGTTAGGTCTCTCCTTCTCTTGTCAGCATAACTCTTCTGTCTGGATTGGGCAGTCTTGAGGTGCTCACGGACTTTGTGAACCTTCTCTTCGTCTTCTCGGAGAATGTCGAGTCCAAAAATCTGACTCTATCCTACTTGCGACCAATTCAAAGGGGTACGACACTTTCTTACATATAGGAACTCAAATGGTGCCATTTGCAAACTGGCTTGATAACTGTTGTCATATGAGAATTCTGCAAAAGGCAGACAATCTTCCCATTTTGATTCATACTCTAACACACAAGCTCTCAACATATCCTCTAGGATTTGGTTGACTCTTTCAGTCTGTCCATCTGTTTGCGGGTGATAAGCGGTGCTGAAATTCAACTTGGTGCCTAATTCTTCTTGGACGTCCTGCCAAAATCTCGAGGTAAATTGGGTTCCTTGATCTGATACTATGGTCTTGGGGGTTCCATGTAGACTAACAATTCTAGCAATGTACAACTCTGCTAGCTTCGAACTCTCATAGGTTGTCTTGACAGGTATAAAGTGAGCTACCTTGGACAGTCTATCAACGATGACCCAGATTGATTCATTTCCCCTACTAGAAGTAGGCAAACCGGTGATAAAGTCCATTCCGACGAAATCCAATTTCCATTCCGGAATCTGCAATGGTTGCAACAGTCCTGCGGGTCTCTGATGTTCCGCTTTGACTCTCTGACAGATATCACACTTGGCGATGTAGCTTCCGATTTCTCTCTTCATGTTGTGCCACCAAAATTGCTCCTTCAAATCCCGATACATCTTTGTTCCTCTGGGGTGGATAGAATAAAGAGTATCATGAGCTTTTTGCATGATAACTTGCTTCAGCTCCGAATCTGCTGGCACACAGATACGTCCTTTGTACCATAGAACTCCTTCTTCATCTTTGGTGAATCTAGGTACCTTTCATGTAACAATACGACGTTTGATCCCGTCGATACTTTCATTTCCCTTCTGGGCTTCCTTGATTTGGCTAATCAAAGTGGGTTGAAGTTCAATGCTAGCTAAAAATCCTTTGCTAACTAGCTCAGTCCTAAACTGCTCCAACTCCTCATACAAATTGGGTTGCTTCTCCTTGATCATGGTGTTTAGCCTACACGGAAATCTGCTAAGAGCATCCGCTACCACATTGTCTTTGTCGGGGTGATAGTGAATGTCAAGGCCATAATCCTTGATTAACTCTATCCATCTCCTTTGCCTCATATTCAGCTCCTTCTGAGTGAAAATATACTTCAAGCTCTTGTGATCTGGGTAAATCTCACAGCGATTACCCATAAGATAATGATGCCATGTCTTCAATGCCAAAACTACGGCTACTAACTCAAGATCATGGGTCGGATAGTTCTTCTCATGCTGCTTCAGTTGTCTAGACAGATATGCGATAACTTTGCCTTCTTTCATCAGTACACATCCGAGACCAATCTTGGATGCATCACAATACACATCAAACGACTTCTTGATATCTGGCATGATCAATATTGGAGCTGAAATCAATCTCTTCTTCAGCTCTTGGAAACTTGCTTTACATTTGTTAGTCCATTCAAACTTCTTGTCCTTCTTCAACAATTGGGTCATGGATCTTGCTATGCTCGAAAATCCTTCGACGAACTTGCGGTAATACCCTGCTAATCCGAGAAATGCACGGACTTGGGTTTGAGTGGTTGGGGCTTCCCATGCTTCGACATCTCTGATCTTGGTGGGATCAACAGCTATTCCTCCGGCAGACACAATATGTCCTAGGAATCCTACCTCTTTCAGCCAAAACTCACATTTGCTGAACTTGGCATACAACCGACGCTCTCTAAGGGTTTCAAGGATGATTCTTAGATGTTGCTCATGCTCTTCTTCTGACTTGGAGTAGATAAGGATATCGTTGATAAACACAAAGACAAACTTATCTAGAAAATTCATAAAGATCTTATTCATGAGATTCATGAAATAAGCAGGGGCATTGGTTAATCCAAAAGACATGACCGTATACTCGTATAATCCATAACGAGTAGTAAAGGCGGTCCTTCGGAATATCCGTTGCACGAATCTTAAGTTGGTGATAACCAGTCCTAAGATCAATCTTAGAGAATACATTTGCTCCAGTCAACTGATCAAATAGATCCTCGATCTTGGGTAGGAGGTACTTGTTTTTGATGGTGATGGCATTCAGCTTTCTGTAATCTGTGCACAAACGGTTGCCTCCATCCTTCTTGTCGACGAATAACACTGGCGATCTCCATGGCGATGCGCTTGGTTGAATCAAGCTTGGTGCCAACATCGCATCCAACTGCTTCTTCAATTCCACTAACTCTGAGGGGTTCATGTTATAGGGTCTCTGGGCTATGGGTCTAGTTCCGGGGATTAGTTCAATAATGAACTCAATATCCCAATGCGGGGGGCATACCAGGCAATTCATCTGGGAATACGTTGGGGTATTCACAGACTACTCTGACTTGGTCAATGGTGGGTAGGGCTAGACTCTTGTTGCACTTGAATTGACGGGGTAAGGTTTCAGATATATGCTCTACTGAGACTCCAGAGCTACTGGTCATGGTGATGGCTTTCTTGGCACAGTCAATCAATCCTTTATGCTTTGACATCCAATCCATACCTAGTACTACTTCCAAACCTTTTGTTCCAAGTACTATTAGATTGGCATAAAAATCTATCCCATGTATTCTGATAGGCACAACTTTGCAAATTTTTCTAGCTTTTGTAGTTGAACTGGGGATTTGAACTATCATGACATGCTTCAAATTGGTTGGGTGGATCTTACTAGTGCATGCAAATTCTTCGGTGAAAAATGAGTGCGATGCTCCAGAACTAAACAATACTCTTGCTAAAACCGAGTTGACAGAAAACATACCCAACACTACATCTGGCGCTTCTTGGGCTTCTTCGGTGTTCATGTGGAAGAGACGGCCGTTGCGGTTGTGAGGGTTCCCTGGGGAGAATCTTCTTCCTGGTTGAACACGACGCTGCTGTTGAGCTGGGGCATCACATTGGCAGTGGCGGCAATCTTCTTGGGACACTCATTGGAATAGTGACCCTTCACTCCACACTCGAAACAAGTGATCTGAGACTTGTCTTTCACTGCCACGGGCACAGCACTGCTTCCAGTTCTGGGTGCAGTGTTGTTGTTGTTGTTGCTCTTGGGAGGTGCACGGTTGAAATTGCTGGTGTTACCGGGGTGATTATTGTTTCATCCAGACTTCACATTTCCTCCGCTACGGTTGGGGTAGCTTGGGCGAGACATTGGGGGTCGGTTGTTCCTTGGTGCATATCCCGCAGAAGGGTTGGGACAGTACTTCTGGTGACTGTTGGATCCAGCTTGGTGCATCATACGATGTTTGTGGTTGTCGTTTGCCTGGTTGATCTTCCCTTCCATCTGAATTGCAGAGTCAACTAGCTCTTCGAGATCCTCGAAACGGATGTTGACGAGAACCATCTGCATCTTATCATGCAGCCCGTTCAGGAATCTCTCCTTCTTCTTGGCCTCCGTGTTGATCCCATCAGGTGCATACCTGGCGAGGGATAAGAATCTGTCACGATACTCCACTACAGTCATTCTGCCTTGTTTCAACTCTCTGAATTCATCCCTCATTCTGGTGACTAGACCGTGCGGCACGTGGGTGCGGCTGAACTTGATTTTGAAGGCTTCCCATGTCATCACATGACCATGGTTCATTGTGCGGGTGTTGTTCCACCATGCTCTTGCATCTCCTGCCAAATAGTGGGTGGCAAACAGAACTTTCTCGTTGTCATCAACTCTGGCTACTTCTAAGTTGTTCTCCATTGTCTGCAACCAGTCGTTGGCATCTAGTGGGTTCTCCGAAGTGCTAAAGATATGGGGATTGGTATTCTGGAAGTTCTTCATTTTGGATCCTTGATGATCCTGATTTCCATGGCCTTGGTTGTTTTGGGCCATCTAGGCGATCTGCTGTAGTGTTGCTAGGTTGGCTTGGCGCTCTGCCCTGCTACTTCACGGTCTGCAACTAGCATCTGCATAATCTGTAGCATTGGGTCCTGTGATGAGCTTCTCCCTCCGGGGTTTCCACGAGTCATCTGAAGATTGAGATAGATAAAGGGGTAAGAGGGAAAGTTCTAAGGTTCATGGTTTTGACTTCAAAGCTGAAACTTTGAGTTTGACTCAGGTTTTGCAACTAACTTCATTTCATTCATTCAAGAAAAGCACACGATAAAAACACACACAAGACCACATCAAAGGAAACAGATGGTTTTAAGAACCATTCTGCAAGCTACGATACAATGGGACCGATACTCCTCACTCTATGATAGTGCTCTAGTGCATCTAATCATCATTGATGAAGTCAGAGTCCTCATCGTCGGTGTAGAAGTCCATGGCATCCTCCCCCAGAAAGTCATCATCATTGCTGAGGAAAGAGTCCATATCTCCCTGGATGTCTTCACCTTCCTCTTCTTCATCTTTTGTTGCGAGCTGAGCTTCTTGCTCCTTGATGCTCTTCTCGAGGGCAGCCACCTTCTTGCGAAGATGATCGATAGTGCAATCCTTCTTTGCGCGTTGACGGCGAAGAGACTGACGATCCTTGACAAACAGTCAGAAATTCTGGGCTTTCTGGGCGGCAATGGCGAGGTTGTGGTTGGCGAACTCCCGAGAATTGTCCAACTCCTTCTATCTGTCGTACAGCAGGAAGTCGAGGTTCTCCACTTGACGCTTCAACTCCGGGTGACTTGGCATCTCCATGGGCACTCCCAGAAAATCACGCCTTGCATAGTGAGCAAAGAGGGTTCCTTGAATTTGGTTGACACTCATGGCACATGGACGTGCGAGAGCTTCATGCATTGCCCTGGCTAATCCATCTAGCCAGTTGTTCTCTCTCACAGAGAACTGGGTCCTCCCGGACGTTGGTGCTTCTATCTTGCCTCGAAGATCAGTGGTGACTAGCCATTGTAAGTCTCCTCCTGGGGTTCCAAGAAGTTGAGCTCCCAGAAACTCCGGATGTGAGCGTCCCAAATACTCCGATAGTGCATCAAGATCCCTCTCGAAGATCAGGTGGCCTTCGTTGCCCAACTGGTAGAACTTGCTGAACTGAGTTTCCATCTATAAGAATTGAGGATGAGAAAGTTAGTGAAGTGATCAAGTGTGTCAAAATTTTATGTAGTAATGTAAGAATTTGGAGGAACATGAATTTTTTTGAGAGAAAGAATTCCCAAGGGTAAGAGAGGAATAGTTTTCATAGATACACACTTTGGTTTTTGAAACTAAGTTTTTGTTCGGACGTCCATTCCAGCTAGGGTCTCCTATGGTCAGGATGGCTCTGATACCAACTTGTCAACACCCGGATTTTTAATCCCCGATGCCTGTTATGCCATACATCGCAATCCCAGGATTACCATTTTTGCGAGACATAACAGATTGGATATCACAGTACATCATCCATTACAAACCATAATAAGGTCTTACACGAATAAAGGATCTCATGATCCAGTCTTAATACAACAAGCAGTGGAATAAATAATAAACGTAGCGGTGGGGTCCATCTTTAGGGGCACAAGCAATGCTGACGATGGAAGATAGTGCTAGTTATCATAGCCGTCATGCTGTCCTTCATCTTGGTAGTCTCCTTCATAGTCTGGCCACGGGAATAGCCAGGGACAAAAGCCATGAGTACTCTTTAAGTACTCGCAAACTACCACTAACAAGTAAGCTAGTTCTAGTAGGAAAATGCTAAGTTCTAAGTCTATTTGTAAAGTTAAGTTTGAAACCTAAGCTAAGTTCAGAAACAAAGAAAGATAAAATAAAGTTTGAAATCACCTAAGTGGGAACTTAATTGTCATAGTCACAACTCTGTTGTGGTCAAGTCATGTCACAATTCATTTCATAAGTTGTTTTGAAAACATCTGACAATGGAACAGTATGGCCACTCCAACTGTCCACAACCGCGGACGCAGCTATTCGAATAGTTTGACACTCTACAGAGGTGGTACACTTTCACCACAAGATTCGATACATCTGTTAGGGATAACCCTGAATCATCATACTTAGTATGTAGATAATCTAACATAACCTTTCCTTTACACACCCTAGTATAAGCACCTCTCCTATGAGCATGGCCTCCCAACCATGACCATCTGTCATCTTGGGCACTACATAGGTGGACAACATTGAGAGGTAGCCTCAGCTCAAACCTCTCCCGCGAGGGAACTAATACTAATGCATATAAACTTCCGGCTAAGCCTTACCCAATTCAGGTATTGTGGTTGTACAGTAAAATTGGAATGGTATCGCATCCGAACCCAACCATCAGTTTTGTAAAAAGGGTTAAGGCTCATGCCTCAACATTTTCATTATAAACCATTTGTGTTTCTCAACACATGTCAAAACATCTCAATAGAATGACTCATCATTCCAAGGTTTTCACAAGTCATTTTCACCAAGTACTCCCATCTAAAGTGAATCAAGTTTTGGTTTAGCTCTAAACTACTAAGTTAAGAGTGTTCACTAATATGGGATGCTAATCTCAATCTCATGCCATGGAATGACATCTAAGTCTAACTAGATAGGTCAAGTTTTATACTGTTTATGCTACCTTTAAACAAGTAAAGGACTTTAATACAGTAGGGAAAGTAAAGCTTGGAAATAAAACTTGGGGTAAGTAATAGTCAAAGTGGTATAACCAAAGCATGCCTAATGCATCTTGCTTAGGTTATCAAGCTTAATTCTAGCTTACTAACAATTTCTTGCTCAGTTTACTTGAAGTGCTAGGCTTGCAAGTAAAACTTGCAAGGGTTAACTTGTATAGTGCTAGCTTGCCTTGTGTAGTGCAGTGGTTGAAGTTTTCTTCCTCCTCCTCTTGGTAGAACTCCTCCTCCTCGAAAGCTTGGTTGGTACTATCGTCTATAAATATATACGAGATACACAATCTCCAAACAATACTTAACTAGTCTACTTAGCGTACTAAGGCACACATTTGATGACCTATTATCATCACAAGCATCACAAGGTTTAAATAACTAGCTTCATTCCTTTTATTTGAGAAAAGTAATTTCTACTCATTGAACTTAACTAAGATTTAATATTCTCCAATTAAAATGTGGGATCATGTGGACACATGTAATCACCACATATTCTAACATATGGGAATGTTATTTAAGGGTTGGATCATATTTTAATAAGTTTAAGTTTAATATTTAATGATTTGAAGTGAGTAGAAATGCCTATATAGCATTATTTTGGTACTAGTCCAAAGTCACTGCATGCAAACCTTAATATTATTACATATTCATATAGGTATGGTTAAATGTGATTTTTGAGAGTTGGAACCAACTCAAAAGCTATTATGGTTGATTTTATAAAAATGTTTGAATGTGCAAAAGCTTCTGTCTTGTTATTTTTACTAGGAGAGATCTCTAACTCTAAATGATTTAAATCTAACAGACTTGGATAGAGATTTAAATTATCTTTCCAAAAAAATTGGAATCACTCAATTTGGATTTGTAAAACTCTCTGAATTGATTTTTAAACTAAGGGACAGAATTGATTTTAAGTCTAAATAGAAAAACCTAATTTGAATTAACTGGGTTAGCGCGGGAAACTAATTGGGCCGGCCCAGTGACGCTCAGCGGCGCAGCGGGCAACTGACAAGGGGGGTCCACATGTCAGTGGCACTTAAACCCGAAGTGGTACGAGGCGATCAGGACCACACGATTAGAACAAGATCTACAGTCCACGGTCGTCGTCGACGACGGACTCGTCGCCGGTGAGACTGAACACTAAGCGGTCGGTGGGGGTCTACTGGGGACGTACCAGGGCTCCAGCTAGTGTGGCAAGGCAGGCAAACAAACTGGTGGACGACGGCGAGCTCGGGCGAAGTCGCGGCAGCGGCTGAGGTGGACGAAATCGACGACCATGTCTCCTCCTCTACAGCGGAGCTACCTCTGGCGGAATTCCGGCGATGGGCTGCTCGAATGGCTCCGGCGAGAGAGAGGAAATGATCAGTGGAGAGAGGGGAGCTGGGTGGTGTGAAGAAATGGTGCTGGGGAGGCTCCCTTATATAGTCTCGACGAGGGGACCGATGGGTGTGGGCAGAGCTCGTCGGTGACGGTGATATAGGGGGCTACCGGCGTGGGCGAGGTAGGCGGATGGTGGGCGGTCTGCTGGCGGTCAGCTACGGTGTAATGCTTTGCTAGGGGCGGTGCCTAACGGTCGGGAGCTTCCCGTGCTTTGAGGGACAGAGGCGGTGCTCGACGGTGTTCCTGGCGACTGTGGTTCACGCGGCAGTGCACGGCCGTGTCTGGCGGGTTGAGGGGGTCGAGGCAGAGCGGCGTGCACGGTTTGGTGTCGAGGCGCGGTCTGTGCTGGCGGCGAGGGCGCTCTGGTGTGCTCTGGCTACACGCAAAGAGAAAGGGTGGCGCGGTTCTGGGGTGGTCCAGTGGCCTGGGGGAGACCAAGGTGATCAATGTGCATCAAATGGATCGACAAGATTTGCTCCAAAACAGTGTTAGTTAGGCCATAATGATTCTGCTCACAAGGTGTTCGATGAAATGGCCGCATGAACAAAATATTTGAATTTTTGGATGATTTTTGGTGGAGTGGTTTATCTTATGCTTGAGCATCTAGGTTTGCTCGAGATTTGAAAATGGAGTCCATTTGGTTGGTTTTTGAAATAGTGTGATCTTGATACATACACTAGATTCAATTTTCAAATGTCATTTAAATTTAGAGTTCAAATGTTTTTGGGAGATCACAAAGTGGACCTTGGAACATCACTACTTGTACTAGCAAGGGGTGCAAAGATCCACAATTACCTCTGTTTGAAATTGAGTGCTAGGAATAGCCAAAGTAGGCTAGGTGATTAAAATGGCAAAAGTGACCATTTCCTTTATTTATACTTTTTGATTTCTTTTTCTTTGGGATTTTCTTGGGGATGATCTAGATGATGTGTAATTCACCTTAGAATCATTTTACAATCAATAGATCACTCAAACATGGCAATTCAAAACAACTCCTATTTTAGATGCACACACATATGAATGCTTAATGATTTTTAGACAGAAAAAGATTTTGTTAACCCTAAATTGGGTAGATTTGATCTTGATTAACTTTGGATTAAGTTTTGGGATGTTACAGGGGTTGATGTCTGCAAGTGCACAGATAGTTTATATAGATGCGGACCCCACAGGGAGCCGAAAGGTAAGTGTTTATGAATGAAGTCTCTATCATACCCAAAGTTGTCACAGGTCTTCGAGTGAATTGACTGCAAGTGAGGAAAAAAGAATGGAATTTGGATTAAACTGGATGTATTTAAATAAAACTAAAATGTAAAGTTCAGGAATAAAAAGCATAAAAGTAAAGAGTGATTTGATTGTTGTTGTTTTCTGTAGATGACAAAGGAGGCGCGGGGAGATACAGTTCATGGTGATAGTGACTATGCCAAGTGGATGAATGATAAGTGTAACAATTGTAATATTATAAGTATGTGTGTAGGCGAGCAACCCATAATTAGCCGGAACTCCTCTTGGTAGATTTCATCCCAGCTTCAATAATCCTACTAGTCTGTTACCAAAACCATGGTCAAACACTAGACGATTAAGATCCTTGAGGTTGCTCAGCAATCAAGCTCCTTGGATCAGACTAATGCAATAAGCACGGTGGTTCCTGGTTATCCTCGAGTCTACTAGTTTCCCATTGATATCCTCGTGTCACCGGTTGCTTAGCCCAAAATATATCGAGCCCATTGGGGAACCCCAAGAGGAAGGTATGTTGAGCACAACAGAAGTTTTCCCTCAGTTATGAAACCAAGGTTATCAATCTAGTAGGAGCAAGGAAACACCTCAAAGGTGTTGCTAGCTGAACTTTGGCAGGGCGCACTACCAGTGCCAGCAGCAACGTGGAAACCTGCACAACACAACCATAGAACTTTGCCCCCAACTTGCGATGAGGTTGTCAATCTCACCGGTTTGCTGAAAACAAAGGATTAAATGTATCGAGTGGAAGAAATTAATAATTTGCAGAAAGTAAACAGAAAGCAGTAAACAGTTGATTGTAGATTGATGGTAAAAGAAAGGACCGGGGTCCATAGTTCACTAGTGATGGCTCTCCTTAAGATAGATTACATGTTGGGTGAACAAATTACAGCGGGGCAATTGACAAACATCGAGAAAGCAATACAAGCATATACTACTCATCTTGACTCCTTTGAGCCTTGATTGGGAATTACAACATTATACATAGACCATAATCCAACTGCATCTATGACTAATAATCCACCTTCAGTTTATCATCCGAACACCCTCCAGTATTAAGTTGCAAGCAACGGATAATTGCATTACGCATTGCGTGTAAAGTAAACAATATGATTGTTCTATGAAGAAAGGATTGTTGTTTTCTCCCTAGTAGCAACAGCACATCTAGTACCTTAGAGATTTCTGTCACTTCCCCAGATTATTAGAGGCATGAACCCACTATCGATCATAAATACTAACTCTTGGAGTTGCTAGCATCTACTTGGCCAAGATAGCTACTAACAACGGAAAGCATGCAAGCTCACAAATATCAAAGACATGATAGAATCAATAATCAATCTGAAATAACATGTCAATATCCATCGGATCCCCACAAACACAACATGTAAGATTACAAATAGATGATCTTGATCATGAATGGAGCTCACAATATCTAAACATGATAGCACAAAGGAGGAGAACCAGCCATCTAGCTACTACATGGACCTGTAGTCCAGAGATGAACTACTCACGCATCATACCGGAGGCTTGCATGATGATGAAGAAGGCCTCCAGGGTGAATTCCCCTCTCCGGTAGGGTGCCAGGAAGAGCTTCGGATCCCTCCCGATCTAGGGATGGAGATGACGGCGGCTACAGACTCTTTCATGGAATTTTGATCGGGTACTTAGGGTTTCTGTATCGGAGGCATCTTATAGGCGAAAGGGGAGGCCGAGGGGTGCTGGAGGCGGCCAGACCACCCCCTGCCGTGGGCCATTTCGCGTGGCCCACGGCAGGGGGTGGTCTGGCCGCCTCCAGCACCCCTCGGCCTCCCCTTTCGCCTATAAGATGCCTCAGGTGGTGTGGTGGCCCTCTGGCCCCTCTCCGTCTCGTATTCTGGCTCCGGGTGTCCCTCGGTGAAAAACAAACTTTGGCTTTTGTCCTGTCCAATTCCGAGAATATTCATTTTCTGACTTTCCTGGAACCAAAAACTGCAGAAAACAGGCAGCTGGCACTATGGCTCTTGTTAATATGTTAGTCCAAGAAAGTGTATAGAAAGTACTCCAAAGTGTGGACAAAACACAAGAAAGTATATAAAACCAAGCATGGAACATCAAAAATTATGGATACGTTAGCAACGTATCACAGGTCTGCTAGCGAGCAAGATCCTATCCATGTAGAACAAAGCATCATGTTGTCTGGGCCCTTAATTGGACAACAAGCATTATGCATCCCACAGATAGTCAAGCACACATAATATAGTAATTAATATCAATCACAAACTAATGGAAAATATGTGGAGGCACATCACATCTCTCCAATCCCTTACATCCCCACGCCCAAGGAATTTACACACACATGAGAGAACAAAGCATCATCAATATAATTTAATAAAGGGATTTCTTCTCGATATTACCGTGGAGATCCATAATAAGAATAGAAAAGTAATTCAACACAATTCAAGATAGGAAGAAACAATCTCAAACCCTAGTCTTGCAAGGTGAAGATCTCTCTCTCTCAAGTAGAAGTAATGGCTATGGGGGTGTGTTGGCTGGGAGGTCGAAGATCATGGAGCAAGATGAAGAACGTCTTCTCCTCCTTCTCTGGATCTCTTCTATCTCCTTTCTGGATGGGCTGGCGGCTGCTGTGTTCTGATTTCGCGCTTGGCTTCTTCACGGAAGTTGTCCATTTTAACAAGACGGAGGCGGCGACAGCTATACGGCGGGAACTATACAATCGGAAAAATGTTCCTGCCGTATAGTTTCTCGTTAAAGCGTCTATTTGCCTCCCTTGATTGCTTTCAAAAAGATTCTTGCTTGTTTTCACCTGAATATTGTGTTTCCCTTGTTAAAACCTTCTCTTGATGTTCAGAACCTAAAACACACATTAAAAACCAAGTTTTCTTTGCTACCAAAGTATTAGCGTTAGGTAAAGCTAGAAAACGATCAATTCCAGAGGAAACCCATCAATAAAAACCATCAAAAATATGTCGAATCTCATAGCTATCAACTCCCCCAAGCTTAGATGTTGCTCGCCCTCGAGTGACAAGAAAATAAGGAAGCATAGTGAAGATTTGAGACTAAAATAAAAGAACTTACAAGCTCGAATTGGTGTCATATTCTTTTCTTCACAATTCTTGCAATCTTAAACATGATCATACACGTATTCATAATATTGCACTGAGTTCACTTCCTAACCACGTATATCTTGCTAGCAAATAAATCATATGCCTGAGCAAGTGTCAAAACTTTAGCTAGGAAAGTAAGACAAATTCTTTTGGTGTCTCTCTTTGTTGAGAGATGAAAACTTTTTACGCTTGTTTCTTTAATCAATTAAGAGTACTCAAGTTGGAACCAAGAACATTCAATTTAAGAACAACTCATCTATTCCCACGTCAAAATTTCAAGACTCTCAAAGCACCTTTTTCCTTTCCTTGCCTTTTAAAAACTTCAGTTCTTCCATAGAGAAATCATGCCACTATTTTTAACATGTTAATTGGGACTGTATTGTGCACTCGTGACCATGCCAATAAATAATTGTTGTGCAATAGTGGGTCATAGGAGTATTACAACTTCACTTGGATTGTGAAACCATGAGGAGACTAAAATTTTACCCATCATAGCATTGTTGCTACAGACATTTATATAACTCAATAGCCGAAATCAAATGGTTTCCCACATTTAGATCGTTCGTTGTCCAGCGGAGTTAATAGTTACCCACGGAGCACGACAGTGTTGTGATGACACGCGTAAAGCAATATCTTATGGTAATTATTAGAAAAAGCAGTGGCATAATCTCTACTACTTCGAAGCATCCATTTTATTAGACAATTTCATTCAAGGGTGATATCGAGTCTATTTACATTAAGCTCAAATGGGATGCAGTAGTTCTAAAATCAAATCCTTTGGGCTAAACATGGACTCAAGTCATCTTTTGGATGCTTTTTCTTGTTGTAAAAGTGTAGGAAATATTTTTAACCAAGTTAATTTCTCATTGTTTCAAAGCTAAAAAGGAGACACTAGCAAAGGAATATAATTTATAGGATAGCAAGCTAAGTGGAAGTGACTCCAGTGAAAGAGAGTAATAATTGTAGGATCAATTTAAAGTTGCAGAAAAGGTGATGAAAGGAATGTGATACCTCCTCTTGCTTGCTTCTTTCTCGTACTTGAGTCGAACCCCCTCTATATTTCCCTATTGCCAATTCACCTGAAATTGAGCAATCTTTGAGAGAAACAAAGAAATGAATTTGTAATAAAAGTTACAACTAATTGTTTTATTTTTTGTTTAGGAATGCAAACAGAAAGTAAACATGCAATTTTGCAGAAGTAAAATAAATCAAAATAGGAAATAAAAATATGAATGCAAGGTTTGGAAGTTTTCAAACCTCCCCCAAGCTTAGGTTGTTGCCAAGCTCAGTTGTTGCCGTCGTTCTACGGCTGGTGCAGATACTGCTGGTAGTAGTCGGGGAAGTGGGTCATGAAGTGACTGAAGTTGTGAGTTAAGGCACTCACATCTTCATTAATTCCTTGTAGAGTGTGGCCAATCTCTCCAACGCGCTGGTTGAGCTGCTAAAATTCTAGATAGGGGATGTAGTTGGACCCCTACTACGGCTGATTGGGACATGGGTCCCAGGATCCCCCTGCTGCTGCTGCTGTTGTCCCTCCCAAGCAGAGTTGTATTCCTGCTCCTGCTCCTACTCATCCTCATCATGTTGCTCTTCTTCTTCATCTTCTTCTTGATCAGGCTAGAGTTGGGCCATGATACCACTTGATCCTTGGTGAGGATCCAGGTGTCCTTCTCCACAATCGAGAAGGCTTGTGGACAGGGCAACGGAACTTGATCACCCTATAAATCAACAATATAACCAAACTGATATGCTTGGATCCTCTTATTAGCTTGGTAAACACCAAGGAAGCCACAAGCAGTTAAATACTTGACGTCCATTAGTTTGCAGCCGTCAACAGGTTGCATGATAGGTAATGTAATATTTAATGTGTGGGTAAGATGGGTTACCAATCCACCAATGCGATCACCTTTCGTTTTGTTGCTCTGGTGGCGAAGGTGCTAGATGAGAAGAGTCGCGGGATTGGGGCTTTGCGGTGCATTGAGGAAGAGTTCGTTGGTGATCATGCCCATCTCCGCATTAGCCATGGAACCGGTATCACCTCTTCCCAACTAGCGAGGAACAAGGTGTAGTTGCGAATTGTTGGATTCTGAATGGTGGACATCTTCTTTTGGTAGAAGTTCCTTCCACCATTAACAAAAATAACCTCCCAACTTTCTCCACTTGAGAGGCTATATAAGTTTGTAACATTTGCCTCCCCACCATGAGGGAGGCCAAAAGCATCACAAAATTGCTCGAAAGTTATTTCATACGGATGACAATTTATGGTGAAGCTTACTGTACACGCATTATCTTTCTGCTTGTGGTCATCGTAGAAAGAGGCTAGGAACTCATGGGTGAGATAGGCGTAGGTATTGTGGCTTGCGTAGCCGAGTACTGTTAGCCCAGCCTTATTACACATGAGGTCGATCCCAGGGAGCTGAAAGGTAAGTGTTTATGAATGAAGCCTCTGTCACACCCAAAGTTTTCATAGGTCTTCGAGTGAATTGATTGCAAGTGTGGAAATAAGAATGGAATTTGGATTAAACTGGATGTATTTAAATAAAATTAAAATGTAAACTTCAGGAATAAAAAGCATAAAAGTAAAGAACGATTTGATTGTTTGTTGTTTTCTGCAGATGACAAAGGAGGCGCGATGAGATATAGCTCATGGTGATAGTGACTGTGCTAGGTGGATGAATGATAAGTGTAACAATTGTAATCTTATAAGTATGTGTGTAGGCGAGCAACCCATAATTAGCCGGAACTCCTCTTGGTAGATTTCATCCTAGCTTCAATAATCCTACTAATCTGTTACCAAAACCAGGGTCAGACACTAGACGATTAAGATCCTTCAGATTGCTTAGCAAGCTCCTTGGATCGGACTAATGCAATAAGCACAGTGGTTCCTCGTTATCCTCGAGTCTACTAGTTTCCTATTGATATCCTCGTGTCACTCGGGGATACCGGTCTGCTAGCGAGCAAGATCCTATCCATGTAGAACAAAGCATCATGGTGTCTGGGCCCTTAATTGGACAATAAGCATTAGGCATCCCACAGATAGTACGCACACATAATATAGTAGTTAAAATCAATCACAAACTAATGGAAAATATGTGGAGGCACATCACATCTCACCAATCTCTTACATCTCCCACGCCCAAGAAATTTACTCACACATGAGAGAAGAAAGCATCATCGATATAATTAAATAAAGGGAGTTCTTCTCGATATTATCGTGGAGATCCACAATAAGAATATAAAAGTAATCCAACACAATTCAAGATAGGAAGAAACAATCTCAAACCCTAGTCTTGCAAGGTGAAGATCTATCTCTCTCAAGTAGAAGTAATGGCTATGGGGGTGTGTTGGCTAGGAGGTCGAAGATCATGGACCGAGATGAAGAACATCTTCTCCTCCTTCTCCGGATCTCTTCTTTCTCCTTTCTGGATGGGATGGAGGCTGCTGTGTTCTGATTTTGCGTCTGGCTTCTTCATGGAAGTTGTCCCTTTTGACAAGACGGAGGCGGCGACAGCTATATGGCGGGAACTATACGGCCGGAAAAATGTTCTCGCCGTATAGTTGCTCATTAAAGCGTCTGTTTGCCTCCCTTGATTACTTTCAAAAAGAGACTTGCTTGTTTTCGCTTGAATATTGTGTTTCCCTTGTTAAAACCTTCTGTTGATGTTCAGAACCTGAAACACACATTAAAAACCAATTTTTGTTGCTACTGAAGTATTAGCATTAGGTCAAGCTAGAATACGATCAATTCTAGAGGAAAACCATCAATAAAAACCATCAAAAATATGTCGAATCTCACAGCTATCAGGGGTCTCCACAAGCCAGTCCAGTTTAAGGATATTGGAGATAATCGTTTTATGGTCTGTTTCAGCTCCGAGGGGGATTGGAAGCATATTCTAAAGAATGGACCTTGGCAATTTGATTTTAGTGTTGTTCTCGTGAAGGATTTTGATAGAGCATTCCAGCCATCTGACATGGTTTTTGATACCATGGAGGTTTGGGTCAAAGTCCTTGATCTCCCCATGGATTACTTGAACAGAGTCTATGGGGAACTTATTGGAGGATGGATCGGAAAATTCATATCAGTGGATGTTGATGAGGAAGGGATGGCATGGGGGAGGAACTAAGGATTAGTGTTGTGGTTACATTCGATCAACCTCTTCTGTGAGGTGTTAACCTGAAGGAATCGGATGACGATGTAGAGGGCAAATTGTTTGATCTCTAGTACGAGAAAGTACCTCAATTCTGCTTTGACTATGGGCATCTTGTTCATCCTGAGGCTGCGTGTACTGCGGAGAAGGGAGGGTCCATTAATGGGGTGAGTGGCTACGCATAGAGCCAAAGAAAAGCAGGAAGGCAACTCTACCTATCCATCCGACGAGGTCATTGAATAGCTTTAGTAGTAGGTCGGTGGGCTCTAAGGGAATGTTTCAAGGTGGTGTGCAAATTCATGACATTCCACCACGCTAAAACTTTGGGCATGATTATGCCTATTACAGCTCCTCCCGCACTGGTGGAGGGGAGCAGAATTTTGAGGGCATGGAAGTGTCTAGTCCAAACAAATGCCACGGGGAGTGAGCGCAGGAGCAGCAGTTGTTTTATGTACCCATGAATCAGGCTCTGAGGCAGTCAAGGAGGGGTACTTATGATCGGCACGCTAAACAATAGACAAGTGCTGATGGAGTGGGCACTTCTTTCTCAGCTCAGGGTATAAAAAATAGGAAGAGGGGTCAAAAGACGGTATGGGTTCCAGTGGAGAAGGCTACTGAAGATGGTGACTCTGGGTTAATAGGCAAGAGGTAGAGAACATGTTCTGTGTTTGACAGGACTCAAAACAAAAAAAAACATCGCCGGACCCCGAGGCTCGGGGCCACCGGGATCAATGAATCTATTGGCCCAAAACTATCGTAGACTACGGTTGGACACAGCGATGGGCGAACTCCAGGACTTGATAAGGTCCTACAAAAGAAAAGAACGATGTAACGTCTGCAGTGGAGTTTAGGTTTCAGACGTGGGGTTTGTGTATAGGGGAAAGGAAAAGGTGGAGGTCTTGCTTTATGGTGGAGAGATGGAGTGGATATTTCGGTCCGTCCGTGGTGCTAATACTATCTCGATCCAAAAATCATTTTCGATGGAGTTGCATGGCGATTCTCTGGGATCTATGGCGAACCAAGGACGGAGCTAAGGAGGAAGACATGGGACACCCTGCGATACCTGCGAGCTCAAGACGACCTCCCATGGTTGTGTGTAGGAGATTTTAATGAAATTGTTAGTCAAAATGAGCAGCTCGATGCGAAGATCAAATGTCTTACTTTAGGAACTGTTTGGTGGACTGCTGCCTCTCAAACCTAGGCTTCTTGGGCTAACCCTTCACATGGAATAATAACCGTAATGGTGCTGCTAATGTCTAGGCAAGGCTTGATAGAGCCGTTGGGATGCTAACTTTATGAATATCTTTGGACAGACAACGGTAGAGCATATATCTACAGAGGAATCTGATCACTTGGCTTTACTGATTCGTATGGTGGATGAACCTGTGCAACATAAACTACCTAGTGATCGACGTTTTATGTTTGACAAAATTTGGAAAACCCATGAATCATACGATGAAACTATTGCGATGGTTTGGCAAAACACTGGTTACCTAGGGTCGGGACTGAGTGGTGTATGGAATCACTTGCACAGTGTTTCAGGAGGCCTTAAACTGTGGAGTTCCAGCACCTTTGGGTCGGTTCGTAGAGAACTAAAACGTCTAAGGGCAGCTCATGAGGAGGCAAAAGCACATACCCTTATCTCGAACTCGTTGAGTGAGGTGTAGGTAATCGAGAGGCGGCTCCATGACCTGTATGTGAAGGAGGAGATTATGTACAAGCAGATATCTAGACAAGACTGGCTTAAAGTAGGTGATCGAAAAAAAAATCCATAACCGGGCCACTCATCACTGGAGAAGAACACAGTCAGATTCCTACGCCGCGAGAACGGCAGCTAGTGTGATACGGACGCGGGGATGTGGGAGTTAGCACAGGACTTCTATCATAATCTCTACTCTTCAGAAGGTGTTGACAACATGGATTGTATCCTCGATTGGGTGGGGATTTTTATTTTGGCGGAGATGAACGATATGCTGCTATCTCCGGTCACTGATGCAGAAATTGAGTCGACACTTTTCCAGATGGGCCCGATGAAATCTCCTGGGCCAGATGGGCTCCCTGCCCTCTTCCATCAGCGGCAGTGGGCGTTGATAGGTACCAATGTGTGCACGAATGTTAGAGAATTCTGGCTGGGGGGGACAGCCCCCCTAATTTCAACAATTTTGTCCTAGTTTTGACTCCAAAGGTCAACAACCCAGAAGTTCTAACGCAATTCAGACCGATGAGCTTGTGCAATGTTCTATATAAGCTGGCATCTAAGGTGGTGGCAAATCAGTTAAAACAAATTCTTCCAATTCTGATTTCCAAGGAGCAAAGCGCTTTCGTTCTAGGTAGGCTGATAACGGATAATGTCTTTCTTGCGTATGAATGTACACATGCGATCAGGACCAGGAAAAGGAAAACTCCGATGTGCGCCATGAAACTAGATATGATGAAGGCATACGACAGGGTAGATAGGATTTTTCTAGAATGAATGCTAATCAGATTTGGGTTTTGTCAACAATGGGTGACCATTATCTTGCGGTGTATCTCAACGGTGAGGTTTACTCTGAAACGTTACGGTGGTTTATCAGATTCCTTTTCCCCTACAAGGGGGCTTCGGCATGGGACCCTCTCAGCCCGTATTTATTCGTATTTTGCATGGAGGGGTTCTCAATTGTGTTAAAAGAAGCCCAACGTGACAATGAGACCAGAGGTGTGAGATTTGGGGTGGATGGCCCCATATTACTCATCTCCTTTTCGCTGATGATAGTGTGGTTTTCTTGGAGGCATTGCAGCAGAGCATGCAAACTTTACGACGTGTTTTACATGACTATGAAGTGAGCTCTAGTCAGAAGGTAAACCTACAAAAATCCTCTATTTATTTCGGACCAGGCTGTAATGATGATCTAAAGGGGTAGTTGAAAACTGAGATTGGGATTGCTTCCGAGGCATTGTCTGAATGCTACCTAGGACTGCCCATGGTAGTGCATCGATCACGAGAAGGATCTTTTCAATATTTAGCGGATCAGTCTTGGAATAAGATCAAGGGACTGAAAGGACATGGGCTGTCTAAGGAAGGGAGAAGCATTCTAGTCAAACCAATCCTCCAAGCTGTACTGACGTATGCGATGAGTTGTTTTCACCTCACCAACAAACAATGCAAGAAGCTGAGCATGGTGTCATCTAACTTCTGGTGGGGTGAGTCCGAGGGTCAGAAAAAAGTGCATTGGATCTCATGGGACCGGATGTGCAAGAGTAAGAAACAAGGAGGCATGGGTTTCAGGGATTATAGTTGTTTCAACTAAGCCTTTCTAGCCAAACAGGGTTGGAGGTTGCTCACTAATCCCGGTTCTTTGTGCGATGGGTGCTCAAAGCATGTTATTTTCAAGAGGGATCGTTCTTATCAGCTGGGTGCCAAAAAGAGCCTCTTACACTTGGCTGACTTCATCCATGGGAGAGACCTATTATGCAAGGGGTTGATCTGGCGTGTAGGGGATGGCAAGAGTATAAACCTTTGGGAGGAAAACTGCATCCCTTAGTCAAGTGCTCAGCATCAACTAGGACAGCTGACAGACAAGTGCCCAACCAATGTTAGAGATTTCTTATTGCCTAATGGAAATGGTTGGGACGAGGAAAAACTAAGGCTCCATCTAGCGGAACTAGATGTTCAAGACATTCTGCAGATACGTGTAGGCAGGGCAGGTATGGTTGATTTTTCTGCATGGAACTTTACAAAAACTGGGATGTTTTCAGTTAAGTCAACCTACCACCTCGTGGTTCAAGAGAATAGGCTAGAGAGAGGCATCGCCGAAACACCAGGTTCCTGTATTGAGCATAAGGGATGGCTCTCTCTGGGATGCACAAGTCCCGGGCAAGGTGAAGATACACATGTGGCGGTTTATTGAGAATGGCTTAGCGATTAGAACTGAATTAAGTAGAAGAAAAATCAAGGAAGAAGTCTGTGTGCGGCAGAACTGAATCATTGGTGCATCGCTTCTAGTCATGTCCTCACTCAACAGCTACGTGGTCGTCATTGCTGTTGTTGGCTTGGAGCAGTGTAACACCCTAGTTTTAGCTAATCCTCAATTTAGGGTTGTTTGTGAATTCATGAGCATCGTCTTTTAAATTGCATGCAAAAGAAATAATGCAAAACCCTAAACCCTAATACATGACCCTCTTTGAAAATGAATTCAAAAGGTTTTGAATATTTTTGAAAACTCAAAAACACGTGGATCCCAAATGGAATAAAGGGGACCCACACTATTTCATATATTTGCAAATCTTCTGGTATTTTTGAAATGGTTCAAAATAGATTTGAAATTAGTTTTCAAATAAAAAAGGTAAAACAGGAAAAGGAAAAAGATTTCTCCTAAAAAATATAACAGCAGCAGTAGCCCAGGCCGGCCAAGCTTCCTCTCCCTTCTCTCCCTGCCTCCCGCGCGTAGCTCCGCTGTCCCACCTTTGGCCCAAGCGCAACCTAGCCTAGCGCGCGTACTGCTTCATCCTTCTGTCACCCTCGTCGTCTTTGACACCGACGGAGAGCAGCTCCATGTCGGCAGCACCGTCGCTGATCCACGCCGCCCACTCAGGAGCGTCCATCGCGCTAGAGGATATAATATCACCGCGCCATGCATGTCTCTCTTCCCCTGGTCTTATCTTCTCCCTCACGTGCGCCTCTCTCAATCTCTCCCTACGGACCCAAAACCTAGACAACGGCTGCCATATCGCCCCGCCGTCTCCGGCTCCCAGTGCCCTATCGTTGGTCCCCTAAGTTCTGCCTCGTCACGATTTTCCTTTTCGCCGAGTGAATCGAGCCCGCGAGCTCCCAGACGCCTGCATCGACCATTTCTTCTCCGAGCCCGACGAGCTTCACCGTCGACCTCTGCGCTGCTCCAGTCCTCCTCCGGCCTCGGCGTCACCACGAGCACACCCACGGTAAGCTCCTGAGCATGCCAGTGCTCTTCTCCGACTCCCTCTCGCTCGGGCCTTCTCCGACGTCGCACGTCGCCATCCGTCGTCGCCAATAGTTGTCGTAGAGCTCGCTCTCGTGACCGAATCCGGGCGGCGCCGCTAGGTTTAGGTTCCCCCCAATGAGCTCATTCCAGCACACTTAGTTCCGTAGCCCCGCGCGCTGTCCTCCGCCATCACTGGGCATTGCCTGCACATGCTCTTCGGCGAGCCGACATCGCTCTCGCGTGGCTGCCGCGTGGAGCTGATGTGGCGATTGCGCCAGCGCTGCCCAAGCTTGGCCACGGTGGCAGCTGACTAAGCCCTAGGCCCCAATAGCCACTGACTGTGGCTAGTCCTTGCTGCGGTGTAAAAGGTTAAATACCTATGCTGACATCAGGATGGCGTAATGAACCCTTTTGCATAAGTTTAATAATTTCAGAAATAAAATAAATCTTGTAAATTTAATAACTTTTAATCTATAACTCATAAAAATATGTATAATATATCAAAATGTTCAGAAAAACAAGATCTACACTTTAGCATCAAAATTATGCATTATTCAACAACTTTAATTAGAGAACAAAGTGAACCCCCTAAGGTGATTCCGGGGTCTCTCCTCTATTAGGGTTTGGACCCCTCGGATACCGTTTAAACTACCAAGCATGCTTTAGGGTTACATTTCAAATCTATTTAACTTATCATATCATCATCCTTGCTTGAGCATTGCATCGATGCCATGTGGTGATTGTTTCCCCCTTTCTTTTCGGTGTTTTGCTTCTTCCCAGTAGAATATGATACCGACTCCGAGATCTAAGACTGAGATGAACACCATCGAACACCTACGAACAATACTTGATAAACTATAATCAAGTACAATACAAGGCTTACAAAGATCTGCTTATCTGGGTATCAACAAACAAGGCAAGCATAGCCCCACCATTAGACAATCCTATGATTTCGAAAGTATTTCATTCTTGCCATGTTTCATACGATTCTTCTGTGGTCTTTTATCAATAGATAAAGTATCCTATCTTTTGCATTACTCCCTTTGAGCTTATATTACCTGATCCACTACTCCTAGCATAGCTAGGTTTGTCTTGTGTGCACTGCTAGAGCTTATATCTGTGTCTTGCTTAGCCATGCGTAGCTGTCAGTACTGGTTCATCCAGATGATGTATCAGATGCAGAGAATCTAGTATGACAGGAGAACGAGGTATACTGATGAGGTAAGATCAGTGGTAAAGGTTAAACATGCTAAGACTTGTATGGGAGGCCACAGTGGGATGTGGTTTTTGTAGTCCCATGCTTGCCACTATTAGGAACCGAGTTCTTGCCTCTAGAACCAAGACGAGCGTACAACCACACGGGGCCTGGAAAACCACACGAGTAACTAACTTGCCTAGTAGATTCCATGAGTCACATAGTTTGGGCATTCCATTCGACATATGCATATTTGGTTATTCTCGAAGGCGGTGAAGGAGGTGAAGGGTTCCGTAGCAGAAAACAAAAAAATTCCTACGTTGGAACCTCCTAAACTTCCCAAGATCTATCTATGTAGTAATGCGGTAACGGTTGAGCGTACAAAATACATACCCTTGTAGACCATACATGGTTAATGTTCCGAGTGGAACATGGTGGAAGTAGTCGAACTCGTAGCCGACCTCAAGGTCGCGAAGCTCCTCGCAGGGCACCCATTCCTCCTTCTTCATCGTGCAGTAGCTCCGGCTCACCACATCCAAGGTGCCAAAAGTGTGGCCCCTCGTGGTTTCATACACATACGGTGTATGATGACGACCTCCGACTACTTGATCCATGTCGAGAGTGCAGAAGTAGATCTCCGGCTTGGAAACTCTGCAGCGCAACGGCGTGCTGCAGGTGCGGTGTCTCTTGTATGGAAAGTCTTTACTTGGGACCGACCCAACGCATGGAGACGAGAGAGAGAGAGGGAAGGAGAAAATCAACCAAAGGACTTCTCCAAATATTGGTGCGTTTCATCCCAACCATGGGCACCCCTTTATATAGGGGGGAGGTGTGCCCTCCCCTTTGGGCTTCCCATGTGGGATTATTCAAGGGAGAGAGGGGGAGGCGCATGGGCCCTTAAGGCACCATGGGCCGGCCAGCCAGGGGTGCACCCCACCATGCGCACAGACCTAGGATGGTCGGGTGGGCCCCCTTGTGGCGGCTAGGCCTTGGCCCTTGGCCCTTCCTTCCTTCGGTTTTCCCTCATGGGCCCTTTTTCAATAGGAAGTTTGGCCCATTAGTGGAATACCCCTTCAAATTAGATTTTAATATTATTTTAATATTAATTACATTAATTAATATGTAAATACATATTACAAAATCCAACTTGACCTGAAACACCTTTCGGTTCCCTTTCGATTTCCTCCGAACAACTTTGGAACTTTCCCGGAACGATACCAGTTCTCTCACAGAACTTTTCCGGTTTCCTTTTCTCTTTCATATGGTGATTCCAACTTACAGAGGATCTCTAGCTCATCGTACCCTTAAGTGTATTTCCCCACGGCTCGGGAATGGCACAACCATGATCTCCATCAATGATCAATAGCGGGTCTGGGATTCCCATAATGACCCCTGTGCATGCCATGATGATAATGTCGTTTGAACCGTAAACAGTCGGTTCCCATTCCCTTTGCCACTTGATGCCTAGTTCACCCAAGATTTGATCTACAGTATCTCCATACCTTTGTTCGATCTCGTTACCGATGAACTTGTTTTCTCGTTTTTGTGTCATTGCATTCCGTGACCCAGTCACGCGCTTGCAAGCTTCGTTAATGCAACATCACCAAGATGGTCACATATGTATCTATCTGTTACATGGATTGGCAAATCCTGGTCTTGATATGTACTCCTCTACGCGCCCCTTTGGGAAACCTGAGTAGCACATGTTCGATCACCCAGTTATGGTGTGATACTTGATAACCATCTAAGCTCCCTCCAGAACGGTGATTTGCATTATCTCACTGTCTAAGGATCAGGCTGCGAGGTTTCCTTAGTTTATCATTAATGGTGAACTTTGTAACTAGATCTCATTAAGATAGAACTGGTTTGGGTTGTTTGCCTATAACATCATTCAACTAATGACGTGACCTCATTGTCAATTGGCATAAATGCCCATGATCTCGAAACCCTAGATCATCCTCATGACCAATGAACTAGTTCGGTAGAGGTAACTAAAGACTTGGTTTGTTTACATACCACACGTGTATTAATGTTTCGTATTAATACAGTTATAGCACAATATGAAACTATTATGAACTAATTGAGATATGACAAGAAAAACCTATTTATTATTTGCCTCTAGGGCATATCTCCTTCAGTCTCCCACTTGCACTAGAGTACAAATAATCTAGCTCGCATTTTACTCACCATAAAACCATATCACATATGGGTTTATTGATCATGCATGCTTATGGAAAACGTCATATCCATGTTTTGTTTTACCAGATCATTATGTCTTTGCAAATCGTTAATGTCTTCCTAACTTTGACATTCATTCCATTATCTCATAATGGGTTGAAGTATCCGTTTGGCGACAAAGTGAGGCTTTGTTTCTAGTGTTTATAATGATAGTCGTTTTCACTATTGTCATCTAAACTTTGAAACACACTTTGCAATCCTTTGTGTATATACGGCAGTTATGGCAGCAGAACAAGGTCGGTTTCCAGGAGCCTACAATGACTTTAGATCAACCTTGAGGGCTTTTTGATGGGCATTATGCTGTGGGACACATCATTCTATGTTAAAGACAAACTAGTCCCGCCATAACAATATACATCACATCAGATGGAGCCTTTATACTTTTATATCTATGTAGATCCTAGTGCATGAAATGCAACTATGCCACTTACTTTTCTTTTTGCCATTCAAGGACAAACTTAATTCTAGTTCAGTGATTAACTCAAGAATAACTTAAAGAAATATTCTTACAGTTAAGAGCTTGTCCTTCCAACTAGAACTTTGGGTCACATTACGTCGAGTATACAATATGGTTGTATGGAAGAACCTATGACTAAGGCATAGGAGATGCAACACATCTCCTTTTTCCTTTTTAACCATCATTGTAATACTAAGACAATGCTTCATATAGACATTCTCTTCAGAATGTCCTAAGCAAGATTCTGAAGAAGTTCAGAATGGAACATGGTAAGAAAGAAGTTCTTACTATATGAAGCATTGTCTTGATAGATCTCATTGTTTATTAAACTCACTAATATATCTTGATAGATCTCATTGTTTAATAACTTCAACTTCATCCCAATTTATCTACTTAAATGTTATTAACACCAATCACATCATTCACATATGTCGTCCACATATCCTAGAATGATTTCACACTCCCATGCAAACATGCCATCCATATTTGAGTTCTAGGGATTTCACTTAGCTCCCACTCAAAATATGTTTATTACATATTAAGATTTGGCCAAGCTGTTTAGATCCCACTCAAAATATGTCTCTTACATATTAAGATTTGGACAAGCTAATGAGCTCCCACTCAAATGCAGGTCCTCTCAAGAATCTTGCACATTCCAAAATTCTTTGATCACCATCAAATCGAGAATTTCAGTTACAAGATTCCAATATCCCTATATTGCTGGTGTAAATCCAATAGACTCAAGCATCGCTACATTTGTAGTCAACTCCTTGAATTTCTCCATACTTTGTGACAAATCGAGATTTTACGTCTCCATTAAGTTTCATTCTAGCTTATGACTTTGAAGTCATTCAGAAATATCATGTAAACTTCTTTACTTAATAAGATCAAGTAACATATTACTTTGCAATCTTAAATGTAACTTAATATAGGATTTTATGACTCCTAGTAATTTCTTGTACTTAGGTCCATCACGCTTCTTTGTAGTTCGTAGGTATGTCTTGTTCAAATAACATGACAAGTGAATCAATAATACAATTTCGCAAACTTGCAGAATATATCGTTGAGTCATACTTTCTTTAGTAAAAGTGTTTACTGAAACTTAATGATCATTATCATTAGTTTCTCCTCTACTTGTGGAGTTCGGTTTCACAAAACAAATTTCGCTGCGCTACTCAACAATCAGGAGGTAAGGTCAAATACCTTGTTTTGATCTTTTACTTTCTTCCACCTGTATCTTCATCAAGACACATCAACTTTGGACAATAGCAGGTTTGACCCTTGTGGAACATGTATTCATAGTTGCCTAAGAATACGCTACAAAGACTTGTTTATTCGTCACGATTTTGAATTATTGAAACCTCTAGAAACTCGAACATGCCATAACTCTTATGGTGTTGTTTCCATGAATCTTTAGATGTTCCTTTGTCTTTCATCCGAGTGTTTTCTCATTTCGATCTCTAACTCTAAACGATAACTCTAACCCTGATAAGAGATAATATTATACCATATGTATCTAATACATAATGATTATGATATTTACACATTTCAATACACTTTGAATTTGCCCTATTATCATAATTTGTGAAACCTCTTTCACGTGTCCTTTTATGCCAAAATTAACTTAAATACTTTAGTCATGTCGATCAAATCGAAGAGACTTTTATATTCTTGTTAATTCAATATCCTCCTTCATTTTGAAATCTTTTGAACAATTCAAAATAGTTTCAAACTTATGCTTCATTAAGTAAATACGCCTATTCACTTAAGTCGACATTTAACTATTGATTCCCACTATCTTGTTGAAAATACGATACATCACTATGTATAAGATTCAACATTTCTTCGCATATCATCGTTTTACCAGAATGCGGAGTTTTAGTCATTCTGCCCAACGAGGCATGGTTTTGCAAAGTCTCTAGATAAAGCATCTAAGACCCCGATCTTCATTTAGAATGAAGAATATGCAATAACCAAAATGACTTAAACTATAGTGCCATATCATAATTAAACTTTGGATATATTTTAGCATTCTAATTCTTTATAAATGCTTAAACTACTATTATTAACATAGTGATGAGAATAACTTATTTATAACTATAATGTGACCATAAAGTATTATTCATCAGAATAGTACAATTGGCTTGTAACTTATTCATATAAACAATTGTCTTGCTAAAAGCAAGACACACAAACAAGGATTACAAAATTATATTGAAGTCCACTAATCCAAATGATAATCTTTGAGGAAAGGGATGATGTCGGCCATAAACTGTTTTGCTTGCCGTCATCATTGCCACATTGCCTCAATTCCAGCAATTCTCAAGTAGACCATCCTGTTTTCACAAAACGGGACAAGTATCCAATACTTATATAAACTGCAACGAGTTTTGCAAGAATTACATTTATAACTTTGTATATCTAACATATACCCTTTTTCATTCATGACCTCCATTGCAATCAAGCCCTTCTGAGAGTTCATAACTCTAATGCAAGATTGCTAAGTGTTCCTCCAAATATTCTCTTTTTCATCCATCATGGAAGAAAACTCATCCAACGGCTCATACTTTATGTGCCTGATCTTGCAGAATACAAGATTGTAATCCAAGTCTCCATCAAATGGAGAATGGCTTGTTGGATGATTATGGAGAACACATAAACATTGCGGAGTCATCGGGTTATCTCCTAATGGTTATTGTATCAAGAAGAGAAGATCACCTTTTACGAGGATATCCCTCAGGCGTGGGTATTAATCTATGAAGTTGGACCCTTTTGCTAAGTTCCATATCAAGCAATATATTTCCCATGGTCACAAAGGACCTCAATGGGATAGGCCATGATCTTCTAAGACATTTGCAAACAAACATCTAAACTAAGTTCATAATATGAGTTCAATCCTAATTGAGCTCCCACTAAAATTGACATCCCTTGGACGATTTTAGTGATCACATGACCCCAATCCTCTGCACCTCCCCCGATCGTCACGGCCATCAGTGCAACATCAAAGGTAGACATTCCCCAATGTCAATCACATCAACCATGTGACTCATGCTCGACCTTTCGGTCTCTTGTGTTCCAAGGCCATGTCTACACATGCTAGGCTCGCCAAATCTAACTTGTTTGTATTTGCTGTGCAACATGGCTTACACCCACTGTATGCGAATGTAGATATGTCGAGCCCCCGGTTGTCACAGCTGGCTTCATAACGACAAACTTTCTTGGTGGTGCACACACAAGGGGCACACTATCATTGGAATTATATAGGGATTATCTTATTTGCTACCGTTGAGTATCTTATAATAGCATATAATAAGATGTAAAGAAGGTATCAACATCACATGTGTATTGTGATATTATATGGTCCTTCTTGTTGTGCCTTGATCTCCATCGAGCGCTCCGGCATTATCTCCATCTTGCCCCTGGTTTGACGCCAAGTCCACGACGCCACCACCCGGTCGTCCATCGGAACGATGACTATTACTATACTACTTAGTAACAGAAAAGTAAATTACTTTACCTTTGTAACGACCAATGCCATATCAAAACACAAGCCCTCCTACAAAATAAAGTTAGACGCCTCTACTTTATCTTTTGAAAGTTTTACGTGGTTTTTAGGGCTTTCGCAATAGAGCCGTTTCTAAACTACGAACTTTCTAACCACAACATGGATTAAATTGTTGTCTCTACTACACCCCTTTCGGGGCCCTCCATTGTAAATGCTATAACAACTATTGAATGAGAGACAGACACCCGCTAGCCACTTATACGGTACAAGCCGTATGTTGAGTGTGGAACCAGTCTCGCGTACAAATACGCGTAAGGTCGGTCCGGGCCGCTTCATTAAATAATACCGCGATATAAATAAGTACACGTTAGAGGGTAACGACAAAGGGATCAATCCCCGCACAAAATTTATGCGTACTGGTCGTACAACACTCCTATGCATAGATCGGCTCTAAAACCACTAAAGGGTTCCGCAGCAGAAAACAAAAAATTCCTACGTTTGAAATGGATCGTATGGGCACCTAGAGGGGGGGTGAATAGGTGTTACACCAATTTTTAATTCTTTTTCAATTTTAGGCTTAGCACAAAGGGTAAATTCTCTAGATAAACTATTAGGTGGAATTTCCCTATATGCAACCCTATCTACTAGCAAGTAAAGAGCGAGTGGAAGAGGAGCGGGTAAACCGAAGTGAAGCACGCGGAGACACAGGATTTGTTTGACCGCAGTTCCTTCCTTGTTAAGGGAAGTACGTCTGCGTTGGAGGGGTGGGCAGTACTAAGACCACCACGCCACAAAAGGCCTCACCCTGTTCTCCGATGGATCTCGCCACAAAAGGCCTGATCCACCGTTCCACTATAGGTACCCTTCGAGGCGGGCACCGGCGCCTTTACACAGCTAGCGGGGCAACAACTCCACAACAACTTGGAGGCTCCCGAAATGACAACAAGCTGTCACAAGAGCAAAGTTATCAAATACAATAAACAAGATCTAGGTATTGACAAGAATACTAGATCAAGGATTTCTCCAAGTGAATGGAGAGGAGTGAAGCGCTTGATTCTTGATGATGATGATGAAATTCTCCTCCTTCAATTCCCCCAAAGATCAAGACCTTCGGGTGGTTGAAGTGGGAGATCGAGAATGAGAGCTCTTGCACAATGTCTGGACAATTTCGAATGAATCAAGAGTTCTGAACGTTGGGGGAGGAAGGGGTATTTATACCCCCTTCAGAAACCAGCCGTTGGACATTTTGGGGGCCGGATTATCCGGTCCAAGTGAGGGCCAGATTATCCGGTCTGGGGAAAACACCGTCCCAGACTCGGAATATCCGGCAGATAATCTGCCCCCTATCAGAGCGTCGTGCCGAGCTTGCCCTTGATCAACTTCTGGGGGGGCGGATTATCCGGTCCTATGCGAGGGCCGGATTATCCGGCCTGGGGAGGAAAAACCGCCCTAGTTTGGATTTTCCAGGAGAAAATCCGACCGGATACCGAGCGACGGGCCTTGGCTCTCTTTGAGCAATGAGGTAGGCCGGATTATCCGGCCCTTGGTGGGGCGGGTTATCCGGCCCCCTCAAAGCTTCCTGCACACTTAGCGCACATGAATAATTTCCATGGTATTGTTAACTAACACGCAAAACATAGGAAAACATGAAATGTTCTTTCAATCTCCCCCTTTTTGGTGTTAGATGACAATACTAGGATTTGCAGGAGAAAGTCACAAGACAAACAGTAATAACTATGAAAGAGACTCCCCCTCAATGTGTGCATAATAGAGTTTTTCATTGGAATACAGATGCACACAAATAGGTGAATCTATTCCATAGATATATGAGCAACAAAACATACCACCGAGGTAGAGAGAATGCATCCATGACATAAGTCACATTAATACCGGATAACCAATATGAGCGCGCCTTCCGTAATAAACCTCCAGCAGATATGAATAGATAGATCCATACGCATAATCCATGATATGAAATCCATAGGCATATAATCCAGACAACCCCAAAGAGTCTCAAACAACCACAAATCACGAATTTAAAGTTCAACGCTAAATGGGCATAAGCAAGAAAATGACGAATAGAAAAGTGCAAGTGCTTATGCCCGACCCATGCAAATCCACGGACAACCTAATAGAACTACTTCTCCCCCTTTGGCATCGAGACACCAAAAAGGGAGAAGAGCGATGCTAGCGCCCCACGGGATCACTCGTAGTCCTCGTCCTCGTCCTGCAAAATCCAAATCAAATAAAAGCCAAGATTGAGTGTGATTCCCATAAGAACATGAGAGAGCAAAGAACAGCCAAAAAGAGCCAATTCTCCTCAAGGGAGAGGGCGGTGGCCAAGGCCACCTTGTTGGAGTGTATGGTGTGACACCACGAAGATATATCTTGGGTTCACGACCAATACTCATCAAAAAGCTCACATATCACAAAATGATATTAAGAGAAATGATTTATCTTGCTTTTGGCATTATGGGGGAAGGGTTAGACCAATGAGTTAGGACCACACTCCCTCTATATCCATGCCCACACCTAGACCAAAGAAGGATTGAGATGTACGAGTGAGTGCATGGGTAATCAAGACAAGCTCCTGGAATCAATGATATTTAGCTCATTCCTCAAATAACAGAATCTTGCTTCATCAAGTGGCTTTGTAAAAATATCCGCAAGTTGGTTCTTCGTGCTCACAAAGGATAGATCAATATCGCTGCGAGCAACATGGTCTAGAATAAAATGATTCTGAATCTCTATATGCTTCGTCCTTGTGTGCTGAACAGGATTGTACGCAATTTTGATTGCACTTTCATTATCACATAAAAGAGGCACTTTGTCACAATTGACACCATATTCCTTTAAAGTTTGCCTCATCCACAATAATTGACTACAAGCGCTAGCAGCAGCAACATATTCAGCTCCGGCGGTGGAGAGAGATATACAATTTTGCTTTTTAGAGGACCAACATACAAGAGATCTTCCCAAGAATTGACAAGCTCCAGAAGTGGATTTCCGATCATCCTTATCACCAGCCCAATCTGAGTCAGTATAACCACGTAAAGAAAAATTGGAGCCCTTGGGATACCAGAGACCAAAGTTAGGGGAATGAACCAAATATCGAAAGATCCTCTTGACTGCCACTAAGTGGCTTTCTTTAGGAGCTGCTTGATACCTTGAACACACTCCCACACTCAACACAATATCGGGTCTAGATGCGTAGAGGTAAAGAAGAGAGCCGATCATGGACCGGTATACCTTTTGTTCCACATCTTTACCATGTGGGTTAAGTTCAAGATGACATTTTGTTTGCATCAGAGTGGCGACACCATTTAGATCCGTCATCTTGAATCTCTTGAGCATGTCTTGGATGTACTTTGCGTGATTAATAAAGGTTCCTTCTCTAAGTTGCTTTATCTCGAATCCAAGAAAGAACCGTAATTCCCCCATCATAGACATCTCAAACCTGTTAGTCATAAGCTTTGAAAATTCATCATTAAAAGCGTTATTAGTAGAACCAAAGATGATATCGTCTACATATAGTTGGCATACGAAGAGCTCCCCCTTAACCTTCTTAGTAAAAAGAGTGGGATCTATTTGCCCAACTTCGAAGCCACGATCTAACAAAAGCTCTTTAAGGTGCTCATACCACGCATGTGGGGCTTGTTTAAGGCCATAGAGTGCCTTATCGAGTTTGTAGACATGGTTCAGAAAGTTAGGATCCTCAAACCCCGAGGGTTGCTTTATGTATACCAACTCATGTATAGGACCGTTAAGGAAGGCACTCGTGACGTCCATTTGCTGCAACTTAAAATTGTTATGTGCAACATAAGCAAGAAGGATACGGATGGACTCAAGGCGAGCCACTGGAGCATAGGTCTCGCCGAAGTCGATGCCCTCAACTTGGGAGTAACCTTGTGACACAAGTCTTGCCTTGTTCCTCACAACAATGCCATTCTCATCTTGCTTGTTTTTGAAAATCCACTTGGTGCCGATAACATTGCGGCACTCTTTGGGTTTCTCCACGAGTTTCCAGACTTTGTTGCGCTCGAAATTATTCAATTCTTCATGCATAGCAACAACCCAGTCTGGGTCTTCAAGAGCTTGAAATACCTTCTTAGGTTCCACCATAGAGATATGAGCTTGATGCTCACCAAAACTGGCCAATTCTCTTCTTGTAGAAACCCTTCGTCGAAGATCACCAACAACCTTGTCGAGAGTGTGACCCCTCAACTCAAGGTTTCGATCAGCTCGAGCCTTGCGATGAAGTTCAATAAGTTTGCTGTCTCTTGGAGGAGTAGACTCATCACTTGAGTCTTCATTGGAAGCATTTACTCGACCTTGATCAGGAACTGGAATATCAGAAGCAGGTGGTGATGACGTGTGCCCTTGAGGTGAGTCAGTAGCCGTAACAGGAGGCTGCTGAACTAGAGAGTCAGGGCCGGATAATCCGGCCGATGGAGAGGCCGGATAATCTGGCCTGGGAGTATTTGTGGCAGCATCATCAGGAAACCTGGGACAAGCTTGAACTGGCGAGGGGCCGAATATTCCGGGGCTTGCTGGAATATCCGGCCTGGAGCTTGCGTTGATATCTTCACCATCAAGAGCAGAATGGTTAGCTGGAGCGGGGTGGCCGGATAATCCGGTGTCCACCGGATAATCCAGCCTGGAGTTTTCTGGAACAGCTTGACCTTCAGCAGTTGATGGAGATGGTGCAGAATTTGCTCCTGTGGTGGGAACTTGTTGGGCATGTGTAGATGAGGGCTCTTCATGGGAAGAGCATTGTCCTTCCCGATCTGCCACAAGGGGTTCCTCAATGGGGCGGAAAAATCCCACACCCATTCTTCTAATGGCATCTTGGGGTATTTCAACATCTGCATCACAAACACCAACTTGCTCCGCACGGGAACAGTCATTTTCCCCGAACACCACACTACAAGATTCTACAACAGTTCCGGAGAGCTCATTGTAGACTCTATAAGTGTGGGATTCGGCACCATAACCAACAAAAATACCTTCTAAAGCCTTAGATTCAAACTTAGATAAACGAACTCCTTTGATAAGAAAGAAACACTTACACCCGAATACCCGAAAGTATGAGATGTTTGGCTTGTTACCGGTAAGTATTTCATACGGAGTCTTGTCCAAGATCTTGCGGAGGTATAACCGGTTGGATGAATGACAAGCAGTAGAGATTGCTTCAGCCCAGAAGTTATATGGAGATTTAAATTCGGCTAACATTGATCTTGCCATATCCATTAGAGTTCGATTCTTCCTCTCGGCTACACCATTTTGTTTAGGGGTGTACGCAGCGGAATATTGATGTCTTATCCCCTCTTCACTTAGGAACTCATTTAAGGTGTAGTTCTTGAATTCAGAGTCGGTATCACTTCTTATAGCCAGAATTGGGACGTTGTGTTGACGTTGAACCTCGTTGGCGAAGTTGATGGCAGTTTGTTGAGTCTCGCTCTTCAACTTGAAGAAATAAACCCAAGTGTATCTTGAGGAATCATCAACAATCACTAGACAATACTTCTTTCCACCGAGGCTTGCATGAGATGGAGGTCCGAAGAGGTCCACATGAAGGAGCTCCAAAACCCTTTTTGAAGAGATAATAGTTTTCCTTCGATGAGGTGAGTGTAACACCCTCAAATCGGCCCTATGCAAGTTTTAGCCCTTTCCGCCAAACCCGCATAGAAACGATTCAAGGACGCCCACCAGGCACTTTCTTGCGGGTGGAAAACGAAGTAATAACATTACACAGCAGTCCTCGATGGGACCCATAGAACAGATATATATTCAACAGCGATTCAACGAGTCGAGAATACAGATATACAATACAAAGATCCAAATCACCTTGAAAACGATGGAGCGTCCGACTACGGACAAGATGCAAATGGGGCTAAGAGCCCTGAAGAATAACCAATGGCGTCCATAACCCTGCCCAGGCCAAGCCGAAAGGGTAACCCTGCTAACGACGTCGATCTCAAACCTGCTAAAACAAAAGGGGTGCCGACAAAGGGCAAAGGAAAAAGAGGAGCGTCAGTACTGAGGCCAGTACACGGCGAGGCTAGAATTCGGCGGCTCTCACCTACATAGGTATGGTAGGCTGAAGCGGCAGCGCAGCGGCACTAAACAACCTATAGAGACTCGATACAACTGCCGGTTATTAGAGAGGGATAAGAAAGACCTATTAGGATCCATCATGAAGCTAACACCAGACAAACCCATCCTGGTATTTCCCCCTCGAGACCAAACGAGGAAGTCAGACCAAGGAACTCACACAGTTGGCAGTTTTACTCATTCCATTATAGTTGCAGCAATTACTAATCAGATATAGATAGCATGAGTCATCATGAAGCATAAGTATTGGCAGTTTTAATTAACATTCCGTTGTAGTTGGAACATTTACTAGTCAAATATAATGGTCCTGAGGAATCCCAAAACCCAGCAGTTGTTGGCACTTTTATCACATTCCATTGGAGTTGCAATACTTACTAGGCAAGTACAGCATGTCACAGAACAACCCAGATCCACCAGTTGTTGGCATTTTTGATATCCATTCCGTTATAGTTGCATCTGATTACTAGTCACATATTAAGTCAAATTTATAGCACTACTTTAGTTATGCTTGTCTATGATCGAGATATTGTGCTCCAAGTCGTCCATAACTGCGGACACGGCTTTCAGAAAGTTTTACCCTGTAGGGGTGCACAAATAGCAACACACACTCGATCAACCTAGGAAAAACCAACTCAAAACCCAACGAGGCATTCACGACAAAGCGATCACAGGATTCATAAATATTTCAGGGCCCCAGCCCACTAAGCTACCCGCAACGAAGTTGGCCGGCTCCGGAACGGACCCAGGGTTTGTGTGGACGGCTGTAAACGACTGGGAACCCGAAAGTGTGACTGGGCTTGTCGATACAGCGAAAACGTGTCACGATCCTAAACAGTATAGGTGCTCCACGCACAATCGTAAATAAAGCAGTAATGCATGGCATAGGTACATGATAGTAATAAAGCCCCAAACTACTTTGTGGCCCCAATAAATAGAAATGAATCAAGCTCTGGCTCAGGGGGGTCCATAAGGCCTCTCGGATGTGGATAGTGCGAAAAATCAAGGAACAGGTATCAAGTACTCGGGGCCCTACGGGACACAAGTGGATGTGGAAGAACCAAATAACATCTATTGCCCACCGATGCCTCCGCATTAGTTATATCTAGCAATTTAATAGTTGTGTTTAAAGTCATGATCATCTTCACCAATAAACATCTCCACCATAAACATCTGCCAGCATTTCAACAGCTGTGGTACTTGACAACACGAGATCACACCTGAGCAAGCGTCTACGACTCGCAAGGCCAGCTATCTACCAAACACAGGTAATAGGAGGTGTCCAAGGCAATATATAGGCTGCACGGGATATAACTGGGATACGGAAACTAAAGCATCGCGACACGGGTAGCAATAGATCAACATGAGGAAATAAAGACTATAAATGCAAAATAGGTAGAAGGGGAAAAGATGCTCGCCTGGGAAACACTACCGACGGATCATAACCGGAGAACTTGTCGATACTCGCATCAACTCATCGGTCTAATCCGCGAAGAAGCAAACACTAGCAGAAACACCGGATGCAATATTTAATACTACGGCATGATTATGATATGATGCAGATGCGATGCAATTAGGCAGTATTTAAGCGGAACCGGGGTCCCGACAATTAGTTAATAGGTTCGAGTTATTTAGAACCCCCGCAATTTAAATGTTGTATCAACAAGGCAAATCATGGCATCGGTTCGCTACACCAATTTAAATGGAGTCCGGAATAAGACAAAGATATCCCGCTGATGGACTCCATATTTAATTATGAGGTGAATCGACATAATGCCCCCAAACCCCATGATGAGATGCGAGCATGAACAATTTAATATGCGACAGATAGATGTCATATTATAAAAATAGGGGCTTAGGGTCACACATCTGGGTTCAGACGATCTTGGGGTTAGATGTGGTTTGGGGTCCGGTCTCAGGGTCCGGATCTGGGGGTTCAGATCGACGGGATCGGTCTTCAGAAACCGAGAGGTAGATCTTGTCGCATCCGCGGTCTTCGGGTCATGCCGCCGGTTATGGCGTTCGGGATGAAGTACTTGTTGTATTCACGACGGCAACCTTGGCGTCCGGGATGAAGAGCTTGTTGTATCGGGGAGAAGATCTTGGAGGGTGCCGGCTTCAATTGTCGATGATGTACTTGGTTTCGGTACCGGGAAGGAGATCTTGTATCTTCGGCATCGGGTACTCTTCATGTGTCGGAGATCTTGTTTATCTTGCGTGAATCCCTCACCATCGGTGGCGGCTTGTGTGACTTCACGATTAGAAGAACGTGTCCACGCGGGCGAGGCCGATGTATTGGTTCGAGAATCAACAAGGCCCTGGTCTAACTCTGTCCATCCGCGACATCTAGAATCGGAGCCACACCATACGAGCATCTTCAACACAAGCACACAGTGCTACATACACGCATACACCCGAGACGAGGAACTGAGGTTGTTAGTGCGGACGCGCGGCTTTCTGGAGACGGGGCCTGAAGCAGAGCCTGGAGAGACAGTGAGACACGACAGAGGTGGCATCTGGCTTGAACAGCGAGTGGAAGGCGACGGAGGGCGTTGTCCTGGGAGGCGAGGTAGGACAGGACAGAGAGCAGCCCGACGATTCGTGGTGAGCACGAGGCCGGAGAGGACTCGCAGGTGGTGGGGCGGTGAGCGGAGCGCGGACCAGCGGCGAGGGGCGAGGTGGTGCCGAGGCCGACGGCGAGCTGAGCGGCCGGCCCCTGGCGGGCGAGGCGGTGGCGAACAGAGACGGGGAAGGCAGCGGGGAAGGTTGCCGAGGTGGGGCCTGCAGCGCCGGCGAGGTCGGCGTCGACCGGAGGCGGGGCCTGGCGGCAGCCGGGAGGAGTAGAGGCGGGGGAGAAGGCGGCGAGGGGGAGGAGCGAGGCCGGGCGGCGGGGCTCTGGCCGGAGGCGGTGGGGCGGAGGAGGTAGCCGAGCGGAGATAGAGGCGGGGGAGAACGGGGCGGCTCCGACGGGGAGGGGCCCGGCGAGGGAGGAGGCAGACGTGGCCGGCGGCGACGCGGTGGAGGAGCGTGCAGGAGGGGCGCGGTGGACGTCACGGTCGCGGCCCAGATCGAGGAGGCGGTCGTCGGAGCGGAGGGGCCGAGGCGGTCGTGGGCTCGAGGGCGGCGGGGAGGGGAAGAGGCGGCGGTGGAGAGGGAGACAGGGCGGAGGACGGCCCGGGGTGGCGGCGAGGAAGCAGGGCGTCGGCCGGCAGGGAGCGAGCGGCGCGGATCGAGGAGAGGAGGCGGGGCGCGGGGCGCAGGGCGCGTCTGCGGGAGAGAGAGAGAGGGAGGCGGTCGGGTGTGGGGCCATGCGGGTGTGGGAGTGCGTGCAGGTGAGGGAAAGAGGGCGCGCCGGTCGTGGGGTGGGCCAGGCTGGCGGCAGGTGGGAGTGGGCGCGCGTGGTGGTGGACCAGGGCGCGGGCGCGGGCGGGAAAACGGCGGCGGCGTGTGTCCGCTCGTGGGGCTGCTGGGGGCTAGTGGGGTGAGGTGGCAGCGGTTGAATGGATGGAGAAAGGGCCAGGCTGATGTGGCGCAATGGGATAGGTTGGGGTGAGGTGGAGGGGGCTGGGTAGATTAGGTTTAGGTAGAAAAAGGGTTTGGGTAGGATTAGGAATTAGACTAGGTTTTAGTTTAGGGCTTGGAGGTGGCCGGCCGGGCTTTCGGCCTGGCTGGCTGCCTCCTATAAAAATAATATAAATTTTGTTTATTTAAAACGGGGCTTTTGAAACCCGTTGGTAGGCAAAATAAAATATTCCAGAGACCCAGGATTTGATTTGAAATAATAACGGGGCGTTTAGAAAACAAAAATAGACTTTTCGAAAGTAGTTTTATGCAAAGAAATGCAATATGACATGACGATGCTCAAATGCAAGGTGGCATGATGACATGAGCATGCGGTCATGACGATGTAATGCACAAAAACAACGCGATTTTTTAGTAGTGGTTTTCGCGGGGCGCCATAGTGAGTCATGCATTTTCCCTTCAACACACACCCTGCAAACACGATCTTTGGCAAAGGAGACATTTTCTTTTAGTCCAAGAATGTGGCCAACCTTGTGGAGACTTTGCAAAGTTCTCATATTGACGTGGGCTAGTCGGCGATGCCATCGCCAATCCACGTCAGCCTTTCCGAAAAGACACATCGGGTCTGTAGTGGTTTTCCCGAAAAGTCCACCACATACAAGTCGTTTTCGACATATCCCACGAAAGCGACTTTTAGAGACTTGCTCCACAAGAGTACCACCAAATCAGCATCAATATAAACTGCAAATCCCATCTTACCAAGGGCGCGAACTGAAAGTAAGTTATAACCGAGGGTCTCAACAAGCATGACGTCCACGAGAGAGATATCGTGAGCCACCTCAACTTTGTCGAGACCCAATACCTTAGATTTTGACTTGTCACCATAGGAGACGGTTATGTGATCATGGTTTGGCCGCATCTCCGTGATGATCTCCTTGCTTCCGGTCATATGACTCGTGCAACCGCTATCGAGTACCCATTTAGAACCACCGGAAGCATAACCCTGCAAGAAAATTACTTCTTGGTTTTAGGTACCCATTTTTCAGTGGGTCCTCTCATGTTAGTGACAAGGGTCTTGGGAACCCAAATAGACCAAGGAATGTAACAGTCATAAGGCCCTACATAACTAGCATAAACATCACCATAATAATCGCAATATAGTTCAAAGTTAGGATTGTTGATCCCTGCAAAACCATCATAATTAGTCTTGTCATTGGTAATGTTGCTAGTCTTTGGTTGAGCAGTCTTGCTCTTCTTCTTCTTGTTGTTTTTCTTACTCTTTGTCTTGGGTATGTAACCAAGACCTTCTTTACTGTTGTTTGTCCTTTGCCTGCTCAGTATCTCATCAATAACCCCTTTACCTTTGTGTTGAGAACTTCTTACAAGGTCTTCTTTTTCCAGAGGATGAAGTGGAGGTATTTGGCACATCATACCGTTTCAATTGAGTTTGGAGCTGGTCATGAGACTCATTTAAAGTAGAATGATCACTCTTCAATGCCTTATGAGCACTTTCAAGATTATCAAACTTCTCCAAAAGTCTAGCATGAATAGCCCCAAAGTCAATCTTTTCTTTCTTTAGTTTCTTTACCTTGGCAAGAGCATGGTCACGTTCTTTAATGAGCTGAGCTATAGATTCTTCTTGTGACTCCTCAAAGGATTCGAGTCTTTCTTCCAAAGATACTCGAGGTTCCTCTTCCTATTCTAAGGCATTCTTCAAAGAAGCTATCTCCAAGGCATCTTCTCTTTCAATTCTGCCCTTTTCTTCAAGAAGATCTTCGGCTTGAGCAAGTTGACTCATAAGAGCATCAAAATGAAGTTTGTGCTCACCTTGTAGGTTAGTGAAAAAAGTATCCAAAGCAATAACTTCTTCTTTCATTTTAAGACTGTCATGATCATCCATATCCAAAATTATGTTAGTCTTAGGAAATGAAGAGCTAGAAGTTGATACCTCGGACTCTCTTGCCATTAGACAAGTGGCGTTGTTGTTGATGACGTTCTCGTTTGGTGAGTCGAAGAGAGATGAGGGAGTCGATGTGGTGGCTATAGCAGCCACCTCGCGGGAACTATCATCATCCTCTTCATCTTCACTTGTGGAGGAGTATTCCTCTTGAGCTACCAAGACAATCTTGGGTTGCTTCTTGAAAGGGCCATTCTTAATAAATGGCTTCTTCTTAGGTGCTTTAGATTTATCTTTAAGAATGAGCCTGCCACCATTGTCTTCTCTATTTTGATATGGACACTCGGCTACAAAGTGCATTCTATCTCCACAGTTGAAGCAAGTTCTCAATCTTGGGCCAATTTCTCTTCTTCCATTTGACCCGTTCTTGCGCTCAAGTTCAGACTTGGCTTTGGCAGGGTCCTTCCAAAAGTTCCTTGCATAAAATGCCATGTACTCACCATGAGCACGTTTGACTTCATCGGGGCAATCCATGGATACCCCCTCAAAAGCCCCTTCATCTTCCTCTTGCTCAACAACATTGGCTTTGAGAGCCACATTGACACCCTTTTGCATTCCAATGGCCCGAGCTCGGGCATCTTCAGCATTCTTTGCTGCCACTTTGAATGACGCCATTTCTTGCATGACTTCATTGGATGTCATTTGATGATAGTTATGTCTACCTTGCAGGCTCTTCAAGTCCGTTGGCTCGAAAGGCATTAAGGCACTCACATATTTCCTTTTTATCCACGCATCATCAATTTGAGTGGCCCCATGCTTTCGAAATCTTGTTGCGATTCCCTTGAGTCTTCTATACATGTCCTCATGGTTTTCACCATCCAACATGTAGAATCCCTCAGCTTCATTGCTAAGGGCATCATACCTGTTTCTTATCATGCTTTCATTTCCAACAAAGAGATCCGTAAGAGCATCCCAAGCTTCTTTAGCTGTGTTGAGATGTTCAATGTGTGGCATGTCCTTGGGACCCACACCCAGCTGTATCATGTGGACAGCGGTGACATTCAACTGGCTGTCCACAACTTCTCTTCTCGTTAGGTTGGTTTGATCTCCAATATGAAGACCCTCTTCAATAATCCTCCACAATTCAATAGAAGAGCTGCAAACATGAGATTTTATTAGGAATTACCATTGATTGATGTAGTGAGCTTGGGTGGATCACCCCTATTGTTTATATGAGGATGAGGGATGGGTGGGTCAGGGGAATATACGTGGCAAACCTCACTATATTCCTCCTTACCACTTCCCTTCTTGGAGGTGGAACCATTAAGTTTTTCACCTTCCACATCATCATCCTTGGATCCGGTGTTACCCTTTTCCTTAGATGATGGTGTGGCAGCCTCAGAGGAGGGTGGAGATGGGGCTATGGATGATGTAAGGCGAGCAATCATTTGATTCATCTCCTCCATCTTGGCCTCAAATGATTTCAACAAGGTTGTTTCCAACGACTTGAGATCATCCATTGTGACCTTATCCACAGCCTCATTTCCATCATCCTTGGTACCCATACTACTCTTAGGCGGTTAAGCCCAATTTAAGAGCCGGGGCTCTGATACCAATTGAAATGGATCGTATGGGCACCTAGAGGGGGGGTGAATAGGTGCTACACCAATTTTTAATTCTTTTTCAATTTTAGGCTTAACACAAAGGGTAAATTCTCTAGATAAACTATTAGGTGGAATTTCCCTATATGCAACCCTATCTACTAGCGAGTAAAGAGCGAGTGGAAGAGGAGCAGGTAAACCGAAGTGAAGCACGCGGAGACACAAGATTTGTTTGACCGCAGTTCCTTCCTTGTTAAGGTAAGTACGTCTGCGTTGGAGAGGTGGGCGGTACTAAGACCACCACGCCACAAAAGGCCTCACCCTGTTCTCCGATGGATCTCGCCACAAAAGGCCCGGTCCACCTTTCCACTATAGGTACCCTTCGAGGCGGGCATCGGTGCCTTTACACAACTAGCGGGGCAACAACTCCACAACAACTTGGAGGCTCCCAAAATGACAACAAGCTGCAACAAGAACAAAGTTATCAAATACAATAAACAAGATCTAGGTATTGACAAGAATACTAGATCAGGGATTTCTCCAAGTTAATGGAGAGGAGTGAAGCGCTTGATTCTTGATGATGATGATGAACTTCTCCTCCTTCAATTCCCCCAAAGATCAAGACCTTCAGGTGGTTGAAGTGGGAGATCGAGAATGAGAGCTCTTGCACAATGTCTGGACAATTTCGAATGAATCAAGAGTTCTGAACGTTGGGGAAGAAGGGGTATTTATACCCCCTTCAGAAACCAGCCGTTGGACACTTTGGGGGCCGGATTATCCGGCCCAAGTGAGGGCTGGATTATCCGGTCTGGGGAAAACACCGCCCCCAACTCGGAATATCCGGCAGATAGTCTGCCCCCTATCAAACCGTCGCGCCGAGCTTGCCCTTGATCAACTTCTGGGGGGCGGATTATCCGGTCCTATGCGAGGGCCGGATTATCTGGCCTGGGGAGGAAAAACCGCCCCAGTTCGGATTTTCCGGGAGAAAATCCGAACGGATACCGAGCGACGCGCCTTGGCTCCTTTTGCTCGAAAACTGGGGGGCCAGATTATCCGGTCCATGCGACAGCCGGATTATCCGGCCTGGGGAGGAAAAACCGCCCCAGTTCGGATTTTCCGAGAGAAAATCCGACCGGATACCAGGCGACGCGCCTTGGCTCTCTTTGAGCAATGAGGTAGGACGGATTATCCGGCCCTTGGTAGGGCGGATTATCTGGCCCCCCTCAAAGCTTCCTGCACACTTCGCACACATGATTAATTTCAACAGTATTGTTATCTAACACGCAAAACATAGGAAAACATGAAATGTTCTTTCAACGTTGGAACCTCCTAACTGCCCAAGATCTATCTATGTAGTAATGCGGTCACAGTCGAGCGTAAAGAATACATACCTTGTACACCGTACGCGGTTAACGTTGCGAGGGGAACATGGTTGAAGTAGTCGAACTCGTTGCTGACCTCAAGGTCGCGAAGCTCCTCGCAGGTCACCCCTTGCTCCTTCTTCATCGTGTAGTAGCTCCGGCTCACGACATCCAAGGTGCCACAAGTGTGGCCCCTCGTGGTTTCGTACTAATACGGTGTATGATGATGACCTCTGACTCCTTGGTCCCTGCCGGGAGTATGAAAGTAGATCTCCGGCTTGGAATCCCTGCAGCGCAAGGGCGTGTTGCAGGTGCGGTGTCTCTTGCATAGATAGTCCTTACTTGGGACCATGCCAACGCATGGAGACGAGAGAGAGAGAGAGAGAGAGAGAGAGAGAGAGAGAGAGAGAGAGAGAGAGAGAGAGAGAGAGAGATAGATAGAGAGAGAGGAAGGGCAAAGTCAACCAAAGGACTTCTCCAAATATTGGTGTGTTTCATCCCACCCATGGGCACCCCTTTATATAGGGGGGGAGGTGTGCCCTCCCCTTTGGGTTTCCCATGTGGGACTATCCAACGGAGAGATGGGGAGGCGCATGGGCCCTTAGGGCACCATGGGCCGGCCGGCTAGGGGTGTGCCCCACCCCGCGCACAGCCCTAGGCTAGCCGGGTGGGCCCCCTTGTGGCGGCTAGGCCTTGGCCCTTTGGCCCTTGGCCCTTCCTTCCTTCGGTTTTCCCTCATGGGCCCTTTTTCCCTTGGAAGTTTGGCCCATTAGTGAAATACCCCTTCAAATTAGATTTTAATATTATATTTAATATAAATTACATTAATTAATATGTAAATACATATTAGAAAATCCGACTTGACCTGAAATACCTTTTGGTTCCCTTTCGATTTCCTCCGAACGATTACGGTTCTCTCATGGAACTTTTCCGGTTTCCTTTTCTCTTTCATATGGTGATTTCAACTTACAGAGGATATCTAGCTCATAATACCCTTAAGTGTCTTTCCCCATGGCTCGGGAATGGCACAAACATGATCTCCATCAATGATCAATAGTGGGACCGAGATGCCCATAATGACCCATGTGCATTCCACGATGATAGTGTCGTTTCACCGTAAATAGTCGTTTCCCATTCCCTTTTCTACTTGATACCTAGTTCACCCGAGATTTGATCTACGATATCTCCATACCTTCGTTCGATCTCGTTACCGATGAACTTGTTTTCTCGTTTCCATGCCATTGCATTCCGTGACCTAGTCACATGCTTGCAAGTTTCGTTAATGCAACGTCACCGGGATGGCTACATATGTATCTATCCGTTATATGGATTGGAAAATCTTGGTCTTGATATGTACTCCTCTACGCGCCCCTTTGGGAAACCTGAGTAGCACCTTTTCGATCACCCAGTTACGGTGTGATACTTGATAACCATCTAAGCTCCCTCCAGAACGGTGATTTGCATTATCTCACAGTCTAAGGATCAGGTTGCGAGGTTTTCTTAGTTTATCATTAATGGTGAACTTTGTAACTAGATCTCATTAAGGTAGAACTGGTTGGGTTGTTTGTCTATCACATCATTCAACTAATGACCGTGACCTCATTGTCAATTGGCATAAATACCCATGATCTCAAAACCCTAGATCATCCTCATGACCAATGAACTAGTTTGCTAGAGGTAACTAGAGACTTGGTTTATTTACATACCACACGTGTATTAACGTTTCGTATTAATACAGTTACAACTAATGACGTGACGTCATTGTCAATTGGCATAAATGCCCATGATCTCGAAACCCTAGATCATCCTCATGACCAATGAACTAGTTTGCTAGAGGTAACTAGAGACTTGGTTTATTTACATACCACACGTGTATTAACGTTTCGTATTAATACAGTTATAGCACAATATGAAACTATTATTAACTAACTGAGATATGACAATAAAAACCTATTTATTATTTTCCTCTAGGGCATATCTCCTTTAGGAGGTGCATCATAGCAGGTAGGTAAGTGTGGCCAGGATTGCTTGAGGCGGTTCCTCTGGTAAACCAACCTCACCCACATCTCTAGGGACCGGCTTCGGGATTTGACCCGTTACAACGGAACCCTCCTTAGGGTGTGACTCATGGTCTTGGTGAAAATAAGGTAAAGGTCGTGTCCAACCACCCTCTGCCAGCCTTCCAAGGAAGGGAGCTAATCATGTGGCATTAAGAGTCGGTTGATACGTGTGGGTAAAGTTGTACACCCCTGCAGGGTTAAATCTTTTCAAAAAGCCGTGTCCACGGTTATGGATGACTTGGGAACGGACGTGAAGATCATAGAGAATATTAACATAATCGTAAAACTTGGAGGTTTCGACGTGTGCTTAAGGATGCTTCCTCATGGGTACGAGGGGGTGGTCCTAGTTGTGAGATGAGGATTACTTTGGTGGATATCAAAAGATGATGATCAATTCTTTGGAGATGTCGCTCTATTATCCCCTTTTAAAATATTCTAATAGATGAGTTTCTTCTTCTCCCTCTTATTTTATAAATAAAGATGGCTTTATGCAAAATAACCTCACCAACCATAAGTCTTGCGGAGTACACCATGTACTCACCCTTTCTTTGTTGATACTTTTGTAGCTGAATAAGTGTTCCCCCGAAGACAAGTTTGGTACGACATCGACATCGACAAATAGCTTGGGGTTCCCGGCCGGCAGCCTGGAATCTATGGGCTGGGACGTCATCGTTATGCTTCAGGCCTCTTAGGCCATTTGTTAAGTTTGCTATACTTAATAGCATGATTTTCCTTCGTTGTTTGATGTTTGTGGTCAGTGACCTCGGCTTGTAATATTTTGGTTTTTCACTGAGTCATGAGCTTGCTGTAATAATTTTTGCGTCATAGGGTTACTGTTGTGTTACCGATTCTTCACTGGATATTCTCGAGCTCTAGATTAAGCTTATGTCAGGTTAAGGTCTGAGATTTGTTTAACCCTGATCTCGGGGTTATCACAGCCTCCAAAAAATTTCAGTTGTCATTCTGAACTCAAGGGCCGGCTTCTAGATTAGATTGGCAAAGCGAATGGACCTCAAGTGGCGGTGGTTTTTATGATGCTGTATAACCTGTGGACTACAAGGAATGATGCACGTGATACAAAGAGACTGGAGGATCCAAGGGCTATTGCAACAAATATTGTGGCTGGGGTGGAGGAGTGGAGCTCTCTACATGCCACCCCGGCTGCTCCCACTATGCGACCGATTGAGCACTAGCTCCCTCCTGAAGTTGCATGGAGTAAGGTCAACGTGGATGGAGTGTTCCGTACTGCAGTGGCTGTGGTGGAGGTGGGGTGATTGTAAGAGATCACCATGGTGCTTTTGTCTCGGGAGCATGCCATTTTTTCCCTACGCGGCGGACGCAGAATGTGCGGAGCTCCTAACTTGCAGGAGGGGTCTTCAGTTAGCTTGTGAAACACAGGTTAAGAAGGTGATATTGAAAATGGATAGCGGGGGAGTTGATGCAAAATTGGTCAAGGATTGTAGGGATATGTCTCTGAATGCGTCCTTGGTGAAAGAAGTCAAGTCCCTGATAAAAGGATTCGGTGATTTTTCAGTACGGGCGGTGCGGCTATCGGCTAATGAAGTGGCACACATCTTAGCTAAGGAAGGCTGCGTTAATAAATGTTATAAGACCTGGTTTGGCATTGCACCAGATTGTGTAAAGGATCAAATTGTACCGGACATGTCTACGGAGTAATAAAATCGCAGCAACAACTTCTCGAAGAAAAAAAGGAAGAAATATAAAAAATCCCGAGAAGATAATTGAAATCCCTAGCATCCTTGTCTTGCTTAAAAATATTTTACCATTTTCATATGCCAATCTTTTGAAGAAAAGAGGAAGAACTCACACCAGGCTAGATTTAGGTTTTAGGGTTCTAGGTTTAGAGTTTATATATAGATTTAGGAATCCACTCAGCCCCACATCGATGGATATTAGAAGTATATGTTTATTTTGCTTATGGCGACCGAACCCAGTTTTTCCAGAATTTGAAATCACCATGGCCCATATTATGAGCAGCGGAGGCATCCTGTTTTACAAATTTATTGAGAAAACTGGAAGACACAACAATTGTGCGTAAGAATGTACTAACATAATCAGCCATTCAAATGCATCCGGTGGTTGACTTGTTGATATCAAGCGCCCTGGCCAGAGTTCAATTAATTAACACAATAATAGCTCATGACATTGCCTGGCGCTGACTCTGAGTGTCAACTGGTAATTAAATGGACGATCTGCCGCATAGTATAGTATGTTTCGTGCACAGTTGTAGGAGCGGCAGATTATTTTGTATAGTCGGTAGTTGGCGAAAGTTCAAAATAGTACTCCGGCACTACTCCCAGCCATCCCAGGGAGCACTCGTGAGTCGGTGGTGTCGCTTCGGAGCCGCAAAGCACGCGTTTGACTTGGCCGGGCACGGTACTCGAGGCGGTCGTCCGTCGCACTACCCCGCACGTCGTCCTCGTCGCGTCGCGCGGTGGAGTGGAGTGGAGGACGCGACGACGGCGTGGTGAGCACCGGATCGATCGACGTTCGCGGTGGTGCGGTGCACGTCATGATTCGCAATATCCATGACCCATACGTTCGAGGAGGAGGAGGAGGAGCAGGAGGAGTACGCGAACGGTCGAATTAATCGGAGAGAATTGTTAACGGTAGCCATCAATGCGCATCGCCGTTTTCGTCCTCAAATCACATGATATCCTGCGGATATTTCTCTCTCGCGCGCGCCATCAATGCCCATCACGCCGCATGTATCTACTCCTACCTCGCTCATCATTCTCTCTCGTGCGGCTTCCGATCCTTGGATACTACTACAGCTGCTGCCACTTGCATCATTCGTGCCACCGCGTGGCTTGTAGTAGTCGTAGTGCATCGTAGGACGATGAAAACGTTCGGATTCATACTCAAGATCGGTGCTGTGACGAGGCTATCGTTGAGAGTACATCCACGAGAGATATTCGTTTTGCAAAACGCTGTTTTTGTTTTCCTGCGTGGTTGGCCGTCGGCTCTTTCTTTTTCCCTTTGTAGTACAAAATTTGGATACACGCCCGCCCTGCTTTGTCCGTATCACCGTCGTCCCTAGCACTGGCAGCAAGATCGACGAACCCACGGAACAAGACCTGCTGCAAAGAGAACAAAGCGTCGCACGTTGTTACAGCACCCACCCGTAAATCCATTTACGGCTGCCATAAATCTGTTTTAAAGGTCAGCAAACGTACTATGGTGATCAGAACCTAAACAATTTAAGGGTTCATTTGCATGTTCTCATCGGCGCGGTATGAGGGTGCTAGCCCGTAACATGGTTTTACCCACTTCTCACATGTAAATGAAAATACAAACATCAACATATACAAGATCATACGATCCGCAATAATAGTTTACAACAACACACAATTTATGATCATAGTTTAATTATTACAACAATTGTTTTAATCAAATTTACAACGATTGTTTTAATCAAATTAATAAATAAATGTTCTCGAATAGTTCATGTCACACATACATGCGGAAGGAAAAATGGTAGATCGTGAGCGAGAGGCAGCGCGATGGCCATACAGCTGCTAGTGGTGCTGGATGAGATCATTGACGAGCTGCCTTGTCCTCAATCCGCTGATATCTTTAAAAAAAAGCTTCAAGGCGATTGAGATTTCTTTCGGGACGCACTTGGGTACCAACATTGTCATAGAAGCAGGGCAAGTTTAAACCTCTCTCATCCTCGATGATCATGTTGTGTAGAATCACACAACATGTCATGATGTTGACAAGGGTTTTCTTGTCCCAAAATCTAGCTTGGCCTCAAACAATTGCAAACCTTGCTTGCAAAATACCAAATCTCTCTTAATGTCCTTGCGGGCTGCCTCTTGTGCCTTGACAAATATAGCTTCTATTTGATCTTGGGGATTTTTAGTGGACTTTACAAAAGTTGCCCATGGATATATGCTATCGGCTAGATAATAGCCTATTGGGTACTCATGATCCATCATCACTTTGTAATTGCAAGTAGGTGTCTCTCCGGTCACAAGTTTTGAAAAAAAAACGGGATCTTTGTAACACGTTGATGTCATTGAGGGTTTCGGGCAGCCAAAAAAATAGTGCCAAATCCACAAATCCCGTGAAGCAACTGTCTCGAGCACAATGATAGGATCATGACTTTTACCGCAATACATTCCATGCCACGCTTTTAGACAATTTTTCCAAGTAGAATGCATGCAATCTATACTACCAAGCATGCCCGACCATCCCCTTTTTTCATTTATCTCCATTAATCTTTTGGTATCATATTCGTTAGGAGTTCGGAGATAAATTGGACCAAACAACTTGATGACCATCTTCGCAAACTTACGCACTGATTCAATGGTTGTATCTTTAGCTATGCGCAGGTACTCATCGGTGTAGTCCGCGGGGACGCCATATACAATCACTCGCATGGCAACTGAGATTTTCTGATATGCGCTAAATCCTAGGTCACCGGCAGTGTTGCGTCGTTGCTTGGAATATGTTGAATTCGCCTCGATAGCCTCGACAATTCTCACGAACAAGGAACGTCGCATTCGGTACCTTCTACGGAAAAGATTTGGTAGATATGTAGGTACCTCAGCGAAGTATCCTCGATCAGTTGCGCGTGGCCCAGGAAGCGGTTGCGCTGGATATAGGTGCGGCCCATCAACAAGCCACGCCTCCGATCCAGCAGCTTGGCCCGGTCCTCGTGTTCCTTGACGGCGAGGAGGAGAATGGTCGTCTCGCAGTCGTCATCGTGGAGCAGATCTTCGATGTCGAAATCGTCCGACGACGACCAATCGAGCAGATCTTGGTCCTCGACTGAGCTCATCCTCGAATGGTCGAGCAGCGGCATCCACACATGGATTCGGGTCGTGAAAGGATAGAGGACGTTCGGGAAGGAGGCAGGACCTTCGGGATCAGCTGCGCGTGGGCGGGGGAAGCCGCACCGGGGAGGCTGGCGGTGGAAATGGCGGCGGCGACGACGTGGAAGGGGCAGCACGCACGGAAGGCGGCGAGTGGCGTCGTGAAACTTCAGCGCGCCCTAGGGTTCTTCGGAGTGCGGGGCGGCGTCCGGGTCGGCCTCCCAACCCGCGAATGTACATGCTGACGGGCGGTGTTCGGGCTGGCCCATAATTTTTTTTACGGATCGCTCCGTTTGATTGTTCTGATCGCCGCCGTTTTCTGCCCAAACCCGTATACTGGCAGTTATTATACGGATTTGCCCCTTTTACGCGTGTTGTTAGGGCACGTAAAATGGTCTTATCTTAGTCTTACTTAGCAGCCATGCAGGATGATTGCTGAGTTGGAGGAAAGAGAAAAAAAGACTTCTGACTTATCTTAGCTAAGAGAGGTATGTCTCACCACATATTTAAGAATATCTGTCGTAGGAGATAAAATTAAAAAAAAGTCCATACCTCTTTATTATTATATTATGATTATGTGGTATAAGATAAGACTATTTTATTGACCCCCTTAGTCATGCTGTAAGTACCAGCAAGCAGATCGCCTCTGGCTCGCACCGCGTGCGAGGAAACGGATGAATTTCCACGTAGGATAAGAAAGCACCAGTCCAGGTAAAACCGGTAAACTGAAAGGAGGTAAACGAGAAAAACCATCTTTGGAACTGGGCAGTTCCAAAAGATCCGGATCCATGCTTCGTGGCGTGCAGCGGCGGGGGGCGGCAGGGACAGGACAGCAACGCGACACCACGGGCCGGCTGCGCCCATGAAATGACCACCAAGTCCCCCAGGCCGTTTCCGGTTCTGCTCGCTGCCACCGGTCCAAGGGTCAGGTGCGGGACAGCAGCTGGCGGAAGCGAGCTGGGTTTGTTGCCTTGGTGGTCGGTACAGCCAGCGAGATCAAAAGCGCGCGGCAGCTCAACCGGGCTCGCCACCCAGTCACGGGTACGGTCCCACTCACCAGCTCCTGTGCCCTAGTGCAAAAGAAATTCCAATCTTTTCTCACGTTTAATTAATTGTTGTTTCCCTAGTTTAACTTGTTGTTTCAGTCAAAAGATATTTTGATTTTTTTTCTGGAATACTAGTACAAAAGATATTTTTTCTAGAATACAAAGATATTTCAAAGGATAGTTCTGCGCTTTTAGGTAAAAACAAACTAGAACAGTAGTAGAGCACAAAGTAGCCAGATGAACCAAAAAAGAAGACAAAAACAAATGATGGCGGCCTGGTGGTATCAAGGTCCAGCACCTTCGATATTGCCTCAGTAGAGATTCTTAGTAGAGGTTGAAGAACGAAGAGTTCCTCAAGGTCCGTCCCCATGTCACTGGCGCGCATGCAAATCAGAATAGGACAGACGGTCAGACGTTAGACGTTGGGTACAAGCTCTAGCACGCTGGGTGATTGCTATGGTTCCTCGGCAAGACAGAATGCGACCCGCTGTCAATAGTTACAAGCATCAACAAAAATATACCATCGTACACTAGTTAGTACACCGGGAGTAGTATTATATTGCTAACATGAAACTATGTCAAAAGATCTACTGTATTCAAATTGGTAAATAACTCCTCAGCTAAAGACACCTTGTTTCCCTTGCAAATGGAGTAGGTAAAAATATTTGTTATGTTGGAACACTATGTTCAAATAGGAAAAAACAATTTCAACAAAAGGCAACATCACCTAGTTTCCCTTGCAAATGGGGTAGATACAAAAACGATTGTAATGTTCAAAGCCGTTGAGTTTTTTAAAGTGCCAGTAGAACACAAGAAGAAGAATTCTGTTGTTGATTAAGCCTGACGCAAAGGGCGAGAGAATGGGATTGAAAGCCAAGGAACACCTCCACGTGGCGACCCACCTGGCTCCCATGAGCCGCTCCAGTGCTTCCTTCCTCATTCCATGTGGCCCCGGGCCCACCAACTTCCCCTCCTCCACCGTTACATAAACGTCGCCCCCAATTCCGCATTCCCCGCATTCCATCCCCAAATTCCAATTTCGAATCAGCAAAGGCGAGCGACAAAAGCCAAGGGAACAAGACGAGCAAGCCTCCAAACCGCGGGCGATCCCTCCCAAGCTCCTCCCATCCTCGCGCCCTTCGTCCCCTACCCCCCTCGCTTATAAGGCCAAGGGAACGAGCTAGTCGTGGTCCGTCTGTGCGCGCCAGAGGAGAAAAGCCGGAGCGGAGTGAGGTGTCGAACAAGTGTTTGTTGTGGTTGCGTTGCTGTTTGAGAAGCCGGCGATGGAGTGGCTCGACGAGTACGAGAAGCTGGTGATCAGGATGGACACCCCCAAGGTGGTCATCGACAATGCGGTCTGCCCCACGGCCACGCTGGTGCAGGTGTGTGACCTTTCGAGCGCCTCCACTCGGTTTCCTCAGGCGACTTCGTCGCTTTCTTGGTTAATGGACAGCAAGCGATGTGCTCATTCTTGTTCCGCGATTGTTGCAGGTTGACAGCGCCAGGAAGAGAGGCGTTCTGCTCGAGGCGGTGCAGGTGCTCGCTGACCTCGACCTGTCTGTCAAGAAGGCTTACATCTCGTTTGACGGCAGGTGGTTCATGGACGTCTTCCACGTCACCGACCGCCATGGCTGCAAGCTCACCGACGAAAGCGTCATCTCATACATCCAGCAGGTTTGTTCCTCGCTTTCTTGCCATGGCTTCGCCGGAGGAGCGGCAAAGGGGCAGCATTTTTCTTACCCAGTTTTCTTTGATTTGAGTGCAGTCTCTTGGGACCTGGACCGAGCCGTCGCAACCGTCGGCCCTCGAGGGGCTGACGGTGCTGGAGCTCACGGGCGCCGACCGCGCGGGGCTCATCTCCGAGGTGTTCGCCGTGCTCGCGGACATGGACTGCAGCGTCGTGGACGCCAGGGCGTGGTCGCACCGCGGCCGCCTCGCCTGCCTCGTGTACCTGCGCGACGAGGATGCCGACCCCGTCCGGGTGGCGCGCATCGAGTCCCGCCTCGGCCCGCTCCTCCGCGGAGACTCCGACGCTAGCGGCGGCGTCGTCGCCGTGCCCGCCTTTTCCGTCGCGCACGCCGACAGGCGCCTCCACCAGCTCATGTACGCGGCCAGAGACCACGACCGCGCGTTCCCCACCCCGTCCGTGTCCGTCGAGAGCTGGGCGGAGCGCGGGTACTCGTTGGTCACCGTGCAGTGCGCCGACCGGCCCAAGCTGCTCTACGACGTCGTGTGCACACTCAACGACATGGACTACCTCGTCTTCCATGGTACCATCGACACCAACTGCGGCGAAGCGCGGCAGGAGTTCTACATTCGGCACGCCGACGGGAGCCCCATCAGCTCCGAAGCCGAGATGCAGAGAGTCAACCAATGCCTCCAAGACGCCATAGAACGGAGATCATTCGAGGTACGTACAAATCTAGACACTAATTTTAGCATTCAACTCCCATGATCCGTAAATCTTTCGCATTCATGGATACTGATCTGTTTTGATTTCCGAATTTCCAGGGAGTGAGGTTGGAGTTGTGCACTCCAGATCGGCTGGGATTGCTGTCAGACGTGACCAGGACGTTCCGGGAGAACGGATTACTCGTTGCACAGGCCGAGGTGTCGACGAAAGGCGACATGGCCAGCAATGTGTTCTACGTGACCGGCACCACCGCCGGCCAGGCCGTCCACCAAAGCGCCATTGATGCCGTGAGGGAGAGGGTTGGCGTTGACTGCCTTGTCGTCGAGGAGCACCGGCCGCAGCTCCACAAGAAGACCAAGCTAGATGGCGGCGGTGGCATTGGTCTGGTCCACCTTGGCAACTTCGTGAAGAGGAATCTGTCCCACCTGGGTCTGATCAGATCTTGGTGATGCACTCACAAGAAACCAAACAACACTCCACTTCTCAACACTACTTGCTTCTCCTTCCACTCTACATTCTTTCCTTGTACATTGAAAATTCTGAGGCACAAAGATTCAGCTCGTCCAGCCTAGAGATAAAGGTCAGACATGTCCCATTCAGATCATGAAAATTACTCGCCAGAATGTTGGTGAGGTGAAAAAATTGGTGAAGAAGATCGAGGAATGCCTGGGCTGCGCAAGGGGTTCTGGAACAGGATGATGAAACCTAGCAGTAGATAAGTGTACATATGCCATTTCATTAGATGTTTTTAGTAGTACTAGCGTTAGTGTGTAGTGAGTGCCATTCATGATGATTTATTCTCTGTACCTAGCTGTTGTTGCCTCCCATCTTTGGCTAAAAATTCTTTGGGGAAGTTTGCTTTGCTTCTTCCTGTGTGCCTTCTACTGTGTCTGCCTGTCTCTGCGTAATTAGTATCCGCTTTTCAACTTTGCTGATAATGTGCGGCACCTGCAGTTCTGCATCTCAAGGTCTCATCTTAACCTAGTATTCGGGCTAAATGTGGAGAAGAATGGAGATTGGAAGATGACGTGAGTGAGTGATTAAGAGAAGGAAATTGTATTTATTAACTGTCTTGCTCGATCGATGGAGAGAGCGAGGAGCTGGTGGGGAAGCCACAAGAGGGAGAGGATGGGGAGAGATTGATCGGTCTAATTTCCAGCTTTTTTAGAGGAAAAATATAAATTTTAGACCATGCACTCAAACAATCAGCCTCTAATCAAGTAAAATGACACATGTTTTATAGTACCAGTCCCACCTTTTTTTTGTGCTCACATTTTTTTATCCCTAGATCGAGATGGATGGGACGGTTATTAAAAAAAAGAAACCACTCTACCCGCAAAATAAAAATAAAAAATCAACCACTCTAAAACTTGTACACAAGTAAAAAAACACACAAAAAGAAAAGCAATGGTAAGACATTTCTACTCTCTCCGTCTCAGGGCTTACAACGCAGTTTTTTTTCCTGTTTTTACTCACAGCTAAAGGCGCGGGCAGTTTCGGGTGATAATTTGACGCTACTCTCCCGATAATACCCTCCATCCCGTCCCCATTTTCTCTCCTCCCTGAGTGTCCGTGCTCTTGAATCGGCGCCACCCACGCCGTCCACGGCCGCATCTCCCCTCCACCTTCCTTCCCATCTCCGACACAGCTTCTACGAGGACCAATTCGCAGCAACTCAGAGGAGGACTCCCCAACAGCTACTGCAGCGACAACTCCTGCGAGAATGAGAGGCAGGCGTAGAATCTGCCGAGCGCGGTGGCTGGGCATGGCTGAGGTCGACGCAACAGTAACGGCGGGGTCGTCGGCCCTCCTAGCCATGCAGGAGCTGCACCTGCTCGGCTTCCTTGATGACGTGTGGTTGTGGCGCCGGTTCGCGATGGCGTGCATCAGGTTCCTCGTGGCACCGGGTCGCTTCTCTCCTCGTCGTCGTGCACCGCGGGGGCACCATTCGTCGTCGGAGGATGACGTTGGGAGAGGAGGCGGAGGGGGAAGAGGTTGGGGCTGAGCATCCAGCACCGGCGGAGGAGAGCTCGTGGTTGTGCTTGTCGAATGGAAGGGGATCGAGTACGAGGGCAGTTCCGAAAAGTTCGGTTGTCGTGGGAGGCTCCTTAATCGCTGCGCTGGAACATAATCCCTTGGGATGGAGGGAGTACAAAGGATGAGCTCATATCATAGTTTTCATATACTGCATGGGAGGATTTTGAAGAGGCCTAACCTCTTGCTAGAAATCCTATGATTAATTGTGTAGGAAAGCAAGCCATTTGGAGGATCCATTACTTCAGACCAAATGGATTTTATAGGATAAATTTTGATGGATTGGAACCCTATAATAGTGTAGGAAAGCAACGAATAAGCATTATGGGGCACGAGCTACATGTAGCACTATATCCTGCCGGTAGGTTTTCCATCGCGTCCCCCCGCGAGCAACCCGGGCGCCTACCTAGTCGACAGGAACAACTCCACCCCGCCCATCCTCTCTCGCCACTGCCGCTAGGCAAAGCCCGCACGATATCGGTGGCGGCGTGCTCTTCTCCCCCGCCCGGGAGGGTCTGAGCGGGGCACCTCTAGCTTGCGGTGACACGGACAACGCGCAAGTGCGCAAGGAATCTGAGGTACATGCCGAAACAGGCGCAAACGCGGGGGGAGGGGGAATGGGGCAAGTGCAAGCCCAAGGAGGTCCGGGCGGTGCGCAAGCACGCGGTACCTGGCGACGCAAGGAGACCCTTGTTTGTGACAGGCTCGCAACGGGAAGGCTCGATCTGGGCTTCATCAGGCTCTGACGGGCCCGCCCCAGGACGGCGGATTGTAGGTAGTGGAGATTCCCCGCGGGTGTAGGAGTTGCCGGCCTCCAGATCCTGGCGGTTGTAGTGGTCAGTCCTGGGACAGCACACAACGGTTTGGCAGGGAGGCCCAAACCTGGCACGGGTTTATCTTCTCCGTTAGGAAGTGTCTGGTGGTTGGCAACAAGGCTCTCCCGCTTAGTTTTGCGCTTCTGCTGAAGATGCCACTCTAGACAAAAGTTTTGTGTCGACTCCGATTGGCGCTGATGCTGACAGTGCCTCGTGAGTCGCGTTCCTTCTTGAAGGCGACATGAGGAGCTACATCTCCTACCGATGCGTGCTTTGCGATCTCCAGGTGAAACTGTGCTTCTTTGAAGCAGGCGGCAATGACATCTATGCCGCTACCTTCTTGAAGGAGCCGCCTTGGAGTCCTTGACCTTGCGGTGTGCTGGTTCGTGGTAGTTGTGCATGGTTGTTTTGTTGTCAACGCTAGTGGATGTCGGGGCGGCGGCTCCGGACGACGTTTGGGCATCGAGGCAGCAGCCTCAGACGGCTTTGCGGCGACGTTTCTATGGGGGTGTGTGAAGGGGTTCCGTGATAGAAAACAAAAAAAATCCTACTACGAGAACACACCAACCCAAGATCTATCTATGGAGAAGTACAATAATGAGCGGGGTACGGTGTTCATACCTTTGAGGAGCGGACGCGGGATTATGTTCCTGCACAAACGTTGCTGATGAAGCCGAGCATCACAAACTTAAGTTCTAGAAGGCTTCAAGCGTCCAGCACCACCAACAACAGTTCCTTGTTGAGTCTTACACACATATGGTGTAAAGACGTCTACCGGGTCCTGGCTCAGCAAGGCAGTGGAAGAAGAAACTCTGAGCCGATTCCAACAGCACGATGGTGTGTGCTGGGTGGAGAGAACTCTGCCTTGTAGAGCATATTCTAAACTTGGGAACACGCTTGAGTGGAGAGAGAGAGGGTGAGAGGGGGAGAGAGGAGCACGTTCATGTGTGGCTAACAGGCAAAATAGTTTGTTTCCCTATGTCTTCTTCATTGGTCATTCCATTAGCAATGGCATCAGATATACCTTGCATGTTTTATACTCTAAGTTTAGTCTGGCTCTTAATAATGAAGTTTAGCCGACACTCGTCTATGGAAGCTCGTAAGTCAATTGTTGCTTGTGAACTTAAGTGGCCGTAACATGTATAGGGATTATGTTCATTCTTTCTATAGTGGAGACAAAATCTGTAATACTCATGCGTAGTCACGTGCTCTCGTTTTGTTGTAGGAAGAGTACCAACGTTAGCATGTGGAATACCGAGCTAAAAATCACGTTCGTCGTAAGGAAACAAAAGCGGGTACTACAAAGCCATAAAATCTAGATGTAGACATGAAATACGTTTTGGTTTCTTGTTATCTCCTGAATTATTATGGCATGCTCTTTAGTGTCTCATAGACAACGCCTACTACCTATAGAGCTAGATCGTGACATGCCCGGTCACTATACAGCACATGGTCTCCTTTTCTAGCACCCACTGACCTGATCGATACACGTTCGTCTTCCCCACACGTAGACATTTTTTCTCTTGCCAACACGAACTTCTCATCTAATTTGTTGTAAGCGTACACCATTTATAGGAGTTCTGCCACGATGGATGGGTCAACGTCTTTCTCAACCTCACGCCTCCAACTGCTTTTAGTCTATTACTAATCTCATTTTCTATGTCGTATATGTATAATTGCCGAAATTTCAGCGTATCTATCACAACGGGAACATCCATGGGTGTTTTCATGGGGAGCATAGTACCAATACGATGATAAATGGAGCCCATGGTAGCGAAAAATGAGGGGCCTTTAGAGTCGTTGTTGCTTGTAGTGATCTTACCTCCCATAGATGTGAAGTTGAATAGATAGTTGTAGTGTCTATTTTTTACCAAAAACCTTTTAGACCGCGGCGATCCATTAAACTTGATTAGATCACATAGAGGCTGAGGAGGCTCGACGAATCGAGGTCCATGCACCTTCCCTCCTTTGCAACAAATATTGCACGCAACCCTAATGCCTGGCTGGTTGTATACATCCAAGTATCTCTCATCAAACCAAAAAGTAGCTCGGCGGTACTGGCACGTATACTCAGGCGAGCCAATGAAATACCTTAGACGATGAATAGGTAAGCGCAAAGATTCAGAGACGATGAAAAGGTGTAAGACAGACAGAAGCCTACACACGTGCACTCACCGTTTAAACGATCAGACTGTTCCATCACACAACGTATGTAAGAATCGTCGACCATGTTTCCCGACGGACGTCACAAAGAATCTGCTAACGAAAAGCATACGGCGAGTCGGCAATTAAGTTTCACGACCAACATATGTATGCATCTAAAAGAGCGCAGGACCACACCTACAAAACCATAGCATCGCAGAGTACGCCCGTCGATTAGACTCGCTTGATGGGAAGTGTTGTCGGGTGTGTAGAGAGCACTCGTCTTAGCCTCGTCTGTATGTGTCGACGAACATATTTACACCTTCTTTTTATGTCTGAATTGTTTTGTCTGCACAACGAGTCACCTGCAAGCCATAAGGTTGCACAGTTACCTAAAAAAGATGAAGACAAATGTGTTAAAGAGAACGGAAGGAAACTCTGAGAGACTCACACGATGGTGCATGACGCAAATGGCGTAGTATCTATCGGTACGGGGAAAAAGGGAACATGCAAGGCGACAGCAGGCCGCGCTAAAGGAAAAAAGTGATATATAAAAACTCTAACAGTGAACGGGAGAAAACACAAAATTGTTGCGAGCAGCGGATAGGCACGCAAAATAATAACTGTATTTCTTACCTAGACCGACAATGACACGCTGAATACGCGTCAAGCGAACACATGCCAGTCCACGAAAACCGTGGTGAAGGATCCCAAGGTCTGTTCCCATGCGTAACATCATGCATCGATGACCAGAGTCCAAGACGACAAAGCCAAACATGCTCTCAGGGTAAAGGATCACTTGGGAAGCAGCGTGTTTTCACGCGTACTTGTCTGGCAGAACCGCAAACTAAAAGAAAAGTGGCACTCACGCTAGTTGTGAATTTATACGCGGTAAGTCTAGCTCGACACCAATAAAACGTTTTTCGTCATACCCCATCTCGCGCACGAATGCCAGGTAAGGAAGATGACAACACGAAATGACGCTCTCTAACAAAGCCACCAAAGAGGCTATCAAAATGAAGATCGGCTTACGGCACAATCGACTGCGTCTAAAAATGTTCGACGTGGAAAAGTAAGACCAAACAAAACGAAAAAAATCGAGCAAGCCTAGAAAAAATATAGTTTGACGGAAGCTGGCACTTACGCGAATCGTCGAAAACGGAAGAGCCATATGTCCAATCCAACACATGAAACCTAAAAAGCGCAGCGGAGATAAAATCAGTTGTGAGCGCAAACGCTTAGGTGTTCTAGCACAAAAAATATATACCAAAAATTAGCTTACCGAATCAGCAGGAAGAAACGTTGGAATCAGAAACAAACCAGCGAATTGCGGAAGATCGACACCTAGCAAACGTCAAATTTGTAGATCAAACGCACAAAATAGTCAGCTCAGAATGACAAGACGGGGGACCCAAACCAAATATTAAAACATATGAAGACGAAAAACAAGAGGACAGACTTACCTTTCATCGCAGCATGGACGAAAGTAAGCGCAACCTGTACCGCTACGAAACCTCGAGCCGTGAAGACAAAACCACTAAAGAACAACGACAGTATGATCAGTCGGATAAAACACAACAAGCTTTCATATGAATGCATAAGCGTGGGAGATGGCTCTTACTGGCGAGGAAGAAGAAGCATCGTGCGGCGAGGAAGACGAAGACCCAAGCGGGAAGGAGCAAGACGACAAGAAGAATCTACTAAATAACGACAATTGTACGATCAGCTTTCTAAAACGCGCTACACTTTCATGGCCAAAGATAAGCGCAGAAGGAGGATCCTACCGGCGAGGAATGCGAAGACCTAAGCAGCAAGGAGAGAGAAGACGCGATAGATTTGCCCTACATGAAGGTATAGAGCCACATAAAATGACTCTCGTTGGCCAGAGCCTACGTTGATAGCTATCCTACGAACGGGATGGACAACACGATTTCCCCGCGAGAACCCGCGTACGTCTATAGGCTATGACGCCAGGCATGCTCTCCACTCTCTACACCCGCGAGAACCCGCGGACGTCTATAGTCTAGGAGGCCACATCAGGTATGAAATACATGAGCGCACACTTATAGCCGTACTACCAACGGAACCCATGATATGATTTAGACGAAAGAATCCGCGGATGTGTACACTTTAGCCTTCTAGGTCCTCTATGCATGTCACACAGTACGCTATCGCGACTGGCAACGTGTCCCATATTACAATATCGCGTAGAAAAACAGTGCGTCAGAAAAATACGACATCTATAATCTACGGTGCCTGGCTTTCTCTCCGTCCGCGTCGTGTACGATCTATGCTCATAACAGGAATATGGTCACAGCAGGGATAGGTCTAGGACACCAACTCGAATCTAGAACGATAGAAACAACATCCTATACGGGCGTGGGAAGCCACGTCCAATCCGGGCGGGCCTCGCGAAAGTTAACAAAACAAGAAGTCTACAGTCTAAGCTGCTATGTCGAATCTTCGCTGCTGTACGAACGCGAGAACCAGTGTAGTCTATGTCTCACACCCAACATGGGTTTACGTCACAACATCGGCTCTGGATGGGACCCACGTCTGCGAGAAACTGCGCTCAGACCCAACACGGGTTTACATCGCCGCATCGGCTCTGTACGGGACCCACGTCCGTGAGAAAACCGTGCCTGGCATGGGCTTACGGTGCCACACAAGCTCTCAGCAGGACCGACGATTGCGAGAGTCCACAACCGGCATGGGATCACCATGCCACATCGCCTCTCCGCGGGCCCCACCATCCGGCGGGTGCGGAGGCGTGTCGTGCTAGGAACGCCTCTTACAGAGCTCAGTCCTGTCCGCGTACGCTGACGGCGAACCCATGTCGCGCACGCGGCCCCCGGTCTGCGACTCGGGTACAACGGTGCAAGGTACAACCGCCCGTAGTAAGGAATCTTTTGCCCTGGCCCACAGTAGGGGCTGCCTCACGAGATAGAAGTGCTCCGTTCCGATGTCGCCACATGTCCTTCTCGGCCTTCATCCCACGGCCAAAAAGAATCTTGATGACGTGGATAACAGTTTGAACCGAAACAATCTAGCACTATTATTTACTCTCAATGATAAATATAGAAAAATGATTTGACTATTATTATAAGGAAGATATATTCAATATACCTTACAAAAAATTGGCATTGTACCAATCCTTATTGTTTTATACTTTGGCTCACAAGGTGGTAGTGGAATCTCAATACTACCAATCATAAGAGTCTTTACTTTAATGGAGTTCAGACTCTACCTGGTGAGTCCCTATGAGTTTTTCTTGGGAAAATAAATAGTGTGCTCATTCCCTTTAACACTAAATGTCACTTTACTTTCAGTGCAGTTGATCACATGCTCTATAGTATTTAGAAAATATCTACCAAGAATAATGGATAAGTTATCATCTTCGGGCATTTCTAGTATCACAAAGTCTGTCGGAATTTTCACATTGGCTATCATGATAGTAACATCTTCACATATACCAATAGAAAAAACAGTATATTTATCAGCCATTTGGAGAGAAACCTTAGTGAGAACTAACTTGTTCAAATTAAGTTTCTTACATAAGGACAAAGGCATTACACTTACACCAACAACTATATCACAGAAAACATATTTAACATAGGTATCTTTAATCTTGCATGGGATAGTAGGTATACTAGGATCTCCATGCTTTTTAGGTAATTGTCCTTTAAAGGAATAATCAACAAGCATCGTAGTAATATCTTCATTAGGTATCTTTCTTTTATTAGTGACAATATCTTTTATGTATTTAAAATATGGAGGTATTATAATAGAATCAACTAAATGGATTTGCAAGCATAAACTCTTTATCAATTCATGAAACGTTTCACATCTAGCATCATCTGAAGTTTGCATTACCTATTGGGGATATTGTATGGGTCTTTGCACCCATGGATCCCTTTAACTTTTGGGTTTTGTGGAGGCTTCTTATTTTTACCTCTGTTTCTTGAAGATTGATGATATTCCCCTGCAATAGACTCCGACTCTTCATCATTTTCATTTTATTGTTGTTCTTCATTAGATTGATATACTTCCACCTCATCATATTTATTAGTATTATTTTCAGTTTCAGCATCAGAAATAGATACATCATTTCCTTGTTCTTTAGAATTTCCATTATCTTCACTTTCATTGCGATATTTTCATGCATAAGATTTCTTAGTCTTAAGAGCATCTTGCTCTTTTATATTTGCATGTCCATCTGGATAATCAAGATCCTGAGTGCCATAACCTCCTCTAGTATTAACTCCACATACTTGCCTCTTCTCTGCAAGAAGCTTCTCATATAATTTATTTTGGAGAGAGATCATTTGCCCCACTTGATTATTCATTATTTTACAATGCTTAGCAATCATTTTAATAGAATCCACACTAGAGTTCAAACTTTTCATGAAGATATTTAATATTATGAGAGTTCTCCATGAGATTCATTCTAATATCATGCTCAGTGGATCGTTTATGATAAGCAATTTCATGTGAAGAATTAACATATGATATTTCAGTAGTAGAGGATACCTTTTCATTACCTTCAGCAGAGCATATTACATGTACTTGGATAGGAAAACATGGTTCATCAATAGGGAATTTGACACCCATTTTAGATAGCTCCTTCAAGTGAGAAGTTTAATTCCCTTTTATTTAATAGACCTTGAAGCCTATTTCATATCTTCATTAGTTAGCTTGAGAATACCCTTCTTATTAGGAACCATTTCAATTTTATCTTCTTCTTCAATATGCCAATCCTAATGATTTCGAGAAATAGTGTCCAGTAATCCCTTGGCTTCATCAATAGTCATGTGCCTGAAAATTTTACCCGCAAAACTATCTAGATAAGATCTTGATTCCTCAATTAATCCATTATAAATATATCAAGTAATTCATTATCTTTGAAACCATGGGCAGGACACCTTCTCTCAAGAGCACAATATCTCCCCAAGGTTGAGGTAGACTTTCTTTCTTATTTTGTGAAAATTTACTAATTTCAGCTATCATGGCATGAATCTTATAGCAGGGAAATACTTATTATAGAACAAATAAATGCATTCCTCTTTTCTAGTGATTGAATTTTGAGCCAATGAGTTATACTAAGCTTTTGCTTCTCCTCCTAAAGATAAAGTAAACAATTTCAAGAAGTAATATCATTGTTGGATTTCACTTTTTCCAAATAGACATGCTAATTCATTAAGGTGTAAGGGAACTCCTCATCTTTCCCATAGAACTTAGATGCCTCTACTCTTACAATTATTTCAGAGTAAACATTGAATTCATAGTCTTTATCTTTAATGTAAATTCCAGGCGCATAGGATTTACTAGCAACATTGAATAATTCTCCAAGTGAAATACTCATGCTAACATCAAAATTATCTAAATCAATGTTCATAAAAGCTTTAGTAAAAGAAATATCCTCCTGAGAAAGTGTCGGTTTAGAACTAGTTGCAATATCAGTTTCATCATAAAGTTCATCTTCATCATATTCAAATTCCATATCATCATTGGACAAGGACTTAGATAAATTAGGCGTCCCCACTTTATCTATGCCATCATCCAACAACTCATTTTAAGCATTAACAGACATCCTAGAAAATGGTGAGTTTACAAGAGCAATAGTTTTATTTATAGTATTAGGGGTAGTAGCAGCATTAGGTGAAAAATGCGGCCTAGTAGGCAAGCCTGTACGTTTACGAGTAGTGGAAGGTTTCAGAACCTTCTTAGCACTGGCCTTATCCTTTCCCATGATGAGTAAAAAATGAGTTTAGCAAGTAAATGATAACAAGTGGTCTTACCAATAACGTTAGGTTCCCCGACAATGACGCTAGAAAATGTCTTGATAGCCCTCAAGTGCAAGGGATCGCAAAACTCTTTGATGGGAGTATTACCCAAATTTATAGTTTGACTCAAGGGGAACACAGAGATATCAATAATACTTTAGCAATTGAGACGTCACTACCAACCACACGTGTATATCAATATAATCAAGAAGCAAGTGGTGATTATAGCAGTTGAATTCTAGCGGCAAAGTAAAATAGTAAGCAATATAGCAGATTTCCGGTTTTCAGCGGAAGTAGTGAAGTTGTGACTTTTAGTGGCTAAAAGTGTAGGCATGAGGTGATAGTAGGGTGTTACAAGAATAAGATTGATCATATTATAGTATACAAATAACATGGTGTCCATCTCTAATTTATTGTGTGTAGGTATGTGTTCCAGTTATATTTATGCATACTAACCAAGAGAATTTGCATAAGATCTATGGTCCTACCTGCCCATTTCACCCGGGCCAACTTGGAACTACATGTAATTAAGGTCCATCCTTTCAAATAGCTCGGGACAATGCATTAACATTCCATGAACACAAAATATCCTCAAACTATCACATATTCCCCTTGTTTTCCCTAACTATCACTTTAGGGTTCATAGGTTCAACATAATAATAGGCAATTCACCTTGCAGATAAATACCAAACTCATATATATGATGGGACAATATAAGTTCAGTACTGAAATCATGCCACTAGGGCCCTAGTAACAAGCATTAAACATCAACACTCATATAATAATATCCTCAAGAGAAACACCTAAAATCTCGATACTATGCATGGTTACATGATCAATCTTATCCAATATCCATCCACCTCATATGCCTACAGGGAACTACTCACTCATGGTAATGGAGAGTGAGCCCACAGACGTTAGGGATGGTATTTATGATGGTGGTGGTGAACATGGCGTCGAAATCCCACTCTCTGCCATGGAGAGCAAGATCAATCTGACCCCTGAGACAAAGATCGTTGTGGTGGCGGCGCTCTGTTTCGCGTATGACTCCCTCCTAGCCAGGTAGGTTGTTTTGGGTATATAAGGGTGTACATGAAAGGAGATGGTGAGACGATGCTCTAGGTCCAAAAGGGCCTAGGTGGCGCGAGCCCCACCATGGGTCGCGCCACCTGTGCCCTTTTTGAGCCTCGTGGCATTTCTCATAAGGTTTCGAAGCCTAGGGTCCTTTTCCACTAAAAAACTTGCGTGGTATTTTTCCCCAATTTAAATTCCTACGAAAAGAGACACAAATAAGACTTTTTCTCAAAATAGCGTCAGATTCAACAATTTTATTCAAGTATGGTGAGATTCTGGAGAAAATCATTGAGAAAAGTGCTTGCTAAAGTCTATACATTTGGGATCTAACGTGTACCGAGTGGAACAATTTCGTATACCAGTTTTGTACCGGGATGGGTTACTGAGTCAGCTCAGCGTACAACCCGGTTCCACCGGCTACCGCACCGGCTGGGTCGGTACCAGCACCGGTTCCAGCTCTGGTGCACCGGCCGACATGGTTTCGTATACCGGTTCTATACCGGGATGGGTTACTGAGCCGTTTCATTGTATAACTGGGTCCACCGGTCGTGAAACCGGGCCGTCCGATTTGTGGGCCGATCTCACCGACTTAAGACCAAGCGGCTCGCAGTATTCCCTCAAACGACTAGTTTTCACCATACCATATATATACCCCTTCTTCCACCTTGAGTAGGTTAGGCAATACATTTCATATTCTATCTTTGATCTCTCTCTCTCCATTGTTGAAACACCAAAATCTTGAGGATCTCCCATTCTACCCAACCAAAGGCAAATCCCTATGGTAGAAAGCAAGAGGAGTTCCCGATCTACGTTTCCACCAAGAAAAAGTTCATTCCCCTTGAGTTCATCGAGTTTAATTATTACTCTTGGGTTTGTGGGAAACCCTAGGCGGCTAGGGTCACCTGGAGGCATTCGGCTTGTGATTTTCCCCATGGAAAGTGTGTGAGGGTTTGGAGACTATCTTAAAGTCTACGATGAGTAAGTGAGATATTCCTTCACGTGATAGGCTCGGAGAAGAAGGTGAGACTTCATAGCATTGGGTAATCCTTCATGCGACCTCACACCTATTCGACGTGACGTAGCCCCCAAAGGGTGTGAACACATGAATACATATTTTTCTCCACGTGCTTCGGTTATTCCTAACCTGAATCTCTTAATTGGGTTGTTTTACCTTGTGATAGCCTTCGAGGTTGAAGTATCTTGTATCATCATCCTCACCTAGTTTGCATTTAGGCACATTTATATCCCGCAAAGCCTAAAACTTGCAAAATATTGTAAAGAAATTTGTAGAAACCTATTCACCCCCTTCTAGGTTAACCATCTTACCCTTTCAATTGGTATTAGAGCCTAGGGCTCTTTTAAGGGATTCACTGCCTAAGATAAAAGTTGGTTTTCTCCGTTGATGAGGATGGAAAGACTTTTTCGGTCAAGGAGCTTCGCGAAATCCTTGCGAAGGATTCCTGTGAAAATTCTAAGGCAGATTCCGACCTCCTTGCTCGAATAAGTTTCCTAGAAGGATGTTTTAAGGGGATTAGCTAGGGATCCTTTCTTGGTGGTCCTTCGATAGTACCTCATGGGAGGCCGTTGGATACCAGAAAGGAGAACGTTACCAAGTCCTCTCAAGAGAGTGACCATTCAAAGGTCTCCAAGCCCCTAATCAATTTCCTTATATATATCCTAAGCAAAAGAACATCATGCTTCATATTAACGGTTTGGGTCCCACACCCCAATTTTATGGAACTCACTTCTGTCATTGGAAAGTAACAATGCAATATAATCTTCGCAGTTGCAGTGTGGAGCTATGGGAGATTGTGTGCAAAGGCTTCAACCCACAAGATCCCAATGACCTCACCTTGAGAGAGTACTATGATGGTTACCTAAATGCTACGGCTTGTGACAAGATACATAGTGCCATCAACCGCACACTCCATGATCAAGTTAGTGGAATTCACACTGCAAAGAAGCTTTGGGATAGAAATGTTGTTCTCCAAGAGGGAATGTTTCTCATCCAAAATTCTAAGTATGAAGCTGCCAAGTCAGAGACGAACTTGTTCATGAACCGTGACAGCGAGTCCATTGCCAAAGCATATACAATTATTTTTGCTCTATGTGTGAAGATTAATGGTCTTGGTTGTGATAAGTGTGATGATGCATTCAATTTGAATGATGAGCTCATCAAGTCCAATATTGTTGCCATGATCACAGCTAGTGACAAACAACTTGCCCTAAACTTGCAACTTCTTGCTTCTAGAAATTAATTCTATCCCGATGATCAAGTATCATATCTTGGTGCCACATATAATTTGGAAAACGAGAGACAAAAGATCAATGAGATCAACCGTGTTATTGGGTCTCCCCATACCCTATAATTGAAAGAAGCATGTGCAAGTGGATGAAGAAAGTTAAGAATAGGATGATAGTGATCAAATGGGTGAAGTTGATGAGATGCTCTCTCAACTTACACTCTTCACCAAGATTTTGAAGTTCCAAAGGTGGATAAGTTCAACCAGACACATGAGGAGAAGAGGACTTGCTACAATTGTGATGAATCGAATCACTTCGCTCACAAGTTCCCATATGAGAAGAGACTTGACAAGCCCAAGTATGAAGAGGGTGTCAAGCCAAGATTGAAGTCCAACCCCATCAACAAAAGATACAAGAAGAAGAATAAGCATGATGGAAAAGGCTTCTTAGGTCAAGAAGTGCGGAGGGCGAGGATGAGGAGAAGGTTGTTGGTGTGGCTGGTTTGGCTTTTGCCGAACCTGGGCCACTCTTCACCTACGACTACACCAAGGACTACTTCGATGACTCCCCTACTCCTAAGTTTGCTGGGACTTGTATTATGGCAAGGGGCTCCTAGGCAATATATGGTTCAGAGGACTAGGATGAGGAGAAGTTTTGGGTGTGGCCGATTTGGTTTTTGCCGAACCATGGTAACTCCTCACCTACGACTACACTAAGGACTAATCCAACGACTCCCCTATTCCTAAGGTTGTCAGGACTTATCTTATGGCAAGGATCTCCAAGGTAATATCTTATCCTCCATCTCTCTCTAGAATCTTGGATGATCATGATAGTGACAATGATGAATTTTATGAAAACTATATATAAGAAATGTATAAGATTATGATGTCTGTTCCTAGAAATGCTCGTGCTAGAGTCAAGCAATTAATGGACCATGTCAATTAACACGACAAGACAATTGATAGCTTGGAATCACATATTGATGATGAGAAATAGATATTCAATCTCCTTAAGCAAGAGCTAAGAGAGGAAAAGAACACCACTTCACTTAAACAACAAACTAAAACCTTTGAACTTGATAAGGAAAAATATATGGATACTCGTGATAGAGATAATTCCTTGTCCCAAGAGCTTGATGCCTCAAAGAAGGAACTTGAGATTGCTCATGCTTCTCTCACCAATGACCTTGAGCACCTTGAGAAAGCTAATTTTCTTGTCCAGTGGGAGCTCATAAAAATTGGGGAAAATCATGAGCAACTTCGAGTATCTTTTGAAAAGGCTCTTGGTACATTGAATGATCCAATCATTGTTGAAAATATTACTTGTGCCTACAAATCTACCTTGGATCAATCTCTCCTCATTCAGGAGAATAAGAAGTTGAAGGAAAAACTTGAGAAGGAGCATCTCACACCTACTTCCAAGGTCAAGATTCTTGATGAGATTCTTGCTCGTCAAAAGGTGAGAGCTCCAAATCAAGGAATCGGGTTCGACCCAAAGAACAACAAGAATGGTGCCACTCAACCTAACAAGATCAACTTTGTGCAAGAAGGGAACAAGGTGGTTGACCAAGCCAACAAAATGTTGTGAATGGGAGAGCTACAAGGGGCAATCTAAATCATAAATTTGCGGGAAAATCTAACCCATCCTATGTGCTATGTAAGGGCACCCAAGGGGATGTATATGCTAAATATGTTGTCCCTCGCGATGGGTATGCTTATAGATGGTACTCAATTTGGGCACCAAAATATCTTGTTGCTAATGCTAGGGGACCCGTTACTCAATGGGTTCCTAAATCAAAGAATTGATTTTGTAGGTATATGCCTCTAATGGATCAAAATGGGTGTTTGATAATGGATGCACCAATCATATTACCGGATATAGGTGCGCTTGACCAATTCATTCATGATGTCAACTCAACATCAAGCATCACTTTTGGAGATAAGTCTAAAGGAAAGGTACTAGATTATGACAAGTTGGTGGTATCCGAGGTTTTGACCCTAGAGACCATCATGCTTGTTGAAAATGTTGGCTACAACTTTATTTCAATTAAACATCTTGCGGATTCCGGTTATGATTCTTATTTCCTTACAACATTTGTGGAAGTATTTAGGAGTGATATTCTCAGTTTGGTCCTTGTTGGATATGTGGAAGATGACCTTTATGTGGTCTCTCAAAAGAGAGATCGTCTCTTCCTACATGTTGAATGGAGAAGGTTGACAAGGGAGGCTTTGGCAACGCCTCCTAGGCCACGTCAACATGAGAAATCTTAAACAACTCCTAAAGGGTGAGCATATTGCTAGACTAAACGGTGTCTCTTTTGAGAAAGATCATGTGTGTAGTGCTTGCATCTCTGGGAAGCAACTTGGGAAGCACCATCCATCCATATCCAAGGTGGCTACCTCAAGGCCTTTGGAGCGCCTTCACTTGGATATCTTTGTGCCATCAACATATGATACTCTTGTTGGAAGGAAGTATGGACTTATCATCATTGATGACTATTCAAGATATACTTGGGTCTTCCTCCTCAAGTCAAAGGATGAGACCTAAAAGGAATTCATGATCCTTGCCAAGCAAGCTCAACACACCCATGAAGTGGATATCAAGACCATTAGGACTAACAACAATACCGAATTCAAGAACTACACCATGCAAGAGTTTGTTCAAGATGAGGGGGTCAAGCATGAATTCTTGGCTCCATACACCTCTCAACAAAATGTTGTTATTGAAAGGATAAACCGGACAATCATTGAGATGTCTAGAACAATATTGAGTGAATTCAAGTCACCCCACAACTTTTGGGGAGAAGCCATCTCTACCGCGGTTCACTATATGAACTGGATCTTCCTCTGAGCTCCCTTTGACAAGACTTCGTATGAGATACTCACAAAGAACAAGTCTAGCGTCAACTACTTCCATGTCTTTGGGTGCAAGTGCCTCGCTAAGAACAAGGAAGAAAAGCTTGGTAAATATGAATCTAGAACTATAGATGGTATATTTGTTGGTTAAGCGGAAAACTCTCATGCTTATAGATACAACCATAGATCCAATAGATGTGTTTAAGTATCTTGTGACGTGGAGTTTTGTAGAATAATGGCTCCCAAGAGAGGAAAGTTTTTTCACGTGATGTAGGCGATGGATATTCTTCTCAAGTCATCAAGTTGATGGGAATTGGGCATATGTTGCATAGTGAATCTCATATTCATGATCAAGAAGATGATGAATAATAATCAAGTCCAACTCATGAAGAGCCTAGCTCTACTCAAGTTGAACCATCAAGTGCACCACAAGATGAAAAAATCACTCAATAAGTCTCACAAACTGAAGAACAAGAACCAAGCCCTCATCCCTTTGAGCAAGGACAAGCTCCTCCATCTCAAGGTCAAGATCATGGTGTTGTCAGTGATCAAGGACCTTTAAAAGATGATTTTTTTGATCATGAAGGCATAATTCGAAAGATCAAGTCCACCTCCATTGCAAGTCGGATTCAAGTCAACAATATCCTTGGAAGCATATCAAGAGGGATTGAGACTCGCAAGAGGGAGAAATATGTCACAACCTTTTGTGGGTATCATGCCTTTGTGTCTAATTTGATCCACTCAAGGTTCATGAAGCTTTGGAGGATCTAGATTGGGTAGTTGCCATGCAAGAAGAACTCGAGTGCTTCACCCGCAATGAAGTTTGGTCTCTCGTGGAGAGGCCTAAAGATCATCCCATAAATGTCATTGGTGCGAAGTGGGTGTTCAAGAACAAGCAAGATGATAATGGAACCAACACAAGAAACAAAGCAAGGTTACTAGCACAAGGGTATGCCCAAATATAAGGTATTGACTATGAGGAAACCTTTGTGCCCATTTCTTGACTTGAAGATATTCGTCTCTTGCTTGCATATGCATCTTTCCATAATTTCAAGCTTTATCAAATGGATGTGAAAACTGCATTTCTTAATTGTCCCTTGAAAGAGGTTGCATATGTAGCTCAACCAACGGGTTTCGAAGACTCATGTTATCCCAACCATGTGTATCTACTGCATAAGGCACTCTACGGACTAAAGAAATCTCCTCGTGCTTGGTATGAGCACATTAGGGATTTCTTACTCATGGAAGGGTTTAGCGTGGGTAAGGCCGATTCCACCCCTTTCACCAAATGGGTTAAAGGGGTGGCTTTTTCATTTCAGGTTTATGTTGATGATATTATCTTTGGTGGATCAAAAGATATATCGCTACATGATTGGTTCCTTGCTCCACCTTTGTGCTTCTAGGTCAGATATCATGGTAAGTGTTGGAATGTGTGCTCATTTTTAATCCTCTCCCAACGAGTGCCATTTGACGGTGGTCAAACGGATTTTTAGATACCTTGTTCTCACTCCTACACTTGGTCTTTGGTATCCAAAGGGGTCAATCTTTGAGCTTGTTGGGTATATTTGGGTTCCGATTGGGCGGTGATAAGGTTGACCAGAAGTCGACCTCCGGGGCTTGTCAATTCATTGGCTGGTCGTTGCACTACTAGTTAAACAGCTATAGGTAGACAAGATATTCTGTGGCGCATATGCAAAACCATGCGCCACAGATAAGTATCTGTGGCGCACTAGGTAATATGCGCCACAGAAACTAAATAAATCTGTGGCGCATTTCATTATCCATGCGCCACAGAAGTTATGTGGGACCCACCAACCGGGGTGGGGTGATCCACTTTATGTGGCGCATAATGACATATGCGCCACAGAAGTGATAAGATCTATGGCGCATATTCCCTTATGCGCCATAGAAAGTGGAGGCAGGCCCCACCACAGAATATTTTTGACCCACTTTCTATGGCGCATAGGTGAATATGCGCCAGAGAAATGTTTGCTTTCTGTGGCGTATATACACACATGCGCCACAGAAAGTTGACCTGGGTCCCACCACTTTAACGTGCACCACCTTATTCTATGGCGCATATTGCAATATGCGCCATAGAAGTTTGAACATCTGTGGCGCATAACAGCAATATGCGCCACATAACAAGGCGTCTAGATCCATGTGCAAAAAGGTGGCAAGGTCACCCCCTCTATCCACCACCACCCATTTCACATCTCTTCTTCCTTTCTACCTCCTCCGATCTCGTCTTCCTCCTCCCTCCCACCCCTTTTTCCCATAGTTTCTCCATTTTCTTGTAACTAAACCTACTTCAGTCCATAGATTGGTAAGTGGAAGCATCCCTCAAACTTGTAGATCTAAAAGTTCCTTACTTTTCTCTCTCACATATCTATTTGTTTACTAATTTCCTCTCCACCAACTTGTAGATCTATTTTTCCACACTCTCTCATCGCACGGTCTCGTCTCGCTATTATTGAGTCTAATAGGTGAGTACTTGGCCATGAACATGTAGGTGAAGCTTATCGCGCAGGCGGTGTGTGCGATGCATGGCGAGACGATGCTTGTGTGTGGTGCATGAATGTTTGCATTGGGAGGATGTTTTTTGTTGCTTGCTTGTTGTTGTCCTGACCGGTGTGGTGCATGGATGTTTGCCGAAATGTTGATTCATTTCCATTTCGGCAAATTTTTGCACTACCCATATGTCCTAATTTTAGGAAAGGTCATGCTAAAATTTTCTGGCTAGCATTCCTGCATGTGTGTATGCATATGGTGTGGTTCTAACCTACTCTCTATTGTGACTGCTCAGGCAACCATGGTCATCATGATGAGCGAAGTTCGAATTGCTAGGTACAAGAAAGACGCGAAGGAAGACATGATTTTGAACACCAAGACCATGATAAGATGTCCATGTCGAACATGCAAACTCCAGTGCTGGATCAACCCTAATTCTAGACAATTGGAGGGTCACTGATACGTCCATTTTGCATCACTATCCTACGTCTTAATTCACTATTATTCATTGATATATTTCATATTGAGAGGTGATACTTATGTTATTTCATCTGTTTTTGCATGGTTGATGACTTTTGGAGCATGGACCGCTGCAGTTAGGATTCTGATGGAAAAGGTGCTGTTGGGAGGCAAAATTCGTGAAGATCAGAAAATCCGGGAAAATATATGGAAAATCCTATTTTCCCAAAAGACTAAGGATGCCAGAAGACAGAGTGGAGATGGGCCACAGGGCGCCCACACCACCCCATGGCGTGGGCAGCCCTAGGCTGCGCTAGGAGGTGGTGTGGCCACCCTGGCTCACTCCAGCCTCTCCCCTCTGGCGTATATCATCCTCCCAAAACCCTAAGAATTGGGGAGTGACCACAGAAAGATTCCGCCGCCTCTGTGGGGCGGAAAACACCGAGAGAGAAAGATCTCTCCGGAAGACAGATTTCTGCCAGGGGAATTCCTTCCCGGAGAGGGGAGATCGTCGCCATCAACACCACCATCAAGTTGGACTTCATCGGGATCATCATCATCATCATCACCACCATCATCACCATCAGCACCCTCATCACCATCTCCATATTGTTGTAACAATTGTGTTGAATCTTGCATAATTCATAGGGAAAACTTTCCCGGTTTTGATTACTCTTTCTAGTTGATGCTATTGAGTGAACCATTGAATTATTGTTTATGTTCAGATTGTTATACATCATTATTCCATCTCTGATCATGATCGATATGATTTCTTGTTAGTAGTTCGTTTTGTTCTTGAGGACATGGGAGAAGTCTTGTTGTTAGTAGTGGAGTTGTGTTGAGAGAGACTCAACAGATTGCTATTTAAGTTGTGGTGTAATTCTTCAAGTGGTGTCATGTGAACGTCGACTACATGACACTTCACCTATATGGGCCTAGGGGAATGCATTGTGTATTTGACTACTAATCGTAGGGGTTGCCAGAGTGACAGAAACCTGAACCCTCGTTAGGAAACCATTGCACAAGGGACGTAAGGGTCTTAGAGTTTAAATCTGTGGTTAGGTTTCTACTTTAATTACTTTCTTGTACTTACGGATGTTTGCAAGGGGTATAATCACAAGTATGTATTAGTCTTGGATGGGGCGGTACATTAGCACAGGTTCACCCACACAACACTTAGCAAGCTAAAGAAGATTAATCAACTATATGAAGCGAAAGCACTTGATAGTCTTCCCATGTGTCCTCGAGAACGTTTGGTCATCTTAAGTAATACAACCGGCTTGTCCTTTGCTGCATAAAGGATTGGGCACCTTGCTACATTTATTCCTACTGTCTTTTATTTACTCGTACTGTGTTTACTTGCTTTATCGAAAACCCCTAAAAATCCGTTTGCTAAGTATTTGCAGAGAATTCCTGATCCATACCACTAGCCAGCACCTTCTGCTCCTCGTTGGGTTCAACACTCTTACTTATCGAAAATACTACGATACACCCCCTATACTTGTGGGTCATCAAGACTATTTTCTGGCACCATTGCCGGGGAGTGAAGTGCTATTGGAGAGTGTAACTGGTAAATGAAACTTCTACTGTGAGTATTGTTTACTTCTGCTAGTTGCTTTATTTTTGTTATGGATAATTCACTGAGTTTCTTATTTGGTAATGCTACTACCACTTGTATGGTAGTAGATAAGCCACCACCTGCTGAGAATGATGTTTTTAAAATACCTACAAGAATTATTGATCTTGTTATGGATAACTACTATGTTGAGGATGGAACTGTCCATCCCGGTGATCATTTGCTCTTTATACACGAATTATGCGGGTTGTTCAAGTGTGCATGTATTACTACAGATCAAGTTAAGAAGAAGTTATTCTCATTATCACTAAAAGGAAGAGCTGAGGAATGGTATAAGCTACTGAAAAATGGTCAAGCTCTAGAATGGGAGGAAATAGTGCCTCTCTTTTATTCAAAGTTTTATCCTCCTAGTGAGATTCATAAAGATCAGAATCAAATATACAACTTTTGGCCTATTGATGGAGAAAGTACATCCCAAGCTCGAAGGAGATTGGAGTTACTAATGCTCAAATGTCCCATTCATGAGCTCCCCAACAATATTATTATCAACAACTTTTATGCAAGGCTTCCTCTACATGATAAAGATTTATTGGATGCTTCTTGTGCTGGATCATTCACTCGTATGGAAGAAGAAGCTAAATGGGATCTTCTGGACCGTATTCAAGATAATGCTGAAGCTTGGGAGAATGACAAAGGTAGAAAGTCAGGTATAAATTATGATTATGAATGTATTGAATCTTTTATGAGAACTGATGACTTTCAAAATATTAAAAATGCTTATGGTTTAGAATCCCAAGCTATTGCTTCTTATTTTAAGGCTTTGCTTCCTACATTGAAGTGCCTAAAAAGAAGTGGAATAAGTATCATGAACCTTATAAAGATATTGCTAAGAGTGTTCCTGCAAGAAATATTGAAGTTTATACTGCTAATCATGTTTTACCTGAACCTTATATTGAGAAAATGCCTTTCCCAGTTAAGATGAAGGAACATTCTATGATAGCTAGTATGGTTAATGAAAGTACAAATAAAGCTGTTGAACCTGATAAACAGATGGTTGATGAACCTATTATAACAAATGTGAAAGACTTTGTTACTTAATATGTAGAAGAGGGACACACTATCCTTTGTAAGGATACCTATAATATTGTTTCACATAGTAGTGTTATGGAGCTAGTATTCCGGTGTTTTCTGTTAGAATAAGTGATCATTGCTATGATGGCCCTTGTAATAGCTATATTGTTAAGTTTATGCATGATACTGAAAGTTATTATGAGAGAGGGAAAAATGTTCTTATGCATCTCAATAATATTAAGTTTCCTCGTTTTATGCTAAAAGTTTTTATGTTGCACTTCTTTTGCCTTCTTATGCAAGTAGCCTTTGGTTTCAACAACTTGTTTGTTTACAAAATTCCCTTGCATAGCAAGTGGGTTATACTTAAACTTGTGTATTTTTGCTTCTTAATGCTCTCTTGCACTTCAATTCATATTCCTATGAGAGTGTCTCCAAAATTATCATGCCCATCTTAATGGCTATAAAGAAAGAGCCTTTTGGGAGACAACCCAAATTTATTTTTGCTTTCAGTTTGTTTTTGTTTCTTTTAGTCTTGGAAGTTATTACTTCGGTAATAACCGCTCCTTATCCGTTTTGTTTGGTTTTTTTGTCAAGATTAACCTCTAATGAGAGAGAAGTAAGATTTGGGGAAGTTGCTGTCCTGAAGCAGATTTTTGTGCTGCACCGTAAAATTTCGTGAGAGATCTTTGTATGTCGGATTGAGCTGTAATTTGTTGTGCTTCTGCCCAAGGTTGTTATTTAACTTTCGTTACTTTTGCACTTTTTGATTTGAGCAACAGACTATTTTCGAAAAAATTGATCTTTACCTGCTGGTCTGTTTTGACAGATTTTGCCACTTTTGCATTTGCTTCTTTATTCGATTTCCTTTTTGAATTCTTTTTGGGTTTTCGGAAGGAGTTGCTACAGTGGCTTATGTTTTGATGCTTTTAAGTTCAAGTTGGACTCAAAAGGTTTTATCACTTCACTTATACTAATGTTGCTAATGAGAACTGTGTGAAGTTTTGTGTGAAAGAAATTTCTAGGAAGTGGAGATAATGGTGTAATAAGGAAAAGAAAGGTTTTATGACTCAAGTAATAAGAGTATGAAGATGAAGATATTGATGTTATTCAAGTGATGACTCCGGAAGAATCCACTAAATACCAAATTCAGAAACCTGCAGAGTCCGTGTTCAAATAGATAACGGTTCTGGTAAGAAAAGTTCCGCGAAAATACAATCCAACTATATTTTTGCAGTTTTCAGTCAATAAGGAAAGCTACGAAGCAAAAAAGGGACAGAAATGGAGCCAGGGTGGCTCACACCACCCTGTGGCGTGGGCCCTCCCAAGGCCGCGTCACCAGGTGGTGAGTCCACCCCGGACTCCGCCTCCGACTCGTTTTCACCCAATACCTTCCTCTTGTTATGAAACTTCGTAATATATAACCCCACGGATCCCCCGAGGTTCGTATATCATGTTTTCGTTGTGTTTTTGTTTCGATCTGTTTCTGCCAGGACATACACTTTGAAGGTTTAGAAGCACAATGGTGTCCGCCAAGGATAAAGGGAAGGAGCCCATGGAGGAAGACCTCCAAGACCCCGGGAAGGAGAAGGAGATCAAGAGTGAAGGTGAAGAGGAGCAAGGCCAACATCCGCACACCGACACTACCATTGCAAGCATTGGAGTGGTGGAAAATCCTGCCAGGGTTAGAAGGACTGCATGGATGCAGACTGGGGGAAAGCTCCTCGTCATAGTTTGGCTCCACGGTCACTTCCTCCACACACCAAGAATCCCTTCCATACCTTTATCCATAAGCATGCAGGAAAAGAAGACTCCAAGAGGGAAGAATGGAAAAAAAATCACAAGAGCTGGGATCCACAAACTGAAATGATTATGAGCCGTATTGAGCATAACTCGGAATTGATTCGTACTCTCACCTTCGAGATTGAGGACTTGGGGAAACTGATCAGAGAGCTCATCGAGAAGATACCACCACCACCTAAGGAGTAATTCGTCATCAGGTTTGGCATCCCCTTGGTTTGTTCCAAGCTTGGGGGAGTGCCGCGGTATCACATCACTATCTTCTATCTTTTTACCTTTTAGTAGAGTCATATCATGAATAGAGTAGTTATTATGTAGTATGGTTTGCATTATGGAAGTGTCCCCTCTCTCGTTAGATATGTATCCCTTGGTGTGAGTTTTCGTTATGGAATATTAATGAGAAGTTCTATCATTCACTCTTTTGCATAGCTTATATTAGTTTTCAATTCGTGGTTATATGATTGATCTTGTTGTTAGTATTGGTATCACTTTGGGATCATTGAGTTAATTTAGTTGGTTTTGGCAAACCTGGCTCGGTCAGTAGCACACTATTTTTGAGAGTTGAAAAAAAAGATAAAATTACTCTAGAGAAAAATAATTTCATCATCTTTCTTTCTTGATTTGCTCATAAGTTAGTATTCTCTAGTTAAGATCTTTTGTGCTTCCAAGTAAGATTGCATGTTTGTTTTTATCACTTGTATGTTTGCTTGTTTCCTTCAACTGTTATACTTGCTACCCAGCCTTGCTAGCCAAAAACCTGTACTGAGAGGGTATTCTTCTCGTGTTTCCACTCCTTTAAACCAAAACCTTTGCCATTTGTGTCCACCATACCTACCTAGTAGCATTATTGCTATTCCAAGTAAATTCTTGTTTTATCTACCTCCCAAATTAAACTTGTTATGTGAAAATTAGTGATTAAAGCTCTCACGAACTTGATGGCACACTTTATTTTCTTTCACTTAATAAACTTGAACCATTGTGCTCACCTATGTTGCGTATATGCTTGCGTTTTGTAAGTTGTGGATTAGCAGAACCATGCTGTCATGGGGAACGCTTTCAACATTGCACTGGTACTTTGTACCTAGTTGATATCATGTTCTTTTGTCTATGGATGTCGTCGGTGTGAAATGAAAGGGGAGATTGTAAGTCCATGGAGTTATGCATATGTGTTAGAGAAACGCCAGTGCCGCTGGTCTAATCCATGCTGACATGGTGGAAACCTGCAGGATAACCATAACGAGTATCTATGAAGCATTCTTCTTATAAAAAAAGAGATAGAGATTGAGAAAAAGAGAAAAAAAGAGATATTATGAAAAGAGGAAAGAGAGAAAAAAGCACCATATTATGAAAAGAGATGCTTGTTGTCTGCTTGCCTTGTCATTTTGATATGGGGATTCTTCCGTATCATCGGGCAAGGGGTACCCCGTTGGTGGTTCTCTATGATACACATATGCTTACGATGACAAGAACTTACCGGTGACTAAACTTGAGTAGCATGAGGAGCGGCCCTCGTATTCAAGGGACATGAGATTCTCAACTTACAACTTGTCAATGCATATCCTCATATTTGATCACTTTAACCTTAATCACCTAAATATGCCTATGATAGGGGCAATGAGAGCTGAAAGCTAGTAAGTATCATAATTTTTGGGAGCTCTTTATGAGACTTGCAATCCTTGCTTCCCTCTTTGAAGGGCCTTTCTTTTACTTTGTAGTTGAGTCAGTAAACCTACTCCCTTCTACCTCAGCAAGTCTTTTGAGTTGTTGCGTTTCATTCATTCATATGATGATTTATTCAATCATGTCTTATGTTCCTTGTTTTGCACATTGCTCTTATCTTGATGTTTACTACTTTGAAAGCTATCATTTGAAAACCAGCTATCTGTGAACTCCAGCAAATTATCAACTATTCTTCGACCAAGAGGTAAGTTTGCCATTACCAATTATGATTCACTTTATGTATCTTTATTGTGTTTCCTTTACTCATTACAAGTTGAGTTATATAATAGTGAGTTGTCTTCTTTTATGATCTATGTATTTGATGAATGTGATGCTTCTTGTCCTTATTCTTTTATGTACTCTTCAGTCCATAAACCTGAGGCCATGTTTATTGAGCTCAGTTTCGCTTGAGGACAAGCGAAGTCTAAGCTTGCGGGGAGTTGATACGTCCATTTTGCATCACTATTCTATGTATTAATTCACTATTATTCATTGATATATTTCATATTGAGAGGTGATACTTATGTTATTTTCATCTGTTTTTGCATGGTTGATGACTTTTGGAGCATGGACCGCTGCAGTCAGGATTCTGATGGAAAAGGTGCTGTTTGGAGGCAAAATTCACGAAGATCAGAAAATCCAGGAAAATATATGGAAAATCCTATTTTTCCAGAAGACTAAGGATGCCAGAAGACGGAGTGGAGATGGGCCACAGGGGGCCCACACCACCCCATGGCGCGGGCAGCCCTAGGCCGCGCCAGGAGGTGGTGTGGCCACCCTGGCCCACTCCAGCCTCTCCCCTCTGGCGTATATCATCCTCCCGAAACCCTAAGACTCAGGGAGCGACCATAGAAAGATTCCGCCGCCTCTGTGGGGCGGAAAACACCGAGAGAGAAAGATCTCTCTGGCAGACAGATTTCTGCCGGGGGAATTCCTTCCCAGAGAGGGTCTCCATCAACACCACCATCAAGCTGGACTTCATCGGGATCATCATCATCATCATCATCACCACCATCATCACCATCAGCACCCTCATCACCATCTCCATATTGTTGTAACAATTTTTTTTGACAAAAATAGTAGGGAAGTCCCCTACTGTGTCATTTTATAAATTTTATAATGTAAGCCAGGCTCAATCCATGTTACAGATGATTACATTCATAGCGTGTCAAGCCACTGTTGCATACCTTCCTTGAGACTAGGCTTAGCTCTATGCATAGTCAAGGTGAAGGTTGCTTTAAAAAAAGAAATACATCTAGTGATGGAAGGATTTAGATCCCTAAAAATATAACCATTTATTTGCTCCCATATACTCCAGCATCTAGTGATGATAACTTCCATAAGAAAATTGGGATTGAATCTACTTCCAGCATCATTGATCATCTGATGAATATCCATATCTGTGTTCCATTCAAGTCCCAAGGCCCACCAGAACCCTTGGCTGAAGCTGCATTCAAAAAATAGATGTTGCAGGGTTTCCTGAGGACATGTGTCACATATTACACAATCATTGAATTCCACAAATAAGTTTTTTCTTGTCATTAAGTCCTTGGTGTTTAATCTCTTATTCAGTAGCAGCCAAGCAAAAAAATTGTGTCTTGGGAGACAACATGATTTCCAAATATCAAGTATGGGTTTTGGTGTTGGGTGTGCCCCAGTGAGTGCTCTATAGATATTTCTGGTTTTGAAAGTCTCCCCCCAGGAAAAGTACCATGAATCATGGTCATCAGTGTTGTTTATGCTTCTGCTATTCTCCAACATATCAATAAATTCCTCATGAGCAATAATGGATAAGGGGAGTTGAAAAAGGTCATAGAAATCATTATCAGCTGTAGAGATGGCCTTGGCCATGGTCAAAGTATCATTGTGGCAGAAAGAGTGTAGGTGTGGGTATCTATCTTCAAAGCATTCACCTTTCCATAGATCCTTCCATAGTAACATAGTTTTTCCATTGCCAATTTTGCAGTGAGTCAGATCTCTGTAAATATCAACATAATTCATACAATCTCTCCACCAGAAAGATCCAATATGATTCATTGAATGTGGGGCAGAGTCACCTTAGTAGTAAGCTTTCCAAATGAGATCAACCCATGGTATATCAGCCCTGTTGTAGAATTTATGAATATTTTTCAGTAAAAGGGCCTGATTTTGTACCCTGAGGTTTATGACACCTAAACCTCCTTGTTCTTTTGGTCTACATACCAAATCCCATTTAGCAAGACATTTACCATGTCTGTGGATATCTTTTCTTGCCCAGAGGAACTGTCTGCCACCTTTTTCGAAATGGGTAAAAATTGTTAAAGGGACTTTAAAAGAGCACATGGCATGGATGGGCATAGAATTTAATACAGAATTTAGTAATGTGAGTCTTCCTGTATATGACATGAGAGAAGATAGTCCAGAAAGTCTTCTGTCAAATTTGGAGACAATGGGCATCAAGCTATCAATAGATGGTCTTGTGGTACCAAGTGGGAGACCCATGTAGGTGAAAGGTAAACTCTCCAATTTGCATCCAAACTCAGATGCCAGTTGACATGCATATTCCACTGTTATATTGATAGGTACCAGAGTAGATTTGTCATAATTTACCTTGAGCCCTGTCATATTGCTGAATTGTTGGAGTCTGATCTTGAGGTTATTAAGTTGCAAACTATCAGCAGGCATAATTAGCAGGGTGTCATCAGCATATTGAATAATAGGATATTTTTGTCCATAATCATTATCAAGCGGCAGGCTGATGTCATTTCTGTGCCAGGCATCATTGACAATTTCCTGTAATAACTCAGCTGTGCAGACAAATAGAAGGGGGGATAAGGGGTCTCCTTGTCTAACACCTCTTTTGCAGCATATTTTTTTCCCTGGAACACCATTTAGTAACATTGAGGTGGAGGCAGAGTGCAATATAGATCTTACCAGGGAAATCCAGGGGCCAAAAGCTTTGGCATTCAGCATATTAATAATTGCATTATATTCAATATTGTCAAATGCTTTCTCATAATCAATCTTCAGAATAATAATGGGCTTCTTAGACACATGGCAGATGTGAAGATATTCAAAACCCCACCCCAGACAATCATGGATATTTTTCCCTTTAATAAAGCCATATTGATTGTTATGGATAATGGGTTTGATAACCTTCTGGAGTCTATTGGCCATAATCTTGGTGATGAATTTCAGTGGAAGACTAACCAGAGAAATGGGTCTGTAGTCATTCATAGTCTCGGGATCATTTATCTTGGGGATGAGAGTAATAAAGGCAGTGTTGATGGCACTCAAATTCACTGATTCATCATAGAAATCTTGTACCAGTTTTACAAAATCTTCTTTGATAATATGCCAGCATTTCTTAAGGAATTTACCATTGAATCCATCAGGACCAGGTGCTTTATCAGAAGGAAAATCATTGACCACAGAATCAATCTCTTCATTTGTGAATGGGGCATCCAGGTGAAGAAGATCATGAGGTGAAATCAAATAATCAAGGTTGATGTCATTAGTAATGTTTTCACTTGTGCCAAGTCTACGCTTGCAAGATTGCCAAATTGAAGCAGCTTTAAGTTCATGCTCAGTCAGAACCAAACTGTCTTCAGACTTGATATGGGTGATGAGATTTCTCCTGAAGTTCTGGGTTGCCACAGCATGGAAAAATTTGGTGTTCTCATCTCCCAATTTGTCCCACCTAATTTTAGCCCTGCTTTTCCAATAGATTCTTTTAGCCTCCAGGATCTTATTGGTATGTTCCATCAAAATCTTTTTAAAATTCTTCTCATGTAGAGCAAGTGGTCTCTGATCCTCTATTCCTTCAAGTAAAGCCAGGATAAATGTGCAGTTCTCAATAGTCTGATTTAGGTTTGAATGCTTTTTGCTCCATTTTTTAAGTCCAGCTCTGAGATGTTTGAATTTGCAGTTGATAGCAAGGGTAGTATCACTGATATAGGGAGCTGAGTTCCAGAGGGTATTCACAGTATCATAGAAACCATCAAAATCCAGCCAGTGGTTCTCAAATCTGAATATTTGTGCTTTAGGAATGGTAGTGCCCACTTGGATACTGATAGGAGTATGATCAGAGCCAATTCTGGAGAGAGGATGAGCCATAGTGTTGGGGAAATTTGTGGTCCATAAAGGACATGTAAAAATCCAATCTAGCTTTTCTAGAAGAGGGGGGTCTTGCATGTTACTCCAGGTGAATGCTCTTCCTTTCAGTGGTACTTCCACAAGATCATGAGATTGGATGACATTATTGAAAAGCATCATATTATGAGCATCCCCACCTTCTCTGTTTCTATCATCAGGGCTTCTAATGAGGTTAAAATCACCCACTAGCATCCACAAAGGATAGTTGGAGGTATCAATATTATGCATCCAATTGAAAAATTCAGCTCTGTGTTCATTGTGTGCAGGCCCATAAATATTGGTCAAGATCCAGGTGATACCAGAATGCTTACATGTGAGAGCCATAGTTAAATGGAATTTCGATTGACTAAGAAGCTCTCCTGAAAAAAGGCTACCATTCTAGATAGTAATTAATCCTCCAGAATTACCAAGTGAAGGAGAAAATGCAAAGTGAGAGAATCTCCTGGGACAGAATTTCCTTAAATAGGAGTGTTCAAAATCTTCCCTTTTAGTTTCTTGGAGGCAGATAATATCACAATTGCTAGAATTAACCTTTTCTCTAAGTTGATCATGTTGATGCCTCTAACATTCCAGTCAAGAATCATCCAGTTTCTATTCATAATTCAACATGTGAGGGTTCCACAGGTTCTGATCAACATAGTTAACCAGGTATTTATTGGGGTGTTGCGACCTCGGATCGTTAAGGACCCTAAGTCCCTGTGATTAACATGCTAGTCCCTGGATCAATAGCTAGCACTTCACAGTCGATGAATATCATGTAAAACACAAGTCATTATTACACGAATAATCCAGAGTATAATTATTACAACTTGCATAGCTCATAGCTAGCTCAAATAAAACAGCGGAAACTAAATAAAACTTGAGTCCATCAACGCCTCAGGCTAGCCGCGTGAAGATCCGCGATCCCTACGCACCTTTCAAACTTCGGATTCTGCACATAAGACGTGCATCCAACAAGTTGGGTCAATACTTTGAATGTATTGGCAAATTACACCAAGGAAAGAGTAAGACTAACTCTACATGCAAGGCTAAGAGTAGGCTCTGGGGTTCATTTGCGTAAAGCCAATTTTATCAATGTAACAAGAAAAGGGGATGAACGTTTTCCCTACTTTGTAAACTTTGGTAAATAGTATAGGGTCGAATGGAACACGTGGATATTACTCACTAAGTGCCCAATCAACCTAACACTTGGATATTACGCACCAAGTTCCCAAAATCCCACCCAATGGCGATATTATTCACGCCCTGGGGTTTATAAAATGTTGTTCTATTTCCGTGAACATGGCTGATCGATCAGATTGCAATACTCTCGAGAGGTTGTGCACTTTCCCCACAATCCACGATCAAATCCTATTACAGGCAAGACCATGGCGAAGCCTTACCTTAGTAGCCCCTCTACCAGCTAGATCCAACCGTGCCAAGAACCTCCAAATGTTAGTACCCCGGTGAGGTTTCCCACTAAGTACTAAGCCAAGACAGAGCCCATATGTATTGTGGTTGCACGGGAAGCTTCTGAATTCTAAAACATGGCAGACTTCTTTGATTCCTGGGCGGCCGTCCTCCACCAAAATCCCACTCGTTGTCCCGACAACCATTCCGCCCAGAAGAAAACTTAGTTTTATTTTGAAGGGGTTTTGGAGAAGAAAAGTTCGCTCGAGAGAGCTCCCATACTTAGAAAATCCTTGCAACATGGTAATATGCAAGGATGGATTTGATTTCAACCAAGGGTTTTAATCAGGGGTGTTGTTGAGTTGGGGATATCATTAGAATCGATTCCCCACAGATCTTAGGTATTTTGGATAAAACCCTAAATAACCAAGTTCAAAACTAGATCTACAACTCTAATCTTCCTCGAGATAGATCTGAACACCCTAAGCATGATATGATAATTTTCTACAGAAGGACTTGTCGAAACAAAGCCAACACAACAAGAATCAACTAAAACGGGGTTACGGATAATTTTCTAGAATTAAAATACTCTAATCTAAACTTTAAATCCTACTGCAAGATTGCTGTGGCAAAACAGTAATATTATTGTAGATCTGTTTTCTACTCGAAAATATGAATCCAACGGTATATTATACGCAATTTTTGCACTAATACTCGAATTTCTATGGATTTTACAAGATTGGAGCAATTTCTGCCTATTTTAAAAGAAAAACAAAAGGGGCCAGTGACGCGGCGACACGTGGCGGCCCAGGATTGGTCCGCGAGGCGTGCGTGACATCGACGCGGCGCTGACGCGGCGACGACGCGGCGGCTGCCACGTGGCGCGGCGCGATTCGCCGGTACCGTTTCGGTCGATCGAGGCCGTTGGATCTAGTTCTGATGGCTGGATGGGGGGGCTTACCGGCGACGGCGTCGACGGGCGGCGGTGGTGCGTCGGCGATGAGGTACTATGGCGGCGGTGCTCCTCCGTCCCGACGAAGAAGTCGACGGCGACCGGCTCCTCGTCGAGGTGGCGTTCCCGGGGACGGCTGCGGCTGCTCTTCCCGAGGCGGCGGTGGGCGACGGCTGGAGGCGGCGAAGGGCGGTGGCGCTCCGGCGAGCAATTGGCGGTGGCTCGGCGGCGGTGCGGGGCGGAAAAGGAGCTAGGGTTTTGGGGAGGCGTTCCCGGGCTTAAATAGGGCAGAGACTTGGGGCGGGGGTCGCGGAATCCGCTCCGGATTCGCCGGAGGCGGTTGGCGCTGGCGCGGCGGCGGTTGTGCTCGAGCCGGACTCGGGGAAGGCGGCTGACGGGTGGGGCCCGCCTGTCGGCGGCTGCGACGCGGGAGCGGGCTGGCGGCTGCTGGGCCGGCCTGGGCGTTGGCTGCGCTGCGCGTCGCCCACCCGGCCAGGCGGCGGCAGGTAAGCCCCGGGCTGGCTCGGCCGGCCCGGTTAGGTTAGGTTTCCCCCTTTTTTTATTCCTTTTATTATTTTCTGTTTTGATAATTGTTTAACAACTTTTGCAAACGGACTCCGAATTAGACGAAATTTGTTTCTAAAATTTTGTAAAAGAAGAGGGTTAGAGTAGGACTATAAAATAACATTTTTGCAAGGGTTTTGGTGGTTCAAAAAGGTTTTACCCCCTTTTAGTCTATAAGTGACTAGGGGGTTTAAGAAAATACCTGATGCAGTTTTTGATATGTGATGCCATGATGCAATGATATGATGCATGCTTCTAGTAACACCTGAAATTGCAAAATTTGGGATGTTACATGGGGACAGCTGGTAGATCAGATGGAAGTATAAAAAGCACCTTGGACCCAGATTGATAATCCCACAAAAGAGGTGAGGATGTATAAAACATAATAGGGGATAAAGAAACATCCAGGTACATAAACAGATATAGGGATATGGTTCTGCTCATCATGAGCAATAAAGAAGTGCTTATTACATGGCAGATAGTATCAAGTAGATAAAGTTGCTGAAACATAAAACTGTGTGTCATTAGACATATATGACACACATTATTACATGGAGTAGGGTGAAGTGACATTATCCACATTCAGAGAAGAGCTTGTCCTCTGAAATCTCACTAGGAGAGATCAGGCATTGGTTGATACCAATGGACTGAATGGTGCCAACAGGGAGGACAGGTGGGGGTGGAGCATCTTGGTCCATGATCACCACCTCATGAGGATGAGCTTTGCTTTTGGCCACCTTCCTGGATTTGCCTGAGGCATTGATTAGAGAAGAACAATCTTTCTCCTAGGCTTTAACTGCATCATCTTTGTTTTTATATCCCTCGGATTGGTTGGCTATCCTTTTACTACGTCTGACAGCAGTCACATCCTTTGGAGCCAGTAATTTGCGTTTAGCCACCTGGGAGATACTGTCTTCAATGGCAGCTGAAGAAACACCAATAGATGTATCCAAAGAGGTTTACACATTATCATCATAAATTTCAGTGATACAAACAGTAGAAGAGGCTGACACATGAGGGGCTGTTGCATAAAGTTTCAGAAGGCACTTCCTCTGTTTTCCATGCTCAGTATCCACATCAAGAATTTGGAATCCAGCACCATGGATACAAGAGATATCAGTGTTGCCTAGAGTTGTGTTTGCATTCTTAACCATGTTAGTTAGCAGAAAGATCTTGAGTACCCTGATAGTGATGATGATGATGATGATCAGACGGAAGGGACTCAAGGTCGCCGCAAAAGAGTTAAGAAGAATGAGGTGGTGCTTCGCGCTGCCTGCTTCACTCTGAGTCTAGAGGAGCTCGAGCAGTTTTTCAGGTGCCTCCTAGGAGTGAAAGTTCCTCACGGTTACTTAGGGAAGATAAGTAGATATCTAGACATGGCGAGGAAGAGGTTCAGCGGTTTGAAGTCTCACGACTATCACATGCTGATGACGTAGATACTCCCTGTTGCGATCCGCGGGATAATGGATGAGCATGTCCATGAGACGCTGTTTGGCCTCTACAACTTTTTCGACGTCATATCTATGAAGTCGATCGGTGTGAAGCAGCTCGACAGGCTATAGGAAGAGATCGTGCTGTTACTAGGCGAGCTCGACAGGCTATAGGAAGAGATGGTGCATCTGCTTGTACATGTCATGGATGACATCATCCAACTCGGGCCGACATTCCTGCACAACATGATGTCGTTTGAAAGGCTAAACGGTGTCATCAAAGGATTCATTCGCAACAGGTCTTGTCCATATGGAAGCATAACCAAGGTCTTTCTGATCTACGAGTGCATCTCCTTGTGCCAGAATTATCTAACCACCGAAAACGAGGATGTTGGAATACCCTCCAAGAAGCACCTCGGTAGGCTCGGTGGATATGGTCACCGCGAGGGCTATCGCTCACTGCATGTCAGCATTGATGGTTGACGCATCGACTTTGACAGGGCACACCGAGTCGCGCTACAACACATTGAATTGGTCGGCCCTTGGGTGGATGAGCACAGAAGATTCATCGAGCAGGAGTACATCGACCAGGGCCAGCCAAGGAAGAAGGAAGACGTAACCAGAGAGCACAACTCCATCTTCACAGGTTGGTTCAAAAAAAGGCAACTGGCCAATCCCCCACAGACGCCTTCTACGGAAGATAAAAAACTCATATTCTCCTTGTCACAGGGCGCAGGGCACAACCTAAGGACCTATCAGTCATACGACATAAACGATTACAGATTCTACACCGAGGAAAAGGATAGGAATAGCGAATATCAAAACTCAGGAGTAACTATGTTATCCTTCACCGATGACGAGACTACTGTCATGGAAAGATTATAAGGAAGGATCAAGTAGATATGGGAGCTCGACTACTGTGGAGAGATCGTATCGATGTTCCGTGTTAGATGGGCCAAGAACGTGGAAAAAGAAGGCTGGTATTTCACCACAGTGGTTATACCAGATGCCAAATCAACGAAGAACGCCTCTGCAAAAAATGAGCCTTAGGTACTCGCTAGCCAAGTTGATCAATGCTTTTTTATTACCGAGCCGTCAAAGCCCAACCATGTTGTAGTTTGGAGGGGCAATAGGAGCATCATCGGAATGGAAGGAGCCACCAATGAGCAAAGCTTCGACAAAAACAGCGACCCGAAGATTGAAGAGGAATTCGACAAGTACTTCGACATGCCTACTACTACTAAAGTAAGAAGGAAGACCACACTACCTACTAAAGGTTGTCCATTCACAAGAAGAAATCTCAAAGTGCATGGGCTAAAGTATTCAACTGCGACAAAAAAGGGCAAGAAGATTGTGAAGATATGCTAGCAATTGTGTGACTTTTTTGTGTATTAATTCACATGTGTGCTCGCAAATATATTTTAGTTAGAGACTAAAACATATAATGTGATATTCGTGTGAGCATACAAATTCACATTTGTGTGTGACAAGCACACACACACACACACACACACATATATATATATATATGATTCGGGAGGGTTTTTTGAATAAGTATGCATGTGTATGTTCTTGCTTTTTTGAATAAATATGCATATGTGTGTATATGTTCTTGCTTTTTTTTGAATAAATATGCATATGTGTGTAATTAAAAATATTTTTTAAAAAGGGAAAAAAGTCTAAGATAGCCAGGATTCAAACCTGCTGCCCTAGGTTGAGAGCTAGCGAGCAAGACCACTAGGACATGTATGCGATCTTGTCAAACTACGACGCCGTGCTGTTTTGGACTATGTCCAAAAGTTCTGTGGCGCATACCGCAGTGATGCGCCACAGAAGTTGGAACTTCTGTGGCTCATTCTATAGAAATGCGCCACAAAAGTTTCACACTTAGCCAAATAAACGGTTTGGCCTCTCCCCCTAATCCCCCTTCTTCTCTCGATCCAATTTCTTCTCCTTTCTCTATCGTCACCCGCGCGCAACCCTAGTAGTCGCCCTCATCGCCGCAGCCACCATGGAGGAGAGCCATGCTACCACCGCGCCGGACCCCTAGCGTCGCCCGATGAACCGTCCCTTCTCTAGTTCTTCCGCCACGCGCAACCCTGGCTACCTCTCTTGGCCACACGCAACCCTAATCTCACCGAAGCCCGTGGAGGAGAGCCGTTGGCCGAGACCGTGGAGGAGGAGCCACTGGAGCCCGTCTGCAATAGGAGGAGGAGGAGGAGGAGGAGAAGGGTAGTGCACGTCCTCGCCATGCACAGCAGGAGGAGAAGGGCACCTCGCCATCCGCAGTAGGAGGCACACCTCGCTTGGCACCACCACCAGCAGCCACCTTGATCACCGTCCGCCTTCCACCGTCCCTAGGTAAATTGCTGCATCATCTCTCCTCCCCTCCTAGATGTTTGTGCTTGCTGTTAGATGCTCTGTGCTTGCTTGCTCTGTGATTAGTTCCTAGATGATATGTGCTTGCTTTGTGATTAGTTCCTACATGATCTTCTCCCCTCCTATATGCTTTGTGCTTGCTCTGTGATATATGCTCCCTTCCTAGATGATCTCCTCCCCTCCTAGATGATAATCTGTGCTTGCTCTGTTATGTGATATATGCTATTATATGCAGTATATATTTAGTAAAAAATATACTTGGATACATTATTCTGTTATGTGATATATGCCGTATATATTCAGTAGAATGTATATCTAGAATGTATATGTAGAATGTATACATTATGTTATATACATTTTGTTTTATATGTTTTCCGGAGCCCGTGGGAAAACTGAGATTTCCTCCTACTAATCAGTATCAAGGTAGGTTGGCAAAATCATTTACTAAATAGAAGAAACTGAAGATAAAATGTCAGCTAACTATAAGGAACATGCTTCTATTAATTCAAGGAGTAAGACAGGGTAGCATGGTTCTGTTAATCTTGTAGCTGAAAGTGTGTGTCCTCGCTGGAGATGGTTTGACATGGTTATTTAAACCCTACATGTGTGTATATGTGATGTTTGGAAGTGTAGGTTTTAAGATTCAGGTAATTTATTTTCACAATAGATACTCCCTCTATCTCAAACTACTTGTCACAAATTTGTCTAGATACGGACATACCGTATCGAGACAAGTCTAAGAGAAATAATTTGAGACGGAGGGAGTACTACACTTAAGTTGAGCAATTAGTATCTATACTAACACTAGGGCTAGTTGTGCTTAGTAGTTGCTTGGTTGGTTCTATAGGCAGTGGTGCTCCTCATTTCGTCAAACAAAACAATAACATGTATGTAATCGGTGTTGACAATTGGTAATTTTGTGACAAAAAAAATTATGGACCCATCTTTAATTTGGTGGGATGCTTTGATCTACTAGCAAAGTTGTATCATTGCTTATTGACCGTCTCTGTTTTCTTATCCCAATGAACAATTCATCATTTTCTGGACCACTTACTAATGTTATGCTAGATCAAAACAACAAGAGAGTTGGTATGTGGTTCAAATCAGGAGCCTTGTATTACCCGGATGCACCGAGCCTCATCTCATTTTTCGCTTAATAATGAGCATGTGTTCTTGCTTCATAGAACTTGTTTCCGGATCAAGCCTATTAATTACTGGTTTCTATTTGCAATATAGCTTTTAGTAGTATTTGTCTCCTGGCATGTTTGCTAGACCTGTAGGTTTGGATTGAGAAGGGATATATATGGTGTTAATTGCACTTATGGCATCCAGTTCTATTTGAAGGGAATATGCCCGAGAGGCAATAATAAAGTGGTTATTATCTTATTCCATGTTTATGATAAATGTTTATTTTGCATGCTATAATTGTATTAATTGGAAACGTTAATTCATGCGTGTTTAATAAACAAAATACAAAGTTCCTAGTACTGCCTCTCATATAAACTAGCTTGTTGATTAACAAGATGATCAAGGTTTCCTGATCATAGACATTGGATGTTGTTAATAACGAGGTCACAAAATTGGTGGAATGATGTGATGAACATTCATCCGAAGTATAGCATTACGATCAAAGTCATTATGTTTATATTGCTATAACATCATACAAAGTAATCTTAGTCCTTAGACCATGAGATCATGTTAATTGCTGACACCGGAAGAGTATCTTGATAACATCAAACGTCACACCATAACAGGGTGACTATAAAGGTGGGTTCAGTGCTACAAAGATGTTATGTTGAGGCTCATGGATCAAGAGTGGGATTTTTCCATCCCGATGACGGATAGATATACTCTGGGCCCTCTCGGTGATATCACATTAATATAGCTTGCAAGCAAGTGATGTGATCACTAGAATGTTATATCACGGGAACGAGAAAAGAGTACATGTCGGTAACGAGATCAAACTAGGTATGGAGATACCGATGATTGAATCTTGGACATGTAATATATCGCGAGACAAAGGGATTTAGTTACTAGCGTTAAAGGTTCTCACGATCATAGAAGTCATCATTGAATGTGTAGGAGTCAGTATGGATCTCCAGGTCCTGCTTCTGATTATTGATCTGAGAAGGGTCTCAATCATGTCTGCATTATTCGCGAACCGTAGGGTGACACACTTAAGGGATACTGACACCATTTGGATCAAATATGTTTCAGATAAAGATTTAAGAAAGCACCGGAATTATTTCAATAGACACCGAAATTATTTCGCGTGAAATTGCTGAAATTGGTTCAACATGTAATATTGAAATGTTGCAGGGGGGTTTATGTGAATGTTTGTTAATTAAAGTAATTAACAAAATTCTGAATAAAAATAATAAAAGAGTTTTATTAAATGAGAGCGCATTAATTTTGGAGATATTTAATGCATTTAAAGCTGAGACTTTAAAAGAGAATGTGAAGGGGCAAATTTATGTGGAGGGAGTTACCACCACATGAATGAGAAGGTGAGGGGTACCCTCCCCTCCTCCTATTAAAGACCCCCCTCTCACACCTTCATACTCACACCTCCTCGTGAAGGATCTCTCTCCCCCTCTAGTATTATTTCCCCATGGTCTCGGATTAGCGAGATACATGTTCCTGGTGGCTTTATCTGGAAAGGAGTTGCTACTTCTGCTTCTTTGCTGGAGCGAGGGACGGAGGTTGTCGGGGTACCGGACGTGTGTGCGATCACGGATGCATCGCTGCTTTGCGGTGCTGGACTTGGTGGTGCTGGACTTGCTGGAGCTGGATCTGATGGACGTGCTGGAGCCGGACCTACTGGACTTCATCACGATCTTGAGATCGGCAAGTGTACGACTACATCATCCACGAGTTCCAACTCGTTAACAAAGCTTTGTTGTCTTCGAGGGTAAGTTCTCTATGGATGTATATCCACCCATTGCTTGTATCTAGTAGATAGATCTTGGCGTATAGTTCCCATCGTAGGATTTTTTTTTCTATGCTGCGAACCCAACACTATTAGTATCCATGGATAGTTGTTGTTATTGGTATGGCATGTTTGTAGTGCAAAGTTGTAGTTGGCATTATCCCTTTCCAAGTTGAAGAGTTCCTTTGTTTTCTTAGTTTGCACATAGATTGTTTTCTGACCGCAATAGCAACTAACATTTTCCATGATTTTGGATCATTTAACCTAACCAATTAAAGTGAAATATGTACCATGTCGTGATTGCTTATGACTTGTTGATCAAGCTAAAAACAAGTAGTAGATGGTTTTTCTCCTTTCCAAGTTAAAGAATTCCTTTATTTACTTTATTTGCACATGGAAGGTCGTTTTATGACCGCGATATCTGCTGATGTTTTACGCGAAATCATATCATTTAACCATTTTGGTAGAATTAATTACCATTTAACTTGTTTCTTGGAGCTTGTTGTACCTTGCTGTACCTTGAGCTTGATGTACCTTGCTATACCTGGAGCTTGCTGTAACATAACATAACTCAGTTTAAGTTTTTAAGTTGTTATACCTTGCTGTATCTACATTCTTCAAAAATACTGCAACTGATGGTGTACCTGGAGTGTATTTATACATATTTATCTGTTATATATATACTGCATGTGGATGATGGATGCTGGGGTCAATGCATGGGGCTGTCAATATGGGGATGGGGTGTTTTGTCTTCCAGGGATATATTTCTTCAATTGAGTAACCCATTTCTCCAGAAGTGTCAATTCACATCCATTTCGGTTGAGATATGGGCACTCCTAGGTCAAAAAATTAGCAAAGGTCATGCCGAATTTTTCGGCCGAGATTTGTGCTAACTTTTTGCCTCATTTTAATAGAGTGCAAACATGTCAGGCAACAACGAGGTCGGCCCTTCTAAGCAGAGCATCAAAGAACAAGCTAGACAGGCCAATGAGTCATTCTAGCGGGGGTCCCAACAATAGCAGGAGGAGGAGGCGACCGCCGCCAAAGCTGCTGGGGGCAATCAGGGAGAAGATCCTTATTACGAGGGGGACGAAGATGACTACGATGAAACTAGTAAAGGCAGCGCTGAAGAGGATGACACCACCGATGTTAGCGCCCGCACGGATGGCGGCGAGCACACGGATGGCGGTAGCGGCAACCCGGCCGCTTCTCAAAATAAGAAGAAGGAAAAGAAGGATCGGAAGGTGCCAGTGCTCGCCACCGTCTGCGATGAGTTCAGTAAAGTCACATAAAGTGGCCAACCCATTGCACGAGAGCGTTTGACAAAGGGTACGGCCTGCAACTCGGGTGCATCATCCAGGAAAGCATGTCGATCAACATGAAGTACATTAGACATGCTGACAATGCAGCTTTGGTCGATAACCTTCTTAAGAAGCTTCACAAGCGAAACAAATTCCTAGAGCGGTTTAGAAACCTGGAGAGTAAGAACCCGGTGAACAAACTAGCCCTCACGAAGATGAGAAACGCCTTGAGAAGCTAGAAAACTCGGGTAAAGAATAGCATTGACAAAGGTGAAAGCTGGGAGGTTATTAGTAAGAAAAATCCGATGCTCGACAAAGAGGAGTTTAAGATATTCAAGGCGGATATAGCTAACGAAGACACTATAAAATGGACTAAATGGGGCAGGGGTATGTGGGAACATAACATAGGTAACCACCACCTTGGAAGCGGCGGTTACAGAGAGAAACAAGCCATTTGGGACACGAAGGATGCCGAGCTTGAACGCCTGGGTAAATACAACCCTTGGCTTAAAATCATGGACTTGCAGCTTAGGCACTTTGTCCGGGCCTGCTACTACCTGGACAAGGAAACAGGGGAGTTCATCACCGACGATCCGGAGGTGAAGGAATTCGAGAAGAAGTTGGTAAGGAATTTATCGCTGATCTCAAGTCTATTGCATTCTAATTAAAATAATGAAGCCAAGAATCTAAATGGGTTCACCTTTCAATGCCTCTGTAGGAGGATGAACTGAACGCTCCTGCTAGAGAGTTGTCCCAGGATTCGACGCAGCCGTGGGACACGGTTTTCAACAGGGCGACGACTGCATACAAGAAGAGGGACAAGGGGTTGCCGCCGTCCTTAGCTGGCCGTGTGTCCGGCTTCGGTACGAGCATGAAGTTCAAGGAGTACTACAAAGAGGACGCCAAGAAAAGAAGGGAGAGGAAGAACCACTTGGCGGCTAAGGATAAAGCCGTTGTTGAAGAGCTGAAGATGAAGGTGCAGACAATGGAGGAGAAAGAAGTGGATGAGAAAACAATGGACAAGTTAGTGGAAGAGAAGCTCTACGCGATGATCCCCCTTGAGTTTTTCGAGGGGCTAACTGCTTGGAATGCGGGAGGTCAATAGGGGCTAATACATCAACACCGACGCTAGTGTTGATGAAATCGTAAACATTGATCAATTCATCATCATCATCGGTGGGATCACCAGCTTAAGCGACAGCAACTCAGGCATCAACGTTAACATGTCAACGGACCTGGTGACCCCTCCAGCCGTTAACGCCGAGACGCAGTAGCTCGTTTTGTTACCCTCGTAGACAACGAGCTTTGTTAACGAGTAGGAACTCGTGGTTGATGTAGTCGTACACTTGCCGATCTCAAGATCGTGAGGAAGTCTGAGCGCCGCAACTCAGCAGCGCATCCGCACTCGCACACACGTTCAAGCCACCGGACAACCTCCACCTCCTCGCTCCAGCGATCCAGCGGAAGCAGCAACTCCTTCCAGACGAAATGCCACCGGGAATATGTATCTCGCTAATCCGAGACCATGGGGGAATAATTCTAGAGGGGGAGAGAGATCCTTCACAAGGAGGTGTGAGGATGAAGGAGGGAATGGGTGGCCTTTTATAGGAGGAGGGGGGTTCCCCCTCTCTCCATGGCCGGCGCATGGGGGGGTGACCCCTCACCTCCCCCATTCATGTGGTGGTAACCCCTCCACATTAAAATGCCTCTTCACATTCCCTTTTAAAGTCTCCAATTTAAATGCATTAAATTTCTCCAAATTTAATGCTCTCTCATTTAATAAAACTCTTTTTATTAAATTTATTCAAATTTTTGTTAATTACTTTAATTAACAAACATGCACATATAGCCCCTTGTAATATTTCAATATCACATCCAGAACCACCTTCTGCAATTTCACCCGAAACAATTTCCGGTTTCTATTGAAACAATTCCTGTGCTTTGCAATTCTTTCGTCTGAAACATATGTGCTCCAAACTGGTGTCTGGTAACTCTTAAGTGTGCCACCCTACGGTTCACGAATAATGCAGACATGATCGAGACCCTTCTCCGATCAATACTCAGCAGCGGGACCTGGAGATCCGTACTAACTCCTACACATTCAACGATGACTTCTGTGATGATGAGAACCTTTAATGGTTGTAACTAAATCCCTTTGTCTCTCGATATATTACATGTCCGAGATTCGATCATCGGTATCTCCATACCTAGTTTGATCTCGTTACCGACATGCACTCTTTTCTCGTTCCCGTGATATAACATTCTAGTGATCATATCACTTGCTTGCAAGCTATCTCAATGTGATATCACCGAGAGGGCCTAGAGTATATCTATCCGTCATTTGGATTGACAAATTCCACTCTGGATCCATGAGCCTCAACATAACACCTTCGTAGTACTGAACCCATCTTTATAGTCACCCTGTTACGGTGTTACGTTTGATGTTATCAAGATACTCTTCCGGTGTTAGCAATTAACATGATCTCATGGTCTAAGGATAAAGATTACTTCATATGATGTTATAGCAATATAAACATAAAGACTTGATCGTAATGCTATTCTTCGGATGAATGTTCATCACATCATTCCACCAATGGTGTGACCTTGTTATTAACAAGTTCCAATGTCCATGATCAGGAAACCTTGATCATCTTGTTAATCAACAAGCTAGTCTATAAGAGAGGCATAACTAGGAACCCTTTTTGTTTATTAAACACACATGTATTGATGTTTCCGATCAATACAATTCTAGCATGTAAAATAAACATCTATCATATATATAAGGAATATGTAGTAACAACTTTATTATTGCCTCTTAGGGCATATTTCCTTCAGTCTCCCACTTGCACTAGAGACAATAGTCTAGTTCACATAGTGATAAATCTAACACCCATGGAGTTCTGGTGTTGATCATGTTTTTCCCTAGGGAGAACTTTAGTCAACAGATCTGCTACATTTAGGTCCGTGTGTACTTTACAAATCTTTATATCTCCATCCTTGACATGCTCGCGGATGGAGTGAAACCGGCGCTTAATATCTTTGGAATTCTTGTGAGACCTCGGTTCCTTTGCATTGGCTATGGCTCCATTGTCGTCACAATAGATCACCATTGGGTCCAATGCACTGGGAACCACACCCAGTTCCATAATGAACTCTTTTATCCAAACTGCTTCCTGCGCCGCTTCTGAAGCAGCAACATATTCCGCCTCCATCGTTGATCCAGCCACCACAGGTTGTTTGGAACTCCTCCAACTAACTGCTGCTCCGTTCAAGAGAAATACGTATCCGGATTGAGACTTAGAGTCATCCGGATCGGTGTCAAAGCTAGCATCGACATAACACTTAGCGACTAGCTCTTCTTCACCTCCCTATATAAGAAACATATCCTTAGTTCTTCTCAAGTACTTGAGGATGTTCTTTACCGCTATCCAGTGTTCTGAACCTGGATCAGATTGGTACCTACTAGTCAAACTAATAGCATGTGCCACATCCGGTATTGTACATAGCATGGCATACATAATAGAGCCTATGGCCGAGGCATAGGGGATCTTATCCATCATCTCTCTTTCTTCCGCCGTAGCCGGACTTTGAGTCTGACTCAATGTCTTGCCTTGCAACATAGGTAAGAACCCCTTCTTACTTTCGTCCATATTAAACTTCTTTAATATCTTATCAAGGTATGTACTCTGCGATAGCCCAATTAGGCGCCTTATCTATCTCTATAGATTTTAATGCCTAATATATATGACGCTTCACCAAGGTCTTTCATCGAAAATTTGCTGTTTAGATAACTTTTAACACTGTTTAAAAGATCTATATCATTTCCAATCAATAATATGTCATCCACATATAATATCAGAAATGCCACATTGCTCCCACTCACTTTCTTGTAAATACAAGCCTCTCCATAAGTTTGGACAAATCCAAACTCTTTGATCACCTCATCAAGGCGGAGATTCCAACTCCGGGATGCTTGCTTCAGTCTATAGATGGATCGCTGAAGTTAGCATACCTTATTAGCATCCTTAGGATCTACAAAACCCTTAGGTTGTATCATATACAACTCTTCTTCAATCTTACCATTGAGGAACGCAGTTTTGACATCCATCTGCCATATTTCATAATCGAAATATGCAGCAATTGCTAACATAATCCTAACCGATTTAAGCATCGCTACGGGAGAGAATGTCTCATCGTAGTCAATTCCTTGAATTTGTCGAAACCCCTTTGCGACTAGTCGAACCTTATAGATGGTGACATTACCATCATCATTAGTTTTTGTTTTGAAAATCCATTTATTCTCAACGACCTTTCGGTCGTGAGGTAAGTCCACCAAGTTCCAAACTTGGTTCTCGTTCATGGATTCCATCTTGGATTTCATGGCTTCTAGCCATTTGTTGGAATCTGGGCTCATCATCGCTTCTTCATACGTCGCAGGGTCATCCATTTCATCAACCATGAAATTCACAATAGGATTGCCGTATGGTTCAGGAGCTGCACGTGTCTTGCTTGACCTGCGAGGTTCGGTAGTGTCCTCTTTTGGAGTGTCAACTCCGAAACAACTTCCGGCGCTGCGCCACTCGCCATTCCATGAAGAGAAGGTTCAATAACCTCTTCGAGTTCTACCTTCCGACTACTCACACCTTTCGTGAGAAACTCCTTCTCAAGAAAGGATCCATTCTTGGCAACAAAAACATTGCCCTCGGATCTATGATAGAAGGTATACCCAATTGTTTCCTTAGGGTATCCTACGCATTTTTCCGCTTTGGGTTCGAGTTTATCCGGTTGAAGTTTCTTCACATAAACATCGCATCCCCAAACCTTAAGAAATGACAGCTTAGGTTTGTTTCCAAACCATAATTCATACGGTGTCGTTTCAACGGATTTAGATGGTGCCCGATTTACAGTGAATGCAGCTGTTTCCAGTGCATAACCCCAAAATGACAGAGGTAAGTCAGTCAGAGACATCATAGATCGAACCATATCCATTAAGGTACGATTACGACGTTCCGACACACCATTACGTTGTGGTGTTCCGGCAGGCGTGAGTTGTGAAACTATTCCACACTCTTTCATGTGTGTGCTAAACTCGTTACTTAGATACTCTCCTCCACGGTCAGACCGTAGAAATTTGATCTTTCTATTACGATGATTTTCCACTTCATTCTGAAATTCCTTGAACTTTTCAAAAGTTTCAGACTTGTGTTTCATCAAATAGATATACCTGTATCTACTCAAATCATCCGTGAAAGTAACAAAATAACGATATCCACCTCGCGCCGACACACTCATTGGTCCACACACATCAGTATGTATGATTTCCAATAGATCTGTCGCCCGTTCCATTGAACCGGAAAACGGCGTTCTAGTCATCTTGCCCATAAGGCATGGCTCACATGTATCAAATGATTCAAAATCAAGTGATTCCAAAAGTCCATCAGAATGGAGTTTCTTCATGCGTTTAACGCCAATATGACCTAGACGGCAGTGCCACATATATGTAGACATAACATCATCAAGTTTAATCTTTTTAGCATTAACATTATGAATGTGCGTAATATTACTATCGAGATCCAATAGAAATAAACCATTCAACATAGGTGCATGACCATAAAAGATATCATTCTTATAAATCGAACAACCATTGTTTTCATATTTAAAGGAATGACCACTTTGCATCAAACACGATCCAGATACAATGTTCATGCTCAGTGCAGGCACCAAATAACAATTATTTAGGTTTATAACTAATCCCGATGGCAAATGGAGAGGTAGCGTCCCGACGGCGATCACATCAACTCTTGATCCATTTCCGACCCGCATCCTGACCTCATCCCTTGCTAGTTGTCGCTTGTTCCGTAGCCCCTGAACCGAGTTACATATATTAGCAACCGATCCGGTATCAAATACCCAGGTGCTACTGTGAGTACTAGTCAAGTACACATCAATAACATGTACATCACATATACCTTTGTTTTCCTTGCTGGACTTCTTGTCCGCCAAATACTTGGGGCAGTTGCGCTTCCAATTGCCAGTCCCCTTGCAATAGTATCACTCGGTGTCAGACTTAGGGCCAGCCCGAGGTTTCTTTTCAGGCGTGGCAACAGACTTGCGACCCTTCTTTCCCTTGTGCTTGCCTTTCTTGTCCTTCTTGAAACCGGTGGTCCTATTGATCATCAACACTTGATGTTCTTTCCTAATCTCCACTTCTGCAGTCTTAAGCATTGACAGAAGCTCGGGAAGAGACTTCTTAATTCCCTGCATATTATAGTTAATCACGAAGCTCTTGTAGCTAGGTGGCAGAGATTGGAGAACACGATGTATGCCTAAGTCAATGGGAATCGTTATTCCCAAGGACACAAGCTTATCGGCATACCCAGACATTTTGAGTACGTGCTCACTAACGGAGCTGTTTTCCTCCATCATGCAGCTAAAGAACTTTTCTGTAGCATTATAACTCTCTATGGCAGCATGGGTATCGAAAATCATTTTCAATTCTCCCATGGTATCAAAGGCATTGCCATTTTCAAAACGCTTTCGAAGTTCTTGCTCTAGCCCATACAGTATGCCGCAATGAACTAAGTTGTGGTCCTCCTGACGAGTCACATAGATATTCTTTTCCTCGTCAGGGACATCAGGAGCTGGTGGGGGACCTAGTGGCGCATCTAGCACATATTGCTTTTGTGCAGCAGTGAGGAGAATCCTCAAATTCATAGCCCAGTTGGTGAAGTTGCTACCATTCACAGCCAGTTTCTCTTTCTCCATGAACACATTGAAATTAAAAGCAGGTGGTGCCATCTACAACAGAATTTGTAAAGTTTATTTAGACTAAGTTTATGATAGATTGAGTTCAACTAATCCAAATTACTAATGAACTCCCACTCAAAAACGACATCCCTCGTGTCCTTTTGGTGATTACATGAACCAAATCCACTACACCAAGTCCGATCATCACGTGAGTTAATATAGCTTCAAAGGCGAGCATCTATATGGGCATCATATCAACCATATGACTCATGCTTAACCTTTCGGTCCGTGTTCCGAGGCCATGTCTGTACATGCTAGGCTCGCCAAGTAAGAACCTTAGTATTCGCGTGTGTAAAACTGTCTTACACCCGTTCCTATGAAAGCGTAGATTCGAGTACACGCGATCATCACGTGATGTCTTGAAACACGATCCATAGAACGGTGCATACTCAAGGAAGAACACATTTTTATCTTGATATCTAAATGAGGGATCATCTTGTAATACTACCAAACGTGCCAAACTAGCAGTATAAGATGCTAACATCTAATGTGTAAAGTGAGATGATATGGTCCATGCATTTGATCTCTATCACTTGCATCGTGGTATGATCTCTATCATTCCTTTGTGTGTAAGGCCAAGGTCTATGGAACTTACACGTTGACTGTGTTGTAAGAGTATCTACCATACATCTACTTACAACAATACCATATCAATACACTAGCCTAGCAACGATCTAAACTAGACGCCTCTAATTTATCAATTGCAAGTTTTACGTGGCTTAGGGCTTTCAGAGATAGAACCGTTCTCACCTACGAACATGAACCACAACGAGGATAACTAAGTTATTAGCAACTCGTTGTAAATCAGATATTGACTATAGTAGGAGAGACAGACACCCGCTGGCCACTTATGCAAAACAAGTTGCATGTCAGTCGTGGAACCGGTCTCATGTACGATGAAATGTAAGGTTAGTCCGGGCCGCTTCATCACACTATGCCACCAATATCCAAAATACATAGAAGATGCAATAACATGATCATCATCGCCCACATATCAACATATGTGTACTACCCGTGCTAAGCACCTACGCATAGATCAGGCTCTGATACCTCTGTTGGGTTCGCAACATAGAAAACAAAAAATTTCCTACGATGTGAACTACACGCCAAGATCTATCTACTAGGTACAAAGCAACGGGTGGACATACATCCAACGAGAACTTACCATCGTAGACAACGAGCTTTGTTAACGAGTAGTGAGGAAGTCCGAGCGCCGCAACTCAGCAGCGCATCCGCACTCGCACACACGTTCAAGCCACCGGACAACCTCCACCTCCTCGCTCTAGTGATCCAGCAGAAGCAGCAACTCCTTCCAGACGAAATGCCACCGGGAACATGTATCTCGCTAATCCGAGACCATGGGGGAATAATTCTAGAGGAGGAGAGAGATCCTTCACAAGGAGGTGTGAGGATGAAGGAGGGAATAGGTGGCCTTTTATAGGAGGAGGGGGGTGCCCCCTCTCTCCATGGCCGGCGCATGGGGGGTGACCCCTCACCTCCCCCATTCATGTGGTGGTAACCCCTCCACATTAAAATGCCTCTTCACATTCCCTTTTAAAGTCTCCACTTTAAATGCATTAAATTTCTCCAAATTTAATGCTCTCTCATTTAATAAAACTCTTTTTATTAAATTTATTCAGAATTTTGTTAATACTTTAATTAACAAACATTCACATATAGCCCCTTGCAATATTTCAATATCACATGCAGAACCACCTTCTGCAATTTCACCCGAAACAATTTCCGGTTTCTATTGAAACAATTCCTGTGCTTTGCAATTCTTTCGTCTGAAACATATGTGCTCCAAAATGGTGTCCGGTAACTCTTAAGTGTGCCACCCTATGGTTCGCGAATAATGCAGACATGATCGAGACCCTTCTCCGATCAATAATCAGCAGCGGGACCTGGAGATCCGTACTGACTCATACACATTCAACGATGACTTCTGTGATCGTGAGCCTTTAACGCTTGTAACTAAATCCCTTTGTCTCTCGATATATTACATGTCCGAGATTCGATCATCGGTATCTCCATACCTAGTTTGATCTCGTTACCGACATGCACTCTTTTCTCGTTCCCGTGATATAACATTCTAGTGATCATATCACTTGCTTGCAAGCTATCTCAATGTGATATCACCGAGAGGACCCAGAGTATATCTATCCGTCATCTGGATTGACAAATTCCACTCTTGATCCATGAGCCTCAACATAACACCTTCGTAGTACTGAACCCATCTTTATAGTCACCCTGTTATGGTGTGACGTTTGATGTTATCAAGATACTCTTCCAGTGTTAGCAATTAACATGATCTCATGGTCTAAGGATAAAGATTACTTCGTATGATGTTATAGCAATATAAACATAATGACTTGATCGTAATGCTATACTTCGGATGAGTGTTCATCACATCATTCCACCAATGGTGTGACCTTGTTATTAACAACATCCAATGTCCATGATCAGGAAACCTTGATCATCTTGTTAATCAACAAGCTAGTCTATAAGAGAGGCATAACTAGGAACCCTTTTTGTTTATTAAACAAACATGTATTGATGTTTCCGATCAATACAATTCTAGCATGTAAAATAAACATCTATCATATATCTAAGGAATATATAATAACAACTTTATTATTGCCTCTCAGGGCATATTTCCTTCACAAGCACCTGCTCGAGTTCCCCTGTGTCAAGAAGCCTATTACTGGTAGAGCGAAGGAGGCCTTCTACGTCCTCCATCACCTTAAAGGCTATATTTGGGATTGCTAGAACCTAACTGACATGGGTATACCCTACATGTACTCGAGTTTGGTATATACGGTCCAGATACGGCAGAAGCCCACGGCGTTGCCAAGGCCCAGTGGAGAATTCGAGTGGCCCACAGATTCTTGATTGCTTGCGAGACAAGAAGAATCTTAAGATAGAAAGTTCAAAGGGAAAACCCTAATCTGTAACCGACTCGACCTGCTATCTGATACCTAGCATATCTATATAAAGGCTAGGAGGGGGCAGCGAGGAGGACAATCATCACCCTAGTTTCCACAACTCTCGCCAGATTGCATTTGCCAGAGCAGACAAGCTGGAGTAGGGACCTCTACGAGGCCTGAACCTGGGTAAAACTTGCGTCCCTGTGTGCTTGTTTGCTAGCCGACTAATGCCTCCAGCGCTCCCTCCTTCTCCAAAACCCAAGTCCATAACAATGGGCATTGACGAGTTAAACCCTCGTCAATTGGCGCCGTCTGTGGGAAGTGGGAGTGTTGATGTTGCGGTTTCTTCGACCCCATCAACCATGACCTACAACTCTGCAACAGCGGAGATTCGCCAGCTCTTCGGCGCGTTCGACTTCACCGTCCACACGCCGGCCACTCACCCATTTTTCGAGTCCGTGGGCGATGGAATCAGTCTGGCGATTGGGAACTTCCGCTTCCAGGTTGGTCAACTGGGCATGCTTCGCATGCCTGACCAGCCGACAGCACCCGCAATTGCTCCAGCATCGTAGTTCCCACTGCCAATCGGCACCCTCAGCAAGCTCAACACCTCAGCAACATCTGGGAGTACGAATAGCGACAGTTGTTGCGGATCTGATCTGGGTGACCTAGCCATAGAAGATGGATCCTACGGCTCCGGATCTGAAAGTTGCATGAGGAACAACTTCCACAATCACTTCATGTGCGCCGTCATCAACACGGGCGATACCACTGCCAATTGCGATAACGCTGGCACCGGATCTGGCACCGGGCCACCCAACGGTGGCATACCCAAGGGCGGTCCACCCAATGGCGACATACCTAACAGCGGCCCCACCAATGATGGCAACGGCAGGCCCGTCAACAATGGAGCGGGAGGAGAACCGCCGACCATAGTGAATGAACACACTAGAGAGCGTGTAGTGAACATGCTCAACAACAATGAGTGGGCCCACTATCGAGAAGCTCTACGAGGCAATCCTTTGCCGCTCAACTCCCCGCAAGACATGATGATGGGCTACCATTGGCTACTGAAGGAGGAATACAAATGCCAGCTACATGCAATCGCGCAACTCGAGGCGTGTAAAAAGGCGGCGAACGAGTCAAGCCTTCGGTGAGCCGGGCTCTCCTCCCACGGAGGATCCTCCTCCAAAGGCAACGAGTACTTGGCCAACAAGAGAAGATCTCGAATGGCCCACCTCACCGAGGAGGAGCATGTAGAAGCCACGAAAGTCCTCGACTTCGGCTCCATGATGGTGGATACGCGGGGAAACATGCTCCCGAAGATGCCGGAAGCCACGGTAACAGCGGCCACCATGTACCTCCTCAACAACCAGCCGTCAGCTGGAGATCTACGAGTTGCCATGCACCGATCTACGATCGTAGGCTTGGGGCTTGAGACAAAGAGCCTGCACTAGCTGGAGAAAAGCAAGGCTCTGGCAAAACGCTACTCCTCGACCTCGTCCAGCGACGATAGCCACGATCTGTCTCGGCATTGCCGCTCAAGGCGGCATGATCACGACTACGATGCGCGTGATGACCTCACGTAGCGCAAATTCGACAAGATGCAGGAAAGACGCGCTCGTTCGAATGACTCAAAAGAAGACGAGACTGAGCTCTGCCGCGTCAGATGCTTCAGCAGGGCTATTAGGCAGAAGTAAATGCCTAAAGGGTTCAAACTCCCGTCGGAGAACCCAAAATTTGACGGTCTACAGGACCCGAAAATCTGGTTGGAGGACCACATCTCCTCCGTCAGACCACATGGCGGGAGTCGAAGCACGGCCATGCAACAGCAGCTACAGTTGCAGGGCGCCGCTCGCGCATGGCTCAACAACCTCCCGCGCGGATCCATTCGCAGCTAGGAAGAGCTAGTATACAGCTTCGTGCGCAATTTCAAGGGCACTTACAAAAGGCCCGCATCAATCGAAGAGATGAGAAGCTGACAGCAAAGATCGGGTGAATCGCTACGCTCGTACATCTAGAGGTGGTCAATCATCAAGAACTCCACAGAAAACATCTCAGAGGACCACGCAATCGACGCATTCAACGGCGGCGTTCGCCATATAGAGCTCAGGGAGGAGCTGGGCCGCTCGAAGCCCAAAATGATCGACCACTTGATGGAAATCGCGAATCGGTGGGCTGGTGGAGAAGACTCGGTGAAGAACAGTACCTACTCCGACGATGACGATGACCTCGGGCGCAGACGCGACCGCCGAGGCAACCATTGGATGCGCATCTACGACGACCGCGACGAGGTCAACATGGTTGCAGCCGGCTACGCCGACAAATGCGACGACAACCGCAACAACGGATACCGCAGTGGTGGATACCGCGACAGTGGAAAAACCACGCAAGTGTGGCAACACCGCACTCGCGAAGAGGCACCCGCAATATCTATCGAGGACAAACTGTCTGGGACATGCAACGTGCACTTCTACATCGAAAAGCACGATAGCAAGAAGAAATCCAGCCACCTTCTCAAGGACTACCGCTAGTTCCTCAAACTTCACGAGGGCCTAGCCCGGATGAATCATGACACGGTCAACAGGGGCTACGGAGCCGCCCCAGGCGCTATGGCACATGGACCTCCTCCACCACCGCTCGGACCACCACCACCCGCGGCCGCGCCGGTCCAACATCACGGAGGCGAAACATACCCACGAGCCGTGGGCAACATGGGGATGATCCAAAAAGGGCGTCCCTCAAATCGAGTGCAGAAGGCCATCACTCGCCAAGTCAACTTGGCGATAAACTCTCCACCTCCCACCACTGAGTACCTCAGTGGAAGCGACTCCTGCATCACCTTCGACAGGCGTGACCACCCACACCAAGTTCCTCGTCCAGGCCACTATCCCCTTGTACTCGAGGCATAGATCAGAGGCTTCGATATGAGTCACGTCTTCATGGACGGCAGCAGCGGCATTAACCTCATGTTCGTGAGTACCTTGTGTGCGATGAGGATCCCCTGACTTGCCTGGAAGTCTCAGACACGACGTTCCACGACATCATCCCAGGGAAGGGCATATATCCCCTAGGCAAAATCAACCTCGACGTCATCTTCGGCACGCCGCAAAACTTTTGGCGAGAGTGCATCGACTTTGAAGTCATCGATTGGCCTTCACAATACCACTGCATCCTCGGACGTGTCACATTCGCAAGGTTCATGGCAGTGCCACACTATGCCTACCTGCAGATGAAAATGCCAGGTCCAAACGGCATAATCACAATCAACGGCAACTTCGAGAGGTCTGATAGCTGCGACAGGGAATTCAGCAGAATCTGCCAGTCCTTCGGCATGCAGGAGGAACTCGCAAGATTAAAGGAGTCCACAGACAATAGTGTGTCTCCCCTGAGCAGGCCAAGTTCACCCGACCTGTCCTTCGACTCGTCGGTTCACATGAAGAAAGTCCAGGTCCACCCAACGGACCCGACGAAGACGGCCCTCATCGCTAACAACTTGAGTTCCACATAGGAACTCGCGCTCGTCGAATTCCTCTATGAGCACTAGGAGATCTTCGCCTGGTGTCCAGCGGACATGCCAGGAGTTCCCAGGGAATTCGCGAGCACTCACTCAACGTGAATCCAGACGCAAGGCCAGTCAAGCAGACAATTCGGCGACTATCTGAACCAAGAGCAAAAGCAATCGGAATGGAGATCAACAGACTCCTCAATGCAAAATTCATACGCGAGATCAAGGAAAGCACTTGGCTTGCTAACACAGTTCTTGTGCCCAAAAAAGACACGTATATCCTGCGAATGTGCGTGGACTTCACCTCCTTGAATAAGCACTGCCCAAAGGATCACTTCCCGCTGTCGTGAATCGACCAAATCATCGACTCCACCACAGGATGTGAGCGTCTATGCTTCCTCGACGCCAACTCAGGCTACAATCAGATTCGAATGAAGGAGGAAGATCAGGAGAAAATAACATTTATGACGCCCTTTGGTGTGTTCTGGTACAACACGTAGCCCTTCAGGCTAAAAACGCAGGAGCCACCTATCAGCGGTGCATGCAGGCTTGCTTCAAGAATCAACTTGGTCGCAACATCCAAGTCTACGTCGAGACATCGTCATCAAAACCAAAGAGGAAGCGTCACTAATCGATGATCTACGCGAGACCTTCGCCAACCTCGACCGCTACCGGATCAAGCTCAATCCGGACAAATGCGCCTTTGGCGTGCCATCTTGGCAGTTACTCGGGTATCTCATCTTTGTGAGACGGATCGAAGCAAATCCGAAGAAAATAAAGGCCATACTGGCCATGGAGAAGCCAAAGAACGTAAGAGGCGTCCAACAGCTGGCTGGGCGAATCGCGGCGCTCAGTCGGTTCATCTGTCGAATGGGTGAAAAGGCACTGCCCTTCTACCAACTTCTCCGCAAAGCCGACAAGTTCGAGTGGACAGACGAAGCGCAAGAAGCATTCGAGGACCTCAAATGCTTAGTGACTCCACACGAAAAAGAGCCGTTGTTGCTCTACATCTCCACCACCAACCAGGTGGTCAGCATGATGCTTGTGGTTGAACGAGCCAAAGAAAACAAGGTCCACGGGGTCCAGCGCCCAGTCTACTACCTCAGCGAGGTGCTCACACCAACAAAGCACTGGTACCCGCACTACCAGAAGCTGGCCTATGGCATCTTCATGACAGCCAGGTGACTGCGCACTACTTTCAGGAGCATCCAATCGTGGTGGTCAATGACGCTTCGCTCGGGCATATACTCAATAACCCTGATGCCACCAGGCGGGTCGCGCTTTGGGGAATCGAACTGTCTCCACCAGACATCACATATGAAAAGCGTGACGCGATCAAGTCGCAAGTCCTCCCTGATTTCCTCGTGCACTGGATGGAGAACCAGCTCCCCAACAAGCCAGATATGTCCTACCTCTGGACAATGCACTTCGATGGGTCCAAACGAAAGGACAGAGCTGGCGCAGGTGTCATACTGAGATCACCCTAGGGAGACAAGCTAAATTACATTCTGCGAATGCAGTTTACTGCCTCCAACAATGAAGCTGAGTACGAGGCTCTAATCCATGGAATGCGGATGGCGAAAGCCTATGGCGCCAAGAGGCTCATCATCTACGGTGACTCCAAACTGGTGGTCAACCAAACGATGCACGAGTGCAACGCACTGAGTGACAACATGATCGCCTATCGTGACCTCTACGACACACATGAAGGGGACTTCAATGGCTGTGAGCTACGACATGTGGGCCACGAAAGCAATGAAGAGGCAGATCTACTCGCCAACATTGGCTCCACCTGCGCCCCCATACCACCTGGGGTATTTCTCGAGCGCATCTGTGAACGCTCCATCAAGCCAAAGGCTCTAGAGAAGAAAGCAATCGCGCCAACGGACTCGGGGGCTACGCCACCCAACGAGCCAATGACACTCGACGACCTGGAGCTTGATACAGGACTCGAAGGACCAATGAGCGTCATGATGATCGAGCCATCTTGGATACAACACTACATTACATACCTACTCAGCAAGAGGCTGCCAGACGACCCGACTGACGCACGGCAGATCGCGCGCCGATCCAAGGCATTCACCCTCATCAACGGTGAACTATACAAGCGCAGCATCACAGGAGTGCTCCAACGGTGCGTCTCCAACGGGGACAGAAGGGCCATCCTCCTCGACATCCATGAAGGCACCTATGGGCACCATGCTGGTAGTTGCGCCCTCGTTGCCAAAGCTCTGCGAGCTGGATTCTACTGGCCCATGGCCATCCATGACGCCAAGGACATCGTCCAATGCTGCAATGCTTGCTAGCGATTCGTGGACAAACCTCACGCACCTGGCACGGAACTCCGGCCAATACCATTGGCTTGGCCCTTCGTGCAATGGGGACTCGACATGATTAGCAAGCTCCCGAAATCCTCGCCAGGAGGTTATGTTTACCTCTTGGTCGCAGTCGACAAGTTCACCAACTGGATCGAGGCCATGCCGGTGACAAATCAATCAGGAGCTAGCACTGTCAAGTTCTTCAAGTCCATTGTCTACCGCTTTGGAGTGCCACATAGCATCATCACGGACAATGGGACAAACTTTACCTCTAAGGAGTTCCAAGAATTCTGCGAAAACCTGGGAATCCATATAAGCTACGTCTCAGTGGCTCACCCGCAGACCAATAGTAAAGTCGAAAAGGCCAACGGCCTCGTCTGCGGCGGAATCAAGAAGCGACTCCTCCGACCACTCGAACAAGCCGCCGGCTGCTGGCCAGACGAGCTGCAATCCGTACTCTGGAGCTTACGCACAACTCCAACAGTGCCATGGGATACACCCCGTTCTTCATGGTGCATGGTGTTGAAGCGGTGCTACCCACAGAAGTACGCTATAAAGCCCCGTGGGTGGTCGCTTACAGCGAGCAGGAGTCAACTCTGGTACTCGAAGACTCCATCGACCTTCTTGACGAGGCACAGGAAATCGCAGCGAAGAGATCAATGATCTACCAGCAAAGCCTCCGCAACTACCACAGCAGAAGGCTACGCCCCAGATCCTTCGTCGAAGGAGACCTGGTCCTGTGACTGAAGCAGCAAGGGCACCTCAAGCTCGAGTCCCCCTGGAAGGGACCTTATGTGATTACAGAAGTAACCCCAGGTGGCGCCTATCGCCTTAAATATCTTGAGACGGGAGTCGCATGCTCCAATCCCTGGAATGTCATGCAACTGCGGCACTTCTACCCCTAGTCATTTTTTACATTTACAAATAAGGCTATTCAGCCAGGGTACTTAACCACACATTGTACCTCGTACTGTTCTGCGAATAAATAAAGCTAAGTGCCCCAAAACACTGTGTTTTCCTTATTTTCATGCAAATTGATCACTCGGGGGCTGCGCCACCCTTTACACTTTCGTTCTATGAACAAATCGTAGTTTCCTGAGTAGCTGACGCAACATTAATCGAACCCTTGATAAACACCAACCCAGTTGCAACGCACCTAACAGGTTGGCAAGGAGCTGAGATAACACAAGCCAGGCTAACAAAAAGGAACTGAAGAGTACAAATACACTCGCAAAATGTAAAAGCTAGCAAGCTCTTCACATATCAATGAGTATTAATTACATCCAACATATTCATATGAACTTTACAACACTTGTACAATTATGTGCAGGATACAATTCATACAACTGCTGCAACAGAAAAACGTTCGTTTGTTCCTCGAAGAAGTCGACAATTCCTTCTGCTGGGCGATCAACCGCTTCGTAGTGCGGAACCATGTCCCAAGTCATATCTTCTTGCGGAGGTGATGGGCCAGTGGCAACAGCTGCAACATCTACATCCGGCCTATGCAGTCGCACCAGCGACAATGCAACCTTAGCACCAGCTACTAACTGCTGTCACACGCACTCACGAACCACACTCAAATCTTGGAACTTCGCTAGAAGAGCCAGTAGGCTTGAAGGGATGGCGTCCAGCGGAAACATCGTTTGATAGATATGCCTAAGGCACGACTGCGTCTTCTTCAAAAAGTGAAGTACTCGAGAAGCACGATCCTGCAGGGTCGCAAGCGCGATCGCACGATCGTGGTCCACCCAAAAGTACCCACTCGTCTATAGTTGCTCCTGAGTCAGATTGTTCATTCAAATGGCAATCCGGTCTTTCTCATCCTACGGATGACAAGCATTGACAACTACACCAAATGAAAGGGCAAAGTATGAAGACAAGGCATTGCCGTGACTGACTAAAAGAAAAGATAAGAGGGCAGAAAGCTAACATTTGAACTGCTCACTCAGCTGCGTCACCTCCTCCAAGAGATACTTCTCGCGGGCGGTGGCCTTCTCCGCCTTCGACTTCCATACATCTGCGCTACCACGGATGATGGGAAACTCACGCTCGAGTTGCTTAATGCGATCGCGCAGTCGCGAAAGAAAGGACAACTCCTCCACCTTTGAGCGCGGTTGCGCCAAGGTTTCATCGGTGGTTGGAGGATCACGAGGATCACTCAAAGGACCACTCGACGTACCCTATCACAAACCAAGCAAGAGCAAATAAGGGACCAAGAATACATTGATAAAAGGCTCGAATGCATTCAAGCACGGCAAAGTCTCGACAAGGATACTCCCACAAAAGCATGGTTTCAACACGAAAATAAACTACAACTATTACAGATTAGGTACTAAGGAGCAGTCTGCTTCTTTGACTTCGACTTGGACTTTGGGGGCCTCATCGAATCCGTGGCGGTCTCTGATGCCATAGACTTTCAGGTGCCAGCCCATGATGCTGCAGCCTTCGCCGCCTTCTCTGCAGCTCTTCGGAGTATTTGGCGACTATATTGATGAGCTGCGGCCCATACTTACCACAGCCAGTAGCGAAGGGAGAAAACACTACCTGTTGGCATCTACGTTGACGGGCATCGCCTTGGAGATCGCGGCGGGGTCCACCTCCACGCCATGGGCTTGCACCATCGTGAGTGCCATGGTGGCACCGACAGACCGCTGGGAGTTCCTGAAGTCCAGGGGAATACCCCCAGCAAGGGATTCTACCAGGTCCTCAAAGTTGTCAATCAGCTCAGCCTTGGGGTTAGATCCTCGCGTATGCGACTAAGCACACCCTTGGCCTTTGTCAGCGTCCCCTGAAGGGAAGCACTGCAGTCTTCGAATGAAGCGACAACACCAGCAAACACATCTTCGTGGCGAAGGGCCTAAGCGTCAAATCTCAGGCCGCTGGCATCTGCATACAGCAAAGTGTTAGCACAATAACACGATGTCAAAGCAAGAAACAACGAAAATTCAGCTGAAAGAGTACTTGAGAGAGACTTAGCAATCGAGAAAAGTTGCTCCCCGAAACACTTTTCCCTCTCAGCATTGGAGGCGCGCAAGTCCTCTTCGCGTTTTTGCAAGTCCTCTTTGCTCTTTTGCGACTCCTCTAGGTCCACGATTTCGTCGCGACTATTCACCGCCATGGCAAGCTTCCTTCATACTGAGCTGCATCAGAAGATAACAAAGTTCAGCTACAGCACCCAGTATATGTTTGACTGCCAAAACAACAAAAGGATGCTTACATGATCCTCCAGAGACTCCGAAGATGACTGTTGCGCAATCATCTGGGCAACCATCTAATGCAGCATGCGGGGAACTCGACGAGTTGTGCTCGGAGTGGACCGCCAATGGACGAGAGGAAGATCGTTCGACCACTTCCTTGGCCTTGGAGTCTGTGACTCCAGATTCCTTCACAAATTGGACATCGTCAAGAGACTCTTGAGTGCCCGGAGTGGGCCGCTTGACTACAAAACACATCCAGCAAAACTTTAGGGAAAGCAGCTCCAAAAAGAAACCAATACAAAGTCGTGAATGCAGAACTCACCAGTCAAATTTATCTAGGTCGAAGGATTGCCCCACCGACTCCGACGACTCTTTGGGCAGTCGCAGCTTCTTCCGGGTAGGAGGAGCCTTGGAGCGCACATGAACGACAGGGATTGCCTCCTCTGCAATAACAGAAGGGACTTTTGGCATCGTCGGCGACGAGGCATCCGAGTCCTCGCTGCGCGAATGCTTGCGAATGTCCGAGTCGCTGGACTCCGGGGCTTCCCCTCCCCTTCTATTGGGATGGTCGACTCCGACTCGTCCTCTTCATCCACTTCGCGAGGGATAACCCCTTCAAGACGAGGAGGCAAATTGGAAGACACCTTCCAATCCTGCATTCAGAAGATACATTATTATACATCAAGTACTTAATGGCAATCGACAAATAAAGCTACTTCGTAGTACAATTATACCTCAAGAAGAGGGTTTGAGGCGTCGAAAGGAAGCACGACTGGTTCGCCCGGAAGATCCTCCTTGGCAGTATATTTGGTCACCAATCGCAGCCTCATATCTACTTCACCCGCAGAAATGCCATCGGCAGGAACATGGGGTGGACTCTGGCCTGCAGAGGCTGAACACGGCGGCGCAACCATGTGCGAATGAGAGCAGAGCCTCCCTCTTCTTTACCTATGCGACTCTCGAGGTCGCAGACGCGCTTATACAACACCTACGTTTCCTTGGACTCGCCAGGCATCACGATATTCTTCCAAGAGCGCCTCCTCTTGCACGACGTCTCGGGATCAAAGGGCGCGAGTCCGTAGTGCTCTCCGTCGGCCTTCTGGTCGCGGATGTAGAACCACTTGTCTCTCCAACCTTGGACGGACGCCGTGAGCTTGATATCAAAGTAGGTGATAGAGGAGTCGACGTGGATTCCGCAGCCTCCTACGTCGTAGACTACCGAACCGGACGCTGACTGGCGTTTCAGCTTAAAAAGCCTCTTGAAGAGGCCAAAGTGCGGCTCGATTCCGAGCCAGCACTCGCAAAGAGTAATGAAGCAGGAGATGTGGAGAATAGGATTTAGGGATAACTGATGCAGCTAGAGCCCATAGAAGCAAAGTAGACCCCTGAAGAAAGGGTGCAGGGGGAGAGAAAGACCTCGGATGATGAACGCAAGGAACATTGATGTCAACACACTTCTATTCTTGTAGGCAGTTGTTGGGCCTCCAAGTGCAGAGGTTTGTAGAACATCAGCAAGTTTTCCCTTAAATGGATCACCCAAGGATTATCGAACTCAGGGAGGAAGTGGTCAAAGGTATTCCCTCTCAAGCAACCCTGCAATCAAGATACAAGAAGTCTCTTGTGTCCCCAACACACCCAATACACTTGTCAGGTGTATAGGTGCACTAGTTCGGCGAAGAGATAGTAAAATACAAGTGGTATGGATAATTATAAGTGGTAACGGTGCTAGAAAATAGCTTTGATGACGTGTGGAAAATACTAAAGGCAAACTGAAATAAAGATGGAAGCAAGCAAACATGCGATGGATCTAATAGCAAACGGTGTTTCAATGCTTAGAAACAAGGCCTAGGGATCATACTTTCACTAGTGAACACTCTTATATAAATATATTATCTTCATGATACTACTCTTAACTACTCTCCGGTTGGACACTCTAATAAACGGTAGGGCTATAACAACACACCTCAAAGTTCATCTTTCCCATCTAGAAAACCCCACACTGTCACCTTGAGTACTAGATGAGTCCTACAAACACCACAATTTCATAAAGATATCCAACTCCAAATATAACTCATAACAAGTATTTGTAATCTCTAGCCTAAGTGCCACCATGGTGAGCACGCTGTCACTTTCACACACATGGGGAGAGCAGAGATCTATTAAAGCACTTGAGTAGCAAGGTAGATCCATAGATTACAAGCTCATGATCACAATATGATCATGCATAGAGAGAGAGATGAACACATAGCTACCGGTAGAACCCTTAGCCTCGAGGAAGAACTACTCCCTCCTTATCATGGGAATCAACAATGGCGATGGAGATGGTGGTCGAGATCGATGGAGATGGGCAGGGTGCCGGAACAGAGACTTTTTGTGCCCCGAATCTCCCCTTTGGTGGCAGCGGCACTACGGAACTTTTCGTGGCTGGAGGCTTGATGATTTAGGGTTTTTGCATCAGGAGGAATATATAGGCGAAGGGGCGAGGTCGGTGGAGGCTAGAGGGGCCCACACCACCTGGTGGCGCGGCCAAGGCTAGCCCGCGCCACCACATGGTGTGGCCAGGCCCTCCTCCGTCTCGTATTCTGGCTCCGTGAGTCTTCCGGTAAAATATCAACTTTGGCTTTTGTCCCGTCCAATTCCGAGAATATTCATTTTCTGACTTCCTGGAACCAAAAACAATAGAAAACAGGCAGCTGGCACTGTGGCTCTTGTTAATAGGTTAGTCCAAGAAAATCATATGAAAAGTACTCCAAAGTGTGGACAAAACACAAGAAAGTAGATAAAACCAAGCATGGAACATCAAAAATTATAGATACATTTGCAATGTATCAAACATCACCCGGAAACTAGGAGGAGGACAAGGAATTACCTCCTCGCCGGGCACTTGTGAGTCGTCTTCCATAGACGGAAGAACTCCATCTCGACGATGAAGTTGCATCTCGGCGGGCTTGATGATGGATGCAAGCCAGGCACCATTGGTAACGCGGGTGCCCGCACCCTTCTTCTTCCCAGCGTCGGCGGCGGTGGTGCCCATGGTGGTGGTACCGCCCTTCTTCTTGGTGGCGGCCACGGACCCAGCGGCGGCGCCTCCCTTCTTCTTGACAATCTTCCGATGGCGGTGAGAGCAGAGGAAGTAACTGGGGAAGACATAGAGCTGGTCTAGTGCCTCAAAGAGAAAGTGCGCAAGGAAGTAGAGAGCAGCAGCAATCGCGATGGAGGCATGAGCAAAGAAGACATATGGGGAAATTACCGCAGACACCATCCAACAGCCAGCAGAAACCTACTACATGCGTGGCGCACATCGCCATCGACATGTGGCGAAGCTGAAGCATGAACCGTCCCCCCACTATTCCCATTACACACGGAAATCGAGGAGACGCAGTTAAAACAGAAGATTACGCACGCCCGGTCAAATCAAAGTCAGAAAGTGGGACCCACCACTCGTCACGTCCCGTCAAAGCCGCTCACGCGGGCAACCGAGGTCATCACATCGTCAGCACTGACGTCATTGATTTCAGCAGCAGAAGATTTCGACTAGTTTAGTCCTTTCTCGAGGCTTCGACTCAACCAAGCACTCGGGGGCTACTCCTAATAGGAGCGCTGGCCGCGCACCCGAAAGATTTTTTATACAGGTATACATGATAAACCCTTCACTCGAATCATCGATTCGACTATGAACTGCGGGTTACTCCCATAGGGAGCGCTAAAAGCATATTCGAGTGAAACAAGCAACAAAAGACGACAGCAGTCGCAAATGTTTCTTAGTCCCTACTCGAGTCTACGACTCGAATAGGCACTCGGGGGTTACTCCCATAGGGAGAGCTGGTCGCGCACCTTATGATTATTTTGATGGTACATCATGATGTGTGTTGATAACATCCACACTCGAATGCTATGGCGACTCTGCCTCATTCTTTCCCTGCAAAGAGACTACGTCTCCTGGGCCACCCAAATCATCTCCGCGATGACAAAAATTCAGATGCCACGCTTACAACGTGAAGATAAGACCTGAATAAGGTCGGGCAATGCATCTGCTGCGCACTACCAGAAATGTATCTGTACCTACAGGTGCGGTGAACATACCTTGATGGACACATCGAGTGCTCACACTTATACACTGGAATTCGACTCCTGTAAGACCTCTGCGGCCTGAGTCGAATTATGCTAGCACTTTTCCGAGTTCGAGTCCGAGGACTCGACATTGAGTAGATTGTGTTGTTTTACCCTAAGGCAGTTAACTGATACCGATACATCAGGTATATCAGGCACGTATATCAACAATCCCTATGACATAAACAGAACACTCGAAAAATGCTTAGTCATGCACTCGAAAGACTTCATAAAGTCCCCAGTTGAATCTGCGAATCCACTAGACACTCGGGGGCTACTGACATGGGTATACCCTATAGGTACTCGAGTTTGGTATATACGGTCCAGATATGGCAGAAGCCAATGCCGTTGCCAAGGCGCAGTGGAGAATTCGAGTGGCCCACGGACTCTTGATTGCTTGTGAGACAAGAAGAAGCTTAAGATAGAAAGTTCAAAGGGAAAACCCTAATCTGTAACTGACTCGACCTACTACCCGAGACCTAGCCTATCTATATAAAGGCTAGGAGGGGGCGGCGAGGAGGAAAATCATCACCCTAGTTTCCACAACTCTCGTCAGATTGCAGCTGCGCGCCCCTGTAATCTTCGATTCCTTCGTTAATTCCAAGAGCAGACAACCAGGAGTAGGGACCTCTACGAGGCCTGAACCTGGGTAAAACTTGTGTCCCTGTGTGCTTGTTTGTTAGCCGACTGATGCCTCCAGTGCTCCCTACTTCTCCAAAACCCAAGTCCATAACAATGGGCATTGACGAGTTAAACCCTCGTCACTAACACTGCCATCTAGTCTCCGAGGATGGGTCGAAACTTTGGTACGAAGCGATGATGATGATCTTACAGAAGACTTCCATCACATTCAGCTGAATTTGTCGCAAATCATCATTGAAGACATGAACTCAAGGGGGGGGGGGCTACAACAAGCCAGAGGGTTGAGTAAGAGGGAGATCGAAGAACGCCTCCATAAGCAGGGTGACACAAGGACGTGGATGACGAAAGAGGGCTATCAACCGTTGCAGAAGCCGAGCGAGAATCAGAAGTCTTCATCATCGATGTGTGCCTAGCATGATCAAGTGTGTGTATATTCTCGATGGACGCCTGCTATAGTGTGTATGTCATAAACTTTACTATCTTGTGGTCGAAATGGTCGTTGTTGTTAGACTTAAACTATATTGTGGCCATGTTGCCGTTGAACTTATTACTTCTATGGTGATCGTGATGCTATTTATTAGGTTTATGGATCCTTTGTTTTATATTTTGTGAACATATATATATGGATGTGAACACTTTATTAATTCTGTTTGTTGCATGTTTTACTAGTATGCCTTATCATCTACAGAGATGGCGACGAGGTGGTATGTTGTGTACATGGGTAGGGTTCCAGGAGTCTACGAGGAGTGGGAGGACTGTCACAAACAAGTGAACAAGTTCAGCGGCAACATCTACAAAGGATACGCGACTAGAGAGGAGGCGGTAGCCAAGTGGAGGAACCACCCGTGGAAGAAGAACCAGATGAAGATATTGGTTGAGCTCATGCTCTTGCTCACCATCATCATAGTTGTTTTCTATTTGATCCTAGTGTAGGCGGTGACCACTTCATATTTGTAATGTGAGATGATATGAACTTTGTATTCGGCACTTGTGTAAAAATTCGGCACTTGACACTATATATGTATCTCGATCGGGCTCTAAGTGATGACATTATACTTGTGTTTGTATTATATGTCGGTTTTCATGTACTACATGTGCAACGTACTGTTTATAATGATATGGATAAATACTGTATAAATCCTGTATAAATCCTATATAAATACCTGATTATACACCAGTAAAGTATTTCTTTGAATACATGTAATATAGTTAGTGGTGCATATATAAAAGGTATATGTGGCACATATACATTATGTGGCGCATTGGATTATATGCGCCACTGAACATATTCTTGTGGTGCATATGCAGAAATGCACCACATAAGTCTGAGATTTATGTGGCGCATATCTATATGAGCCACAGAAAGCAGATATCAGTGGTGAGGTAATAGTGGCGACACACATATGCACCACAAAAGATAGATTTACATACCCCACATAAGAGGTGTTTCCTAGTAGTGTTGGTGAGTTGGTCATCCAAGAAACAAAACTCCACCTCCCTATCCACCACCGAAGCAGAATACATATCCATGACATCTTGCTGTGCTCAATTGTCATGGACGAATAAAATCTTGAAAGACTATGGGGAGCCTCTCGGTACGATGCCTCTTCTATATGACAATCAAAGCGCAATAAAGATCTCCAATTACCCCTTCCAACATTGTGACACCAAACATATTGACATCCGCCTCCACTTCCTACCTGACCATGTCGCAAATGGTGACATCAATCTCACTCGTGTGGGAACAATGTTCCAATTGGCGGATATTTTCACGAAAACTTTGGATGAAGCCTATTTTGTCATGTGGAGGCGAGAACTCGGTATTATAGATCCTAAAAACTTGGATTTATTTACTTCTTGCACTATATTCTTGCTCTTAACATGCTATGTAGCTTAGTCATGCAGCACATGTAGGGATTGTCATCCTACCATGCCTTGGTATGATGCATACCTATGTGTGCAACATTAATTGATCTCATGTCATGATATGGGTCCAAGCATCTATCTTTGAGGCTGCATGACATGTGTCGTTAAACATAGGGAGAGCAATCCCTCGACAAACATTTGTCTCCTATGCATCATGTGTTTATCCTTTTCAGGCTTTGTGAGCGATCTTTGCAACTTCTTGCATTTTGAAATGTTTCGATATATATTCAAATCATGCTCATTGTAGCTATTGTGGTTCGAATTGTGACTTTTATCCAATAAGCATGCTGAAAACACATTATTCCTCTAATCTTATGTCTATTCAATTCTTCTATTTGCACATGACATGCTTGAAAATTTTCATTCTGAAGTTTTTTCTTCTTGCTCGTTTCTATGTTTTCGGTCCCCTGGCTAGTACACTGGCCCTGGCACCGACCCGTCTAGTTTCTGGCCTGGTCTAATCCACCTTTATATCTGGATCGACTACTAAACATGCTCTATTTGATCCGGTTTGTCGCCTGGTTCACACCGAGCATCCAGTTCTATACCCGGTTCCACCGGCTCCCACACCGTCCCACCTACCTGTCTTTTTTCCAGTCGATCCTGGTGCAAAGTCGGTTAACCAATGCTAACACCGGCTGGTTCGGTATGTGGTCTGGTGTCACCATCCCTGGCATCGGGATCTATGGCTTCCTCCCCTCCTTTAGATCTAGGTCATGGGTAACCCTTGAGCAATTGCCCCTTTCTCCTCTGACCTCGCCCTTCACCGTTGCCACTGCCTCCACCTCTCCCTCCCAGTGGCATCCTGCTAAAACCACTACTAGAAAATCGTTGTGTTTTTGTGCATTGCATCATCATGACCGCGTGCTCATGTCATCATGCCACATTGCATTTGAGCATTGTCAACATCATGCATGGTTTGTTTGAAAACTATTTTCGAAAAGTCTGATTTTGTTTTCTAAATGCCCCGTCTTTATTCAAATTAAAACCCCGGTCTTTTTCAGATCTCTAGTTTGTCTAAAATCTATTTACAAAAGAATCTCTAAAAATAAAACAAATAAAATAAAAGTTTTAGTGGGGGAGGCAGCCGCCGGCCAGGCCCAAAAGCCCAGCCAGCAGCCACCTACCACCCCGCTTAACCCAACCCTAGACCTAATCTACACCCTGCCGCTGCTCACACATCGCCCCACCTGCAGCCCCTCAGCCCCACCTACCACCGACCCGACGCCAGCCTCCACCCGTCGCCACCTGGGCGCGTCCCCCACCACTTTTTCCCGCCCAACCGCTGCTTGCACCCCAGCCCCACACTCATGCGCGCGGTGCACGCTCCCACCAACCACCCCGCCCCTTCCCGCCTGGCCCCACCCCCTGGGCCCAAATCCCATCGCCACCTCCACCTGGCCCTACCCCACCGACAGCCCGCACCCGTCCTCGATCTCTTCGCCTCTCAACGCACACGCCCCGCCTCCATCGCCCTCTTCCGCGTGCTCACCGCCGCCGCCAGCGACCTGAGCCGCCGCGGTCGCCCCTACAACGGACCCGCCTCCCTCGGCCGGGAGCGCCTCCGTCACCGCCGCCCCGGATTCCTCCGCTGGCCGCGCCTCCCTCTCCCTCTCCGGCCACGCCATCTACCGCATGCGGTCGAGCCCCTCCGCGCCGGCCGTCGCTCGTCGCCCTCTTTGCAGCATCGTCGGCTGCCCGTCCTCGCCTCGCCAGCGTGAGTCCAGCCCCAACCCGGCCGCGCCTCCAGCTGCCACCTCCGGCCCATGCGGCCACGGGCCCCCACCTCGCCGACCTTCCCCACCTCGACGACCGCCTCGAGCCCACGCCACCTTGCAGATCCCACCGGGGCCGCCCCTCTCGCCTCTGCTCCGGCCTGCCCGCACCGACGCTCTGCATCCTGCCTCCTCGTCGCCCCGGTCCCGCTGTCGTCTCCGGCCATGCCATAGCCGCCGGCCAGCGACCTCGTCCACGTCTCCTGTGCGTTAACCCGCCCTGCGTGCCGGACTCATCCCGCGAGCCTAACCTCTTTTGCCCCTGTGCTTTGCGCCATAGTCTGTAGGTGCGTATCCAGGAAGGACGTGCCCGTGTTTCCTTCTACAAGTGTGACCGTGTGGTGGTGTTTTGGGTGTAGTGGCTCTCTGATGATGTATGTGGTGGGGTGAAGTGAAGATGGTCTTGTTGTGCTGCCACAAATCAAGGCCTTCCCACGGACAAGAACGATATGTTGGACAAGGGCGTTAGTGACGTTGACAAGATCTTCCGAAGACCCGAGCACCGCAACCCAAGTCCGACATCAACAAATGAAGTCGGAACCATCAAGAACTTCGTCATGGAACACCGAGATCTGCTACACGAACCCAAAGATCTTCTACGTGGAACATCAAGTACTCCACCAACACCCGACCCCGAACCCGAGTTCTTCGACGTGTACGACAAGATCTCCTACATGGGAACCCTGGGGCCCCGTACCCGAAGATCGTCGACATGCAACGCCAAGATCGTCTCTCAGATGCCAAGTCCTTCGACAAGGGAATCGACAAGATCATCGCGGAACTCCAAGATCTACTTCGTAGGGTGCCGAACGCCAAGGTCACCTACACGGAAATGCCAAGTCCTTCATCCCGGACGCCATGACCATCTACACGGACCCGAAGACCACCGGTTCCCGATTCATTCAAGTTCGCCATCAATGACAAGGTCGACCGCTTGGAACCCAAGTTCTCCTTCACGACACGAAAAGTTCTCCATCGAGTATCCGAACCTCGCCGATCCCCGTCGAACCCTGTCGAACCCCGAACCCCCGGAACCTAAGATCTTCCGAACCCAGATGTGTGAACCTTTTCCCGAGCCCCTATTTTATAAATGTTATATATAAAACTGTTGCATATAAATTGTTCATAAATGCATACATGTCTGTGGTTTGGGGGCATTATGCCGATTCACCTCATAATTAAATATGGAGTCTATATGCGGGATACTTTTGTCTTATTTCAGACTTCATTTAAATTTGTGTAGCGAACCGATGCCATGTTTTGTCTTGTCAATACAACATTTAAATTGCAGGGTAGATAAATAACTCGAACCGTCTAATTAAATGTCGGGACCCCGGTTCCACTTAATATTGCCTAATTGCACTGCATCTGTGCCATGCCATGCATCATATCATAAGCATGTCGGATCTTCTGTCGTAGTATTAAATATTGCATCTGGTGTTTCTTCTAGTGTTTGCTTCTTCGTAGATTAGGCCGATGAGTTGATGTGAGTATCGACCAGTTCTCCGGATATGAACCTTTGGCAGCGTTTCCCAGGCGAGCATCTCTTCCCCTTCTACCTATTTTGCATTTATAGTCTTTATTTCTTCTTGTTGATCTATTGCTATCCGTGTCATGATGCTTTAGTTTCTGTACACCAGTTATATCCCATGCAGCCTCTATATTGCCTTGGACACCTCCTATTACCTGTGTTTGGTAGATAGCTGGCCTTGCGAGTCGTAGTTGCTTGCTCAAGTGCGATCTCGTGTTGTCAAGTACCACAGTTGTTGGAATGCTGGCAGATGTTTATGGTGGAGTTGATCATGTCTTTAATTACAACTAATAAATTGCTGTGATAACTAATGAAAGTGGCACCGGTGGGCAATATATGCTATTTGGTTTTTCCTGCCCACTTGTGTCCCGTAGGACCCCGAGTACTTGATACATGTTCCTTGACTATTCGCACTATCCACATCCGGGAGACTCTATGAATCCCCCCTAGCCAGAGCTTGATTCATTTCTTATTTCTTGGGGCCACAAGTAGTTTGGGGCTTTATTACTATCCTGTACTTATGCCATGCTTACTGCTTTATTTACGATTGTGCGTGGAGCACCTGTACTGTTTTAGAACGTGGAATGTTTTCGCGGTATCGACAAGCCCAGTCACACTTTCGGGTTCCTAGTCATTTACAGCCATTGTCACAAACCCTGGGTCCGTCTCAGAGCCGGCCAACTTCGTTGCGGGTAGCTTAGTGCGGTGGCCCCCTGAAATGATTTATGAATCCTGTGATTGCTTTGTCGTGAAAGCCTCGTTGGGTTTTGATTTGGTTTTTCCGAGGTTGATCGTGTGTGTGTTGCTATTTGTGCACCCCTGCAGGGTAAATCTTTCTGAAAGCCCTGTCCGCTGTTATGGACGACTTGGAGCACAGTATCTCGATCATAGACAAGCATAACTAAAGTAGTGCTATAAATTTGACTTAATACATGACTAGTAATCAGATTCAACTATAACGGAATGGATATTAAAAATGCCAACAGCTGGTGGATCTGGGTTGTTTTGTGACATACTGTACCTGCCTAGTAAGTATTGCAACTCCAATGGAATGAAATAAAAGTGCCAACAACTGCTGGGTTTTGGGATTCCTCAGGACAATTATATCTGACTAGTAAAGGTTCCAACTACCACAGAATGGTAATTAAAACTGCCCACTACTTATGCTTCAGGATGACTCATGCTATAAATATCTGATTAGTAAGTGCTGCAACTATAACGGAATGAGTAAAATTGCCAACTGTGTGAGTTCCTTGGTCCGCCTTCCTTGTTTGGTCTCAAGGGGGAAATACCAGGATGGGTTTTGTCTGGTGTTAGCTTCAGGTTGGATCCGGATAGGTCTTTCTTACCCCTCTCTGATAACCGCCAGTTGTATCGAGTCTCTATAGGTTGTTTAGTGCCGCTGCGCTGCCGCTTCAGCCCACCATACCTGTGCAGGCGAGAGCCGCCGAATTCTAGCCTCACGGTGTACTGGACTCGGTATTGACGCTCCTCTTTTTCCTTTGCCCTTTGTCGGCACCCCTTTTGTTTTAGCAGGTTTGAGATCGACGTCGTTAGCAGGGTTCCTTCCGGCTTGGCCTGGGCAGGGTTATGGACGCCATTGGTTATTCTTCAGGGCTCTTAGCCCCATTTGCATCTTGTCCATAGTCATACGCTCTATCGTTTTCAAGGTGATTTGAATCTTTGTATAGTATATCTGTATTCTTGACTCATGCATTCGTTGTTGTATATATATGTTCTGTGGGTTCCATCATGGACTAATGCGTAATGGTATTACTTCGTTTTCCACCCACACGAAAGTGCCTGGTGGGCGTCGTTGAATCGTTTCTATGCGGGTTTGGCGAGAAGCGCTGAAACTTACATAGGGCCAATTCGAGGGTGTTACACTCCCCTCCTAGTGTGTTTCTGTTGGGTCCGCAGCATAGAAAACAAAAAAATTCCTATGGTGTGAACTACACGCCAAGATCTATCTACTAGTACAAAGCAACGGGTGGACATACATCCAACGAGAACTTACCCTCGTAGACAACGAGCTTTGTTAACGAGTAGGAACTCGTGGTTGATGTAGTCGTACACTTGCCGATCTCAAGATCATGAGGAAGTCTGAGCGCCGCAACTCAGCAGCGCATCCGCACTCGCACACACGTTCAAGCCACTGGACAACCTCCACCTCCTCGCTCCAGCGATCCAGCGGAAGCAGCAACTCCTTCTAGACGAAATGCCACCGGGAACATGTATCTCGCTAATCCGAGACCATGGGGGAATAATTCTAGAGGGGGAGAGAGATCCTTCACAAGGAGGTGTGAGGATGAAGGAGGGAATGGGTGGCCTTTTATAGGAGGAGGGGGGTGCCCTTTCTCTCCATGGCCGTCGCATGGGGGGTGACCCCTCACCTCCCCCATTCATGTGGTGGTAACCCCTCCACATTAAAATGCCTCTTCACATTCCCTTTTAAAGTCTCCACTTTAAATGCATTAAATTTCTCCAAATTTAATGCTCTCTCATTTAATAAAACTCTTTTTATTAAATTTATTCAATTTTTTGTTAATTACTTTAATTAACAAACATTCACATATAGCCCCTTGTAATATTTCAATATCACATGCAGAACCACATTCTGCAATTTCACCCGAAACAATTTCCGGTTTCTATTGAAACAATTTCTGTGCTTTGCAATTCTTTTGTCTAAAACATATGTGCTCCAAAATGGTGTCCGGTAACTCTTAAGTGTGCCACCCTACGGTTCGGGAATAATGCAGACATGATCGAGACCCTTCTCCGATCAATAATCAGCAGCGGGACCTGGAGATCCGTACTAACTCCTACACATTCAACGATGACTTCTGTGATGATGAGAACCTTTAATGGTTGTAACTAAATCCCTTTGTCTCTCGATATATTACATGTCCGAGATTCGATCATCGGTATCTCCATACCTAGTTTGATCTCGTTACCGACATGCACTCTTTTCTCGTTCCCGTGATATAACATTCTAGTGATCATATCACTTGCTTGCAAGCTATCTCAATGTGATATCACCGAGAGGGCCCAGAGTATATCTATCCGTCATCTGGATTGAAAAATTCCACTCTTGATCCATGAGCCTCAACATAACACCTTCGTAGTACTGAACCCATCTTTATAGTCACCCTGTTATGGTGTGACGTTTGATGTTATCAAGATACTCTTCCGGTGTTAGCAATTAACATGATCTCATGGTCTAAGGATAAAGATTACTTCGTATGATGGTATAGCAATATAAACATAATGACTTGATCGTAATGCTATACTTCGGATGAATGTTCATCACATCATTCCACCAATGGTGTGACCTTGTTATTAACAACATCCAATGTCCATGATCAGGAAACCTTGATCATCTTGTTAATCAACAAGCTAGTCTATAAGAGAGGCATAACTAGGAACCCTTTTTGTTTATTAAACACACATGTATTGATGTTTCCGATCAATACAATTCTAGCATGTAAAATAAACATCTATCATATATATATAAGGAATATATAATAACAACTTTATTATTGCCTCTCAGGGCATATTTCCTTTAGTCTCCTACTTGCACTAGAGACAATAATCTAGTTCACATAGTGATAAATCTAACACCCATGGAGTTCTGGTGTTGATCATGTTTTTCCCTTGGGAGAACTTTAGTCAATGGATCTCCTACATTTAGGTCCGTGCGTACTTTACAAATCTTTATATCTCCATCCTTGGCATGCTCGCGGATGGAGTGAAACCGGTGCTTAATATGTTTGGAATTCTTGTGGGACCTCGGTTCCTTTGCGTTGGCTATGGCTCCATTGTTGTCACAATAGATCACCATTGGGTCCAACGCACTGGGAACCACACCCAGTTCCGTAATGAACTCTTTCATCCAAACTGCCTGCGCCGCTTCTAAAGCAGCAACATATTCCGCCTCCGTTGTTGATCCAGCCACCACAGGTTGTTTGGAACTCCTCCAACTAACTGCTGCTCCGTTCAAGAGAAATACGTATCCGGATTGAGACTTAGAGTCATCCGGATCGGTGTCAAAGCTAGCATCGACATAACACTTAGCGACTAGCTCTTCTTCACCTCCGTATATAAGAAACATATCCTTAGTTCTTCTCAAGTACTTGAGGATGTTCTTTACCGCTATCCAGTGTTCCGAACCTGGTTCAGATTGGTACCTACTAGTCAAACTAATAGCATGTGCCACATCCGGTCTTGTACATAGCATGGCATACATAATAGAGAATATGGCCGAGGCATAGGGGATCTTATCCATCATCTCTCTTTCTTCCGCCGTAGCCGGACTTTGAGTCTGACTCAATGTCTTGCTTTGCAACATAGGTAAGAACCCCTTCTTACTTTCGTCCATATTAAACTTCTTTAATATCTTATCAAGGTATGTACTCTGCGATTGCCCAATTAGGCGCCTTGATCTATCTCTATAGATTTTAATGCCTAATATATATGACGCTTCACCAAGGTCTTTCATCGAAAATTTGCTGTTTAGATAACTTTTAACATTATTTAAAAGATCTATATCATTTCGAATCAATAATATGTCATCCACATATAATATCAGAAATGTCACATTGCACCCACTCACTTTCTTGTAAATACAAGCCTGTCCATAAGTTTGGACAAATCCAAACTCTTTGATCACTTCATCAAAGAAGAGATCCCAACTCTGTGATGCTTGCTTCAGTCCATAGATGGATCGCTGAAGCTTGCACACCTTGTTAACATCCTTAGGATCGACAAAACCCTTTGGTTGTATCATATACAACTCTTCTTAAATATTTCCATTGAGAACGTAGTTTTGACATCCATCTGCCATATTTCATGATCAAAATATGCAGCAATTGCTAACATAATCCTAACTGACTTAAGCATCGCTACAGGAGAGAATGTCTCATCGTAGTCAACTCCTTGAATTTTTCGAAACCCTTTTGCGACAAGTCGAGCTTTATAGACGATTAAATTACCAGCAGCATCAGTTTTTCTTTTGAAAATCCATTTATTCTCAACGACCTTTTGGTCGCGAGGTAAGTCCACCAAGGTCCAAACCTGGGTTTCGTAAATGGTTTCCATCTCGGGTTTCATGGCTTCTAGCCATTTGTTGGAATCCAGGCTCATCATCGCTTCTTCATACGTCGCAGGGTCATCCATTTCATCAACCATGAAATTCACAACAGGATTGCCGTACAGTTCAGGAGCTGCACGTGTCCTGCTTGACCTGCGATGTTCGGTAGTGTCCTCTTTCGGAGTTTCATGATCATTATCATTAGCTCTCTCTTCATCAGGTGAAGTCAACTCCGAAACAACTTCCGGTGCTACGCCACTCGCCATTCCATGAAGAGAAGGTTCAATAACCTCTTCGAGTTCTACCTTCCGACTACTCACACCTTTCGCGAGAAAGTCCTTCTCAAGAAAGGATCCATTCTTGGCAACAAAAACCTTGCCCTCGGATCTGTGATAGAAGGTATACCCAATTGTTTCCTTAGGGTATCCTATGAAGATGCATTTTTCCGCTTTGCGTTCGAGTTTATCCGGTTGAAGTTTCTTCACATAAACATCGCATCCCCAAACTTTAAGAAATGACAGCTTAGGTTTGTTTCCAAACCATAATTCATACGGTGTCGTTTCAACGGATTTAGATGGTGCCCGATTTAAAGTGAATGCAGCTATTTCCAGTGCATAACCCCAAAATGACAGAGGTAAGTCAGTAAGAGACATCATAGATCGAACCATATCCAATAAGGTACGATTACGATGTTCCGACACACCATTACGTTGTGGTGTTCTGGCAAGCGTGAGTTCTGAAACTATTCCACACTCTTTCATGTGTGTGCTAAAATCGTAACTTAGATACTCTCCTCCACGGTCAGACCGTAGAAATTTGATCTTTCTATTACGATGATTTTCCACTTCATTCTGAAATTTCTTGAACTTTTCAAAAGTTTCAGACTTGTGTTTCATCAAATAGATATACCCGTATCTACTCAAATCATCCATGAAAGTAACAAAATAACGATATCCACCTCGCGCCGACACACTCATTGGTCCACACACATCAGTATGTATGATTTCCAATAGATCTGTCGCCCGTTCCATTGAACCAGAAAACGACATTCTAGTCATCTTGCCCATAAGGCATGGCTCACATGTATCAAATGATTCAAAATCAAGTGATTCCAAAAGTCCATCAGAATGGAGTTTCTTCATTCGTTTAACGCCAATATGACCTAGACGGCAGTGCCACATATATGTAGACATATCATCATCAAGTTTAATCTTTTTACATTAACATTATGAATGTGCGTAATATTACTATCGAGATCCAACAGAAATAAACCATTCAACATAGGTGCATGACCATAAAAGATATCATTCTTATAAATCGAACAACCATTGTTTTCAGATTTAAAGGAATGACCACTTTGCATCAAACACGATCCAGATACAATGTTCATGCTCAGTGCAGGCACCAAATAACAATTATTTAGGTTTATAATTAATCCCGATGGGAAATGGAGAGGCAGCGTCCCGACAGCGATCACATCAACTCTTGATCCATTGCTGACCCGCATCCTGACCACATCCCTTGCTAGTTGTCGCTTGTTCTGTAGCTCCTGAACCGAGTTACATATATTAGCAACCGATCCGGTATCAAATACCCAGGTGCTACTGCGAGTACTAGTCAAGTACACATCAATAACATGTATATCACATATACATTTGTTTGCCTTGCTGGACTTTTTGTCCGCCAAATACTTGGGGCAGTTGCGCTTCCAATGGCTAGTCCCCTTGCAATAGTAGCACTCGGTGTCAGACTTAGGGCCAGCCCGGGGTTTCTTTTCAGGCGTGGCAACAGACTTGCCACCCTTCTTTCCCTTGTGCTTGCCTTTCTTGTCCTTCTTGAAACCGGTGGTCCTATTGATCATCAACACTTGATGTTCTTTCCTAATCTCCACTTCTGCAGTCTTAAGCATTGACAGAAGCTCAGGAAGAGACTTCTTCATGCCCTGCATATTATAGTTCATCACGAAGCTCTTGTATCTAGGTGGCAGAGATTGGAGAACACGATGTATGCCTAAGTCAATGGGAATCGTTATTCCCAAGGACACAAGCTTATCGGCGTACCCAGACATTTTTAGTACATGCTCACTAACGGAGCTATTTTCCTCCATCATGCAGCTAAAGAACTTTTCTATAGCATTATAACTCTCTACGGCAGCATGGGTGTCAAAAATCATTTTCAATTCTTCCATGGTATCAAAGGCATTGCCATTTTCGAAACGCTTTCGAAGTTCTGGCTCTAGCATACAGTATGCCACAATGAACTAAGTTGTGGTCCTCCTGACGAGTCACATAGACATTCTTTTCCTCGTCAGGGGCATCAGGAGCTGGTGGGGGGCCTAGCGGCGCATCTAGCACAAATTGCTTTTGTGCAGCAGTGAGGAGAATCCTCAAATTCATAGCCCAGTTGGTGAAGTTGCTACCATTCACAGCAAGTTTCTCTTTCTCCATGAACACATTGAAATGAAAAGCAGGTGGTGCCATCTACAACAGAATTTTTAAAGTTTATTTAGACAAAGTTTATGATAGATTGAGTTCAACTAATCCAAATTACTAATGAACTCCCACTCAAATACGACATCCCTCGTGTCCTTTTGGTGATTACATGAACCAAATCCACTACACCAAGTCCGATCATCACGTGAGTTGATATAGCTTCAAAGGCGAGCATCTATATGGGCATCATATCAACCATATGACTCATGCTTAACCTTTCGGTCCGTGTTTCGAGGCCATGTCTGTACATGCTAGGCTCGCCAAGTAAGAACCTTAGTATTCGCGTGTGTAAAACTGTCTTACACCCGTTCCTATGAAAGCGTATATTCGAGTACACGCGATCATCACGTGATGTCTCGAAACACGATCCATATAACGGTGCATACTCAAGGAAGAACACATTTTTATCTTGATATCTAAATGAGGGATCATCTTATAATGCTACCAAACGCGCCAAACTAGCAATATAAGATGCTAACATCTAATGTGTAAAGTGAGATGATATGGTCCATGCATTTGACTTCTATCACTTGCATCGTGGTATGATCTCTATCATTCCTTTGTGTGTAAGGCCAAGGTCTATGGAACTTACACGTTGACTGTGTTGTAAGAGTATCTACCATACATCAATACAACAATACCATATCAATACATGTGCGTAGATGTTGTTTGTACACGAGAAAAGATGAGCAAAACCAAACCTAATGGGGAGGAAAATAAGCTACCAACACCTTTCAAATTAGTAGCAATGCATGAAGCCATAAAAAAGAATCTTGATTGGATCGTTCCCAAAAATCCTTTTGATGAAAATAGTAAACCTAAGAGCATTGAGAGAGGATCCTCTAGAACTTATTTTGATGAGATACCTTGCCTTGTTGAAGATATTTCTGGTATTAATTTTAATGCTTCTTCATTTGAGAACACTTGATTCTTTTTCTTGCTTCTTATGCCTAACTTAAAGGCGTTAAAGAAAAGTACTTATTGGGAGATAATTCAAAAGTTTTAGATGAGTCTTGGAAGTTATTACTTCAGTAATAACCGCTCCTTATCCTTTTTATTTGCTTTTTGTGCCAAGAGTAACCTCTAATGAGAGAGAAGTAATGATTGGGAAAGTTGCTGTCCCGAAACAGATTTCTGTGCTTCACCATAAACATTCGTGTAAAATATCTATACGTCCTTTTGAGGCGTGAATTTTTGTGCTTCTGCCCCAGGTTGTTATCTAACTTTCTTTAGTTCAACACTTTTTGATTTGAGCAACCGAAGGTCTTCGGAAAAATTTGTCTTTACCTGCTGGTCTATTTTGATAGATTTCTACCATTTTCTGCATTTGCTTCTTGTTGGTTCCTTTTTGAGTTCTTTTGGGGAATTGAGCTTTTTGAGGGAAGTGTACAGTAGCTAGTGTTCTAATAGAAGTTTATTGGTGTTATGACTGAACCTAAAGACTTATTATCTTGAGTGCACTAATGTTGCTAATAAAGATTGTGTGAAGTTTTGTATGAAGGAAAAAAACAGGTGTATGGAAGGAATGAGTAATGAGATCAAGGATGGACTAAACCACAAGCTTGGGGATGCCACGCATGTCACCCCAAGAAATATCCAAGAAGTACAAGAGTCAAAGCTTGGGGATTCCCAAGGCATCCCCCTCTTCATCAATAAAAATCCCAGGTTTCTTCCAAATGCTTCATTTTTATTGTTTCATGCACAATTGTGTTGTTCTGGGAGCGTCTTCTTTTTCATTTTCGTTTTGGTTTTTCATTTGCTTAGTTTGCTGAATAAATTGGTTGGACCCCCTCTTTCATACATTGGTTTTCAAATAATTTGGTTTGGTTTGGAAAAGAGTAGGAAAATCTCATGCTTAAGTGGTTAAGAGAGCTTGTTTTTCACAGTGGCCTATGCTTTGTCATGCCATGCTTGATATTGTTTTGGATTTATGCTTAGTATTCTTTGCTGTAGCATGACTTATTATAAACAATTGAGATTGCTTAATGTGCCTTGGATGAATCATGCGTTGTTTTAGCATATTGAAGCATAGTATAGTGGTATTCTCCTTTGATGATTTATTTCGGTTGACTTGGCGCATGCTCACACCATGTTATGACTATCCCAAGTCACCATAGCCTTTATGATCCTTTAGTTTTCAACTTGTAGAATCACTTTATGCTTTGATCAATGATGTTTTGTCGCTCTGCATGATTATGGCCATTACTGCTCTCTTACTTTGTCGCTCCCAGTCTTTTGCTAGCCTCCACAACCAAGTATGAGTTTCACTCATGTATCCAACTCCCTAAAACAAGTTATTCCAAAGAGTCCACCATACCTACCTACTAGCTTATGCTATTCCAAGTATATTCATGCAATTGTTTACCTTCCGAATTAAACTTGTTATGAGAAAACTAGTGATTAAAGCTCTCACGAACTTGATGGCACACTTTACTTTTCTTGCCCTTAATAAACTTGAACCATTGTGTCGTCTATGTTGTATGTGCTTGCACTTATTTATTGGGCATTAGCAGAACCATGCTGTCATGGGGAACGCTTTCAACATTGCACGGGTACTTTGTACGTAGTTGATATCATGCTCTTTTGTCTATGGATGTCGTTGGTGTGAAATGAAAGGGGAGCTTGTAAGTCCATGGAGTTATGTATATGTGTTAGAGAAACGCTTGGGCCGCTGGTCTAATCCATGTTGACATGGTGGAAACCTGCAGGGTAACCATAATGAGCTGTCTATGAAGCATTCTTCTTATAAAAAAAGAGTCCTATATTGAGAAAAGGAGAAAAGGAAAAAAATGAGATTATGAAAAGAGGAAAGAGAGAAAAAAGCACCATATTCCCATGGTAAATAAGAAGATTGCTGAGATGCTCGTTGTGTTCTTGCCTTGTCATTTTGATATGGGGATTCTTCCGTATCATCGGGCAAGGGGTACCCCGTTTGCGGTTCTCTATGATACACATATACTTACGATGACAAGAACTTACCGGTGACTAAACTTGAGTAGCATGAGGAGCGGACCTCGTATTCAAGGGACATGAGATTTCTAACTTATACTTCGTCAAGCATGTACACCATAGTTTGTTCACTTTAACCTTAATCACTTCAAGATGCTTATGATAGGGGCAATGAGAGCTGAAAGCTATAAGTACCATAATTTTTGGAAGCTCTTTATAAAACTTGAATCTTTGCTTCCTTCTATGAAGGTCTTTGTTCCACCATTATAATGAGTCTCCACCTTCTATCTTTATGCACCTACTTTGGGAGCATAGTGGCCATTCTTAGTTCTATGTGCATTGTCCCAAGACTAGTTCATTGATGCATAACTTGATATTGCTTGTTTTAAACTATTTGTATCTAGTCACTCTTATGAACTTTGAAGGTGTCCTATGCATTTATATTTGCTACTCTATGAGGGACAAGCTGAATACTATTATGCTATGTTTTCTTTATGTGAAACAAACAAACGTCTTGCAAAGCATTGTTATTCATGAATATTTTGTTTGTGCCTTTTCATGTTGCATCATAGTTTCTTTGTCTTATTGCTAGAACTTTTTCTTTCATGTTATGATTGAAGTACTATGATCCTAGCTTCGAATGTTTTACAAATACTTTGATCAAGTTTATGATGGTGCATGTCACCTCAAAAATTATTCTTTCTTTTTATCACTTACCTACTCGAGGACGAGCAGGAGTTAAGCTTGGGGATGTGTTCATACCGGGTTGTCTGTTCCTAGGGCCGGTTCCACCGATGGTGGCACTGACCGTGGCCACTGCATGATTTTTTCACTATGCACTTGTCCAAATCCAATTTTTTCCTCCGTTCCCCTCATGAGGGATGTGCACTTACCTTTATGCTACTCTTCCATATTCTCTTTTTCATAGATCAAAGTGACGAGATCGCAAGTGAATACTTAGAGAGCGAGGAGTATGTGAGTGAGGACTATGAGGAGCCAAGTACCAAGAAGAAGAGGGTTTTGATCCTATTCCCATCGGGTCTCGGGCTAACCCTCGCAGGGAAGGGAAGGATCCCCAACAGTTTGCGAGTAGCAACTCAGAAAGGCAATCAAGTGAAAGGATTGGTTTTTGGTTTGTGGAGTGTGATGTTGTTTCTGATGCAGAAGAAGTGTCGCCTACCATAAATCTGAAGACTATGGAGAAGAGTCTCTAGGGTGCTCTTTGCCAAGAGAATCCTTATCGACTTCCATCAAGGACTCAAACTCGTGACCCAAGGTTTGGACTCAAACTTAGGTACAACAATGGGACGATGTGTATGATGCCACCAAGATGGCAAATTATAATAAAGTTATGGCTTTCAACTTATATTGACACAACATGTACTTGGAGTCGGATTTTAGTTATGTGGATGAAACTTTGAAGAAGCTGGATGTGTTTCATCTTGTTTGCATCAAGTAAGACTTCTATATTGAGTTTATCCACTAGTTCTTATGCACCGTGTACTTTCATGATAATGAGGCTCGCACCATGACTTTGATGACTGGCTCCTAGAAGTTGCAAGGGAACTATGCTGACTTTGTTGATGCTTTGGGCTACCCCAGCCAGGCTCCCCGGTTATCGCATTCACTCAGATCATCCTAAGCCTGCTGAGTCTCTTGATTTCTGCTATCATAGGTATTCTGAGTTTTATCCTCCTTGCATGTTGGACATGTACTTATTTTATCAGACTTTGGCAAGGATTTCTCGTGAGAACCTTGTGAGAAATATGGGAGATTTGACCAACTGTCGTGGTCACCATGCTACCCTTGTCTACCTTTTTCACCCCAACCACCAGCACATGATTGATGGATGTGACTATATATATTGGGAGTTGAAGAACGTTGTTTTGGGAAGGATGACTCCCAATTATTGTATGATGGTATCGATGTTTCTGAATAAGATTGTACCCTCTAAAGTGATGACTGGAGAGCGTGTTTGTCCATATATTCTTGCTTGCATCCTTCGTGGTGATTTTTCTAAGGTTCTTTCGATGAGGCCATAAGAGCATGGATCCAAGCGCCGCCATGACCCCCTTCCTCATGCTTCTAGCTCTCATCATCGTGGATCCTTCCTCATGTTCAATCTTGTGCGTGGTGCAGCCAAAATTTTCAAGTCCTGAAGGGAGATGTGTCACTCCAACTATGATGAGAACCACCAAGCTTTGGTGATGGCTCAAGAAATCCAATGGAGGCACAATGAGTTTCTTATGACCAACAATTTCACTCCTCCTGCTGATGGTACCAAGATGGCTCATGATCTATATGTTAACTATGTGATGCCTCCCATCGAAGATGCCATGTTCTACGGGTATGATTTTCGTTTCCTCCTCTGTATAGTCTAGGTGGCTCCTCTAGTGCTCTTCAAGGCGCTGATGGTGATGCGGTGAATCAAGAAGGAGAAGCTTGCAACCCTAACATCATCCTTGGCTCCACCTTCTTCTAGTTGGGCATCGCTAGCATCGCCTACTCCTTCCTCCTTTTTGGTGTTTTGATGCCAAAGAGGGAGAAATGAGTAGAGTTCTATTAGGAATGTACGGGTTCCTTATCCGGGGTACCGAGGTTTGTCATTGCACAAGCCTTGCTCTTCATTTGATTTCCTGTGGCTTGTGCTCTATTTTCTATGTTTCTCATTTGAACCTTTGCTTATTATTTCTGTGATGGACAATCTAGTACTTTGTTGTGACACTTGGATCTCTATTTATGTGCTATGACTATCTGTAATATTATCTATGCCTAGTTGTATTTAGATACCCCTGATATTATACCTTGTTCTATAATGTGTCCTTCTAATAAGGTATGTGAGCATATCTCCACACTCTATATTGTTGCGCCTTGCATTCAAAAGAAAAGGTTAACCAAGTGCATACTTTATGGAGGAGTTTGTCTTTGTCTTTCTTGGAAGCGTGTGTTTAAAGCTTATCATAATCTCCTTGTGAACTCTAGCTCCGTTTGTCACCGTCAACCAAAAAGGGGGAGGCTTTAAGGGTATTTTACCCTCTACTATTTTTGGTTAACAATGACACCGGAGTTAGTGCGGAGTAATATTTCCTCCTAAGTATTTTACACATGGTTTAGTCCAATGGTGTGTGAAAAGATGGATGGAGACCCCTAATTCGTAGAAGAAGACAAGTCTTAAAGTTTAGTTTCTTTTGTATCTTGAGTCTTTAGGAACTCAACACTATTAAGGGGGGTGGTCTCGATGAGCTTATTGGGGAAGTTACCAGAGCCAAATAGACATCCTACCACCAAAATACTCCATCACACACATAGAGAGAAGTGCAAGAAAACTCTATTAGCAGGTTTCTGCAGGTCAGTTCCCAACCCTGTTCCACCAGTTGTCACACCAGCTGGGTTGGTCCTAGCTTCGGAGTACCGACTGGAATGGTTTTATATATACCGGTTTTATACCGGGATGGGTTATTGAGATGGTTTGGTGTACAACCTGATTCCACTGGTTGGGTCAGTACCAACACTGGTTCCAGCTACGATGCACCGCCTGGAATGGTTTGGTATACTGGTTCTATACTGGGATGGGTTACTGAGCATTTTCAGTGTACACCCTGGTCCACCGGCTGTGGAACCGGACCGTCCGGTTTGTGGGTTAGTCCCACCAACTTAAGGTCGGGTAGCTCACAGAATTGCCTCAAACGACTAGTTTTCACCATACCATATATATACCCCTTCTTCCACCTTGAGCAGGTTAGGCAATACATTTCAAATTCTATTTTTGAGCTCTCTCTCTCTCCATTGTTGAAACACCAAAAGCTTGAGGATCTCCTATTCTACCTAACCAAAGCCAAATCTCTTTGGTAGAAAGCAAGAGGAGGTTCCGATCTACGTTTCCACCAAGCCAAAGTTCATTCCCCTTGAGTTCATCGAGTTTTCTTGTTACTCTTGGGTTTTTGGGAAACCCTGGGCGGATGGGGTCATTCAGAGGAATTCGGCTTGTGATTTGCCCCGTGGAAAGTTTGTGAGGGTTTGGAGACTACCTTAAAGTCTACCACGAGTAAGTGAGCTATTCCTTCGTGGGGTAGGATCGGAGAAGAAGGTGAGACTTCATGGTGTTGGGAAATCCTTCATGGGACCTCACACCTCTCCAACATGACGTAGGCCCCAAGGGAGAGAACACATGAATACATCTTCATATCTGTGTGCTTTGGTTATTCCTAAACCTGAATCTCTTACTTGTGTTGTTTACCTTGTGATAGACTTCGAGCTTTAAGTATCTTGTATCATCATCTAGGTTACCTCACCTTGTTTGCATTTAGGCACACTTTGTTAGAGTCCTGGCACTCAGGATACCACGATCCTATGACTGTCGGGCCCGTTGCCTAAGCTGTGACACCCTCCATAGGCGGAGGCATGGTGAAAGCGGCCTCAGAAGGTAAAACTGAGGCCACTACCTCCACGGAGGCCTCGTCCGGGTCCTCCCGCCTACCACCACCACAGGAGTTGGGAATCCGGCTTCACTGAGTCCCCAACGGGCCTCGAATGCTTTGGTGCAAGCCTAGGGGCGCGTTCATAATCCCAAGACGAGAGGAAAGAAGAAGACAAAGCCCCGCAGGAAAAGCCAGGGCAGCGTGGACCGCATTGGTAAAGAGAAGCCAGACCAGCCCATCTGGTGCAATGGCACCATGGACGTCACCAGTGCTAGTAGGGTTGTCCCTAGCCATTTTGGTGCAAAGGGAACAAGGGAGGCATCGGGTAGTGAAGGATGGAGCTAGGAACCCCAGCTTTACTAAGGATCAGAGGGAAGCCCGAAGCGTTGGACTGAGTCCACGGAAAGCGGTCTTGTAGAGCGAGACTTTGGTGGGAGGCGATTGTTGGGGATATACTTTCCAGGTATCCTAACAGTTCCTCACTGACCAGGGTGGCCCACTTCGGGTTAGAGCTTTGCTTCACGGGCGGCCCAATCAGGGAGAAGGTACGGAGTCCAATCCGGCTATGGGAAGGCCTAGAAGACTTACCGACATAGGCCCATAGTGTTACTTGTAGTTCAAGATGTACTCTGTAACCGACTCTTAGTCGTAGCCAGATAGATCTCTCTTGTAAACCCTAGGCCGGACTATATAAGCCACCCTAGGGAGAGCCTTTAGGGCACCTAACACCTCAGTAGTCTACAATCTCAACTCGCACAAGCGAAACCCTTGTAACCCATATTCCGGCTCTGCCGTATTACTGGATTGCTAGCAGGAGTAGGATCTGTCCAAAGCCGGAGGATTCGAACCTGGGTAAACTTGTGTGCTCACCATCCCGGAACAACGTACATCTCACACCCCTCTCTTCCACATGCCTCGAGGACCCCCTCATGGCGTACTTGTCATCAATCCGACGACAGTTGGCGCCCACCGTGGGGCATGTGAGCTTCGGATCTGCATTTCAAGCGGAATCTGCAAGAATCGGAATCGGCGAGACTATCGCCATCGGTCGCATCCTCTACGCCAGAGACGTCCCTCTCATCATTCTCGACGAGACCTGGATTCTGGCTAGGGAGGCCGTGACTGCCTACACCATCATATATTTTGGCGAGATCGATGTATACATAGGATTCGCTGAACCTGCCCCACCCACCCTAGCGGTGATGATAGAGGCAGAAGAAATTTCTAGGTCCCCTTTGTCCGTGGAGGCGGCAGAGTTCCAGATCTCAGAAAACCCTAATCCCACCCAACCCGCACCAGTTGTGGAGATAGTGGAGAAATCCGAGCCTGAAGCAGACCTGACGGTTCAAGTCAAATCTGGAGTGGATCTCCCTGGCGAGGCCGAATCCTAGATGGATTCATCCGCTGAGGTTGAAATCCAGGAGGATCACAACAACAACCTTGGTTCCGGACATGCCAACGCCGAAATAGATCAACCGTTCTAGAGGCATATGTTGAGTCGTATGATGATGCAAGATGCAAGCGTGGATGAGGTTCTCGAGACTATCAGGATCTTCGAGGAAGCCCAGGAGGAAAGCTGCAACTACCTCACGACCCACACGTCACACTTCGTCGGATACGTTGGATCTGGATCTGGCTCTGCCGATGCTGGAGAAAACACCGACTCAGTGCTGGAGGTGATCGTAACAAACACCAACTTACCCGCATCCTCGGATGACTCGACGACGTCGACAGATTTCCAAAAGTTCTGCGCGGAGTATGAAGAGGAGTATAACTCCAGAGCTATAGAGGAAGGAGAAGCCATGGATGAAGGATCCGGAGAAAACTCTCCCAAAGCACAGGATGACATGGATATCAGAGATAATCCCGAGGTCTTGAAGTCCGAAAGTACCGATCAGAGCTTGACTCCGGGAAACGGACCCAAAGCCATCTTTGCTACCAGCGCTGCCAAGAAGGCAAAGAAGAAGAACAAGAAGAACAAGACCCTAGCAAAAGACCCTCCAGCAGAGGAGGTGATTGCCGAGAAATATGAGGAAGACTTAGATAGAGCATTGATCCCAGAAGAGCCCAAAGAAGAATCGGTAGATGGACACGTAATCACCGAAGGTGCACGTAAACTCATCAATGCTGCATTAACCACACCTATCCCTACAGCTACAGAACTTACTGCTGAAGAGCTAGATGAAAGGGCCTAGGCCCTAGAAGCGCGTCGCCAAGTACTCGTTGATGAAGCCAAAAACCTCGAGGAAGAAAAGAAACGCATGGCAACTGCAGAGAAGTACAACTCTCGGCAACATCAGAAGACCAGGAAACACCATACTCATGACGACCAATTCCCGCATATTCACAAAGTCCTCTTCGGAGGAGACCATGGGATGCCTCGGCATGACAACAACGGGGATTGGGTGTATCCAACACCAGTGCAAAACACCGTTGTGGCTCGAGAAATCCTATCAAGTAATCCGGGCCCACACCAGATTCGATTTGGTATCAAACTACTCAACAAGGTCTAGAGTAGCAGAAGGCCGCCATGTCCGGAAGCCAAAAACTGGTCTCCCAATCTGACCAATGTCACACGGATCCGGCCTGGAATGATGTAAGACCCCAACGTGTTCCAGAACAGCATCATCGTTCTAACCATCGGGAAGACAACTAAAGAACCAGATCTTCAGGACAACACCACAAAGCTGCACGTGACTGGCGCAACGTTGCCCCAGTTGCAGAGCAAGAGGCAATTGCTGCACTGAATCCGAAGAATCCTCCCCGGCGAGAGTTGAACGATCGCAAGGAAGAAGATAAAGAGAAACATCGGGAGGAGGACCGACAAAGAATGCCACCTCCTAGACACACAAGCCGTTCGGTTGATGGACGAAGGAACGATGGACACCGTGATGAGTCAAGCTAGTAGGGGGCTCGTCGTAATGAAGATCCTCCCCGGAACCGGAATAACGATGCTCCGGACGGAGGCCGACGATCAGCCGGAAATCATCCATCTGCTCCACCCTCTCCACCAAGTAGCCATCACAACGGCTCCCAAGGAGGCCAAGGAGGGCGTCATGGTGGAGGAGGTGGTGGCAGAAGCCGAAGTCCGGCTCCAAGGCACCGCAGCCACAGCCGTCATTCGGGACGATCTTTATCCCCTAGTGACGCAAGGCACATGATTAACTCCAACATAGAGGTGCGGTGCTACAAAAACGACCATATATACGTGGGTCCAAAGTGTTTTGGACCACGTATAAGAGCCACAAAATTCCCAGAAGGATTTGCTATCTCAAGACATATTCAAGCCTATGACGGTATAGCTGGGCCAGATACTTGGCTCCAGGATTTTTTCCAGGCTTGCTGTATCGCCAAAGGCGGAAATAGCCTGGGTGCAACCCGATATCTCCTACTCATGTTGCAGAAGACGACACGATCATGGCTCAATGAACTTCCGGAGAACACCATCCACAAATGGTATGACATGCAAAGTGCGTTCTTTCGGAATTTCGAAGGCACATACCGGAGGCCCTGTATGGTCGGGGACCTACAGCGTTGCACCCGGAAAACTAGAGAAACTTGCCGGGATTATCTCGGATGACGGATCGACACCAAGAACTCCTGTGAGGGAGTAAATGACCAAACTGTGATTGAAGCTTTCATTGCAGGACTCCCAATTGGTTTACTACGTCATCACTTGAATTGTGACAAGGTCACCGATTTGGGAGAAATGATAGAAACAACAAGCAAGTATGCAAATGCTAACGACGACGCAGAGGGATTACTTAACGCCCTAGTTGTTCCACAGTCGGCAAAACAACCAAAGCAGCAAGCTCAGAAGCGCAAGAACACCTCGGAAGAAAAGCCGAACGCGGAAACGACAGTGGTCACTGCTACTTTCGGGTCTGGAGGACGAGGAGGGCGTGGCGGTGGCCGTGGACGCGATCGTGGGACATCAAGAGTCCAGGGTAGATGAGACCAACAACCCGTCAAAACCTACTCCTGGGACGACATTGACAATAACCCATGTGTGCATCACTTGGATGCTAATGGGGGCTCGTCCCACACAAACGCTGAGTGTCGTTTCAATGACGACTTCAAGAAAGATGATACCACTGGCAACAGGGCTAAGCGGAAGAAGGGAAAGAAGAATCCCGAAAAAGATAAAGAGACCAAGGACGATTCCGACATGGAGGAAGTTGATGCTTCAAATCCCAAGACGGAAGGGAAAAAGAACTTCCCGACAAAGAAAGACACTTACGTCACCTTCCTTGGATCTCAACCAGCAAAGGTCAAGAAAGCAGTTCTATATGAGCTCAACGCAACAGTTCCGGCTATCCCTCAGTTCCTGGACTGGTCGGAAGTGGCAATCACTTTTGACCATGATGATCATCCGCCTAAGTTGCACAGGCAAGGAAAATACGCCTTAGTCGTCAATCCACTTATTGACGGCTATGGTTTCTCCAAGACTCTCATGGACGGCAGCAGCAACATTAATATTCTGTATGTCGAAACACTACGCCGGATGAAGATCTCGGAGACCCAGCTAAACTATAGCTCTATGATCTTTCACGGAGTTGTCCCAGGAAGACAGGCAAATTCCCTGGGAGAAATCACTTTGGATATTACCTTTGGAACTCCAAATAACTATCGGACGAAAGAACTTTCCTTCGAAGTGGTCCCGTTCAAGAGCGTGTACCGTGCTATATTCGGACGTTCGGCTTACTGGGCTTTTATGGCTCGTCCGTGTTACATTTACAATATGATGAAACTTCCAGGTCCCAACGGTGTGATCACCATCAGGGGAGACCCGAAGAAAGTGCGAGAGTGCGAGGATGGAAATGCCGCCTTTGCTGAAGCCGTGCTGCACACCCAGGAGTACCAGGAGATCAAGAAGAGCATAGATCCGTCTGAGATGCCCACAACGAAGAAGGAGATGACAAAGCCGAATCCAGAGTTCAAGGCATCAGAAGAGACAAAGAATACGCCGTTGAAGGATGATGACTTCTCCAAGGTGACCCAGATAGGTGTAGGCCTAGATAGTGCATAGGAAAGCGCGCTTGTCAAGTTCCTCCAAGCAAATCAAGATATCTTCGCATGGTAGCCATCTGACATGACCGGAGTACCTAGGGAACTTGCCGAGCACTCTTTTAATGTACACCCGAATGCTAAACCCGTCAAATAGTCCCTACGACGTTTTGGCAACGAAAAGTGTAAGCCAACAGCAAAGGAACTAGCACGACTCGAGTTAGCCGGATTCATAGAAGAGGTCATCCACACTGAGTGGTCGGCCAATCCTGTAATGGTCCCTAAAAAGGACACCATTGATTTAAGGATGTGTGTTGATTATACTGCCTTGAATAAGGCTTGTCCCAAAGATCCGTTCACTCTGCCTAGGATTGATCAAGTTATTGATTCTACGGCAGGCTCGCAACTCCTATGTTTTCTCGACACATATTCCGGTTATCATCAAATCCGGATGAAGGAATCTGACAAAGTCAAAACTTCATTCATAACCCCTTCGGAACCTTCTGTTTTGTTACGATGCCCTTTGGGCTGAAGAACGCAGGAGCTACGTACCAACACACAATGCAGCGTTGCCTCCACGATCAAATCGGACGCAATGTACATGCATATGTGGATGATATTGCGGTGATGTCCAAAAAGCAGGAAACCCTGATTTCTGACTTGGAGGAAACGTTCGCCAATCCACGAAAATACAACATAATGCTTAATCCGAAGAAATCCTTCTTTGGAATCCCAGCCGGAAAACTGTTAGGTTTTATCGTGTCTCAAAGAGGCATAGAGGTGAACCGAGACAAAATCAAGGCTATACTCAATATTTCCAGGCCGACTCGCCTGAAGGACGTTCAGAGACTAACTGGTTGCATTGCTGCGATCTGTCAGTTTGTAAGCCGGCTTGGTGAAAGAGCCGCACCACTATACAAGCTCCTGAAAAAGACCAAGAATTTCGTGTGGACCGACGAAGCTGAAGCTGCATTGCAAGACCTGAAAGCAGTACTCTCATCTGCTCCCATCCTTGCTGCCCCAGAACCACAGGAACCAAGGTTGCTCTATCTTGCTGTGACAAACAAAGTCATCAGTATCGTCATGGTGGTGGAGAGACCAGAGGAAAATCAGGAACACTTGGTGCAGCGTCCGACTTACTATCTCAGCGAGGTCTTAACAGAATCAAAACAGCGGTATCTGCATTAACAAAAACTAGATTACGGTGTGTTCTTAGCATCTCGTAAGCTACGGCATTATTTTCAGGAACATCCAATTACCGTGGTGAGCACAGCTCCCATGAGAGATATAATCAACAATAGTGATGCCACAGGACGCGTCGCTGATACGTCCATTTTGCATCACTATTCTATGTCTTAATTCACTATTATTCATTGATATATTTTCGTATTGAGAGGTGATACTGATGTCATTTCATCTATTTTTGCATGGTTGATGACATTTGGAGCATGGACCGCTGCAGTCAGGATTCCGATGGAAAAGGTGCTCTTTGGAGGCAAAATTCACTAACATCAAAAAATCCGGGAAAATATACGAAAAATCCTATTTTTCCAGAAGACGAAGGATGCCAGAAGAGGGAGTGGAGATGGGCCACAGGGGGCCCACACCACCCCCTGGCGCGGGCAGCCCTAGGCCAGGCCAACAGGTGGTGTGGCCGCCCTGGCCCACTCCAGGCTCTCCCCTCTGGCGTATATCATCCTCCCGAAACCCTAAGACTCGGGGAGCGACCACAGAAAGATTCCGACGCCTCTGCAAGGCGGAAAACACCGAGAGAGAAAGATCTCTCTGCAGACAGATTTCTGCCGGGGGAATTCCTTCCCGGAGAGGGGAGATCGTCGCCATCAACACCACTATCAAGCTGGACTTCATCGGGATCATCATCATCATCATCACCATCAGCACCCTCATCACCATCTCCATATTGCTATAACAATTGGGTTAAATCTTGCATAGTTCATAGGGGAAACTTTCCCGGTGTTGATTACTCCTTGTAGTTGATGCTATTGAGTGAACCGTTGAATTATTGTTTATGTTCAGATTGTTATACATCATTATTACATCTCTTATCATGATCCATATGATATCTTGTGAGTAGTTCTTTTTGTTCTTGAGGACATGGGAGAAGTCATGTTGTTAGTAGTGGAGTTGTGTTGAGAAAGATTCAATAGATTGTTATTTAAGTTGTGGTGTACTTCTTCTAGTAGTGTCATGTGAACGTCGACTACATGACACTTCACCTATATGGGCCTAGGGGAATGCATTGTGTATTTGGCTACTAATCGTAGGGGTTGCCGGAGTGACAGAAACCTAAACCCTGGTTAGGAAACCATTGCACAAGGGATGTAAGGGTCTTAGAGTTTAAAGTTGTGGTTAGGCTTCTACCTTAATTATTTTCTTGTACTTACAGATGTTTGTAAGGAGTATAATCACAAGTATGTATTAGTCTAAGGAAGGTCGGTACATTAGCACAGGTTCACCCACACAACACTTAGCAAGCTAAAGAAGATTAATCAACTATATGAAGCGAAAGCACTTGACAGTCTTCCCATGTGTCCTCGAGAATGTTTGGTCATCTTAAGTAATACATCCGGCTTGTCCTTTTCTGCATAAAGGATTGGGCCACTTGCTGCATTTATTCCTACTGGCTTTTATTTACTCGTACTTAGTTTACTTGCTTTATCAAAAACCCCTAAAAATCCGTTTTCTAAGTATTTGCAGAGAATTCCCGATCCATACCACTAGCCAGCACCTTCTGCTCCTCGCTGGGTTCGACACTCTAACTTAGCAAAAATACTACGATACACCCCCTATACTTGTGGGTCATCAGTCGCCAAATGGGGCATAGAGCTTTCAGCTTTCGACATTGAGTACAAACCTTGTACAACAATCAAATACCAAATCCTCGTTGACTTTGTTGGTGATTGGACAGAGACAACGGAGAATATGACCGTGCCAGAGTCATAATACTCGACCTGGCATTTTGACGGGTCTAAAGCGCTCGGGGGCTCGGGGGCTGGCGTGGTGCTCAAATCACCCCAAGGAGATAAACTTTTCTATGTATTGCAGATACACTTCACGGAAACAAACAACATTGCAGACTATGAAGCATAGCTGCATGGAATCCGGATTGCTAAGGATATCGACATCCGACGATTAATGTGTTATGGAGATTCGGATCTTGTTGCACAACAGGTGGCGGATATCTGTAAGGCGAACAAGCACATGGAAGCATATAGGGCTGTCGTGGATGAACTATCTAAATCGTTTGAAGGGTTTGAAGTTCAACACATCCCTCGAACAGAAAATGAGGAAGCAGATGCACTATCTCGAATAGGCTCTGCACGGAAAAAGATCCCAAATGGTGCTTTTTTAGAGCACCTCAAAGTTCCCTCTATAAAAGGGGTGGACGAGGAATATCTGACCAAATCCGACTCACCTTTAGTAGCAGTTCTGGCTATAATTCCTAGCTGGACTCAATCCTACCTTGATTACTTGGTAGATGCAAAATTACCCAAAGACGAAGTTCTGAGCCGGCAGATCGTCCGACGAGCAAAAGCCTATACTATAATTAGTGGTGAGCTCTATAAGCAGAGTGCATCTAGGGTCTGTCAGCGCTATGTATCTCCGGAAGAAGGAGTGGAAATCTTAAGAGAAATCCATGAAGGCGAGTGTGGTCACCACGCTGCAGCCAAATCTTTAGTGGCAAAAGCTTTCTGACACGTTTTTTCTGGCTTACAGCCAAGGCAGATGCCGAACGGCTGGTCAAGACATGCAAGGGCTACCAAAAGTACGCCAAACAAGCTCACGTTCCAGTTATACCTATAACATGGCCTTTCGCGGTCTAGGGGCTTAACATGGTAGCACCGTTTAAATGGGCTCCAAGTGGATTTACACACCTCTTAGTGATGGTGGATAAATTTACCAAATGGATTGAGGCTAAACCCGTCACTAGTTGTGATGGCGCAACAACCAGAACATTTGTTGAGGATGTTATAATCCGATATGGTTATCCACATAGCATTATCAGGGACAATGGGAGTAACTTTTCTATGGGAGAGCTTGCCGAATTCTGCAATGAACAAAATATCCGGCTTGACATTGCGTCAGTCGCACACCCACAAGCTAATGGACAAGTCGAAAGAGCAAATGGTTTAATGTTATAGGGCCTAAAACCGAGACTCGAAGCACTACTACGATGTGCTGCGGGCACTTGGGCAGAGGAATTACCTTCTGTAATATGGAGTTTACGAACAACTCCAAACAGGTCAACCGGATATACACCTTTCTTCTTGGTCTATGGCGCAGAAGCAGATCTTCCTAGTGATTTGATTCACACTTCTCCTAGAGTAGCCGCGTATATTGAAGAGGATGCCAAAATTTCTCGACAAAATGATCTCGACTTAGTCGAAGAAGTTCGCGTCGTTGCTGAAATGAGATCAACAGCCTATCAGCAGAACTTACACAAGTATCATAGCCAGAGAGTCACAAACAGGTCTCTTAATAAGGGCGATTTGGTTCTCCGGCTTGTGCAGCAAAGAAAGCACAAACTTTCCCCAATATGGGAAGGGCCATTTTTAGTTAGTCGAGTATTGCACAATGGTTCATACTACCTAACTGATATGCAGCCAGTCAAAGAAAGACCTTCTACTAAGAAGAGAAAGAGAGCTCGAGGCAGTACAAATCCGAATGAGTTAGACAGGCCATCGAATATTGCTTAGCTACGTCCCTTTTATTCTTAGTTTACTTTTATTTGTAATCACATATCTGTACATGTTCAATGAGAAATAAAAGTATTGGTTCCCTCAAAATCTTTCTGTGAAGTTTTTACCATCTTATTTCCGAATGATCATGTCACAATCGAAAATCCCAGAATACTTGAAAGTACTTTATGCTCATGTTTGTTCTGGTTTAGATTTCCGATTCTACAATTGATACCTTTGGGTATAAATCTAAATTTTCTAGTCTATACTTTGGTTATTTGTCTGATTGCTAGATGCGGGCATTTTCCGAGTAGTGAATTGTTGGTATTGGAAGCCGGCTTTGTTTCCAAGTTTAAACTGGTTTAGCAATTGAGCTCCGTTGCTCGACAAAGTTTCCGTGCTGAAAGTTAGCCGTCTCACGAAAGGGACAAGATGGAAAGCCAGATAAACGATAAGTGCGGACGAAAAATACAAGTGCTTATGTAAACATTTCAGGCACATAATATCAAAGCCAAAAGTGTTGAATAGATAAATTAAAACTTAGCGCTAGCAAAAGTATTGTACTACTTATTTACAAACCCAAATTGTTTTTCAGAATAACACATTGTTCTTCTGATATTCTATGATCCAGGAGGAGAGGTAGGAGCTGCCGGCTTGCTGGATACATCGACCTCGGCTTGATAACGTTCCGAGATGTTCAAATCTGATATGGTTTGATCATCGTCGGAAACTTCAGCTGTTTGTTCGGAAGGCGGAGGCGGCGTGTCCACCCGGGTGAAAAAGGGAGTGTCGTAGCTGGTCAAATCAGCTACGTGGCACCCATATCCGGCGCAGGAGTCCATGATGGCCTTGACGTCTTTCTCCTGTCCATCTTCGTCCACCTTGCAGTACCCTCTGGTTACTTGCCAGATCTCCATGTTTCCATGGTGGCTCATAACCATGGTGAGAGCGTTTTGCGCTGCGGTTCGCGTGTTGGACATGTTCCAGTCCTGAACAAGCTGCGACATATCCTTGGCCTTGTCTCGCACCTCAAAACCGGACATGCTATGCATATCCGGAACCTTGAGAACTTCACCAATGTCTTCGAGAGATTGGCAGAAGTCATGAAGCAAATCACCGACTTGGGTAAGCCGGTGGGTGCGACGCTTGGCAGAGGCGGAGTCCATGAAGTTCAGAGGACCTGCGCATATAATGACTCTAAAAGAGTCGGAAGATGCAGAAAAATCAGAGAAAAGGGAACATACCAAAGATGACATCGTCGACTTTGGCCTTCTCTTCGCGAAGACTCTAGTGTTCAGCCTGGAGCGCCTCAGAAATGTCCTTTTCTCTAAATAACTCATCGTTGAGATCCGAGATTTTCTTATCCTGAATCGCAATCTTGCGATCACGCTCATCCATGTCCATGGAGGTGGACTCAAGAATTTGAGCAATGCTCTTCTCATGATCTACCTTGAGCTTATCCAGCTCTTGGCGAACTTCTTTGTTTTCCACCACCAAGGTCTTAAGATTCTCTGCCTCTTCGATCATAGCGCAGGACTATTTTACCAGTGTTGTAAGTCAAAAAAGAACAACAGTTCACAAAAAATCCGACTATGAAAGAAAAGACAAGGTTTGAGTTTTAGAATGTTTACCTTTGGCCTCATCCTTGGAAATCTTCAACTGTGCATTTTCAAGCCGGAGAGCTTTGATCTCTTTGCGCTTGTTGCAAACATTTTTCAACAAATCCTGGTTATAGGAATATACTTTCTGTAAGTCAGAATACCCGGAGTCATAAGTCTAATAAACACTCGGGCTAATATTTTTACTAATATCAGCACGAGCCTTGGGTGCTACACTAGTTCATTCTTTGGCATCCTAAGGAAGCATAAAACCGAATTTGATTGTTCAGCTTCATGCTTGCGGGCTTGAGGATATGATATGAAATAAGGAAAAACAGGAGTTGGAATTCTGACTTACATATTGTTCGTGAGTGAGTTTGTTCAAACTCGCATTCACTTCAACAACAACCTTCTCGGTGATGGTCAAGGGGACTACTGGCGCAGTTGGAAGTTCGCCGGTCCTTAGCCTCTCGTCACGAAGACGAACTTGTTCAAGAAGATCGGAGTGTTTGATATCCTTTGCTTCTTGTGCTTCTTCTTTGGTAGAAAGATTTCAGCTTTCTAAACATTGTCGAGCTAGCCGCTAGATTTCTTCTGCAGATTTCCGAGACAAGCTAAATTTGGCAAGTCCTGGATTGTTCAGGAGATTTTCAACAAAGGTTTCTGCCGAGGGATCATTACCCGAAGAGGGTTCACCCCTATCAACACCTGAGTCACTCATGGTGAAATCAGTTTGCAACTCAAGGATCACTGGCTCTGCTGGTTGAGCCGGATCTTCTACAACAGTCAGAGATGGAGTAATCTCCGGTGCTACAGAAGGCTGAGGAGCGGGAGTCGGAGGAGCCACAGCAGGAGAAGCCAATTTGAGTTTCGACTAGCGCAGAGCCTTCACGGCAGTTTCCTTCCCCTTGCCCTTGATGAGCTGTTTAGCTCTGAGAAGATAATAGAACAAAGAATATTACATCTTAGAAGGAATTACAGGCAAAATACAATGAACTTGTGAGGAAAGATTACCTCTTCACAACGGGCACTTCTTTGGTGCGGATGGCCAATGTCGGAGCCTTGCGTTTCCGAGGAACGACATCCGGCATTGGGACCAACTCACCCTCGTCCTGAGAAAACTCAGGAGGGTATCCCTCGATAGGAGCGAACTCCGACTCAGGGAGGTCAGCAAGCTGAAAAGGAGAAAGCATCTCAGTATTGCAAAGATAACATATAGATGAGCACATAAAAAGAGTTACTGCTGAAGTTTACCGGCACAACGGGATCTTCCGCTGTATGCATGTCCAGGGACAGCTCCGGAATCTTCCTCTCGATCTGCTCCCTTATCAGCCATTTGATTTGGCATACATAATCTTTCGGCTTTAAGGTCTTGGAGTTGATGCGGAGGGAATCGTTCTTCGACGACGTGATGGAATGCATCAGTCGATCTCCATGATGTTGAAGGGGTTGGATCCGGCGTGTCACCCAGCAGTGAACTAAGTTGGACCCTTTTAGGCCCTTGTGCTTCATTAGGTATTCGATCCGTCTCTTGGCAATAAATAGATCATCACTGAGAGTCGGAGCAGCCTCGTTCCAAGACTCTTGGGGCGTGGCGGCTCCGTCGACGAAAGCCGGCAAAGCAATATCTTTGCCAGGAGCGAGGATATCCTTGTGGTAGAAAAAAGTGGACGACCATTGTTTGACCGACTCACTTGCCATAATCCGAGGATAAATGCGCTCACGCCTAACCGAAAAACTAATGGTAGAGGTAATATAAGGATTACCGGCAGTAATAGAATTTCTCCAGGCATGAAAATAGTACCAGAAAAGAGTAAGGCTCGACCTAATGCCGAGATACCCCTCGCACAAAGAGGCATACGCACTCATCTCTAAGATGGAGTTCGGGGGGAGATGGTGGAGATGAACACCATAATGATCTATAACCTCGGAAAAGAAATCCAAGGGAGGAAAGGAAAGGCCTCTGTCAAGGTGAGTGCCGAAATGCACTCGCTCGTCGTTGCGAGGGTTGGGGATAGTTTCACCAAAGCCGCTCTGCTAGTCGCTGGTGCGGAGGAGCCCTTCGTATTCAACGACCTAGAGTTTGGGATCGTCCAGGATGTAGGAGATCCAAAATCCACGGTGGCTCTCTTTCTCTGCCGTCGCCGCCACCGCTGCCAAAGTGGAGGATGATGAGGAAGCCATTCTCCTGGTACGCCGGTGACCTTGGATGGGCGGGGCTGGAGGTGTTTTATGGAGGCAGAGGAGCGTTAAGTGCGTGGGAGGCGTAGAAGAGAAGGAAACGGTGATGAGAACTGGTGAGAAGTTAGGGAGAAGAATCCACACCACTTATATCCACCAGGCGCGTCAAGATTCGTGTAAACGCTACAGTGAGCATGCCACGCATCATGGAAAGGACGAGGAAACCTCCGCGTGATGATTAAGCCGCCTCAATCTCCACACACGCATTAAAACAGTGCCTCGGTTCCACGAAAGGCGGACTCACCAACGGTCGTGCTGACAGGAAATGTCTGTCAGTGATGTGACTTGACCATGACTATTGTCAGATTACGTCAGAGACCAAGTTCCGGCTTAGTTTGAATTTCGAGCTAGAAGCATGAATAAACTCACTCATAGGTCCGACTTATTTTAAGACCCGGATCGTATCTTTTGTTTTGAAGTTTCAGGAACCCTTCAAGATTCTGCAAGCCGAAGATCAAGCTAGATGATGATGAATCCGACTTTGGATCTTGGAGGCTTCCGGGGGCTGCTGTTGGGGATATACTTTTCGGGTATCCTAACAGTTCCTCACTGACCAGGGTGGCCCACTTCGGGTTAGAGCTTTGCTTCATGGGCGGCCCAGTCAGGGAGAAGATACCGAGTCCAGTCCGCCTACGGGAAGGCCCATAAGACTTACCGATATAGGCCCATAGTGTTACTTGTAGTTCAAGATGTACTCTGTAACCAACTCTTAGTCATAGACGGATAGATCTCTCCTAGAAACCCTAGGCCGGATATCTATATAAGCCGTCCTTGGGAGAGCCTTTAGGGCACCTAACACCTTAGTAGTCTACAATCTCAACTCGCACAGGCGAAACCTCCATATTCCGGCTCTGCCGTATTACTGGATTGCTAGCAGGAGTAGGATTCATCCAAAGCTGGCGGATTCGAACCTACGTAAACTTGTGTGCTCACCGTCCTGGAACACCGTACATCTCACACCCCTCTCTTCCACACGCCTTGAGGACCCCCTCATGGCGTACTTGTCATCAATCCGACGATAGCGATGTGGTAAACCTTCCCGCCCATGAAAAGGGGGAAGAGGCCTAGCGCCCCTATATAAGGAGACCTTCTCCTACCTTAGAACGGGTAGATCCCAGTGATCTATAACCCTAGACATTAATTCACCATTGTATCCTCGTGAGACACCATGAGCAATACATCCAAGCAAGAGTAGGGGCTTTACCTCCTCACGAGGGTTCTGAATCTGGGTAAAAAACCACGTCAGCCTCTCTATCATGCTTGTGCATCATCGTCTCTGCCGTTGTGATAAGATCGGAACGCGTGTTCAGCCCCCTCTCAAACTCAGGGCTTGTTGGACCCCTTGTTCCTTCATGGGAATCTTTCTCCGACACACTTATATTCCACAAAGCCTAAAACTTGCAAAATATTATAAAGAAAATTTGTAGAAACCTATTCACCTTCTAGGTTAACCAGCTTACCCATTCAATGACATCAACAACCGCCACAAGGCGGAGATGCTCCCGCCACCACCGTGCCTCGTCACCGAGGAGTAGAGGTGCCGCCACCGCGTGCGCCTCCGTTGCCTCTACGACGCCGAGGAAGATGAGCAGCGCCGGTCGGAGTGGGCCGCCCACATCCCATAAAACATCGCCCCCAAGGTGGCTGATGAGCCCAAATTTGAAGCATATTTAACTTATGTTTTTTCACAAGTAGAGTAGGCTTTTTGGTATTTTACTTTGCTCGTGCACCTTTTTTTCTTGTTTCAGCATGACCTGAATTACTAAGTATTTTGTGAACATATCAATTAGGACTATCATATTATGAAGTAATATGATATTTCTAAGTGATAAATGTCATTTAATTGATTTTTCCTCGCACCTGGGAGAATAGCAAACATGAAGGAAAGCTCCAGAAGGTTTGTTCACCTGTGGTACGAGTAGAGATTGCCCATACCGGTCGCCCGTACCACATGTTAGCACGTTCGCCTTATCAAATACTCCCATCATGCAAACACGGATCTGAGATCCGAAATTCAGAGAAACTTCTAGCCTTGAAACACCATGCTAGAGAGGGATTTAGAGGAGGAACACGGATCTGACATCACATCATCCGCTTCACCATCAACCGCTGTGTCTCCATCACCATCACCATGACCCTCTTCCATACTTTAGATCTTTGTTGTAATTCCAAACACAATTGTGGTTTGCACTAGATTTATCTTCATCTTTTATCCATCCATTTGAATATGACGATGTTGTTGATTGCTTCCATGTGTGAGTAGTTCGCTTTGTTCTTGGGGAGATGGAGAAACCCTAGAATTATTATGAAATGAAATAAATATGATCTATTACTTTGGTCTATGATCCATTGATCTATGATATTGTGTTTGATCTCTCTCATTAGATGGTATGTGTAGTCGGCCACTTATCATTTGCCTCCGGGTCCAAAGAGAGGGTGATATCCTTAGGATGTGTATGGGAGTATGTCTAGTGTTACTTCTGTGACTACAAGCATTGGCTTATAACCTACACAGTCAAAGGGTAATTAAGAGAGATTCATTAAGCTCATTATGATATCCATGGGGAAACCCTTAATTGTGGCGGTCTATATGAGTGAATGCTCTTAGGCATCATAGTTGTTATTTAGAGATGACCTCATTACCTGACTCAAGAAATCAACTGCCCATGGGTCTTGTAGTGAACATCTTATTATGGAGCACTTCACACATATCATGACGAAAGAAATAGATTACCCCAATTATGATTAATTACCCCATGCTAGCGGCGTATCCTACATCGCCGAGAATGCTTTGGCCTTATTGAGTTCCAACACATTTTCCAACGCTTTAGTTACTTATTTTTCTTTACTTGTTTTATTAACTTTCCTGCACATAAACAAAAACCTTTCAAACACCCTTTACTTGAAATCAAAGGTAGCTTACAAGTATCCTTTGGTAGACAGTGACGAGGGGGCATAAAGACCTCAACCAAATATCTTTATGTGGGTTCGATACTCTTATTTCAAAACTAGATACAATCGATCTGTGCACTTGTAGTCATCAAGCTGTTTTCTGGCTCTATTGCCGATGATCTAAGCGCTTTTGGTATTTGTTCTTAGTTTCTTATTCTACTAATTGTTTTAATAAAGTGGCTTACCAGTTTCAGGTAAGCACCATGACTGCACTCAGGATGATGAACCATCTTGATGCAACTAAATACCTCAGGAAGTTCAATAGAGGACTTGTTAAGGAATTCCTGAGTAGTAGCAAACCCGATTTCGAGGTTAATCCTTTCTTTATCATGTTGCTTAAAGAGAAAACTTTTGTAGGAGATGATCTAGATGAGGGTCCTTACACTCATTTAATGCATTTTACCGAGTTATGTTGGACACTTAAATTGAGAGGCTATTCTGATGGTGAACTAAAAATTAAACTATTTAGCCAATCTCTAACCAACAATTCTTTAGATTGGTATAGAATATGCCCTGCAGAGAAAATTGATGCTTGGGAAAATCTCAAAGGAGAATTTTTATTTTGATTCTTTCCCAAAGTAAATACTGCTGAAGTAAGGATGGCGATCACAAACTTCAAAACCTGCCTAGGTGAAGGATTTGTAAGATCCTTCAAGAGGTATAAATCCATCCTTAATAGATGTCTCCATTATGATTTGCCTGAATGGTATGTTATACATATTTTCTATAGGCGACTTAATCAAGAAATTAAGCGTGAGCTTGACACTAATTCTGGAGGTTCATTTATGGACTTAACAAGAACTAAAGCTTGGGAACTTCTAGAATGAATTCGTCGCAATAGAGAAACATGGGATTTGATTTAAGCGGTGAAGGAGGGATAGAAATTGAATATGATTGTCTCAATGCTTATAAGGAATCCAGTAAGGTTAAGGAAACCACTAATTAACTTCAACTTGATGATGATATTATACACTGCAAATCCTTTAGTCTTTTACAGAACATATTGAAGCTCCCAAGAAAGATTGGCTTCAATACACTCTACAACCTAAGCAAGTTTAAGATATTGAGACAATAGTTGTTGGCCCGTGTAGAGCCATTTAAGAAGGAAGCCCCTTATGTTGAACCCCTTCCTTTCCAAGGACAGCGAGAAAACATATGATGGCTCAACAACTCGAAGAGTAGTTGGAAGAGGAAAGAATGTTCCTCAAAAAGCTAGAGGAAGAGGCAAAAGCATAAAAGAATTAACCAAGTAAGTATTCAAGAGACAGGTGAGCCAACTCAATAAGATATATTAACCATGTTTGCACATTGCAACGTGATCGAACTAGAAATCGAAGCTTCACAATTCATTAAAGGAAAGGTAAAAGAAAATATGTTGGTAAGCCTATTCTCCCTTGCACTTTTGGTGGGTCTTCTTATTATGAATTGGAAGTCACTAATATGATAGTAATGTTAGCGGATAATACACTCAGAGTTCCTATGGGGATAATTAGAGATGTTCCAATCTATATTGGACCTTACAAGTACCCTATTGATTTTGTACTTCCTAATATGCCTACTGATGTTTATTGTCCAATTATTTTTGGAAGAAATTTTCTGAACACCATAGGGGCACACATTGATTGTAAGAAATAAACTCTATATCTCAAGTTTGGTGAAGATAAAATGAATTTACATTTCCCCAAATTTCATCATAGGCCAACGATTGAAGAGTTTGATGAATATGAGCATGGGAAAGAAGAAGAAGGTAACATCACTAGTCTTGTTGTTGTATTCATTGAAACCCCTGACTTTAATTTAGCAAGAATCCTAGTTGATAATGACAATCTTCCTGAAGATATAGATAAAATGAAAATTCATAACTATCTTAATTCAACCCATGTGGTTAATCCTAAAATGGATCAAATTTATGAGATTCCCATAAGAAAAGGGGATGAGGCACTTCCACCTCCTATAGTCAAAGCCCTTCCCAAAGAATTAAAATATAAGTTTCTTGATGGAACTAATAAATATCATGTTATTGGAAGCTCTAATCTTGCAGAAAAAGAGGAGGAGAATTTAATGATGGTCCTAAGAATGCACCGAAAGGCTCTTAGATATTCGATGGATGACCTAAAAGGGATTAGTCCCTCGATAGCCACCCATAGAATATTTGTGGAAGAAGGAGCCCAGCCAGTTGCAGACTTCTAAAGGCGACTTAAACAAAGCTAATCCCATGAAGATACCCATGCCACTAAATGGGAAACTTGGTCTTGGAGAAGGTGAGAAAGACGTGGATCAAAAGGTATATCACTGCATGATTGGATCCTTGCTCTACCTTTGTGCTTCTAGGCCAGATATCATGGTAAGTGTTGGAATGTGTGCTTATTTTCAATCCTCTCCCAACGAGTGCCATTTAACGGTGGTCAAACGGGTTTTTAGATACCTTGTTCTCACTCCTACACTCAGTCCTTGGTATCCAAAGGGGTCAATCTTTGAGCTTGTTGGATATATTCGGGTTCCGATTGGGTGGTGATAAGGTTGACCGGAAGTCGACCTCCGGGGCTTGCCAATTCATTGGCTAGTCGTTGGTGAGTTGGTCATCCAAGAAACAAAACTCCACCTCCCTATCCACCACCGAAGCCGAATACATATCTACAATATCTTGTTGTGCTCAATTGTTATGGACGAAGAAAACCTTTAAACACTATGGGGAGTCTCTTGGGACGATTCCTCTTCTATGTGACAATAAAAGTGCAATAAAGATCTCCAATAACCCCTTCCAACATTGTGGCACCAAACATATTGGCATCCGCCTCCACTTCCTACCTAACCATGTCGCAAAAGGTGACATCAATCTCACTCGTGTGGGAACAATGTTCCAATTGGCGGATATTTTCACGAAAACTTTGGATGAAGCCTACTTTGTCATGTGGAGGCGAGAACTTGGTATTCTATATCCTAAAAACTTGGATTTATTTACTTCTTGCACCATATTATTGCTCTTAACATGCTATGTAGCTTAGTTGTGCAGCACATGTAGGGATTGTCATCCTACCATGCCTTGGTATGATGCATACCTATGTGTGCAACATTAATTGATCTCATGTCATGATATGGGTCCAAGCATCTATCTTTGAGGCTCCATGACATGTGTGCTTAAACATAGGGGGAGCAATCCCCCGACAAATATTTGTCTCCTATGCATCTATCTTTTTGAGGCTTTGTGAGCGATCTTTGCAACTTCTTGCATTTTGAAATGATTGGATCTTGATATATTCAAATCATGCTCATTGTAGCTATTGTGGTTCAAATTGTGCCTTTTATCCAATGAGATGCTCAAAACACATGTTTCCTCTAATCTTATGTCTATTCAATTCTTCTATTTGCACATCACATGCTTGAAAAAATCCATCTCGAAGTTTTTCTGTTCTTCCTGGTTTCTGTGTTTTTGGTCCCCTAGCCAGTACACTGGCCTTGGCACCGACTTGTCCAGTTTCTAGCCCAGTCTAATCCTCCTTTATATTTGGATCGACTACTAAACATGCTCGGTTTGATCCAGTTTGTGGCCTGGTTCACACCGGGCATCTACTTCTATACCCGGTTCCACCGGCTCCCACACCGTCCCACCTGTCCGTCTTTTTTCCAGTCGATCCTGGTGCAAACTCGGTTAACTAGTGCTAACACCGGCTGGTCCAGTATTTGGTCCGGTGTCACCATCCCTGAAGGAGCCCAGCTAGTTGCAGACTTCTAAAGCAAAGATAGAAGCAATAGAAAGGCGCCCCCCTCCTTGTGATGAAAAAGGTACAAGGAGTTTCTTAGGTCATGTTGGATTTTATAGAAGGTTTATCAAGAACTTCTCTAAAACTTCTATACCATTAACTATCCTTTTATAAAACGACATCATTTTCAATTTTGATAAAAACTGTCTTAGTGCTTTCACCATTCTAAAGAAATCTCTTCTTGATGCTCCTATTATTAAACCACCTAATTGGAAGAAACCTTTTGACTTGTTTTGTGAAGCGAGTCATGAAGCAGTGGGAGTCATTCTTTGCCATCATGATGGTGATGAACTCAATATCAATCATCATGCTAGTCGCACCTTGAATGGTGCTCAAAAGAATTATCCTATGGTAGAAAACGAACTATTTGCTATCGTTTTATCCTATGATTAGTTTAGATCTTACATAATTGATTAAAAAATAAGAGTTCATGCTGATCGTATTGGCTTAAAATAAATCCTTGAAAGAACTGACGTTAAGACAAGAATGATCCGTATTTGACTTGTAGATCCTCCAAAGAAGAGAAGAACAGATTAACACACCAACGGATATTAAAGAGATCAGATCACCAGAAAGGGTGTCATCCATTTGTATACCATCAGGGACTATCCATCCCGAAAGAAAATTTTATGTTTCTCAGTACAATGGTTTTAGAAATTTCTTGCGACCAACCTTGTTTAAAGGGAAAAGAAAGAAGTTAATCCAAAAGTTAAACGTAGGAAAGGCATCAAAATAAACTCATTGCTACTAGATGAGTAAGGTAATCCCAACCTTTTTTTATGTATTCTAATTGTTGTTTTGCCATTTTTTGTTTTCATTTTTTGACTCCATATGATTTTCTGAGGTCACTGCCAGTTTTACGAGCTTGGTACGGGCGGGCGGTATGGCCGTGATACGTTGCTAACGTATCCATAATTTTTGATGTTCCATGCTTGGTTTTATCCACTTTCTTTTGTTTTGTCCACACTTTGGAGTAATTTTCATATGATTTCGTGGACTAACCTATTAACAAGAGCCACAGTGTCAGCTGTGTGTTCTCTGCTATTTTTGGTTCCAGGAAAGCTAGAAAATGAATATTCTCGGAATTGGACGGGACAAAAGCCAAAGTCAGTTTTTCACCGAGGGACACCCGGAGCCAGAATACGAGACAGAGAAGGGCCAGAGGGCGGCCACACCACCTGGCCGCGTGGCCAGGCCTAGCCCACGCCAGGGGGTGGTGTGGCCAGCCCAGGCACCCCCTCGGTCTCTCCTTCCGCCTATAAGATTCCTTCGATAGAGAAACCCTAAGTACCCGATCAAAATTCCACGAAAGTGTCTGTAGCCGCCATCATATCCATCCCTAGATGGGGAGGGATCTGAAGCTCTTCCCGGCACCCTGCCGGAGAGGGGAATTCACCCTGGAGGCCTTCTTCATCATCATGCAAGCCTCCGGTGTGATGCGTGAGTATTTCACCTCTGGACTACGGGTCCATGTAGTAGCTAGATGGCTGGTTCTCCTCCTTTGTGCTATATGCGTGTATGCTTTCTTGATGCTTGTCAATTGCCCTGCTGTAATTTGTTCACCCAACATGTCATCTCTCTTAAGGAGAGTCACCTCTAGTGAACTATGGACCCCAGTCCTTACTTTTACTATCAATCTACAATCAACTGTTTACTGCTTTGTGTTTACTTTCTGCAAACTATTACTTTCTTCCACTCGATACGTTTAATCCTTTGTTTTCAGTAAAACCGGTGAGATTGACAACCTCATCACAAGTTGGGGAAAAAGTTCCGTGGTTGTGTTGTGCAGGTCTCCATGTTGTTGCTGGCACCGATAGTGCGCCCTGCCAAAGTTCAGCTAGATACACCTTTGGGGTGTTTCCTTGCTCCTACTGGTTCGATTAAACCTTGGTTTCATAATTGAGGGAAAACTTGCTGCTGTGCTCACCATACCTTCCTCTTGGGGTTCCCCAACGAGCTCGATATATTTTGGGTCATCAAGCTATTTTTCTGGCGCCGTTGCCGGGGAGTCAAGGACATCTTCACAAGGGGAGTCCCTCATAACCAATCTCTTTACTTTGTTATTTTTGTTTTGCTTAGTTTACTTTTGCTTTGTTGGCTTGTTTCTTTATCAAAAACACAAAAAAATAGTTTTATTAGTTTGCTTTCTTTATTAAAAACACAAAAGAAAATTAAGTCTTTCTATAGTTGTTACCTCTTTCTTAGCTCACCATGTTGATCCCTAAATTCACCCTGAAAGACCTTTCAATAGGTAGTGGCTCTATAATTGGAAAAGATAACATTGAAGAATTATTTAATCATGTTAGCAAACATGAGGATATTGAGGATAGATCCCTTGCAGAACTTGCTCCAAACTATGAAATTGCTGCAACTTATTTAGTTCACATGCTTGAAGCTAGGTTTGTTAACCTTAACCCCTTAATGCAAGTAATGTTTCTTAAACTTAAAGAAATTGAGGACCCTGAAAAGAGGGATTTTATTCTGGAAACTTTGCTTAAGGAATTTTATGATGTTGCCAAGGAGTCTAGAAAAGTCTTTGAATGTTTTAATATGCTAGGCTCATGTGTAGATGTTGTTGGTACATGAGAAAAGATGAACAAAACTGAACCTAATGGGGAGAAAATTAAGATACCAATACCTTTTAAACTTGTAGCAATGCATAAAGCCATAGAAAAGAATCTTGATTGGATTGTTCCTGAAAACCCGTTTGATGAAAATAGTAAACCCAAGAGTATTGAGAGAGGATCCTCTAGAACTTATTTGGATGAGATACCTTCTCTTGTTGAAGATATTTCTGGTATTAATCTTAATGCTTCTTCATTTGAAAACACTTGATTCTTTTTCTTGCTTCTTATGCCTAACTTAAAGGCGTTAAAGAAAGTACTTATTGGGAGATAACCCAAAAGTTTTAGATGAGTCTTGGAAGTTATTACGCAGTAATAACCGCTCCTTATCCTTTTTATTTGCTTTTTTTGCGAAGAGTAACCTCTAATGAGAGACAAGTAGTGATTGGGAAATTTGCTGTCCCGAAACAGATTTCTGTGCTTCACCGTAAAAATTCGTGTAAACTCTCTGTGCGTCCTTTTGAGGCGTGAATTTTTGTGCTTCTACGCCAGGATGTTATCTAACATTCATTAGTTCAACACTTTTCGATTTGAGTAACAGAAGGTCTTCGAAAAAATGCTTCTATACATGCTGGTCTGTTTGGACAGATTTCTGCTATTATTTGCATTTGCTTCTTGTTGGTTCGTTTTTTAGTTCTTTTGGGGAATTGATCTTTTTGAGGGAAGTGCTACAATATCTAATGTTTTAATGAAAGTTTTATTGGTGTTGGAACTGAACCTAAAGACTTATTATATTGACTGCACTAATGTTGCTAATAAAGATTGTATGAAGGAAAAATTTCAAGTGCATGGAAGGAATGAGTAATCAGATGAAGGATGGACTAAAGATCAAGCTTGGGGATGCCACGCGTGTCACCCCAAGAAATATCCAAGAAGTGCAAGCGTCAAAGCTTGGGAATGCCCAAGGCATCCCCCTCTTCATCAATAAAAATCCCAGGTTTCTTCCAAACACTTCATTTTTATTGTTTCATGCACAGTTGTCTTGTTCTTGGAGCATCTTCTTTTTCGTTTTCGTTTTGGTTTTTCGGTTGCTTGGTTTTCTTAGTTTGCTAAATAAATTTGTTGGGCCACCTCTTTCATACATTGGTTTTCAAATAGTTTGGTTTGGATTGGAAAAGAGTAGGAAAATTCATGCTTAAGTGGTAAAGAGAGCTTGTTTTTAACTGTGGCCTATGCTTTGTCATGCCATGCTCGATATTGTTTTGGCTTTATCCTTAGTATTCTTTGTTGTAGCGTGAGTTGTTATAAACAATTGAGATTGATTAATGTGCCTTTGAAGAATCATACGTTGTTTTAGCATATTAAAGCATAGTATTGTGGTATTCTCCTTTGATGCTTTATTTGGGTTGACTTGGCACATGCTCACACCATGTTATGACTATCCCAAGTCACCATAGCCTTGATGATCCTTTAGTTTTCAACTTGTAGTATCACTTTATGCTTTAATCAATGATGTTTTGTCGCCCTGCATGATTATAGCAATTATTGCTCTCTTAGTTGGTCGCTCCTAGTCTTTTGCTAGCCTCCGCAACCAAAGTATGAGTTCCACTCATGCATCCAACTCTTAAAACCAAGTTATTCCAAAGAGTCCACCATACCTACCTACTAGCATATGCTATTCCACGTATATTCATGTTTTTATCTACCTTCCGAATTAAACTTGTTATGAGAAAACTAGTGATTAAAGCTCTCACGAGCTTGATGGCACACTTTACTTCTCTTGCCCTTAATAAATTTTAACCATTGTGTCGTCTATGTTGTATATGCTTGCACTTATTTATTGGGGATTAGCAGAACCATGCTGTCATGGGGAATGCTTTCAACATTGCACTTGTACTTTGTAGCTAGTTGATATCATGCTCTTTTGTTTATGGATGTCGTCGGTGTGAAATGAAAGGGGAGCTTGTAAGTCCATGGAGTTATGTATATGTGTTAGAGAAACGCCTGGGCCGATGGTCTAATCCATGTTGTCATGGTGGAAACCTGCAGCGTAACCATAATGAGTTGTCTATGAAGCATTCTTCTTATAAAAAAAAGAGACAGATATTGAGAAAAATAAAAAAAAATAAAAAAAAGTTATGAGAAAAGAGGAAAGAGAGAAAAAAGCACCATATTCCCATGGTAAATAAGAAGATTGCTGATATGCTCGTTGATTGCTTGCCTTGTCATTTTGATATGGGGATTCTTCCGTATCATCGGGCAAGGGATACCCGTTGGTGGTTCTCTATGATACACATGTACTTACGATGACAAGAACTTATCGGTGACTAAACTTGAGTAGCATGAGGAGCGGCCCTCATATTCAAGGGACTTGAGATTTCTAACTTATACTTTGTCAAGCATATAATCCATTGTTTTTTCACTTTAACCTTAATCATTTCAAGCTGCTTATGATAGGGGAAATGAGAGCTGAAAGCTATTAAGTACCATAATTTTTGGAAGCTCTTTATGAAACTTGAATCCCTACTTCCTTCTATGAAGGCCTTTGTTTTACCTTTTTGTTGAGTCTCCACCTTCTATCTTTATGCACCTACTTTGAGAGCATAGTGGCCATTCTTAGTTCTATGTGCATTGTCCTAAGACTTGTTGATTGATGCATAACTTTGATATTGCTTGTTTTAAACTATTTGTAGCTAGTCACTCTTATGAACTTTGAAGGTTTCCTATGCATTTATGTTGGCTACTCTATGAGGTATAAGCTGAATGCCACTATGTTATGTTTTTTTATGTGAAACAAACAAACGTCTTGCAAAGCATTGTTATTCATTAATCTTTTGTTTGTGCCTTTTCATGTTGCAACATAGTTTCTTTGTCTTATTGTTAGAACTTTGTCTTTCATGTTATGATTGAAGTACTATGATCCCAGCTTTGAATGTTTTACAAATACTTTGATCAAGTTTATGATGGTGCATGTCACCTAAAAAATTATTCTTTTTTATCACTTACCTACTCGAGGACGAGCAGGAGTTAAGCTTGGGGATGTTGATAGGTTACTAACGTATCCATAATTTTTGATGTTCCGTGCTTGGTTTTATCCACTTTCTTATGTTTTGTCCACACTTTGGAGTACTTTTCATATGATTTCTTGGACTAACCTATTAACAAGAGCCACAATGCCAGCAGCCTGTTTTCAGCTGTTTTTGGTTCCAGGAAAGTCAGAAAATGAATATTCTCGGAATTGGACGGGACAAAAGCCAAAGTCAGTTTTTCACCAAGGGACACCCGGAGCTAGAATACGAGACGGAGAAGGGCCAGAGGGAGTGTACGAATAACTTTGAAAATTGACCGTTGGATCAAGACACGAATCCCAACATTGTCAGACATTCGATCTTCACTATTTCAATTTAGCATCGAGAAGATACTATTGATAGTCTTTCTTTTCTTATCTTACCACTACTAGTAAAAGTCATGTGCCACACACGTATATACTATATGAAACGTGATTTAACAAACATTAAGTTATTATTAACCAATAGTCTTGTTACAGAAAAAATGGATACATTAAGTCTATTAATAATATATCTACACATATTGAGAATACAACCTACTGTGCTATGAAATTTTGGGGGTGGTGACATGATGGTTCTAGAACATGGTGGAGTTTGCTATAGGTGCTATTCAACACGAATCGAGCTGCTCTAAACCATTGGATCTAACATCCCAACAGTCACGATTGGTGCTATGGGTCCAATTCAAATTAAAACTTCTCCATTATAGTAGTAGAGATATGATGTCAATATGGTCATGACCTTGGCTGTTCGGGTCAAAGCCAGGAATGTACATACACCGTAGGCCAATACACATTGTGAAGAATCCATAGCATTTTTTTGTATTCAAAGGTGTCGAAACACATGATTCTCATTTTTTTCTTAGCACTATATTGTGTACGAATAACTTTGAATATTGACCGTTGGATCAAGATGCGAATCTCAACATTGTCAGATGTTGGATCTTCATTTCCATTTTAGCATTGAGAAGATACTATTGATAGTCTTTCTTTTCTTATCTTACCACTATTTTTATATATAGTGTGCGGACAACTTTGAATATTGACCGCTGATTCCTGACCCGCGAATCCCAACATTGCTTCTAGTTATTAGATCCTCTAATCCATTCCATCATCTAGAAGATACTATTGATGGTCTTTGTTATCTTATCTTACCACTATATAATGTACGAATAACTTCGAGTATTAACCTATGGATCAAGACTCATGAATTACAATAATGCTAGTCATTGGATCTTCTTTTTTCCATTCTACCGGGTGGTGGTACTTTTCTCTACTACTATAATGGAGCAGTTTTGAATTGGATCCATAGCACCAATCCTGACCGTTGGGATGTTAGATCCAATGGTTAAGAGCAGCTGGATTCGTGTTGAATAGTACCTAGAGCAAACTCCAACATGTTCTAGAACCATCATTTCGCCACCCCAAAAATTTCATAGCACACTAGGATGTATTCTCAATATGGGTAGATAGTTATTACTAATAGACTTAATGTATGCATTTTTTCTCTAACAAGAATATTAGCTAAAACAACATAACGTTTGTTAAATGACATTTCATACCACTTTATCATTATCAATTTGTTTTCACCCATCAACTCAGTCATCCACGTAGGGCCCACAGATTGGGGAGGTCGCGGTCGCCTTGGACGCACCAAAAAATTATGACTGGGCCACCGAGCGCAGGAAGTAGAGTCAGCATTCCATCCAATCGCTTAACCTAATCATCGTCATCGATATTTTTCACACGCATCGGCTTCATCAACGACATTGATTGTCCCCTCGCTTTGGTAATCTGCCACATTAATCTTAGATCATCTCCTTCCTATTTAATCTCTCCCCTTCCCCGCACTAAACCATCTCCAATCCCCCGCTTCCAGCAACCATCTCCGTCCTTATCTGTCATCCATGGCTACCTTCCGACTGCTGCATGCCGTACCAAAGCGCAAAGACCCCGACATCGCTGCACAGGAGGACAATGCCCTATGCATTTGGGCTTTTTCCCTGCAGAAAACAAAGTGGCACCTAGCGTGTGCCTTCCTCGATGCTAGGTACGGTGACCACAAGTACCAGATGTATGGCATCTACGATAATCCAGACGGGACACTGAAGGTCAAGTTCATCAACTTCAGGGACACCCGTCTCCTCTACGGCCAGGCCTTCCACTGCGGCTGCGAGATGGTGGTGTTCACTGGCTCCAATATTTTCACCAACTACTGGAACCGGTTCCCAAAAAACGGCAACTTCATCCACAGTGTTCTCCCGGAGCTGCCGATGGCTCCGGAGGTGCCGCCTCATTTTCCGGTGGTGCCACCGATGGCTCAGGAGGTGCCGTCGCCTTATCTGGAGGTGCCAATGAGTCAGGAGCCGGCTCTATCGCTGGAGTTGTCGTTGGTGCCAATGTCACGAGCTGCCGCTGGCAGCACGGACTAGGTGCAAGGAGGCGCCGGACCTGCACTTGTTCAACAGCGAGTCCTATATGAAGTTAATGGTTGTATGAAGTTTCTTCTAGTACTACTTGTCAAAAAAGTTTCTTTTGGTACTACTCACTGTACCATGTAGTACTAGTAGTAGCACTGCGAATGACAATCTACTGAATATCCTTCCCCCCAGATGTTTGTGAAGGAAGTGAAAATTCTAAACCGGAAAATTTTGAATTGCAACTCCATTGTAAGGACCAAAATGGTTCCCACCAACGCAACTGACGAACACGCCAGACAAAGACACGGAGCCGCCGACAAAGACACGGAGCCACCAAAGGCAGGTTGTCGGTCGACGCGCGTGTGCATCGCCACGTTGTGGATGAGGGAGAGATCAGCCGGCTGGGGTGTGGTGGTGCTGATGGGGGAGTGAAGGAGAGAGAAAACACATTTTATTTTGCGTGCATATATATTTTGGTCCTAAAATTTACTCTACTGACTGTACCCTGTACATCGTGTCAGGAACCCATCCCAGCTTTGCTCTGACATCGCACCACCTTCAAATCCTCCTCTTCGCAGCTCTCTCGCTACCTCCTCTATGCTCATAGTCTCTTCTCGCTCATTATTTTTTAACAGAAAAAAGGAAATAAATTCTTCTTACTTGCTTTTCAGAAAATAAATTCTTGTCACTTGGAAAATTGAAATTGATTTTTTAATATCTTTGATTATTCTCAAAAGATGACCAAATTTGTCGGCATGTAAATTCTTGGATATGGGATCATGAGCATAAAGACTGATGTAGAGGTATGGCCTTGACCTTGTGGTCGTTCACCTTGAAATCCAAGATATTTCATACTCGTTGACAACTATGCTTAAATTCGTTGAAATTTCACCACTTACTTTTAGGTTACCATTTTACACGGTCGGTGGGAGTACATTCTACATCAAGGACCTAAAAAGGGAAAATTACATCAAGGTCCGCACATTTAGCACAAAGGACCCTAAAATTGAGCAAAGAAAGCAGTCGGGTTCGGCTCCTTCTCGAGAGAGTAGCTGATCAAGCCACACTCTTCATACTACTTCATCTTTGATTGTTTTCAAAATATGGCCAAATTTGTCCGCATGCATATTCTTGGATATGGGATCATCAGCATAAAGTCTCATGTAGAGATGTGGCCTTGACCTTGTGGTCGTTCGCCTTGAAATCCAAGATTTTTCATACTCGTTGACAACTATGCTTGAATTCATCGAAATTCACCACTTAGTTTTAGGTTAGCATTTTACACGGTCGGTGGGAGTACATTCTACATCAAGGACCTAAAAAAGGGAAAATTACATCGAGGTCCACACATTTAGCACAAACGACCATAAAATTGAGCAAAGAAAATAGTCGGGTTCGGCTCCTTCTCGAGAGAGTAGCTGATCGAGCCACACTCTTCGTACCACTTCATCTTCGATTGTTTTCAAAATATGGCCAAATTTGTCGGCATGCAAATTCTTGGATATGGGATCATCGGCATAAAGTCTGATGTAGAGATATGGCCTTGACCTTGTGGTCGTTCACCTTGAAATCCATATTTTTTCATACTCGTTGACAACTATGCATAAATTCGTTGAAATTCACCACTTACTTTTAAGTTAGCATTTTACACGGTCGGTGGGAGTCCATTCTACATCAAGGACCTAAAAACGGGAAAATTACATCAAGGTCCACACATTTAGCACAAAGGACCCTAAAATTGAGCAAAGAAAACAGTCGGGTTCGGCTCCTTCTCAAGAGAGTAGCTGATCGAGCCACACTCTTCATACTACTTCATCTTCGATTGTTTTCAAAATATAGCCAAATTTGTCAGCACGCAAATTATTGGATATGGGATCATCAGCATAATGTCCGATGTAGAGATATGGCCTTGACCTTGTGGTTGTTCGCCTTGAAATCCAAGATTTTTTCATACTCGTTGACAACTATGCTTAAATTCATTGAAATTCACCACTTACTTTTAGGTTAGAACTTTACACGGTCGATCGGAGTACATTTTACATCAGGGACCTCCAAAAAGCAAAATTACATCAAGGTCCATACATTTAGCATAAAGGACCCTAAAATTGAGCAAAGAAAACAGTCGGGTTTGGCTCCTTCTCTAGAGAGTAGCTGATCGAGCCACACTCTTCATACTACTTCATCTTTGATTATTTTCAAAATATGGCCAAATTTGTCGGCATGCAAATTCTTGGATATGGGATCATCAGCATAAAGTCTGATGTAGAGATATGGCCTTGACCATTTGGTCATTCGGCTTGCAATCCAAGGATGTTCATACTCGTTGAGAACTATAAGCTGAAATTCGTTTAAATTTCACCACTTACTTTTAGGTTAGAATTTTACACGGTCGGTGGGAGTACATTTTACAACAAGGACCTAAAAGGGGGGAAAATTTACATCGATGTCCATACATTTAGCACAACAGACCCTAAAAACAAGAAATCAAAACAGTCGGGTTTGGCTCCTTCTCGAGAGAGTAGCTGGTTGAGCCACACTCTTCATACTACTTCATCTTCGATTGTTATCAAAATATGGCCAAATTTGTCGGCATGCGAATTCTTGGATATGGGATCCTCAACATAAAGTATGGTGTAGATATTGCCTTGACCTTGGTCGTTCGTCTTGAAATACAAGAATGGTTCATACTCGCTGACAACTAAGCTTAAATTCATTTAAATTTCACCACTTATAGATTAGAACTTTACACGGTCGATCAGAGTACATTTTACATCAGGGACCTCAAAAAAGCAAAAATTACATCGAGGTCCATACATTTAGCATAAAGGACCCTAAAAGGAAAAATTTCTGGTTCGGTTCCTTCTCGAGAGATCAGCTGATCTGAGACAAACTCTTGATACTACTTCATCTTCGATTGATTTCAAAACATGGCTAGAGCTATTTCCATGCAAATTCTCTGACATGGGATCATCATCATCATATAAAGTATGATGTTGATATGGCCTTGACCTTGGTCGTTCGGCTTGAAATCCAAGAATGTTCATACTCGTTGATAAGTAAGCTTAAAATCGTCTAAATTTCACCACTTACACTTTTAGACCTAAAAGGGGGGGAAATTACATCGAGGTCAATACATTGAGCATAAAGGACCCTAAAATTAAGCAAGAAAAATAGTCGGGTTTGGATCCTTCTCGAGGGAGTTGCTGATCGTGCCATACTCCTCTTCATACTACTTCATCTTTGATTGTCTTCAAAATATTGCCAGATTTGTCGGTATGCAAATTCTTGGATATGGGATCATCAACATAAAGTATGATGTAGATAGCGCCTTGACCTTGGTGGTTCGTCTTGAAATACAATAATAATGCTTCATACTCATTGACAACTAAGCTTAAATTCGTTTAAATTTCACCACAATATTTTTAGGTTAGAACTTTACACGGTTGACCGAAGTACATTTTACATCACGGACCTCAAAAAAGAAAAAATTACATCGAGGTCCATATACATTTAGCATAAAGGACCATAAAAGAAAAAAATTGGTTTGGCTCATTCTCGAGAGATCAGCTGATCTGAACCAAACTCTAAATACTACTTCCTCTTTGATTGTTTTCAAAATATGGCCAAATCTATTGCCATGCAAATTCTCTAACATGGGATCATTAGCACAAAGTATAATGTTGATATGTCCTTGACCTTGGTGATTCGTCTTGAAATCCAAGAATTCTCATATTTATTGACAAGTAAGCTCAAAATCATCTAAATTTCACCACTTACACTTTTAGACCTAACAAAAGGGGGAAATTACATCGAGGTCCATACATTTAGCAGAAAGGACACTAAAATTAAGCAAGGAAAACAGTCGGGTTCAGCTCCTTCTCTAGAGAGTAGCTGATCGAGCCATACTCTTCATACTACTTCATCTTCGATTGTTTTCAAAATATGGACAAATTTTTCAGCATGCAAATTCTTGGATATGGGATCATCAGCATAAAGTATGATGTAGATATGGCCTTGACCTTGGTCATTCGTCTTGAAATACAAGAATGGTTAATACTCATTGACAACTCAGCTTAAATTCATTAAATTTCAGCACTTACTTTTAGTTTAGAACTTTACACGACCGATCGGAGTACATTTTACATCTGGGACCTCAAAAAAGTAAAAATTACATCGAGGTCCATATAAATTTAGAATAAAGGACCCTAAAAGAAAAAATCTGGTTCGGCTCATTCTCAAGAGATCACCTGATCTGAGCCAAACTCTTAATACTACTTCCTCTTTGATCGTTTTCAAAACATGGCCAGATCTGTTACCATGCAAATTCTCTAACATGGGATCATCAACATAAAGTATGATGTTGATATGGCCTTACGTTGGTCGTTGATGACCCACAAGTATAGGGGGTGTATCGCAGTATTTTCGAGAAGTAAGAGTATCGAACCCAACAAGGAGCAGAAGGTGCTAGCGAGTGGCTAGGAGCAGGAATTCCCTGTAAATACTTAGCAAATGGATTTTTAGGGTTTTTGTGATAATGCAGGTAAATAAAGTACGAGTAAAATAAACAATAAGAATAAATGCAGCAAGTGGCCCAATCCTTTCTTTAGCAAAGGACAAGCCGGTTGTATTACTTAAGATGACCAAACGATCTCGAGGACAAATGGGAATATCGTCAAGTGCTTTCGCTTCATATAGTTGATTAATCTTCTTAGTTTGCTAAGTGTTGTGTGGGTGAACCTGTGCTAATGTACCGACCTTCCTAGGACTAATACATACTTGTGATTATACCCCTTGCAAGCATCCGCAAGTACAACAAAGTAATTAAGGTAGAAATCTAACCACAACTTTAAACTCTAAGACCCCGACGTCCCTTGTGCAAAGGTTTCCTAACGGGGGTTCAGGTTTCTGTCACTCCGGCAACCCCTACGATTAGTAGCCAAATACATAATGCATTCCCCTAGGCCCATATAGGTGAAGTGTCATGTAGTCGACGTTCACATGACACCACTAGAAGAAATACACCACAACTTAAATTTCAAACCATTGAATCTTTCTCAACACAATTCCACTACTAACCACATGACTTCTCCCATGTCCTCAAGAACAAAACGAACTGCTCACAAGACATCATACAGATCATGATCAGAGATGATATAATGATATGTAACAATCTGAACATAAATGATAATTCAATGGTTCACTCAATAGCATCAACTACAAAGAGTAATCAAAACCGGGAAAGTTTCGACTAAGAACTATGCAAGATTCAACCCAATTGTTATAGCGGTATGAAGTGGTGATGATGGTGCTGGTGGATATGATGGTGGTGGTGATGATGATGATGATCCCGATGAAGTCTTGCTTGATGGTGGTGTTGATGGCGACGATCTCCCCTCTCCGGGAAGGAATTCCCTCGGCAGAATTCTGTCTGCCGGAGAGATCTTTCTCTCTCAGTGTTTTCCGCCCAGCAGACGCGGCGGAATCTTTCTGTGGTCACTCCCCGAGTCTTAGGGTTTCGGGAGGATAATATATGCCATAGGGGAGAGCCTAGAGTGGACCAGGGTGGCCACACCACCTGGTGGCGCGGCCTGGGGTGGCCCGTGCCAGGGGCGGTGCTGGCCCCCTGTGGCCCATCTCCACTTCGCCTTCTGGCATTCTTCATCTTCTAGAAAAATATGATTTTCCTTGTATTTTCCCGGATTTTCTGATCTTCGCGAATTTTGCCTCCAAACAGCACCTTTTCCATCAGAATCCTGACTGCAGCGGTCCATGCTCCAAAAGTCATCAACCATGCAAAAACAGATGAAATAACATAAGTATCATCTCTTAATATGAAATATATTAATGAATAATAGTAAATTATGATATAGAATAGTGATGCAAAATGGACGTATCAACTCCCCCCAAGCTTAGACTTTGCTTGGCCCAAGCGAAACTGAACTCAATAAACATGACCTCAGGTTTATGGAGTGAAGAGTCGATAAAAGAATACAGACAAGAAGCATCACATTCATCAATACATAAGTCATAATAGAAGACAACTCACTATTATAAAACTTAACTTGCAATAAGTAAAGGAAACACTATAAAGATGCATAAAGTAAATCATAATTGGTAATGAAAAACTTAGCTCTCGGTCGAAGAATAGTTGACAATTTGCTAGAGTTCACAAATAACTGGTTTTCAAAGATAGCTTTCAAAGTAGTAGACACTAAGATAAGAGCAAGGTGCAAAACAAGGAACATAAGAAACATGATTGGATAAATCATCATATGAATGAATGAAACACAACAACTCAAAATACTTGCTGAGGTAGAAGGGAATAGGTTTACTGACTCAACTAAAAAGTAAAAGAAGGGCCCTTCGTAGAGGGAAGTAGGGATTTCAAGTTTCATAAAGAGCTTCCAAAAATTATGATACTTATTAGCTTTTAGCTCTCATTTCCCCTATAATATGCTTCTTTAGGTGGTTAAGGTTAAAGTGATCAAATATGGGGATATGCTTGACAAGTTGTAAGTTGGAAATCTCATGTCCCTTGAATACGAGGGTCGCTCCTCATGCTACTCAAGTTTAGTCACCGGTAAGTTCTTGTCATAGTAAGTACATGTGTATCATGGAGAACTGCCAATGGGTTACCCCTTGCCCGATGATACGGAAGAATCCCCATATCAAAATGACAAGGCAAGCAGACAACAAGCATCTCTGCAATTTTCTTATTTACCATGGGAATATGGTGCTTTTTTCTCTCTTTCCTCTTTTCTCATCTTTTTCTTTTCCTCTTTTTCTCAATCTCTATCTCTTTTTTATAAGAAGAATGCTTCATAGATGCTCGTTATGGTTATGCTGCAGGTTTCCACCATGAAAACATAGATTAGACCGGCGGCGCAGGCGTTTCTCTAACACACATACATAACTCCATGGACTTATAATCTCCCCTTTCATTTCACACCGACGACATCCATAGACAAAAGAACATGATATCAACTAGGTACAAAGTACCGGTGCAATGTTGAAAGTGTTCCCCATGACAGCATGGTTCTGCTAATTCACAACTTACAAAGTGCAAGCATATACACAACATAGATGGGCACAATTGTTCAAGCTTATTAAGTGCAAGAAAGTAAAGTGTGCCATCAAGTTCGTGATAGCTTTAATCACTAATTTTCACATAACAAGTTTAATTTGGAAGGTAGATAAAAACATGAATTTACTTAGAATAGCAATAGTGCTTATAGGTAGGTATGGTGGACACAAATGGCATATATTTTGGTTTAAGGATTGGATGCACGAGAAGCACTCCCTCTCAGTACAGGTTTTTGGCTAGCAATGCTGGGTAGAAAGCATAAGAGTTGAAGGAAACAAACAAACATACAAGTGATAAAAACAAACATGCAATCTTCCTTGGAAGCACAAAAGATCTTAACTAGAGAATACTAAACTTATGAGCAAATCGAGAAAGAAAGATGATGAAATTATATTTCTTTAGGAGTACTTTTATCTTTTTCTTCCAATTCTCAAAATAGTGTCACCACTGACCGAGCCAGGTTTCCCAAAACCAACTAAATTAACTCAATGTTGCCAAAGTGATACCAATACTAACGACAAGATCAATCATATAACCATGAATTGAAAACTAAAATAAGATATGCAAAAGAGTAAATGATAGAACTTCTCATTAATATTCCATAACGACAACTCACACCAAGGGATACATAGATATCTAACGAGAGGGGGGACACTTCCATAATGCAAACCATCCTACATGATAACTTCTCTATTCATGATATGACTCTACTAAAAAGGTAAAAAGATAGAAGATAGGGATGTGGTACCACGGCACTCCCCCAAGCTTGGAACAAGCTAAGGGGATGCCAAAACATGATGACGAATTACTCCTTCGGTGGTGGTGGTGGTATTCTCTTGATGAGCTTTTTGATTAGTTTCCCCAAGTCCTCAATCTCGAAGGTGAGAGTACGAATCAACTCCGAGTTTTGCTCAATGCGGCTCATGATCATGTCGGGTTGCGAATTCCAGCTCTTGTGATTCTTTCCCCACTCTTCCTCCTTGAAGTCTTCTTTTCCTGCATGGCTAGAACGAGGCAAATCCCAATTGGAGGGTAGTTTCTCCTTGGGCATATTCTGGTATTGATGCTCATGGATAAGGGTATGGAAAGGATTCTTGGTGCATGGAGGAAGTGACCGTGCAGCCAAATAGTGACGTGGAGGTTTCCCTCCAGTTGACATCCGTGCAGTCCTTTTGATCTTGGCAGGGTTTGCCAACACTCCAATGCTTGCAATGGTAGTGCCGGTGTGCGGATGTTGGCTTTGCTTTCCCTCCTCTTCATCTTCACTCTTGATCTCCTTCTCCTGCCTGGGGTCTTGGAGATTTTCCTCTGTAGGCTCCTTCCCCTTATCCTTGGCGGACACCATTGTGCTTCAAACTTTCAAGAATAGTTCCTGGAAGAAACTGATCAAAACGAAAACACGACGAGAACACGATATACAAACCTCTGGGATCTGGGGGATTATATATTACGAAAATTTACAACAAAAGGAAGGTACTGGGAGAAAACGGGTCGGAGACGGAGTCCGGGGCGGCCACACCACCTGCTGGCGCGGCCAGGGGGCCGCGCCAGGAGGTGGTGTGAGCCACCCTGGCTCTGCTTCCGTCCCTCTTTCGCTTCGTTGCTTTCCTTGTTGCATAAAAGTTATTGATCATAATATTGTTGGGGAGCTCATGAATGGGACATTTGAGCATTAGTAACTTTAATCTCCCCAAAGCTTGAGTTGTACTCTCTCCATCGAGAGGCCAAAAGTTGTATATTTTATTCCGATCTTTAGGAATCTCACTAGGAGGATAAATCTTTGAATAAAAGAGAGGTACTATTTCCTCCCATTCAAGAGCTTGACCATTCTTCATCAGCTTATACCATTCCTCAGCTCTTCCTTTCAATGATAATGAGAATAACTTCTTCTTAAATTGATCTGTTGTAATACCTACACACTTTAACAACCCGCATAATTCGTGTATAAAGAGCAAATGATCACCACGATGGATAGTTCCATCTCCAACATAATAGTTATCCATAACATGATCAATAATTCTTGTAGGTATTTTAAAAGTATCATTCTCAGCAGGTGGTGGTTCATCTACTACCTTAGCAGTGGTAGTAGCATTACGAAATAAGAAACTCAACGAATTATCCATAATGCATGTAAATAAAGTACGAGTAAAATAAAAGACAATAAGAATAAATGAAGCAAGTGGACCAATCCTTTCTTTAGCAAAGGACAAGCTGGTTGTATTACTTAAGATGACCAAACGTTCTCGAGGACACATGGGAATATTGTCAAGTGCTTTAGCTTCATATAGTTGATTAATCTTCTTTAGTTTGCTAAGTGTTTTGTGGGTGAACCTGTGCTAATGTATCGATCTTCCTAGGACTAATACATACTTGTGATTATACCCCTTACAAGGATCCGCAAGTATAATAAAGTAATTAAGGTAGAAACCTAACCACAGCTTTAAACTCTAAGACCCTGATGTCCCTTGTGCAAAGGTTTCCTAACGGGGATTCAGGTTTCTATCACTCCGGCAACCTGATACGTCCATTTTGCATCACTATTCTATGTCATAATTCACTGTTATTCATTGATATATTTCATATTAAGGGATGTTACTTATGTTATTTCTTCTATTTTTGCATGGTAGATGACTTTTGGAGCATGGACCGCTGCAATCAAGATTCTGATGGAAAATGTGTTGTTCGGAGGCAAAATTCACGAAGATCAGAAAATCCAGGAAAATACATGGAAAATCCTATTTTTCTAGAAGACGAAGGAAGCCAAAAGGGGAGGCTGAGATGGGCCACATTGGGGCCCACACCACCCCCTAGCGCGGGCCAGCCTAGGCTGCACCACCAGGTGGTGTGGCCGCCCTGGTCCACCCCTGGCTCTCCCCTATGGCCTATATTATCCTCCTAAAACCCTAAGACTCGGGGAGCGACTACAGAAAGATTCCGCCGCCTCTGCGGGGCGAAAAACACCGAGAGAGAAAGATCTCTCCGGTAGACAGAATTCTGTCGGGGGAATTCCTTCTCGGAGAGGGGAGATCATCGCCATCAACACCACCATCAAGCTGGAGTTCATCGGGATCATCATCATCATCACCATCAGCACCCTCATCACCATCTCCATATCACTATAACAATTGGGTTGAATCTTGCATAGTTCTTAGGGGAAACTTTCCTAGTGTTGATTACTACTTGTAGCTGATGCAATTGAGTGAACTATTGAATTATCATTTATGTTCAGATTGTTACACATCATTATTCCATCTCTGATCATGATCCATATGATGTCTTGTAAGTACTTCGTTTTGTTCTTGAGGACATGGGAGAAGTCATGTTGTTAGTAGTGGAATTGTGTTGAGAAAGATTCAATAGTTTGATATTTAAGTTGTGGTGTACTTCTTCTAGTGGTGTCATGTGAACGTCGACTACATGACACTTCACCTATATGGGCCTACGAGAATGCATTGTGTATTTGGCTACTAATCGTAGGGGTTGCTGGAGTGACAGAAACCTGAACCCCTTATAGGAAACCATTGCACAAGGGACGTCAGGGTCTTAGAGTTTAAAGCTGTAGTTAGGTTTCTACCTTAATTACTTGCTTGTACTTGCGGATGCTTTCAAGGGGTATAATCACAAGTATATATTAGTCCTAGGAAGGTCGGTACATTAGCACAGGTTCACCCACACAACACTTAGCAAACTAAAGAAGATTAATCAACTATATGAAGCGAAAGCACTTGACGATATTCCCAAGTGTCCTCGAGAACATTTGGTCATCTTAAGTAATACAATCGGCTTGTCCTTTGCTGAATAAAGGATTGGGCCACTTGTTGCATTTATTCTTATTGTCTTTTATTTACTCGTACTTTATTTACTTGCATTATCAAAACCCCCTAAAAATCCGTTTGCTAAGTATTTGTAGAGAATTCTTGATCCATACCACTAGCCAGCACCTTCTGCTCCTCGTTGGGTTCGACACTCTTACTTATCGAAAATACTGCGATACACCCCCTATACTTGTGGGTCATCAAGACTATGTCGTTGCTGGGGAGTGAAGCGCTATTAGAGAGTGGAACTGGTAAAGGAAACTTCTACTGTGAGTATTGTTTACTTCTGTTAGTTGCTTTATTTTCATTATGGATAATTCACTGACTTTCTTATTTCGTAATGCTACTACCACTGCTAAGGTAGTAGATGAACCACCACCTGCTGAGAATGATACTTTTAAAATACCTACGAGAATTATTGATCGTATTATGGATAACTACTATGTTGGAGATGGAACTGTCCATCCCGGTGATCATTTGCTCTTTATACACGAATTATGCGGGTTGTTCAAGTGTGCAGGTATTATTACCGACCAAGTTAAGAAGAAGTTATTCTCATTATCACTAAAAGGAAAAGTTGAGGAATGGTATAAGCTGCTGAAGAATGGTCAAGCTCTTGAATGGGAGGAAATAGTATCTCTCTTTTATTCAAAGTTTTATCCTCCTAGTGAGATTCATAAAGATCGGAATCAAATATACAACTTTTGGCCTCTTGATGGAGAGAGTGCAGCTCAAGCGTGGGGGAGATTGAAGTTACTAATGCTCAAATGTCCCATTCATGAGCTCCCCAACAATATTATTATCAATAACTTTTATGCAAGGCTTTCTCTTCATGATAAGGATTTATTGGATGCTTCTTGTATCGGATCATTCACTCGCATGGAAGAAGAAGCTAAATGGGATCTTCTGGACCGTATTCAAGATAATGTTGAAGCATGGGAGAATGACAAAGGAAGAAAGTCAGGTATAAATTATGATTATGAATGCATTGAATCTTTTATGGGAACTGATGACTTTCAAAATATTAGTAATGCTTATGGTCTTGATTTACATATTATTACAAATTGTTTTAAGGCTTTTGCCTCTTATATTGAAATCTCGAAAAAGGAATGGAACAAGTACCATCCACCTTATAAAGATGTTGTTAACTGTGTTCCTGTTGGGAGTACTGAGTTTTGCACTATTGATCACATCTTACATGAACCTTATATCGGGAAAATACCCTTCTTAGATAAGGTAAAGGATCATCCTATGATAACTAGTGTAATCACAAAAAGTGCAAAGAGAACTGTAAAACCTGATGAACAAATAAACATTGAACCTGTTGTAGCAATTGTGAAAGACCTTGTCACTAAAAGTATAGAAGATGGACACATAGTATTTTGTGAGGATGCTTCTAATATTGTCTCACATCCTAATAAAGCTAAAAAGGCTAGTGTCCCTGTGCTTTCTATTAGAATTGGTGATCATTGCTAGTATGGTTTATGTGATATTGGTGCAAGTTCAAGTGTTATTCCTTATGAGCTTTATAAAGAAATTATGCATGAAATCAGTCCCTGTGAATTGGAAGAGATTGATGTGGTTATTCACTTTGCTAATAGAGAGACCATCTCTCCAATTGGTATTGTGCGGGATGTAGAAGTTCTTTGTGGTAAGATTACATATCCTGCCGATTTTCTAGTACTTGGTTCAGCTGCTAGTAAAACTTATCCCATCATTTTTGGTAGACCTTTCCTGAGTACTTGTGGAGCTATTATAGATTGCAAAAGGGAGAAAATCTTGACTAAGTTTGATGGGGAATCTTATGAGTTTAATTTTTCAAAATTTACTAAAGAACCTTGTGAAAATGAAACCCATAATGAGCATTTTAGAGTTGAACAACTTGCTTCTGTTGGGGATATACTTTCCGGGTATCCTCACAGTTCCTCACTGACCAGGGTGGCCCACTTCAGGTTAGAGCTTTGCTTCATGGGAAGCCCAGTTAGGGAGAAAGACGGAGTCCAATCTGGCTACGGGGAGGCCCAGAAGACTTACCGACTTAGGCCCATAATGTTACTTGTAGTTCAAGATGTACTCTGTAACCAACTCTTAGTCGTAGCCGGATAGATCTCTCCTGTAAACCCTAGGCCGTATATCTATATAAGCTGTCCTAGGGAGAGCCTTTAGGGCACACCTCAATAGTCTACAATCTCAACTCGCACAGGAGAACCCCTTGTAACCCATATTCCGGCTCTGCCATATTACTGGATTGCTAGCAGGAGTAGGATCCATCCAAAGCCGGCGGATTCGAACCTAGGTGAACTTGTGTGCTCACCATCCCGGAACACCGTACGTCTCACACCCCTCTCTTCCGCACGCCTCGAGGACCCCCTCATGGCATACTTTTCCTCAATCCGATGATAGTTGGCGCCCACCATGGGGCAAGTGAGCTTCGGATCTGCGTTCCAAGCGGAATCTGCAAGAATCGGAATTGGCGAGACTATCGCCGTCGGTCGCATCCTCTACGCCAGCGACGTCCCTCTCATCGTTCTCGACGAGACTTGGATTCTGGCTAGGGAGGCCGTGACTGCCTACACAATCATGTCTTTTGGCGAGATTGATGTTTACATCGGTTTTGCTGAACCTGCCCCACCCACCCCAGCGGTGATGATAGAGGCAGAAGAATCTTCTGGGTCCCCTTTTTCCGCGGAGGCGGTAGAGTTCCAAATCTCAGAAAACCCTAATCCCACCCAGCCCGCACCATTTGTAGAGAGAGTGGAGAAATCCGAGCCTGAAGAAGACCTAGCGGTCCAAGTCGAATCTGGAGTGGATCTCCCTGGAGAAGCCGGTTCCCAGATCGACCCACCCGTGGAAGTCGAAGTTCAGGAGGAACTAGTCAATGACACTGATTCCGCCTCTGACGACGCCGGGACAGACAGGCCTTTCCTGAGGTATACACTAAGACGCATGATACTGCAAGGCGAAAGCGCAGATGCAATCCTCGAGACCATAAAAAGTTTTGACATGGCTAATCGCGAAAGCCGCAGGTACCTCAGAAAGCACGTGTCGCACTTCGTCGGATACGTGGGATCCGGATCCGGCTCTACCGATGTTGGAGAAAACACCGACTCTGTGCTGGAGGCAACTGGAACAAACGCCGACGTACCCGCATCCTCGGATGAATCGATGACGTCAGCAGATTTTCGAAAGTTCTCCGCAGAATATGAAGAGGAGTATAACTCCAAAGCTGCAGAAGAAGGAGAAGCCATGGATGAAGGATCCGGGGAACACTCTCCCAAAATGCAGGATGACATGGACGTCGGAGATAATCCTGAAGTCCAGATGTCCGAAAGTACCGATCAGAGCTTGACTCCGGGAAACGGACCCAAAGCCGTCTTTGCTACCGGCGCTGCCAAGAAGGCAAAGAAGAAGAACAAGAAGAACAAGACCCCGGCAAAAGACCCTCTGACAAAGGAAGTGATTGCCGAGGAATACGAAGAAGACTCGGATGGAGCACTTATCCCAAAAGAGCCGAAAAATAAGAATCGGTGGATGGACACGTGATCACCGAAGGTGCGCGTAAACTCATCGATGCTGCATTAACCACACCTATCCCTACAGCTGCAGAACTTACTGCTGAAGAGCTGGACGATAGGGCCCAAGCCCTAGAAGCGCGTCGTCAACAACTCCTCAATGTAGCCAAAAACATCGAGGTGGAGAAGAAACATGGCAACTAAGGACTACATGTCTCGGTTGCATCAGAAGACACGGAAGCGTCACACCAATGACAACCAATTCCCACATGTCTGTGCCGTCCTTTTTGGGGATGAGATGGGGAAGCCACAGAAAGATAGCAAAGGAGATTGGGTATACCCAACCCCAGTACAGAATACCGTGGCAGCCCGAGAAATTTTATCGACTAATCCAGGACCGGAGGAGATCCGGTTGGGTATCAAACTACTCAACAAGGGACTGGAGCAGCAAAAGGTCGCCCTGTCCGGAAGTCAAAAACTGGTCTCGGATTCCGACCAATGTCGCACAGATCCGGCATGGGCTGACGTAAGACCCCATCACGTCCGGGAGCAATATCATCGCCCCAAACGCCGGGAAGACAATTATTCAAGAACCGGATCGTCGGGACAGCATTACAGAACTACGCGTAACTGGAGCAACGTCGCTCCAGCGGCCGAAAAAGAGGCCATCGCTGCACAGAATCCGAGGAACCCTCCCCGACGAGAGTCTAACGATCGAAGGGGAGAAGATAAAGAGAAACGTCAGGAGGAGGATCGTCAAAAGATGCCACCTCCTAGACATGCAAGCCGTCCGGCTGACCCTCACCATGGTGGGAACGACGGACGAAGGAACGACGGAAACCACGCTGGCACAAGCAGGCAGAGGGCTCGTCGTAGCCAAGCCCCCCCAGAACCGGAATAATGACGCTCCAGACGGAGGCCGGCGATCAGCCGGAAACAATTCAGCTGCTCCACCCTCTCCACCAAGCAATCATCACAACGGCTCCCAAGGGGGACAAGGAGGATGACGTGGCGGAGGAGGTGGTGGCATAAGCCGAAGTCCGGCTCCAAGGCACCGCAGCCACAGCCGGCATTCGGGACGATCTCTATCCCCGAACGACGCAAGGCACAGGATCAATTCCAACATAGAGGCGCGGCGCTACGAAAACGATGATATCTACATGGGCCCAAAGTGCTTCAGACCACGCATCAGAGCTACCAGATTTCCGGAAGGATTTGCTATCTCAAGGCACATCCAAGCCTACGACGGCATTGCTCGGCCAGATACTTGGCTACAGGATTTTTTCCAAGCTTGCTGCATCGCCAAAGGCGGAAATAGCCTGGTCGCAACCCGATATCTCCCACTTATGTTGCAGAAGACGGCGCGATCATGGCTCAGTGAACTTCCGGAAAACACCATCCATAATTGGTATGACATGCAAAGTGCGTTCTTTCGGAATTTCCAAGGCACATATCGGAGAACCTGTTCGGTCGGAGACCTACAACGTTGCACCCAGAAAGCCGGAGAAACTTGCCGGGATTACCTCGAACGATGGATCGACACCAAGAACTCCTGTGAAGGAGTAAACGATCAAACCGCGATTGAAGCTTTCATCAAAGGACTCCCAATTGGTCTACTGCGTCACCGTTTGAAGTGTGACAAGGTCACTAATTTGGGAGAGATGATAGAAACAGTGAGCAAGTATGCAGATGCTGACGACGATGTAGAGGGATTACTCAATATCCTAGATGTGCCTCAGTCAGCAAGACAACCAAAGCAACAAGCTTAGAAGCGCAAAAATACCTCGGAGGAAAAACCCAACGCGGAAACAGCGGTGGTTACAACTGTTTCCGGGTCTGGAGGACGAGGAGGACGCAGCGGAGGCCGCGGGCGTGGCCGTGGGACTTCAAGGGTCCAAGGTAGAGGAGAACAGCAACCAGGCAAGACCTACTCTTGGGCCGACATTGCCAATAATCCATGTGTGCATCACCTAGACGCCAATGGGGGCTCGTCCCACACCAACGCTGAATGTCGTTTCAATGACGACATCAAAAGAGATGACACCGCAGGCTACAAAGCTAAGCGGAAGAAGCAAAAGAAGAATCCCAAAAAAGGCAAAGAGACCAAGGAAGATTCCGACATGGAGGAGGCTGACGCTTCAAATCCCAAGCTGGAAGGGAAGAAGACTTTTCCCACCAAGAAGGACACTTATGTCACCTTCCTCAGATCTCAACCAGCAAAGGTCAAGAAAGTAGTTCTACACGAGCTCAACGCAACAGTTCCGTCTGTCCCTCAATATCTGCACTGGTCGGAAGTGGCAATCACATTTGACTGCGCTGATCATCTGCCTAAGTTGCACAGGCGAGGAAAATACGCCTTAATTGTCAATCCATTTATTGACGGTTATGGTTTCTCCAAGACCCTCATGGACGGTGGTAGCAGCATCAATATTCTCTATGTCGAAACACTACGCCGGATGAAGATCTCGGAAACCCAGCTGAACCATAGCTCTGTGATCTTTCACGGAGTTGTCCCGGGAAGACAAGCTAATTCCCTAGGAGAGATTACTTTGGATGTTACCTTTGGAAATCCAAAGAATTATCGGACGGAGGCACTTTCCTTCGAAGTGGTTCCGTTCAAGAGCGTATACCACGCTATATTCGGACGTCCGGCTTACTGGGCTTTTATGGCTCGTCCGCGTTACATTTACAATATGATGAAAATTCCAGGTCCCAACGGCGTGATCACCATCAGGGGAGACCCGAAGAAAGCGCGAGAGTGCGAGGATGGAAATGCCGCCTTTGCTGAAGTCGTGCTGCACGCCTAGGAGTACCAGGAGATCCAGAAGAGCATAGATCTGTCCGAGATGCCCACAACGAAGAAGGAGGTGACAAAGCCAAATCCGGAGTTCAAGAAATCAAAAGAGACAAAAAAGACGTCGTTGAAGGATGATGACCCCTCCAAGGTGACCCAGATAGGCGTAGGCCTAAGTAGCGCATAGGAAAGCACGCCCGTGAACTTCCTCCAAGCAAATCAAGATATCTTCGCATGGCAGCCATCTGACATGACCGGAGTACCTAGGGAACTTGCCGAGCACTCTCTAAATGTAAACCCGAATGCTAAACCCGTCAAACAGTCCCTACGACGGTTTGCCGAGCACTCTCTAAATGTCCAAAAAGAAGGAAACACTGATTTCCGACTTGGAGGAGACATTTGCCAATCTACGAAAATACAACATCATGCTTAACCCGAAGAAATGCTTCTTTGGAATACCAGCCAGAAAATTGTTAGGTTTCATCGTGTCTTAGAGAGGCATAGAGGTGAACCGAGACAAAATCAAGGCTATACTCAATATTTCCAGGCCAACTCGCCCGAAGGACATACAAAGATTAACTAGTTGCATCGCTGCGGTCAGTAGATTTGTAAGCCGGCTTGGTGAAAGAGCCGCACCATTATACAAACTCCTGAAAAAGACCAAGGATTTTGCTTGGACTGACGAAGTTGCAGCTGCACTACAAGACCTGAAGAAAGTACTCTCATCTGCTCCTATCCTTGCAGCACCGGAACCTAAGGAACCGATGTTGCTCTATCTTGCTGCGACAAATAAGGTTGTTAGTATCGTCATGGTGGTGGAGAGACCAGAGGAAAATCAGGAACACCTGGTGCAGCGTCCGACTTACTTTGTCAGTGAGGTCCTGACAGAATCAAAACAGCGGTATCCGCACTATTAAAAGTTGGCTTACGGTGTTTTCTAGCATCTCGTAAGTTACGACACTACTTTCAGGAGCATCCAAATACCGTGGTGAGCACAACTCCCATGAGAGATATAATCAACAAAAGTGACGCCACAGGACGTGTCGCCAAATGGGGCATAGAGCTTTCAGCTTTTGATATTGAGTATAAACCTCGGACAGCAATCAAATCCCAGATCCTTGCGGACTTTGTCGCTGATTGGACAGAGACGAAGGAGAACATGATCCTCCCTGAGTCGGAATATTGGACCCTCTTTTTCGATGGGTCTAAGGCTCGAGGGGGCTCAGGGGCTGGCGTGGTGCTCAAATCACCCCAAGGAGATAAACTTCTATACGTGTTGCAGATCCACTTCAGAGCGACAAACAACATTGCCGAGTATGAAGCACTGCTACATGGAATCTGGATTGCTAAGGATATTGGCATCCGACGTTTGATGTGTTACGGAGATTCGGATCTTGTTGCTAATAAGTGTCGGATATTTGTAATGCAAATAAACACATGGCAGCATATAAAGTTGTTGTGGATGATCTATCTAAATCGTTCGAAGGGTTTGAAGTTCAACACATCCCTCGAGCAGAAAATGAGGAAGCAGACGCACTATCTCGGGTAGGTTCTGCGCGGAAAGAGGTCCCGGATGGCGCTTTTCTAGAGCACCTCAAAGTTCCCTCAATAAAGGGAGTAGATGAGGAATATCCGACCAAATCCGACTCACCTTTGATAGCAGTTCTGGCTGCAATTCACAGCTGGACTCAACCCTCCCTAGATTATCTAGTAGATGGCAAATTACCCGAAGACGAGGTTCTGAGCCGGCAGATTATCCGACGAGCAAGAGCCTATACTATTGTCAAAGGTGAGCTCCATAAACGGAGTGTTTCTGGGGGTTTTCAGCGTTGTGTATCTCCGGAAGAAGGAGTGGAAATCTTAAGAGAAATCCACGAAGGCGAGTGTGGTCACCACGCTGCAGCCAAATTTTTAGTGGCAAAAGCTTTTAGACACGGATTTTTCTGGCTTACAGCTCAGGCAGATGCCGAACGATTAGTCAAGACGTGCAAAGGCTGCCAAAAGTATGCCAAGCAAGCTCATGTTCCGGCTGATCAACTGCGAACAATACCTATAACATGGCCCTTTGCGGTCTGGGGGCTTGATATGGTAGGACCATTTAAACGAGCTCCAAGTGGATTTACTCACCTCTTAGTGATGGTGCATAAATTCACCAAATGGATTGAGGCTAAACATGTGACTAGTTGTGATGGAGCAATAGCCAAAAGATTTGTCGAGGATGTTATAATCTGGTATGGTTATCCATATAGCATTATCACGGACAATGGGAGTAACTTCTCTATGGGAGAATTGGCTGAATTCTGCAACGAGCAAAATATCCGGCTTGACATTGCGTTAGTCACACATCCACAGGCTAACGGACAAGTCGAAAGAGCAAATGGTTTAATCCTACAAGGCCTAAAACCGAGACTTGAAGCACCACTACGACGTGCTGCGGGGGCTTGGGCAGAGGAATTACCCTCTGTAATTTGGAGTTTACGAACAACTCCAAACAGGTCAACAGGATACACACCTTTCTTCTTGGTCTATGGCGTAGAAGCAGTTCTTCCTAGTGATTTGATCCATACTTCTCCTAGAGTGGCCGCGTATATCGAAGAGGGTGCCGAGATTTCTCGACAAAATGATCTCGACTTAGTCGAAGAAGTTCGTGTCATTGCTAAAATGAGATATACAGCCTATCAGCAGAAGTTACGCAAGTATCATAGCCAGAGAGTCCGAAATAGATCTGTCAATAAAGGTGATTTGGTTCTCCGGCTTGTGCAACAAAGAAAGCACAAACTTTCCCCAGTATGGGAAGGGCCCTTTTTAGTTAGTCGAGTATTGCACAATGGATCGTACTACTTAACTGACATGAGGCCAGTCAAAGAAAGACCTGCTACTAAGAAGAGAAAGAGAGCTGGAGGCAGTACAAATCCGGATGAGTTAGACAAACCGTGGAATATTGCTCAGCTACGTCCCTTTTATTCTTAGTTTATCCTTCTTTGTAATCATATATATGTACATGTTCTGAGAGAAATAAAAGTTTTGGTCGCCTCGATATTTTCTGAGAAGTTTTTACCTTCTTATTTCCGAATGATCATGTCATAAGTCAAAAATCCTAGAATGCTTGAAAGTACTTTATGCTCATGTTCGTTCTGGTTTAGATTTCCGATTCTAAAAACTGCTACCTTCGGGTATAACTCTAAAAAAATTCTAGTCTTTCCTTTGGTTATTTGTTTGATTGCTGGATGCGGGCATTTTCCGAGTAGTGAATTGTTGGTACTGGAAGCCAGCTTTGTTTCCGAGTTTAAACTGGTTTAGCAATTGAGCTTCGTTGCTCGGCAAAGTTTCCGGCAGAAGGTTTAGCCGGCTCACGAAAGGGACGAGGCGGAAAGCCAGATAAACGATAAGTATAGATGAAAAAATACTAGTGCTTGTGTAAACATTTCAGGCACACAAAAAAATTCAAAGCGAAAAGGTGCTGAACAGATCAAAAGCTTAGCACTAGAAAAATTATAATAATTCATATTTACAAACACATCATATTTTTTCAGATAATACAAAATGTTTCTAATAATCTATGATGTAGGAGGAGATGAAGGAGCTGCCGGCTCGCTAGAGACGCCGCCTTGGTATCGTTCCGAGATGTCCGCATCCGAGTTGGTGCGTTCATCGTCGGAAACTTCTGCTGATTCTTCTGGAGGAGGAGGCGGAGTATCCACGCGGGTGAAGAAAGTGGTCTCGTAGCCGGTCAGGTCAGCCACATGACACCCATATCCAGCGCAGGAGTGCATGATGGCTTGAAGGTCCTGCTCCTAGCAGTCTTCATCTACTTTGCAGTACCCTCTGGTCAGTTGACATATTTCCATGTTTCCATGGTGGGTCATGAGCATGGTTAGAGCATTCTGCGCCGCAATCCGCGCGTAGGACATGTTCTAGTCCTGAACATGTTGCGGCATCTCCTTTGCCTTGTCCTGGACCTGAAAATCTGACATGCTGTGCATGTCCGGAATTTTGAGAGCTTTGCCGATGTCCTCAAGGGATTGGCGGAAGTCATGAAGTAGGTCACCGACTTGGGTAAGCCGGTAGGTGCGGGGCTCGGTCAAAGAAGAGTCCGTCAAGTTCAGAGGACCTATACACAAAACAAGTTAAGAAAAATCCGACATTGATGGAAGTCGAAGAAAAATACAAGTCAGACAGATGGAATGTACCGAAAATGACGTCGTCAACTTTGGTCTTCTCCTCCCAGAGACTCTAGAGTTCAGCCTAGAGCGCCTGGGAGAAGTCCCTCTCTCTGCTAAGCTCATTCTTGAGGTCCGAGATTGTTTTACCTTGAGCAGCGATCTTGCGATCACGCTCTTCAGTAGCCATGGAGGAGGATTCAAGGACTTGAGCTATGCTCTTTTCATGATCCACCTTGAGCTTATCCAGCTCTTGGCGAAGCTCCTTGTTCTCCACCACCAAGGTCTTGAGGTTCCCGGCCTCTTCGATCATGGCGCAGGATTGTTTCACCAGCGCTGTAAGTCAAAAAGAACAACAGTTCAAAAAAATTCGACATTGAAAATAGCAAAGACAAGGTTTGAGTCTCCTTCGGCCTCATCCTTGGCAACTTTAACTTCGGCATTTTTAAGCCGGAGAGCTTTGATCTCTCTTCTCTTATCACAGACATTCTTCAATAAATCCTGGTTATAGGAATATACTTTCTGTAATTCAGAATACCTAAAGTCAAAAGCTACTAAAGACTAATATTTTTGCTAATATCAGCACGAGCCTTAGGGGCTACACTAGTTCATTCTTTGGCATCCTAATGAAGCATAAACCCGGATTATTTATCCTACTTCATGCTTGGGGGCTAGAGGATATGATATGAAATAAAGGAAAAACAAGAGTTGGAATTCCGACTAACATATTGTTCACGAGTGAGTTTATCCAAACTCGCGTTCACCTCAACAGCAACCTTCTCAGCGAGAGTCAGAGGGGTCACATGAGCAGTTGGGAGCTCCCCGGACCTGATCCTCTCGTTGCGAAGAAGCACTTATTCAAGAAGATTGGATTGCTTGACGTCCTCTGCTTCTTGCACTTCTTCTTCGGCAGATAAAGTACTTTTCTCTAGGCATTGCCTGGCGAGCCGCTGGATTTCTTCTGCAGATTTTCGGGACAAGCCAAACTTGGCAAGTCCCGGATTGCTGATAAGGTTTTCGGCGAAGGTCTCTGTCGAGGGATCATTACCCAAAGAGGGTTCACCCTTATCTAGATCTGACTCACCCATGGTGACATCAGTTTGCGATTCAGGGATCGCAGGCTCCGTCGAAGGAGCCAGATCTTCTGCGACGACCGGAGAAGGAATGGTCGCCGGGTTGCAGAAAGTTGAGGGGCAGGAGTCGGAGGAGCCACGGCAGGAGAAACAATGGTAAGCTTCGTCTGCCGCAAGGGCTTAGAAGAAATCCCTTTCCCCTTGCCCTTGATGATCGATTTTGCTATGAGAATGTAGTAAAGTCGGAAACATTACATCTCGGAAAGTAATTTGAGTAAAGTACAAAGGCGGAAGTTGTGATTGAAAGTTATCTCTTCACGACGGGCACCTCCTTTGTTCCAACAGCCACTGTCGGAGCTTTGCGCTTCTTGAGCGCAAGATCCGGGAATGGGACCACCTCTGTCTCCTGAGAAAACTCAGGAGGATATCCTTCGAGCGGAGCAAGTTCCGACTCGGGGAGGTCGGCAAGCTGAAAATCAGAAGACATATCAGCATTGAAGTGTAACTCAAAGGTTGAAACATAAAAAGGAGTACTGATGGAAGCTTACTAGCACTATGGGGTTTTCCGCCGTATGCATATCCAGAGAAACCTCCGGGATCCTCCTCTCGATCCGCTCCCTGATCAGCCACTTGATCTGGCTTATGTAGCCCTGAGTGGTGTAGGATTTGGGGCTGATGCAGAGGGAGTCTTTCTTGGATGACCTGATGGAGTGCATCAGTCGATCCCCATGGTACTGAAGGGGCTGGATCTGGCGTGACAACCAGCATTGGACCAAGTCGGATCCCTTCAGTCCCTTGTGTTTGATCAAGTATTCGATTCGCCTCTTAGCGAGGATCAGATCGTCGGTGAGAGCCGGAGCAACCTCGTCCCAAGAAGGTTGGGCCGTGGCAGCTCTGTCAACAAAATCCGGCAAAGCAGTAGCTTTGCCGGGAGCCGGAATATCCCTATGATAGAAAAACGTGGCTGGCCAATGTTTGACCGAGTCACTAGCTAAAATTTTGGGATACGCGCGCTCGCGTCTAAGCAAAAAGCTAATAGTACCAGTGATGTAAGGAACACCGGCGGTAATGGAGTTTCTCCGGACATGAAAATAGTACCGGAAAAGAGTCAAACTCAGCCTAATACCGAGAAAGCCCTCAGACAAAGATGCGTAAGCGCTCATCTCTAAAAGAGAGTTGGGAGGAAGATGATGGAGTTGAACTCCGTAATGATCAATCACCTCGGAGAAGAACTCTAAGGGAGGAAACGACAAACCTCGGTCGAGATGGGTGCCGAAAGTGACCCGCTCACCGTCGCGTGGGTTGGGGATGGTTTCCTCGAAGCCGCTCCGCTAGCCGCCGGTGGCGAGGATCCCTTCCTTCTCCACATTCTTGAGACCCTCATCGTTGAGCGCGCAGGGAATCCAGATCCCGCGAAAGCTCTCTTTCTCCGCCACCGCTTCCGCCGTCACCGCCGCCGCCGCTGCCGCCAAGCCGGAGGATGAAGATGAAGCCATTTCTCCTGCGAGCAGTTGACCTAGAATGGGCGGCACTAGGAGTTCTGTGGGGGAGGAACGGGGAGCTCTGTGCGTGCAGGGAGATTGGGAGGAGAGGAAAAGGCAAAGGACTGGTGAAAGGAGAAGGAGAAAATCCTAACCCCTTATATCCACCTAACTGCGCCAAGATTCGTGCAAATTCTACAATGTAACCGCCACGCATCGTGGAAGGAACTGGGAAGGACCCACGCGATGATTATGTCGCCTCGATCTCCACGCACGCATTGAAACGGTGCCTCGGTTCCACGAACCGCGGACCCACCAATGGTCGTGCTGACGGAATGCCTGTCAGATGACGTGACTTGACCATGACTTGTGTCAGGTGGCGTTAGGAACCAAGTTCCGGCTTAGTTTGAAATCAAGCTGGAAAATCTGAGTAACCTATTGATAGGTCCGACTTATTTTTTAAGACCCGGATCGTATTTTTTGTTGTGAAGTTTCAGGAACCCTTCAAGATTCTGCAAGCCGAAGATCAAGCTAGACGATGATAAATCTGACTTTGGATCTTGGAGGCCTCCGGGGGCTGCTATTGGGGCTATACTTTCCGGGTATCCTCATAGTTCCTCACTGACCAGGGTGGCCCACTTTGGGTTAGAGCTTTGCTTCACGGGCGGCCTAGTCAGGGAGAAAGACGGAGTCCAATCCGGCTACGGGAAGGCCCAGAAGACTTACCGACTTAGGCCCATAATGTTACTTGTAGTTCAAGATGTACTCTGTAACCAACTCTTAGTCGTAGCCGGATAGATCTCTCCTGTAAACCCTAGGCCGGATATCTATATAACCCGTCCTAGGGAGAGCCTTTAGGGCACACCTCAATAGTCTACAATCTCAACTCGCACAGGCGAACCCCTTGTAACCCATATTCCAGCTCTACCGTATTACTGGATTGCTAGCAGGAGTAGGATCTGTCCAAAGCCGACGGATTCGAACCTGGGCAAACTTGTGTGCTCACCGTCCTAGAACACCGTACGTCTCACACCCCTCTCTTCCGCACGCCTCGAGGACCCCCTCATGGCGTACTTGTCCTCAATCCGACGACAACTTCTTTTTCTCTTGCTCCTAACAATGCTTTGCAGCAATTTATGGAGGATCATGAAAGTGAAATCTTCATGGAAGAAAGAAATGAGATTGACGAGATTCTCCGTCGTCAACCTAAGATGCTTAAGCACAACTTGCCTATAGAAGACTTGGGTACCACGTTGCCACCTAAAAAGGATCCGGACTTTGATCTAAAACCTCTCCCTAACGATCTTAAATATGCTTACATTGATGATAATAAGATATATCTTGTTATTATTAGCTCTAAACTTTCAGGGGAGGAAGAACAAAGGTTATTGGAGGTACTGAAGAAACACCGAGGGGCTATGGGCTACACTCTGGATGATTTAAAAGGGATTTCTCCTACTATATGTTAGCATGCTATCAATATAGAACCAGATGCAAAGCCAGTGGTCGAGCACCAACGGCGTTTAAATCCTAAGATGAAGGAAGTGGTAAGAAATGAGGTATTGAAACTCCTTGATGCTGGTATTATCTACCCTATTGCTCATAGTGAATGGGTTAGTCCTGTTCATCGTGTCCCTAAAAAGGGGGGAATAACCGTCATCCCTAATGATAATGATGAGCTTATTCCCCCAAAAAATAGTAGTAGGCTATAGAATGTGCATTGATTTTAGGAAAGTTAACAAAGTTACTAAGAAAGATCATTACCCACTACCTTTTATCGATCAAATGTTAGAAAGGTTGTCTAAAAGACCCATTTTTGTTTTCTTGATGGATATTCCTGTTTCTCTCAAATTGCTGTTAAACAACAAGATCAAGAAAAAACTACTTTTACATGCCCTTACGAAACCTATGCTTATAGACGTATGCCTTTTGGTTTATGTAATGCTCCTGCTGCTTTTCAAAGATGCATGTCTGCTATCTTTCATGGTTTTTGTGAGGAAATTGTGGAAGTGTTCATGGATGACTTCTCCGTCTATGGAACTTCTTTTGATAATTGTCTGCACAACCTTGATAAAGTTTTGCAGAGGTGTGAAGAAACTAATCTTGTTCTTAATTGGGAGAAATGCCACTTCATGGTTAATGAAGGGGTTGTCCTTGGGCATAAGGTTTCTAAAAGAGGCATAGAAGTGGATAGAGCTAAAGTTGAGGCAATTGAGAAAATGCCCTGCCCAAGAGACATGAAAGGTATTCGGTGTATCCTTGGTCATGATGGTTTCTATAGAAGGTTTAGTAAAGATTTCTCTAAGATATCAAAACCCCTCACTAATCTTCTTCAAAAAGATGTACCCTTTGTTTTTGATGATGATTGTAAGGAAGCTTTTGAAACTCTTAAGAAGGCTTTAACTACAGCTCCTATCGTTCAACCACCTGATTGGAGTTTACCCTTTGAAATAATGTGTGATGCTAGTGATTTTGCTGTACGTGGTGTCCTTGGGCAACGAATTGATAAAAAGTTAAACGTTATTCATTATGTTAGTAAGACTCTTGACGCTGCTCAAAGGAATTATGCTACTACTGAAAAAGAATTCCTAGCTATCATTTTTGCTTGTGATAAGTTTAGACCTTATATTGTAGACTCAAAAGTCACCATTCATACTAATCATGTTGCTATTAAGTACCTTATGACAAAGAAGGATGCTAAGCGTAGGCTTATTAGATGGGTGCTGCTTTTACAAGAGTTTGATCTACATATTGTAGATAGGAAAGGTGCTGAAAATCCTGTTGCTCATAATTTATCCCGGTTGGAAAATATCTCTTTTGATCCTATGCCTGTTAATGATAGTTTCCCGAATGAACAGTTGGCCGCAATAGGGATAAGCTCACGAGGGAGCCCTTGGTATGCTGATTATGCTAACTTTATTGTCTCCAAGTATTTGCCTCCAACTTTCATAGCTCAGCAAAGAAGGAAGTTCTTTTATGATTTGAGGCATTATTTTTGGGATGACCCACATTTATATAAAGAAGGAGTGGATGGTATTATGCGAAGATGTGTTCCAGAATACGAACAAAAGGATATATTGCGGAAATGTCATGGTAGTGCCTATGGAGGAAATCATGTGGGAGATAGAACTGCGCAAAAGGTGCTACAATCAGGTTTCTACTGGCATACCCTTTTTAAAGATGCCAGAAAATTTGTTTTATCTTGTGATGAGTGTCAGCGTGTTGGTAATATTTCTAGATGCAATGAAATGCCTATGAAATACTCTCTAGTTATTGAACACTTTGATTGTTGGGGATTTGACTTTATGGGTCCTTTTCCTCGCTCGAAAGGTTATATTCATATTCTTGTTGCCGTTGATTATGTTACTAAGTGGGTAGAAGCCATACCTACGAAGAGTGCTAACGGGGAGACCTCTCTAAAAATACTTAAGGATGTTATCTTTCTTAGGTTTGGAGTGACTAGGTATCTCATGACTGATGGGGGTTCTCATTTCATTCATTGTGGTTTTAGAAAGACCCTTGCTAAATATGACGTTAATCATAGAATCGCTTTAGCTTATCACCCCCAAACTAGTGGGCAAATAGAGTTATCAAATAGAGAAATTAAATCTATCTTGCAAAAGACTGTTAATAGATCTAGAAAAAACAGGGCTAAAAAGTTGAAGATGCTTTATGGGCTTATAGGACTGCCTATAAAAACCCTATGGGGATGTCTCCTTATAAAATGGTTTATGGGAAAGCTTGTCACTTACCTTTAGAATTAGAACACAAAGTTTATTGGGCAGTTAAAGAACTTAATAGAGATTGTAAGCTTGCTAGTGAAAAAAGATTATTTGACTTAAGTTATTCTGATGAATGGAGGAGTGAAGCATATGAGAATGCTAGACTCTTTAAGGAAAAAGTTAAAAGATGGCATGACAAGCGAATACTTAAGAGAGAATTCCATGTTGGTGAGAAAGTTCTATTGTATAAGTCTCGTCTCAGATTTTTTGCAGGAAAACTACTGTCAAAATGGGAAGGACATTTCGTTATTGAAGAAGTGTACCGTTCAGGAGCGATAAAAGTTTCCTCTATAAAAGACAACACTACACAAGTGGTGAATGGGCAACGACTCAAGCACTATATTGCTGGAGATTCTTACAATGAAGATGTTGATGCTTTTCAAGTTATAACTCTGATTTTTTTTATCAAAGACCAAATTCAGAGACCTGCAGAGTCTGTTTACAAATAGGTAACAGTTCTGGTAAGAAAAGTTCCACGAAATATCTGTCTAGTTATATTTTTTGCAGTTTTTAGCCAACGAGGAAAGCTACGAAGCAAAAGAGGGACGAAAATGGAACCAGAGTGGCTCACACCACCCTGTGGCACGGGTCCCACCCCTGGCCGCGCCACTAGGTGGTGTCGCCTCGAACTCCGTCTCTGGCCCGTTTTCTCCCAGTACCTTCCTTTTGCTGTAAAACTTCATAATATATAATCCCCCAGATCCCCCGAGGTTCGTATATCGTGTTCTCGTCGTGTTTTCTTTTTGATATGTTTCTACCAGGAACTATTTTTGAAAGCTTAAAAGCACAATGGTGTTCGCCAAGGATAAGGGAAAGGAGCCTATGGAGGAAGATCTCCAAAACCCCGGTCAGGAGGAGGAGATCAAGAGTGAAGATGAAGAGGATCAAGGCCAACATCCATACACCGGCACTACCATTGCAAGCATTGGAGTGGTGAGAAAACCTGCCAGGGTTAGAAGGACTGCACGGATGCAGACTGAAGGGAAAACTCCTCGTCACTATTTGGCTCCACGGTCACTTCCTCCATGCACCAAGAATCCTTTCCATACTCTTATCCATGAGCATCAATACCAAGATATGCCCAAGGGGAAACTACCCTCCAATTGGGATTTGCCTCATTCTAGCCATGCAGGAAAAGAAGACTTCAAGGAGGAAGAGTGGGAAAACAATCACAAGAGCTAGAATTCGCAACCCGATATGATCACGCACCGCATCGAGCATAACTCGGAGTTGATTCGTACTCTCACCTTCGAGATCGAGGACTTGGGGAAATTATCAAAGAGCTCATCGAGAGAATACCACCACCACCGAAGGAGTAATTTGTCATCAGGTTTGGCATCCCCTTGGTTTGTTCCAAGCTTGGGGGAGTGCCGCGGTATCACATCACTATCTTCTATATTTTTACCTTTTTAGTAGAGTCATATCATGAATAGAGAAGTTATCATGTAGGATGGTTTGCATTATGGAAGTGCCCCCTCTCTCGTTAGATATGTATCCCTTAGTGTGAGTGGCCGTTATGGATTATTAATGAGAAGTTCTATCATTTACTCTTTTGCCTATCTCGTATTAGTTTTCAATTCGTGGTTATATGATTGATCTTGTTGTTAGTATTGGTATCACTTTGGGATCATTGAGAGTTGGTTTTGGAAAACCTGGCTCGGTCAATAGCACACTATTTTTGAGAATTGAATAAAAAGATAAAAGTACCCTTAAAGAAATATAATTTCATCATCTTTCTTTCTTGATTTGCTCATAAGTTTAGTATTCTCTCGTTAAGATATTTTGTGATTCCAAGGAAGATTGCATGTTTGCTTTTATCGCTTGTATGTTTGTTTGATTCCTTCAACTCTTATACTTGCTACCAGCCTTGCTAGCCAAAAACCTGTACTGAGAGGGAATGCTTCTCGTGCATGCAATCCTTAAACCAAAACATATGCCATTTGTGTCCACCATACCTACCTATTGTTGGAGATATGCCCAAGAGGCAATAATAAAAGTGGTTATTATTATATCTTTGTGTTTATGATGAATGTTTACATCCCATGCTATAATTGTATTATTAGGAAACACTAATACTTGTGTGTTTTGTAAACATATAAGAGTCCCTAGTAAGCCTCTTGTTGAACTAGCTTGTTGATTAATTGATGATCATGGTTTCCTGATCATGGACATTAGGATGTGATTAATAACAAGGTTATATCATTAGGAGAATGATGTGATGGACATACACCCATAGTAAGCGTAGCATAAGATCAAGTCATTAAGTTCGTATTGCTATAAGCTTTTAAATGCATAGTAACCTAATCCTTCGACCATGAGGTTGTGTTAATCACCATCACCGGATGGGTACTTTGATGACATCAAACGCTGCTTCGTAACTGGGTGGTTATAAAGGTGTCATTGGGTATTCTGAAAGTATGTGTTGAAGCGCATGGACCAAGACTGGGATTTGTCCATCCATATGACGGATAGATATGCTCTGGGCCCTCTCGGTGGAATGTCATCTAGTTAGCTTGCAAGCATGTGACTGGGTCACAAGGGATGACATATCACGGAACGAGTAAAGAGTACTTATCAGTAACGAGGTAGAACTAGGTATGGAGATGCCGACGATCAAACCTCAGATAAGTATAGTATCGCGTGACAAAGGGAATTGGTTTCGTATGTAAATGGTTCAATCGATCACGAAGTCATCGTTGAGTATGTGGGAGCCATTATGGATCTCCAGGTCCAGCTAATGGTTATTGATAGGAGATGTGTCTCTGTCATGTCTACATATTCACGAACCGTAGGGTGACACACTTCAGGTTCGAAGTTGTTTTAAGTAGATATGGAATGTGCGTTGGAGACCGAATGTTGTTCGGAGCCTCGAATTGGATCCGGGACATCACGAGGAGATCCGGAATTGTCCGGAGAATAAGATTCATATATTGGGGATCATTTTTTGAGTTAGGAAATGTTCCAGAGTATTTGTATGAGGATTCTAGAAGGTTTCGGAATGTTCCGGAAGGTTCTGGAAGATTTCTTGGAGTTTGCTTGAAAACCAAGAAAGGGAACAAGGAGTCCTGGTGGGGCAAGACTAGGAGTCGTGGGGGAGGAGGACTCCTCCCCCCACCTCCCAATCCGCCGGCCAAGGAGGGAGGGGAGTCCTACAAGGACTCCCCCTCCCATGGAGCCTCCCCCTTTAAATAGAGGGGTGGGGGCGCCACCTCCAAGCCCTCCTCCACAACTCCAAATCTCCGCCGCCTCTCTCCTCGTCCTTTCTTCTGCACAGGCATAGGCGAAGCCCTGCAGAATTCTCTACTCCACCACCACCACCACGCCGTCGTGCTGCTGTGATTCCGTGGAGAAGATCTACTACCTCCGCTGCTCGCTGGAACGAGGAGAGGAAGGTCTGCTTCGACTCTGTACGTGTGACCGACTGCGGAAGCGCTGCCGGAACGCGGCGCCGGAAGGATCGTCCACACGATCTTGAGATCGGCAAGTGATCGACTACATCAACCACGAGATCTAATATGGTAACGCTTTCGGATCTACGAGGGTTAGTACATATCTATCTCGTTGCACATGTCTAATAGATTAGATCTTGGCTTTTATCTAGATTAGATCTGGGTTTCGTTCGTTCTTGCGGTAGAATTTTTTTGTTTTCCATGCTACGAACCCATCAGTGGTATTAGAGCCGTATCTATGCATAGATTTGTTGCACGAGTAGAACACAATGGTGTTGTGGGCGTTGGTGCTCGTGCCGTCTTTTGCTTTGTGTACTTTGCATCTTGCGGCATGGTGGGATGAAGCGGCTCGGGCTAACCTTACATGTCATCGCACATGAGACTTGCTCCACGCTTGATGTGTAACTTGCTTTGCACAAGTGGCTCTGCGGGTGTTTGTCTCTCCCACCATAGTATAGATCCAATTTACACTTTGCACTCGATAGCACTTGTATCAACGTTGTGGTTCAGTTTCGTATGTAAGATCCATTATTGTTCGAAAGCCCCAAGCCACGTAAAACATGCAAAGAAAATTAGAGGCGTCTAACTTGTTTTTGCAGGGGTTTTCTGATGTGGTATGGCCATCATGTGATTGTGATTATATTTGATGTATGCAATGATCCTTGTTGTAATATGGCAACCCGCAGGAGCCTAATGGTTGTCTTTAATTCTGTTAAGACATGCGTGTCTATTCATCTTGTAATAGCTTTATTCCAAGTAGTTGTAATAGTTGCTAGTGATGATGGACAACCATGAAGCGGCGCCACTGACATTGACGCAATGCTGGTGATGATGGAGATCATGTTCGTGCTTTGGAGATGGAGATCAAAGGCACAAGAAGAAAGGGCCATATCATATCACACTAATTATGAATTGCCTGTGATGTTAATCCTTTATGCATCTTGTATTGCTTAGATCGCGACGGTAGCATTATAAGATGATCCCTCTCACTAAATATCAAGTAATAAAGTGTTCACCCTTAGTTGGCACCGTTGCTAAGACTCGTTGTTTCGAAGCATCTCGTGATGATCGGATGTGATAGATTCTACGTGTGCATACAACGGGTGCAAGCCAGATTTGCATATGCGGAAACTAAGGTTATCTTGACGAGCCTAGCATGTACAGACATGGTCTCGGAACACGGAATACCGAAAGGTAGAGCATGAGTCATATAAATGATATGATGAACATGAAGATTGTTCGCCGATGAAACTACATCTTCTCTCGTGATGATCGGACTTGGTGTAGTGGACTTGGTTCGTGTAATCACTAAGACAATGTGAGGGATGTTGTTTTGAGTGGGAGTTCACCTAGTTAACTTAAGTATTAAATTTGAACTCAATTCATCATAAACTTAGTCTAAACTACTTGCAAATTTGTTGTAGATTATGGCGACCCCCTCCATCAATTTCAATGCGTTCCTAGAGAAAGAAAAGCTTAAGAACAATGGAAGCAATTTCACGGAGTGGTTCCGTGGACTGAAGATCGTCCTCAGGGCTGGTCAGTTGACCTATGTGCTTGAAGCATCGCTAGGTGACCCACCTGCAGATGATGCTACCGATGACGTAAAGAATGTTTACACCACTCGGAAAAATCATTACTCCACAGTTCAGTGTGTCATCCTGTACAGTTTAGAAGCGGAGCTCCAAAAGCGTTTTGAGCACCACGACCCGTTCGAGATCATTAAGGAGCTCAGGCTAATTTTTGAGACTTGCGCGGCCATGGAGAGCTATGAGGCCTCCGAAAAGTTCTTTAACTGTAAGATGGAAGAGGGAAGCTCCGTTAGCGAGCACGTGCTCACCATGTCTGGGTACGCAAACAAGCTCCAAGAGTTGGGAATATCGATTCCTAATGAGTTGGGGTTTCATCGTCTCCTCCAATCACTGCCACCGAGTTATAAGAACTTTGTGATGAACTACAATATGCACTGCATGAACAAGACGTTGCCTGAACTATCGTCCATGCTGAAAACTGCTGAAGTGGAGATTAAGAAGGAGCACCAAGTGTTGATGGTCAATAAGACCACCAATTTCAAGAGATAGGGCAAGCCTAAGAACAAGGGCAACTTCAAGAAGGACGACAAGAAAGCTGCCGCACCTGCAAAGAAGCCCAAGGCTAGTCCCAAGCCTGAAACTGAGTGCTTCTACTGCAAGGGTGCTGGTCACTGGAAGCGTAACTGCCCCAAGTACCTGGCGGATCTGAAGAACGGCAACATCAAGAAGAAAGGTATATTTGATATATATGTTATTGATGTGTATCTTACTAGTAATCGTAGTAGTGCCTGGGTATTTGATACTGGTTCGGTTGCTCATATTTGTAACTCGAAACAGGAGCTGCGGAATAAACGAAGACTGGCAAGAGACGAGGTGACGATGCGCGTTGGAAATGGCTCCAAGGTTGATGTGATCGCCATCGGCACGCTCCCTCTACATCTACCTTCGGGATTAGTTTTAAATTTAAATAATTGTTATTTGGTGCCTGCGTTAAGCATGAACATTATATCTGGATCTTGTTTACTGCGAGACGGTTACTCTTTTAAGTCCAAGAATAAAGGTTGTTCGATTTATATGAGTAATATCTTTTATGGTAATGCACCTGAGATGAATGGTTTATTCTTATTGAATCTCGATAGTAGTGATACACATGTTCACAACATAGATGCTAAACGAATAAAATTGAATGATAATTCTACATACATGTGGCACTGTCGTCTTGGTCACATTGGAGTGAAGCGTATGAAGAAACTCCATTCAGATGGACTTCTTGAATCACTTGATTTTGAATCACTTGAAAGATGCGAAGCATGTCTAATGGGAAAAATGACTAAGACTCCATTCTCTGGAATAATGGAGCGAGCTACAGACTTATTGGAAATAATACATACCGATGTGTGCGGTCCAATGAGTGTAGCATCGCGTGGTGGATATCGTTATGTTCTCACTTCCACGGATGACTTAAGTAGATATGGGTATGGCTACTTTATGAAACATAAGTCCAAAACTTTCAAGAAGTTTAAGGAATTTCAAAGTGAAGTGGAAAATCATCGTAACAAGAAGATTAAGTTTCTGCGTTCTGACCGCGGAGGTGAATATCTGAGTTATGAGTTTGGCATGCATTTAAATAAATGTGGAATACTTTCGCAGTTGACACCGCCGGGAACACCACAGCGTAATGGTGTGTCCGAACGTCATAATCGAACTCTCTTAGATATGGTTCGGTCTATGATGTCTCTTACAGATTGACTGCTATCGTTTTGGGGCTATGCATTAGAGACAGCCGCATTCACTTTAAATAGGGCACCATCTAAATCCGTTGAAACGACACCGTACGAATTGTGGTTTGGTAAGAAACCTAAGTTGTCGTTCCTTAAAGTTTGGGGTTGCGAAGCATATGTAAAGAAGTTACAACCTGATAAGCTAGAACCCAAAGCGGAGAAATGCGTCTTCATAGGATACCCTAAAGAAACAATTGGGTATACCTTCTATCATAGATCCGAAGGCAAAGTTTTCGTTGCCAAGAATGGATCCTTTCTTGAGAAGGAGTTTCTCTTGAAGGAGGTGACTGGAAGGAAAGTAGAACTCGATGAGGTTATTGAACCTTCTCTCGGATTTGAGAGTAGTGCAGCACCGGAAGATGTTTTTGTGCCGCCTGCACCAAGTGGAGAGGAAGCTAATGATAACGATCATGAAACTTCAAGCGAAGTTACTGCTGAACCTCGCAGGTCAACGAGGGTTCGTACCACTCCTGATTGGTATGACTCTGCCTTGAACGTCATGTTGGTGGACAACATTGATGACCCTGCGACGTATGAAGAAGCTATGGTGAGCCTAGATTCCGACAAATGGCTAGAAGCCATGAAATCCGAAATGGGATCCATGTACGAAAACCAAGTGTGGACTTTGGTGGACTTACCGGATGGCCGTAAGGCTGTCGAGAACAAATGGATTTTCCAGAGAAAAACAGATGTTGATGGTAATGTTACCGTCTATAAAGCTCGACTTGTCGCGAAAGGGTTCCGACAAATTCAAGGAGTTGACTATGATGAGACATTCTCACCAGTAGCGAAGCTAAAGTCTGTGAGGATTTTGTTAGCAATTGCTGCACATTTCGATTATGAGATTTGGCAGATGGATGTCAAAACGGCATTCCTTAATGGTGACATTGAGGAAGAGTTGTATATGGTACAACCCAAGGGTTTTGTCGATCCTAAAGATGCTGACAAGGTATGCAAGCTTCAGCGCTCCATTTATGGACTGAAGCAAGCATCCCGAAGTTGGAATCAACGTTTTGATAAAGTAATCAAAAACTTTGGGTTTATACAAACTTATGGAGAAGCTTGTATTTACAAGAAAGTGAGTGGGAGCTCTGTAGCATTCCTAGTACTATATGTAGATGACATATTTTTGATTGGGAATGATATAGAACTTCTTAATAGCGTCAAAACCTATTTGAATAATAGTTTTTCAATGAAGGATCTTGGCGAAGCGGCATATATTCTAGGCATCAAGATTTATAGAGATAGATCAAGACGCCTAATAGCGCTTTCACAAAGTACATACTTAGACAAAGTTCTAAAAAAGTTTAGAATGGAAGAAAGCAAGAAAGGGTTCGTGCCCATGTTGTCAGGTAAGACCTAGAGTAAGACTCAAAGTCCAGCTACGGCAGAAGATAGAGAGAAAATGAATAATATTCCCTATGCCTCGGCCATAGGTTCTATCATGTATGCCATGCTGTGTACAAGACCGGATATAGCACATGCTGTTAGTTTGACTAGCAGATATCAAAGTGATCCTGGAATGGAGCACTGGACAGCGGTCAAGAATATCCTAAAGTACCTAAATAGGACTAAGGATATGGTTCTTTCTTATGGAGGTGATGAACATCTTGTTGTAAACGGTTACACCGATGCTGGTTGGAACACCGATCCGGATGACTCGAGGTCACAGTCGGGATACGTATTTATTTTGAATGGTGCTGCAGTGAGCTGGAGGAGTGCAAAGCAAAGCATTGTGGCAAAATCTTCAACTGAATCGGAATACATAGCTGCTTCGGAGGCTGCACAAGAAGCCGTATGGATGAAGGAATTCATTACTGAACTTGGCGTGGTTCCCAGTGCGTTGGACCCGATGGCCATCTACTGTGACAACACAGGTGCCATAGCTAATGCACAGGAGCCAAGGTCACATAGCAAGCTGAAGCACATCAAGCTAGGTTTCCACGCTATTCGCGAGTATGTCCAAAATGGTGACATACAGATTTGCAAAGTACACACTGATCTGAATGTGGCAGATCTGTTGACTAAACCTCTCCCTAGGGCAAAGCATGACCAACACTAGAACGCCATGGGTGTTCGGTATATTACCATGTAATCTAGATTATTGACTCTAGTGCAAGTGGGAGACTGTTGGAGATATGCCCAAGAGGCAATAATAAAAGTGGTTATTATTATATCTTTGTGTTTATGATGAATGTTTACATCCCATGCTATAATTGTATTATTAGGAAACACTAATACTTGTGTGTTTTGTAAACATATAAGAGCCCCTAGTAAGCCTCTTGTTGAACTAGCTTGTTGATTAATTGATGATCATGGTTTCCTGATCATGGACATTAGGATGTGATTAATAACAAGGTTATATCATTAGGAGAATGATGTGATGGACATACACCCATAGTAAGCGTAGCATAAGATCAAGTCATTAAGTTCGTATTGCTATAAGCTTTTAAATGCATAGTAACCTAATCCTTCGACCATGAGGTTGTGTTAATCACCATCACCGGATGGGTACTTTGATGACATCAAACGCTGCTTCATAACTGGGTGGTTATAAAGGTGTCATTGGGTATTCTGAAAGTATGTGTTGAAGCGCATGGACCAAGACTGGGATTTGTCCATCCATATGACAGATAGATATGCTCTGGGCCCTCTCGGTGGAATGTCATCTAGTTAGCTTGCAAGCATGTGACTGGGTCACAAGGGATGACATATCACGGAACGAGTAAAGAGTACTTATCAGTAACGAGGTAGAACTAGGTATGGAGATGCCGACGATCAAACCTCAGATAAGTATAGTATCGCGTGACAAACGGAATTGGTTTCGTATGTAAATGGTTCAATCGATCACGAAGTCATCGTTGAGTATGTGGGAGCCATTATGGATCTCCAGGTCCCGCTAATGGTTATTGATAGGAGATGTGTCTCTGTCATGTCTACATATTCACGAACTGTAGGGTGACACACTTAAGGTTTGAAGTTGTTTTAAGTAGATATGGAATGTGCGTTGGAGACCGAATGTTGTTCGGAGCCTCGGATTGGATCCGGGACATCACGAGGAGATCCGGACTTGTCCGGAGAATAAGATTCATATATTGGGGATCATTTTCTGAGTTAGGAAATGTTCCGGAGTATTTGTATGAGGATTCTAGAAGCTTTCGGAATGTTCCGGAAGGTTCTGGAAGATTTCTTGGAGTTTGCTTGAAAACCAAGAAAGGGAACAAGGAGTCCTGGTGGGGCAAGACTAGGAGTCGTGGGGGAGGAGGACTCCTCCCCCACCTCCCAATCCGCCGGCCAAGGAGGGAGGGGAGTCCTACAAGGACTCCCCCTCCCATGGCGCCTCCCCCCTTTAAATAGAGGGGTGGGGGCGCCACCTCCAAGCCCTCCTCCATAACTCCAAATCTCCGCCGCCTCTCTCCTCCTCCTTTCTTCTGCACAGGCATAGGCGAAGCCCTGCAGAATTCTCTACTCCACCACCACCACCACATCGTCGTGCTGCTGTGATTCCGTGGAGAAGATCTACTACCTCCGCTGCTCACTGGAACGAGGAGAGGAAGGTCTGCTTCAACTCCGTACGTGTGACCGACTGTGGAAGCGCTGCCGGAATGCGGCGCCGGAAGGATCGTCCACACGATCTTGAGATCAGCAAGTCATCGACTACATCAACCATGAGATCTAATCTCGTAACGCTTTTGGATCTACGAGGGTTAGTACATATCTATCTCGTTGCACATGTCTAATAGATTAGATCTTGGCTTTTATCTAGATTAGATCTGGGTTTCGTTCGTTCTTGCGGTAGAAATTTTTTGTTTTCCATGCTACGAACCCATCACCTATTAGCACTATTGCTATTCCAAGTAAATTCATGTTTTTCTCTACCTTCCAAATTAAACTTGTTATGTGAAAATTAGTGATTAAAGCTCTCACGAACTTGATGGCACACTTTACTTTCTTGCACTTAATAAACTTGAACCATTGTGCCCATCTATGTTGCGTATATGCTTACGCTTTGTGAGTTGTGAATTAGCAGAACCATGCTGTCAAGGGGAACGCTTTCAACATTGCACTGGTACTTCGTACCTAGTTGATATCATGTTCTTTTGTCTATGGATGTCGTCGGTGTGAAATGAAAGGGGAGCTTGTAAGTCCATGGAGTTATGCATGTGTGTTTGAGAAACGCCTGGGCCGTCGGTCTAATCCATGTTGTCATGGTGGAAACATCGTAACCATAATGAGCATCTATGAAGCATTCTTCTTATAAAAAAAGAGATAGAGATAGAGAAAAAGAGGGAAAAAAGATGAGAAAAGAGGAAAGAGAGAAAAAAGCACCATATTCCCATGGTAAATAAGAAGATTGCTGAGATGCTCGTTGTCTACTTACCTTGTCATTTTGATATGGGGATTCTTCTGTATCATCGGGCAAGGGGTACCCCGTTGGCGGTTCTCCATGATACACATGTGCTTACTATGACAAGAACTTACCAGTGAATAAACTTGAGTAGCATGAGGAGCCTCCTTCGTATTCAAGGGACATGAGATTTTCAACTTACAACTTGTCAAGCATATCCTCGTATTTGATCACTCTAACCTTAATCACCTAAAAGATGCCTATGATAGGGGCAATGAGAGCTGAAAGCTAATAAGTATCATAATTTTTGGGAGCTCTTTATGAAACTTGAAATCCCTGCTTCCCTCTACGAAGGGCCTTTCTTTTACTTTTTAGTTGTGTCAGTAAACCTATTACTTTCTATCTCATTAAGTATTTTGAGTTGTTGTGTTTCATTCATTCATATGATGATTTATTCTATCATGTCCCTTATGTTCCTTGTTTTGCACTTTGCTCTTATCTTGGTGTTTACTACTTTGAAAGCTATCTTTGAAAATCAGTTATTTGTGAACTCCAGCAAATTGTCAACTATTCTTCGACCAAGAGCTAAGTTTATCATTACCAATTATGATTCACTTTATGTATCTTTATTGTGTTTCCTTTACTTATTGCAAGTTAAGTTATATAATAGTGAGTTGTCTTCTATTATGATCTATGTATTGATGAATGTGATGCTTCTTGTCCGTATTCTTTTATCGACTCTTCACTCCATAAACCTGAGGTCATGTTTATTGAGTTCAGTTTTTGCTTGGGAACAAGCGAAGTGTAAGCTTGCGGGGAGTTGATACGTCCATTTTGCATCACTATTCTATATCATAATTCACTTTATTCATAGATATATTTCATATAAAGGATGGTACTTATGTTATTTGATCTGTTTTTGCATGGTTGATGACTTTTGGAGCATGGACCGCTGTAGTCATGATTCTGATGGAAAAGGTGCTGTTTGGATGGAAAATTTGCGAAGATCAGAAAATCTGGGAAAATACATGGAAAATCCTATTTTTCCAGAAGACGAAGGAAGCCAGAAGGGGAGGCAAAGATGGGCCACAGGGGGGCCCACACCACCCCCTAGCGCGGGCCAGCCTAGGCCGCGCCACTAGGTGGTGTGGCTGCCCTGGTCCACCCCTAGCTCTCCCCTCTAGCGTATATTATCCTCCCAAAACCCTAAGACTCGAGGAGCGACCACAGAAATATTCCGCCACCTCTGCGGGGCGGAAAACACCGGGAGAGAAAGATCTCTCCGGCAGACAGAATTCTGCTAGGGGAATTCCTTCCCGGAGAGGGGAGATCATCGCCATCAACACCACCATCAAACTAGGCTTCATCGGGATCATCATCATAATCACCACCATCATCACCATCAGCACCCTTATCACCATCTCCATATCGCTGTAACAATTGGGTTGAATCTTGCATAGTTCTTAGAGGAAACTTTCTCGGTGTTGATTACTCCTTGTAGTTGATGCTATTGAGTGAACCATTGAATTATCGTTTATGTTCAGATTGTTACACATCATTATTCCATCTCTGATCATGATCCATATGATGTCTTATGAGTAGTTCGTTTTGTTCTTGAGGACATGGGAGAAGTCATGTTGTTAGTAGTGGAATTGTGTTGAGAAAGATTCATTAGTTTGATATTTAAGTTGTGGTGTACTTCTTCTAGTGGTGTCATGTGAACGTCGACTACATGACACTTCACCTATATGGGCCTAGGGGAATGCATTGTGTATTTGGCTACTAATCGTAGGGGTTACCGAAGTGACAGAAACCTGAACCCCCGTTAGGAAACCATTGCACAAGGGACGTCAGGGTCTTAGAGTTTAAAGTTGTGGTTAGGGTTCTACCTTAATTACTTTCTTGTACTTGCGAATGCTTCCAGGGGTATAATCACAAGAATGTATTAGTCCTAGGAAGGCGGTACATTAGCACAGGTTCACCCACACAACACTTAGCAAACTAAAGAAGATTAATCAACTATATGAAGCGAAAGAACTTGAAGATATTCCCATGTGTCCACGAGAACGTTTGGTCATCTTAAGTAATACAACCGGCTTGTCCTTTGTTGAATAAAGTATTGGGCCACTTGCTGCATTTATTCTTATTGTCTTTTATTTACTCGTACTTTATTTACTTGCATTATCAAAAACCCCTAAAAATCCGTTTGCTAAGTATTTGTAGAGAATTCCTGATCCATACCACTAGCCAGCACCTTCTGCTCCTCGTTGGGTTTGACACTCTTACTTATCGAAAATACTGCGATATAACCCCTATACTTGTGGTTCATCACAACCCCTACGATTAGTAGCCAAATACACAATTCATTCCCCTAGGCCCATATAGGTGAAGTGTCATGTAGTCGACGTTCACATGACACCACTAGAAGAAATACACCACAACTTAAATATCAAACCATTGAATCTTTCTCAACACAATTCCACTACTAACAACATGACTTCTCCCATGTCCTCAAGAACAAAACGAACTACTCACAAGACATCATATGGATCATGATCAGAGATGATATAATGATATGTAACAATCTGAACATAAACGATAATTCAATGGTTCACTCAATAGCATCAACTACAAAGAGTAATCAACACCAGGAAAGTTTCCCCTAAGAACTATGCAGGATTCAACCCAATTGTTATAGCGGTATGAAGTGGTGATGATGGTGTTGGTGGAGATGATGGTGGTGGTGATGATGATGATCCCAATGAAGTCCAGCTTGATGGTGGTGTTGATGGCGATGATCTCCCCTCTTCGGGAAGGAATTCCCCCGGCAGAATTCTGTCTGTCGGAGAGATCTTTCTCTCTCGATGTTTTCCACCCCGCAGAGGCAGCGGAATCTTTCTGTGGTCGCTCCCCGAGTCTTAGGGTTTTGGGAGGATAATATACACCAGAGGGGAGAGCCTAGAGTGGACCAGGGCGGCCACACCACCTGGTGGTGCGGCCTGGGGTGGCCCGCGCCAGGGGGTGGTGTGAGCCCCCTGTGGCCCATGTGCACTTCCCCTTCTAGCATTCTGCATCTTCTGGAAAAATAGGATTTTCCATGTATTTTCCCGGATTTTCTGATCTTCGTGAATTTTGCCTCCAAACAGCACCTTTTCCATCAAAATCCTGACTGCAGCGGTCCATGCTCCAAAAGTCATCAACCATGCAAAAACAGATGAAATAACATAAGTATCATCTCTTAATATGAAATATATCAATGAATAATAGTAAATTATGATATAGAATAGTGATGCAAAATGGACGTATTAGTCATTCAGCTTGAAATCCAAGAATGTTCATACCCGTTGACAACTAAGCTTAAATTCATTTAAATTTCACCATTTACTTTTAGGTTAACAATTTACACGGTCAGTGGGGGTACATTTTACATCAAGGACCTAAAAACGGAAAAATATTACATCGAGATCCATACATTTAGCACAAAGGACCCTAAAAGGAAAATTTTCTAGTTTGGCTCCCTCTCGAGAGATCAGCCTAGGCCAATACACAATGTTGATATGGTCATGACCTTGGCTGTTCGGTTCAAAACCAAGAATGTTCATACACCATAGGCCAATACACATTGTGAAGAAGCCAGAGCATTTTTTTGTATTCAAAGGTGTCAAAACACATGTTTCTCTTTTTTTTCTTAGCATTGCATATAGTGTAGGAATAACTTTGAATATTGACTGTTGGATCAAGACTTGAATCCCAACATTGTGAGACATTGGATCTTCATTTCCATTTTAGCATCGAGAAGATACTATTGATAGTCTTTCTTTTCTTATCTTACCATTATTATATATAGTGTGCGGACAAAAGTATGAAAATTAATTTATGCAAATTTGTTAAAATTATATGTCTGTATTTTTTTAATAAATATATGCATGTATTTGAACTATTAATGACTGACAAATTTTTTTATTGTCTAGTGTCTAAAAAATTAAACATAGTTGAAAACTGGGGCGTAAGTGTGAGATGTTTTCTTTTCTACGTTGCTTTGGATCACTTTTTTCCATCAGATGAATATTGGGTGGTAGATACATGGGCATGTTGATCCGAGTCCCCCTACCAGTGGGCACGTGGAGTAGTAGTTGAACAATTTCGGAAAACACTTAAAATCCAAAATATAAACATTAGCAGCAAAGACAGTTTACAACCAAAATACACCCTTCCTAGTGCCAAAAGAGACCCTGCCTCCGATTACTACTACATTAACTAGTAAATGAGTGGTACTTTTCTACAACTAAATTAACTAGTAATACATCATTACCATCGCATTAGGATTACTTAGCCAAATATTAAGATCAGTTCATCATGTTGATGCAAACGCAGAAAGACAACACCTTGATCGTCATGTATTGTCCATCAGCCGTGGTAATGTACCACGGCGGCACTATGAGGAACAACAAATCTTCAAGGCCAACACTGTCGGGCAACGTGCAGCTCGTCAGCTCAATGACCCCATTAAGGGTGTCCGTCGAGAAGTCCGCCAGCAACTGCGGGCCAGTCGCGCACAGCTTCACCCTGTACCGGGGCCACGAGCATGAGGCCACCCTGACGCACACCGAGGAAACGGCGGTGGCCTGGCCGAGCTCGCCGATGATGAGGCTGCACACAGTAGCGTCATCACCATAGACGATGACCATGGATGGCAGAAAGGATGGTAACGACATTGTTACTATACACTCCATGGGCTAGTCGTACGATAGCCTATGCACTTGTACCTTGTGGATGCCGTTGAGGTGCAAAAGGAGCTCGACCAGCGAGGCGGTGAATATGCAGCCGACCTCCGTGCAGCCGGACAGGATGTACGGGCACGCAGCCTTGTGGTCGTCGAGCTTGTGGTAGGCGACCATGGTGAGGCAGCCGTCATGGGGGCATAGAACAGTTATCAGCGCTAGCTCGTCTTTGTCCATCGCCGGCTAGCTCTTGGTGGAATCCGCCGACGCGCCCAGCGTTGGAGTAGTTCCCTGGAAGCTCGGCTCGCCGATGTAGTGCCCGCAGTCCTGAATTTTTATGCAGCATTGAGTTTTTTTGAACGAAGACTGCAGAAAGTTGATAGGTGAGAGTAAATCAGGCACTTAATACCCTATACAGTACTGTACCAGACAAACATATCCTACCCGCGTGAGTGGTAAAGGTCTACGCCTTTTTTTGGAAATGTAAAAGGTCTACACCTAGCGAGAGACGGAGAAACCTGGGGCCTAGCGCAAAGTGTACAGTGCTGCGGGGGAGAGAACGAGGACTGCATGCATGTCATCAACACCATCTGCATTTTATTCTATTTGCGTGTCTCTTCTGGCTCTTTCTTTCTCGCCATGGCAGACTCGTTTCTCTTCTCCATTTCTTTCTTGTGGTTAAAGCTTGTCCAGATACAGAGTACTAGTAGTAGTACGTAGTACATTTGAACTAGTACTCCAGTAATAGGGAGTATATGTCTTTTTATACTAGAGTTGTACTACCAGTACTCCAATAGTGATACAGTACATATGTCTACTTTTTACTATACTACTACTAGTACTCCAGTAGGTAGGCATCTACGAGCGGTGGGTGGCGGTGGCTATTTCCGGCTTTTTACTACTCCTAGGGTGGCGAGCGGCGGGCAGCGGTGGCAGTAGGGTTCTAGTAGTACAGAGTAGTACTCGAGTACTCCTGCTCACTGATTCATGAAGTAAGACTTCAATAGTGTACTGTAGTCCTGTACTGCTCAGATGCAGCTATCATCATACCACGGTTCCTAGGGAGACACCAGAGACACAGGTGCTCAAATGCACGTCCCAGGTGGGCCCCGATGCCTAGCGATTCGATAAAGCCTTGCTGCCTGACCACACAGCCAAGGAAATTCATTTCACTACTCTCAACTATACTATTTCTCTGTGTGTTTCGAAATTAAGTTCAAAACTTGCGATAATCTGTTCAGTGGACCCACCAGGCAGTCAATGTATCAAGAACGAGTGAGAGTTGTTTGGCAAGATTAAACTTCTTGCTAAGAATATGCATGCCTAGAAATTTGATCGTGTTTTGAAAACAACCAAAGAGACTATGACTCACCGTGTTTTGAAATTTTGGTTGTGTTTCGAACTTAACTTCACACCTTGCGATAATCTGTTTAGTGGACCCACCGCTAGGCCACAGTCGATGTATGGAGATGAGTGAGAGTTTGGAAAGATTCAACTTCTTGCAAAGAATATGCAAGCCTAGAAATTTGACCGTGTTTTGAAAACAAACAAAGAGACTATGACTCACCATGTTTTGAAATTTTGGCTGTGTTCTGAAATTAACATCACACCTTGCGATAATATTTTCAGTGGATACACTACCATGAAGTCAATGTATCGAGACGAGTGACAGTTTGGAAAGATTCAACTCCTTGCTAAGAATATGCATGCCTAGAAATTTGACCGTATTACAAAAACAACCAAAGAGACTATGGCTCACCGTGTTTTGAAATTTTGTGTGTGTTTCGAAATTAACTTCACACCTTGCGAAAATCTGTTCATTGGACCCACCAAGTAGTCAATGTATCGAGAACGAGTGAGAGTTTTGAATGATTCAACTTATTGCTAAGAATATGCATGCCTAGAAATTTGACCGTGTTTTGAAAACAATCAAAGATCCTATGACTCACCGTGTTTCAAAATTTTGGATGTGTTTCGAAATTAACTTCACACCTTTCCGAAAATCTGTTCAGTGGACCCACCACCAGGCAGTCAATGTATGGAGATGAGTGAGAGTTTGGAAAGATTCAACTTCTTGCTAAGAATATATATGCCTAGAAATTTCACCGTGTTTTGAAAACAAACAAAGAGACTATAACTCACCGTGTTTTTAAATTTTGGCTGTGTTTCGAAATTAACTTCACACCTTGCGATAATATTTTCAGTGGACCCACCACCAGGCAGTCAATGTATGGAGACGAGTGAGAGTTTGGAAAGATTCAACTTCTTGCTAAGAATACGCATGCCTAGAAATTTGATCATGTTTTGAAAACAAACAAAGAGACTATCACTCACCGTGTTTTGAAATTTTGGCTCTGTTTCAAACTTAACTTCACACCTTGCGATAATATTTTCAGTGGACCCACTACCAGGAAGTCAATGTATCGAGACAAGTGACAGTTTTGAAAGATTCAACTTCTTGCTAACAATATGCATGCCTAGAAATTTGACCGTATTTCGAAAACAACCAAAGAGACTATGGCTTACCGTGTTTTGAAATTTTGCGTGCGTTTCGAAATTAACTTCACAGCTTGCGAAAATTTGTTCACTGGACCCACCAGGTAGTCAATGTATCGAGAACGAGTGAGAGTTTGGAATGATTCAACTTATTGCTAAGAATATGCATGCCTAGAAATTTGACCGTGTTTTGAAAACAATCGAAGATGCTATGACTCGCCATATTTCGAAATATTGGCTGTGTTTCGAAATTAACTTCACACCTTACGAAAATCTTTTCAGTGGACCCACCACCAGGCAGTCAATGTATGGAGACGAGTGAGAGTTTTGAAAGAATTAACTTCTTTCTAACAATATGCATGCCTAAATATTTGACCGTCTTTTGAAAACAAACAAAGAGACTATGACTCACCATGTTTTGAAATTTTAATGTGTTTTAACTTGACACCTTGCGATAATATTTTCAGTGGACCCACCATGCAGTCAATGTATCAAGAACGAGTGAGAGTTGTTTGGCAAGATTCAACTTCTTGCTAAGAATATGCCTGCGTCGAAAATTTGACCATGTTTTGAAAACAATCAAAGAGACTATGACTCGCCGTGTTTTGAAAGTTTGGTTGTGTTTCGAAATTAACTTCACACCTTACGATAATCTATACAGTGGACCTACCAGGCAGTCAATGTATTGAGAATGAGTGAGAGTTTTGAATGATTCAACTTATTGCTAAGAATATGCATGCCTAGAAATTTGACCGTGTTTTCAAAACAATCGAAGATGCTATGACTCACCGTGTTTCGAAATATTGGTTGTGTTTCAAAATGAACTTCACACCTTGCGAAAATATGTTCAGTGGACCCACCACCAGGCAGTCAATGTATGGAGATGAGTGAGAGTTTGGAAAGACTAAACTTATTCCTAAGAATATGCATGCCTAGAAATTTGACCGTCTTTTGAAGACAAACAAAGAGACTATGACTCACCATGTTTTGAAATTTTGGATGTGTTTCGAAATTAACTTGACACCTTGCGATAATATTTTCAGTGGACCCACCAGGCAGTCAATGTATCGAGAACGAGTGAGAGTTGTTTGGCAAGATTCAACTTCTTGCTAAGAATATGCATGCCTCGAAAAGTTCGACCATGTTTTGAAATCAACCAAAGAGACTATGACTCACCGTGTTTTGAAAGTTTGGTTGTGTTTCGAAATTAACTTCACACCTTGCGATAATCTGTTCAGTGGACCTACCAGGCAGTCAATGTATAGAGAACAAGTGAGAGTTTGGAATGATTCAACTTATTGCTAAGAATATGCATGCCTAGAAATTTGACTTTGTTTTGAAAACAATCAAGTGGCTATGCGTCACCGCATTTTGAAATGTTGCGTGCGTTTCGAAATTAACTTCACACCTTGCGAAAATCAGTTCACTAGACCCACCAGGCAGTTAATGTATCGAGAACGAGTGAGAGTTTGGAATGATTCAACTTTTTGCTAAGAATATGCATACCTATAAATTTGACCGTGTTTTGAAAACAATATAAGTGGCTATGCCTCATCGCGTTTTGAAATTTTGTGTGCATTTATAAATTAACTTCACACCTTGCGAAAATTAGTTCACTGGATCCACCAGGCAGTCAATGTATCGAGAATGACTGAGAGTTTAGAATAATTCAACTTATTGCTAAGAATATGCCTTCCTACAAATTTGACCGTGTTTTGAAAACAATAAAAGAGGCTATGCCTCACCGTGTTTCAAAATTTTGGCTGTGTTTAGCAATTAACTTCATACCTTGTGAAAATATGTCCAGTGGACCCACCAGGCAGTCAATGTATCAAGAATGAGTGAGAGTTTGGCAAGATTCAACTTCTTGCTAAGAATATGCATGCCTATAAATTTGACCATGTTTTGAAAACAAACAAAGAGACAATGACTCTCCGTGTTTTGAAATTTTGGCTGTGTTTCGAAATCAACTTCACCCCTTGCGATAATCTTTTCAGTGGACCCACCACGCAGTTAATGTATCGAGAACGAGTAAGAGTTGTTTGGCCAGAATCAACTTCTTGCTAAGAATATGCATGCCTCAAAAGGTTGATCGTGTTTTGAAAACAATCAACCCCGAGACTATGACTTACCGTGTTTTGAAAGTTTGGTTGTTCTTCAAAATTAACTTCACACCATGTGATAATCTATTTAGTGGACCTACCAGGCTGTCAAGAACGAGTGAGAGTTTGGAATGATTCAACTTATTGCTAAGAATATGCATGCCTAGAAATTTTACCATGTTTTGAAAACAATCAAAGTGGCTATGGCTCACCGCGTTTTGAAATTTTGCATGTGTTTCGAAATTAACTCCACACCTTGCGAAAATCTGTTAATTGGACCCTCTAGGTAGTCAATGTATCGAGAACGAGTGAGAGTTTGGAATGATTCAACTTATTGCAAAGAATATGCATGCCTAGAAATTTGACCGTGTTTGAAAGCAATCAAAGAGGCTAGGACTCACCATCTTTCAAAAATTTGGCTGTGTTTCGAAATTAACTTCACACCTTGCGAAAATCTGTTCAGTGGACCCACCAGGCAGTCAATGTATCAAGAACGAGTGAGAGTTTGGGAAGATTCAACTTCTTGCTAAGAATGTGATTGCCTAGAAATTTTACCGTGTTTTGAAAGTAATCAAAGAGACTGTGACTCACCGTGTTTTGAAATTTTTTCCATGTTTCGAAATTAACTTCACACCTTGCAAAACTCTGTTCAGTGGACCCACCACCAGGTAGTCAATGTATGGAGACGAGTGAGAGTTTGGAAAGATTCAGCTTCTTGCTAAGAATATGCATGCCTAGAAATTTGACCTTGTTTCGAAAACAAATAAAGAGACTATGACTCACCGTGTTTTGAAATTTTGGCTGTGTTTCAAAATTTACTTCGCACCTTGCGATAACATTTTTAGTGGACCCACCAGGCAGTCAATGTATCAAGAATGAGTGAGAGTTGTTTGGCAAGATTCAACTTCTTGCTAAGAATATGCATGCCTCGAATGTTTGACCATGTTTTGAAAACAATCAAAGAGACTATGACTCGCCTTGTTTTGAAAGTTTGGCTGTGTTTCGAATTTACTTCACACTGATGGCTCAAGATATCTCGAGCTCGTTGGGGAACCCCAAGAAGAAGGTATGATGAGAACAAAAGCAAGTTTCCCTCAATTATGAAACCAAGGTTATCGAACCAGTAGGAGCAAGGAAAGAACTCCAAGGTGTTGTTACCAACTTGGAATCCTGCACAACAGAACCACAAAACTTTTACCCCAACTTACAGTGAGGTTACCAATCTCATCGGTTTTGCTGAAAAAAAAGGTTTACACGTATTGTGTGGAAGATAGTAATTGCTTGCAGAAAGTAAACAGTAAACACTAAATAGTAGAGGGTATAGCAATGGTAAAAGAATGGACCGGGTCCATAGTTCACTAGAGGTGATTCTCCTTAAGATAGATGACATGTTGGGTGAACAAATTACAGCGGGGCAATTGACAGACTCGAGAAAGCATACATGCATATACTAATCATATTGACTACTATGAGATTTGATTAGGCATTACAACATTCTACATAGACCATAATCCAACTGCATCTATGATTAATAATCCACCTTCAGGTTATCATCCGAATCCCCTCCAGTATTAAGTTGCAAGCAACAGATAATTGCATAAAGCAAAGTGTGTAAAGTAAACAATACGATCGTCCCATGGACAAAGGATTGTTGTTTTCTCCCTAGTAGCAATAGCACATCTAGTACCTTAAAGATTCATGTCACTTCCCCAGATTACTAGAGGCATGAACTCACTATCGAGCACAAATACTCCCTATTGGAGTTGCTAGCATCTACTTGGCCAAGATAGCTACTAACAACGAAAAGCATGCAAGATCACAAAAACATAGACATGATAGAATCAATAATCAAACTAAAATAGCATGTCAAAATTCATCAGATCCCCACAAACACAACATGTAATATTACAAATAGATGATCTTGATCATGAACGGAGATCACAAGATCTAAACATGATAGCACAAAGGAGGAGAACCAACCATCTAGCTACTACATGGACCCGTAGTCCAGGGATGAACTACTCACGCATCACACCGGAGGCAGTCATGGTGATGAAGAAGGCCTCCAGGGTGATCTCTCCCCTCTGGCAGGGTGCCGGGGAGAGCTTCGGATCCCCCTGATCTGGGGATCGAGTTGGCGGCGGCTACAAACTCTTCCGTGTATTTCTGATTGGGTCTTTGATCGGGTACTTAAGGTTTTCGTCCCGAGAGGTCTTTATAGGCGGAAGGACAAGGTCGGTGGAGCCTCGAGGGTCCCACACTAGGTGGCGGCGTGCCTAGGGCTGGCCATGCCACCCTATGGTGTGGTCGCCTCGTGGCCCCTCTTCGTCTCCCCTCCGGACTCCGTCTTGCTTCGGGTAAAATATTGGCTTTGGCTTTTGTCCGGTCCAATTCCAAGAATATTTCCTTACCAGCTTTTCTAAAACCAAAAACAGCAGAAAACAGGCAACTAGCACTGTGGCATCTTGATAATAGGTTAGTTCTAGAAAATGTATAAAAGTACCTCAAAGTGTGGACTAAACATAAGAAAGTGGATACTAAAAAAGCATGGAACATCAAAAATTATAGATACGTTTACAACATATCAACATACCCAAGCTTAACTCCTGCTTGTCCTCGAGTAGGTAAGTGATAAAAAAGAATAATTTTTGAGGTGCCATGCACCGTCACAATCTTGATCAAGGTATTTTTAAAACATTGATAGCTAGGATCATATTACTTTAACATAGCATGAAAGATATAGTTCTAACAATAAGACATAGCAACTATGTTGTAACATGAAAAGGTACAAACAAAAGTTTCATGAATAGCAATGCTTTGAAAAACGTTTATTTGTTTCACATATAGAAAACATAATGAGAATGGTATTCAGCTTGTCCCTCATGGTATAGCAAAACATAAATGCATAGGACACCTTCAAAGTTCATAAGGGTGACTAGATAGAAATAATTTAAGAACAAGCATATCAAAGTTATGAATCAATCAACAAGTTTTGGGACAATGCACATTAAACTAAGAATGACCAATATGCTCTCTCAATGGTGCATAGAGATAGAAGATGGAGACTCAACATAAAAGTAAAAAGAAAGGCCCTTCGTAGAGGGAAGCAGGGATTTCAAGTTTCATAAAGAGCTTCCAAAAATTATGGTACATATTAGCTTTCAGATCTCATTGCCCCTATCATAAGCATCTTTAGGTGATTAAGGTTAAAGTGAACAAATATGAGGATATGCTTGACAAGTTATAAGTTGAAAATCTCATGCCCCTTACTTACGAGTACCGAACCTCATGCTACTCAACTTTAGTCACGAGTAAGTTCTTGTCATTGTAAGTACATGTGCATCATAGAGAACCGCCAACGGGGTACCCCTTTCCCCATGATATAGGAGCTATCCAATATCAAAATGACAAGGAAACAAAAAATGAGCATCTCAGCGATCTTTTTATTTGCTATTTGCATAGATTTTTATTGAGGATGCTTCATAGATTGCTCACTATGGTTATGCTGCTAGTTTCCACCATGATTAGGCATGGCCTAGGCTAGCCGCCCAGGCGTTTCTCTAACACATATACAAACTCCATGAGCTTACAAGCTCCCCTTTTATTTCACACCGCCAGGAGACATAAGCAAAAGAACATGATATCAACTAAATAAAGTGCAATGGTGAAAGCGTTCCCCATGGTAACATCGTTCTGCTAATTCAGAACTTATAAAGCGCAAGCGTATACGCAACATAGATGGGCACAATGGTTCAAGTTTATTAAGTGCAAGAAAGTAAAGTGTGCCATCAAGTTTGTGAGAGCTTTAATCACTAATTTTCACATAACAAGTTTAATTTTGAAGGTAGATAAAAACATGAATATACTTGGAATAGCAATAATGCTAATAGGTATGTATGGTTAGGGTGTTAGGTGGGATCCCGTCAAAATCCCACTTCTAGTTCATTTGCCAAAATCTAGTTTAAATTTTTACTCAAAATTTACACTAGGTTTTGACAAATGAACTAGAAGTGGGATTTAGGCGGGATCCCACTTGACACCCTAGGTATGGTGGACTCTTTGGAATAACTTGGTTTTATTTGGAGTTGGATGCATGAGTGGAACTCATACTTGGTACATATGGAGGCTAGCAAAAGACTAGGAGCGACCAACTAAGAGAGCAATAATGGCCATAATCATGCAAAGCGACAAAACATTATTATTAAAGCATAAAGTGATATTACAAGTCGAAAACTAAATGATCATAGAGGCTATGGCGGCTGGTATAGTCTTAACATGGTGTGAGCATGCGCCAAGTCAACCCAAATAAAGCGTCAAAGGAGAATAGCACAATATTATGCTTTTGCATGTTAAAACAATGCATGATTCTTTCAAGGCACATTAAGCAATCTCAATTGTTTGGAACAAGTCATGCTACATCAATAGTTACTAAGCATAAAGTCAAAGCAATATCAAACATGACATGATAAAGTCTAGGCCATAGTCAAAACATGACTCCTTTTATACCACTTATAAGCATGAACTTTCCTACTCTTTTCCAATCCAAATCAACGTATTTGAAACTATGTATGAATGCGGGGGTCCAACCTATTTATTTAAGCAAACGAAACAAAAAAATTGAAAACAAAACGAAGACGCTCCAAGAACAACACAATTGTGCATGAAACAATAAAAATGAAGTGTTTGGAAGAAACCTGAAATTTTTATTGATGAAGAAGGGGATGCCTTGGGCATCCCCAAGCTTTGAAGCTTGTACTTCTTGAATATTTCTTGCGGTGACACGGGTGGAATCCCCAAGCTTGGTATTTTGTCCATACTTCATCTCATCACATTATTCTTCCCTACACTTTAAAATTTCCTTCATACAAAACATCACATAATCTTCATTAGCAACATTACTGTACTCGAGATAATAAGTCTTTGGGTTTAGTTTCAACACAAGTAAAACTTCCATTAAAACAAAAGCTACAGTAGCAACTCCTTCTAAAAGCTCAAGTGATCAAAGATAACTCAAAAATAAAGATATTAAGAGGCAAATGCAAATAATGGCAGAAATCTGTCAAAACAGACCAGCAAGTAAAAACCAATTTTTTCGAAGACCTTATGTTGCTCAAATTGAAAAGTTATGAACGAACGAAAGTTATATAACAACCTAGGGAAGAAGCACAAAACATTACAGCACAAACCAACGTACAAGGATTTTCCACAAATATTTATAGTGAAGCACAAAAATCTGTTGCGGGACAGCAACTTTTCCGAGTATTACTTCTCTCTCATTAGAGGTTATTCTTGGCACAAAAACCACACAAAAATGATAAGGAGAGCTTATTACTGAGGCAATAACTTCCAAGACTCAACAAAAGAAAAACCTACTGAATAGAAATTTGGGTTATCTCCCAATAAGGGCTTTTCTTTAACGCCTTTGAGCTAGGAATAAGAAGCAAGATTCAAGTATTCTTAAATGAAGAAGTATTAAGATCAATACCAGAAATATCTTCAACAAGGCAAGGTATCTCATCCAAATAAGTTCTAGAGGATCCTCTGTCAATACTCTTGGGTTCACTATTTTCATCAAACGGGTTTCAGGAACAATCCAATCAAAATTCTTTTCTAACGCTTCATGCATTCCTACAAGTTTAAAAGGTATCAGTATTTTAATTTCCTCTCGATTTTTAGTTTTGGTTTTGTCCATCTTTTCTTGCGTACCAATAACATCTACACATGAGCCTAGCATATTAAAATGATCAAAGACTTTTCTGGCTTCCTTAACAACATCATAGAATTCTTTAAGCAAAGTTTCTAGAATAAAATCTCTCTTTTCAGTATCCTCAATATATTTAAGTTTAAGAAACATTACTTGCATTATGGGGTTAAGGTTAACAAACCTAGCTTCCAACATGTAAACTAAAGAAGCTGAAGTAATTTCATAATTTCGAGCAAGCTCTGCTCAGGATCTATCCTCAATATCCTCATGCTTGCTAACAAGATTAAAGAATTCTTCAATATTATCTTTCCCAATTATAGAGCCACTACCTATTGAAAGGTCTTTCAAAGTGAACTTAGGTGTCAACATGGCGAGCTAAGAATGAGGTGGCAACTTACAGAGAGAACTAATTTTTTGTATTTTTAATATAAAGAAGCAAACTAGTACAACTAATTTTTGTGTGTTTTTGATAAAAGAAACAAGCAAGCAAAGCAGAAATAAACTAAGCAAAAAAAACAAAGTAAAGAGATTGGTTGTGAGGGACTCCCCTTGTGAAGATGTCCATGACTCCCCGGCAACGGCGCCAGAAAAAGGCATGATGGCTCAAGAGATCTCAAGCTCGTTGGGGAACCCCAAGAGGAAGGTATGATGAGCATAGAAGCAAGTTTCTCTCAGTTATGAAACCAAGGTTATTGAACCAGTAGGAGCAAGGAAACAACTCCAAGGTGTTGTTACCAACTTGGAATCCTGGACAACACAACCACGAAACTTTGCCCCCAACTTACAGTGAGGTTGTCAATCTCACCGGTTTTGCTAAAAAGGATTAAACGTATTGTGTGGAAGATAGTAATTGCTTGCAGAAAGTAAACAGTAAACAGTAAATAGTAGAGGGTATAGCAATGGTAAAAGAATGGACCGGGTCCATAGTTCACTAGAGGTGATTCTCCTTAAGATAGATGACATGTTGGGTGAACAAATTACAGCGGGGCAATTGACAGACTCGAGAAAGCATACATGCATATACTAATCATATTGACTACTATGAGATTTGATTAGGCATTACAACATTCTACATAGACCATAATCCAACTGCATCTATGATTAATAATCCACCTTCAGGTTATCATCCGAATCCCCTCCAGTATTAAGTTGCAAGCAACAGATAATTGCATAAAGCAAAGTGTGTAAAGTAAACAATACGATCGTCCCATGGACAAAGGATTGTTGTTTTCTCCCTAGTAGCAATAGCACATCTAGTACCTTAAAGATTCATGTCACTTCCCCAGATTACTAGAGGCATGAACTCACTATCGAGCACAAATACTCCCTATTGGAGTTGCTAGCATCTACTTGGCCAAGATAGCTACTAACAACGAAAAGCATGCAAGATCACAAAAACATAGACATGATAGAATCAATAATCAAACTAAAATAGCATGTCAAAATTCATCAGATCCCCACAAACACAACATGTAATATTACAAATAGATGATCTTGATCATGAACGGAGATCACAAGATCTAAACATGATAGCACAAAGGAGGAGAACCAACCATCTAGCTACTACATGGACCCGTAGTCCAGGGATGAACTACTCACGCATCACACCGGAGGCAGTCATGGTGATGAAGAAGGCCTCCAGGGTGATCTCTCCCCTCTGGCAGGGTGCCGGGGAGAGCTTCGGATCTCCCTGATCTGGGGATCGAGATGGCGGCAGCTACAAACTCTTCCGTGTATTTCTGATTGGGTCTTTGATCGGGTACTTAGGGTTTTTGTCCCGAGAGGTCTAGATAGGCGGAAGGACAAGTTCGGTGGAGCCTCGAGGGTCCCACACCAGGTGGCGGCGTGCCTAGGGCTGGCCGCGGCACTCTGTGGTGTGGCCGCCTCGTGGCCCCTCTTCGTCTCCCCTCCGGACTCCGTCTTGCTTCGGGTAAAATATTGTCTTTGGCTTTTGTCCGGTCCAATTCCAAGAATATTTCCTTACTAGCTTTTCTAAAACCAAAAACAGCAGAAAACAGGCAACTAGCACTGTGGCATCTTGTTAATAGGTTAGTTCTAGAAAATGTATAAAAATACCTCCAAGTATGGACTAAACATAAGAAAGTAGATACTAAACAAGCATGTAACATCAAAAATTATAGATACGTTTACAACGTATCACACACCTTGTGATAATCTATTCAGTGGACCTACCAGGCAGTCCATATCGAGAACGAGTGAGAGTTTGGAATTATTCAACTTATTGCTAAGAATCTGCATGCCTAGAAATATGCCCGTGTTTTGAAAACAATCAAAGTGGATATGGCTCACCACGTTTTGACATTTTGCATGCGTTTCGAAATTAACACCACACCTTGCGAAAATCTGTTCACTGGACCCTCTAGGCAGTCAATGTATCAAGAACGAGCGAGAGTTTGGAATGATTCAACGTATTTCTAAGAATATGCACGCCTATATATTTGACCATGTTTTGAAAACAATAAAAGAGGCTATGACTCACCGTGTCTTGAAATTTTGGTTGTGTTTAGAAATTAACTTCATACCTTGCAAAAATCCGTCCAGTTAACCCACCAGGCAATCAATGTATCAAGAACGAGTGAGAGTTTGGCAAGACTCACCTTCTTGCTAAGAATATGCATGCCCAGAAATTTGACCGTGTTTTGAAAACAAACAAAGAGACTATGACTCTCCGTGTTTTGAAATTTTGGTTGTGTTTTGAAATTAATTTCACCCCTTGCGATAATCTTTTCAATGGGCCCACCAGCCAGTCAATGTATCAAGAACGAGTAAGATTTGTTTAGCAAGATTCAACTTATTGCTAAGAATATGCATGCCTCGAAAGATTGACCGTGTTTTGAAAACAATCAAAGAGACTATGACTCACCGTGTTTTGAAAGTTTGGTTGTGTTTCGAAATTAACTTCACAAACTGTGATAATCTGTTCAGTGGACCTACTAGGCAGTTAATGTATTGAGAAAGAGTGAAAGTTTGGAATGATTAAACTTATTGCTAAGAATATGCATGCCTAGAAATTTGATCATGTTTTGAAAACAATCAAATTGGCTATGGCTCACCGCGTTTTGAAATTTTGCGTGCGCTTCGAAATTAACTCCACGCCTTGCGAAAATCTGTTCACTGGACCCTCCAGGCAGTCAATGTATTGAGAACGAGTGATAGTTTGGAATGATTCAATTTATTGATAAGAATATTCATGCCTAGATATTTGACCGTGCTTTGAAAACAATGAAATAGGATATGACTCACCGTGTTTCGAAATTTTGGCTGTGTTTCGAAATTAACTTCACACCTTGCAAAAATATGTTTAGTGCACCCACCAGACATTCAATGTATCAAGAACAAGTGAGAGTTTGGCAAGATTCAACTTCTTGCTAATAATATGCATGCCTAGAAATTTGACCGTGTTTTGAAAATAATCAAAGAGACTATGACACACCGTGTTTTGAAATGTTTCCCGTGTTTCGAAATTAACTTCACACCTTGCAAAATATTGTTCAGTGGACCCACCACTAGGCAGTCAATGTATGGAGACGAGTGAGAGTTTGGAAAGATTCAACTTCTTGCTAAGAATATGCATGCCTAGAAATTTGACCATGTTTTGAAAACAAACAAAGAGACTATGACTCACCATGTTTTGAAATTTTGGCTGTGTTTCAAAATTAACTTCACACCTTGCGATAATATTTTCAATGGACCCACCAGGCAGTCAATGTATCGAGAACGAGTGAGAGTTTGGAATGATTCAACTTATTGCTAGGAATATGCATGCCTAGAAATTTCACCATGTTTTGAAAACAATCAAAGTGGCTATGGCTCGCCGTGTTTTGAAATTTCGCATCTGTTTCGAAATTAACTTCACACCTTGCAAAAATCGGTTCACTGGACCCACCAGGCAGTCAATGTATCGAGAACGAGTGAGAGGTTGGAATGATTCAAGTTATTGCTAAGAATATGCATGCCTAGAAATTTGACCATGTTTTAAAAAAATCAAATTGGCTATGGCTCACAGTGTTTTGAAATTTTGTGTGCTATTAGAAATTAACTTCACACCTTGCTAAAATATGTTCACTGGACCCACCAGGAATTCAATGTATCGAGAACGAGTGAGAGTTTGGAATTATTCAACTTATTTCTAAAAATACGCATGCCTAGAAATTTGATAGTGTTTTGAAAACAATAAAAGAGGCTATGACTCACCGTGTTTCGAAATTTTGGCTGTGTTTAGAAATTAACTTCATACCTTGCGAAAATATGTCTAGTGGACCCACCAGGAAGTCAATTTATCAAGAACGAGTGAGAGTTTGGCAAGATTCAACTTCTTGCTAAGAATATGCATTCCTAGAAATTTGACCGTGTTTTGAAAACAAACAAAGAGACTATGACTCTCTATGTTTTGAAATTTTGGCTGTGTTTCGAAATAACTTCACCCCTAGAGATAATCTTTTTAGTGGACCCACTAGGCAGTCAATGTATCGAGAACGAGTAAGAGTTGTTTGGCAAGATTCAACTTCTTGCTAAGAATATGCATGCCTCGAAAGATTGATCGTGTTTTGAAAACAATCAAAGAGACTATGACTCACCGTGTTTTGAAAGTTTGGTTGTGTTTCGAAATTAACTTCACACCTTGCGATAATCTATTTAGTGGGCCTACCAGGCAGTCAATGTATCAAGAACGAGTGAGAGTTTTGAATGATTCAACTCTTTTCTAAGAATATGCATGCCTGGAAATTTGACCGTGTTTTGAAAACAATCAAAGTGGCTATGGCTCACCGCGTTTTGAAATTTTGTGTGCGTTTCGAAATTAACTTCACACCTTGTGAAAATCTGGTCACCAGACCCACCAGGTAGTCAATGTATTGAGAACGAGTGAGAGTTTGGAAAGATTCAACTTATTGCTAATAATATGCATGGCTAGAAATGTGACCATGTTTTCAAAACAATCAAAGAGGCTATGATTCATCGTGTTTCGAAATTTTGGCTGTGTTTCGAAATTAACTTCACACCTTGCAAAAATATGTTCAGTGGACCCACCAGGCAGTCAATGTATCAAGAACGAGTGAGAGTTTGGCAAGAGTCAACTTCTTTCTAAGAATATGCATGCCTCGAAATTTTAACGTGTTTTGAAAACAATTCTAGAAAGCAAAACGGATTCATAAGCAACCTCACAAATTTCTAATTATAAAAAGCAACACAAAGAGCCTCACAATTTTTAAAATATAAAATGGAAGAGAGAGGACAGAGGGAAAATCAATTTTCTATTTCTTGTGGGCAATCCACAATCTTGAGGTGCACCTTAATGCTTGAAACATCCCAAAATTTTAATCCAAGTGATCAAGTTCAAAATTACGCAATTTAGAGTTAACAAAAAAAAATTATCATTTAAAATCTTTAAGCATTCATATGAGTGTTGCATTAAATAGGAGTTTTTTTGAAATGCCATGATTGTTTGTTCTAATGGTTGTAAAATGATGCTAAGATGAATGCCACATCATCTAGATCATTCCCAAGCAATAACCAAAGAAAAAGAAATCAAATAGAATTAATAAAGCAAATGGTCACTTTTGCCATTTTAATCAACTAGCCCACTTTGGGTGTTCCTAGCACTTAAATTCCAACAGAAACAATTGTGGATCTTTGCACCCCTTGCTAGTACAAGTAGTGATGTACCAAGTCCCACTTTGTGATCTTCCAAAAACATTCAAACTCTAAATTTAAAAGACATTTTAAAATCAAATCTAGTTCATATGTCTAGATCCCACTTTTTAAAATACCACCCAAATGACTTCCACTTAGCAAATCCCAGCAACCAGAGATGCTCAAGCATTAGACCAACCACTCCACCAAAAATCACTGAAAAATTCAAATCTTTGTGTCATGCGGCCATTTGGTTGAACACTTGGCATGCACTGATCACACCCTAGTTTAGCCTCACTGTTTCTACAGGGTTTTGCCGCCCATTTGACCCCAATTCACTCCCTCTGTCCCTCTTTGATCTAACCATGCCTTAACCAGCCCACCCCCTTGTCCCTAGCAATAGTGCCACACCACCCCGATGCCATGCTCGCCGGCCAATCGTGCTCACGCCGCAGGAGACCACCAGCCCCTCTCTGTCGCTCCAGGAAGGAAGGCGTGACCTCACCGCCGTCCATGGTCCACCCCACGGCCACAGCTAACCCCTAAACCACCGAGGTCAAGCCCCACACTAAGTCTCTGCGCCGCGCCAGCGCACGCCATAGCGTCGTCGCCGACGGAGCACCACACGCCGTGCCTTGACCACCTCAACCCGCCAGACAAGCCCTTACCCCGCTACTCGATCCACAGTCACCGGGAACCACATCGAGCACCGCCTCTGTCTCTAAGAGCACGAGACGCTCCCGACCGCTATCCACCGCCCCTAGCATCGCCATTAAGCCATAGCTGATCGCCAGGGAACCACCCACCGTCCACCTATCTCGCCCACGCCGATAGCCCCCTGTGTTGTCGTCACCAACGAGCTCCGCCCACACCTCTTTGTAGCCTCGCCGGGCCTTTATAAGGGAGCCTCCCCAGCACCATTTCTTCACACTCTCACACTCCCCTCTCTCCACTGATCCTTCCCCACCTCTCACCGGAGCAGCTCGAGCAGCCAGCCATCGGAATTTCGCCGGAGATAGCCGCAACAGAGGAGGAGACACTCCCGTCGATTTCGTCCACCCCCGGAGTTGTCACGACTTCGCCTGAGCCTGTCGTCGTCTCCTTGTTCGTTTTCCCACCTCGCCGCACTCGCTGGAGCCCTGGTACGCCCTCACCGCACCCCCACTGAGCCGTTAGGGTTCCACCTCGCCGGCGATGTGTCCGTCGTCAACGATGAACGTGAGCCGTAGATGCTAGCTCTAATCCTATGGTCCGCATTGCCCCGTTCCGCTTTACGTTTAATGAGCCACTGATAGGCGGGACCCCCTGTCAGTAGTCATCAGCGCCGCAGAGTGAAACTGGGCCGGCCCGTTAGTGTTCCCGCGCTGGCCCTGTGATTCAAATCTAGATTTTTCTTTGTAGACTTAAACTTAGTTCTGTCCTTTAGTTCGAAAATCAATTCAGGGAGTTTTACAAATCCAAATTGGGTGATTCCAATTTTTTTGGAAAGGTAATGAAAATCGCTATCCAAGCCCGTTGGATTTAAATCATTTAGAGTTAGAGATCTCTCCTAGAAAAAATAACAAGACAGAAGCTTTTTCACATTCAAACATTATTATAAAATCAACCATAATGGCTTTTGAGTTGATTCCAACTCTCAAAAATCACATTTAACTATACCTATATGAATATGTAATAATATTAAGGTTTGCATTCAGTGACTTTGGACTAGTACCAAAATAATGCTATATAGGAATTTCTAGTCACTTTAAATCATTAAATATTAAACTTAAACTTATTAAAATGTGATCCAACCTTTAAATCACATTCCCATATATTAGAATATGTGGTGATGACATGTGTCCACATGATCCCATATTTTAATTGGGGAATATTAAATCTTAGTTAATTTCAATGAGTAGGAATTAATTTTCTCAAATAAAATAAATGAAACTAGTTCATTAAACCTTGTGATGTTTGTGATGATAATAGATCATCAAATGTGTGCCTTAGTGTGATAAGTAGACTAGTTAAGTATTGTGGTGATTGTGTATTCCGTATGTATTTATAGATGATAGTACCGACCAAGTCTACGAGGAGGAGGAGTTCTACCCCGAAGAAGACGAGGAGAATTTCAACCACTGCACCAACCAAGGCAAGCTATTGTTAGCAAGCTAGAATTAAGCAAGATAACCTTAGCAAGATGCATTAGGCATGCTTTGGTTATACCATTTGACTTATACCTACTCCAAGTTTTATTTACAAGCTTTACTTTCTTTACCAAAGTTTCTTACTTGTTTATAGATAGCATAAAGAGTATAAAACTTGACCTATCTAGTTAGATTAGATGTCATTCTATGGCATGAGATTGATATTAGCATCCCACATCAGTGAACACTCTTAACTTAGTAGTTTAGAGCTAAACCAAAACTTGATCACTCTAGATGGGAATACTTGGTGAAAATGACTTGTGAAAACCTTGGAATGATGAGTCATTCTATTGAGATGTTTTGACATGTGTTGAGAAATACAAATGGTTTATGATGATGAAAATGTTAAGGCATGAGCCCTATCCCTTTTATAAAAACTGATGGTTGGGTTCGGATGCGATACCATTCCAATTTTACGATACAAACACAATACCTGAATTGGGTAAGGCTTCGCCAGAAGTTTATATGCTTTAGTATTAGTTCCCTCGCAGGAGAGGTATGAGCTGAGGCTACCTCTCAATGTTGTTCACCTATGCAGTGCCTAGGATGGCAGATGGCCATGGCTGGGAGGCCAAGGTCATAGGATATGTGCTTATATTAGAGTGTGTAAAGGAAAGGTTATGTTTGATTATCTGCATACTAAGTATAATGATTCAGGGTTATCCCTGACATATGTATTGAATTTTGTGGTGAAAGTGTACCACCTTTGTAGAGTGTCAAACTATTCGCATAGCCGCATCCGCTGTTATGGACAGTTGGAGTGGCCATACTGTTCCGTTGTCAGATGTTTTCAAAATGACTTATGTAATGAATTGTGACATGACTTGACCACAACATGGTTGTGACTGTGACAACTAAGTTCCCACTAAGGTGTTTTCAAACTTTATTTTTATCTTTCTTTGTTTCAGAACTCAGCTTAGGTTTCAAACTTAACTTTATAAATAAACTTAGAGTTAGCTTTCCTACTAGAACTATCTTACTTGTTAGTGGTAGTTTGCGAGTACTTAAAGAGTACTCATGGCTTTTGTCCCTGGCAATTCCCATGGCCAGACTATGAGGAGGACTACCCTGAAGGAGGACAGCAGGACGGCTACGACAACTAGGATCATCTCCCATCATCAGCATTGCCTGTGACACTGAAGATGGATTCCATCGCTACGCTATTTATTCTGCTACTTGTTTCTACAAAGACTGGACCATGAGATCATTTATTTGTGTAAGACCTTATTATGGTTTGTAACGGATGATGTACTGGGATATCCAATCTGTTATGTCTCGCAAAAATGGTAATCCTGGGATTGTGATGTATGGCATAATAGGCATCTGGGATTAAAAATACGGGTGTTGACAAGTTGGTATCAGAGCCATCCTGACCATAGGAGACCCTAGTTAGAATGGACGTCCGAAACAAAAACTTAGTTTCCAAAATCAAAGTGAGTATTTGTGAAAACCTATTTCCTCTCTTACCCTTGGGATTCTTTCTCTCAAAAAAATACATGTTCCTCCAAATTCTTACATTACTACATAAAACTTTGACACACTTGATCACTTCACTAACTTCCTCATCCTAAATTCATATAGATGGAAGTTCAGTATAGCAAGTTCTACCAGTTGGGCAATGGAGGCCAACTGATCTTCGAGAGGGATCTTGATTCACTGTCTGAGTACTTGGAGCGTCCACATCCGTAATTCTTTGGAGCTCAACTCAATGGTCCCCCAGGAGGAGATTTACAATGGCTAGTAGTTGCTGATCTTCAAGGCAAGTTAGAGGCCCCAATGTCCGAGAAGATTCAGTTCTCCGTGAGAGAGAACAACTGGCTAGATGGATTAGCCAGGGCAATGCATGAAGCTCTCGCTTGTCTTTGCGCACAAAATGTCAACCTAATCCAAGGAACCCGCTTTGTTCAATATGCAAGGCGTGATTCTATGGGCATGCATCTGGAGATGCCAAGTCACCCGGTGCTGAAGCGTCAAGTGGAGAACCTCAACTTCCTGTTGTACGACAGACAGAAGGAGTTGGACAATGCTAGAGAGTTCGCCAACCACAACCTCGCCATTGCCGCCCAAAAGGCCCAGACTTTCTCACTGCTCGTCAAGGATCTTTAGTCTCTTCGACATCAACGTGC